>OZ035986.1:35704166-37088333 GCA_964035005.1 Erebia palarica | reverse complement strand
GGTATCGACCCTCAGCAATGAGGAATACGACGCAGAGCGTGAGAGAGGTCTGATGAGAAGCTTCGTGGCCAGACGTGCCGCCATTTTATGTCGTGTCGAGAAACTAGAAACCAATGGGTGGGTTTAATATAACTGCCATGCCCCAGGTTACTAGATAAACGACATGTATGTTTAATCACTATTACGAATATAAACGGTGTGATAGACTAGTGGTTTAGACACCTGACTGGGTCGCTAGTTTGATACCCGGGCGGCGGGCACCTCAAGTTTTTCGGAGTTGCATCATCTCCAAACACTTTTGAAATTAAAAAAAACTGACAAGGCAGGGTAACAATATTACAAAAAAAAATTATGCAGTGTATTATGTGGGCATATTATTGTTCAAATCGTACTACTACTAGATATTTAAGATTACCCTCTGTATAAATTAAAGAGAAATCAAATGAATATTTCGCTTGGAATTGTACGTTGAATAAACTGATTTAACTTAATCCTGTACGCTGAATGAAAAATGAAATCATTTATTTCAGGTACATCTTGTGCTTCTTATGATAAGTCGTAAGAATCTACCACCGCTAAAAATGCTAAATCTTGTTTACATTAAGTATTTTATGTTAATTGTAAAATTATTTTTGAAACAATATACATCTTTAAATATAAAGGTTAGGTTAGATTAGTATATTTATATTAAAATTATAAATTGATCGAATAAACTCGAAGTCAGGGCCAGAGGGGTGGTTTCGAGCACTCACTACACATGACATTATATGCCATTGCACTAATTAAACGGGCTGACATTTACCACAACATTTTAATTATCATTATACTAATTATGTCGAGCGTAAATTGGAACGTCAAAACATTTTGGAATTAAAATGAAATGGATTTTAAAGTGCTGTCAATGCGTAAAATCAGTAAAAAAAATATGTTTTTAATACCACTACACGTTAGCTCTTGACCCCGATATCACCTGATGGTAAGTGATGTTGCAGCCTAAGATGGTAGCGGGCTAACTTTTTAGGCCTACGGCAGTTACATTAAACCCATATACCTATCGGTTTCAACACGGCATCGTACCAGAACGCTAAATTTATCACTAAAACCTAGTTTGTTGTGGGCTCTTCTCAGACTAGGGCGCGTTTGGAACCCTCGTAGCTTAGATACCGTTGCTGATTGTCACCATTATATTTTATAAATAACTGGAGGTCAATAACTGTAGTCTACCTACCTAAATTGAATAAACATTTTTGAGTTTGAGTTTGAATCGCTTGGCGGTATATCTTTGCCGGTAGGGTAGTAACTAGCCACGGCCGAAACCTCCCACCAGGGGGCTTTTAGAGCAGCGTGTCTGTTATACGGGGACCTTAAATATGCTTGTAAAAGATACGTTTTTGAAACGTTAATCGGCAGCCACATGGACGGCTCTCAAAACATTAAAAGATCTATTTATCACATACCTTGAATAAAAACATTCTTTTACAATTTTTTTCCTCATTGATTTGCGAAATGCATATATGCGCATCTGTGTTTTGATTTTGTACCCTATCGTCATCGTATATTTTCGTACCCTATCGTCATCGTATATATTCGTAGCCTATCATCATCGTATATATTCGTACCCTATCGTCATCGTATATATTCGTACTCTATCGTCATCGTATATATTCGTACCCTATCGTCATCGTATATATTCGTACCCTATCGTCATCTTATATATTCGTACCCTATCGTCATCGTATATATTCGTACCCTATCGTCATCTTATATATTCGTACCCTATCGTATCGTTTTGACAGCACCTTAATAGTCTTGTTTTAGAGCTCGAGTCAAAACTGAATTTTCTGGTCTTTCATCTGATATCCCGCTCAATATATCAGCCAAAATATCAATTTAGAGACCCCACTTTTTTGGATGTAACATCCAAACAACATAACCATTTTGGTTGTATAAAATGTAACCTATGTTACCCGGACCACATCATAATAATGTCCTCCCGACTGAATTGCGGGAACGGCGGTGTTCGCGGTCAACCACACTAACCACTAGACTAACGAGGCAGTTAAACAATATAATAAGGAATCGATAATATCACCTCTTTCATCAAAATTGGCCCTGTAGTTTAGACGCTACGGTGGAACATACATAAATACAAACATACATAAGCTACTTAAATCATAAACCTTTCTTTCGGCTTCGTCGTAGGCGGGTAACAAACAACTTACAAATCTTAGAATTGAGAATTCCAGAGAACCGTCGTCGAGCTGCTCGATATTCTGGACATTGGACGCCAGAGGTCTTATCTGGTCGCACGCAACGCCCCCAAATAACCCAGGGTTCCTGCACAGAGGGATGCCATCGAACAGTAGGTCTCCCACTCTAACAGTCATTATGGGACCGTTGTGGACGCCGAAAACTCCACCCAATGCAATTGGCAACAAGTTCATCAGCGTCGGGAACAGAGTCTCTGCCATTTGGAGAATACTCTGAAACAATAAAGGGATTTTAACCAGGTATTGTGGCTGACGTGAAGTATCTACAAGCGTATGAAGGTCTACACTACACAGGCACGTATTCGTAGTGACAAGTATTATTTGTATGAGTTTGTATGGATCTACGGCTATAGGTATGCGTCATAATTGTACAAGGAATGCTAGCTGGCCCGACAGACGCCAAAGTAACAATTTAGGTTCTGAAAAGGTGTCAAACAAAGGTGTCTCCTAGAACCTTTTATATTAACAAACAACGTTATATTTAACAGAACCTCCTGTAGCTTAAAAAGGCCCAGACTTGAGAACCCCCTGAGAACTAATAGGCCCCGACCTACGAAGAACCCAAAATCATGAGGGTATCCTAAAAGGGTACGAAACCGAGAAATAAACTTGGGGTTTTCAGATTTACTAAAGTAGAACTGAAATAATCCTATAACAAGGTTATGACTAGAACCTAGACATAACTTTGTTATAGGATTACTGTCGAGACTGTAGACTGCGCAACCTTATTAACCAGTGCCTAAAACACTGCGTACCTACTACCCTTACTGAGTTCAAATACAACACGGGAGTGATCTCACCTGAGGGTAAGTGAAGATGCAGTCTAAGACGGTAGCGGGCTAACCTGTAAGGGGCATGGCAGTTATATTAAACCCATACCCCTATTCGGTTTCTACACGGCATCGTATCGGAACGCTAAATCGCGAACGATAGAGTGAGACATTTTTGGACTCTTGCAAACCTCAATTCAAAAAATTACGTATTCTGACCCCGTCATATCTTTACATTTCTGAAATCGGTGTTTTTGTAAAAAGCCATCAAAACTTATTCACAAAGGCATAATAGGAAATCTACCCTAGAAATAGCAGAAATCGTGATCGCCTTGTCTTAACACTCGCTCCACGTAGTTGCCACTATATTAAGAGCGTTGACCCAATGTGCATAAAAATATACAATAGACTACCTAAGGAACTAAAAAAAATAAAAATTATGTGTTTTAAAAATGAACTGTTTAAGTGGCTCCTGCATAAATGTTTTTATTCTTTAAATGATTACCTGTGCATATAATCTTAAGCTGGGTTTTGTGGTTGTGACATGTGTAATTATGGCATATAATTTTTTTTTTTTTTTTGTGATATTCTGATTCACATTGCACTGTAAGTTCTATTTCGATCATTTTTTATTTTTTTTATATATTTTTATATATCAAGTTTTATTAGATCATTCCTAGTTACTTTTTTAAGACCATTGGGATTGCATAATCTAGATTCACGCTGACATTCCACGATTTTTATGGTTTAATGTAATTCAATGTACCCTTATTATTATGTTAAAAAAATTAAATTAATTATTTTTTAAAAAAGTAAACTAACTGTACTGCCATTATGTGATGGTACAAATATAGTATGGCGGATTGTAGATGGTAAAAAGTTGTAATTAAGACCTATAATGTATGTACCTGCAATCAAGGAAATAAACTATTATGAATTATTATGTGGTAACTAGCCACGACCGAAGCCTCCCACCAGGCCAGACCAGTAAAACGTAACATAATAATCAAACTTTGGCCCTAAATTTTTTTTATATTTTTTTTTTTAGGATTATTTAGTATTTATATGTATGTATGCATGTACGTATGTACATATTTATTATATATTTTAGTGTTTAGATGTTGCACTATCCCGTACTCTAGTTTGATAATCTCCCCTCCCCAAAGGTTGTCTGGAACAGATTGCTTTAGCAATAAGACCGCCTTTGCACCCTTCCGTTTTATCTTATTGTTTTGGTTTTAAGTGTGTGCAATAAAAAGTTTATCTATCTATTAGGGCTGTACAATTTAACCGGCCAAGCCGGCTACAAAAGTGAGCTAAGTTAATTAGCTAGCTAACCGATAGGCTTAGCTAATTTAACCGGTTAACTTAATTAGCTCAGCTAATTAGCCAACGGCTAAACGGCTAATTCTTCCTTACTTACAGACAGGTTACACTAGTAACTAGTGTAAACTATCTTTCCATCCATCAATGGCGGTCTAATTGGTAGAGAAAAACAACAAGACGTTAGTGTTTTAGAATCTTTACTTGATATTATAAATGCGAAAGTTTGGATGTATGGATGGATGATTGTTAATCAATCACGCCAGAACGGCAGGCGTAACATATATGCTACCTTTTATCCCGGAAAGTTAGAGTTCCCGCGGGAACCAAAAACCTCAATCCACACGGACGAAGTCGCGGGCATTAGCTAGTAATAAATTAATAGTAGCTAGTAAATTATAATTCTTACTAAGGGGACTGGGACGTCGAGGTACGGTGACAATACTGCTTTAAGCGATGGTACTCGTAGGTATCAGGTATTTACTATTTACATAATCTACTAATTACACCTAGACCTGGCGTAAACTCGTCAGTATTAACTAGGGCTTCCAATACCGGGATCCCGGACTTTTTTCGTCCGTTTTCAATATCGGTATTGAAATGTCTAATACCGGGATACCGGTATTGGTGACACTATAAAAGAAACAGTGACTTTTGCATACATTGCCACTGTTTTAATTCGGCTAAGTTTAAAACTTGTATCTTAAGCACATTAGCTCAATAAGAGCACCATTTTTGCTTAAAACCAGTGACGAAAAGTCATTTTTGATCACTCAGAAGGAAAAAATAGTGTTTGAATTTAGAACCCTGTGGCTTGGCATTTCTATTTCATTGTCTCACGATACGTTCAGAAAAAGTCTGTTTTATAACCTATGCGATATTTTATTATGATTTATTTTCTTATAAAATATAACTATTGAATATTTTATTAATTTGTGTTTTGACTAAACTGTGTATTTTTACGAGTGAAAAAATGGCATTTCTCCATTGAATTTAAGCAGAAAAGTGCCCATTTGGAGTTAATGTGGTGCAAAATATTTTTAATGGTAAAACTGTTTTTATGGTGCAGTTTCCTTCAGAATAGACTAGTTTTAAGTTAAAAACAATCCACCTAATTTTAAGTTTTTCCCAATACCGGTATCCCGGGATCCCGGTGTTGAAAAAAAATCTTTCCGGTATTAATACCGGTATTGAAAATAACAGGTATTCGAAAGCCCTAGTATTAACCCCTCATGTGTTATGTTCAACAGCCAAGTTCAACAGTTATGTTTCAATGGACAGAGATCAACATCGGAGGCGTTATGCGTTCTCACGGTGATTGACTTATTTACCTAATGAAAACAGTCCAGCACTTCGGGACGCGTTTACACTACGACTTAACGAGGCAGAAAAACAATATCGTCACCTCCATGGCAAACTTACGAATCTCCAATTTTAGTGAAATCAATATTTCCATGAAAAACCCTACCAAATGTAGCACTATGGTAAAGTTTTGTATGTCTGTCACTGAATTTGAATTCTTTAACTATCAGTGCCAGAAATACGTAACTTTACTGCGGTGTGCAGTACTACATTTGGTACGGTTTTTCATGGAAATATTGATTTCACTAAAATTGCAGATTCGTAAGTTTGCCGTGGAGGTGACGATATAAGATGTTCACGAAATTTCCCACACTGTGGCAGATTGGCGGCTGTAACAGTGCCTTGTCCGCCGTAACGGAGGCTAGGGCTCTATTACGGCTGTACAAGAAAGTCCTACGTAAGATAAATTAATTATTAAGACTTTGTATATGTGTGAATTTTTTGAAGCCCTACGGAGTGATGTATTCCATAAGGAGACTACTCCTTAAATAAAGGTTTAAAAAACACGTCACATGACACTTAAGGTAAATCAGAATCAAATAAACACGTTAACATCTGGGTAGTAGGTTTTACTGAGCTATGTAAAACATACGTTCTTACCTCAAAAACTTTAGGCATCGCTTATACAAATGTGTTGTATATCCATAACGCATTAATGAAATTAAGTTTTTGTAATAAGGCAGCTGCAAATTAAGCAATTACTTATAGTCCAGTGGCTTCTGTGTTCAGTGTAATCATTCTGGGCACATCACAATACGAATGAATTCTATGATGTGTTTTGATCTATAATACTTAATATTCTTTAATCTTATTTAAAATATCCACAATTTCTAATTTGTCTTGAACTATAGTAAGGAGCTATTTGAGCTAGACATCTGTCTTGCAAATAACAGTTAGGTAAGATTAACAAGGGTTATATAGGTATTAACTACTTTTTCCGTATATTCAACAATAGGCATGATGACTGATTTTGAAAAATGGTCAGAGTATGTTCGGAAGTATCTACTATTTCGATAAAATATCTTATTTCAGCGGAAAAATAAGGTTTGGTAGAAAAAATTTGCATTTGAAATTTATATTTTAAAATTGACGCCAAAACGCTCGCGAGTGTCATGGCGTCGTTTGTGACGTCACTATTGTTTTTACCAACGTACTCTGTGCAGTGTGCAGTAAACAATAGTGTGATTGTCAAAGCTCGAAAACAAACAATTGTGACGTCATTCGCTTCTTTGTGTTTAATCCATTATGGCGGATTGGTGTGTTTTATAGATTTATTTTACCAAAATAAATAGCAATCCCACTCGAAATAGAAAAATAAATACGTTTTTTAGAATCCATGAATCCTATTTCATTAGATAAATTCATAATTTCATTGATTCTTGGTTACTGTCATCATGCCTATTATCCAGTACTTACAAAGGACAACACGATGATATAAGTACACGGATAAATCATTCTCATTTAATCTAGTGGTTATCAAACGTTTAAATCGATCAGCTCGACATTTTAGTCGCAATGTAAACCTCGTATCTGCATATAGCGGCAAATGTATTAAGCCGTAGTTCGTTAATATAGGGGCCGTGATCTGTGATGTATTAGGTGTTATGTAAAGTGGTAGCAACACAATAATATTATGGATACACGGTGAGATGGACTGAACCTACAATATCTTCTTATATATAAAACTAGCTAAAGCCCGCGACTTCGTCTGCGTGGATCGAGGTTTTTTAGCCCGATCCGTTCAGCCGTTGGGGCGTGATTGAGTAACAAACATCCATACATTCATACATCCAGACATCCATACATCCATCCAAACTTTGATTGGCAGGCAGAAGTGAAAACGAATATTATATTTTTATTTGTTCTTTTTTTTTTAATAAAAATAATAATTAAAATATTAACCTTAACACTAAAGCATTTAAAGTTTAAAGTGTAATTTCGACACAGTTTTACCCCCTACCAAAAGTAGGCTCAACGTTAGTACTCAACGCGGCTAAAGAAGTATTCACATCAAATATCCCCATTAAAGAATGGGGTTTTTTCCTTCCTCTTTATAACGTTTATTAATAAATGAGACTCATATCATTTACACAACTATCAAATCAAATCAAATCCGAAATCCAAATTCTCCGGGATAAAAAGTAGCCTATGTCACTCTCCAGGTCCCTAACTATACCCATGCAAAAATCACGTCGATCCGTTGCTTTCTTGCGGCGTGTTTGAAGGACAAACAAACACATTTTCGCATTTTTAGTATTACTAATCATAGTAATAACTAATCATAGTTGGTGCAAAAAATAAACGTATTGATGCCAAACACTATTATTGTAATTAATCGACTCAACGTACGGCTGGTTTGGAATTGTGTTTTAAGTTGGACAAAATCAAGAACCTTAAACAATCTTGGGACTAAATACTACAAATCTTTACATAACCTGCTCAAGTTTCAATTTACTATATAATTTAAATGAACGATTTACAAGGAAACGTTGCAAACGTTAGCAGTACGGTACCCTTACTCTGAGTTTTAATTCGATTGATCGTATTGTTCACGCCGTTTACACACACACACAAAAACGCAATTACACACTAATTTAAGTACCTCATTCTAATTACCTCACCCGTCTCCTTCCCACTACCCAGGACGAAAGGAGACAGCGAACTCATCGGTCAATTTTCTACCGGTGTTTTGAACCACCAGTCGCCTATCGTTCTCCGCTGACCGCTTACGCGAAGCCCATCGCATACGCATTATTTTTGCACACGTTGATTACGTGCAATTTCCCTAATTCTATTTACAACCCCACGGGTCGACCCACGCGAACCATAAACCTATATACCATCAAAAACAATTACTTATGGGTGGGTGATCTAATGTGTAGTAAAATGAACTTAAATGTATGAATATAGAGCTCAATTTCGTGTATGCATTCATATACGTTTACGTATACGATACGTTTCCAAATTTAAATCTGTTGTAATGAATTTGTGACTTTAAATCAAGCGCTTTTGGGTCCATTACGACTGTTGACATAACATGACATTACATTACTGTGACGCTAATGTCATCGAATTCTTATACGATCAATCGAATTAAAATTCAGAGTAAGGGTACGGAACAGGGAATTGTGCTCATTATTTCTATGGATAACAGTATTAGGTATAAGCGGAGACAATATTTTGCCCGTGGCGGTGCATACGACGGGGCTATGAGGATTGAGGAACATTACCTATGCTAATTTAGTGCGAAATACTACAGATAAACCATGATTTTAACATGTCAAAATCGTGAGAATATTCTATTTTATTTATACGACTGCCTGAAAAAAGGAGTATATTGTTTTCAGGGTTCATATATGTTTATGAGGTCCTGGGTTCGATCCCCGGTCGGGCATAAAAATTGTTAGGTATTGGGGTTTTCAAGTAAGAAATTCTCAGTGCCAGCCCGGAGTTGGAAGTTGGCGGTGTTTCACCCCCGTGCCTCGGAGAGCACGTTAAGCCGTCGGTCCCGGTTATTATCACTAACATGATAATAGTCGTTAAAGCCCGCCAACCCGCATTGGAGCAGCGTGGTGGGTCTAAGCTCCTAATTCCCTCTCTCCTATGAGAGTTGAGGCCTGTGCCCAGCAGTGGGACGTTAATACGCTGCAGTGGTGGTGGATATGTTTATACGACTACCTGAAAAAAGGAGTATATTATTTTCAGGGTTCATGTATGTATGTATGTACCTATGTAGGTATATAAGAGAGTTTGTATATTCCACCATAACTTCTATACGCCTGAACTGATTTTGATAAATGAGGTGTCGTTAGAATCCCTAGCTTATTCCGGGTGACAAAGGCTAGTAAAATTAAAAAAAAAATGATGAGGTGACCATGGACCCGCATTAAAGTCTAAAGTTCAAAAAAAAAACGATAATAAGATTAACTATATTATAATCATCATCTAGAAAATGATGAGTAGATTCCAAAAAATATATAACACTATAGTTCAATATCCAGTGATTCACAAAAAAATATCATAAATAAAAATGTGAATAAGATTTTAATTTAACTAGATTAATTTAGATTTCAACTTTTTAGTTCGTTTTTTGACAGAGCAGTTTTTAAAAATGACTTGTTCGAAATGTGTAATATGTATTGTTTTGTATATTATTTTAAAAGTCGTTCCTAGTATTAAGGCCGCTTACACAAGGACATTTAAACTGATTTAGTAAAATTTTGTAATGCTGTCCCTTTTTGGAAATTGCATAGGTATTGTAGTTGCCATTAAGGAGTGCATTAAAATATTTAACTAAATCTATTTATGAGTCCTTGTGCAATTGGCCCTAGTCTTTATAGTCGCAGTTTTAACCGACTTCAAATAGGATATTATTGGACCCTTTTGTAGCTATGTTTGTTAGCTAACGATTTTAAAAAATTTAGAAAATAAAATTGTGTATCAAGATTGGCTGTTCCGATTAATAATTTATTGGAGACATTACCACCCGCGGGGCTGAAATGTAGTGTTTTCCACCCGCATTTTGAATCTCTGAGAAGATCTGAGAACCTAGATTTCGTTCTATGGTAAAATGATCATGTATCACAATTCACAATCAATAATTTACACTTAATTTTTTTGTTTTGTTTTTGTAAATTTAGTAGATAAGTATATCATATTTATTGATTATAAATGCGAAAGTTTGGATGGATGTATGGATGTATGTTACTCAATCACGCCCCAACGGCTGAACGAAACTGGCTGCAATTTGGCACAGAGATAGATTATTGTCTAGAATAGCACATAGGCTACTTTTTATTCCGGAAAATTTAGGAGTTCCCGCGGGAACATCCTCGATCCACGCAGACGAATTAGCTAGTGTAGGATAAAAAAACAAATGTACCTGCAGTCCTTATTTTAAATAACTCAACGTTGTCACTGTGTTCTGTAACGACATTCTGAATAGCTATTTGACTTGCTCCATTCATATGAGACATGAAAATCTGATGTTGGAATTAATCGAAAATGCCGTTAACATTCCGGTATTCCTCTCACAAAACCTTATTCTTGAGCAAATGTGTTTAGTCCTATTACATTGTACTATTCACAGGAATTACACTTGAATCAGTGTAGTGTTACATTATTTTAACCAAAACTTATACTATGTAATTATATCTAAGAATTTGTCGTTTGACGTATTTATTTTACGCTAGATTACAAATATTAAGAGAGTATGAAATGAAATGAAATGCAGCCAGCATTCTTGCCACCATTCCACGTGGGCATGATTTATATAGTAATTAGGTTAGGCTAGCTAGCATTAAGTTCTATTGTATTAGTTTCGATAAAAAAAAAACAGGAAAAAAAAAAGTATTTTACTTTAGATATCCGATCTAGGTGGCAAACGGCAGACGTTGGCGTCAGAGCCAATAATTGTATTAACGCCACTCAGTGCCGCCGACCGCAAGCTTTGCACCGCTGGCTACTATAGCGTACCTATCTTACCTATTCTGTGCTATAGGTACATTTTGTATTCATAATTCATAATTTTTAATTCATAATTCATAATTTTTATTTTGCCAAATTGTGGGTAACAACAGTTGTTATCTTAAAAAAATTAATCCCTTTCACAATTTACCGCCAGTGGCAGTGTGCAAAAATATACACGTAGATCCATGAGCTACGTGATTTTTTTTATCAATTATTTATAATTTATGTATATCCAACATAATTCCCTTAAGTCCAACCATTTAAAATGTGTCAATATAATAATGTATATTGAATAATTTTCATTTATTTATTTTTTCCATTTTCAATGTCAATTAGTAAATAGTAAAAAAAATTATGATTATTTTATATTTATATTATAAATTATTTATGAGTAAATGTCAAAATTATGTAAAATCAAATAATAAGTAAATAATTCATACATCAGCTATGACACCTTTTAAATTTACATACATTAACCATTATAGAAAATTAGTTATTAAAATATTACAGTTTATTTACTCAGATAAACAATCATTAAGGTATTCACTTACACTATAGTAACTCTTTTTACTTAGAATGTCAAAAATTACTCATTTAAACCTTATCAGTGGCAGATCCTTATGGAAAGGACATTGTTTCGTCCCCATACAAAGTTCACCTAAGAACCAACCGTCATAAAACATTGATAACTGGGTTCAAATTAATACCTTTTTATACTTGAGAGCAGACTAAAGCAACGGACACTTGCTAAAAATTAGTTATTACCAAAAATATTTTCAATTTTGAAGTTATTTCAGCTTTCACGGTCAATCTGCTTGAACAAATAAATATCATCTTTATCCATTTGTAATAGGGCTGTAAACAGTATGTAGATAAGACAAGATTCGCCGTAGTTCATCAAAAATATTACAGATGGCTTTATTAATAAGGATGCAGGTATCGTCATAGTTCATCGAGAACTTCATAGATGGCATTAAAAATATAAAATTATTGTACTTTCAATAGATGGCATTGCGAGATTCAGAATACTGGCGCACTTAGCACTTTAAGCAGCTTTTATCTTGTTTCTTACGAAACCGATCTAACGCTCAAGCGGTGGGTATTGTATATTATTTTAACACGTTCATAATCAATTTAATACCCATTTATTTATTTTTTTAATTATTTTGAAGTGTCCGTTAAATTCTAATATTTGGAATAAAGGCTATAAAATAAGCTTAGAATTACTGTATATTGCAAACGTATGTTGATTCTTAGGCGAATTTGGTCAATTTCCTTTGGAAGTTTATTGTACAGAGCCACTGCCATACAATGTGATTTTTTTTTGCGCATATGGCCAGATGATGTATGACTGTGTGAAGATATATTCCGAGTTAATACATTGCCGCTGCGTCTATACACATGCTCGGAATTTATTATTACTTATATTCATACAAAGACGAAGACAAGTACTAATAAAAAAAAATAAAAAACACGACTACCCTGCGAAAAACGAACTAAAAAACTAAATTAATCAAGTTAAATTAGAATCTTATTCACATTTTTATTAAATGATATTTTTTTGTGAATCACTGGATATTGAACTATAGTGTCATATAATATTGGAATCTACTCATCATTTTCTAGATGATGATTATGTAGTTAATCTTACGATCGAATTTTTTTTTTCAATTTTAGTTTTTAATGCGGAACCATGGTCACCCCATCATTTTTTTTTTTAAATTTACTAGCATATGTCACGCGGGATAAGCTAGGGATTCTAACAATACCTCATTTATCAAAATCGGTTCAGGCGTATAGAAGTTATGGTGGAATATACAAACTCACATACATACATGAACCCTGAAAACCATATACTCCTTTTTTCAGGCAGTCGTATAATATAAAAATGTACAGGAGCCAGTAACGTCAGTTACTGTGACCGCGGTCTCCTTGCCACCGCTTGCTGCTGGTATCGGAGTTGAGCCATAATTTAACGTTTTTTTATTTTTTTTTCAGACTGGCGATCCGCCCCGGCTTCGCACGGGTAGCACTAATAATCCTAATAGTCTATATCCATCATAGCCAGGTTGCAGTGGGAAGGTTTTACATTTTAATATTTCATTGTAAGAGTACGCCCCGTCCTCACTACACCTGCCGCTTAGATTATTATGTACCTAATTAATCGCGGCAGCCGGAGTAGCGCCATTTTCCCTTGCACGTTACATTATTTCTATCATATATCATAAGATATTAATCTAAATTAAATGGTGTGAAGGACAATTTTTATCTTAATTAAATACTTGAGATGACTAACATATTTATTTTGATAAGTATTAATACTATGTCGGTAAAAAAACCTTCGCAATTAAAGCATTGGTTTCAACCAAATTTTAAAATCATAAAAATGGTTATTGTGAGTCAACCTTAAAAGATAGACATATGCTATCGCGGACTTTTTTTTAGAACTTTTTTAGAGGAATAACTCCACCATACATTGTTTTTGTGTAACTTTATCTATTAAGGCAGCGCACGCCACGTAAGTTCTCCGAAGAGACGATTTTTTCAGACTTTGTTGACATTATTGCAATTTTCGTAAGGATCTCTAATTTTTTTTTAAATAAAATATAGCCTATGTTACTGGCTGATAATGTAGCTTTCTATGGGTGAAATAATTTTTAAAATCGGTTGAGTTGTTTTTGAGTTTATCCATTACAAATAAACAAATCTTTCCTCTTTATAATATTAGAGTTTAGATTATGTGAGCGCCCGCGCCGAAGTCGTCCTTTTTCCCTTACGGTACGTTACATTATTTCCATGATATCTCATATGATATTCATCTAAATGCCAACAAAACTTTTACAAAACTTCAACAAAGAAATAAAAGGAAACTTCATATTTATTTAAAGCCTTATAAATATAATGTAATAACTAAAAAATATTATTAAAAGGAGTCCCTTTAGGCAAGGTTCCTAAGATACTGGCAGCGTTCCCCCTTTGAATAGCTAGGCTAATTCTTTGTCTGAGGTAGCTGCCAGCTCTTCGGTCTCTTCATCTAAATTAAAAGGTGTAAAGGACAATTTTAATCTTAATTAAATACTTGAGATGACTAATATATTTATTTTGATAAGTATTAATACTATGTCGTTAAAACACCTTCGCAAGTAAAACATTGGTTTAGACCAAATTTGAAAATCAAAAAATAGCACCTACGCTCGTACGTCGTTCCAACGACTTTTGGACTTTCCTGAGACGGAGCGAAGCAGTCACGAGCTTTTTGCGATTTCTAGTCTGCCTATCGTGAAGATCGCTGCGTTTTTTTGTTGTTAGCCCGGATCCGTCCTAAGCTGCAGCCAACGCAGCAGTATGGGTTTTATTATTCAGTTAGTATTTTAGTTATCTGAGCTAGCACAAAGCTCGGAGGTAAATATTGGAATATGTTTTTGGAAATACCTATGATAGGATACTGCGAATTGAGATAAAATTAATTAAATGCATTTCAATGACTCAGAGTTTATAAACGTAATGTTTGTTTGATAATTCCTGATTGCATAGTGAGCTAGAAATATATTTCAATTTTCAATCATGAGGCTGCATTTTCACAGATCAATCCATTTTCATAAATTTCATCAAAATTTGTTGTAAATGTGGGCCTTTAATGCGTACCTAGCAGATAAACTTTTGGCATTTTGACGACCTCCGTGGCGCAGTGTGTAGCGCTGTCTTAACGTGCGAAGGTCCCGGGTTCGATCCCCGGCAGGGTCAATTTGGGAATTTATAATTTCTGAATTTTCTCTGGTCTGGCCTGGTGGCAGGCTTCGGCCGTGGCTTGTTACTAAATTTCATAAAAATCGGTCAAAACGTTTCGGAGGAATATGATTACAATGTACACGTGTAACATTGTGACACGAGACTTTTATATCTGTCACCGTAACATTGTAAAAACCGTTAGATTATAATCTAACTCGCGAAATTGTAAACTGTCCAAACATTGTGAACCGTTCAATGTTCTGAGTGTCAATTTTGGAAATATTCATTGTATTTACGTTTTCTTGTCTCTTTCTTGTAGGTTAGGTTAGGGTTCGACATAAATAATCAAGTAGTGGCAAGTAGGGCACTTAGGTTTTATCGGGTTTAAATACCTATCAGATTACAATCTACCGAAAAATAATGCGTTAAATTGTAATCTTTCGACAGTTTGCAATTTCGCGAGTTAGATTATAATCTAACGGCTTTTACAATCTTACGGTGACATATATAAGAATGAATTGGTATAATTACCTTTTTATATTGCAAAACAATTTAATGATGGAGTAATTAATTTATCAATAAATTCTTTGGTTATCATCGCACTGAAAAACATTTTATCTTCGTTGTTTAGCAATGGCTGGCAAAGGTAAATACCATATTATTTACATTGCACAATAGCATATGCGTTGCAATGCGTCTAAAAAGCCCTGGTAGTGCTATGCCAAAAAGCTTCACGGAAGTGCAAACAACAATAGTACAAACTCGCAATCGGACGAATGATGCGAATAGCGAATGTAAGCTGGTAGGTGAGTATACAATACAACGGAATGAACAATCGTTAAAAAATTTATACTAATATTATTTAATCTAGATTATGCCCGCGACTTCGTCTGCGTGGATTTACGTTGTTTACTCCTGCAGGAACTCCGGGATAAAAAGCCTATGTCCTTCCCCGGGATGCAACTTATCTCCGTACAAAATTTTATCAAAATCTGTTGAAAGGATGGTCAGTTAAAGCGTAGCAGACAGACAGACACGCTGTTGCATTTCTAATTAGTATGGAGGCGAAAATGATGTCTTTGTCCGACTGTCACGAATGACCTTCTGACTTTTTTGAGGCGGAGCGATTGAGTCACGAGTCTATTACGGTCTTTAGTTTGCCTATCATGCAGATCGATTTTTTTTTTGTAATTATGAATGTGCTGTTTTTTTTTATTTTTTATCCACTACAAGTTAGCCCTTGACTGCGATCTCACCTGGTGGTAAGTGATGATGCAGTCTAAGATGGTAGCGGGCTAACCTGTTAGGGGCATGGCAGTTATATTAAACCCATACCCCTATTCGGTTTCTACACGGCATCATATCGTACATCATAGGGTGGTAACTAGCCACGGCCGAAGCCTCCCACCAGGCCAGACCAGGGAAAATTCAGAAATTATAAATTCCCAAATAGACTCTGCCGGGGATCGAACCCGGGACCTCCGCACGTTAAGACAACATCGCTACACACTGCGCCACGGAGGTCGTCAAACTGTTTTACAAAAATTATATTACTGTAAATATATTGCTACTGTTAGAATACCAATTTCTTTGAATTTCTCTCTAAGGGAAGGAAATAGTTCCCGTGGAAATTTAAAAAAAACATTCCACGCGGACGAAGTCACGAGCATCAGCTAGATCTAATAAATAACCATGAAATCCATGAATCACGAATGACCTTCTGACTTTTTTGAGGCGGAGCGATGCAGTCACGAGCCTATTACGGTTTTTAGTTTGCCTGTCGTGCAGATCGATTTTTTTTTTGTAAGGATGTGGTGTTTTACAAAAATTATGTTACTGTAAATATATTGCGGGGCTACTGTTAGAATACCAATTTCTTTGAATTTCTCTCTAAGGGAAGGAAATGGTTCCCGTGGAAATTTAAAAAAAACATTCCACGCGGACGAAGTCACGGGCATCAGCTAGTAGCTAATAATTTGTTATAAGTTATAACTAATTAGTAGCGTGTCTACAATAACAATGCCATTTGTTTTCATCGCACGTGGTTAAAGGAAAAAACTAACAATTAGTGACAATTAAAATCGCATGCATCAATTAAAAGACTCGTTTTAATTTTATCCACGAAACGCTATTAAAGAACGAAGCTGGAAGAAAAATAGAAGTATCGGTTATGAATCGATTCTCTAAACGTGCGAATAATGCATTTAGTCTAAAAGGACTTCCTTGTTATAAGTAATAGGCATGATGACAGTAACCAAGAATCAATGAAATTGTGAATTTATCTAATGAAATAAGATTCATGGATTATAAAAAACGGATTTATTTTTCTATTTCGAGTGAGATTGCTATTTATTTTGATAAAATAAAACTATAAAATACAGCAACACCAAGAAGCGAATGACGTCCCAATTGTTTGTTTTCGAGCTTTGACAACACACAGAGTGCATTGGTAACAACAATAGTGACGTCACAAACGACGCCATGACACCGGCGAGCGTTTTGGCGTGAATTTTAAAATTTAAATTTCAAATGCCAATTTTATCTACCAAACCTTATTTTTTCTGCTGAAATAATATTTTTTTTCGAAATAGTACATACATACTTCCGAACATAATATGACCATTTTTCAAAATCAGTCATCACGCCAATTATATGACTCGTTTTTATTTTATCCACGAAACGCTATTAAAGTACGAAGCTGGAAGAAAAATAGAAGTATCGGTTATGAATCGATTCTCTAAACGTGCCAATAATGCATTTAGTCTAAAAGGACTTCCTTGTTATAAGTAATAGGCATGATGACAGTAACCAAGAATCAATGAAATTATGTATTAATCTAATGAAATAGGATTCATGGATTATAAAAAACGTATTTATTTTTCTATATCGAGTGAGATTGCTTTTTATTTTGATAAAATAAAACTATAAAATACAGCAACACCAAGAAGCGTATGACGTCACAATTGTTTGTTTTCTAGCTTTGACAACACACAGAGTGCATTGGTAATAACAATAGTGACGTCACAAACGACGCCATGACACCGGCGAGCGTTTTGGCGTGAATTTTAAAATTTAAATTTCAAATGCCAATTTTATCTACCAAACCTTATTTTTCTGCTGAAATAATATTTTTTTTCGAAATAGTACATACATACTTCCGAACATAATATGACCATTTTTCAAAATCAGTCATCACGCCAATTATATGACTCGTTTTTATTTTATCCACGAAACGCTATTAAAGTACGAAGCTGGAAGAAAAATAGAAGTATCGGTTATGAATCGATTCTCTAAACGTGCGAATAATGCATTTAGTCTAAAAGGACTTCCTTGTTATAAGTAATAGGCATGATGACAGTAACCAAGAATCAATGAAATTATGAATTTATCTAATGAAATAGGATTCATGGATTATAAAAAACGTATTTATTTTTCTATTTCGAGTGAGATTGCTATTTATTTTGATAAAATAAAACTATAAAATACAGCGATCCGCCATAATGGATTAAACACCAAGAAGCGAATGACGTAAAATACAGCAATCCGCCATAATGGATTAAACACCAAGAAGCGAATGACGTCACAATTGTTTGTTTTCGAGCTTTGACAGTCACACTATTGTTTACTGCACACTGCACAGAGTACATCGGTTAAAACAATAGTGACGTCACAAACGACGCCATGACACCGGCGAGCGTTTTGGCGTGAATTTTAAAATTTAAATTTCAAATGCCAATTTTATCTACCAAACCTTATTTTTCTGCTGAAATAATATATTTTTTCGAAATAGTACATACTTCCGAACATAATCTGACCATTTTTCAAAATCAGTCATCACGCCAATTATATGTATGACTCGTTTTAATTTTATCCACGAAACGCTATTAAAGTACGAAGCTGGAAGAAAAATAGAAGTATCGGTTATGAATCGATTCTCTAAACGTGCGAATAATGCATTAGTCTAAAAGGACTTCCTTGTTATAAATAATTGTGTGTGCGAATGAAGCTACTCGTAATAATCATAGCTAATAATACTAATAATACTCGTAATAATCGTAGCTAATAATGATTAATATCTATGTCAAAATGTTGCATGTACCATATTCTGGCAAAAAGAAAATGATTATGATTATGATCGAACTACTGTAAAGATAATTGGGATGATGCCTATTTCAAAAATAAATTATTTCTAACTGATTATTAAATAGAGTGTCTTCCAAAAGACCTAAGATTCACATCCTCGGTTAGTTTTAAGTTTGATAACTATTTTAAAACGTAGATTAAAGAAAAAAAGTGCGTTGAAATTTGATGACGTCACTATTGTGATTTTCATACAAGATTTTCACGAGAGATTTAATGTAACAAGTCATACCTAATTAACAAAATGAAAAAATACGACTGCCCTGCAAAAAAACGAACTAAAAATTTAAAATTCTAAAGTAATCTAGTTAAATTAGAATTTTATTCACATTTTTATTAAATGATATTTTTTTTGTGAATCACTGAATATTGAACTATAGTGTTATATATTTTTGGAGTCTACTCATCATTTTCTAGATGATGATTATATAGTTAATCTTATTTTCGAAAATAATTTCAACTTTAGTCTTTAATGCGGGACCATAGTCACCCCATAACTTTTTTTTAATTTTACTAGCCTATGTCACCCGGAATAAGCTAGGGATTCTAACGATACCTCATTAATCCAAATCAGTTCAGGCGTATAGAAGTTGTGGTAGAATATACAAACTCACATACATACATGAACCCTGAAAACAATATACTCCTTTTATCAGGCAGTCGTATAAAAACTTTAAAGTAAATATTCATTTGATCCCGCCCACGATTGCCATTGTTAAGCTCTAAGTCAAATTGCGATCTAAACACAAGAGTATTCAATAATCGCTGAGTCTGTAACAGACTAATAGGCTTATTACACTGCACTTTTCACAGGGACCCTTACACTTGAAGCAGTGTAGTGTAATAGGAATTAGGGAGAAAGGGTCCATAATTTGATACTTATTGCTGTGTACCCACCCTTACCACAGGGCCCTGTGGAAAGTGCAGTGTAATAGGCCTATAACTTTCAATTGTCAAAATACTAGTAAGTAGGTATATATGCAAATTAATCCAATATGGCGTCCCCACCAAAGAACGAACCGAGTGAAATACATCGAATGAGTCAAATATCAATTTAATTAAACCTTCTTCAATAAATAAAATAACAATCTTTTATCTTTTCTAAACATTCAATTCTAAAAGTAAAGCTACACTAAGTTAGTTTGTAATAAAGTTCATTCGATTGTTTAGCGTTCCGTACCTCGAGAGCACAAAAGGATGGGTTCCTTTTGTAAAGTGAAGGGATGACTTCGTTGTCCGTCTGTCTGTCTGTCTGTCTGTCAATCACCTTTTTCTCGGGCACGCGTCGAGGTATCAAGTTGTGTTTATGTCACCGTAAGATTGTAAACACCGTTGGATTATAATCTAACTTGCGAAATTCTAAACTGTCGAAAGATTGTGAACTGTTCAATGTTCTGAGTGTCAATTTTTGAAATATTCATTGTATTTACGTTTTCTTGCCTGTTTTTTGTAGGTTAGGTTAGGGTTCGATATAAATAATCAAGTAGTGGCAAGTAGGGCACTTAGGTTTTATCGGGTTTAAATACCTATCAGATTACAATCTACCGGAAAATAATGCGTTTAATTCTAATCTTTCGACAGTTTAGAATTTCGCGAGTTAGATTATAATCTAACGGTTTTTACAATCCTTACGGTGACATTTTCATTTCGTAAGTTTCATGTCAGCGACTAATGTGATGAAAAATTAAATGTGTAGGTAACATTGACATAACTTACATGAAAAAAAAAAAAAAAACTTACATTAATTATTGCAAACGATAAAGATACTTACGATATATTTTTCTAAATTACCGTATGTTACTTATGTGACCTAATTAGTTGTGGCCTAACAATATTACGTAGGTAGCACCTATACTAATAATATGTCCTACCGACTGATTTTCGGCCACGGCGGCGGCCAATCTCTATAGAGATTAGCCATCTGCGCGGGAGACTAGTGTGCGCAAAAACAGGTGCACTCTCATAGCCAGATGGGACGGAAAATCCAATACGAACGGAGAGAGATCGGGCGCAGGACCGGCGGCTTTAGCGCTCTCCGAGGCACGGGAAGATGACACACCGCTAACTTCCTAACTCCGGGCTAGTAATGAGAATTGCTTGTCAGAGAAACCGACCCGGTACTCGAACCTGGGACCTCGTCAGCCTCAGAACTTGCTATCCAATAGACCAACTACCTATAAAGTAAGTAGGTATGCAGATTGTATTGCATACGACGTGCATACTTACTTATTGATTTCAAAGTTTTACTACGTGACAAGGTTTCCCTTTCTACGCGTCCCGGGCGAATCCGAACTAGCGCTGACCTAGATCCAGGCTATTCAGGACGCCCTTTGTTAGTACCTGTATAGGTAGGAATACGTAGGATTTCACTATTCATCTCCCTGACGCAGTAGTGAGCGTTATCTTTTAATTGGAAGGTTCCGGGGCATTTGGAAAATTGCAATTCCTCAATTTTCTTCAAGTTCATTGTGTGAGGAAATCGTAATACTAGTAGTTAGTCAAACGGATAATTGCCGGCACGTCGACTTGTATGAACCTCCTTTAACTGCTCCCCTATTCTGTAACTCAGTGGCTATCGAAAAATGAAAGCCACTGACATATATAGTTTGTCCATTGAAGGTTTACTATGAAAAAATGAAAGAACATTTCATAGTAAATCTTCAATGGATAAAAAGTATAAGTCAGTGGCTTTCATTTTTCGATAACCACTGTGTTACAGAATCGGGCTGCAGATCAAGCAGTTCTATCTATTTACGCAGCTCGTATAAGTTCTTTCCCTGTGATTTTAATATTAACTTGTGATTGTTTATTGAATATAATAACAGTACACCGACTTCTTTATTCCACCATCATAATTAGAAGAGAATGTATATGTCACCGTAAGATTGTAAAAACCGTTACATTATAATATAACTCGCGAAATTGCAAACTGTCGATTACAATTTAACGCATTATTTTTCGGTAAATTGTAATCTGTCAGGTATATTAACCCGATATAACTTAAGTGCCTGATTGTTTATGTCGAACTAATAAAAATGAAACTAAAAATGAAAGAACATTTCATAGTAAATCTTCAATGGATAAAAAATATAAGTCAGTGGCTTTCATTTTTGAATAACCACTGTGTTACAGAATCTTGCTGCAGTTCAAGTAATACGTTTTAAGCTGTCAAATGATCTGGTGGGAGGCTTCGGCCGTGGCCAGTTACAAACCTAAAAGACGTGCCGCCAAGCGATTTTGAGTTTCGGTAAGATGGCGTATAGAAACCGACTAGGGTACGGGTTTAATTTAACTGCCATACCCCTAACAGGTAGCCCGCTACCATCTTAGACTGTATCGTTATTTACCATAAGGTGAGTCAAGGGCTAACTTGTAGAGGAATTTTGAAAAAAATAATAATTATATTTTAGTCTTTATGTTTATATGATTTTATTGTATGCTGCCTCGTTGGTCTAGCGGTTAGCGTAGTCGACTGCGGATCTCGAGGTCCAGGGTTCGATTCCCGGTCGGGCATAAAAATTGTTAGGTATTGGGTTTTTCAATTATGAAATTCTCAGTACTAGCCCGGAGTTAGGAAGTTGGCGGTGTTCCACCCCCGTGCCTCGGAGAGCACGTTAAGCCGTCGGTCCCGGTTATTATCACTAACATGATAATAGTCGTTAAAGCCCGCCAACCCGCATTGGAGCAGAGTGGTGGGTCTAAGCTCTAATTCCCTCTCTCCTATGAGAGTGGAGGCCTGTGCCCAGCAGTGGGACGTTAATAGGCTGTAGTGGTGGTGGTGGATTTTATTGTATAATTGTTTATATTAGTAAGCTAACTAACTAAAACTAGTGGTTCGCCCCGAACTGAGACCTCGCGGTATTTTTTTATTCCACGTAAAATGGTGCCAATGGGGCTGATTCTGTAGTGCACAATCTCTAAACTAAACTAAAATGAATTATTGCTAACCCTTTCGTAATAGTCCCTTCGGAAAGGGACATAACTAGTTTTAAAGCTGACATTTTAGTTTAGTTTAGAGATTGTGCACTTGTTCAGCCCCAATGTCTATTATTTGTACAAACGAATAGACTTTTACAGAGCGCCATCTATTGACATCATTGTGAAGTTCTGTTAAAAATACTGAAGCTCATTAAAAATTAAATAAATTCGTTTCCTTATAATATTTATCAAATTTTAGTATTTGTTGTTCAATTACAGGATATAATTCAAATAATTGGATCAAGTTTCAGGCTCAGCCTTTCAGAAAATTGAGAGTTCTGATTTCAACTTTGGACGTTAGAAAATCTCCACTTTGAAAGCCCCCCATTTCGTCAATTTTAGGGGAAAAATTAAAAAAAAAATATTTTTAGACTCTTTTCCTAACTATCTTTAAAATGATATACCGCAACCGTATGTAACGCTATAAAACATATTTTACTTCGCATTCGCTTCTATGAGTGCCCCCCTGAAATAAAGATTTGTATAACTTTTTAAGCCATATTCGGCTGGAGGCCATCGGTTTACATATTATAATTTAAATTTGAAGTAATTACGTTCAGTAATTCAGAAGTTATAAGGCTCTGACAGACGGACAAATTTTTTAGGCAACCCTAGGACGGACGAGTGCAAATTCACTCAAGTAGACTCAGAGACCTTAACTACTACTCAAAAAGCAAACTTGCAAGCAGAATTTAACCAACGTCTAATTGTAAACATCGATTTGAAACTTTGCATATATATGTGGCGTACATAGTAACTGAGTGCTGACCTCCTTTCGAAGCTGGCTGCTGGTAACTAATTAATAGTATAGTAAGTAGTAGTAAATAATTAAATATAAATAGTAAAAATTAGTAGATGAAAATGTAGAACGAATTGTAACGAGCGAACACAAGGAATAGCGGTGTACGGATAAACCCGATCAGGGTTTTTGTTACACCGTAACTAAATTTTACATTGTTATATTTGAAAATGTATACTTGTTTTTAAATAAATAGAAAAAAAAAAAAAACTGGGACGAATGATTTTATAAGTCAATTTGAGTATGGATCGTAGTAATATTTGGTATCGCCTAGCAACTGCGTTATATTGAAAAATAAAAAATAATAAAAAAAAAAAAAACCGGGACGAATGATTTTATAAGTCAATTTGAATATGGATCGAAGTAATATTTGGTTTCGCCTAGCAACTGCGTTAAATAGAAAAAAAAAATAATAAAAAAAAAAATCGGGACGAATGATTTTATAAGTCAATTTGAATATGGATCGTAGTAATATTTGGTATCGCCTAGCAACTGCGTTATATTGAAAAAAAAAAAAAAAAAAACTGGGACGAATGATTTTATAAGTCAATTTGAATATGGATCGAAGTAATATTTGGTATCGCCTAGCAACTGCGTTATATTGAAAAATAAAAAAAAAAAAAAAAAAAAAAACCGGGACGAATGATTTTATAAGTCAATTTGAATATGGATCGAAGTAATATTTGGAATCGCCTAGCAACTGCGTTATATTGAAAAAAAAAAATTAAAAAAAAAAAAAACCGGGACGAATGATTTTATAACTCAATTTGAATATGGATCGAAGTAATATTTGGTTTCGCCTAGCAACTGCGTTAAATAGAAAAAAAAAAAAATAATAAAAAAAAAAACTGGGACGAATGATTTTATAACTCAATTTGAATATGGATCGAAGTAATATTTGGTTTCGCCTAGCAACTGCGTTAAATAGAAAAAAAAAAAAATAATAAAAAAAAAAACTGGGACGAATGATTTTATAAGTCAATTTGAATATGGATCGAAGTAATATTTGGTTTCGCCTAGCAACTGCGTTAAATAGAAAAAAAAAAAATAATAAAAAAAAAAAACTGGGACGAATGATTTTATAAGTCAATTTCAATATGGATCGTAGTAATATTTGGTTTCGCCTAGCAACTGCGTTAAATAGAAAAAGAAAAAATAATAATAAAAAAAAAAAACTGGGACGAATGATTTTATAAGTCAATTTGAATATGGATCGAAGTAATATTTGGTTTCGCCTAGCAACTGCGTTAAATAGAAAAAAAAAAATAATAAAAAAAAAAAAAACTGGGACGAATGATTTTATAAGTCAATTTGAATATGGATCGAAGTAATATTTGGTTTCGCCTAGGAACTGCGTGAAATTCATTATCTCCTGTGTGCTTAGCATACCACGAGATTATCTCGCGACGAGCGAGAGAGATGTTGTCGTTGTCGGGTAATTTGTTTATTCTAACATTAACAAAATGCGGTATATTACAAGATTACTTAGACAAGGAAGCTTGGCAATGATTTGCTCTATGGCTCTGATAGTTCCTTAGTTAAGATGATTTGTGAGATGGTGATAATAAAAAGAAAAAAAACCCGGCTAAGTTTGTTGTGGGTTCTTCTCAGACGGGCGTGTTTGGAATCCTCGTAGCTTTAGTTCTAAGATACCGTAACCAATTATCACCATCATGTTTTATAAGTAAGTAATTTTTAACGTCAATAAGTGTACCTACAGTGTACCTATATTGAATAAATGATATTGAGTATTGAGTAAAATAAATACTTAGCATGTAAAGGTTCATAGAGAAGGAATACTTAAGAAGAAGCTAAAAGGTCACTTAAATGCTCCTATACTGAGGAACTAATTATTTTTCTCTTCTCTTTTATTTATATTGTTTATTTGTAATTTCTTTTGTTTTTGTTGATTGTTGGTGTTGGGTTATTAGGTATAGGTACAAGTGTTAATTTTAGATTTAACTTAAATTAAAATGTTTAGAGGGTCAAATCGCCAACAAACTGGCCCACCAGTTTGGCGAGATTTATATTTTGTAAAATAGGTTTGTATCTATTTTGAAATAAATATTTAAAAAAAAAAAAAATGAAAAATACCACAGATAGGAAATACTTATTACGTTTATCTCTTTTTCTGACGTAACGAGACAAGTAACCATGTGAGCGTCGGTAGACAAATAGAGATAACGGGTAGACATAATTTTTCTCGTGTGCATGCTAGCCATACTGGTCGACCGCTGCGTATTGACAGGGTTCTGCGCTCGCCATTTCTCTATTCAAATTCAAATTCAAATGTTTTCAAATGTATTCAAATGTTTTCAAATTCAAATGTTTTTATTCAAATTAACTCTTACTCGTCGCTTGACGTCGTCGTTCGTCGCCTATTACTGCACTTATCACAGGTCCCTGTGGTAAGTGTGGGCCGCAAGTTAGTGTCGCTTATTACACAGCAATAAGGACCGAATTAGGGACCGTTTCACCCTAGATCTTATTACACTACACTGATTCTAAAGTAAGGGTCCGTGTGAAAAGTGCAGTGTAATCGGACTATAACTCCTGGTCGACCGCTGCGAATTGACAGGGCTCTGCAATAGCCATTTCTCTATTCAAATTCAAATTTAAATGTTTTCAAATGTATTCAAATGTTTTCAAATTCAAATGTTTTTATTCAAATTAACTCTTACTCGTCGCTTGACGTCGTCGTTCGTCGCCTATTACTGCACTTTTCACAGGGCCCTGTGGCAAGTGTGGGCCGCAAGTTAGTGTCGCTTATTACACAGCAATAAGGACCGAATTAGGGACCGTTTCACCCTAGATCTTATTACACTATACTGATTCTAAGGTAAGGGTCCGTGTGAAAACGGCCTATAACTCCTCGCCATTTCTCTATTCAAATTCAAATTCAAATGTTTTTTTTATTCAAATAAACTTTTACAAGTACTTTTGAATCGTCAAGTGAATCTACCACTGGTTCGGAATGGGATTCCTACTGAGAAGAACCAGCAAGAAACTCGATGGTTGCTCTTTTTAAATAATTCATTTACAATTATTAGGTATATCAATGTATATGTCACAGTAATATTGTAAAAACCGTTAGATTGTAAACTGTCGATAGATTGTGAACCGTTCAATGTTCTGAGTGTAAATTTTTGAAATATTCATTGTATTTACGTTTTCTTGTCTGTTTCTTGTAGGTTAGGTTAGGGTTCGACATAAATAATCAGGTAATAATCGGGTTAATATACCTAACAGATTACAATTTACCGAAAAATAATGCGTTAAATTGTAATCTTTCGACAGTTTGCAATTTCGCGAGCTAGATTATAATCTAACGGTTTTTACAATCTTACGGTGACATAAATATATTTACAGTTCGCGCGCGAGATCCGAGGAATATTATAGAATGTTGACGTAATAAGATAGAGTTGTGATTTAGTCGATATTACGTTATCGATACTAATACATCTTTAGTATCTGTGCACGTGTATTGAATTAATTACGAAATAATAATTCTATGAGGATAGTATGTGAAATAAGGAAGAAAAAACAAATTACAAAGGACATTGACCAAATTCGCCTAAGAATCAACACGTGTTTGAAATATACAGTTATTCTTAGCTTATTTTATAACCTTTATTTCAAATATTAGAATTCAACGGACACTTCAAATTAATTACAAAATAAATAAATGGGTATTACATTGATTACTATACGTTTCCGTCTCTCGATTATTAACCACAGATCATTAATTTACCGGTTAAAATAATATGCAATACCACCGCTTGAGCGCTAGATCCGTATCGTAAGAAACAATATCAAAGCAGCTTAAAGTGCTAATTGCGCTAGTATTCTGAATCTTGCAACGCCATCTATTGAAAGTACAATAATTTAATATCCAGCCATCTGTAATGTTTCTGATGAACTACGGCGAATCTTTTCTTATCTACATACTGTTTACAGCTCTATTACAATTGGATAAAGATGGTATTTATTTGTTCAAGCAGATTGATTGTTAAAGTTGAAATAACCTCAAAATTGCAAATATTTTTGGTAATAAGTCTAAGCAAGTGTCCGTTGTGTTAATCTGCCCTCAAGTATAAAAAGGTATTTATTTGAACCCAGTAATCAATGTCTTATGACTGTTGGTTCTTAGGCGAACGTTGTATGGGGACAGAACAATGTCCTTTAATTATAATGAACTGTACAATATAACGTAAAATCTAATAAAACCGCAATCAGAATAATCAGTACTTTAAGGAATTTAAAAAAATAAACAGCTGTTTGCACAGACGGTATATGTGTTTGCCCTAAGAGTTGTTTGTTTCTGCACTTTTTTGTTACCATTTTCCTGGAAAAGCAACTGGACCGATTAATATGCGGTTTTTTGCATTAGATATGTATAGCTTGTGAGAAGGTTCTGAGATATGTTTAAGGTCCATAGTCCACCAAGCTGAGCTGCAATCGTGGTTTTAATTTTTCAATATGTTACCATTTTTCTGAAAAAGTACTGGGCTGATTGAGATGCAGTTTTTTGCATTAGTTATGCATGGCTTGTGGAAGGTTTTAGAACATATATTGAGGCCAAAGTCCACTACGCTGCGCTGCAATCATCGTTTTTATTTTATTTTACTTCTCTAGAATTTTCTTAAAAACTATAACACTCTGGCCAGCAAGGAAATCTTGCAGTTATGATTTTAATTTAAACCCGTCGTGTTTGGACTCTTTTGATTGGTCTTGAAAAGCACTTTAAACCTACATGCTGCTCAGGGTCTCATGATGGAGCCAGGAGGAGGTCATACAAACTCCTTAAGATCTCATCGTAACCCAGTCGTGTTTGGACTCTTTTGATTAAAACAAATCTATATCTAGGTTTAAAGTTATTGTAAAGATTACAATCTAACTGTTTTCACAATCTTACGGTGACATATATATATCGGCGCAACAACATATTAAACTCCAGTTATTTGATAATTTGTGTAACTCTTAAAATAATTGCAATGATTTAAATAATAGTGAACAATTTCAATTAGACTTTCCAAATCAAAAGTTACTGTTTTGTTTGTTTTAAATTAAAATTAGTTATGGTTAAATTATAATTATTTAGTTAAGTTAAAATGATTAATTATTGGATGTAAATAGGTGCGCCGCAAGTTAAACAATTAATTGAAATGATTTTCGTAACATTCATTATCTGATTCATCCCCTCTCGATTTTGCTATAAATAAGAGTGTTTGTTGCCGCGCACCTCATTACGGCTTGAGCAGCCGAACAGTACAGAGCTCTTATTATTGTTACGCTGTTACTTTAAGAAAAGTTCAATAAAAGAATTATTTTGAAGAAATTATAGTTTGAGTACTGTTACTATGCAGAATGATGATAGTAGTGGAGAGAATGATGTCAGCAATGCTGACATCATTATTTTTAAAAACACTCTGGTGTCGGATACTCCGTCATCAGAAGTGGGATCACATGCCACTTCCGCTCAACAACAGCCTGATGCTACAACACGATTGGAACTGAATACCACAGGCAATACTGGAACTCCATCGCAGCAAGAAATATCGCAATCATCCCTGGTCAACACGCCAATGACCAGCATACCACCACAATTAATGATGCAGATGATGCAAGTAATGCAGCAAATGTCGGAACGCCTAAGTACACCAGCGGAAACCAAAGTGCGTATAACCGATATTTACCTACCATCATTCGATCCCGACACTAATGTGGGAGTACGCGAGTGGTGTCAACACATCGACAAAGCCATCGAAACCTACAACCTTAAGGATTTTGATATACGCATGAAGGTTGGCAGCCTCCTGAAAGGAAGAGCGAAAATGTGGGTTGACGATTGGATGATTACCACAGCAACATGGGCTGAACTACGCAACAATCTAATCACGACGTTCGAGCCAGAAAACCGCTATTCCAGAGACATAGTTCGATTTAGAGAACATGCTTACGACGCTTCAAAGGATATTTCAGAGTTCTTATCACGAGCTTGGGTCTTATGGAGAAGAATAACCAAAGACAAACTATCAAACGAAGATGCAGTTGAAGCAGTGATTGGATGCGTGAATGACGAGAGACTTAGGATCGAGCTGTTGAATACAAGAGCCGCAACAGTGCCAGAACTGATATCCGTAGCATCATCAATAAGAACGATGAAGCGTTCTCATCCAAATTCCAATAATACAAGTGCAAATAAGCGACCACGTCTTTCGAATGCAACTCCATCGACTTCGTCATGTCATATTTGTAAAAGAAGCAATCACACTACTAGTGAATGTTACTACAGGATGACTGAATCTAAGCCTGAACAAAGAAACAAAACAAAAACGGAAACCAATAACAAGGAAGTAACCTCCAACCAGAAGAATAAAACGACAATCTGCTCATTTTGCAAAATTCCAGGGCATACTTTTGAAACATGTTTTAAACGCGAACGCGCGTTAACATCAAACGTAAATTTTATTGCTGGATCAAAATTAGCTCCGATTCAGGTGAAGATTGGAATGAAGCCTTTTCAGGCAATTTTTGATAGTGGCGCAGAGTGCTCACTAATACGAGACTCAGTAGCAGCTCAGTTACCAGGAAAAAGAATACAAACGGCTAATTACTTAAAGGGGATCGGACAATTTCCGGTACTTTCAATAGCTACACTAGTTACAGTTGGAATAATCGATGACATCAATGTTGAACTACAGTTTCACATAGTAGCAGACTATGAGATGACTACAGATATCCTAGTAGGTATGAACTTGATAAATAATACGAACCTTACTATGATGATTACTTCGAACGGAACTAGATTAACACGTCAGCAGAATATCAATCATGTTCAAAATAAAAACCCAATTTTCGATAAGCTGGATTGTGACCTCACAAATGAAGAAGATATCGAAAAATTACGCACGCTTTTAAACAAATACCAACATCTATTTATCAGAGGATACCCAAAAACTCGGGTCAAGACCGGCGAATTAGAAATTCGCTTGAAGAATCCAGACAAATATGTAGAACGACGACCATATAGGTTAAGTCCAATCGAACGAGAAAAAGTGCGTACAATTGTGAAGGAGTTGATGGAGCATGGGATTGTTCGTGAAAGCAAGTCTCCATACTCCAGTCCCATCATCTTGGTAAAGAAGAAAAATGGTGATGATCGTATGTGCGTTGACTTCAGAGAGCTCAACTCTAATACTTTACGGGACCACTATCCACTGCCGTTAATATCAGACCAAATCGACCAATTGGCCAAAGGACAATTCTTCACAACCTTTGACATGGCTGCAGGTTTTCATCAAATACCGATAGCAGAGTCATCAATTGAAAAGACGGCTTTCGTCACACCAGATGGATTGTACGAGTATATGACCATGCCATTTGGATTGAGCAACGCATGTTCAGTCTATCAGCGATGCATCAACAGAGCTCTGAGCTCGTTACTAGGCAATGCAGCTCAAGTCTATGTGGACGACGTATTATGCAAATGCGAAGACATCACAGAAGGACTATCAAATATTGAACGCATTCTCATAGCCTTACAGGATGCTGGCTTCTCCATTAATGCTGATAAATGCAGTTTCTTCAAACGCTCAATCGAATATTTAGGCAACGTAGTATCAAATGGAAAAGTCCGACCAAGCCCACGGAAAATAGATGCTCTAGTGAAAGCACCAGTACCAACGACACCCAGACAAGTCAGGCAGTTCTGTGGATTGGCGGGCTACTTCAGAAAGTTCATACCAGATTTTTCACGCATACTGGTACCACTATATGAGCTAACCAAACCAGGAGCTAAATGGGAATGGAACGAACGTCACGAAAAAGCAAGAGAGAAGGTCATTCAGTGCTTAACATCAACTCCAGTACTTACACTGTTTCAAGAAGAGGCACCAATTCAATTATACACAGATGCAAGTAGCCTGGGATTTGGAGCAGTACTGGTACAAGTCATTGCAGGACGACAACATGCAGTTGCCTTCATGAGCATGAGGACCACTGAAACTGAAAGCCGATACCACTCTTATGAATTAGAGACCTTGGCGGTGGTCCGAGCAATAAAACACTTCCGACAATATCTTTATGGACGCAAGTTTACAGTTATCACAGACTGTAATGCGCTAAAAGCGTCCAAACACAAAAAGGACTTGCTCCCTAGAATTCATCGCTGGTGGGCATTTCTACAAAATTATAATTTTGAGGTTGAATACCGCAAGGGTCAACAGCTTCAACATGCTGACTACTTTAGCAGGAACCCGGTAGAGCTCACAGTAAATATGATGACCAGGGATCTCGACTGGCTGAAAGTCGAACAACGACGCGACGAAACACTACGAGCTATAATGGATGGTATGAGTAATAACATTCCAAGAAATGGCTACGTACTAGAAAATAATGTTCTCAAGCGCGTTGTACAAGACCCAGCCTTCGGACAAAAACTCTGCACAGTGGTTCCGAGGTCTTTTCAGTGGAGTTTGATAAATTCATTCCACACTGCTTTAAAACACCCTGGTTGGGAGAAGACTCTGCAGAAAATCATGGACAGTTACTGGTTCGATAAGATAAGTACGAATGTCCGAAAATTCGTTGACAACTGCGTGGTCTGCAGAACATCCAAAGGAGCATCTGGCGCCGTACAAGCTCAAATGCATCCGATTCAGAAACCAACTACAGCCTTTCAAGTTATACATATGGATATAACGGGCAAAATGGGAACATCTGACGATCAACAGTATGTGATTGTCACTATAGATGCTTTTACAAAATACGTACTATTTTATTACGCAACTAATAAAAATCCACACAGTACATTGGCTGCACTGAAACGTACAGTTCACCTGTTCGGCACGCCAGTCCAAATCATAGTAGACGGTGGAAGAGAGTTCCTAGGTGAATTCAAGACCTATTGCGACCGGGTTGGAGTAGACATTCATACTATAGCACCAGGAGTCAGCCGAGCGAATGGACAAGTAGAACGCGTCGTAGCTACGCTAAAAAACGCTCTTACCATGATCAAGAACTATGAAACGGCAGAATGGCACACAATGCTTGAAGAACTGCAGCTGGCAATAAACTGCACGCCCCATCGTGTGACAGGAGTTGCTCCACTTACTTTACTCACTCAGCGCAAGCACTGTGCTCCTCCAGAGCTACTGAGTCTCGTAAATATTGATGAACAGACTATTGATATCGAAGCACTCACTAGTCACGTGCAACAAAAGATATCACAAAATGCAGAACAAGACAGACAACGTTTCAATTCGAGAAAAGCTAGAATCCATCATTTCCAACGTGGTGATTATGTGCTCATTAAAAATAATCCTCGAAATCAAACTTCACTGGATCTTAAATTCAGCGAGCCATACGAGATAACAAGAATTCTGGACAATGACCGCTATCTAGTGAAAAAGGTGGTTGGTTCAGGGCGACCAAGAAAAGTCGCTCACGACCAACTCCGTCGGGCTCCTCAACCTGGAGACCAAATAACCGTATCGGCGGAAAATGAACTTTCAGCATCAGCCGAAGGGCCTATACCATCTACATCACGAGCCAGCATTGTCGAACGACAAACACAAGAACCTGCAAATTAAAATGTACGTATGTTTATATTTTAATTACTTAAACTTCATCACATCATAAATCACTACAACAAAGTACCACAGAGTACGCAAAAAAATAAAGTACCACAGTGTACGCAACAATAAAGTACCACAGTGTACGCAACAATAAAGTACCACAGTGTACACAACAATAAAGTACCACAGTGTACGCAACAATAAAGTACCACAGTGTACGCGAAACACAAAGTACCACAGTGTACAACATAGTACCACAGCGTACGCTACAATACAAACTAAACAAAATAAATCACTGTCATATTATTTAATAAAAAGGGTACACAGATACCAATCTCAAAAGATAAATATTTCTTTGTTCTAGATAAACTTCAAGAATCATCAAGAGAAGCGTTTTACACGCGGCTGGTGCAGAGCGCGCACCGCCGGTCAGAACGGCCGTATCGGCGCAACAACATATTAAACTCCAGTTATTTGATAATTTGTGTAACTCTTAAAATAATTGCAATGATTTAAATAATAGTGAACAATTTCAATTAGACTTTCCAAATCAAAAGTTACTGTTTTGTTTGTTTTAAATTAAAATTAGTTATGGTTAAATTATAATTATTTAGTTAAGTTAAAATGATTAATTATTGGATGTAAATAGGTGCGCCGCAAGTTAAACAATTAATTGAAATGATTTTCGTAACATTCATTATCTGATTCATCCCCTCTCGATTTTGCTATAAATAAGAGTGTTTGTTGCCGCGCACCTCATTACGGCTTGAGCAGCCGAACAGTACAGAGCTCTTATTATTGTTACGCTGTTACTTTAAGAAAAGTTCAATAAAAGAATTATTTTGAAGAAATTATAGTTTGAGTACTGTTACTATGCAGAATGATGATAGTAGTGGAGAGAATGATGTCAGCAATGCTGACATCATTATTTTTAAAAACACTCTGGTGTCGGATACTCCGTCATATATATATCAGGAGGTGGGTATAGGAACTCTTCGATGGGCTCTAGTAAACTCGTCGAGTTTGGACTCATTTGATTTGTTTTGATGTTTTGATTACTTGAGTTTTACATTATATATTGTTTTATATTATATTGTTTTGATTACTTGAGTTTTACATTATAACAATAATATGTCAAAATGATGATGTTTTTCGTTTTTAAAGTAAAATATTTAAATATCACGTCAAAATGCAAATACAAAAGCTACCTTGCATCCAGTTTGAAATGTTTTAAAAGCTCTTTATTTGCTTTGCGTGCCGCGTCACGAGTGCGTGGATTAAATATACGATTTTCCTGTAAAAGGATTCCACTAACTAACTGCATTCGATGAAAGCTTTGTCAAAGGATGACAGAATGCCCGGTACAGGCCCGGATATTAATTTTCAGGCTCAAAAACAAAGGTTTTAATCCGAGAAGCTGGATTTCGGTATATTTGTTTGGACAAAAGTTCAAAGCGAGCGTCGATCCGAATTGCAATGCAATGCCACCGAAATAAGTATTTCACGTGTTCAGAGGGAAAAGGTGAAAATTCAAATAGGTATATGTATAATATGTGGCGAAGTCCCACGAGACCTACTGAACCCTCGGGAATGTCCGTTCCGACTCGCTTTCGGTCGGGATTCTCCCGGGCGTTCCAGTCACTAGTCAGTGAATCTTGAACCCCTACGCAGGGAGGCCGCGTACACGCAACTTGTCCGGCTAATTCACTCGATACCAATCAATTAATTATTATACTTATTGTAACGTCCATAGTCCGTATATAGTGTTTTAAATCGATTATCATAATGTATCAATAGACTTTTGTAACCTAAATTAAATAAGGAACTTTCAATATTTAATAATCTTAAATTACATGGGGTTTGTTTAACTTCGATCCTAACACGTCCCCATAAATACATACATAGTCTGTACCTACAAATGCAGCTAGTCTTTTTTGCCAAGCTATTAAATCAGGGGAAATTATTAGTCCAGCGAATAAAAATTAATTGGCGACTGATAATGGAATACTGAGCGCGCCGTTAAAATATGTGTGCGAAAAATTTATTTAACTGGCGATAATAATGAATTACTTACTTAAATTAAGTAAAATGTGCTGCTAAAAGAGGGCAATAATGAATATAAGCTAGCAATTAACATTCTCATCGACCAAATTAAATATTAGGGACTGATTCTGTAATGCACAATCTCAAAATTATACTAAAATACCATCATTAAAAATATTGCTTTCACCCTTTCATCCCAACGGAACGAGAGAATTACTTAGATATTTCAAAGCTGTCATTTTAGTTTAGAGATTGTGATAAACAGAAATTGGCCACTAAAACTTAATTCAGCATTTAAATACCTTCATATTTCAATGTTTTAGTTACATATGTATACTTTTTATCTTTTGGAAATGTGCATTCTAGCACTTATGAAGAGGTTTTTTCCGTGTCATAAAGAGAACCACTTACTAAAGGCAGGGCCCGCCCAAATCATGCCAAAATTGAATAACTGAGAAAAATTATTTTGACATTTCCCAATTAATGTAATTTCATAATTAAAAAAAATGAGATTGGCATAAAATACCAATAAAAGTACGTTGAAAACTAAAACCAATTTTTGTGTACATAGCAAGCCCTATTATATACCACTATATATACCACTAAGTAATCTACTAATATTATAAATATTTAGTTTGTGTAAGTAGTACCTATGTAGTTTCTTATTTAGTATATAAATTTTTTAAAGTAAATATTGTAGCTTTTTTTTTAATTCCAATAATAATTTTTTTCGTACCTATACCACTTCACATTACTCACTTTCAAGGAAGGCTGGAAGAGATTTCTTTTTAGAGATAAGCTTTACCTTTGACCACTTTTTTGAAATTAGTTTTGAGACAATATTTTGTACAAAAATAATAAAAATAAAATAAATGCAAAAGTGCGTCTCTTTGTCGATCTGTCCGTCTGTCTGCTACGCTTCCCCGGACCATCTATTCAACCGATTTTGACGAAATTTGGCCAAATGCATCCCGGCATCATAGGCCACTTTTATCCCGGAAAATTAAGTAGATGGAAAAACCTTAATCCACGCTGATTAAGTCGAGGGCATCATCTAGTAGTAAATCTTACTTAATATTATAAATGCGATAGTTTGGATGGATGTATGGATCTATGGATGTTTGTTACTCAATCACGCCCCAACGCCTGAACGGATCTGGCTGAAATTTGGCACAGAGGTAGATTATAATCTGGAATAGCACACAGGCTTTTTATCCCGGATAATTAAAGAGTTCCCGCCGGAACCAAAAAACCAAAAAACCTCAAACCACGTAGACAAAGTCGCGGGCATTCGATAGTATTATATATGTGGCGAATGGGGATGATGACTATACCAAAAATAAATTATTTGTAACTGATTATAAAATAGAGGGTCTTCCAAAAGACCTAAAATTCACATCCTCGGTCAGTTTTGAGTTTGGTAACCAATTTAAAATATAGAATAAAGAAAACAAGTGCGTTGAAATTTGATGACATCACAACTGTGAATTTCATACAACTTCCATACTAGAAGTGCGTTTTTAAGTTTGATAAAGAGTTGCTGGTTTGATTGAGTTGTCATCATCGCTATTATTGCGTCCGATTTGACCCAGTTCGGCGAGCTTAGTGGACGTCAGCTCTTAAAGTAAGTACCTACTCACATGGTAAGGGACGTTGACCACGGTCACGATGTCATCGAGTGTTAGAGGGAAGGACGCCTCTGCGTCGAACTCCAAGTATTCCTTCTTGCGGTACATCACTTTGTCTCCTTCTACGCCCTCTATGATCCGACTTTGGTATGACCTAAAATAAGTTTACATAAATATGGATACTTAGTTTAAGCAATAGGCAAAACCCCCGCATTAAATATATAACAATGTTTTTACAAAGTAAAGGAATTGTTCCAAAATTAATCATAAGTGTATATCATATTATTATCACATTATTGTAACATGAAATATTTATAAGACCTCAATTGCATGACAGCGCTGTTCCTTAGACTAAGAATTGACTGTGTGTATTAAATTAATTATATTTTTATTATTATTATCATTTCGACATTGTATTACTTATATTATTAATTTGACTACATAACTGACATGACATGGCCCATGACATATCTATTAAAATTTGACTTTAAATTATATTCGTAATAGTTAAAAAATACTAACTAATATTCGAATTCAACATAACTTGTGAGATTAGACATTCTTTTTATTTTTATTTTAATTATTACATGTAGGTCGATAAATTAAAATGTAAAGTGTAAGACTTACTGGAATTGTTAATAGGTATAAGTTTGTTTAATAGTACTAATATACATATTGCAATGCCCTGACGGGGCCTCATGTTCTTATAATTAATTAATTAATTATATAAATCCTCAGTCGATGAAACTTGTCTGGGTTTTAGTATTGGATGTACCAGAACTTACACAAAAATATCCAACGAAAAAAGTTCGAAAGTTAGGTATTTATACCTAAAAATTAATATTTATTTATTTATGTTTTCTCGATTAATTTTTAAAATAGCAGGTAGTATAATATTTACATTCAAAATCGAAATATGTAATGATACAATCATGCAGAATATCGATATTTAATCCGATTATAAGATGAAATTTAAACTGCGTTTACGCGATAATGTACCTTCCTGCTTTAACAATTGGGTATAGCATAAAAAACTTCCTGTCTGATTTTTTGGTGGATATTTATAATATACGTTTAAGTCATTTTATTTTATCATACTATAAAGTTTCGTCGCCTGAGGAATTATTGTTGGGGTCTACTAGCTTTATTGCCTAGACTAAGTATAGGAGGAGGCTTTTTGTGCATTATAAGAAAATTTCTTGTGACTAATGAGTAAGTAATGTCATAAGAAATTCAGTCGCAATGGTTGTTGTATGATACCATACATACTAAAAGATATTTTTTCTTGTGTCGGATCAGACACGCGCATGTACAAAAGTTTTTCTCGTAGGCACTACGACTTTCTAGCCCCATTTCTATATAATATAGTAAAAAAGGCACCTTAAAAGATATGACTAAGACAGAAATAAAAACTTGAAAAAAAGTGGCTTAAAAACTATGATTAAGATAGTACTGTGGTACAGAGAAATTGTTGGTAAAGAATATTTAACACAGGACTCACACACACTCACACATACTCACAATCTCATTCTCACACATACAAACAAACGAACACACACTCACACACGCACACAAACACACACACACACACACACACACACACACACACACTGTAGTAGATCTACACCGAAACTTATGAAACTTATTTGTCAAAAGTGATTTGATGTTCATAGATACTGGGAAGACAGGCAGAGTTTCACGTTGATAAAAATTGTATGCTTTTTATGACAAATAAAGATTTATTTAGTATACGACTGCCTGAAAAAAGGAGTATATTGTTTTCAAGGTTCATGTATGTATGTATGTATGTATGTGAGTTTGTATATTCCACCATAACTTCTATACGCCTGAACCGATTTTGATAAATAAGGTATCGTTAGAATGCCTAGCTTATTCCGGGTGACATAGGCTAGTAAAATTTAAAAAAGAATTGATGGGGTGACCATGGTCCTGCATTAAAGACTGAGAAAATGATGAGTAGATTCCAAAAATATATAACAGTATAATTCAATATCCAGTGATTCACAAAAAAATATCATTCAACAAAAACGTGAATAAGATTCTAATTTAACTAGATTAATTTAGATTTTTAACATATTAGTTAGTTTTTTGGCAGGGCAGTCGTATTTTTAAATTTTTTTAATTGACTTGTTGCATGTTTATACCCTTTTTTATCTTTTAGTTGTAGACCTACACCGAAACTTATGTGTCAAAAGTGATTTGATGTTCATAGATATTGGGAAGACATGTCTCCTGTAACACAGTTTTAACTACCACAGCAGGCAGGGTTTCACGTTGATAAAAATTGTATGCTTTTTATGACAAATTAAGATTTATTTATTATACGACTGCCTGAAAAAAGGAGTATATTGTTTTCAAGGTTCATGTATGTATGTATGCGAGTTTGTATATTCCACCATAACTTCTATACGCCTGAACCGATTTTGATATTTAACTATATAATCATCATCTAGAAAATGATGAGTAGATTCCAAAAATATATAACAGTATAATTCAATATCCAGTGATTCACAAAAAAATATCATTCAACAAAAACGTGAATAAGATTCTAATTTAACTACATTAATTTAGATTTTTAACTTATTAGTTAGTTTTTTGACAGGGCAGCCATGTTCTTTTTTTTTTTTTAATTATGACTTGTTTAAAGCTTCAGTACCTACCTGTAAACATAAGGGCCGATTTCGTTAACAACGGGCACGCCACCCGCGAGGACTTCGCTCGGGTTGCTGATGTTGAAGACCCTCACGTTGAAGCTCAGTCCGAAGGGGATCGTCTCGAAGCGCTCCCATTGCTCCGTGTTGTTCTCGAGGTGCACCTCCTGGAATAGGGATGGTACAATATCAATACTTTTTTGTTTTTACAAATTCTTTTTTTTTTTTTTTACAAAATTTGTATTTTTTAAAAATTAATTATTACTGTTATTAATTGTGAATTGTGCTGTGTAATTTTTAATTAATTAGTGTAATTGGCCTGTCCGTACTAATTAAATTAAATAAATAAATACAATACAAACACCAACCTCTATACTGTGCGAAATAGGGATGATGACAACTCAACCAAATCAGCAACTCTTTTACAGACTTAAAAACGCCCTTCCAGTATGGAAGTTGTATGAAATTTCGACGTCAAGCAATTTCGACGCACTTTTTTTTCTTTGATCTATATTTTAAAATGGTTAATTGACTTAAAACTAACCGAGAATGTGAATTTTAGGTCTGTTTGAATACAATATTTAGTAATCAGTTAGAAATTATTTTGTTTTGATATCTAGGCATCATCCCTATTATCTTTTTTAACATTTGTTTATCCTCTACAAGCACTTAGGCTAACAATTATAATCCACTCGATGATGGCAACACCAGTACAGCTTTGTTTTTTTTATCCACTACAAGTTAGCCTTTGGCTGCGATCTCACCTGCTAGTAAATGATGACGCAGTCCAAGATGGTAGCGGGCTAACCTGTTAGGGGTACTGCAGTTATATTTAACCCACGCCCGTAATCAGTCTCTGCACGGCATCGTATCGGAACGCAAAATCGCTCGGCGGTAGTTGCGTTTAATCTTAGTTAAATTATAAATGCGAAATTTTGGATGGAGGTATGGATGTATGGATGTTTGTTACTCAATCACGCCCCAACGGCTGAACGGATCTGGCTGAAATTTGGCACAGAGTTAGATTATAGTCCGGCGTCCTTAATTTTCCGGGATAAAAAGTAGCCTATGTGCTAACAATTCCCGCGGGAAACAAAAAACCACGCAGAAGAAGTCGCGGGCATTCGCTAGTAGTGGAATAAAAAAAGCAATTGGATAGCCTAGTAGAGTGGTCCCCGGACAAGCGCCTCTATCTTTTCCTATTGAGAAATTAGGTACCTAAATACTAGCCTAATAATAATAAATAATAACCTAAGTCGCGGGCATTCGCTAGTGGTATCTACCGCTGAATCTATCATCAGAAAATAGTGATGGTGATATCTAAGATAGCTTACACTCGTTATGATGCTCTGGACAAGGTTGGGGACCACGGTGAAGCTCAGAGAACTGGTCAGTGCCACCAGTATCACCCCTACTGCCGTGACCGAAATACCCGCTGTCAAATTGCACATTTTTTAATTAATAATTACAATTAATTTATCTTTCTGTCACGCGCACACCAACACCGAACCCCATTACTATTGATACATGCACAATAATCAATTGATACATTTTATTGAGGTACAAATTATTAGGGATCCTTGCATGAGGTCTTATTATTGTCGTTATATGTTTTACTCTCACGCCCGCATACAAAATAAATACATATATGACCGAAATAATTGTATTCAACTTACTTGTTATCTACATGAATTTAACTCTCACGCCCGCATACAAAATAAATGCATATATGAGGCCAAAAGAGGTATAATAAACTTACGTAAATAAATAGAAATAAATAAACTTACACAAATAAATAGTTGTAGCGCGCGGAGGACTTATTAGGACTTATTATTATTATCTACATGAATTTAACTCTCACACCCGCATACAAAATAAATGCATATATGAGGCCAAAAGAGGTATAATAAACTTACGTAAATAAATAGAAATAAATAAACTTACACACAAAAATACACAAATAGGTAAATAGTTGTAGCGGGCGGAGGACTTATTAGGACTTATTATTATTATCTACATGAATTTAACTCTCACACCCGCATACAAAATAAATGCATATATGAGGCCAAAAGAGGTATAATATGCTTACGTAAATAAATATAAATAAATAAACTTACACACAAAAATACACAAATAAATAGTTGTAGCGGGCGGAGGATTACCAGACCAGACGGCCGGGGGAGGTTATTATTATTATTATTAATCTTTATTTTGTACGCCACAAAAAACATATAAAGGACACAAAAAATACATAGAAAACAAAAAAAGAAGTAGAATACAAAAAGGCGGCCTTATCGCTTAGTAGCGATCTCTGTCAGGCAACCTTAGGAATAGGAGAAGTTAGGAGATTAACTCGAGTACAATACGTAAACGTCTGTGTACATCTGCACTAGTAACTGCCTCGTTGGTCTTGTGGTTAGCATGTTCGACTACGGGTGACGAGGCTGCGGGTTCGATTCTCGAGTCGAGCTAAAAATTAATTACTTATTTGGATACAAGCAGGCGTTAATTTGCGGAAATCCATGTTAATGGAGGGACTAGAAGTTTAATTCGATATAATCCGCCACAACAGACAAATCTATGAGGTACAGCGTGTATCTTGCACATGTAGATAGATGGCTTAATAGGCGATGAATATCACATGGACTTCCGCAAATTAACGCCTGTTTCTATCTAAAAAAATACCTATTTAATTTTTAGCTAGACTCGGGAATTGAAACGGCAGCCTCGTCATCCATAGTCGAACATGTGGCGGATTATAGTGATTTTATCTTCTAGTTCCTTCATTAAGTAACTTATTGTGTTCTCATAACAATAAATTCTCAATACATAACTATAACCCATCTGTGCAATCGATACCGCCGCTAGGAACAGAGAGCGATTGTACATCTCTGTAGAAAATCAAAGATTCCCGTGGTATGGGATTTTTCAACAACCTAAAACCACGCTGAGGAAGTTGTGGCCATTATTCTCATAAAGTACTTTTTTTTTTTTTTTTTTTTTTTTTTTTTATTGAAAATAAAGTAAAGTAAAGTACTTAACAAATATTATATACTTTAAGTATACTAATACTAATATTATAAATGCGAAAGTTTGGATGGATGTATGGACGTTTGTTACTCAATCACGCCCCAACGGCTGAATGGATCTGGCTGAAATTTGGCACAGTTATAGTTATAGATTATAGTCTGGAATAGCACATAGGCTACTTTATATCCCGGAAAATTAACGAGTTCCCGCGGGAACCAAAAAACCTCAAACCACAACCACCGTAACAAAAATATTATGTACAGAACATCCCGATAATTATAGAAGCGTAAAAACAACACGGATTAATGTAATCAATGATATTAATGTTAATTATTTATTCGCTATTCGCGATAAGATGTACCGATTTACCCTTATCGAATATTGCATAAGAGAAATCTTATCATAAGATTTATAAAATACTTAAGTGCTTATCTGATAATAATACTTATTTCATGTACCTTAGCAGGTACATCTTAATGTAACCTACTGTAATTTAGCTACCGAAGTAGGTTAAACTATTACGTTACATCCACATATACGAAACGCTTTGCGTATTCTTCGTTCGCATTGCTAGGGTCTGGAATATTCTACCAAGAACTGTGTTTCCCACCAATTACAATCCGGGTATCTTTAAATCGAGAATAATTAATAAGCATCTTCTAGGCAAGCGCGTCCCATCTTAGACCGCATCATCACTTTCCATCAGGTGTGACTGTGGTCAAGCGTAAGACTATAATGAATTTTATAAATGTACCTATTTATGTATCATACGTTTACCTCGTTGCCTGCCTCGTTGGTCCAGTGGTTGGCAAGTTCTACTGCGATCGACGAGGCCATAATTGAGTATTGGGTTTTTCTGATTAGAAATTCTCAGTCCTAGACCGGAGTTAGGAAGTTGGCGGTATTTCACCCCCGTGCCTCGGAGAGCACGTTATAAGCCGTCGGTCCCGGCTTTTATCACTATCATGATAATAGTCGTTAAAGCCAACCCGCATTGGAGCAGCTTGGTGGGTCTAAGCTCTAATTCCCTCTCTCTTAAGAGAGCGTGGAGGCCTGTGCCCAGCAGTGGGACGTTAATGGGCTGTAGTGGCATTTACCTACTGCTGGACATTTGTCTCTGTTAAGAACGTCCAAATACGCCTGGATCCAGCGGCTCCTTGTGATTCGCTTGTTGTCAACCATCCACCTATTGAGACGTACAAAAGCTGTGTGGTCACCATTCCGACCCCAACAGCTATTAGTCATAGCAGCAGAACCAAATTCATAACTTGCCCCGCCCATTGTCACTAAGGCCCGGACTCAACCAAAGCGGAGAGGAGACGAGAGGAGAGATGTGATTTAAACCACCAATAGAATTTCGTTATTCCCACATTTCGTCTCCGCTCAGCTTCAGTGGATACCACTGAGCGGAGATGTATCATATTTATATGGCGCGATCGATGCGGAGATGTGAGCTGTGGCTCGCAAGATGGCGGCAGCGCGCAGCGGGAGAGGAGATGTGAGCAGAGTGCAGCGGAGACGAGAGGAGATGTGAGCGGAGTACAGCGGAGACGAGAGGAGATATGAGCGGAGTGCAGCGGAGACGAGAGATATGAGTGGAGTGCAGCGGAGACGAGAGGAGATATGAGCGGAGTGCAGCGGAGACGAGAGATATGAGTGGAGTGCAGCGGAGACGAGAGGAGATATGAGCGGAGTGCAGCGGAGACGAGAGATATGAGTGGAGTGCAGCGGAGACGAGAGGAGATATGAGCGGAGTGCAGCGGAGACGAGAGATATGAGTGTAGTGCAGCGGAGTCGAGAGGAGATATGAGCGGAGTGCAGCGGAGACGAGAGGAGATATGAGCGGAGTGCAGCGCAGACGAGAGGAGATATGAGCGGAGTGCAGCGGAGACGAGAGGAGATATGAGCGGAGTGCAGCGAAGACGAGAGATGTGAGCGGAATGCAGCGGAGACGAGAGGAGATATGAGCGGAGTGCAGCGGAGATGAGAGGAGATGTGAGCGGAGTGCAGCGGAGACGAGAGGAGATATGAGCGGCGCCGCGTTCATCTCAACATCCAACGCTCACCGCACGCAGCTCAGTCCCGCTGTAGCCAGCATACATCTCCGCTCTAGACAGTACACATCTCCCCCCCAGTCTAGCCAGTACGCATATCTCCACACAGCTTCGGTGGACACACCCTAGCTGAAAATCATACCTTCTCGTCTCCGCTTCAGACATCGCACATCTCCGCTCTGGTGGAGTCCGGGCCGTAGACTTCGCAACACGTCGGGCTGTTTCTTTGGTTCTTTACGTATCTCAATTGTGATTTGATCGCTTATGGCGCGGGATACACCAATAAGCAAGCGACGGGACGTCTGGTATACAGCGTATAAATATCATGCACCTAAAGAAATTCAGAGCGTAGCTCTCTCCACCGCCCGCTCATGACCCTGAGCTTTCTTACGAGGCCCATAGTTAGCAAACTACTGATAAGTATAACTCGGAGTCGTAATACTGACTCCATACAGTACTGCTTAGTTTCAGAATCTGCTGTTTTGACGACCTCCGTGGCGCAGTGTGTAGCGCTGTTGTCTTAACGTGCGGAGGCCCCGGGTTCGATGCCCGGCAGGGTCAATTTGGGAATTTGTAATTTCTGAATTTTCCCTGGTCTGGCCTGGTGGGAGGCTTCGGCCGTGGCTACTTACCACCCTACCGGTAAAGACGTGCCGTCAAATGTTTTAGCGATCCGGTACGATGCCGTGTAGAAACCGAATAGGGGTTTGGGTTTAATATAACTGCCATGCCCCTAACAGGTTAGCCCGCTGCCATCTTATAATTTCTGAATTTTCTCTGGTCTGGCCTGGTGGGAGGCTTCGACTGTGGTTAGTCACCACCCTAAATGCTAAGACGTGTGGCCAAGCGATTTAACGGTCAGTCATCACTTACCATCAGGTGAGATCACAATCAAGGGCTAACTTGTAGTGGATAAAAAAAAGAATCATCGGACTAAGCGAATAACGTGCGTGTGGCAAAATACTGAACTAACGGAATGTTCTGTGTTGAAACCTAAATGTTGATTTTTAATAGGCAGTGGCACTTCCCCACGGATAAGTTTGCAAAGCCACCAATTTCTCATTCCATCTGTTGAATCGTCTAAATGTATCTAAATAATTCATGCATAATTCATACAGATCCTCATTCACTCTCTTTACAGCAGTACAAAAGGATGCTGCATCAGTTCATTGATGCAGTATCAATAGACTAATAATATATCTAGCTGAGTTTTTTTTTTCTTTTTTTGTAATTTTGTTTGTGTTTTTTAAGTTAAACGCTATTTGTTAACTGGTAGCTTAACACTTGCTAGATCAATGCCGGCTTGCCAGTAATTGGGTGTACACTCTAAAATGTTTTATGTGTGTTTTGTTATTTTTATGTATTACCTGTTGGAAAACCATTAAATAAAATAAAATAAATAATATGAATTCTTAAGTTGACTATGCTGTAGTCTGTTTGTGAAATATATAAATACTTAATTTAATTGAATTTTAACAATATTATTTCCTTGTTATGGCGGTGTTTCACCCCCGTGCCTCGGAGAGCACGTTAAGCCGTCGGTCCCGGTTATTATCACTAACATGATAATAGTCGTTAAAGCCCGCCAACCCGCATTGGAGCAGCGTGGTGGGTCTGAGCTCTAATTCCCTCTCTCCTATGAGAGTGGAGGCCTGTGCCCAGCAGTGGGACGTTAATGGGCTGTAGTGATTTCCTTGTTATGTTAAAGCTTGTTACCCACATTATTTGTACGCCACACTGTGGCAGGATATAACTAATTAACGTGACTAATTTTTATGTCATTTGACATTTTAATTTTAATTTGACATTTTTTGCTTGGCAATTGCTTGTAATTTTTTTTTGAAATACTAGTATTAAAAAGGTACCTAGATATTATTTTAATGTTCATAGTAATTTTGTTGAATTTGACGTAAAGGCCTCATTAAGACATTTTCTCATCTGTAATAATCGAGACATAATATTACTTATACTCTGTGGTATTACTTATTACAATGTTTTAAGTAACTTAATTCAGTGTGTTTGTGTGTTTTAATTAATCAATAAGGTTTTCATAAAATTGTGTCTCATTGTATAACATTGCCATCATCAAGATTAAGAATTATCATTTATCATGATTTAATAAGGAACATATGTAATCGTTTTAATTTTATAATTAAGATATTTGTACACCACACTGTGGTAGAATAGGAGCACTTTTATACTGATTTCCACCTCAAATGTACCTACACTATTCACAAATAAATAAATTGAAATTGATACCTACATGAGACTTTTATAATAGGGATGATGACAACTCAATCAAATCAGCAACTCTTTAACAAACTTAAAAACGCGCTTCTATTATGGAAGTTGTATGTAATTCATAAATAGTGACGTCATCAAATTTTTTCTTTAATCTATCTTTTAATATGGTTATCAAACTTAAAAATAACCGAGGATGTGAATTTTAGGTCCTTTGGAAGACCCTCTATTTAATAATCAGTTAGAAATAATTTATTTTGGATATAGGCATCATGCCTATTGTAACACCTTTCTGTACCTACTGTATTCACAAATAAATAAATGAAATTAAATGAATTATAAATTAAACCAAGTAAGTATACACTTAAAATCTTTATTGATACCATTAAAATGTACGACAGTAAATGACAGTTCGACAATACATAAATGCATTATTATAATATTTACTTTTAAAATGGATCGAGAGTTACCATTTCGGAATGTTAACAGAAAAATATACGCAGCTACGGCCCCTTTTATACGACTGCCTGAAAAAAGGAGTATATTGTTTTCAGGGTTCATGTATGTGTGTATGTATGTATGTGAGCTTGTATATTCGGCCATAACTTCTATACGCCTGAACCGATTTTAATAAATAAGGTATCGTTAGAATCCCTAGCTTATTCCGGGTGACATAGGCTAGTAAAATTTAAAAAAAAAATGATGGGGTGACCATGGTCCCGCATTAAAGACTAAATTTGAAAAAAAAATCGAAAATAAGATTAAGAATCCAAACATATGTAACACTATACGTTCAATATCCAGTGATTTACCAAAAAATATCAATGAATAAGATTCTAATTTAACTAGATTAATTTAGATTTTTAACTTTTTAGTTCGGTTATTGGCAGGGCAGTCGTGTTTTTTAATTATGACTTGTAATATTCGGTATTGAAATAATAAGTATTCATCAAAATAATAATTTTGCTCTGAAATAAATAAATAGAGACCAAGAATTATTTTATCGGCAAATAAATTTAGTAGTTTTTATATTAATCAGCACATGATAATAGTAGTTGAAGCCCGCCAACCCGCATTGGAGCAGCGTGGTGGGTCTAAGCTCTAATTCCTTCTCTCCCATGAGAGTGGAGGCCTGTGCCCAGCAGTGGGACGTTAATGGGCTGTAGTGATATTAATCAGTCCTTTGTCAAAGATAATAAAGCTTAAGAGGGAGACTGTGTATAATTTTACTGTTAACATTTTGACAGCGTACAAGGTTTATTGTTCGAAGCGTTGAGACTATGCGAGATTACAATACAACGCTCAAGTCTCAAAAATAGTGAGATCACATCGATAGATTAAAAAGTAGTTTTTAAAAACTAACAATTAGTTATTACTAACAATTAGTAGTGTTACACTTAATGATAAAACGGATTCTACTCGAGTACAGTTAGCATCGAAAAATATTCAAACTATTATTCGAAAAAAGCGTCACAACAAGGGAGGGTTAGTATACCAAAGTTGTGATTGGCTAAATTTTTGGTATTAATATTTAATTCTAAAATAAACGTAAAAAGATTTGATTCCAACTGTCTCAAAGTTAATGGGCTAAGTGAAAACAGTAAAACTACAATTTAAATTAAAGTAAGCAAGTAAATTTTGTTTAGCGTAAACATAATTATTATTCACAAAAAAATCCTCGTCTATTTCTGAACATGCTCTTTCAATAGAATCTAGGTAATAAAGACAGCCTACAAGCAAAAGTTTCTAGATATCAGTCAGACGTCTAAGATTGTCTAAGAAATTCGTATTCATTTTAGTGCTTAAAACGTAATACTAGAACTGTAGTCCATACATGCATTGCATGGACTGCAGTCAAAACCCGGCTGAGTTTGTTGTGGGCTCTTCTCAGACCAGGGCGCGTTTGGAACCCTCGTACCTTTAGTTTTAAGATACCGTTACTGATTATCACCGTTATATTTTATAAATAACTAGACGTCAATAAGTGTAGTATACTTACCTAAATTGAATAAACATTATTTGACTTTGACTTTGACTTTGAATACACCAACCATCGACTACTGACAATGATACACTGAATACACATTTAACATTTAAGGCTTGGTCAAAGAAAACGCGAGTCGACAACTGTACGGCTTGCAGTGCGTTTTATTTGTAATTGAGAAATGTTTTTCTTCAAACTAAGAATAGGAAAAACCTCTATCGATCAGAAGTCATTCTTTACAGTTTGCAAGGAAATACTTTGCATACATTATCATTTCTATTACACATTTATTTAATTAATATATATTATTAACATCAATTTAAAATATATTGCGTCAAAATATGGCGGATAATCTGTCCTATTCTTAGAAAGGTCTTGTAGCAGCGGTACCGTTGCCGTCACGTGTGACATCACGCGTGTGAATAAACAAAATGGCGGCGTTAATAATTCCCTCTCACCACCACACTTGTTACTGTGTATAATGTATGAGTAAGACGGCATGATTAGCACTGCTTCGTTGCAATTTTTTTTTATTGGCTTGCAACATATTTGATATCTTCGTCGCGTCCAAATAAAGAAAATGGCAGCGTTAATAATTCCCTCTCCCTCCCACACTAACACACACTATAGAGTGTGAGTGAAACGTAATGATTAGCACAGCTTCGTTTATATCCTTCCAACCATTTATTTAACTTTTGACATAAGCACTCCTATGAAGTTTTATAATTATTGACAGGCGTTATTGAAAAAATGCAATACTTCATAGACGCAGATTTTTTCACAATAGTGAAGCGACGTACCCTTTTATTCGATATTTCGTAACTCGTATACTCATCTAGTAATTGCCAGTACGACTTTCTATTTCAAAATTCTTGATACGTCTTTGGCGATGGATGCTTTATATGACTTGCCTGATTGATGTTAATAATAAAATAGAATACATATTTTACTGTAGTGCTTTCAATTTATTTTAGAACATTAAATTGAAAGATTTAAACGCCTGGGTTATATATATAAAACACTACAAAATTTTGAACAGAAATAAAATATCAATGTGATAAATCGATTAAAACTTCATATATATAATATATTGAATCGGTAAAGCATTAGGAGACCGATAAATCGAGTTGTCAAAAGTATTATAAATGGTTGGACGGAATAAAGCACGCGTTATATCGGTTCAAGCCAGTAAGTACACAGAGGCTTCCGAAATAAACTTTAACATCGTTTATTTATGACATCAATCTTAAACTTTACTTCATCTATGCTATTTTATATTTGACATAATGGTATAGTGTTGTTCTATGGTTATTAAATCGATTCGATACTATCGACTAGCATACAAGCCTTATTATTATTATTATTCGAAACGTATAGGCTTCACATTTTTTAATATCCTCATAGTCTACATTTTTTCTCAGTCTGTTAATCAAAACAATGCATTTTCCAAAAAATGATATAATTTGACATGATATGACGTAAAAGCATTTTTTTTAAAATTAAAATTATACCTTCACATCGTCTGTACTTAAATCTTTTTTTAATTGTCAAAGTATGTTTCAAAATTTTTAACAGTCAATCATAAAAGTAGTTGAGTATCTAAAAACGAGTTTTTAAACGTCGACTTTTCATATGAGCTTATTCAAATCCTTACGAAATAAATAATAATACTACGTTGGATTCCATAACCATAGTAATTATTATGATGTAAAACCCTAATTTTACATTTAAAAGTTAAAACATAACCCATTTTACAACGAGTAGTAATAATCACCTAGTAAGTCTATATTCTACCTCGGAGAGAATTATTGCGAATTTGTGCTTAGAACTATAATAACTAATTCAACTACAATTATTTTAAAATCAAAGTTAAACCGCCGGGCGCTGACTGTAAAGTCGGTTGTTCGTTGAGCGAAATAACTTTTATATTGAGAACAGAACTTATTTAAAAGATTCGTTTAATTTTTATCATAAGGATTTTTTTTGTTAAAAAAACATTATTAAATAATAATTGTTTTAGAAATTTTCTAAAATTTCAACATGTTCAAATGTCAATAATTTATTATGCTATAATTGGCTAATTCTGCTGTACACAATTAATCAATTAAAATCGAATGCAATATTGCTATCCCTTTTATAATGCTTACTGCGGAGAAGGACACCACTAGATTGTGCTGTCAACATAGTCAAGTATAGATCGTGTACAACAGTAGCCACACTGTTTTTATGCTAATATAATTTTGAATATTATAAATTTTATAAAGGTTAATAATAAATACAATTAATATATTTTTTGTTTGTTAAAAACGACACGTACGTAAGGGTTAAAACAATGAATTTACCGTGAAATCTGTTAAAAATGATATAACAACATAATTTTCGTACTATATTCGGTTAAGGCTAAAATATTGAAAGTAATCAGAGAAAAAAAGAATAAAAAGAAAGATTGCCATATAGCATGCCTATTTATATATTTGTCTATTTGTCTACAGATAAAAACAGATTGGGATTTTAAAAAATGCCCAAAAAAGAAAAACAAGCTCTCAAAAGAGAAACACTCATTGATATTCATTATATCGCTCACGTTAAAAGATTTTGATTAAAATATTTTGCAATTTGCCCTAGATCACTTTGATAACTTTTAATGCTCGCCATGGACGACAAGTCATTTGACATAAGTCAAACGATTTATGATAAATGTCTTACGCCAATAATGTTTGCCCACTCACGGCAACTGTCCCAAAGATATTCGAATTTTTCCATGATGCCATGGGCTTCAGATTTCGCCCTCACGGACAGTTAGGCTAAGTCACAGGCTAAGTGAATGGATTTTCGTGATTTTGGCATAGCGTTAAAATTTGGCCTACAAAGGACAGTGGGCAAATAGGTCCAAGAGCCGCCAAGGATGAGAGATATGGCAAATGAAACAGTACAATATTGACATCAAGCATTCAGAATATCATCAAATCTGTCCAAGTGAATTTCGAGTAACGGTAAGTTTATTTATGCCTAAGAAGTTATAAATATTATTTAAACCCAAAATCCACATTTTGGTGTATGTATGCACAGCGGTTTTGTCAGCTTTGCAACAGCAATAGAAAAATAACTACTAAAAATAAATCAACATTTATCATCGTCCTCTCCTTTTGGTTTTAAAACGCGACTTAAGTCAAATGACTTATCGTCAATAGCGCGCCTAGGGGTGCGGTTTCCACTAGGGATGTGCTACGTGGCTAAGCTACGGATGTGTGCCAAACCCACCAATAGTGAACTAAATTATCACGACCATCAAGCCAAATCCAACAGAGCACGTTAAGCCATCGGTCCAGGTTATTATCACTAACATCTGATTATAATCGTTAGTAACCTAAGAGTTGAACTAGTACTTTAATTCTGAGATTTATAGAGCTTACTTTGACAGAAAGTCTGAGCTAAGTTAAAGCGAGACGGATTAAAACATAAATCTGTCTCGTTTTAACCGTGTCTTAGGTCTAACAGGCCTATTACACTGCACTTTTCACAGGGACCCATACACTTGAATCAGTGTAGTGTAATAAAATTTAGGAAGGGTCCCTAAATTGGTCCTTATTGCTGTGTAATAAGCGACGCTAACTCAGAGCCCTGTGAATAGTACAGTGTAATAGGCCTATTAGACCTAATAGCATACACACGTCCGCGGCTCAGCGTGGTGGACAGCGGCCTCAGTACCGCGTGCCGGCACACGTCCGCGGCTAAGCGTGGTGGACAGCGGCCTCAGTACCGCGTGCCGGCACACGTCCGCGGCTCAGCGTGGTGGACAGCGGCCTCAGTATCGCGTGCGGGCACACGTCCGCGGCTCAGCGTGGTGGACAGCGGCCTCAGTCGAGTACCGTGTGCCGGCACACGTCCGCGGCTCAGCGTGGTGGACAGCGGCCTCAGTCGAGTACCGCGTGCCGGCACACGTCCGCGGCTCAGCGTGGTGGACAGCGGCCTCAGTATCGCGTGCGGGCACACGGCCGCGGCCCAGCGTGGTGGACAGCGGGCTCAGTGGTCGCAGTCGAGTATCGCGTCGATGGAGAAGTCCCGCCTGCGCTGCGGCTCGGGGCGCAGATGCAGACAGCCGCGCAGGGGGCCCGCCCCGCCGCCCGGCTCATTTCAGCTGGGCTTGCCGCCCGTCTCGCGCACTATCAGCTGCAAGGCAATGCGAACACCGAGCTCTGTACTGGGCGGGATGCGGGATAGGGATCATGACCACTCGACTAGGGAATGAACTAGAAGTTTAATTCGCTATAATCCGCTACAGTAGACAACCCTGTGTGGTACAGCGCGTGTCTTTCACCTGCAACATGCGACACCCACCACCCAGCAATTCGCACAGGCACAACACCACACCACACAAATCCTCCAAATCACTCTCAACGTACGTTTCACTCCGACACCGGAGCATCCTCAGGAGATGTTGACTCGACAATGCACGATTGTGTGACTTCACAATCGTGCATTGTCGAGTTGTCGTTGAGAGTGATTTGGAGGATTTGTGTGGTGTGGTGTTGTGCCTGTGCGAATTGCTGGGTGGTGGGTGTCGCATGCTGCAGGTGAAAGACACGCACTGTACCACACAGATTTGTCTACTGTAGCGGATTATAGCGAATTAAACTTCTAGTTCATTCACTATCATGGACTTCCGCAAAGTAACGCCTGCTTCTATTCAATACTCGACTAGGGCTTTCGGATACCGGTTATTTTTCAATACCATTTCAATTTTTGACGACCTCTGTGGCGCAGTGTGTAGCGCTGTTGTCTTAACGTGCGGAGGTCCCGGGTTCGATCCCCGGCAGGGTCAGTTTGGGAATTTATCATTTCTGATTTCACGGCTTCGGCCGTGGCTAGTTACCACCCTACCGGCAAAGATATGCCGCCAAGCGATTACGCGCTCCGGTACGATGCCGTATAGAAACCAAATAGGGGTATGGGTTTAATATAACTGCCATGCGCCTAACATCTTAGACTGCGGCATCACTTACCATCAGGTGAGATCGCAGTCAAGGGCTAACTTGTAGTGGATAAAAAAAAAACGATTTTCGAATACCGGTTTTTTCTCAATACCGATTTTCGAATACCGGTTTTTTTTCGATACCGATTTTCGAATACCGGTTTTTTTCAATACCGGAACGATTTTATTCAATAACGGGGATCCCGGTATTGGGGAAAACTTAAAATTAGATGCATTGTTTTTAACTTAAAACTTGTCTTTTCTGAAGGAAACTGCACTATAAAAAACAGTTTTTACCATTAAAAATATTTTGTACCACATTAACTCCAAATGGGCACTTTTCTGCTTAAATTCAATGAAGAAATGCCATTTTTTCACTCGTAAAATTACATAGTTTAGTCAAAACACAAGTTAATAAAAAATTCAATAGTTATTTTGTAAAATATTGAATTGGTTATAAAACAGATAGACATCTGAACAGGGTTCTAAATTCAAACACGAATTTTTCCCTCTAAATGATCAAAAATGATTTTTTTTTCACTGGTTTTAAGCAATAAAGGTGCTCTTATTGAGCTAATGTGCTTAAGATACAAGTTTTAAACTTAGCCGAATAAAAAACAGTGGCATGTACCAAGAAATGTATGCATAAGTCACTGTTTCGTTTATAGTGTCACCAATACCAGTATCCCGGTATTAGACATTTCAATATAGGTATTGAAAACGGACGGAAAAAGTCCGGGATCCCCGACTTTTTCCGTCCGCTCGGTCCGGGATTCCGTATTGGAAGCCCTACACTCAACCAAATCACCAACTCTTCATCAAACTTTAAAACACGCGTCTAGTATGGAAGTTGTATGAGATTCACAGTTGTGACGTCATCAAATTTCATTGCACATTTTTTCTTCAATCTTTTGACGACCTCCGTGGCGCAGTGTGTAGCGCTGTTGTCTTAACGTGCGGAGGTCCCGGGTTCGATCACCGGCGGGGTCAAAATATTGCCAAGCCTCCTTGTCACTTAAGTAATCTTTTACATGGTAATAAGATTTTTCAATAAGTTTACATTCAACTTTGAACTCATTCAGAGACTGTTTCCAACAAATGAACTGCTAGTGTTACTAAGCCTAGAAGCAGGCATTACATGTTTATTTTTGATTTCTAATATTGACATTATGACAATCACTTTTCTTCTTGTATTTATCAATGTGTTTATGCACGTACACAAAATTTTCAAATATACAAATAACGATGGTGTCAGAGACGAGGTTATAAAAGGATGCGTGCGCATCTGCTGCGGACTACATTGTCACCCGTCGTTGCGTATCGTTCTTGTGTGATTTTATTTTCTCGATGTAATATTTTTATTGTTCATGTTAATAAATGAGTGAGGAGAGCTTTTACGTCTTTCTTCTTCAAGTATCCTCTAGAAATTTGCAAGATCAGAAGTGGGATTGTGTGATTGATTGATTATTGGTTGGGCACTGTCATCAGCGGAGAGGTTTCAAGCAGTGGGGGTGGGAGGTTCTTACCTGTGGTCGTTCGGAGGTTATGGTCTCAGTGCGGACGGGCGGGGGCGGAGCCCGGGGCGCTCCGTTCTCACGCGGGCATCGGGGCGGCTCGCCCGGCCCCGTGACCACTGCTGGGGAATGGCCGCACTTTGTATTGTTGTGTTTTTAGCTATCTTATATATGTCACCGTAAGATCGTAAAAACCGTTAGATTTTAATCTAACTCGCAAAATAAACTGTCGATAGATTGTGAACCGTTCAATGTTCTGAGTGTCAATTTTTGAAATATTCATTGTATTTACGTTTTCTTGTCTCTTTCTTGTGGGTTAGGTTAGGGTTCGACATAAATAATCAGGTACTTAGGTTCTATCGGGTTAATATACCTAGCAGATTACAATCTACCGAAAAATAATGCGTTATATGGTAATCTTTCGACAGTTTGCAATTTCGGGTTTTTACAATCCTACGGTGATATATATAAAATTCTCGTCACAATGTTAGTTACCATACTCCTCCGAAACGGCTCGACCGATTCTTATGAAATTTTATATACCTACATATTCAGTAGGTCTGAGAATCGGCTACTATCTATTTTTCATACACCTTAAACACCTCAATCCACGCGGACGGAGTCGCGGGCATCAGCTAGTATTCTTATAAAACTTATAAAAAATGTACTTTAATAAACTTTTTACTTAATTCAACTTATTGAAAAATTCTTAATAAATTTATTTTAAGTATATGTTTTATTAAATAATTATTTATATATATTTAGTGAATTATCAATTAATTAATACAATAAAATTAATATAAAATATATTAAAAACGAAAATATAAACATAAGTATTTTTTTCGTCTTTCTTAATCATATTCAACATACATAATATTTAAAATAAGTAAGTTACTAAGTACTATTTATTTAAAACGATAAAGTAGGTATATTTTGTTAACATTGTGTTATTCCTATAAATCGATCGATCATTTTTGTCAGACCTAACGCAGACTACGGTCTATTTGGGCTACAAATTTCAAACACCAGTGTTTTGTTCTAGTACTTTGGTCCATAGAGTTGTCGTGAAAAAAAACAAATAAAATATTAATATATATATATGTCACCGTAAGGTTGTAAAAACCGTTAGATTATAATCTAACTCGCAAAATTGTAAACTGTCGAAAGATTGTGAACCGTTCAATGTTTTGAGTGTCAATTTTTGAAATACTAATTGTATTTACGTTTTCTTGTGTCTTTCTTGTAGGTTAGGGATCGGCATAAAGGTCAGGTAATGGGGATCAAAATGTAGGTAGTAGGTAGACAGATAGGTTCTGTCCGGTTAATATACATAACAGATTACAATCTACCGAAAAATAATGCGTTAAATTGTAATCTTTCGACAGTTTGCAATTTCGCGAGTTAGATTATAATCTAACGGTTTTTACAATCTTACGTATATATATATATATATATATATATATGTATATATATATATATATACATATATATATACATATATATATATATGTATATATATATATATATATACATATATATATATATATATATATATATATATACGACACTTTAAAGCAGAGCTTGGTACGGATACGAAATTACCATTAATGATAATTTTTAACGGTAACATAAATAAAGTTAATCTGATCAATTGTATAAGCAAATCGTAATCATTTGACAGCCGAAAACGTATTACTCGAACTGTTTATGGAGTTCATACATGCGTAATAACGTGCATGCATCTATGAACTCCTTAAACAGGTCGCATTATCTGTTTGACAAACGATTACGATTTCCTTACACGATTGGGGGGCAGGTAATATACTATAAGCTAAGCTAGATATAAATATTGTAACTGCACCATCGTATTAGGAATTCCTGTAAAGACGATGCAAGAAGTGAATAAATAAATAAATAAATAAATAACTTAATTAATTTATAAATAAATAAATAAATTAATTAATAAATTAATTAATAAAAAAATAAAAAAATAAGCGAAATAGTAGCGTTTGATTACCGCTACCAAGTATTTTTATTTTTTTCTGTTGCCAGGTATCTGTTGCGGCGAGCGGTGTGTGGAGTTAGACTGTGGAGGAACGGCAACAACTCGTGCTGAATAGTGAACGGTTCAAACAAATGTCATTTTTATACGACTGCCTGAAAAAAGGAGTATATCGTTTTCAGGGTTCATGCATGTATGTATGTATGTATGTGAGTTTGTATATTCCACCATAACTTCTGTACGCCTGAACCGATTTTGATATATGAGGTATCGTTAGAATCCCTAGCTTAATCCGGGTGACATAGGCTAGCAAAAAAAAAATGATGGGGTGACCATGCTCCCGCATTAAAGACTAAAGTTTAAAAAAAACCAAAATAAGATTAACTATATAATCATCATCTAGAAAATGATGAGTAGATCCCAAAAATATATAACACTATAGTTCAATACCCAGTGATTAAAAAAAAATCATTTAATAAAAATATGTATAAGATTCTAATTTAACTAGATTAATTTAGATTTTTAACTATTTAGTTCGTTTTTTGGCAGGGCAGTCGTGTTTTTTATTTTTTTTTAATCATGATTATTATTATTGTGGAACATTGCTGAACTGGCGACATATTCACCAAGTGTCAGCACTTGGTGAAAATGTCTTTAGGTTTGCACAAAATACACGTTGTCTCTCGGGTTGCTCACTCAATGAGCGGAATGATGGTATATTGTCTATAGCGGGTACTAGGTTACTTTTCACCGGACTACTTGGGTGGAACGACTTGGGTAGTTTGGAGGAAGTCGTTCTACAAAACTTGTTCACACCAGGATTAGGAATGATGGCAACTCAATCAAATCAGCAACTCTTTATCAAACTTAAAAACGCACTTCTAGTATAAAGTTGTATGAAATTAACAGTTGTGATGTCATCAGATTTCAACGCACTTTTTTTCTTTAATCTAAATTTTAAAATGGTTATCAAACTTAAAACTAACCGAGGATGTGAGTTTTAGGTCCTTTGGAAGACCCTCTATTTGATTGATAATCAGATAGAAATAATTTATTTTTGATATAGTAGTGTCTAGATAATAAGTGCACGGCATAGTTTTAGTTGAGCATTTTATCACATAAATCTATATAAAAGCGAAAGGTCACTCACTGATTAATCACGATATCTCAGGAACTATAAACCATACAGACATGAAATTTGGAAGATGGCTTCCTTCTATGGTGTATAGATCAGCTAAGAAACGGTTTTGAGAAAATTCACCCCTAAGGGGTTGAAATGGGGGTTGGAAGTTTGTATGAAAGTCCTTTGTTTTGAAGTTAGACATGAAAATTGGCAATTAAGTTAATAGTTATAAATAATAAAAACGAATATAAGCAATTTTACGAAAATTCACCCCAAAGAGAGTGTAATGGGGGTTGTAATTTTGTATAAAAGTCCTATGTGTTTGAAGTCAGAGACCTGAAAATCCCCATTTAGGTTATGAAATTTAAATAAATAATAACCTGCATAAGCAATTTTACGAAAATCTACCCCAATAGGGGTGCAATAGGGGTTGGAAGCTTACATGAGGGTTTTAAGTTGTTTGATGTAAGACTTGAAAATCGGGATTTAAATTTTACGAAAAATTCACCCTAAAGGGTGTGACCCTATGAGAGTGGAGGCCTGTGCCCAACAGTGGGACGTTAATGGGTTGTACTGATGTACCAGGCCATCATAGCGCGCAACATGTGTGTGTGCCCTCTCTCCTATGAGAGTATGTTCCCAGCAGTGGGACTTTAATGGGCTGTACTGATGTACCAGGGCAGCATAGCGCGCAACATGTGTGTGAGCCCTCTCTCCTATGAGAGTATGTTACCAGCAGTGGGACGTTAATGGGCTGTACTGATGTACCAGGGCAGCATAGCGCGCAACATGTGTGTGAGCCCTCTCTCCTATGAGAGTATGTTACCAGCAGTGGGACGTTAATGGGCTGTACTGATGTACCAGGGCAGCATAGCGCGCAACATGTGTGTGAGCCCTCTCTCCTATGAGAGTATGTTACCAGCAGTGGGACGTTAATGGGCTGTACTGATGTACCAGGGCAGCATAGCGCGCAGCATGTGTGTGAGCCCTCTCTCCTATGAGAGTATGTTACCAGCAGTGGGACGTTAATGGGCTGTACTGATGTACCAGGGCAGCATGGCGCGACCCTGGTACATCAGTACAGCCCTGGTACACACACAACATGAGTGTGTGTGTGTGTGTGTGTGTGTGTGTGTGTGTGTGTGAGCACTCACCAGCGGTGAGCGGGATGGCGAGGCGCGCGTTCACGGCCAGCAAGTGGTCGCGTCGCTGCAGAAGGTTGCCCACGTGCTCCTCGAGGCGCACGTTCTCCGTGCGCAGTTGGTGGAGGCACGAGAGCAGCGACGCTACTGTACACAGGCAACACGATGAGTAAAGCACATACATGCTCTGGAATAGCACATAGTCCCAGAAACACATTATACGACCCGATGACAGCATCTCTAGTGTATATCTATACTAATATTATAAATGCGAAAGTTTGGATGGATGTATGGATGTTTGTTACTCAATCACGCCCCAACGGCTGAACGGATCTGGCTGAAATTTGGCACAGAGATAGATTATCGTCTGCAATAGCACATAAGCTACTTTTTAGTCCGTTTATCATATTTATTTTAAAAAAAATATATATATATTTATTAACATCTATGACAAATGTAACTGACTCGTTGGTCTAGTAACTGCCTCGTTGGTCTAGTGGTTAGCATGTTTGACTGCGGCCGACGAGGTCCCGGGTTCGAATCCCGGGTCGGGCCCATAATTAAGTATCGGGTTTTTCGGATTAGAAATTCCCAGTACTAGCCCGGAGTTAGGAAGTTGGCGGTGTTTCACCCCCGCGCCTCGGAGAGCACGTTAAGCCGTCGGCCCCGGTTATTATCACTAACATGATAATAGTCGTTAAAGCCCGCCAACCCGCATTGGAGCAGCGTGGTGGGTCTAAGCTCTAATTCCCGTCTATGAGAGTGGAGGCCTGTGCCCAGCAGTGGCACGTTAATGGGCTGTAGTGATGATGTCAAAATGTTGCATGTACCATATTCTGGCAAGAAATAAATGATTATGATTATGATTATTATGAATTAAGTAAGTCTTACTGTCGAAGTGTTGCGCTTGCTCCATCAGGAACTGCGAACCTTGCTCCCACTGCCTCTCCAGCAGCTGGTCCAGGCTTTGAGCGCTGGACGTGTTGCGGCCGCCCGAACTGGTGTTCTGGGGGGGCAGAGATAATAGGGGTGATGGTTACGTGAAGAAACGTTAACAATTTTTTTTTTCAAATTTCTTCTTTAATGCGGTACCATGGTCACCCCATCAATTTTTTTTTAATTTTACTATGTCTGCCTATGTCACCCGGAATAAGCTAGGGATTCTACCGATACCTTATTTATCAAAATCGGTTCAGGCGTATAGACGTTATGGTGGAATATACAAACTCACATACATACATACATGAACTCTGAAAACAATATACTCCTTTTTTATACGACTGCCTGAAAAAAGGAGTATATTGTAGTGTATGTATGTATGAAGGTGAGGTTGTATATTCCAAAAATACATATAATCTTATTCAAATTTTATAAAAATGTGAATAAGATTCTAATTTAACTAGATTAATTTGGATTTTTTTACTTTTTAGTTCTTTTTTTGGCAGGGCAGTCGTATTTTTTATTTTTTTTTAATTATTTTCTTTATTTAGAGCAAGGGATCAACGTGAATTTTTTGCATGGATATAGTGATTTACTTGAGGACCTGCAGTCTACTGCACATAGGCAACATTTTTTTTTAAATTATTTTTGTACAAAATATTGTCTTAAAACTAATTTTAAAAAGTGGACAAAGGTAACGGTTTTGTTAAAGGTTTTTATTAATTTAGTTAACATAGGCAATTTTGTTAAAGGTTTTTATTAATTTTGTTAATTATGACTTGTTTCAGACAGTCGTACATGAGGACCTGCAGTAGACTAACATAGGCAATTTTGTAAAAGGTTTTTATTAATTTTGTTAATTATAGTTTCAGGTGTACTGCACATAGGCAACATATATTTATTTTAATTTTTTTTGTACAAACTATTGTCTTAAAACTAATTTTAAAAAGTGGACAAAGGTAAAGGTTTTGTTAAAGGTTTTTATTAATTTTGTTAAAGGTTTTTATTAATTTTATTAAAAGTTTTTATTAATTTTGTTATAGGCTTTTATTAATTTTGTTAACTATGACTTGTTTTAGGTAGTCGAACTTGAGGACCTGCAGTAGAGTAACATAGGCAATTTTGTTGAAGGTTTTTATTAAATTTGTTAAAGGCTTTTATTAATTTTGTTAAAGGTTCTATTAACTTTGTTAACATAGGCAATTTTGTTAAAGGTTTCTTTTAATTTTGTTAAAGGTTTTTATTAATTTTGTTAAAAGTTTTTATTAATTTTGTTAAAGGCTTTTATTAATTTTGTTAACTATGACTTGTTTCAGGTAGTCGAACTTGAGGACCTGCAGTAGAGTAACATAGGCAATTTTGTTGAAGGTTTTTATTAATTTTGTTAAAGGTTTTTATAAATTTGTTAAAGGTTTCTATTAACTTTGTTAACATATGCAATTTTGTTAAAGGTTTCTATTAATTTTGTTAAAGGTTTTTATTAATTTTGTTAAAAGTTTTTATTAATTTTGTTAAAGGCTTTTATTAATTTTGTTAACTATGACTTGTTTCAGGTAGTCGAACTTGAGGACCTGCAGTAGAGTAACATAGGCAATTTAGTTGAAGGTTTCTATTAATGTTGTTAAAGGTATTTATTAATTTTTATTAAAGGTTTTTATTAATTTTGTTAAAGGCTTTTATTAATTCTGTTAACAATGACTTGTTTCAGGCAGTCGTATAAAGAGCAGTGGTGCGCACTCACGGGCGCGGCCTTGTTGATGAGCGGCGGCGGCGCGAGCGCGTCGTGGGCGGGCGCGGCGGCGGCGTGGGCGGCCAGCTCCGCCGTGAGCTGCTCCTGCAGGCGCGCCGCCGCGCCGCTGTCCGGGTTCAGCTCGTTGCCGAGCATGTGCGGCGCTGTGCAGCTCGCGCCTATCCTGCACACGCACACACACACAGACGATATACCAATCAATTTTTTTTTTCACAAGCGATACACCAATCAATCTTTTTTTTTTCACAAGCGATACACCAATCAATCTTTTTTTTTCGCAAAATATACACCAATAATTTTTTTTTTCACAAACGATACACCAATCAATCTTTTTTTCACAGACGATACGATACAATCAAAAATCAATCAACTTTTTTTCCCCCCTTGGTGAGGAGGAATAGGCACTTTCCACAGGGCCCTGTGGTTAGGGTAGGCGTGGGCCGCTAGTTAGAGCGTTGCTTATTACACAGCAATAATGGGTCTATTACACTGCACTTTTCACAGGGACCCTTCCACTGAAATCAGTGTAGTGTAATAAAATTTAGGGAGTAAGAGTCCCTAATTTGGTCTTTATTGCTATGTTATAAGCGACGCTCTAATTAGAGGCCACCCACCCTTACCACAGCGCCCTGCGAAAAGTTCAGTGTAATAGGCTATAGGCCTATTACACTGAACTTTTCACAGGGACCCTTCCACTTGAATCAGTGTAGTGTAATAAGATCTAGGTAGTAAGGGTCCCTAAATTGATCCTTATAGGCCTATTACACTGGATCTGGATATTACATAGGATCAATTTCGGGACCCTTTCTTCCTAGATTTTATTACACTACACTGATTCAAGTGTAAGGGTCCCTGTGAAAAGTGCACTGTAATAGGCCTAGAAATCCTAATAGGATGCCAGCCAGTAGGTGGCATGTCCGAGTACACCGTAATAATGCCGTACAGACTAACAGATTAAAACCTCCTTCCATCACCGGCCGTACGTTCTAGTATCGCAATGTCTTCAGGAAGAAGACTCCACTCACTCAATCTATTAGGCCTATATATTATAAGTGCCTAAGTTTGTTACAGGCCTATCACACTGCACTTTTTACAGGGCCCTGTGGTAAGGGTGGGCGTGGCCGCTAGTTAGAGCGTCGCTTATGACACAGCAATAAGGATCAATTTAAGGACCTTTTAACCCTAAATCTTATTACTCTACACTGAATCATGTGTAAGGGTCCCTGTGAAAAGTGCAGTGTTATAAGCCTATTAGCCCTATATAATATAAGTGCGAAAGTTTGGATATAAAGAGTAGCATATGTCCTATTCCAGACTATAATCTATCTCTATGCCAAATTTCAGCCAGATCCGTTCAGTCGTTGGGGCGTGATTGAGTAACAAACATCTATACATCCATCCAAACTTTCGCATTTATAACATTTGTATGTGTGTGTAAAACTATTATTATTATTATATTACAATATGAAGAAAAGAAGTTTTTTAAATATGAAAAAACTTGCTTACAAATTATAAAAAAAAAACATCTTCGCTTACCTATTTTCCATTTTAGGCTTCAACGGACGCTCTGAACCTGTGCACAAATATTTACACTTTAGTACATGCCGTATCAAACTAGTAAAAAAGAAACTCCAATGTTTAAGTCCAGGTTAAAGAACATAACTCCAATTATTTTTATAAATATTATTTTTATTTAGATGACTTATTTATTGTAGGACAACTCGTGTCACTTATGATACGTTAAGACTCTACCACCGGTTTGGAAAACTGATGATACTGAGAAGAGCCGGCAAGAGACTCAGTACTTGCTCTTAAGTCATAAGAAGACTTAAAAGTAATATTTATAAAATTACTTAATTACTTTATGTTTTTAAAGCTCGTAGCTTGGAAAGAAGCAAACAAAAATAAGGGTAAAATAAAATCAAACGAGTGATTTTTTGCACATGCATAGTTGAGTTCCTCAAACACTTTTAAACCTAAATCAAGCGAAGTCGCTAGCATCGTCTTGTGAATCCATAATAATATTATGAATGTGAAAGTGTGTCAGCCCATCACTCTGTATGTCTGCTACGCTTTCACAACCCATCTCCTCGACCGATTTTGATGAAATTTAGTAGGTATAGAGATTTACATTCCAGGGTAGAGCTACTTTTCATACCGGGGAACTAAAGAGTTCCCGGGGGAACCAAAGATACCTAAAACACGCGGACAAAGTCGCGGACATCATCATCCAGTTCTTGATTTTGCAACATTTGTTAATTTTTTAGTAACTATCACTATAATTGTTAGCTTCTTAATAGTTCAAGATCAATTATCATGTACAACCAACATGATTGAAAAAAAAACGAATTGTTACTTAATCACTAAATGATTAGCCTATGTCCTTCCCCGGGGTACATCCTATCCCTGTACCAAATTTCATCAAAATCAGTTAAACAGATGAGCCGTGAAAGCGTAGCAGACAGACGGACAGACAGAGACTTTCGCATTTATAATACTAGATAACTCTTTAATTTTCCGGGATAAAGAGTAGCCTATGTAACGACATAGGCTACCCGGGATGTAATCTATCCCGATACCAAATTTCATCAAAATTAGTTGAGTAGTTGGGCCGTGAAAGCGTAGCAGACGGACAGACAGACACACTTTCGCATTTATAATATTAGTATGGAAACATGGTAAAAGTCCTAATGCCTATGTCCTTTCCCGGGAAATAATCTATCTCTATACCAAATTTCATCAAAATCGGTTCAGCAGTTGGGCCGTGAAAGCGTAGCAGACGGACAGACAGATACACTTTCGCATTTATAATATTAGTATGGAAACATGGTAAAGTCCTAATGCCTATGTCCTTCCCCGGGATGTAATCTATCTCTATAACAAATTTCATCAAAATCGGTTGAGTAGTTGGGCCGTGAAAGCGTAGCAGACGGACAGACAGACACACTTTCGCATTTATAATTATTGGCTTATGTATTAGTATGTAGCTATTCGAATGTATGTATGTTATAGGAGTCACCACCTACAATACTTTTTTCCTTATTTTTTCCTATTCCTAAGGTTGCCTGGTAGAGATCGCTAGTAAGCGATAAGGCCGCTTTTTGTATCATGTCTGTGTTTTTTTTCTATATTCTTTATTTTTTTTTATCTTTATGGTGGTACAAAAAAAGAGTATATAATAATAATAATAATATTAGTATGGAAACATGGTTAAACATACTTGGTGAGCTGGGTGGCGAGTCTTTGATAGTCTCCTGGTATAGAGGCGGCGGGGTTGGTTGAGGCGGTCGGCGGACGCTCGCCAATGTTTGGGTAGCCGTCGGCTCTGCAGGATAGGATAGGATATATTACTAGATGATGTCCGCGATTTTTTTTAATTCCCGCAGGAACTCCTTAATTTTCCGGGATAAAAAGTAGCCTATGTCCCTACCCGGGATACAAACTATCCCTATACCAAATTTCATCAAAATGGGTTGAAGAGATGGTTTTTTTTATTCCCGCGGGAACTCCTCAATTTTCCGGGATAATAAGTAGCCTGTCCCTACCCGGGATACAAACTATCCCTGTACCAAATTTCATCAAAATGGGTTGAAGTGATGGTTTTTGTATTCCCGCGGGAACTCTTTAATTTTCCGGGATAAAAAGTAGCCTATATCCCTACCCGGGATACGAAATATCCCTGTACCAAATTTCATCAAAATCGGTTGAACAGGTGGGCCGTGAAAGTGTAGCAGACAGACAGACAGACCCACTTTCGCATTTATAATATTAGTAAAGGATAGGTAAAGAATTGTCCACTGAAGGTTTGCTATGAAATTTATGAAAAACATTTTCCTAGCACACCTTCAATGGGTAAAAAATATATGTCAGTGGCCTTCATGTTTTGATAGCCACTGAGTTAGACAATAGGGGGGCTGACTGATTGCCATCGATTGCTCTCATGATTATTGAAGTGAAAATTTCTTTAGTCGGGTTGAGCACTTTTTGGTAGGGATAAAAATGTGGACAATCATTCCACAGTTTTAAGTTTCTCTTAAGACAATAATGACATTCGTAATCAAACTTAATACTTATTAAGGTTTATATTTTTAATTATTCGTTTTCACTTCTATCGGCAGCCCTATGACTGCCAATTTTTTTAAATACGATTCCATTGACAATACCTAAATATGCATTATTGATTGACAACACGTGTACGTGCTTCACAGTAGTATTACGTAGTCTTTAATTTAGTATACGTGCATAAACACATTGATAAATTCAAGAAGAAAAGTGATTGTCATCATAATGTCAATACTAGAAATTCATTTGTTGGAAACAGTGTCCGCTTCTACAATAAGCTCCCAGAAGACATGTTGAAGATGTCTCTGAATAAGTTCAAAGTTAATGTATTGAGTATTGAGTATTGGGGTGTCGGAGGTGTGATTCAAAGTATTGGATTCACGCATTGGTGGCGGAATGGCCATCGATACCACGGAAATATAAATAAACTTGTAATGCCTGCTTCTAGGCTTAGTAAAACAAGCAATTCATTTGTTGGAAACAGAGTCCGCTTCTACAATAAGCTCCCAGAAGACATGTTGAAGATGTCTCTGAATAAGTTCAAAGTTAATGTATTGAGTATTGAGTATTGGGGTGTCGGGGGTGTGATTCAAAGTATTGGATTCACGCATTGGTGGCGGAATGGCCATCGATACCACGGAAATATAAATAAACTTGTAATGCCTGCTTCTAGGCTTAGTAAAACTAGCAATTCATTTGTTGGAAACAGAGTCCGCTTCTGCAATAAGCTCCCAGAAGACATGTTGAAGATGTCTCTGAATAAGTTCAAAGTTAATGTATTGAGTATTGAGTATTGGGGTGTCGGGGGTGTGATTCAAAGTATTGGATTCACGCATTGGTGGCGGAATGGCCATCGATACCACGGAAATATAAATAAACTTGTAATGCCTGCTTCTAGGCTTAGTAAAACAAGCAATTCATTTGTTGGAAACAGAGTCCGCTTCTACAATAAGCTCCCAGAAGACATGTTGAAGATGTCTCTGAATAAGTTCAAAGTTAATGTATTGAGTATTGAGTATTGGGGTGTCGGGGGTGTGATTCAAAGTATTGGATTCACGCATTGGTGGCGGAATGGCCATCGATACCACGGAAATATAAATAAACTTGTAATGCCTGCTTCTAGGCTTAGTAAAACTAGCAATTCATTTGTTGGAAACAGAGTCCGCTTCTGCAATAAGCTCCCAGAAGACATGTTGAAGATGTCTCTGAATAAGTTCAAAGTTAATGTATTGAGTATTGAGTATTGGGGTGTCGGGGGTGTGATTCAATGTATTGGACTCACGCATTGGTGGCGGAATGGCCATCGATACCACGGAAATATAAATAAACTTGTAATGCCTGCTTCTAGGCTCAGTAAAACTAGCAATTCATTTGTTGGAAACAGTGTCCGCTTCTACAATAAGCTCCCAGAAGACATGTTGAAGATGTCTCTGAATAAGTTCAAAGTTAATGTATTGAGTATTGAGTATTGGGGTGTCGGGGGTGTGATTCAAAATATTGGATTCACGCATTCGGAATGGCCATCGATACCACGGAGGCGGCCATCGCGCGTTTCTTGTTGCGTATCGTTGGCGACATTGGTCCCATGTTGGTGCCATAGTACATTCGTAATTAAACTTTAACACCTTAGTTTTAAGGTTTATATTTTTAATTATTTTAAATATTCGTTTTCACTTCTATCGGCAGACCTTATGATTGCCAATTTTTTTTTACTATGATTCCATTGACAATACCTAAATATGCATTATTGATTGACAACACGTGTACGTGCTTCACAGTAGTGTTATGTAGTGTGGGGGGTCGGGGGTGTGATTCAAAGTATTGAACTCACGCATTGGTGGTGGCGTGGCCATAGATACCACGGAGGCGGCCATTGCGGCGCGTTTTTTGTTGCGTATTGTTGGCGGCATTGGTCCCATGTTGGTGCCAACGTTGGCATCCTTGCTGCTGCCCGCCAAGCCGCTCACACTGGCGAAAATAGACAAAATATAGTTATGTATGTATAATTTTAACATCCCGTATTGCAAAAAACTGAAAAATGAAAGAACATTGACCAAATTCGCCTAAGAATCCACACGTGTTTGAAATATACAGTTATTCTTAGCATATTTTATAACCCTTATTTCAAATATTAGAATTCATCGGACACTTCAAATTAATTACAAAATAAATAAATGGGTATTAAATTGATTACTATACGTTTCCGTCTCTCGATTATTAATCACAGATCAATAACTTATCGGTTAAGATAATATGCATTACCGTTGTTTTACAGTAAGAAACAAGATAAAAGCAGCTTAAAGTGCTAAGTGCGCTAGTATTCTGAATTTATTGTTTATGTATTTATTTGTTTAAGCAGATTGATTGTTAAAGTTGAAATAACCTCAAAATTGACAATATTTATGGTAATAAGTCATTTCTAAGCAAGTGTCCGTTGTTTTAATCTGCTCTCAAGTATAAAAAGGTGTTTTTTTAAATCCAGTAATCAATGTTTTATGACTGTTGGTTCTTAGGCGAACTTTGTATGGGGCCGGAACAATATCCTTTATTGATAAAAATATTCGTCATTTCACAATTATGTCGGGAACCACGAAGTAAGTTTGAAAAAACCTGTATCTCGGGGTCCCCGCTCTTCCTCCTCGGTATTCAGACAAATAACAATAATATTTTTGAAGATATTAAAGCTAGTTAACTTAAACTAATCCATACTAACATTATAAATGCGAAAGTGTATGTGTCTGTCTGCTACGGCTTCACAGTACGGTAGCACAATCTGTATACATTCTTTCCGATTTTGATGAAATTTGATACAGGGACAGGTTGAAGGACATAGGCTACTTTTTATCCCGGGAAATTAAAGAGTTCCCACGGGAATGAAAAAAACTTAATTCATGCGGACTAAGTCGCGGGCATCACCTAGTTACTATATAAATCATGCCCATGTGGAATGGTGGCAAAATACTGGTGGCATTTCCGGGCTTAACAGCCAGGCTGATTCTTGCCTTTTTATTTTATTTTATTTATTTATATATTATTTTTATATATTATTTTAATAAATTACGGTGTAGAATCTTGTCACATACAAATTCGCTTTGCTTTCGCATTTTTATTCGCCACGCGTAGAGCTTAAGAACCTACGCAGGGACGGTTCGTTTTCTTGCTATACATATATAATAAAAATGATAACTATTTAGAACATACTAAGGTGTACATATGCAATACTGGATCTCGCACCGCTTTAACTGGATGTAGAAAGCTTTACGCTAGTGATAGTAACCACTGTATATGTCACCGTATGATTGTAAAAACCGTTAGATTATAATCTAACTCGCGAAATTCCAAACTGTCGAAAGATTGTAAACTGTTCAATGTTCTGAGTGTCAATTTTTGAAATATTCATTTTATTTACGTTTTCTTGTCTCTTTCTTGTAGGTTAGGTTAGGGTTCGACATAAATAATCAACTAGGTTACCTAGGTAACTAGGTACCTTAGGTTTTATCGGGTTTAAATACCTATCAGATTACAGTCTACCGGAAAATAATGCGTTAAATTCTAATCTTTCGACAGTTTAGAATTTCGCGAGTTAGATTATAACCTAACGGTTTTTACAATCTTACGGTGACATATATAACATCTATACCTCAAATTAACGTGCATAGCCAACATATTCGCAACTGCTAAAAAAACAAAGACTACTTATTCTATTACACAAAATAACAAAAATACCAAATAATAAATATTTTGCATAAAATCTTCTTAAAAGAAAGCTTTGATGATTTAAAAGACATTTTTTAAAATCCGTTTTTAATAACAGTAGGTCTATTGAAGATTCACATACATGTAATGCATTTTGAATATCGCACAATGAAATAACGGAGTTGAATCAAAATTCTGGACACATTCAAAATTCAAATGTTTTTTTTTTTCAAATAAACTTTGAAAACCGAATAAACTTTGTCGAATGAATCTACTAGTTCGCAATGCCTTTCCTACAGAGAAAAACTAGCAAGGAACTCAGCATTCGTAGGCAAGTATAACCATATAAAGCATAATACATAGAAAACAAAATAAAAATATGATAAATTCGCTGATGCAATTCACAAATTTATCTGACCCGGTGTCAGCGTCGCTAGTGTATACTAAAATTATAAATGCGAAAGTGTGTCCGTCTGTCTGTCTGCCACGCATTCACGGCCCATCTATTCAACCGATTTTGATGAAATTTGATACAGGGATAGGCTGTGCCCCGGGGAAGGACATAGGCTACTTTTTACTCTTGAAAATTAGAGTTCCCGCGGGAATCAAAAAAATTGTCTATTCAACCGATTTTGATGAAATTTGGTACAGGTTATGGGGAAGTACATAGGGCTCTTTTTATCCCGGAAAATTCAAGAGCTCCCGCGGGAAAGCACCTTAATCCACGCGGACGCAGTCGCGGGCATCATCAAGTGAAAAAGATAATAAAAAGAAAAACTAAGCAGGCATACAAATTAGTTCCAATTTTGGCCACCGAGTCGGATAAGTTTGTGGGACTGTACCTGTCCTGCAGTCGTATGTGACATGTGAGTAACCCACTTTTTTAATGAAAATAATCCACCCTTATTGCTACGCTGTGATAATTAATACATAATGATCACAGTATGGATACATACAGTGAGACCCGACACAAGCAACGACGGCTTTACGGTCGGAAGTAGCTTCTACGTCAAGAATCTTCTCTCTATACATATATGAAGTACTGATTCACTGACTGGCCCATCAACGCCCAGCCCAAGGACCTAGAAAGCTGAAATTTTCCAAAGAGGTACCCTTTATTATGTGATTTGCCACCACCGTACCGGGACATTTCGAAGTCAAAAATAACTTTTAAAAGAAAGTTAAAACGATATTTATTAAAAAAACAAAAATCTTAAAAGGGTCTCTTGTTGCCTCTCTTTATAACTCCCTATACACTTTGCACTCTAATTGCTGCCGTGATAGTACGCTTAGTTTCACAAAAAATATTGTACCTTACATTATTTACATGTTCTAATATATATAATATATTGTATCATGGGCTATACCAACAGATTTTATTTATATATTTGGCTTATCATTATCGTTATTTATCAGTACCTATATATATATAGTCACCGTAAGATTGTAAAAACCATTAGATTGTAATCTAACTCGCGAAATTCTAAACTGTCGAAAGATTGTAAACTGTTCAATGTTCTGAGTGTCAATTTTTGAAGTATTCATTTTATTTACGTTTTCTTGTCTCTTTCTTGTAGGTTAGGTTAGGGTTCGACATAATCAAGTAAGAGCACTTAGGTTTTATCGGGTTTAAGTACCAATCAGATTACAATCTACCGGAAAATAATGCGTTAAATTGTAATCTTTCGACAGTTTAGAATTTCGCGAGTTAGATTATAATCTAACGGTTTTTACAATCTTACGGTGACATATATATATTTGACGCAGTCCAAGCATACTGGCTTCATGGAAGATCAGCGCTGTATCCTAACAGGTATTGCACATGCTGAGTGAAGACCATTTTGGGGATCAAGTCTCATTTTGCCATTTTTTCTTCTTATAAGTCTGTTTTTTTGTCTCGTATCCCTGAATAAAGATATATTTCTTTTTTTCTTATTACTTAGACAAGGAATACTGGTGACAGAAGGATTGACTCATTTTTCTTCGCTAAGAATCGCCCTGGCTGTCCAGTAAGGAAGCCAGTATTGTTGCAGCCATTCCACGCGGGCATGATTTATATAGTAATTAGGATAGGCTAGCTTTAAGTTCCACTGTATTATTTTCATGGAATTAGGACGGACTTGTACGAAATTCCGTATTTCGCAAAGATCGGGACACACCCGAAAGTTCAGTGGAAATAATAGGGATGATGACAACTCAATCAAATCAGCACCTCTTAATCAAACTTAAAAACGCTCTTCTTGTATGGAAGTTGTATGAAATTCACAGTTGTGACGTTATCACATTTCAATGCACTTTTTTTCTTTTATTTAAAATGGTTACTAAATTTAAAACCAACCGAGGATATGAATTTTAGGTCCGGAAATAATAAGTAAATATAAAATTAAATCAGTATGAAATAATTTATTTTTATACGACTGCCTGAATAGAGGAGTATATTGTTTTCAGGGTTCATGTATGTATGTATGTATGTGAGTTTGTATATTCCACCATAACTTCTATACGCCTGAACCGATTTTGATAAATGAAGTATCGTTAGATTCCCTAGCTTATTCCGGGTGACATAGGCAAGTAAAATTTAAAAAAAAATTGATGTGGTGACCATGGATCCGAGTTAAAGACTAAATTTGAAAAAAAAAATCGAAAATAAGATTAACTATGTAATCATCATCTAGAAAATGATGAGTAGATTCCAAAAATATATAACACTACAGTTCAATATCCAGTGATTCAAAAAAAAAATAGCATTTAATAAAAATGTGAATTAGATTCTAATTTAACTAGATTAATTTAGATTTTTAACTTTTTAGTTCGTTTTTTTGGCAGGGCAGTCGTGTTTTTTTTAAAGACTTGTTACATAGGCATCATCCCTATTACCCATCAGCGTTGATAACATAACATAACAGATGATATGTCTAGTGTCTGAGTTAAACCTCAACTGGAAACATTTAATAAGAAACCGTGCATGTTTATACACCGGTGCCATTTCGTTTGAAATTAAAAAAGTTTCCGTGATTAAAAAACTTCGAGAAACAGTCGCATAACTGTCCACGTGCGTTTTTTGCACGTCGGTGGACTTTGCTAGACTTTTTTTGACTAGGCACCATTTTTTTATGCCTTTGAATATGTGGATTAAACTTAAAATGTTGCCAAGCCAACAAAAGCCTAGGTAAAGAACTTGGTCATAATTTTGATCTCAGTACTTTAAATCTATTAGTACTAATATTATAAAGAGGTAAAGTTTGTGAGGTTGTAGGGGTAATCTCTGGATTTACTGAACCGATTTTGAAAATTCTGGTACCAATAGAAAGCCACGTTATTTGTGAGCGTCATAGGCTATAATATTCACCCGAAAAATTAGAGAGTTCCTATGGGAATTTACAAAATTTATTTCACGCTGACGAAGTCGCTGGCATCTGCTAGTGGCCAATATTTTTGAGAGGATGTTGTTAACATTACAATGTTTTCTTTTCTTGGGACCTCACTTCTTTTTTTGAAGTATTTAAAATTCAATACTATCATCATTCATCAGAATTAGAACTGGTAAAATCCCGCACCGAACATAGCACCTTTCCCTTTTAATTTCAAGTCCATATCACCCTAAATAGTGCTTCGATTTTGATGAAACATAGACGAGGTATAGCTCTGAATACCCGAAATACAATTTTATGACACACATTATATTTTATGTAATGTCGAGTCGGTCAAAAAGTCGGTGATAAATTCGGCCCGATTATCGGACCTACACAAAGTCTGACGTGGACAGAGGCCCTAGATCGTAAGCTTATCCGGAATGCAGATAAATAAATAAATAATAATCTATATTTTCAAAATTACAAAGGTACACAGTTGTAATCTGGCCTCTATCTCCCAAAAAATAAAAAATGTGTTATGGGAGTTAGTGCCTTCCCTAGTACATAGGCGCTGTTTTTTCAATAGGGATGATGCATATATCAAAAATAAATTATTTCTAACTGATTATTAAATAGAGGGTCTCCCAAAAGACCTAAAATTCACATCCTCGGTTAGTTCTAAGTTTGACAACCATTTTAAAATATAGATTAAAGAAAAAAAGTGCGTTGAAATTTGATGACGTAACAATTGTGAATTTCATACAACATCTATACTAGAAGTGCGTTTTTGAGTTTGATAAAGAGTTGCTCATTTGATTGAGTTGTCATCATCCCTAGTATTATTGGCTAATAAGAACACACATGGACACACATGGGGGTGCTTACCCAGGTTTGTTTGTGTCTTGCATCTCATAGGTGACGTTCAGGCCACCCCAGGGTCTTGGAGTAGGGTCCATCGCCGTCTGCAATAAATAACACAAACCACAAACTTAATTTGGTACAGGGATAAATTGTATCCCGGGTACAGCTACGTTTTATCCCGGGGATAAGTTGTATCCCGGCTACTTTTTATCCCGAAAAGTTAAAGAGATCCCGCGGGAATCAAGAAACTTTATTCCACGCGGACGAAATCGCGGGCATGATCTAGATTATTATATTTGTATGGACTAAGAGTTCGCGTGGATTTAGTTTAGTTACCAATATGTCTTATCCTGTTATAAATCATGTTACTAAATAATGCTTCCTGTGGAAAATCGTAGCACTAGATTTAGACCAATAGTTTTAGTTATGTTTTGAACAGTCAAAATATTCCAGACATATCGAGGTCAATTGTGTTTAACACCATATCAAAACTATTTATACTGCTATCTTTTTCATAATACATCCTGCGGAAAGAGGCACCACTAGATTTAGTACTTTCATTTTAGTTCAGTTTAGAGATTTTGGTAAATAGAATTGCACACATTGTAGTGAAAAAAATTGCAGACGAAAACTGAACCTGGACCGAATGAGGAAGGGTAATTTCCAATTATATTTAACAAACAAAATTATCCTAATACACGTATCAACCGCAATTTTTGATATTGGCTGGATTTTTGGCCTGCGACCACTACTTTGACGAAGCCAAAAAGTTTCTTGTAAGTTAGAGGTAAGTACTACTTGTTGAATATAAAAATATTTGAACCATGAAGCGACGAAATGTAAGTCGTCTTACCTCCTCGGCCCTCACAGAGGATCATGGAAAGCTCTGGGGGAGGCCTATACCCGAAAGGGGTTCTCATCCCAACATGATTAAATTTAAATAACTGCTATTAACAATTATCGTGTTACAAACGCAATTTTATACTTATGATGAGAAATAAATGTTTTTTTTATTTAATATACCTCCTCGGCCCAGTATATCAGAATCCATAGTGTAATAATTTATTTATTTCAGACAAGCCGCCGTGACGCGAGTTCACATTTTGTGACGGTGACGGCATAATTTTCTGGTCAGCGTCTCTCTTACGAAATTCGGGAACTGTTTCGAAAGCACTACAACCGTTTCATCGGACTTTTGTAATTGTTTTCTTATTTCAGTCACATCAGCCCTCAACAGTTTGTTGGGGGTTTACAATTGAATGGTGTCGGTATAAAATTCCCAACATTCTCACCAACTAAATTCACTTTATATAAAAGGTAGAGCCTTTAATGGGCTTACACGCCATAGAAACTCTCATAAAATCTACTTAAAGCTGTCGCAGCCTATCGCATCATGGAAAAGAAAAAAATAACTAAAAACTCGTCACTAAACTTGAGGCTGAATGACCTAGTTTTGCACCACCAATCCAATCGCACATTTGTATGAACGTTGCTTAACCAACGAAACAGAAATCACGGCACTAATCGACTTGTTAAGACAGCAAATTCAAACTATACTAAACAGCACTGCAAAGAAAATAAAAACTAACATACATACGACAAGGAAAATTAATAAATCGACACATTTATCCTCACTTAAATGCAATAACAATCATACTAATATTATAAATGCGATAGTGTGTTTGTTTGTTGGTTTGTCGTTCAATCACGCCGCAACGGAGCAACCGATCGACGTGAAAAAAAGGAGTTCCCGAGGGAATAACAAAAAGTTAAACCACGCGGACGAAGTCGCGGGCAACAGGCAACCACATTGATAATATTTTACCCTAATATAAAGGAACTACATGCCTTGCATACTATTATTGAAGGTCGATTTTGGTTGCTCATTTTTAAATGTAACAGAAAACGCAAATGATCAAAAATACACGGATGTCAAATATGCGTCCTCGAGAACCTCACTGAGTCGCAACTTAACACCAAGTGCTTGAGATCGTATGAACGCGCCAGTTTTACTGTTGATAACGCAGACTTAACAAAATGATAGAATGGATGTCCGCTAAACATTCTGCGTACGCAGAACGGCCATGAACAAATAAGTTGACAACTCTGGGACATACGAATGGCTTGCAAAACGGTAAACGTTTGATAACAACATGTTCGAGATACTAAATGTACGGCGAACTACTCGTTCAGTATTAGTATTCATTATATTTTTGATAGTTTTCATTAGAAAACAATTTAACTATCAATAAATTCAGATGAAAAAAGGATGTCTCCGGGATGAGAGTTTTCTCTCTGTAGTTATACCAGAGGCACACTTTCGCATTTATATTATTAAATAACATGGATTATATAATATATATTAGAAAAACTAATTACATAATGCCACTTTAGTCTGTGCTTGATAATAATAATTGTAATTACGACTCACCATTATATAATATCTTTATATGAGTTCCAAGGGATTCACGCACTAGGCTACATCACGATAGGGGTGTGTTTCGTGTGCTCCAGAGTGTTAATAATACAAGATCCCGTTGTCAATATGTTAAAAAGACTAGCCCCCTTGTGACAGATGTTGTTCAAACCAGCACACGAGGCAGACTGAGGTCGAATAGCTTAAAGTTTATAGTTTCAGTTTGGCATTCCGTCTGAATGGTATAGTAACAGCGCATCAGGTAGCTAGGGGATGGGTCGAGACAGGGGTGCATGTTGCAGGTAAATAGCAATGTCTGTTTGTCCGGAATGTTTACACGTAACACATAAAGTATCTATTGTTTCAGTGGGCTTTCATTTTTTTAAATTGTACTTTTAAATACTATATCTCCAGGTATACAGCGTTTTAAAAACAAAACATGTTTATAAAAAATTAACGATGTCTTAAATAAATGGGTGTTTGCATTTAAACGACAAAACTTAAGTGTACTAGTTTGTGACGTCATTAAAATCATCACTACAGCCCATTAACGTCGCACTGCTGGGCACAGGCCTCCACTCTCATAGGAGAGAGGGAATTAGAGATTAGACCCACCACGCTGCTCCAATGCGGGTTGGCGGGCTTTAACGACTATTATCATGTGATAATAACCGGGACCGACGGCTTAACGTGCTCTCCGAGGCACGGGGGTGAAACACCGCCAACTTCGTAACTACGGGCTAGTACTGGGAATTTCTAATGCGAAAAACCCGATACTTAATTATGGCCCGACCCGGACTTCGAACCCGGGACCACGTCGGCCGCAGTCAAACACGCTAACCACTATACCAACGAGGCAGTATTATATAAGTCATTAAAATAAAGGTACTAAAACTAACAGGGGGCGCGAATATCACGTATTTGGGGGATTATCCGTCCAATTATTGAACGGAAATCATTAACTTAATTAGCCTTTGTGTTTCCGGATATTTTCTCTAAGAAATTGTATCAATTCGTGTTGTTATTTCCCGACGTATTTTGATAAAAGACACCAACGCACATACTTGTCACTGTTTGTTTAGCTATTTAACCTATTTATAGTTTTCAAATAGTAAGCTCCCATGAATTTCCATCGCAAAAATTTCGGTATTTCAAATTTATTGTAGCCGCTCTTTATAAACGTTTCTTTAGATTTTTCCAACGGAGCGTTGGCGGGACCAGTGGAAAATTCCTTCCCTTTCAACGTGTTTTTTTCCAACGTGAAATCTAATTTTTTTTTGTAAAAAAAGCTGTGGGTGTCGAGCCCAAGTGTAGGGTTCCGTTATCCGTAGTTACGCGTCACAATATGGGAACATTTTATAAGTTTGTGCCAACTTCCAACATGTGAAGCCTACTTTGCTGTGATAGTTTTATTGTAAATTATTTATATATACTACTGCCATATTTTCACCTTTTTTTTAGTATACGACTGCCTGAAAAAAGGAGTATATTGTTTTCAGGGTTCATGGATGTGTGTATGTGAGTTTGTATATTCCACCATAACTTCTATACGCCTGAACCGATTTTGATAAATGAGGTATCGTTAGAATTTCTAGCTTATTCCGGGTGACATAGGCTAGTAAAATCAAAAAGAATTGATGGGGTGACCATAGACCCGCATTAAAGACTAAAGTTGAAAAAAAAAAAACATTAACTATATAATCATCATCTAGAAAATGGTGAGTAGATTCCAAAAATATATAACACTATAGTTCAATATCCAGTGATTCACAAAAAAATCATTTAATAAAAATGTTAATAAGATTCTAATATAGCTAATTTAACTAGATTAATTTTTAACTTTTTAGTTCGTTTTTTGGCAGGTCAGTCGTGTTTTTGTTTTTTTAGATTATGACTTGTTTATAGACTAGCGCTTGGCTACAAACAGACCTGCTGGAAGTAGTGATGCAGCCTAAGGTGCGCGTTTGCCTAGAAAATGCCTATTCACTCTTGATTTAAAGATACCAATATTATAAGCGGATGGAAAAACGGACGCCGGAAGGGCGTTTCATACCCTAACGGTTCACGTAGGTATCCAAAATCAATTGTTTAGCTTCCAGGGAGGGCAGATTTGACCTAAACAAACCAGTAAACATAGCAAGTTCATTAAAAGCTTGTAAAAATACGACTGCCCTGCCATATTATTTTTGGAGTTTACCTCCATAAGAAGCGATTTGCATATAATATAGCCTTTGGAATCTTATTCACATTTTTTATTAAATAATATTTTTTTGTGAATCACTAAATATTGAACTATAGTGTTATATATTTTTGGAATCTACTCATCATTTTCTAGATGATGATTATATAGTTAATCTTATTTTCGTTTTTTTTTTTTCAATTTTTGTCTTTAATGCGGGACCATGGTCACCCCATATTTTTTTTTTAAAATTGTACTAGCCTATGTCACCCGGAATAAGCTAGGAATTCTAACGATACCTCATTTATCAAAATCGGTTTAGTTTAGATTTACGCGAGTTACATTATAATCTATCGGTTTTTACAATCTCACGGTGACATATACAATAAAATATTTCATTTCAAGACTTTCTCTAAGCTACGGAATCCAAATGAGGCGAGTGTGACTTGGACTTGACCGGTTTATACAACAGAAGTTTATTGTTGAAGAAGCCACAGTATAGGGACAAAGAGAGGTGTTGCGTAAATGTCACACAACCTCCGTGGGACAGTGGTGAGCCATGTGGTCTTGGCAGCAGGTTTCGGGTTCGATTCCCGGCAGGAACGATTTGAGAACTCGAATATTGTGATGTCTGCTAACATGTCCTTAGTCCTGACTTCTGAATTAACATCGTTTAGACTCTAGCCCAAACCCTTGAACCTTGAAACATGGAATTTTGCAGAGGTTTCCCTTATTATGTAGATGTCACCGTAAGATTGTAAAAGCCGTTAGATTATAATCTAACTCGCGAAATTGTAAAACTGCCGACAGATCGTGAACCGTTCAATGCTCTGAGTGTAAATTTTTGAAATATTCATTGTAGGTATTTACGTTTTCTTGTCTTTCTTGTAGGTTAGGTTAGGGTTCGACATAAACTTCGACTGGCACTTAGGTATTATCGGGTTTAAATACCTGTCAGATTACAATCTACAGGAAAATAATGCGTTAAATTGTAATCTTTCGACAGTTTGCAATTTCACGAGTTAGATTATAATCTAACGGTTTTTACAATCTTACGGTGACATAGACAAAGAGTTAATCCGAGTCTGTCAGTGAGTGAGTAAGACCAAACTTTGCTTTTTATACTTATAGTAGCTGATACTCACGACTAACGCGTGGATTAAGTTTTTTATCACGCGGTAGCACCTTAATTTTCTCGGATAAAAAGTAGCCTAGTTATAGTAATTTCAAAATGGGTTGAAAAAAGGGTCGTTAAAGCGTAGCAAACAAACAGAAAGAGAGACACACTTGAGCATTTATAATATTAGTATGGATTTTTTATACTTTGTAGGTGTCATTGACAGTATGGGCGCTGAATAAGGCTGTCCGTTCGTGTAGGTAGGGGTTTGCCCTCTTCTTGGAAATAACCATTAATTAATAACGATTTTCGGATTTGCCCAATTATCTGATTGCTTAGCAACCAACAGCTAGACGTATTTAATGAATACTCTAACTGGGTGTGCGTTTTGTAAGCGTAGGTACCGAGGATATAGTTTTGATAAATAAATAAATATTGAGATAACGAATTCTTACGCACTCAGCGCTATATAATTTGGCTGCACATCTGTATCGCTAGGGTACTAAAGCCTTTAGCCACGACCGAAGTCTCCCACCAGAACAACAGGCATGATGACAGTAACCAAGAATCAATGAAATTATGAATTTATCTAGTGAAATAGGATTCATGGATTATAAAACACGTATTTATTTTTCTATTTCAAGTGAGATTGCTGTTTATTTTGTTGAAATAAAACTATAAAATACAGCAATCCGCCATAATGGATTAAACACCAAGAAGCGAATGACGTCACAATTGTTTGTTTTCGAGCTTTGACAATCACACTATTGTTCACTGCACACTGCACAGAGTGCATTGGTAACAACAATAGTGACGTCACAAACGACGCCATTACACCGGCGAGCGTTTTGGCGTGAATTTTTAAATTTAAATTTCAAATGCCAATTTTATCTACCAAATCTTATTTTTCTGCTGAAATAATATATTTTTTCGAAATAGTAGGTACATACTTCCGAACATAATCTGACCATTTTTCAAAATCAGTCATCATGCCCATTACAAATGAATACGAAACATTAATAAGTAACACGATAAAAAGGAATATATAAAACGTGTGGCGAGTGTTATTTTAAGAATTTCGTACCATTTGCAACGCACACGTGTCCACATGGTTTGATGGCACGTTATTAACTTTTATGGTATTATTACAAATGCGAAAACGTGTGTCTGTCTGGCTTATATTTCACGGCTCATCCCTTGAACAGATTTTGATGAAATTTGATACAGGGATAGGATGTATCCCGGGAAAGGACATAGGCAACTTTTTATCCCGGAACATATTAACAGAAAAAACAAAAGTCGCGAGGATCGTTTAGTTTTTAAATATTTTCAAGCTTACTAAACAATTAAATTCGATACGTAAATAACATCAAACGTTATATACCAATCTTCTCCTTTTTTTTAACCCATTGCCAGCTCACGGCAAGAGCTCAAGCGACCTCTCGGAACGTTAAGTGTTTGGCCATAGTCCACCACGCTGGCAAGTGCTGATTGGTAGACTTCACACACCTTCGATAACATTATGAAGAACTCTCCTTCACCGTTGAAGCAAGTGATATTAAATTTCTTAAACGCACTCAACTCCGAAATGTATAAGGTAAGTCTGGGATCGAACCCGCGACCCTTCATAGGAAGTCGGGTGTGTTTGGTCTAGGACCGTTGAATTATAGAGACGATTGATATATTATTTATTGATCGACACTAAATTATAATTATAATCTTACTAAATTTACTAAATTGGATGGATTTATGGACGTATGGATGTGTGGATGTATGGATGTATGGATGTATGGATGTATGGATGTGTGGATGTATGGATGTTTGTTACTCAATCACGCCCCAGCGGCTGAACGGATCTGGCTGAAATTTGGCATAGAGATAGATTATAGTCTGGAATAGCACATAGGCTACTTTTTATCCCGGAAAATTAAAGAGTTCCCGCGGGAACCAAAAAACCCTCAAAACACGCAGACGAAATTCGCTAGTTAGATGATAAATGCAAAATCCTATGATGATTTAGGCACTCTTTGATTGATTGTTAATTTGAATGTATAATGAAAAGTGGGTTAATGCTGATGGAGCAAAATGTACGGTTGGACTGTGGACTGTACAGGGTGTCTAAACCTAGTGGCTATCACCCAGTGGCTACCCAGTTGAAGCTAGGGTAGCCTAGCTTCAACCCCGTGCACGCCACTGGGTGAAGACATATTGTTGGTTTGAAACAATAAATATACTACATTCGTAATTAAACTTTAATGCCTCAGTGTTAAGGTTTATTATTATAATAAATATTTTGTGCATGCTTTAAAAATTACTTTTTATTTTGTATTGAAAGGTTATTCCTACGTTTTCTCTGAAGACAGAACGTCTTAACAAGTGAAATTAATTTAACGAGTTAAAAAATACGACTGCCCTGCCATATTATTTTTGGAGTTTACCTCCCTAAGAAGCGATTTGCATAAAAAGCCTTTGGAATCTTATTCACATTTTTTATTAAATGATATTTTTGGTGAATCACTAAATATTGAACTATAGTGTTATATATTTTTGGAATCTACTCATCATTTTCTAGATGATGATTATATATTTAATTTTATTATCGATTTTATTTTTCTATTTTGGTCTTTAATGCGGGACCATGGTCACCCCATCAATTTTTTTTTAAATTTTACTAGCATATGTCACCCGGAACAAGATAGGGATTCTAACGATTTCTCATTTATCAAAATCGATTCAGGCGTATAGAAGTTATGGTGGAATATACAAACTCACATAAATACATACATACATGAACCCTGAAAACAATATACTCCTATTTTCAGGCAGTCGTATAATTATTTCCACTTGGGTAAGCAGTGCTTTTATGCCTGTATGAACTGCACGCCACTACAGTATCACCGCTTATACTTTTTTTTTTATCCACTACAAGTTATCCCTTGACTGCGATCTCACCTGATGGTAAGTGATGATGCAGTTTAAGATGGTAGCGGGCTAACCTGTTAGGGGCATGGCAGTTATATTAAACCCATACCCCTATTCGGTTTCTACACGCGGCATCGTACCGGAACGCTAAATCGCTTGGCGGCACGTCTTTGCCGGTAGGGTGGTAACTAGCCACGGCCGAGGCCTCCCACCAGGCCAGACCAGGGAAAATTCAGAAATTATAAATTCCCAAACTGACCCTGCCGGGGATCGAACCCAGGACCTCCGCACGTTAAGACAACAGCGCTACACACTGCGCCACAGAGGTCGTCAAACCATACATACATGAACCCTGAAAACAATATACTTACTCCTATTTTCAGGCAGTCGTATAATTATTTCCACTTGGGTAAGCAGTGCTTTTACGCCTGTATGAACTGCACGCCACTACAGTATCACCGCTTATACGGTAAATAGGAACGTCGAATTGGACCTAGGTAGTGATCTCACCTGTTTGTGCGGCTGGTGGAATATATGCGGAGACGGATTGCTTATCTCCGGTGGCAGCGGGATCTGGGGAAACAACATTGTTATATATCTCACCTTTGTGATGTAACTCACCATTGGGTGTTCGACAACTAGACAAACCAGCAGGGCGACCGAGTATCTTCTGCATCAATCATTGTTACAGTATCAATTGTTGTGATTGCCTGAATGTATGGTATTGTTGCTGCGTCAATGGATTTCGTCCAATAGTGGAAGAGTAATCCAAACGGAGGTGATTGCGATCGTTACACTGTAGCTGTCAGAGATACGCGGTCGCCCAGCTGATCATTTTTAAAACGTCAAAACGCGTGATTACTTTAGGTTTTTGTATGAAACACTGAATTGTGATATCGTCAAAGTTCAAAGCACTTTTTTACTCTAATCGATAGCTGTTTAAAATGATTAAATGAAAATAAAATTCTTCATAAAAACTAACAGGGGGCGTGGATATTACGACTTTTGGGAGATCCTCTGTTCTCTACTAGTGGTCAAATACTATTGTGCTGTCTATATAACGTCCGAAGTTAATTACAAAGGCCCTAGAATTGTACCACACCCATCTAAAAGGAAAGACCTAGTCTGCTATGTGTATATATTAGGTACTCCGAATATTTAATATCATGCGATATTCCCAAATATTTAAACATAGCTTCGATCAATGCACCAGCGAAGCGTACCTTTATATACCATTTACTTAGATTCAGCCGACGATGCCGTTAGTTGGAAATCCCAACTGAGGATCTTTGGTGCTTATTAATAGGATTCGAAGTTTCAGATGTTTCTCTTTAATTTTTTTTAAATCATAGAATAGTGTACTTGACGATAATCATGCTTAAGAATGATTCAAATTTGAGTGTATTAATGCAAAGCAATGATGAGGTCTAGGTTGGAACACGCTTGCCTATTCACTCTTGCCTTGAAGGTACTCAAGTATACGTGGCAAGAAATAAAATTATAGAAGAAAATCTCACTTAGCGATAAGTTCCAAAGTTCAAATGTTTTATTATTCAAATAAACTTTTGCAAATGCTTTTGAATCGTCAAATGAATCTACCACTAGTTCGGATTTCAGGATTGCTGTTCAACGAGTTACCCTGGAGGTTTTGATGATGATTTTTACACACAAAATCTAAGCTAGAAACTAGAATTTTTAGAGGCCATTATGATGTACAGAACCACATAACAGCCGATCCCATTACCTTCAAACTTCTGTAGAAGAGCTCAATGTTAAAAAGGTAATACGTCCATCTCTCGTTGATGCATGCTTCTACATTTCTTAAAACTAATGTTAGTGGAAATTATTATGTTACTAATAATTGGGTATTTGACAACTAGTCAAATCAGCAACTTTTTTTCAAACGTCAAAACGCGTGCTTAGTATGGGATTTTGTGTAAAACATTGCATTGTGACGTCATCAAAGTTCGACGCACTTTTTTACTTTAATCGATAGTAGACTTTTTTAATTTAATTATAATAGTTATTCAACATAAAAGTAACAGGGGACGCGGATCTTACGACTATTGGGACATCCTCTATTTAATAATCACTAAAAAATAATTTATTTAAATAGTTGTCAAATACCCAATTACAATGAATATTTACAAGCATTGTCCGTTTACACGCAACTTCCGTTATGCTTCGAGAAAATATTATTTAAGAGAACAAGAAAAAAGTTTTTGATTTTTGCAAACGCGCCTTTTGCTAAATTTTTGCTTTTGATAAATTGTTAATCGCCAAATAAACTTTTACTGTCGAATTACGACCAATAAATTGAGGAAAAATTTATCTGTAACATATGCTGTTGGAATGTGATCGAAAACAGCGTTGTTATTTTGTCACAAAATGTAGCTAATTCTGTCTAACACAATCTCTAAGCTAAACTAAAATGACAGCTCTAAATCGGAAGTATTCTGAAAGGGATAGCAATATAAATAGAGCTGTCATTTTAATAAAACAGCTCAATTGAATTGGTGTCATTAACAACGGTGATATAACCTTTCGACAGATAACAGATAGAATGCATATCAATTTCAGGACATTACTTTCCAACGGAAATTTCAGTTAAAAACTCTTATTAGTCAAAACGTCACAAATTATTAAAATAATATAAGGTATCGATAGTAATATTATAATTGCGAAAGTGTGTCTCTGTCTGTATGTCTGTCTGCTACGCTTTTACGGGCCATCCGTTCAATGAATTTTGATTAAATTTAGTATAGAGGTAGGTTATATCTAGTTTTAAACTAGCTGATGCCAGCGACTTCGTCCGTGTGAATTGAGGTTTTTTTTGGTTCCTGCGGGAACTTTTTTAATTTTCTCGGATAAAAAGTGGCATATGTGCTATTCCAAACTTTAATCTTATCTCTGTGCCAAATTTCATCAAGATGAATTAATGAATGAATGAATATACTTTTATTGTACACCAAAAAACAATAATAGCAGTAAACTTAGCTAATAACAAAGGAAGTATACAATTTGGCGGAGATCAGATGATCGAGTAACAAACATCCATCTATCCAAACTTTCGAATTTATCACATTACTAGCTGATGCCCGCGACTTCGTCCGCGTGGTTTAAGTTTTTTTGATTCCCGCGGGAACTCCTTAATTTTCCTGGATAAAAAGTAGCTTATGTCACTCCCCAGCCCCCGATTGTCTAAAAGTTGCCCAGCAAATCGTCAAAGTTCGGCGTCAAAGTAAAATAAACTATAACATCATTGAATTAGAGCTAAATTTCGTGTATCCATTCTCATCCGTTTATGGTATCGTACATGACTTAACGTATGAGAATGGATACACGAAATTGAGCTCTAATTCAATGCGGTTATTGTTTATTTTACTTTGACGCCGAACTTTGACGATTGGATCGGCAATTCTTACATAATCGCACCTATGGTCTTCAACTATATCCATGCCAAAAAGCACATCGATCTGTTGCTCCGTTGCGGCGTGATTGATGGACTTACCAACAAACCAACAAACAAACACACTTTCGCATTTACAGATAGATAGATAGATAGATAGATAAATAATAGATAAATAAGATTTAATATATACTAAACAGATATAATTAAAATAAGTAAATTATCATGCTACATTTTGTGAACTTTAGTGATATAACTTCGTCGATCTTTTTTTCAGCCATAACGCAGACTACGGTCTATTTGGGCTGCACTCTACAAACGCCAGCCTGTGTTTTTAGCCTAGTGATTTGGTCTGCAAAATTGTGGTGTAATTTTTGATATTTTTTTTAAAGGCATTAAATAAAAAATAAAATACTTTATTGCCCACATGAAAAATACAAGGTAAAGTTAACTATAAACTAGGTATGCAATGGCGGCCTTATTGCTTACTGAGCAATCTCTACCAGGCAACCTTTGGTGTAAGGATCGAATAAGATGTGTGGCACAATAGAATACACGTTATTATTAGTAAGTAAGCACAAAATATAATAATATAATATGGATAAATGATAAATGATTTATTTATTTCATGTAGGACAACTTGTGTCACTTATGAAACGTTAAGACTCTACCACCGGTTCGGAAAGTTGATTCTACTGAGAAGAGCCGGCAATAAACTCAGCAGTTGCTCTTTTCATAGAAAAGAAAAGGTCACAATATGTAGACAACACAACACATACGTTACAAGTATTACACTGACTTGTGGGTCACAGGATGCGAGGACGGTTGCTTCTTTTTTTTTGAAGCAGTTTGCTATCAGTATGATTAGTATAGTAAGTATAGTATAGATAAAGTTTGTCTGCCTAGTTGCGTGCACACGTACAGCGTAACAGTAACAATAAAATATATATGTCACCGTAAGATTGTAAAAAACCGTTAGATTATAATCTAACTCGCGAAATTGTCTCGAAACATTACAATCTAACGTATTATTTTTCGGTAAATTGTAATCTGTTAGGTGTATTAACCCGATAGCAGGCCGGACGCTATCTGAATGTTCATGTCGAACCCTAACCTAACGTACAAGAAACAGACAAGAAAACGTAAATACAATGGATATTTCAAAAATTGTCAAAACGGTTCACAATCAAATCAAATCAATTTATTTTTGAATACAGTAAGTATGAAAGATGTCAGTATTACAGAAGGTATCGTGTATTCTACCAGTGTGTACAAATATTTTCGCTTCATTGCAATGTTACGACAGTTCACAATTCCGCGAGTTGGATTATAATCTCACGGTGACATATACGCGGCTATGAACCTGCGAGTGCGCAACGGAGGCGGCGGGCGCGGGCGGCGGAGCGGGAGCGGGAGCGGGCGCGGAAGCGGACGCGGACGCGGACGCGGACAGGTTCAGCCCGTGGCCGGCCGACGGCAACGGCACCGACACGAGAAGCGATGCGGGTGCTTCACGCTCCTTGCCCTTGCGCGGTACAATACTCAATACTCAATACTCTATACTCAATACTCTATACTCAATACTCTATACTCTATACTCAATACTCAATATCATTTATTCAATATAGGTACACTGTAGGTACACTTATTGACGTTAAAAATTACTCATAAAACATGATGGTGATAATCGGTTACGGTATCTTAAAACTAAAGCTACGAGGTTTCCAAACGCGCCCTGGTCTGAGAAGAGCCCACAACAAACTCAGCCGGGTTTTTTTAATCATGTATACTTAATAATATATACTCAATATCGTTTATTCAATATAGGTACACTGTAGGTACACTTATTGACGTTAAAAATTACTCATAAAACATGATGGTGATAATCGGTTACGGTATCTTAAAACTAAAGCTACGAGGGTTCCAAACGCGCCCTGGTCTGAGAAGAGCCCACAACAAACTCAGCCGGGTTTTTTTAATCATGTATACTTAATAATATATACTCAATATCGTTTATTCAATATAGGTACACTGTAGGTACACTTATTGACGTTAAAAATTACTCATAAAACATGATGGTGATAATCGGTTACGGTATCTTAAAACTAAAGCTACGAGGGTTCCAAACGCGCCCTGGTCTGAGAAGAGCCCACAACAAACTCAGCCGGGTTTTTTTAATCATGTATACTTAATAATATATACTCAATATCGTTTATTCAATATAGGTACACTGTAGGTACACTTATTGACGTTAAAAATTACTCATAAAACATGATGGTGATAATCGGTTACGGTATCTTAAAACTAAAGCTACGAGGGTTCCAAACGCGCCCTGGTCTGAGAAGAGCCCACAACAAACTCAGCCGGGTTATTTTAAATATGTATACTCAATATCATTTATTCAATATAGGTACACTGTAGGTACACTTATTGACGTTAAAAATTACTCACTTATACAACATGATTGTGATAATCGGTTACGATATCTTAGAACTAAAGCTACATACGCCGTTAATACCCACCGCGTTCACTTAACAGCCATTTTCACTTAGCTGGCTTAGATAATACGCCTATTACACTGCACATTTTCACTTAGCTGGCTTAGATTTTAGGCCATTTTCACTTGGCTGGCTTAGATGTTAGGCCATTTTCATTTGGCTGGCTTGGATGTTAGGCCATTTTCACTTAGCTGGCTTAGATGTTAGGCCATTTTCACTTAGCTGGCTTCGATGTTAGGCCATTTTCACTTAGCTGGCTTAGATGTTAGGCCATTTTCACTTAGCTGGCTTCGATGTTAGGTCATTTTCACTTAGCTGGCTTGGATGTTAGGCCATTTTCACTTAGTTGGCTTAAATGTTAGGCCATTTTCACTTAGCTGGCTTAGATGTTAGGCCATTTTCACTTAGCTGGCTTAGATGATAGGCAATTTTCACTTAGCTGGCTTAGATGATAGGCCATTTTCACTTAGTTGGCTTAGATTATAGGCCTATTGCACTGCACATTTTTACTTAGCTGGCTTAGATAAGCCCTTCCCAGATCTAGCAGTGCCCTTAGTCAAGTTTTAATATAAATATAATATAATAATAGTTCGAATACGAGCAATCTCGATTGCTCGTATTCGAACGATCGAACACGATTATGGAGTGGGTCGCGTCGCGTTCCTGTTGTCGCTCATCCGTTATCCAAGATGAGCGACAGCAGCGACGCCAGGCAACGCAACTCGATACGACGCTAAAAGAAATGACAGACGTGACGTCATTTTCTATGGCGTCGCGTCGCGTGGCGTCGCTTCTTTCGCTCACCCGTTAACCCAGGTGAGCGACAGAAGCGAAGCGACGCGATACGACGCCATAGAAAATGACAGACGAATCTATGCGACAACGTAGACATGACGTCATTTTCTATGGCGTCGCGTTGCCAGACGTATCTACGCGACAACGTAGACATGATGTCATTTTCTATGGCGTCGCGTTGCCAGACGTATCTACGCGACAACGTAGACATGACGTCATTTTCTATGGCGTCGCGTTGCCAGACGTATCTACGCGACAACGTAGACATGACGTCATTTTCTATGGCGTCGCGTTGCCAGACGTATCTACGCGACAACGTAGACATGACGTCATTTTCTATGGCGTCGCGTTGCCAGACGTATCTACGCGACAACGTAGACATGACGTCATTTTCTATGTCGTCGCGTTGCCAGACGTATCTACGCGACAACGTAGACATGACGTCATTTTCTATGGCGTCGCGTTGCCAGACGTATCTACGCGACAACGTAGACATGACGTCATTTTCTATGGCGTCGCGTTGCCAGACGTATCTACGCGACAACGTAGACATGACGTCATTTTCTATGTCGTCGCGTTGCCAGACGTATCTACGCGACAACGTAGACATGACGTCATTTTCTATGGCGTCGCGTTGCCAGACGTATCTACGCGACAACGTAGACATGACGTCATTTTCTATGGCGTCGCGTTGCCAGACGTATCTACGCGACAACGTAGACATGACGTCATTTTCTATGGCGTCGCGTTGCCAGACGTATCTACGCGACAACGTAGACATGACGTCATTTTCTATGGCGTCGCGTTGCCAGACGTATCTACGCGACAACGTAGACATGACGTCATTTTCTATGTTGTCGCGTTGCCAGACGTATCTACGCGACAACGTAGACATGACGTCATTTTCTATGGCGTCGCGTTGCCAGACGTATCTACGCGACAACGTAGACATGACGTCATTTTCTATGGCGTCGCGTTGCCAGACGTATCTACGCGACAACGTAGACATGACGTCATTTTCTATGGCGTCGCGTTGCCAGATGTATCGACGCGACAACGTAGACATGACGTCATTTTCTATGGCGTCGCGTTGCCAGACGTATCTACGCGACAACGTAGACATGACGTCATTTTCTATGGCGTCGCGTTGCCAGACGTATCTACGCGACAACGTAGACATGACGTCATTTTCTATGGCGTCGCGTTGCCAGACGTATCTACGCGACAACGTAGACATGACGTCATTTTCTATGTTGTCGCGTTGCCAGACGTATCTACGCGACAACGTAGACATGACGTCATTTTCTATGGCGTCGCGTTGCCAGACGTATCTACGCGACAACGTAGACATGACGTCATTTTCTATGGCGTCGCGTTGCCAGACGTATCTACGCGACAACGTAGACATGACGTCATTTTCTATGGCGTCGCGTTGCCAGATGTATCTACGCGACAACGTAGACATGACGTCATTTTCTATGGCGTCGCGTTGCCAGACGTATCTACGCGACAACGTAGACATGACGTCATTTTCTATGGCGTCGCGTTGCCAGACGTATCTACGCGACAACGTAGACATGACGTCATTTTCTATGGCGTCGCGTTGCCAGACGTATCTACGCCACAACGTAGACATGACGTCATTTTCTATGGCGTCACTTCTTTCGCTCACCCGTTAACCTAGGTGAGCGCCAGAAGCGAAGCGACGCGATACGATGCCATGGAAAATGAAAGACGTATTTACGCGGCTAAGTGTCAGCCACTGTTTGATTCAGTCGCGCCGCATCGCATCGCGTCGCTTTGACGCGTTTGTCGCTCACCTAGCACAAAGGATCATATAGGATGCACACGAGTAGAACAATAACTTTAGAAAGTCGAAAGTGCCAGACAAAGTGATTCAGAGAACTTTCCTAGGACATGTTTTATCATTACTGCCAGCTAAAGGAAAATGGATTATATTATGCAAGATGCCTAACCGCGATCATCGATATAAAAAAAATAAAAAAAAAGTTATACTCGCCTATTTTAATGATTTTTTATTCTAAAAGAATGACTAATAAGTAATTCAAAAACATAACAAAAAGCAAAAACGATCATCTTCTGGGACAAATAAAATAATAATTGTATAAAAGCTTTGAAAAAATAAGTAACAAGCATCACAGCAGCTTCTATAATAACATGCTTTATTGCACTGCGTGTCCTAAGCCCGTTCTTAGGTCACGGATAAGCGTTACGCGAGCTTAGGTCACACGAGCTATAAAATATACCATACTCGTGACTTGAGGCATGCTATTATTGCACGTTGTATAGCACCGTGCAATAATGGACTACTTAAGTCACGCGTATCGTAATATTCTATTATTGCTTACTAAGCATCGCTTTAAAGCATGATACGAAGCCACGCGTTAATAAACTAAACAAACACTGCAATTAATTCAAAATCACTCATAACTCGTACTAGTAATGAAACGAATAAAAAATGGCGACGTTGATCAATCCCTCTCACTTACACACTATACTCATATATATTGTTCGAGTGAGACAGAATGATGAGCGCCGCTTCATATCTAATCGTTTTTGAAGTTGTAATAATGTTATAAACACATCAATTTTACATTCAAACCAAATCAATAGGACTAAATATATTGCTGTCTTTTTCCACACTGTGTATTATTAATAAGTGATATTCATACAGTCCTGTCAATTTAGTTTAGTTTAAAGATTGAGTAAAACAGACTTAACCAAAATTTGCAACTAAATTGTAAACACAGTCAACCATTTAGTTACTGATGAGTTTTTATATGAAAATATGACTGTACTATAATATAATACATATCAAACCAATTGATAACGATTTTGTGTCTTTGTCAAACACAAGGCGAATCAGGGCCTTATTACGTAACAATGATTGCTACAATGTAAGCATCGCAATCCTTTCTTTTTTATTAATACCCTTCCGCTAGTAGCCAAAATCCATTGTCACAGAAAAAACAGTATAAATTTAGCCAATCAAATCCATTGATACTGTAACAATGATTGATACAGGTTTTACACAATATGGCTACGAAACACGAGAGGACGTTTTTTTTTTATAATTAACGGTGTCGCTTGAATCTTGTCACATAGATATTCGCTTCGCTTTCGCAATTTTAACCGACTTCCAAAAGTAGGAGGGTTTTTAATTCGGCGCGTATTTTATAAGAATGTAATCTCTTTATCGCTGGAAAAAATATACGTGACAGAAAATCTTGTCTCTATCTCTCTCCCTCAAGTACAGATTGAGAGAGTATTAACCTGTAATTATTTTAGTTGAACATTTTTGGGATGATGAGGATTTGATGGGAGTTGCGATATCAATAGGATAGGAGCCGCGTCTTAAGCAAGATACTGCAGGTAAAATTCCAGCTTTTTTATAGAATACAGAATAAGACTTTTTTTTATTCTTACAGGGTTTCCAAATGCACCACACTTGTTTTAATGTCAAGATGCAAGCGTTCGCTTCGCGTTGTGTTTGACAAGGCCTTATAGGCCTATTACACTGCACTTTCCACAGGGCCCTGTGGTAAGGGTGGGCGTGGCCTCTAGTTAGAGCGTCGCTTATTACACATCAATAAGGATCAAATTAGGGACCCTTTCTCCTTAAATCATATTACACTACAGTGATTCAAGTGTAAGGGTCCCTGTGAAAAGTGCAGTGTAATAGGCCTATTAAATCCACGATGATGGTGTAACATAGTGTGACGTGTTAGCAACAGACCTGGAGATGGGACGGTGAGCGGATATTTGACACCTGGTTGAGACCGCTCGGTCCAGGCATCGGACTTGGCGGGTGCCTGTAACGTATACATCTAGCTGTATTACCCACTTCACCCCAACGATGGAGTTAACCAAGGCGCCATTGCCTTGGAATATAAAAAAATGGCAGTCATATACAGCTGTATTTCCCACTTCACCCCAACGATGGAGTTAACCAAGGCGCCAAGTGCCTTGGAATATAAAAAAATGGCAGTCATATACAGCTGTATTTCCCACTTCACCCCAACGATGGACTTAACCAAGGCGCCAAGTGCCTTGGAATATAAAAAAATGGCAGTCATATACAGCTGTATTTCCCACTGGAGTTAACCAAGGCGCCAAGTGCCTTGGAATATAAAAAATTGGCAGTCATATACAGCTGTATTTCCCACTTCACCCCAACGATGGAGTAAACCAAGGCGCCAAGTGCCTTGGAATATAAAAAAATGGCAGTCATATACAGCTGTATTTCCCACTGGAGTTAACCAAGGCGCCAAGTGCCTTGGAATATAAAAAATTGGCAGTCATATACAGCTGTATTTCCCACTTCACCCCAACGATGGAGTTAACCAAGGCGCCAAGTGCCTTGGAATATAAAAAAATGGCAGTCATATACAGCTGTATTTCCCACTGGAGTTAACCAAGGCGCCAAGTGCCTTGGAATATAAAAAATTGGCAGTCATATACAGCTGTATTTCCCACTTCACCCCAACGATGGAGTTAACCAAGGCGCCAAGTGCCTTGGAATATAAAAAAATGGCAGTCATATACAGCTGTATTTCCCACTGGAGTTAACCAAGGCGCCAAGTGCCTTGGAATATAAAAAATTGGCAGTCATATACAGCTGTATTTCCCACTTCACCCCTACGATGGAGTTAACCAAGGTGCCAAGTGCCTTGGAATATAAAAAATTGGCAGTTATAGGACTGCCGATAGAAGTGAAAACTAAAACCATTAAATTTTACTTCACATAAACATAATTTGGGACACACTTCACATAATTTTGAGTTTCTGACTGGGAAATGTAGAAAAAGGTATTTTAGCATCAACTTCAGTTCACTATGCCCCTTAGGACTAATAGGCCTATTACACTGGCCGCTACTTAGAGCGTCGCTTATTACACAGCAATAAGTACCAATTAATGGACCCTTACTCCCTAAATTTTATTACACTACACTGATTCAAGTGTAAGGATCCCTGTGAAAAGTGCAGTATAATAGGCCTATAACACATAAAGCTACATAACGATTGGAAAATATATATTTTTAAGACGTTCTGTCTTCAGAGAAAACGTAGGAATAAACTTTCAACCAAAAATAAAACTTTTTAAAACATGCACAAAATATTCATTATAAAATAAACCTTAAAACTAAGGCATTAAAGTTCAATTACGAATGTAGTATATTTATATCTAAGGCCAACAATATGTTTTCGTAACAACGCGAGCATGTCGGTGACGCGAATCCACATTTTTACCCCCAACCAAAAAGTGCTCAATGCTGCTATAACCAAAGATGATGTAGGATTGGTCATGCTCCATTGTAGCGGAGCGAGACCAATCCTACATCTATGGTTAAATTAGAATCTTATTAACATTTTTATTAAATGATATTTTTTTTTGTGAATCACTGGATATTGAACTATGGTGTTACATATTTTTGGAAACTGCTCATCATTTGCTAGATAACGATTATATAGTTAATCTTATTTTCGAATATTTTTTTACAACTTTAGTCTTTAACGAGGGACCATGGTCACCCCATCATTTTTTTTTTTAATTTTCTAGCTAGCACATTTCACCCGGTATAAGCTAGGGATTCTAACGATACCTCATTTATCAAAATCGGTTCAGGCGTATAGAAGTTATAGTGAACATTAACCCTGAAAACAATATACTCCTTTTCCAGGCAGTCGTATAAAAATTGCAAAAGGGGGCCGTAGCTGCGTATATTTTTCTGTTAATATTCCGCAATGGTAACTCTCGATCCATTTTAAAAGTAAATATTATAATAACGCGTTCATATACTACACACATACATACATGAACGCTGAAAACAATATACTCGTTTTTTCAGGCAGTCGTATAAAATAGTGTTTTCTAAAAAATTATATGAAATGTGCACATTTCATACCCTGTAAATGAGTTCGAAAGTTAAACATCCCGGCCTAGGCCAGTAAAGAATGTATGTATTTTCATTGCATATCATAAGTATGAATTTGGAATATTTCTTCCTGAATATCTTGTAACTTGGTTATAATGTTCTTTGGCCTAAATAGTTTAAATTTGAAACTCTACCGTATTACGCGTTCAGCACTCACAGCGCAAAAAACAAACATAAATGTACCCGGAAAACCAATTACAGTTCCAATTAGTAATTAAAATATAACTAATTTAACTTTTAATATTACTTAAGTAGGTTGCTTTTTTCTTTACTTTATTTTAATTACATAATATATTTAAAAAAAAAAGTCACTTGTTTCATTTTTTAGAAAAGCACTATACACACCTCGACCGGGAGAGCATTTCTGGTCTCGTATATAGCCTAACTAACACTCGACCAGAAAACGCGTACTTCCCGGTCTCGCGCTGTAATGTACTATTTCCTAAACACGAACAAAGAGCATAAAGAACCAGGGGTAGAGGTACAACTCCATACTTAAGCAAAATCTGCTTATCATCGCTGATACCCTGTAGTTCTTCTGCTTAGCTCTAGATGGCGTTAAAACGAAAGCTTTGAAATAAACTTTTTGCTATCGGATTTTATGAAAATTTTATATTTAATAGTTAATTAAACTTAATAAATAAATACGTAAAATAAAGTAAAACAACAAAATACATGTTTTCATTGAGTTTCGGTTGATTTAAACAAAATTTATACTTGTTCGAGACAAGTAACGCCATCTAGAATTTATTTTAGAACTATGGTACCCGTTGTATGGAGTTGTACCTCTACCCCTGGTTCTTTATGCTCTTTGACACGAATGAGTGTGTTTGACTGAGGCAACGGGTTACCTCGGGCTGGGCTGCGAGGCGGGGCTGTGTGCGGGGGGCGGGGGGGGCGGCGGGGGCGCGGGGCTGACACTCGAGAAGTGCGCCGTGGGCGGCTGCCCCTCTGTGCCGTCCGTCTTAGCCTGCCGCGACCACACGCACACTCAGACATATTATACATACGAGAAAAAAAAAAAAAAAAAAAAAAAAGGTGTGCTTTACGCCACACGACCGCCGTAAAACTTATATATATGTCACCGTAAGATTGTAAACACCGTTAGATTGTAACGAAATTCTAAACTGTCGAAACATTGTAAACTGTTCAATGTTCTGAGCGTCAATTTTTGAAATATTCATTTTATTTACGTTTCCTTGTCTCTTTCTTGTAGGTTAGGTTAGGGTTCGACATAAATTGCGGCCGGGCACTTAGGTTTTATCGGGTTTAAATACCTATCAGATTACAATCTACCGGAAAATAATGCGTTAAATTCTAATCTTTCGACAGTTTAGAATTTCGCGAGTTAGATTATAATCTAACGGTTTTTACAATCTTACGGTGACATATACACTAGCTGATGCCCGCGACTTCGTCCGCGTGGATTGAGGTTTTTTGGGGGTTCGTTTTCCCGCGGGAACTCTTTAATTTTTTCACATTTTCTCACCGTTCAAACCTTCCCTGGACTACGACAAACATTTCAAAACCAAAATCAGCTAAATCGGCCCAGTCGTTCTCGAGTTTTAGCGAGACAAACGAACAGCAATCGATTTTTATATATATAGAATATATATATATGTCACCGTTGTAAAAACCGTTAGATTATAATCTAACTCGCAAAATTGCAAACTGTTGAAAGATTACAATTTAACGCATTATTTTCCGGTAGATTGTAATCTGTTAGGTTTATTAAACCGATAGAACCTAAGTGGGCCCTCCCTGGTTATTTATGTCGAACCCTAACCTAACCTACATGAAACAGACAAGAAAACGTAAAAACAATGAATATTTCATAAATTTACACTAAAAACATTGAACGGTTCACAATCTTTCGACAGTTTACAATTTCGCGAGTTATATTATAATCTAACGGCTTTTACAATCTTACGGTGACATATACAAGGTGTAAGGTAAATGGTATAACATACCGGCGGCTACCCATGCAATTTTGACGTTATAAACACTTTGGCTGAGTCAAAAAGTCAAAATTAATTAGTTACTTATGGAAAATAAATGTTGGCAACCCTGTGGAGATTAACATGGAGTCCTTTGTTCCTTCTACACCTAAAGTACCTAAAGTCGGAACTGTACTACAAGCAATAATTATTATTATTATAATATCGTTATGCAATTTGGCTATTCATTACAATTTACAAATCATTGAAAAAACAAACTACACAGAATAATTAATTATTGATCAAAACTTCAAATAAGTAAGTCGAGAAACTAATCCCAGAGAAAGGAGGCTCATAAATTAAGGATAAGGGACTGACTTCGACTTACGAAGTCCGAAACTAGTTAGGCATATTTTTTTATATAAATACGTGAGTTCTAGCCAGGCTTTTACTTTGTTTCATTCCGAATAATGATTACTTTAGTATCGCTACTGTATTATTCGCAGTTCATCGATATTGAATCAGCTGTTTAAGGGATGCCACCTGAACATTTATGCAAATAATTTGAAGTCCTCATAACTCCCCCGGGATATGAGCTACATGTCTCATGCCATTTTTCCAATATATCTATACACCATCTAACATGAGTAGCCGCGGGTATTTTATACTAATTACCTTACACCTTGTATATTGTAATAGTTTAGTCTTAACATTAGACGCAAAAGAGCTAAAGAGTTATTGGAGAAACGAATAAACTTTTACAGAGCGCCATCTATTGACGTCATTGTGAAGTTCTGTTAAAAATGCCGAAGCTCATTTAAAATTAAATAATTTCGTTTCCTTTTAATATTTATCTTATTTTAGTATTTGTTGTTCAAGTACAGGATATAATTGAAATAATTGATCAAGGCTTTCAGGCTTAGCCTTTCAGAAAATTGAGTCCTGAGGTCAACTTTGGACGTTAGAAATACTCCATTTTGAAAGGCCCCTATTTCGTCAATTTTAGGGGAAAAATTAAAATGAGTGAAAAACACGCAGCTACGTTAAGTTCGATTAAAAATTAAAAACATAGCACACCTTTTTAATGATCTTCTCTTCAACATTGGTGTCAAGTATCCCATGGCTGGACGACTGGTCCCACGATATGTTACTGGCCTGTGCGTTCGTCTCTGCCGACTGGGTGAAAAAAAAAAAAGTGTAATCTCGTCACTGAAATTGCATATGCCCTAAAGGGGTAACATGTCGATAATGAAGGAACTAGAAGTTTAATTCGCTATAATCCGCCACAGTAGATAAATCTGTGTGGTACAGTGCGTGTCTTCCACCTACAACATGCGACACCCACCACCTAGCAATTCAGCACAACACCACACCACACAAATCCTCCAAATCACTCTCAACGCACGTTTCGCTCCAACACCGGAGCATCTTCAGCCTTTCCTGAAGATGCTCCGGTGTCGGAGCATCATCTCCTGAGATGTTGACTCGACAATTCACGATTGTAAACGTGTGTAGTTAATTTCTATGTTGTAACATGTAAAAGCTCAGATGGGCTGCAACCGAGAGACGTAAAGCCAGTAAATAAAAACAAAAAAGTGTGTGTGTGCAATTCACCTACGGCAGAAGTGAAAGTAGCCTACGAGAGAATGATATAAATATATATACCCTGTTGAGCACAATGGAGCAGTAGCGCGACTCAATATCGTACAGCGCCATCTATTGGTCGTGAGCATATAACTTGTATTCTAGCTTATTCTCTCGCTAAATCGACTAAATCCTATTTATTTATGAATATATTTGTCGCTTTTTCGTTTCATCGAATTCTCAAATCACAACGATTCTAAAGAAGTTTAACTTCATAAAACTTAACTTGTAATTCACCGTAGTGGGGGCGTGGTGGGCACATAGTCGTTTGCCTGCAACATTTTTTCCGCTCCTTGGTCTGCTTTGTGTCCATCGCCTCCGCGTTCGTTATCACCGACTCCTTGTGTGTGTGTGTGTATGTATGTATGTAACATGTAACTCACCGTAGTGGGGGGCGTGGTGGGCACATAGTCGTTTGCCTGCATCGCCATATTGCTGGCGGCCACCGCCTTCCGCTTCTTGGTCTGCTTTGTGTCCATCGCCTCCGCGTTCGTTATCACCGACTCTTTGTGTGTGTGTGTGTGTGTATGCACGTATGTAACTTGTAACTCACTGTAGTGGGGGGCGTGGTGGGCACATAGTCGTTTGCCTGCATCGCCATATTGCTGGCGGCCACCGCCTTCCGCTTCTTGGTCTGCTTTGTGTCCATCGCCTCCGCGTTCGTTATCACCGACTCTTTGTGTGTGTGTATGCACGTATGTAACTTGTAACTCACCGTAGTGGGGGGCGTGGTGGGCACATAGTCATTTGCCTGCATCGCCATATTGCTGGCGGCCACCGCCTTCCGCTTCTTGGTCTGCTTTGTGTCCATCGCCTCCGCGTTCGTTATCACCGACTCTTGGTACACCGACTTCGATGTCACCGTTTGCACTACCGACGTACTCGTTGAAGTGCTGTTCGAATTAAAAACGAGGAATAACTAGTTGTTCGCCCCGAACTGAGACCTCGCGGTATCCATAAGATAGGTTTAACTGTATATTATTGTAATAGTTAACTTTTAACATTAGACGCAAAAGAGCTAAAGAGTTATTGGAGAAACCAATAAACTTTTACAGAGCGCCATCTATTGACATCATTGTGAAGTTCTGTTCAAAATACTGAAGCTCATTAAAAATTAAATAATCAAGACACGCGGAAGCGTGTCCAGCCAAAGTTCAAAAAAACTGGCGAGCAGCACCGTGTGTAATATTACACGAACCATTTGGAGCCACTTTTGACCCCCTCATAACTCAAAAACTATTTCACATAAACATGTCAAATTTGGCGCATATATTGAGACCCGTGAGATACATATGTGCTCCAAATTTCATAAGCACACCTCAAATGGTTATTTAGATATAAACGTACAAAAATCGTCATTTTTATGATCAAAGGATAGATCAAAACTCTGACACGAGGCATGCTACCATTGCTTAAAGCCGTATTATTTTAATATTGTTGACGTTTATGTTGTAGTGTTATAATCATTATTTTAAGGACGTCAAAGTACGTGACATTCAACCGTTAGTTTGAAACAATACTGCTTTAAGCGGTGGTAGTAACTCCTTAACTATTGAAAATGACACATAATTATTATTTTAATGTAAATAATAATGAATAATAATATAGTTGCATTAAAACCTTACCTTCGTATTCATACATTTTGTGCAACGAAACGTCATTGACAGAAAAGAAGAAGAAACGTATTTGAAGTCGTCAGTTCAAGCTGTCAGTCATTGTGATTTGTATTCATTGTTTATAGTGGTTTTAGTGATATCGACTGTTGACCGTGCTTGTTTTCAATGTTTCACAAAAAACTTTTGATTTTGAACTTTTGCAATCAAAATTGATGAGATGTAGAAATGTGCTGTAGAGGTAGTCTGACCATAGATGTAATCTGTCAATGTCAGTGTAACTCCAGGTACACTATATATTTTTCTTGAGAATTCTCGTCTTTAATTATCTTGTACAATGAGTCGTACAATAGAATTACTGGTGGGTGACACACTGACCTTACACCAAATAATAAGTACCTACTAATGTAAAACGTAAACTAAATTAATAGAAAAGTCCTATTACAGTGTAAAGGATTATTTGAATGATAGCAAGGCATGGGTATGAATTGTTACAACGGCTGATTATGTAATGTTATATTATAAGTACATATATATAATTTCAAATATTTGTGAGATGGTGATAATAAAAAAAAAGCGGAGTTTATTGCGGGCTCTTCTCAGACCAGGGCACGTTTGGAACCCTCGTAGCTTTAGTTTTAAGATATCGTAGTTAATTATCACCATCACCTCTTATGCTCTGTAAGCATGACGTTCAGAAGGTGTACTTTGTAGGTACATATTTTGAATAAATATGTTTTGAGTTTGAGATTGAGTTCAATAATTTCTGTACAAAAAGTAATGATATCCCATCAAAAACATAAATGTAAAATGAGAGCCAAGTTCAAAATTGTGATATATGTATATGCCTTGGTTGTTGACTTCAGCGACAAAAGAAGTGAGATCTAAATGGGTGCCAAGTTCAATAGTCAGTCCTGCAATTTATATATCCCATCAAAAACATAAATGTGAAATGAGAGCCAAGTGCAAAATTGTGATATATATGCCTTGGTTGTTGACTTCAGCGACAAAAGAAGTGAGATCTAAATGGGTGCCAAGTTCAATGGTCAGTCCTGAAATTTATTTATAACAACATATAATATTTTATAACAACTTAAAATATCATTTCTTCTTATAACTTAGTATAAAATGTTGAAGACTAAGGCTTTGGCTTGGCTAGTTTCCATATACGAATTATTATTAAGTAGGTACCTAAAAGTACAGTTTCTACCAGCAAGCCAAATTTTCGGAAGAATAAAATAAGAACTTACAGCTTTACAACTTGTGAACGCTATAATTCGTATATGAAAACTAGCCAAGCCAAAGCCTTAGTCTTCAACATTTTATACTAAGTTATAAGAAGAAATGATATTTTAAGTTGTTATAAAATATTATATGTTGTTATAAATAAATTTCAGGACTGACCATTGAACTTGGCACCCATTTAGATCTCACTTCTTTTGTCGCTGAAGTCAACAACCAAGGCATATATATCACAATTTTGCACTTGGCTCTCATTTCACATTTATGTTTTTGATGGGATATATAAATTGCAGGACTGACTATTGAACTTGGCACCCATTTAGATCTCACTTCTTTTGTCGCTGAAGTCAACAACCAAGGCATATACATATATCACAATTTTGAACTTGGCTCTCATTTTACATTTATGTTTTTGATGGGATTTAGTTTTCTTATAATATTTCGGACGGACGGGCGGACAAGTGCAAATTCACTCGAGTAGACTCAGAGACCTTCGCTTCGCTCGGTCAAATACATGCTTATAGCCGACTTCAAGAAAAGTAGATTTGTTTGTTATAACATAACTATGTTTTTACAAGTTATGTCGCGAATTAATTTGACAGCGGTGCACAACGGTCCCAAGATTCCAGCAGGGCGACCGCGTATCTTCTGCATCAATCATTGTTACAGTATCAATCGTTGTGATTGCCTGAATTTATGGTATTCTTGCTGCGTCAATGGATTTTGTCCAATAGTGGAAGTGTTATCCAATCAGAGGTGATTGCGATCGTTACACTGTAGCTGTCTCTATCTCTGTCTGTCTCACTCACGTCTGTTGCAAGCCCCCGGGCGCCATGGAAGCGACGGCCGAAGCCACGGAGCTAATGACGCCGCCCGACTCCGCATGCTTGGCGCCTGGGTTCGGCGACGTGGGGGGCAGCGGTATCTTCGATGTCGGCGTCGAACCGCCTGGTGCTATAAGTCACAATATTGCTTAGCATATTCAGACAGACAGACAGACAGACACATTTTCGCACTTATTATACTAGCTGACTAGCTGATGCCCGCGACTTCGTCCGTAGATTGACGCATTTATTATTCCGCGTTTTTCGTTATTTCCGCGTTGATTGACGTTTTTTGGTTCCCGCGGAAACTCTTTAGTTTTTCGGGTAAAAAGTAGCCTATGTGTTATTCCAGACTATAATTTATCTCTGTGCCAATTCCAATGCCAGTGCTAATGTCCTCCAAATCCGTTTAGCTGTTCCGGCGTGATTGAATAAAAAACATACATCCAAACTTTCGCATTTATTATATTAGTATGGACTAGGGTTGTAACGGAGGCGTTTTTAGCGGAAGCAGAGGCGGATGCGGATGTTAGCGGATGCGGAGGTGGAGGCGGATTTCTCCGATCACATCGTCCATTTTCTGTGCTTTAGTATGCGATGAATTCCACATTTTCTTTGTGGATTCTTCTAAGGGCAGTTGCCTTTTTTCTTGTTGTAATTGTGTAACTCACGTCACCTGCTTTGATATGTACCTCTCGCATTGTAAGTCAACGTAAATAAAGTACCTCCGTTACAACTCCGCAAAAAACGGCGGAGGCACATGCGGAAGCGGAGGTACGATTTCTTGCGAAAGTTCCGCACTTACGAAGGCGAAGGCGAGGTTCCGTTACAACCCTAGTATGGACAAAAGATAACGAAAGCAACTTGACTTGAAATGTTCTAATCCCTTGGGAACTTTGCAACTCCAAATAAGAATTATATATTTAACTAATTGCTTTTCCGGAAGTCTCATCACCTATATATGCAGGGTCTACCGCCATAAAATCGTCACCGCGGCGTAAAGGGTTACCTTTGGGCGCGGGTCCCTGCGCACTGTCGGCCACCGCGGCGTCAAGGGTTACCTTTGGGCGCGGGTCCCTGCGCACTGTCGGCGGAATGCTGCGGCGAGGGCGCGGGAGTGTTCGACTTGCTTCCGCCGTCGCCCGCCACGGAGCCGCGACGCGAAGGCGATGGCTTCTTCTTATCTATCACCCGCGTAAGCGATATAATTTTTTATTACAAGTTTTTATTTGTGTTTTTTGTGTTCTTTTTGTGTGTGTTTTGTGTTTTTTTTGTGTTGTTTTTTATCCACTACAAGTTAGCCCTTGACTGCAATCTCACCTGATGGTAAGTGATGATGCAGTCTAAGGCGGTAACGGGCCAACCTGTTAGGGGTATGGCACTGCAGTGGCGTGCACAGGTTTTGAGGCTAGGGTAGGCATTAGCCAAAATACCAATTTACTAGCTGTTTTGATGATAAATGAGCCCATTTGGGTAAGCAGTGCTTTTACGCTTCTATGAACTGCACGCCACTGTATGACAGTTACTCTAAAGCCATGCACCTAGTCGGTCTCTCTACGGCATTGTACCGGAACGCTAAATCGCTTGGCGGTACGTCTTTACCCGTAAGGTGGTAACTAGCCACGGCCGAAGCCTCCCACCAGACCAGACCAGAGAAAATATAAATTCCCAAATTGACTCGGCCGGGAATCGAACCCAGGACCTCCCACGCCAAGGCAACATCGCTCAACACTGCGCTAGGAAGGTCGTCAAAATTTCGTCGTTTTTACGTAACCTATACGCGATAACATGTCCACTATACACGCAACTTTTCGCAGTCCCTCGTGGACAATAATTCCACATAAGACGGAACGGACGAAACGCTTCTGCTCTACGTTTCTGATTCGAACCGCCAGTATGTGGAATGCCCTTCCCTCATGTATTCCCTGCCACATATAACTTGAGTACCTTCAAGGCAAGAGTGAATAGGTATCTTCTCGAACTTCTAGGACTCGAACGAAACGGTTCTGCTCTACGTTTCTGATTCGAACCGCCAGTATGTGGAATGCCCTTCCCTCATGTATTCCCTGCCACATATAACTTGAGTACCTTCAAGGCAAGAGTGAATAGGTATCTTCTCGAACTTCTAGGACTCGAACGAAACGGTTCTGCTCTACGTTTCTGATTCGAACCGCCAGTATGTGGAATGCCCTTCCCTCATGTATTCCCTGCCACATATAACTTGAGTACCTTCAAGGCAAGAGTGAATAGGTATCTTCTCGAACTTCTAGGACTCGAACGAAACGGTTCTGCTCTACGTTTCTGATTCGAACCGCCAGTATGTGGAATGCCCTTCCCTCATGTATTCCCTGCCACATATAACTTGAGTACCTTCAAGGCAAGAGTGAATAGGTATCTTCTCGAACTTCTAGGACTCGAACGAAACGGTTCTGCTCTACGTTTCTGATTCGAACCGCCAGGATGTGGAATGCCCTTCCCTCATGTATTCTCTGCCACATATAACTTGAGTACCTTCAAGGCAAGAGTGAATAGGTATCTTCTGGAACTTCTAGGACTCGAACGAAACGGTTCTGCTCTACGTTTCTGATTCGAACCGCCAGGATGTGGAATACCCTTCCCTCATGTATTCCCTGCCACATATAACTTGAGTACCTTCAAGGCAAGAGTGAATAGGTATCTTCTAAGCAAGCGTGCTCCAACCCAGACCTAATCATTGCTTTGTAGTTTGTTTTATCTAAACATGATTGTCGTCAAGCGCAAGCCTATAACCCAACAATATAACCCGCGCCCGTTCCCTGTGAGGTTTGCCCATAAGTGCCACGAGAAGATCATGTGCTATTCGCGGAAAAAAAAACAGTTTAGAGCGGGCTTATTTTTATATATATGTATAGCGAGCAAACGAGCAGGCGGGTCACCTGATGGTAAGTGATTACCGCCGCCCATGAACATTTGCAGCACCAGAGGAGCCGCCAATGCGTTGCCGGCTAATAAGACAATCACAAAAATTACACATACAAATCACAAATACATTTATGGCACTAAGTAACTACCTGCTATGAAATACCAACGTTCAAAACAATCGTCTATACATGAAGTGCAAATCATATACGAGCAAACTACGACAGCCAGAAAATCATTTCGATAGAATAATTTTGAAAATATTGCTAACAGCATGCAAGCATTAAACAAGTAGTGAAAACTTGCACAATATTGAAAAAAAAATTACTTTTAATGGTAACACAAGAGAGATACAAATAAAAATACACGTCACTGGCTGATGCCCGCGACTTAGTCCGCGTTATTGATTTTTTTATTCCCTCAACTCCTTGATTTTCTGGGATAAAAAGTTGCCTATGTCACTCTACAGGTCTTCAACCATACCCATGCAAAAAATCACGTCGATCCGTTGCTCTGTTGCAGCCTTATTGAAGGTCATCCCAACAAACAAACACACTTTCGCCTCAATACTAATATAATAAATGAGAATGACATAGGCTATTATTTATCCCGGAAGTTTAAGGAGTTCCTGTGGGAATTAAAAGTCTTATTCCACGCGGACCAATCAGCTAGTTTATTTTATTAGTATGATGTGAACCTGATCATGAATCCTCATGTTAGCAATATAGTCTAGGCAATGGAGCGGTTCATTGTATGGAGACCCCCGCATTAAATCCTCAGTCGATGAAACTTGGCTGGGTTTCAGTATTGGATGATCCAAAACTTGCACAAAAATATCCAACAATAAAAACATCTGGAAGTTAGGTATTTATACCTACCTAAAACTTAATATATATGACTGAATATTTTCTCGATTTCTTTTTAAAATAACAGTAGGTAGTATATTTACACTCAAAACCGAAATAATCATGCAGAACATCGATATTTAAACCGATTTTATTATCAAACCTAAACTGCGTTTCCGCGATAATGTACCTTCCTGCTTTAACAATTGAGTACAGCATAAAAAATCCTTACTTCCTTTCTGATTTTTTATTGGATATTTATAATATACGTTTGACTCATGATACTTCATCACACTGTTAAGTTTCGTCGCCTGAGGAATTATTGTTGGGGTCCACTAGCTTTATTGCCTAGACTAATAATATCACAACTAGGTTACAACACAACGAATCGGCCAACCGTTTGGACGATTTAGGTGTATTTCTTACCACAGATTGGACGGGAAGCGGTTGAGTTTTATGGCACGTTTACATAGGGTCGGATATCCCGTGTCGGCTTCAGCCGTTTTCAGTCAATGTAACCTGTTACTGTAAACTGTAACAGTGGCGTGCACAGGGCTTGAAGCTAGGGTAGGCATTAGTTAGTCGGAATACCTTTTTAATGACTGTCAGAATGAAAAATAAGCGCTGACGTATTTCCATTTGGGTGCTTTTATGCCTCTATTAACTGCACGCCACTGAACTGTAACAGGGTTGACCGCATTTACAATAGTCGGTGACGCCAACGCCCGTTTTCAGTGACCGATTTAAAAAGTTGTTACGGTTCGCCGTATTCGGTCGTAACCGAATTGTGGCACCTTGCTGTTGGCCAAAAACCGAATACGACCGACGCATTCGGTCACCACTACAGCCCATTAACGTTCTACTGCTGGGCACAGGCCTCCACTCTCATAGGAGAGAGGGAATTAGAGCTTAGACCCACCACGCTGCTCCAATGCGGGCTGGCGGGCTTTAACGACTATTTTTATTCATGTTAGTGACAATAACCGGGACCGACGGCTTAACGTGCTCTCCGAGGCACGGGGGTGGAACACCGCCAACTACTTCCTAACTCCGGGCTAGTACTGATTATTTCTAGTCAGAAAGACCCAACACTTATTATGGCCCGACCCAGGACCTCGTCAGCCGCGGTCAAACATGCTAACCACTAGACCAACGAGGCAGTCGAGGCATTCGGTCACCGACCTAATGAAAACAGGCCATTAAACAAAGCCCTTCAAACCGGTTAATTTAATAGTGCCATTGCGCTTCTTGAGATGATACCATCCCATTGGGCACACGGATATCATAAATTGTAATATTCGGTATGGCTGATAAGTAAACGGTTGGCCTAAACTACACTAACGAACACACAACACAATCTACATCGCTACAACTATAATGTGAGAGGAAAACGAACTTTTATCGGCCGCCCTTTGTTTCCGACTGCCAGCTGTCTCGGCCACGTCCTGACACGTCTCTGTCCGAAACGGTAGGTTCCTTATTAAATATATGTCACACCTAAGGCATAGAACACTATACCGAGTTTCTTGCCGGTACTTCTCGGTAGGAATGTCTTTCCGAACCAGTGGTAGCTTCACTTGACGATTCAAAAGTACTTGTAAAAGTTTATTTGAATAAACATTTGAATATGAATATAACCAGCTGGGCGACGGCGTATCTCTGTCAGCTACAGTGTAACGATCGCAATCACCTCTGATTGGTTAACACTCTTCCACTATTGGACAAAATCCATTGACGCAGCAATTATACCCTAAATTCAGCCAATCACAACGATTGATACTGTAACAATGATTGATGCAGAAATTACGCAATCGCCCTGCAGCCCTGACTCACTTGGTCACGTAACCCCAAATATATACCTACGGCGGCGCGACCGGTCAACGGCACTTGTACCGGTCGAGTGTCGTACGTACTCTGTGATATTCTTTTTGACTTTACACATTTTCGCTACTAATAGATGAAAGAAATATGTACAAAAAGCGATATTAAATCATTTTTGGTTGTTTAAACTCTAATAAAGATATTACGGACTTATCACTCTGAGGATCCTACTCAGTACAGGACGCTAGAAGACTAGCTTCACTACACGCGCCGCGTCAGAAGGTATAAGAGCTACGCGATAGAAAAAGTTGTAACGTGTATCCCATAATACAAGGATAAGATGGCAAGTATTTAATATTGAGTTGAATGAATTGGAAAGTTTAAAAAAAATGTGTCCCATTTACTACTATCGCATAAAGCAGTATTATTTCAAAATTACAGTTTTATGTCACGTTCTTTGACGTCCCTAAAATAAAGATTATAATTCGAAAAATTATATGTGTGTCAGCTCCGACGCACGACTGGAGTTTACTCTTTACGAGCGATTATAAAATATATAGATTAGTAAATGAGGGTAAATTACCGCTTTTTTTTTATGACTAAAAGCATGCTTGATACGTTTATTTATTTTAATAATATAATATATATTCATCAAAATACATTACATAGTCATGGAAACATAAACAAGTGTTCCCATGGAAACATAAAGTCAATAACGTAACGGAGAAGTTTGATTTTACTCCCCATACATTTTCATACCCCGGGGCTATACATGCAAATCGATCCTAAAGGAGGTAAACTCCCCTCCCTCCCTCCTCTGTCAATTTGGTTTAAAAATCATGTTCAACAGAATAGGGATGATGACTATATCAAAAATAAATTATTTCTAACTGATTATTAAACAGAGGGTCTTCCAAAAGACCCAAAATTCACATCCTCGGTTAGTTTTAAGTTTGATAGCCATTTTAAAATATATATTAAAGAAAAAAAGTGCGTTGTAATTTTATGACGTCACTATTGCGAATATAAAAGCTAAAAGAATTAAATACTAAAAGCGTGTTTTTTTTATTTTGCGTTGTAATTTGATGACGTCACAACTGTGAATTTCATACAACTTCCATACTAGAAGCGCGTTTTTAAGTTTGATAAAGAGTTGCTGATTTGATTGAGTTGTCATCATCCCTATTAGCCCCATTATTGCATTTGTGGATGAAGTTAGAGTCAGAAGTGTCAAGGCATGCCTGTAAGCTTTCCTGTCGCAAAGTGAACTGTGTTAGTTTGGCATAAGGAGCAAAAGTAGCTGTATCTACCAACAATGTGTCATGTATTTTAAGCCTTGAAGACTACAACTTGAAGTTTTGGTGTAAAAGTGAAACTAAATTAGCATTATTAGCATCATCTTAATAACTCAACTCAACTCAAGTCAAATAATGTTTATTCAATTTAGGTAGGTATTTACTTATTTACGTCGTTATTTATAAAATATAATGGTGATAATCAGTAACGGTATCTTAAAACTAAAATTACGAGGGTTCCAAACGCGCCCTGATCTGAGGAGAGCCCACAACAAACTCAGCCGGTTTTTTTTTAATGTCAAATAATGCCCTTTCGACCTAAAATAAGCCTCGGTTGTCAATCTATACAGTGATTAGCCATTTGCGTACGAGACATTATAGTGCACAAGTGTATGCACTCTTTTTCCTTACTCTCATAGTGGGACGGAAATCCGACTGGATCCCATAGTTAGGTATACAACGATGTCGATCTACCTAAATTAATTTCCTTAAATGTCCAAACCTGACTGGATTCCTTATTGAATCGCAAGAATATGGCCTAAGAACATTGTAAAAACTTGAATAAATATAATAACTCCAGCATACCCATAGGCTGACTTGTATTATTTTGCGTCTTCGCCGAATTCGGATTGTTTTTGGCCGACGCCGCTCCGCTACTGTGAGCTGCCTTTCTGCTGGGCTGAAAAACGACAGACAATGACTATTTCACAAATAAAACAATACATGAACAAGTTTAAAACATTACTGTAATATCAATATCATCGCAATTTGTAAATATTACACTTTACTGTGTTTAATATATTTCGGCAGCAACAATTTCAACGGAAAGAAGATTATATCGAAGTTACTAAACGCGTATGTTTGTTGACGGCTTATTTTTTTTTTACATGTAGAATCACAATATCTGTTTCATATGTAATGATTCCAAATAAAATAGGCCAACCACACACATATCCTAAGCTCAGACAAAAATTATATACAAACAGATACCTAGCACTATTATTTATCAGAATATATAAAAATCAGTACAAATATATTATAACCTTACACCTAAATGCTACTACTGAACTGTTTCTTTGTTTTGCCACGTCACGGATCTATTTAAATAAGTGCCTTTGCACATAACGACTTTTTCGCATACATTATATGAAAGCGCGTCAACGATTTGTGGAAGAAAAGTACCTTAAGCACGAGTTTGCACATCTTTTCAACGATTATGGAGTATCGAAACAGTATAAACATTGATGTAAATGGACCAAAACAGAAAGGGACGACGTCGTCTTTCTTGTAATAACAATTCAAATTAAGGGTTGTTTACTTGGCATACCGGTGACGACGGCGGCGTCCCAAACGTAATTTCTTTTCGAATAAAATATATGGTACTGAACTTTGATTTTAAAAGGAGCTTTTAGCACATTTAATTTCTGAGTTTTGGCTCATATTGAAATATGAGTGGGAGTACATACTTAAAATTTATCATTTATTAAATATATAACATGGCTTTACCCCCAAGCGCAGCTCTCAACACAACGCACACTGCCTCTCGCGTCTAGTTTCTATAGTTTTCGAGAGAAAAATGCTACATTGAGTTCCTAGCGAAGCTTCATGACATTCAACTCGGTAGCTCGTAAAACGCTTTTAAAATACGGAATAAAATCATAATTTAAGCCGCGTCATTCACTAGGGGACAAAAGTCTAGGTATCGCACGAATTCACGCAACGTCACCAAACATCTTGTCTCGCGACCTTTTTCGTCAGCATAAAGCATTCCCCAGTAGCCAGAATTTACGGGCGACGTCGAGCGATATTATTGGAGACACGTTGTCCCCTAATGAATACAGGACTTTAAGGGTGCCTTTCCACCAGAGATGTGTTACGTCGCTAAGCTCAAACCCACCAATAGGAGCGCTTGATCTAACATCTACGGCCTTATTGATAAACCGCCATCAGCTAAGAACAGGGTTCCAAGTATCGGTTAATCTATCGTAAAACCCGGTCTAAGCCTAGATTGACCACTTGAGAATCTTTTCTTAGCTGATATCGGTTTATTAGTGCCCTAGTGATCTTTGAAAATCAAACGCTCCTATTGACACGTGCCCATTTAAGTCCCCGGGACCATATCTATACCAAATTTCGTTTAAATCGGTCCAACAGTCAGGCCGTGAAATTGTTGCAGACTAACAGAGAGAGACCATATCTACACAAAATTTCGTTTAAATCGGTCCAACAGTCAGGCCGTGAAATTGTTGCAGACTAACAGAGAGAGACCATATCTACACAAAATTTCGTTTAAATCGGTCCAACAGTCAGGCCGTGAAATTGTTGCAGACTAACAGAGAGAGACCATATCCACACCAAATTTCGTTTAAATCGGTCCAACAGTCAACCCGTGAAATTGTTGCAGACTAACACAGAGAGACCATATCCACACAAAATTTCGTTTAAATCGGTCCAACAGTCAGGCCGTGAAATTGTTGCAGACTAGATCACGAGACGAGGATTTGACACGTGTAGCTCGGCTCGGCATCTCTATTGGAAAGGGGTTAAGACAAAAACTATGTCATATTGAGACGTGCAAACTCGTGCGAAGGGCACGCGAACAAGTCGTCGTGTGCGAAGGCTCGGAGAGTACGCGCAATGTGTATCGAGTCAGGCCCGTCGGTCGCACGTGTGACGTACCCCTTTAGCTTTTGCCGTGTGAGTAGGAGTAGCGCCGCCGGCGGCTGGGGACGGCTCGCCCTCCCGCTCGCTCGAGTCACTGGACTGGCTGTCGTTCGACACTGGCTTGTACGGCGGGATTGTCTTCACGTTACCGCCCTTTTTCTGCACAATGACGAATTGCTGTGACGACTTGTCTGACGCAACCGTGCGCGGTGCCATTGTAACCCGAGGTCTCGGACTTTTGTGTGGGTACTTTTTTATTTTAGGACCAGCGGGACAGGTTGTCGTGCCCTGAACCTAGAACCCGATTGCAGCGCCCCCTAACGAGTCCAATAGGCATGATCACAGTAACCAGGAATCAATGAAATTATGAATTTATCTAATGAAATAGGATTCATGGATTATAAAAAACGTATTTATTTTTCTATTTCGAGTGAGATTGCTATTTATTTTGATAAAATAAAACTATAAAATACAGCAATCCGCCATAATGGATTAAACACCTAGAAGTGAATGACGTCACAATCGTTTGTTTTCGAGCTTTGACAATCACACTATTGTTTACTGCATACGGCACAGAGTATATTGGTAAAAACAATAGTGACGTCACAAACGGCGCCATGACACCGGCGAGCGTTTTGGCGTGAATTTTAATATTTAAATTTCAAATGCCAATTTTATCTACAAAACCTAATTTTTCTGCTGAAATAATATACTTTTTCGAAATAGTAGATACTTTTGAACATTACCTGACCATTTTTCAAAATCAGTCATCATGCCTATTGACACTTTGGTGTGGGACTTTTTATTTTAGAACTAGCGGGCCAGGTTGTTCTGCCCTGAACCTAGAACCCTATTTCAGCGCCCCCTAACGGGTCCGATTTTGAATCTAAACCATCCCGAGACCCACTCAAACACATACAAAAGAAAATCATCAAAATCGGTCCAGCCACTTTCGAGTTTTTTTTAACGCACGGCAGTTTATTTTCTATTTGCGTGTATGAATTGATGACAGTTTCGACTGCGTCCGCGTGAATTCAGATTTATTTTTAATCCCACGAGAATTCTCTGAATTTCCGAAATATAAGTCCCCGGGACCAAATCTACACCAAATTTCGTTTAAATCGGTTCAACAGTCAGGAAGTGAAATTGTTGCAGACTAACAGAAAGACGAGCACACTTTCGCATCAATAAAATTAGTATGGTAAGTTAGTCCCAACATGTCACCCAGTGGCTTTAGTTTGAGCAAGAGGTCTATTAAACTGATACGGTCTAGATAACGCGTTCATCTTAGACTGTATTGTAGATTTACCAAGTCGCATTGAAGTGATGCGCTGACACATATTTTTTTTGAATCCACTACAAGGTAGCCCTTGACTGCGATCTTACCTGATGGTAAGTGAAGATGCAGTCTAAGATGGTAGCGGGCTAGCCTGTTAGGGGCGTGGCAATTATATTAAACCCATAGCCCCTAAACACACAACATCGAACATAAAGCAACTCTCCTCTTTCAACTCGAGCTAAGGGGGCAAGCCTTACAAAAGTTCGAATGATCCCACCAAAACAGGCAAGCAAAACATTTCGGGCCTACAAGGAGACAGAAATCAAATTATACGCGGTACAATCTAGACTAATGACGTGCAATGAGCAATCCGTAAAAACAATGAATGAATGAATTTCGCGATATTTGAAATCAATGTTTTGGTTTCGGTGCGCTCGGATATCGAAACGATACCACGTTTCCTTCATCTACATTTAAATATAGGTTCGGTAAGTTTTCGATACACACCAAAACCGAAGCAATACTGCACCGGTAGATTAGGAAATGGCCGAACTTCCTAAACAGACATTCTAGCACGTTACCAGGGGCCATACTGCCAACGCTTAAAGCCATATATTGTTTCATTATTGTTGACTTTCGTGTTTTACAATTATAATCCTTATTTTAGGAACGTCAAGGGACGTGACATCAAACAGTCATTTTGAGTAGTATTGCTTAAAGCGTTAGAAGTATGCCCCCAGCAAGTACATATCCTGAAGTTAGACCAAAATTATTGTAGCGTAATTATTATGGTCTTACTTACTAACGAATTATATTCGAAACTCCAAAGCTGTTCAACTAACTCCATAGAATTGAAAAAACTTCGCTAGTTTTTTTTTTATCTTTGCACGCCACCATTCTAGACAATTTAACATTTTCTAAAATTGGATATAGCTACTGAAATTAATAAAATTCTAACATATATATACTGATTTTAAAAAAATGGCGGACTAAACGCGAAACCTGATTTCGGTCTTTCTTGAAACCACATTAACTATATCTGTCCAACCATTTATTTAACTTTTGACGCAAGCTCGCCTATGAAGTTTCTTTATTATTGACAGGCAACCATCGACAAAAAAACGCAATACTTCATAGACGCAGTTTTTTTACAAAAGTGGAGCAACGTGTCCTATGATTATGATTATGATTATCCGATATTTCGTAACTCGTATATTCATCTAGCAATTCCCAGCACGATTTTCCTTCTCAAAAAACCCACGAAGCTGCAACACAAACTCTCTCGATTCTCCTAGCACCATACATTTTTGACGATGAATGGTTTCTATGAGTAACCTAATTTATATAGCCAAATTATAAAGTGTACATTTACTAACACACAAATTCACAAATGATTTCTTTTAATACGTACAATACAGTCATTTAAACGCTTGCGTATGTCTTAAACACAATAAAAATGCTGAAGATAAATAAAAAATCAATGTGCCAAATCGATTGAAACTTTCTTCATAAATAAAATCGATTGTTATCAAAAATCGAATCGGTAACGATTTTTCATTTCGTCACATCATTGACTCGCGCTGTCAAAATTAAAATAAATGATTGGACAGAGAATAGTATGGTTTACTTTACACTGGTTAAATGGCATCTATAATAATAGGTATATGAGCTGAGTCGACACGTAGTATGGGAAAACAGGATGCTTTGTGTGAAGGGTCGATCCACATTAATCCACAAAACACATACAGCCAAGAATAACCGACTATTCAAACAACATTCTAGTCCTAATAAAGACGCAAACATTTAAAATTTGGCGCTAATGCTGTTTAAATGATTAATGAAAAAAGGTAAGGTTATGGAGCAGTGAAAAATTAAAATTAATCCATATTAAACAAAATAAATCCATCCGAACGCAACACCGAAGTTTAAAACCGAAAAACGTGCAAACATAGGGATGTGGCAAGTTCGTGTATTTAATAGTGTACCAGATGGGGCAACTCCGTCCGCTATGATTTAGGTTTTAATACCAGGGGAACTCTGCTATTTTTGGGGATAAATGTAGACCCACAAACTTGTCAGACCCGGTGGCCAAAATGCCTGTTTAGTATTTGTTTTTATTTTATTTTTAAAAGATACCAGCGACGCTGTCACCGGCTCAGATAAGTTTGTGGGACTATAGCTGCTGATGAGGAACTTTTTAACATAATTTATCACCAGTGTTCTATAAATATGCCAAAATTGTATTGAATTATTCTTGAAATCAAGAACCTTGTTTTGAGCTATAGTCCGTCAAACTTATCTGACCCGGTGACCAAAATTGGAACTAATTTTATTGCCTGTCAAGTTTTTTTTTTTTTTTAATATACCAGCTATGCTGTCACCGGGTCAGATTTTTGACCGAGTGTATCATACTAAATAACAGATTAACAGGGTGACGCCATTCTATCGGCAGGATGGACATTCCGAACGCTTGAAAAATTGCATGTAAGATAATGAAATTTAAAGTCGCATTCGCGCATCTTTTATAAAAGATACCACTTCTAATTCTGCGGGAATAATTTTATAATATGCAACGATATATAATGTACGAATATAATGATATATATAATATACGAATATAATGATATAATATATACTGGTTTGCTTTATTGCTTACACAAAACCCTCAAATGCGCTACTTAATTTCCCTAGTTAACGTAACATGTACACGGCCGTTTTGTCTGTGTATAACCGAACTTTGGCAAGACTTTGGCATATTAACCTAACTTTGGCGTCGTTTTTCAACTTGACATTGTGTAGCACTACAGCCCCCCCCCCCCCCCCCCCCCCCCATTATGTAAGGAAATCGTAATCGTAATCGTCTGTCAAGCGTATAATTCGACCTGTATAAGGAGGTCATAGATACTAGCACGTTAAAACGCATGTATGTACTCCTTAAAAGTTCGAGTTATACGTTATGAGCTGTCAAATGAATACGATTGGCTTATTGTATGAATAAACCTTTAGCCGCGCGGTTCGTAGAGGTAATGCGAATCGACCCCTATATATAAAGACAATATATATACCCGCTGTTAGTCTCAACTGCTAGCCTTTAGTCTTTCGCGTATAATCGACTTCCAGTTTACTTTGTATGATAATATTTTGTTCCGATGATAATGACGTGAAAGAAATAAAAATTGCAAATGTATGGATAGGTGTAGGTATAAGGGAGTCCGCAGACTGCAGATTTTTGACCGGATGATATTCTTGAATGCTTTTACCTGCAGTACTGTGCAGTGTCAGGGATAGTTAAGCCGTGTATTGCATACACTATCCCGTGCGTTAACGTGTCAAGGAGGTCATACAAAATGTAACGTGTTATGTGTTATTGACAGATCACATACCTTGTGCAATGCACGGTAATGTACATAACCTATTTTTCGTTAGCTCACTTAAACAAACCGTTTCTCAAAGAGGCGCATAGGAAGTTCATGAGTTTAATCGTTCACATTTTGTATGTTTACAGATTTATCCTTGAAAACGTGCGGTTTTATTGCCGTGTGACGAGGTTTTACATTTACAGGTCATCTGTAGTGAATATGTTCGTTCAACCAAACCGCGCGGTTTCACGTCGTTCAGACTGATACATATATTTGCCGATCGTTAAATCTGTAGTCTGCGAGAACTCTTATAACGATAAACAGGCAAAGACATGGCACAGGCAATGACATAAATGAATGTGAAAAACATCATTTAGCACCAGCCTGAAATACAACATAGAGATTATTTGGTGTATTTCTTTTTATTACTGTCAGCTTCTGTTCGAAACATCGGTTAAGGTGGAAATGTTTCTTCAATTCGAAGCGAAGTGGACACAAAACATTTCAAACTAGTTAATCTAATATTAAGATAATGCTGAAAAAAAGCTGAATCAACCTGAATACGTGTCATAGTTTTATTGGTAATCCACATAGGGATCACGTCATATATAATTAATTATTATATTGCTTGAAATTACCAGAACTTATTGGTAATCCACATAGGGATCACGTCATATATAATTAATTATTATATTGCTTGAAATTACCAGAACTTATTGGTAATCCACATAGGGATCACGTCATATATAATTAATTATTATATTGCTTGAAATTACCAGAACTTATTGGTAATCCACATAGGGATCACGTCATATATAATTAATTATTATATTGCTTGAAATTACCAGAACTTATTGGTAATCCACATAGGGATCACGTCATATATAATTAATTATTTTGCTTGAAATGACCAGAAAGCTTGGAAATTTATTGAAAACAATCTACTTTGTACTTTGAAACAGTATTTGTGGAAGACTTTGTTGTGGGCTCTTCTCAGACCTGTATGGCCAGCATGCGCACAACGAGTAAAATTATGTCTACCCGTTATCTCTATTTATCTACCGACGCTAACATGGTTACTTGTCTCGTTATGTCAAAAATAGAGATAAAAGTAATATTTCTTATCCGTGGTATTTTTCACATGCCAACTATTTATTTCTTGTAATATACCGCATTTTGTGCATGTAGGGTAAACGAAAAATTTGTCGGCAACGACATTTCTCTCTCTCGTCACGAGATAATCTCGTTGTGCGCATGCTAAACATTTAAAAACTTCACAGCTGCAGTTCAAAGATAAATTAATGATCACCATCACGTCTTGTATTATAATATTGACTCAAAAAGTTCACAACCTATGAACAAAGATCTGTTGATTGATTGCTTCAGCAAGGTTTCCACCGCGAACGAGCTCATGGGCCATACTGACACCGCTTAAAGCCATATTGTTTCATCACGGTTGACTTTCGTGTCTTAGAATTATATTTTATTTATTTATTTAGTACCAGAATTGTATTATAATATTGACTCAAAAAGTTTACAACCTTTGAACAAAGATCTATTGATTGATTGCTTAGAAATGGATGTTTCAGCAGGGTTTCCACCGCAAAAAGCCATATTGTTTCATCACGGTGGACTTTCGTGTCTTAGAATTATATATTTTTTATTTATTTAGTACCAGAAACTTAAAAATAAAACACAACTTGAAGAGATTTCTTCCAGATGCTCCAGATATATAACTGAGCAGGTACATATATAATAGGGATGATGCCTAGATCAAAAATAAATTATTTCTAACTGATTATTAAATAGAGGGTCTTCCAAAAGACCCAAAATTCACATTCTCGGTTAGTTTAAAATTTGTTAACCATTATTAAAATATAGATTAAAGAAAGTGCGTTGAAATTTGATGACGTCACAATTGCGATTTTCATACAACTTCCATGCTGGAAGTGCGTTTTTAAATTTGATAAAAAGTTGCTGATTTGATTGAGTTGTCATCATCCCTATTCGTCAAGGCATGTGACTGTCATTTTGAGTAATATTGCTTGAGTATTGCTTTAACCATGGCAGTATGGCCTCAGTACTGACTCCGTTTAACTCCCAGAGGAAAACTGCACACAAGCACTCTTACCTGCCGAGACTTGTAAGGACTAGTGGCAAGGACGGAGCGAGCAAAAAGAGCAAAAAAAGAGCAAAATGAGCAAAAAATTAGCTCGCTCAAAACTGTCAGAACTCCTTATTAGTGGATACGTGAACCTATTTCATCTACAGTCGTTTCTGCTGAGCCATTTTACAGTGGAAACCCTGCTTAAGGCTGCCTTTCCACCAGGGACATGCTAAGTTGCTTATTTATTGCTATTTTTTGTCCTCGCCACAAACGATAAAAAAAAAAAAATTACTAAGTTGCTATGCTACGGATGTGTGTCAAACATCAAGCGATCTAAGTTATGTAGATCAAGCGCTCCTATATGTATGTTCGACACACACTCATAGCTTAGCAAAGTAGAAAATCTCTGGTGGAAACACAACCTAGGGTATACATCAGTACAGCCCATGAACGTCCCACTGCTGGGCACATGCCTCCACTCTCATAGGAGAGAAGGAATTAGAGCTTAGACCCACCACGCTGCTCCAATGCGGGCTGGCGGGCTTTAACGACTATTATCATGTTAGTGATAATAACCGGGACCGACGGCTTAACGTGCTCTCCGAGGCACGGGGGTGAAACACCGCCAACTTCCTAACTCCGGGCTAGTACCGGGAATTTCTAATCCGAAAATCCCGATACTCAATTATGGACTCGAACCCGGGACCTCGTCGGCCGCAGTCAAACATGCTAACCATTAGACCAACGAAGCAGTTAGTTAGGCTATACATGTCACCGTTAGATTATAATCTAACTCGCGAAATTGCAAACTGTCGAAAGATTACAATTTAACGCATCATTTTTCGGTAGATTGTGATCTGTTAGGTAAATTAACCCGATAAAATCAAAATACCTGATTATTTATGTCGAACCCAAACCTAACCTACAAGAAACAGACAAGAAAACGTAAATACAATGAATATTTCAAAAATTGACACTCAGAACATTGAACGGTTCACAATTTTTTACAAGTTTACAATTTCGCGGGTTAGATTATAATCTAACGGTTGTTACAATCTAACGGTGACATACATGACGGCTGGTAAAACACAAAGGGCGTCGTCTCACTGGTAAAGCTAAGCACTCACCAGTTTGCTGTAATGGTGTTGGCAGTAGCCACAGTATTTCACGTTGTCCAGATAGTTGCCAGCCTCCTCGCACAGGAGGCCGAGGCTCTGAGCGCAGGTCACATGGAACTGCTGCTTACATCCTGGACAAACATGGCTTGTGAGAATAGGGGTTTTTTTTTTTTTTGGAACGGAGTTCCTTATCTAGGCTAGATGGAACAAATTAAGACCGAAAGTTGTAACGACACTTTTTGCTATAGCTGTAATAGGCCTATACACTGCACTTTTCACAGGGACCCTTACACTTTAATCAGTGTAGTGTAATAAGACTTAGGAAGAAAGGGTCCCTGTATTGGTCCTTATTGCTGTGTAATAAGCGACGCTCTAATTAGCGGCCTCGCCCATCCTTAACAGGGCCCTGAGAAAAGTGCAGTGTAATAGGCCTATAAGCCGTGCGGCGTGCGCGTGTTTCTCTGTCTGTCTCTGTCTCTCTCTCTCTCTGTCTCTCACTCTCTCTCTCTCTCTCTCTCTCTCTCTCTCTCTCATAGAAAGCAAGCCAGTTATTTTCGTTTCGTCTATTTTGCATTGAACAGTCCCGTGTCGCGACGATTATTTTTGTTGAGTGTATACAGGTTTTTTATCCACTACAAGTTAGCCCTTAACCGCGATCTCACCTGACGGTAAGTGATGATGCAGTCTAAGATGGTTGTGGGTTAACCTGTTAGGGGCATGGCAGTTATATTAAACCCCCCTATTTGGTTTCACTCATCACGATGACGCATCCTCATGTGTGGCGTCAATCAAATACATTCTCATTGTCCGACAGCCTTAATTCCTTCACTTTGTAAGAAGTGTTCTCTCTGCTCATTTCGCTCGGAAATTCTATTATTTTGTTATTATTTTGTTAAAATCTAAGTTATTTATTTATTTATTGACAAACACTTTTTACATTTGCTTGGGTTCTTAACACCCTTAAGTCTCGTCGACTTGTCTGGGTGCTGCACATTCCTCTTACATAATATAAGTTGAGATACTCAAGCGAGGGAAAGTTGAGCAAGGAGGAGACGAAATGAATGTTATTGTTGTCTAGATTAAGCCACGTGTGAGTTCTGGATAACGATCCAGTAGAAATCTCACCGCTAAATAGCGCTGATGACAGCTCGAGGATCCTCAACTCGGTTAAGTTGGAAAACACACCGGCCTCAACATAGTAGAGGTCGTTGAAACTCAATACTAATTCCCTCAAAGGATGTGGGGGAAAGGATTCCATAGAAAGATGTGCTAGACTATTTCCCCGTAAACTCAAGGTAGTCAACGCCTCAGACCAAGTATCGAAATAATCAACCACTACATACGATATCCGATTATATCCCAAATCTAGATTAATTTAGTGATGCGTGAATCGTGCGTCATCCTCCGTGGCGCGTGTGTGGTTATTACTGTTGTCTTAACGTGCGGAGGTCCCGGGTTCGATCCCCGGCAGGACCAATTTGGGAATTTAAAATTTCTGAATTTTCCCTGGTCTGGCCTGGTGGCTTCGGCCGTGGCTAGTCACCACCCTACCGGCAAAGACGTGCCGCCAAGCGATTACGCGTTCGAATGCCGTGTAGAAAACGAATAGGGTTATGGGCTTAATATAACTGCCATGCCCCTAACAGGTTAGCCCGCTACCATCTTAGACTGCATCATCACTTACCATCAGGTGAGTTCGTAGTCAAGGGCTAACTTGTAGTGGATAAAAAAAATAAAAATAAAAACGTTCATTTTGTACAGTTCATTATGATAAAATTTTATGATACAATATGTTTTTTCTTCCTTATTGCACTGAATATCCTCAAGAATTATTGTTTCATAATTAATTGCAATGCACAGATACTAAAGATGTATTATAGTATCGATGACGTAATATCGACTAAATCACAACTCTATCTCATGACGTCAACATTCCTTAAGATTCCTCGGACCTTGAGCGCGAACTGTAAGTGATACGTACAATGTACATCAGGTATTCCCAAACTATTTTGGGCATGAGACCCCTTTTCCAAAATTAAGTGATACCTCAGACCCCCTTGGCTAAATTACTTTAAAAATCCTATCTCTAGTTTTTTTTCCTATTGATACAAAATACTTAGCAATTTGAAAACTTTGGTTGGTTGGTTAAGTGAAATAATTTTTTCATCAAAATTTAACAAAATAAATAGACCTAATATTCAGTAACTATCAAGTGTGATTAATAATTATTAATACATAAAAATACTTGGGTAGGTATTTTATTCAGGTAATTTTTTTGATAAAAGCATTAAAACAGGGGTCGATTTTTAGACCTCGTCAAAATCAAAGTCAAAGTCAAATAATGTTTATTCAATTTAGGTAGGTATACACTTATTGACGTCTAGTTATTTATAAAATACTAGTGGGCCCGTGGGTTGTCCTGCCCTATCTTCCTCGCAATTTTTCCATATTTTCCCACCATTTAAACTTTCCCTGGACTACGACAAACATTTCAAAATTAAAATCAGCTAAATCGGCCCAGCCGTTCTCGAGTTTTAGCGAGACAAACGAACAGCAACTGATTTTTATATATATAGATAATAGTGATAATCAGTAACGGTATCTTAAAACTAAAGCTACGAGGGTTTCAAACGCGCCCTGGTCTGAGAAGAGCCCATGACAAACTCAGCCGGGTTTTTTTTTTCGTCGACCCCCAAAATCAGTTTTCGTTTATGTCGACCCCTGGGAAGCTGAAATCGACCCCAGGGGGTCGAATCGACCACTTTGGGAACCGCTGATGTACATTAATCATGTATCAGAGTTTAAAAAAAAATTTTTTTTTTTCTTTGTGCACTCACCAGATTTGTTGCACTGCATACAGGCACCGGCGCTGGCGCGGTGAGTTTTGCCCATATCCTGGCAAATGTAGCAAATCTGGAAACATATATCAAACTAGCAGATACACCCGCGATATTCGTCCGCGTGAAATAATAAGCTTTTCGGGAGCATAATTTTAATGGATTTCTTAAATTTGTGTATAGGCAAGTTTAAAATAGGTCGTGGCATTTTGTTACAGAAAATAATGCTCATTCCCACGAATGACCTTCTGACTTTTTTGAGGCAGAGCAATGGACTATGGTACTAGACAATAAAGTTGCCATTATATTGTAATGGAACTCTGAGTCACCGAGTCGCTGGTTCTTCTCACCGAGTTTCTTGCTGGTTCTTCTCGGTAGGAATGGCATTCCGAACCAGTGGTAGATTCACTTGACGATTCAAAAGTTAACTTGTTAAAGTTTATTTGAATAAAAAACATTTGAATTTGAATTTGAATTTGAAATTTATGGTTTAGAAGAGAAAAAAAAAAGAAAAAAATACCTTATTGTATCGTTCTGGTGGTATGAGCCTCAGTACGATCGGTTCCATAGACGTGACGTTGCCGAACCTCACTTCGGGGATGTAAAGAGCGCAGACCACGTGTGCCCAGCCCCCTGTATCCGTCCGCTTGAGCGCACCCGACTTTGATGGGCACAGCTCACATTTCTGCAAGTTATATATGTCACCGTATGATTGTAAAAACCGTTAGATTATAATCTAACTCGCGAAATTCTAAACTGTCGAAAGATTAGAATTTAACGCATTATTTTCCGGTAGATTGTAATCTGATAGGTATTTAAACCCGATAAAATCTAAGTGCCCGGCCTGCGGCCGGTCACTAGTTGTTTATTTGTGTCGAACCCTAACCTAACCTACAAGAAAGAGACAAGAAAACGTAAATAAAATGAATATTTCAAAAAATGACACTCAGAACATTGAACAGTTTACAATCTTTCGACAGTTTAGAATTTCGCGAGTTAGATTATAATCTAACGGTTTTTATAATCTTACGGTGACATATACAAAGGGTTCTTTAAAAAAACTAACTAAAAAGTTAAAAATGTAAATTAATCTAGTCTATTAAAAATGTAAATTAATCTATAGTTTAATTAGTAATCTAATTATCTGGCCTGTGCACTGTATTCTGTCCTGCAGGGCCAGGAACTCTAAGGCAATCAGATTTCCTCACAATTTTCTTCATGATTACAGCAAATTATATTTAATCACATTAAAATGCACTCTGCAAAGTTACAGGTGTGTAACAATGGATCAAACCACCAAATAGGATTCCGAGGTCTTAACCTTCATCTATGTTACTGTACTGCTGGTAAAAAGAGTGCTTTGCTAAAAAGTGTGACTTACCACTTTGCCCTTGGTCTCTGGGCTTTCACATTTCCTGCAGTACCAGGGTCCAGTCGGCACAGCAATTATTCCATAGCAGGCTGAAAGTATATTATTTATATATTTTTATTATATACTAGCAGTCGCCTGCGACTTCTTCCGAGTATAATTTTTTATTTTCTATGAGATTATGAAATTTTCAAGAAGCCTATAAACAAAAGTCCTACTGCTAGTAAAACTGTTTACTATGTGTGGTCTTTTAATAATCCAAACCATTAGAAACAACAACTCACAAGTTCATCTGTCTCATGTAAAGTTGTTAATTTTGTATATGTAATACAAAATTAACAACTTTACAGGAGACCGAGGTGTTAGAACATAAGTTACAAATTTTTCTAGCATTACTAGGTATTTACTTTTTTATATTCATACTATTATATTATTATAATCCAAAATAATAACTAAAAAAGCAGTTATTTATGATACAAATGCAGCATGATGGACATAACATAAAAGGCGCTTTTAATACACACAAACAGTCAATACAAACACAATGGCATTAGTAACAATGGAGTTAATAGCTATATTGCAGTGGACCTGCCTTGGAGGGCCAGATGACCACCTCAGAAAATGTTATTATTAATGTGTCTGTCTGCTAAGCTTTAACAGCCCATCAATTCAAATGATTTTAATGAAATTTGATATAGAGATAAGTTGCATCCTAAGGAAGGACATAGGCTACTTTTTATTCTGGAAAACTAAGACGTATGACTGGAACAAAATAACCTTACGTGGACGCAGTCACACTTATCATCTTTTAATTATCTAAATAAAAATCGTTACTATTTTGGTGTGTAGCACTGTGAAAAACAACGTTTAAAAAAGCAAGCAAAATATAATAATTGTCACCTTGATGCACTGCCACTGTACACCCATTGCCATCACAATAGACCAGGGGGTTGTCGGGCCAACCCCGCTCGTCTGAGCACACACAGCAACCGCCAACCATCTCTTTCATAGTCTCCTTCATATTGAAGGAAGCATTATTGCACTAAGTCTGCAAACAAACCTCCACTGTCACAGCTATTTTGGCTAACTCATTTGACATATCACATCTTATTCTGGGGTTATTTTCCATACTAATGTTAAATGCGAAAATGTGTCTGTCTGTCTGTCTGCTACGCTTTCAAGCCCCATCTGTTCAACTGATTTTGATGAAATTTCGTACACGGATAGGTGGTATTCCAGGGAAAGACATAGGCTACTTTTTATCCCAGAGAGTTCAAGAGTTTGGCTAATTTTAGCAAAATTCTGTACAGAGATAATTTGCATCCCCAGTTCAGACCACTTTTTATTGTGAAAAATCAACTACATACTACAACTACCATAGGATTTTTAAAACGAATTTCCATACAGATGAAGTTGCACGCTCATTATTTTCTACAGTTTTCATGTAGAAAAGAATGAGTGAGCAAGGTGTGCCTCATGAAAATATGAACTGCATGAATATAGAATGTTTACATATCTGAACTGATTCATATGGTATGAAACTTTTCAACACTTTACTAAGTATTTACATAGAATACAACTTTCTTAGCATCCTGCAAAGCAGCCAGGCTAAGGCAACATTTTACTAGCCACTTTCCTCCTACACTCCACATGCCTTGCAGGCTTGCTTCATTCGGGACCGCATATGCAAACTTCTGCTTAAGAAAACACTCTAGGGAAAAAAACAAGACTGATAGGTGATGTGGTGGCCAGATTTCTTTTCAGGACACATAATATATCCTAGATTCTAGGTCATATTCTATGAGAATAGAGTTTATTTTACATTTTTAGCATATTTCTTTGCTAAAATGTTGATATCTGACTTCTGAATTTTGTGATATTTCTCTTTGTATTTAGAGCTCACAGAAAATTATAGATACATATAATAATTGATATGTACTCTTATACGTATGAGTTGAGCTGAACCTATGACTGAAACAATGACAACAACTGCTAGAAGTGTGGCTTTTGACAAGTTACTGAAGAGATTCCTTAAGTTTTTTCAAAAACTTACATGACAACTTATTTGTTAGTGAAGACTAGAGTTGTTCACTCTGCTATAGGTTAGAATTTGACAAAAATACTCAACAAAGTACTCAGTTTATTTTGTTTACATCCAAGAATTGGTTTAATCAAAGTAATAGTAATGATGCTGTTATAAAAATTGTAAACTGTTTCAAAGTTGTCACTACTGCTACTGGACATGCCTACAAAATGCATCATTGCACTTCGATCAATAAGTATTTTTGGAGCGTAAAACGCTGTGTGGACATCGTCCTGTTATAGTTACGTTACGTAACCTACTTTTCCCGGCCGTTAAACATCGTAATGTAACATTTATATACGTTTTATCAGAAAAAAATCGAACATTTTAAATGCATTTTAAACTATGTGAATCGGCTAACGGATGGATTTGGATGAACGGTGATGATGAAGCTGTTATAAGATTTTGGAATTCCATCGCAATGTATATTTACCACGAGCAAAATACATCCGTTCATTGATGAGGAATATTAATATCTTGCCAGCCCACAACTAATTCATTCATCATTTTCTATTATTTGACAAGCAATGAACGCCTCACCTGCTTCTAGCTTTTACGGATAAAAACTAAATCACCACTCGCGTCACTGATGTATTTATAAATATAAAAACTAAGTATAATTAAATAAATTTCTATTATCACATCGATTCTCGCTTAAAACACGTTAATTATTAATTCAATTTAATCACAAATTATTAATTACCGACATGGAGGCCATCATACAAGCACAACAAAAGCCCACACCACTGACCAGAAACTATGCACACTTTAGCGATGTTGTGTTGTATTGATTTTGACTTTGACATCGACAGTGTTTGTTTGTTTCTTGATTTTAAAAATAGACACTAGATACATCTAGTGGTGATGGGTAACTTTAGAAACATGCTATCAATGGGGCTGCAAATTATATTTACGAATTAGCATCTCCGTATTTTTATTTGCAATATTACAAATCACAGGTTAGTATAAACTGCTATATGTAAGTGAAACTAAATGCATAAAATTGTGAATTATATGCGTATGCAGCGTTGGTATTGAATTTTCATACAAATAAGTCATGCTGTGTCTTGCGAAAGCATTACTGCTCAAAATGCCTGGAACGCCTTCGTGCATATTTGCTTGGCCAACTATTTCGTCCTCTCGACTCTATTCATAATTTTCACGTATGGATTTGTCTTGTAACCTGAAAATTAACAAGTCTTGTTAAGGGTGTTTTACTACTAAAATAACTTTCAATAAAAATATCCATCGTAAATTATTGGAAAATAATAAAATTTCTTATTAGCCATAAATCAAGAGAAGAAGAAGAAAATTTCTTAATAATATATTATACTACATAAATTGACAGTTTTTTCCCTTAATTTTGGGTTCTAAACATGGCAGCCCCACAATGCGAGACACCCGGTTAATTTCAGAGAACATACAAAAATGGTCACCTGGAATAATAATTTAAATTCTTAACTTGGGAGGTTAATGTTACAAAATTCTATTATTTTATTTATGCTAATTATGTACGTAGTTCTTATTTAAATTATGTACGAATAACAAAAATATCACAGGATTGTTTGACTTAAACTGTCCGATAGGTCAAACAAAAAAAAAGTGATATACTGAGCAGGACAAGAGTACATTTTCTCGCTCTGTCACTCCTTGGCATTAGCGTATATACTGATTTCGCTCACTTGTGGTATTGTTATTACATCTCCTGTAATATAAACTTACTCTATGAGTTCACTTCAGTACACCTTCAGTTTATCTTGTCTCTGACTTCTAAGTGTCATAGTGAGATCCATAGAGAATTTCCATAGACAACATGTTAATCAATATACAATATTTTATCTATTGAACAGATATCAGGGACTATGGAGGGTAGAGGTAAGAAGGATCATCTGTGTATATGAAATGTGTCCATCGTAATGCATTAAATTGGGAGCGCCACATTAGCATCAGGGTAAAGGAAATGGCCAGCGAAACCATGGGAGCTTGCCTGGAGATCAAAAATCAATGCGCAGGAATGATTTTATTGAAATTTTTATATTTTATAGTTTTCAAATAAAAAAGTTTCAGGAGTCTGAAAACTGAGAATATAAATAAAAATGTTTCACCAAATGACTGCTTTCTCAGACTAGATGGCGCAAGTTGTTATGTTTAGCGAGTCTAAAAAAATATTTACTAGTTTTGCTAACCACGATTCTCAGGAAAATAAGTAAGCTTTGCATTTTAAGAGGATGGTTGAGGATATTACTTGAATAATAAAACTATATTTGCAAGAAGTATGTAATTCCTTTAAAAATCACGCTACATTGCACTGCTGCCACACTAGATGGCTCTAAACGTTTTGGTTAGCGAGTCTTTTCAACTATTCGACAAAAATTCGCCTAAAAGAGGAAATCGGATGCTCAAGTTTTAAACAATAAACGTATTGGTTTTTTTAAACATTCTAACCTTGACCTTATTCGGAATAATAAATCCAAAGTAATTTCGGTTTTAATTTTTAAACCTTACTGTAAAAACGGAAATCCTGCGCATTGTCCAGAATTGGAGGGCAGTTACTGGTCATGTCATTTAAAAGGAAGCGCCAATTATTGTTAGAGTAGGTTTGAGAACTATACAAGGAAAGAAAACATTCATCATTATTTTGTACAACGTAAGTTGTTGCATATTAAATTTTTTAACTCGACATACTTCACTTTCATACCATACCCTTTGCCTACACCAGCGCCACTGTGGAAGGTTTTTGAACTGTTATTTATAGGAACCACTGGACACTTTCAACTTTTCTCCCTGAGATGATCCTCCTTACCTCTATTCTCCATATCAGGAACGCTCAACTCGCTATATCAAAAATCTGATTAAAACCGTGTTTATTTTACGGCTCTGGATATAAATTCTCACCATAGATTAACTACTATCCTTTCTCACCACAGACACCAGACAGGACAGTAGTTAATTTATGGTTTGCACTCATAGACAGAGAAGGAAACTCACTTTGAGTTATCACTACAGACCACTGGCTATGGAGGATAGCTTTGAGGGTACCTCTACCCTCCATACCACTGGCGAAAGGTTATCAGGATATGTTTTCACCATAAGTTTTCACTGAAGTCCTGCTCAATTCACAGAGTATCTAATAAATTTAGAGCTACCAGCAGGTTCTTCACAATCACATGATCACAACACGGGAGACGGTATCCATGGAGACAGATCAGACAAAATTCACAAATTATAAATTCCCAAATTGACCATTCCAGGAATTGATACCGGGTCCTCCCAAGATATAAACGTAGCGCTCACCACTGAGCCAGGAAGCTCGTCAAGAGAATTGATGCAAAGAGCATGCTGCAACTTTTATGGCATAGAGTTCGATGTACGTATATGAAATGTACGAGACTGAAATCTAAATCCTACTCGTATTGTGGTACTATTAGTAGGTATGTACCTACCTACTAGTCTTACGGAACGGAAGTTATTTTCTCAAGTGAGTAGGTAGGTATACAAACGTTATCAGATAAACCTGAGGAAGGACAAATTTACCTGTGAATCATTTACCTGACACACCTACTTGGGATGACGCCTTGGTTGTTTGATTAACGATAGCATAGCAAGATAAGTCGAGGAAAATCACACTGCCCAAAATTATGCGTAGTATCTATCCATTAATTAATGCCTATGAAGTATGAATGATGATAATTACTAATTATTATCACATACTAATATTATAAATGCGAAGGTGTGTCTGTCTGTCTGTCTACTACGCTTTTACAGCCCGTCTGTTAAACTGATTTCGATGAAATTTGGTACAGGGATAGCTTGTTTCCCTGGGAAGGCCATGGGTTACTTTTTATCCCAGAAAAATCAAGAATTCCCGCCGGAACAAACAAAAAGATCTTTTCAACCGATTTTAATGAAACTTGGTACAGGGATAGGTTGTATTCCGGGAAAGGATATAGGCTACTTTTTATCCCAGAAAATTCAAAATTTCCCGCGAAAGTTAAAGAACCTTAATTCATGCGGACGAAGTCGCGGGCATCATCTAGTTTACACGATAATAGCTTATAAAACTTTACCTAACTTTACTAAACCTTACTTCCTTTTTATACGACTGCCTGAAAAAAGGAGTAAGTATATTGTTTTCAGGGTTCATGTATGTATGTATGTATGTATGTATGTATGTATGTATGTGAGTCTGTATATTCCACCATAACTTATATACGCCTGAACCGATTTTGATAAATGAGTGATAAATGGGGTATCGTTAGAATCCCTAGCTTATTCCGGGTGACATAGGCTAGTAAAGTTTTTAAAAATATTAATGGGGTGACCATGGTCCCGCATTATAGACCAAAATTAAAAAAAAAACGAAAATAAGGTAACTATATAATCATCATCTAGAAAATGATGAGTAGATTCCAAAAATATATAACACTATAGTTCAATATTTAGTGATTAACAAAAAAAAACATATAATAAAAAAGTGAATAAGATTCCAAAGGCTACATACCTATGCAAATCGCTTCTTAAGGAGGTAAAATCCAAAAATAATATGGCAGGGCAGTCGTATTTTTTAATTCGATAAATTAATTTCACTTGTTATTCCACGTAAAGATGGTTCTAACGTCTATTATTTGTAAGCACAAACGAATAAACTTTTACAGAGCGCCATCTATTGACATCATTGTGAAGTTCTGTTAAAAATACTGAAGCTCATTGAAATTTAAATAATTTCGTTTCCTTAAAATATTTATCTAATTTTAGTATTTGTTGTTCAAGTACAGGATATAATTCAAATAATTGATCAAGTTTCGGGCTCAGCCTTTCAGAAAATTGAGAGTTCTGAGGTCAACTTTGGACGTTAGAAAATCTCCACTTTGAAAGCCCCACATTTCGCCAATTTTAGGGGGAAAATTAAAAAAATACCTATATATTGGACTACAGTGTACGTAATTTGAATAAATAAATATTGATTGATTTATATCGCCGAGCTCGTGACAAAAGGGGCACCAAAAATTACGAGAGGCCTATTAATAGAACTGTAATAGGCGATTACGGTAGCGTCACTCCGAAAATAAACAAATCTACCAGAGCCGCCATTGTATTTAGGGCAGGAGTCAATTGACGCGGTGCGGCCCAATGTATGACTAAATCACGCGCTGAGTTGCGCAAATCAACTTGTTCAATTGGGTACTTGACTACTAGTCAAATAAATTATTTTTTTTGTGATTATTTTATAGATGATCTTCCAAAAGTAGTAACATCCACGTCCCCTGTTAGTTTTGTGTTCAAAAACCATTTTAAACTAAGTAAGTAAATAATGCGTTGCGTTTTGATGAAGTCACTGTTCAGTATTTCATACAACATCGTGTTAACGTTTGAAAAACAATTTCAAAACGAGCGCTGTCGTATTTTTGAATTCTATTCCATACTAGAGGTCCCCCGCGACTTCGTCCGCGTACAATTTCTGATTTCTTATTTGATTTTCCCGCTGCAAAAAGCCTAGGTAGCTACATATAGCGGCTAAAACTAATATGTAATAACCTTATAATCCATATGCAAGCTTCCAACCCCAATTTCACACTCTTTAGGGTGGATTTTCGTAAAATTGCCTACACAGGTTATTATTATTATAAACTAATAACCTACAATCACGATTTTCAAGCCTCTAACTTCAAACACAAAGGACTTTCATACAAACTTACAGCCCCCATTTCACCCTCTTTGGTGTGAAATTTCGTAAAATTGATTGTATAGGTTATTATAATTTAAAACTAATATCCTAAATCCCGATTTTCAAGTGTTTAACATCAAAAACTTAATACCCTGCTGTAAGCTTCCAACCCCTATTGGACCCCTATTGGGGTAGATTTTTGTAAAATTGCTTATGGAGGTTATTATTTATTTAAATTTAATAACCTAAATGCCGATTTTCAGGTCTCTAACTCCAAACACATAGGACTTTCATACAAACTGCCAACCCCCATTTCAACCCCTTAGGGGTGAATTTTCTCAAAAACGTTTCTTAGCTGACGTCTACACCATAGAAGAAACCTATCTTCCAAATTTCAAGTCTGTATGTTTTATAGTTCCTGAGATATCGTGATGAATCAGTGAGTGACCTTTCGCTTTTATATTTATATAAATTTTAGGGACACCAAGGTGAAGGTGACATTATGCTGTAATTTTATAGTAATACTGCTTTATGCGATAGTAGTAATCCTGGGGGACATTAGTACTGGTGGACTAGGGGTAAGTACTATACTGCGACTCCGTTATTAGAAAGAGCCTAAGGTTATGTTTGAGTCGATGTTGCCTTGGAAACATTTCGGGTCGGGAAGTGGGGTTTAACCCCATAAAACAAAAAGTACTTTCCAAACAGCTTAAAGTCCCTTATGCACATTGGTTCGATGCACACAGTCAAATGTCGGCCATTTACTTATTCACTAATTTCCGTGAAATATTGTTAACTAAGCATTTTTCATTTTTTTTCTGGCTTTACCCATAAAAGCTTCACGGAAGATTACTTCCCTGGCGCCGTGGTGAGGTCAGTAGTCTTATTATATAAGTGCAAGGTGGATTTAGCGTCCTGGTATGATGTCATGTTGAAACCGATAAAGGTACCTACAATCCGTACAGTCCCGCCATCTTATATTAGACCCGGAGGCCAAAATTGGAACAAATGTTTGACTGCTTAATTTTAATTTTCGTTTAAGTTAGTTAGGTTAGTCACCAAGTCAGATAAGTTTGTGAGACTATAGTCACCTATGGATGGCAGGACATATCCTGCCCGGCATAGACCATTATATTTATTGTTCCCCAGGATGCAACATGCATAATTATGAAAAAATATTCGTATTTAAATCAGTCATAGACAGTAAAAGCGTAGCAGACAGAGTTTCACAATAAGTATGGATTTACTTAGGTGAGTAATAAATAAAATGTTTGCGATTTAGCTTTTATATTTTTAAGCATTTATCCCCAGAAGTCTTCTTTCTCTCTCAAAACTGCAGATTAATCAAATCCGCCCTAGTACGAGAGGCTGTGGGGGGTAGGGGGTCTGGCATTGAATGAAGCCGAATCGATGCCCCAGCGGCGCCGTCCGGTCTGGATACCGTCCTGGTTCTGACGTCAATGGGGAAAGTTGTAGCGAACTGTAAACATGGGCCAAGTCTGTGCGTACACTCAATAGATACACCTTAGACCTCAGGTAGATATTGAAGACCTCCCTGGCCCAGTGTGGCTAGTTATCACCCTACAGACAAAGATATGCCGCCGAGCGATTTGGCGTTTCGATACGATGCCTATTTACACCCTACCGACCAAGACGTGCCGCCGAGTGATTTCGTGTTTCGATACGATGCCTATTTATTATAATAAATATTTAAGTTATTCCCCAAATTGGCCATGCCGGGGATAGAACCCGGAACCTCCAGCTTTTAAAGAACACAGCGCTCTACACTGCACCAGGAGACCTGGGAGGGCCTGGGAGGTCGTCAAAATATGTATAGCGAGCATACTATTAAAGTGTACTAAGGTTTTCTAAATGTTGAACTTCCACAATCTAACTGTGTATGCAATTCAAACACAAACTTTATTTAATTTACAATTGTGTGACTCTGCCAATGGTTCGGGATGGGTGGACCACCGTGGCTGAAATTCGGTCTCTTGAACATCTATTTTATTATTTTTTATCAATTGACTCAGAAAATGCTATATGAATTTGCTATCGACTGCCCATACAGTTTTACGATACAAACTCTGACTGCCCATATCTACATCCATGTTCCATGAGTTTGGAACTTCTAAAATCTTTGGCCTGGTGGGAGGTTTCGGCCGTGGCTTGTTACTACCCTACACGCGAAGACGTACCGCCATGCGATTTGGTGTTCCGGTGCGATGCCGTGTAGAAACCAATAGGGTATGGGTTAGCTAACCTAATTACCATTATACCATCCAATTATTACCATCTAATTACCATCAGGTGAGATCGCGGTCAAGGGCAGTCAGTACAAAATTTATGTAGTGGAATAAAAAAAAGAAAAAGCTACATTCAGCCTACCTGCCGAGCGATTGGTATTCAAAAATCATTAGGTACAGACTTAATTAAACATCAGAATAGAAAGCTAATTAGTTCGGCTCATATAATACTATCAGATTTCAACACGACACTTGTATTTGTATTTCAATCATACGTTTTTTTATTATTATAATGCCGGAACACATAAGCTCAATGGATTTGGCGAATGCCGGCCGAAGATTCGTACAAACGCAGCTTGTGAAACAAGCCGAAAATCTTTATTGTTTGCATTTCCGGCTGTTCATCAATTATTATTGCTTAGTTCGGTTCTGATTTCTGACTAGTTCTTATAATTCACGAGCGCGCGTGAACTTTACTTGTAGTTATGCACGTTGCGTAAGTGTGCGTGCCTCTCGGAACTGTCAGTTGTACACGCAATCGGTTCACGTACACGCACACATTTACACGTATGAAAATGTATACAGATAGGACTTTATAACACAACCATAAGCCACGCGCACTCGTGAATTGCAAGAACTATAGCGATTGTAATTTATGTATTTTTATAAAAACCTAAACTCCATGCATCTTCAGCTCTTTTGTCGTCAGAGTTGCCTATGTAATGTGTTACGAGTATTGGTATGAACGCTCATAACTCTATTTATTCTCTATACAAGAAAGAAAGAGAAAACATTTATTTCCAACTTGTGCCACACCTATACAGCATACCGTAGCAAAAATATAAAATAAATAAAGATTATAAATACATATATCAGGCGGATGGACTTGGAAAGTACTTATTGCCCAATTTCCTTTTAGACGTTAGCCGAAGGTACTTGCCAGCGCTCCGGGCCAATGTGTACCTGCAAGGCACACAATCGTGTACACAATGTGCACGAGTCTGAAATGTACTTTGCACCTCTAGGTATCAGATACCAACAAGAATCAGTTCAATTTTCCGAATCTGTTATGACATATATACACACTGAATATTATCATTTCTCATTTGATCCTAAACTCGTTAGGTAGGTAGGTAAGGTACCTAGATATTTTGTTTTTATTCAGCCTTAAAAGGAGCCGGCTTAAAATTCAATAATTACTAGAGGCCCAATTGTCTGATTAAATCGTAATTATTTGAGAGCTTAAAACGTATTAGAGTCTGTTCAGTAACTCAGTTTACATGGGTAAGTAAAATGTTTATTTTGAATAACACATTACAAGTTGAATAATAAGAGATTTTTATTGAGATTTACTTCCCCAAAATTACTTACAAGGCATCTTTTTACACCATTACCATGACGATCGGTCAGTTCATCACTTTTTATATACAGAAAAACCCGTTTCCTACAATCCAAATCTAAAGGTAATTATTGACCGATTTTCAAAAAAAAAAATCGCTATTTTTTAGCTAAAGTAATACCTTAAGACCATTTTTAAAATTTTTTCGTAACAAAAAAAGCCGACTTTATTACATTTTTCCAAATTCTTAAAAAAGTTATCATTCAGCCAGTTTAAAATTCAAACGCTCACACGTGTCTCGATAAATTCCTCAAATCTTGGTACTATTTTCATCTCGATTCCCTCAAAATCCTCGGAGCTATGGCCAAAAATACGTCTCAGGCGATTTGCATCTGATAACCATTTTCAATGGTAAAAACAGCTCAAGCATAAAAATTAGTTCCAATTTTGGCCACCGGGTCAGATAAGTTTGATGGTTAGTAGGTCTCTCTTTACAACGGAGGGTGAAGGAGCAAGCAATTTAACTAGTAAATATTTAGATAGGTAAATAAAGGCAGTAGGTACAAGCAAGAGCGTTCATCACACTCGCCCGATGCTCGTCGTAGTATTGATTTGATGTAATTTATTGACTGAGCAATTCGCAAGTTATGTACAGTCGCCGTTACACATAAATGATACAGACACGACATGCGACGACGGCGATTATATATATATCGATATTGTATTTTTTTAAACTATTTTTATTCCTACTACTACTTATGTCACCTGGTGGAAGGATGATGATGTAGTATAAAGAGGGAAGCACGGGCTAATCATTTAGTATGTAAGTATGGCAGTTAAATTAATCCCAGCACGCCATTGTACCGTAACCACAAATTACATAATAGTGCCGGAACGCTAAATTGCACGCCTTTCTGGTTCTGGTACGATGATTTCTACTTAATTACCCAATATTTTCACTCAAGGATGATGATGTAGTCTAAAGAGGGAAGCACGGGCTAATTATTTAGTCAGTATGTAAGTATGGCAGTTATATTAATCCCAGCACGATAATGTACCGTAACCACAGAATACATAATAGTGCCGGAACGCTCAATTGCACGCCTTTCTGGTTCTGGTACGATGATTTCTACTTAATTACCCAATATTTTCACTCAAGGATGATGATGTAGTCTAAAGAGGGAAGCACGGGCTAATTATTTAGTCAGTATGTAAGTATGGCAGTTATATTAATCCCAGCACGAAAATGTACCGTAACCACAGAATACATAATAGTGCCGGAACGCTAAATTGCACGTCTTTCTGGTTCTGGTACGATGATTTCTACTTTAATTACCCAATATTTTCACTCAAGGATGATGATGTAGTCTAAAGAGGGAAGCACGGGCTAATTATTTAGTCAGTATGTAAGTATGGCAGTTATATTAATCCCAGCACGATAATGTACCGTAACCACAGAATACATAATAGTGCCGGAACGCTAAATTGCACGTCTTTCTGGTTCTGGTACGATGATTTCTACTTAATTACCTAATACTTTCACTCAATATTTAGTGAGAGAATGGACATTGCGTGGCGGTAAGGGTGTCGAAGTGTAGCTTTAGTTTTAAGATACCGTGACCAATTATCACCATCATGTTTTTTAAGTAAGTAATTTTTAACGTCAATAAGTGTACCTACAGTGTACCTATATTGAATACATGATATTGAGTATTGAGTGCATTTTGGCCCATACAGTGGTAGCTATTAACTTGACAATTCGAAAGCATTTTTAAAAAGTGTCTCGCTGGTTCTTCAGTGGTAGATACACTTGACGATTGAAAAGCGATTTTAATAGTTTTATTGAATTAAAAAAAAATGAGTTTGACTTTCTGTTTCAAAAGCATATCTTTATATTATGCTAGCTGATGCCCGCGACTCCGTCCGCGTGGGTTGAGGTGTCTTAGAGGTATGAAAAATGGATAGTAGCCGATTCCCAGACCTACTGAATATGCATATAAAATTTCATAAAAATCGGTCGAGCCGTTTCGGAGGAGTATGGTAACTAACATTGTGACACGAGAATTTTATATATGTCCGTAAGATTGTAAACCGTAACATTGTAAAAACCGTTAGATTATAATATAACTTGCGAAATTGTAAACTGTCGAAAGATTGTGAACCGTTCAATGTTCTGAGTGTCAATTTTTGAAATATTCATTGGATTTACGTTTTCTCGTCTGTTTCTTTTAGCTGTTCATTGTTAGCCAATCAGCGTACGACTGTACGAGTAAATCAATGTGTAATTTATTGACAGAGCAATTCGCAAGTTATATACCAGCCATATTTAACCCGTGATATTGTGGCGTCTCAATTATCAGTTCAGTTCACTGGAATGTACGTAACTAGCCGATGCCTCTGACTTCGTTCCGCGTGAGGTCATCACAATCGAATCTCAAAGCGTTTACACTGCCCTGAGTGACTCTGTGCTTTTTGAGCTTTTTAGCATACCTAAAAATCTATGTTATAATATTGTCGGGAGCGAGTGATATGCTCGACCGATGCAATAGGAAGATCTTCCTCCGAGCCGGTGTCATGCTCGGGGATCCCAGCTGGACCGACTGTTGTAGGTTGATATTTCCATATATAGTACAATTCCGAAAGAACTTCGTTAGCGTGATTCAGGCGGCGGCACGTGATTGGCTAACGTAGCCGCGTCATGTTTACGTCATCATGTAGGTGATTGGCTAACGTGGCCGCGTCATGTTTACGCCATCATGTAGGTGATTGGCTAACGTGGCCGCATCATGTTTACGTCATCATGTAGGTATTGTGTGCCCCTACAATATCATTATTGTAATAGTAATTCTTTGATTATATACTAGTAGTATAGTATATAATCAAAGTAGTAATTATAATGAATTTAAGCTCAACTGCCTGTTTATAATATATTTGTACGCCGATACGGCTAATGTGCTGGACTCTGTTATATTAGACATAACATCTTATGTATACGTCACCGTAAGATTGTAAAAACCGTTAGATTATAATCTAACTCGCGAAATTATAAACTGTCGAAAAATTGTGAACCGTTCAATGTTCTGAGTGTCAATTTTGGAAACATTCATTGTATTAACGTTTTCTTGTCTGTTTCATGTAGGTTAGGTTAGGGTTCGACATAAATAATCAAGTAGGCACTACTTGATTATGTTTGATTAGGTTTTGTCAGGTTTAAATAACTATCAGATTACAATCTACCAGAAAATAATTCGTTAAATTGTAATCTTTCGACAGTTTGCAATTACGCGAGTTAGATTATAATCTAACGGTTTTTACAATCTTACGGTGACATATACACAGATTATGCAAATAAAGCTCATTCTATTCTATTCTATTCTTTTCTAATTTGCGTCTCATTGCGGAATAGAATGGCTGAATAATGTAGCAAAGAGGTCATAGAAAGAAAAGAAATAAAGAAAATAATAATATATTGTGTCTAGGGATGAAAGAAGAGAAGTGCTCTAGTACAGAAAACAGTGTAACAAACATACAAAAAATCATTCAAATCGGTCCAGCCGTTCAGGAGGAGTTCAGTGACATACACACGTACAGTAGAATTATATATATAAAGAAGATAAGATATTTTTCTTTTACCGTATATCTACAAAAAAGTTGGTTCCAATTCACCAGTTCTACAATATCGCGTATTAAAATACATTTTGCAAAATGTATTGCCCAGCTGGTTCAGGTTGAATTTCCAAAAATTCTATGGTGCGATGGGATTAGGTACAAAAAATCCTGAAATTTACAGTTTTAATCTAAAACTCAGTCGTAAAATATTAGTAAAACTAGCTGATGCCCGCGACGTCTTCCGCGTGGAATAAGTTTCTTTTTAATCCCCACGGGAACTCCTTCGGGGGACTTGCAAAGTGACATAGGTACTATTTATCCCGGAATATTAAGGAGTCCCAGTGGGAATTTAAAAAAATCTTATTCCACGCGAAGTCGCGGGCATCAGCTATTAATATTTATCTTGGAAATTATCATACATAAGTAATTTAATTGTTTCCTATCATTCGATTATCATCAAATGTAGATAATAACCATAGAGTTAATATTATACATATTATAGGTAACTAACCACCGATTGATAAATAAAGTACCCAATAGAAATGGTTAGCCCTATTATGTACAACCTGCATCAATCATTGTAACAGTCTCAATTGTTGTGACAGGTTGAATTTATGGTAAGTATTCTTGCTGTAATGGATTTATGTCCAACAGATACAACTTTGTATGGTCTGTATACAACCTATCTCTGATTTCATCAAAATCGGCTGCAAAGATGGGCCTTTAAAGCAAAGCAAACTGACAGATGTCTGTCTGTCAGTTAGACTGATAGATGGACAGACAAACAGACATGCTTTCGCATTTATGTACTTATGGAAGAATGGGTTGAGAATTTAGAAATGTTTTTTTAGGTATCTATGTATAAAATGCTTTCAAATACTCTTGACAGCTAATTGGAATGTCTTTGATAAAAGCAAGAAACTGGGCGGTTGAATGTTTTACTGAAAATTGAAATGTCGATGAGCTTTAACTATCATTAATCATTATTGGAGCTAGTTATAAACTATTGAGCCTAAATTGAAAATTTAATGTGACCAGTGTTTCAATAAGATCCTCAGTCGAATTCACTCAAATTGTTTCAGAAATCAGGGATCATACTGCCAACACTTAAAGCAATACTTAAGCAATATTACTCATATTGACAGTTTGATGTCACGTATAGAGGAATCGGGGTCTGAAGAAACAACGGCTGTACCTACCTTATATTTTGCAATAGGCCTAAAATAAGGATTATAATTCTATGATTTAAAAAATTAAAAAACACGACTGCCCTGCCAAAAATGAACGAAAAAGTTAAAAATCTAAATTAATCTAAGATTAGAATCTTATTCACATTTTTATTAAATGATATTTTTTTGTGAATCACTGGATATTGAACTATAGTGTTATACATTTTTGGAATCTACTCATAATTTTCTAGATGATGATTATACAGTTAATCTTATTTTCGAATATTTTTTTTCAACTTTAGTCATTAATGCGGGACCATGGTCACCCCATATTTTTTTTTTAAATTTTACTACCCTATATCATCCGGAATAAGCTAGGGATTCTAATGATACTTCAATTACCAAAATCGGTTGAGTCGTATAGAAGTTATGGTGGAATATACAAACTCACATATATACATACATACATACATACATATATACATACATACATACATACATACATACATACATACATGAACCCTGAAAACAATATACTTAATCCTTTTTTCAGGCGGTCGTATACGTAAGGCAATAATAATGAAATACCTAATATACAAGTTAAACAACTTCCGCCATTTTTGTCGGTGGAAAACATCATCTGCTGTAAATTCTATTTTGAACCAACGCCATTAACATGGCTGTTATTATGGCGTGTCGGGTATTCTTATCTCGACCATACATCATTCTTACGTTGACTGATTCTCTAATATTATAAGCACGTGTTTGCGAAAACACCAAGACCGAGGGAGACGCTATACGCAGCTAGATAAAAAGCTAGCTACATATACCTAACCCAGGGGGCTTACTACCACCAGCGGTTTAAAGCAGTATAATTTTTATATCGTTGACTAAATATAATTTTTTTTTCGTGATATGAGTCTAATCTATCATTTTAAAAGTAATAAGGCACCGGATTCTTGCCTGAGCTTCGCAGTAGAAGCAGTTTCCGAACCGGTGGTAGTCTTGAATTGTCGTAAGTGACACAAGTTGTCCTTCGTGACCATACCAAATATTCTCTCCTCTCTATAATATTTTATAGTTCCGTAGGCAGGTACCTTAAGAGGTGTAACCAACCTGACGGGGTCCCTAAGAATATGTCCCTTACTCTTCCTATAAAATCTAATATTCCCGTTAAAGTGGCACGTGAATTATCAAGCAGTAAGACCCTCATTATATTTTCATCATACCTATTCGAAAAACGAATACTGGCTTCAGAGGATAGCGGGAGAAAAATGTTATTTTTAGGCCCATGGGACTTTTCATTTCTCTGTTCTGATTGGTCCGCGTTCGTGCTTCTGATTGGTGCTTAAACGTATAGGTAATGTCCGTACATAGTACGTTGATACTCCTAGCTTTTTCGTATACGTAATGGTGAAAAATAGTGTGTGTCACTCGGGGCCAAATTTTTTGTTCTCGGGCGGCGTATAATGAATTCCTCGCTACGCTCAGGATTCTACTTTAGAATCCTTCACTTCGCTCTGAATTCAAAATAGTGCCCTCGGGGAATAAAAATTGTCTTTGGCCCCATATAAGACAAAAACTATTTTGTGTCCACAGAAAACCAAGATCTATAACAGTTTCGGAAGCTTTGAGATCAATTAACCCAACGACTTGCATATGAAGGGTGATTTAGATTTTTGTAATGTGTTCATGTTTGTGTGGGTTCAGGCATTGAATTTTTATCAGTGCCAAAAAGTGTCTAGTTCGTGTAATATATGTGCATACAGTATCCCGTATTCCTTTACAAATACATCAGAGTATTATTTGTGTAGTTTTTTTTCATCCACTACAAGTTACAATATATTGAATATATTAATTTTATGTATCGCCCCTCTCAAGTATAAGTAAGTCATGTCAAATGTACAACATCAAGACACGCGGAAGCGTGTCCAGCCAAAGTTCAAAACAACTGGCGAGCAGCACCGTGTGTAATATTACACGAACCATTTGGAGCCACTTTTGACCCCCTCATAACTCAAAAACTATTTCACATAAACATGTCAAATTTGGCGCATATATTGAGACCCGTGAGATAGATATGTGCTCCGAATTTCATAAGCACACCTCAAATGGTTATTTAGATATAAACGTACAAAAATCGTCATTTTTATGATCAAAGGTATAGATCAAAACTCTGACACGAGGCATGCTACCATTGCTTAAAGCCGTATTATTTTAATATTGTTGACGTTTATGTTGTAGTGTTATAATCATTATTTTAAGGACGTCAAAGTACGTGACATTCAACCGTTATTTTGAAACAATACTGCTTTAAGCGGTGGTAGTAACTCCTTAACTATTGAAAATGACACATAATTATTATTTTAATGTAAATAATAATGAATAATAATATCGTTGCATTAAAACCTTACCTTCGTATTCATGCATTTTGTGCAACGAAACGTCATTGACAGAAAAGAAGAAACGTATTTGAAGTCGTCAGTTCAAGCTGTCAGTCATTGTGATTTGTATTCATTGTATAGAGTGGTTTTAGTGATATCGACTGTTTACCGTGCTTGTTTTCAATGGTGCCGATTCTGTAATGTAACATCTCTAAACTAAACTAAAATGGCAGCTTTAAATCTAGTTCTGTCCCTTTCCGTAGGGAGTATTATGAAAGGGTTAGCAATATAAATTATAATGCTCAAATTTTAGTTTAGTTTAGAGATTGTGCACTACAGAATCAGCCCCATTGTTTCACAAAAAACTTTTGATTTTGAACTTTTGCAATCAAAATTGATGAGATGTAGAAATGTGCTGTAGAGGTAGTCTGACCATAGATGTAATCTGTCAATGTCAGTGTAACTCTAGGTACACTATATATTTTTATTGAGAATTCTCGTCTTTAATTATCTTGTACAATGAGTCGTAAAATAGAATTACTGGTGGGTGACACACTGACCTTACACCGAATAATAAGTACCTACTAATGTAAAACGTAAACTAAACTAATAGAAAAGTCCTATTACAGTGTAAAGGATTATTTGAATGATAGCAAGGCATTGGTATGAATTGTTACAGCGGCTGATTATGTAATGTTATATTATAAGTACATACATATAATTTCAAATATTTGTGAGATGGTGATAATAAAAAAAAAGCGGAGTTTATTGCGGGCTCTTCTCAGACCAGGGCACGTTTGGAACCCTCGTAGCTTTAGTTTTAAGATACCGTAGTTAATTATCACCATCACGTCTTATGCTCTGTAAGCATGACGTTCAGAAGGTGTACTTTGTAGGTACATATTTTGAATAAATATGTTTTGAGTTTGAGATTGAGTTCAATAATTTCTGTACAAAAAGTAATGATATCCCATCAAAAACATAAATGTAAAATGAGAGCCAACTTCAAAATTGTGATATATATGCCTTGGTTGTTGACTTCAGCGACAAAAGAAGTGAGATCTAAATGGGTGCCAAGTTCAATGGTCAGTCCTGCAATTTATTTATCCCATCAAAAACATAAATGTGAAATGAGAGCCAAATTCAAAATTGTGATATATATGCCTTGGTTGTTGACTTCAGCGACAAAAGAAGTGAGATCTAAATGGGTGCCAAGTTCAATGGTCAGTCCTGAAATTTATTTATAACAACATATAATATTTTATAACAACTTAAAATATCATTTCTTCTTATAACTTAGTATAAAATGTTGAAGACTAAGGCTTTGGCTTGGCTAGTTTCCATATACGAATTATTATTAAGTAGGTACCTAAAAGTACAGTTTCTACCAGCAAGCCAAATTTTCGGAAGAATAAAATAAGAACTTACAGCTTTACAATTTGTTAAGGCTATAATTCGTATATGAAAACTAGCCAAGCCAAAGCCTTAGTCTTCAATATTTTATACTAAGTTATAAGAAGAAATGATATTTTAAGTTGTTATAAAATATTATATGTTGTTATAAATAAATTTCAGGACTGACCATTGAACTTGGCACCCATTTAGATCTCACTTCTTTTGTCGCTGAAGTCAACAACCAAGGCATATATATCACAATTTTGAATTTGGCTCTCATTTCACATTTATGTTTTTGATGGGATAAATAAATTGCAGGACTGACCATTGAACTTGGCACCCATTTAGATCTCACTTCTTTTGTCGCTGAAGTCAACAACCAAGGCATATATATCACAATTTTGAAGTTGGCTCTCATTTTACATTTATGTTTTTGATGGGATAATATGTACACGACGTAACGTCCAAAAAAATTGATTTCTAGTACCTAGATTTATGGTAGTTTTCACGTTATAATTAAAACATTCTTTTTAGGAGATTAATGATGGAGTGAGTGTTAATTTTTTTTCTTTTTATTTAGTACTTTTTTCCGAACTTTTGTTTTGTGAACATGCTTGCTATGAAGTGTGCTACTTTGCATAAAATGTTTACAATCTTAAAACTAACAAAAGACGGAATTTTTTTGGGCGTAAGTGAAAAGTTTACGTTCGACTGAGGTAGAGTCGAATTTTCAACTTTAGATTAAATATCTGTCTGCGTCACTTCCGACTAATTTTAAAAACTTTTGGGGTTCATAAGCTTCCTTTATTAGTCTAAAAATTTGGTGCTTTAGAGGGCATTATTGTGAGAAATCGAACGTCAAAGGCGTTAAGGCGGAAAATTCTGAACTTACAATTTGATTCTTCCTCGTCAATCGAGGTGACTGCCTCGTTGGTCCAATAGTGGACATGTTCGACTGTGGCCGACGGAGTCCCGGGTTCGAGTCCCGGGTCGGGCCATAGTTGAGTATTGGGTTTTTCTGACTAGAAATTCTCAGTACTAGCCCGGAGTTAGGAAGTTGGCGGTGTTGCACCCCGTGCCTCGGAGAGTACCTTATGCCGTCGGTTCCGGCTATTATCACTAAAATGATAATAGTCGTTAAAGCCCGCCAACTCGCATTGGAGCAGCGTGGTGGGTCTAAGCTCTAATTCCCTCTCTCCTATGAGAGTGGAGGCCTGTGCTCAGCAGTGGGGCGTTAATGGGCTGTAGTGGTAGCGGAATTTGATTATTATAAAATGATTTTTGCGCATTTTTGACTATTTTAGACAATATTATGGCAAAATGCCGCTAGTGTTGATAAGTGCTACTACGCAAAGGCATAAAACGCACTTACAAAAATTTTATCTATAGTTAGATGTGAACTAAAAGCAAAAATACATCCATGGTGGTAGTAATAACATGAAACACCGACATGGCCTAGCGCGATGCAGAAACCGTGTGGCGCCATCTATTTCACGATAGCGAAACTAACGAGATATTCTCTCCTCTATATGATTTTTATAGTTCCTCAGGTAGGTAACTCAAGTGGAATGACTGACCTGGGTGTGACTATAGATTATAATCTAACTCGCGAAATTGCAAACTGTCGAAAGATTACAATTTAACGCATTATTTTTCGGTAAATTGTAATCTGTTAGGTAATTAACCCGATAGAACCTAAGTGCCTGATTATTTATGGGCACTACCTGATTATTAATGTCAAACCCTAACGTAACCTACAAGAAACAGACAAGAAAACGTAAATACAATGAATATTTCAAAAATTGACACTCAGAGCGGTTCACAATTTCGCGAGTTAGATAATAATCTAACGGTTTTTACAACCTTACGGTGACACATATAAGTCGATTGGGATTGCTAAGATCCGACTACTCCGATTACTTTGATCCGAGTAGGTAACTGGATGGGTGACCGAATTTGAAGGTTCTTTTCCTCCGTGCCTCGTAAAACACGTTATTATAAGCCGTCGGTTATCTATATATATAAAAAGGGAAAGATGACTGACTGATCGGGCTGATCGGACTGAAAGCATACAGATAACTTTTATGACGTAGGCATCCGAAATTGAAACTGAATTTTGTATGAAATTGAGCGAAGCTGCGGGCAAAAGCTACTTATTACTAATATCTTTAATAATCATTACAACTTAAAATCCTAAGAGTTGAGTGTGAGTCTTAGTGGATTTTTATCAAACTTAAAAACGCACTTCTATTATGGAAGATGTATAAAATTCACAGTTGTGAGTTGTGACATCATCAATTTTTTTTTAAATCTATATTTTAAAATGGCTATCAAAATTAAAACTAACCGAGGCGTTATTGAAGGACAAACAAACGTGACTTTCGCATTTATAATATTAGTTCGCTTCCATAAGGGCGTCACTGTAGTTACAAAGAATGCTGCTCAGCGTCATACCTCGGATAATTTTAGGTATTTTTGAAGACCCTCTATTTATCAATCAGTAAGAATTTTTTTTTACATAGGCATCATCCCTTTTATTGTAATTTTCTCGATAAAAAGTAGCCTATGTGTAATTCCAGACAATAATATATCTCCGTACCAAATATGATGCAGATACTTTCAGTCGTTCTTCCGTGATTGAGTAACAAACATTCATGCATCCATACATAAGTCCATCCATCCATCCATCCATAAAAATTTTCGTATTTATAATATTAGTACAGACTGTTGAGTATTTTGATTTTATGATTGATGATTGTTTGCACGGTAATGTTCAACAGTCAAGACCTATCAATCAACACAATATTCATTTATATTCAGATTAGGTACACTGTAGGTACACTTTTTGACGTCAGAAAAGACGTTCTACAGACATAGGCCACTTTTTATCCCAGAAAATCAAAGATATCACAAGGAATTTTCAAAAACTCAAATCCACTCATCATTTAGTTTCTAGTATAATTCTTAATTTATAAAAAACAACAAAAGCCGACTTCAAAACTCTACCCATAAGTACCAACTTAAACTAAAAAGTAAAAAATGTTGATTTTCTCAAAAAGCGCTGAATCAGTTTCGATAAAATTTATATGAGACTACCTCTGAAGCATGCTCTACCAAACAAAAAAAGAATCATCAAAATTGATTCCTAATTAACGGAATGATCGCGTAACATACATAGAAAATAAACACGCAGTCGAATTGAGAACCTCCTTTTTTGAAGTCGGTTAAAACGGATAACCTGACTTTTTTAATTTTTAATTTCTTACGGCCCTGGATTCAAGCCGTTCTAAAAATGCAAAATTGCTTAAAGTATATAATTATTCTAAAGTTATTACATACAGTTTATACTAGAAATATTAAAATACCATTTCTCCTTTTTAAACAGAGGTTATTAAATAACTGAAAATAATAATTAAAAAAGTATTAGACAAATCAATTATACCTAGGTATCTTACACTTCAACTACAGTTACTATTTTTTTAATAAATTATATACAACGTAAGTATAGTAACAGAAAACAGTACAGTACAGTACAGTCATTGAAGAAGTCTAGCGCTTGGCTGTGGAGTGGATAGCAAATGGTAATGTCCTTGGAGGTTGGACTCTGTTAGAGGCCTAATACACTGCACACACAGGGACCCTTTTACTTGAATCAGTGTAGTATAATAGGATTTAGGGAGTAAGGGTCCCTAATTAGATCCTTATTGCTGTGTAATAACTGACGCTGTACAGGGCCCTGTAGAAAGTGCAGTGTAATAGGCCTATTAGGCAGAAATTCGGTCGCAAGGACATTATTTTTTAGATGCGGCCTTTATACAGGTCTGCTCGTGGTGGTCGACGTCATAATACGTAATAAATCGGAAAACCTTATCGAATTCAAATTCAAATGCTTTTTATTCAAATAAACTTTTACAAGTACTTTGAATCGTCAAGTGAATCTACCACTCCTGAATGCCATTCCTACCGAGAAGAACCAGCAAGAAACTATGCGGTTGAAAACTATCTTTTGAAAAAAAAAATATTTACAATTTCATTAATTTATAGAATACATAAGTCAACATACAACAGCTGTACTTTGCATTGCTGGAGCGAGTCAAACCCATGCTCCTTTGTCATTTACGTAATCTTCAACAGCATAATACGCTTATCGGATCTTGTTGAAGGTAGAATGATAGAATGCATTTCCCAGGTGGTCAAAACAATTGAACGCATGTATGCAACAGGCATAACAAGTGGACATTGTCTGCTAAAAAGACATACGTAGCAGTATGTTTGCTTATATTATAGTTGTAGTCTAGGCAATAAAGCTAGTTGACCCCAACAATAATTCCTCAGCCGACGAAACTTTATAGCATGTTATAGTATCATGAGATAAACGTATTTTATAAATATCCACCAAAAAAATCGGAAATCAAGTAAGGTTTTTTTATGCTATACCGAGTTTAGATTTCATCATAAAATCGGTTTAAATATCGATGTTCTGCATAATTATTTCATTTGATATTTCGGTTTTGAATGCTATAAACTACCTACCTTCTATTATTTTAAAATGAAATCGAGAAAATATTCAGTCATAAATATTAAGTTTTAGGTGTAAATACCTAACTTACGAATGTTTTTTTGTTGGATATTTTTGTGTAAGTTTTGGATCATCCAATACTAAAACCCAGACAAGTTTCATCGACTGAGAACGAACCGCCCCATTGCCTAGACTATTAGGCAGGAATCGGTTGCCATCTCTAAAATCTGGCGATTAGGACGAGAAGTAATAACCCGGATTTTGGAGCTTCGATGTTAGAACCCGGACATGTCAACAATGTGTTTTTTTCCAAATTTACTTAGTAAAATAAAAAAGTCTTTAATCAAGGCTGTCTTAGATAAGGTTTTAAGATTAGGTAGTTTTAGTTTTACTAACATTAGGTTATTGTGTGTGTGTTTTATGGTCGAAATAAATGATTTATATTTTTTTAATTAATTTAAATCTACTTTTTTCGCTCGGTCCGCTCGTAGGCGAGCGGTGTCTTGGAAACCCGGACTACAAAAAATGAAACCCCACCCGGACGCTCCCCGGACGCCGGACAATTCCGCAGAAATCCAGACGGATGGCAGCCCTAGGCAAGATAGGACAATTTTATAGTAAAAATAAATAGTTTGAATTATTAACACTTTTGGGATCTACTTGAAGTTGGATGGATGTTTCGTCTTTTTAAGCTTCTTACCAGATTTACGTGCGGAAGTCCCGGTTTCGTCCGTTATATTCTAATATTTGGAATAAAGGCTATAAAATAAGCTAAGAGTTACTGTATATTTCAAACGTATGTTGATTCTTAGGCGAATTTGGTCAATGTCCTTTGTACTGAATGAGTTGTCACCCGTGCAAAGCCGCGACGGGACGCTAGTATTAACATAATGACATAAACCGCGTCTTGAGGGTCGGATAACAATAGGTGGAAAGCAGATCCGCTGCCTGAGAGGTGAGACGCAGTTTATAAACAAACTACGATCACCACACTTACCTTATATGCACGTATATAATTACACAATCATCATTCGACTTCGTGTTTCTTGGAAAATCATTATAAAACAATCATTTTTAATGAATAAGTAGGTTTTGTTTGAAGACTAGATGAGTCTAGCTCGATGACAAGCCCGAGACTTCGTCCGCGGGGAATAAGGTTTTTTTTATATCCACGGGAACTCCTTAATTTTCCGGGACAAAAAATATACCAATTTTGTCAAAATCGGTTGATAAAATGGGCCGGGAAGCGTAGCATACTAACAGACAGACAAACAGATAGACAGACAGACACACTTTCGCATTTATAATATTAGTATAGATTTGCAACGCGGAATCATTAGGGTGTTATTATTATCCAAGAAAACCCAATCCGTGCCTGCTTATTGACTGACTGGAAAATGACGTGTGGTAATGACTGGAAAATGGGGTATCACCCTCAGTAATGGAAAGATATAGTCCGCAACTTCGTTCCCATGGTAATTTTGAAAAATCCTGCCTTTTTGTCTACATTAATGCATAATTTAAATCACTGTGAAAAATTTTACTTTTCTTGATCCATGGGCGTTGATGACTAAGTGAATGGGTCAGTTAATGTGTCAGTGAGTGAGTGTGTTGGAACTTTTATCTTTATAGGTAAATGGATACAGGATTTTTCTTCAGGTCTGAAACACGGTTTTTGTACGGTTAGGTTTATAATTAGTTAGGTTAGAAATCGTTACAAAAAATCATAAAAAAACCCAAGAACGTGGAACTAAAAGGAGTTATTTTATAGGTCTATGCTCTATGCCCACGAATAGTAAAATACGGGGTAACTAAAAATATAGCTCATAAACTAAACACAAAGCTGTACCAATTACCATATAAACGAAGTTTAAAAGCCTCCCTAAGGCTAAGACAAACAGAACGCGTCGGTAACGGAATTTTAATGATTCATTAAATTATAGGGCCTATCGCAGGTCTAATGATGATGGCCAAAATCTACTGTAGCAGGTTTAGCAACGTATAATTAAGTATAATAAGTAGGTGTAGGTAAGTGTATATGTCACCGTAAGGTTATAAAAACCATTAGATTATAATCTAACTCGCAAAATAAACTGTCGAAAGATTGTGAACCGTTCAATGTTCTGATTGTAAATTTTTTAAATATTCATAGTATTTACGTTTTCTTGTCTGTTTCGTGTAGGTTAGGTTAGGGTTTGACATACATAATCAGGTAGTTCTATCGGGTTAATATACCTAACAGATTACAATCTACCGGAAAATAATGCGTTAATTTGTAATCTTTCGACAAATTCGCGAGTTAGATAATAATCTAACGATTTTTACAATCTTACGGTGACATATACACTAAATCATAACAAATGAGATTGTAGCAATGGCAAATACAGCTTTTCTGTAATCGACATAACTTAATTAAGTAATTAAATTAATTTTATTTATTTAATTCAAGTGTTTCATACAGAGGTGATAATTTAACTGATATATTTTCAATATAATATTTTCGTACTTAAGTTTAATTTGAGTTCAAGTTGACTGCAGATTTTGAATCCGTTAAAATTACATAAATAAGTTTCAACTAAGTTTTCCCCATGGTTTGCCCGTAAGTTTACTTTACGTACTGCAATGACGCAACATTACATTAAAAAGTTTTGAATCCATTGCTTTCAGCCATCTCAGCTTTCTGGGTAACATATTATTTCGTATCCGTAGCATGTATCGGCGGATAAATCAAAGGAACACATTGCGTTTGTCATTTCTATACATTTTTAAGACCTCAGGGACTCAGTTCTTAGTACACATTAATTCTAAATGTGTACATAGACGTCATGCTGTACATTTTAGTCACGCGGTTTGTGTGTTTCAGGCTCAATGGAAAATCCCCGAACCGGCACAGACTTCCGTGCGTGAATCGAAGTGACCGAACAAACATTGTCAAAACATAACACATAGCAGTCGTTAATCACTTGGTTTATATGGGGATTGGGGTGCCATAAAATGACCAAGGGCACTACTACCATCGCTTGCATCAGTATTACTTCAAAATTACAGATTAATGTCATGTACCTTGATGTCACTAAAATGAGGACTATAATTTTTAAACACGAACGTCAACAGTATTAAAACACTACGGCTTTAAGTGATGGTAGTATGTCCCCAGTCCGCAATCCTAGCTTTTATGCGTACCCACCTACTTTGTACTTACCGCCAATTGCAAAGCGATTTTATGTTCTGGTATGTAAAGCTAGCAAGTGTTAGATAGGCCATCTTCCAATCTTTTGTTTTTTTCCATCGAATCGTAAATAAGGCAGCATGGCAGTGCTTGTATTCTAACCTCTGACCAATAGTCTAGGCGATGGAGCGGTCCGTTATATGGAGACCTCCGCATTAAATCCTCAGTCGATGAAACTTGGCTGGGTTTTAATATTGGATGATCCAAAACTCACACAAAAATATCCAACAAAAAAAACATCCGAAAGTTAGGTATTTATACCTGAGACTTAATATTTATGACTGAATATTTTCTCGATTTCTTTTTAAAATAATAGTAGGTAGTATATTTACACTCAAAACCGAAATATCAAATGAAATAATCATGCAGAACATCGATATTTAAACCGATTTTATTATCAAATCTAAACTGCGTTTACGCAATAATGTGCCTTCCTGCTTAAAAGATTCGGTATAGCATAAATAAATCTTACTTTCTTTCTGATTTTTTACTGTATAACTCATACTTTATCATAATATATAACGTTTCGTCGCCTGAGGAAGTATTGTTGAGGTCAACTAGCTTTATTGCCTAGACTACAAGTCGAGCTTGTATTAACAGTTTAGATTCGGAAATCTGGCAAAAATAATTCAAATTTCATGACTTATCTGATATCATAAGTGGCACAAGTTATAATATACACCTATACAAATATTATAAATGTGAAAGTTTGGATGTATGGATGGATGGACGGATGGATGTTTGTTACTCAATAACGCCCCAACGACTGCAAGGATCTGGCTGAAATTTGGCACAGAGATAGATTATAGTCTGGAATAGCACATAGGCTACTTTTTATCCCGGAAAATTAAAGATTTCCCGCGGGAACCAAAAAACCTCAAACCATGCAGTCGCGGGCATTCTCTAGTACAATATAAAGTTTCAATAAACGTTATTAATTGATACATTATCTTTTAGATAGGTGAAAAACACTTTCTTTACTTTCGATACGTGTAAACGGCTGTAAATCCCAGGAATAGCATCACAACACATCGTTAATCATGATACGGCACGTTCAGGTGACGTACTGTACACTGTTATCGTAGCACTAGAGTAATGCCTTCAACTAGCTCGGTACTTGTGTAATGATTTTGCTGATAAAATAATAATATAATTAAAGTTGAAAAACTAAAACCTGATGCCCGATTGTCTAAGGAAATGGTGATCATTTAAGACCCTACAACGTATTGCTCGAACTGTATAAAGTGCTCATACGTATGCTTTTTGACGTGCAAGCCGGGCCAATCATCCGTTTGACAAATGATAACGATTACGTTTTTGTTACACAATCGGGTGGCAGCCACCCGATTATGTAAGGAAATCGTAATCGTAATCGTCTGTCAAACGTATAATGCGACCGGTTTAAGGAGGTCATAGATGCTTGCACGTCAAAACGCATGTATGTACTCCTTAAAAAGTTCGAGTTTTACGTTATGAACTGTCAAATCAATACGATTGGCTTAGATAATTGGGCCTCAGATCTTACAAAGTTCAAAAAACCGATAGACGAACTCCCTAAACAGTTCGAGGAATACTTTTTAAGCTGTCAAATGATTACGATTTGCTTAGAGCTTAGACAATTGGGCCTCAGAAATGAGGAGAGCCGTAGAAGTACTAAAGTTTTTACCGATAAGTGATACTCGACGGGTAGCAAAGCGGCGGGCATATTATACCATCGCTTAAATCCGCATTGTTTTAATATTGTTGACGTCCGTTTTTTAGAATTACAATCCTTATTTTACGGACGTCGGTCGAGGTACATGACATAAAACTGTTATTTTTAGCCATGGTAGTAACTTTTTTTTGACTACCTCCGTGGCGCACTGTGTAGCGCTGTTGTCTTAACGAGCGGAGGTCCCGGGTTCGATCCCCGGCAGAGTCAATTTGGGAATTTATAATGTCTGAATTTTCCCTGGTCTGGCCTGGTGGGAGGCTTAGGCCGTGGCTAGTTACCACCCTACCGGCAAAGAGGTGCCGCCAAGCGATTACGCGTTCCGGTACGATGCCGTGTAGAAACCAAATAGGGGTATGGGTTTAATATAACTGCCATGCCCGTAACAGGTTAGCCCGCTGCCATCGTAGACTGCATCATCACTTACCATCAGGTGAGATCGCAGTCAAGGGCTAACTTGTAGTGGATAAAAAAAAAACTAATAACCCCCTGAAGTGGTGATGGGCTGGGCACATAGTTCGAAGAATAGACGTAGGGGTCCTAAGGTTCATGATAAATAAATGATAAATGATTAACGGTCTACAACAAGCGAGTGGCAGGAAGCCGCTGGACTATTTATACACATTTTTTTAAAATATAAATAATATAAACCAAATAGGTTTAATATAACTGCCATGCCCGTAACAGGTTGGCCCGCTACCATCTTAGACTGCATCATCTCTTACCATCAGGTGAGATCGCAGTCAAGGGCTAACTTGAAGTGGATGAAAAAAATATAGATATGATTTCCTATTGGGTCCAATGATACGCTTTCTTTTTAGCCCTTTTTCGAACTACGTTTATTTTTAAATATATCGTAGGCTAGCGCTTTCCCAACCATGGACGAGTGTACGCAGCAGGGCGACCACGTATCTCTGACAGCTACAGTGTAACGATCGCAATCACCTCTGATTGGACAACACTCTTCCACTATTGGACAAAATCCATTGACGCAGCAACAATACCATAAATTCAGCCAATCACAACAATTGATACTGTAACAATGATTGATGCAGACGATACGCGATCGCCCTGCTGTTCGCAACCGGTTGACTGTTGAGCTATGTCGGTTACTCTGGTTCGCCTTCGGGATTCGTAGTTTCTAATTTGATTACGTAGAGCACAATATAATTAGCTCTCTCCATCGCCCGCTTTAGCGCGGTACAAATCATTATCACGGCCATGTAAGTAGATAGAAATGTTTTAGAACTGATGATGACTAAGGGGCTACGCACACAAACACAACGAAATTTTGCTAATCTTTCAATGTCATTCATTATTACGTTTTATTGCGAAACACTTATGGTTGATTTTTTATTGCACCGTAATATTAAACATAAAAAGCTGGGATTTTAATAGGTTGATTTGAAATACGGTCCAGTTCTATACCGGATTAGGTTCTTTGAATTGCTATATTTGAATACTTGGTCGGTTCTTAGCATTGTTCGCCATTGATATTCCTGTCAGGTAAGAAACTATTGTGTGAACGTCCACGTTTGAGCATTTCTGAGATACTCGGCAACTTTTCTAGAATGATCGAGCCGAAATCAACTCTATACTCTTGAGCCTTTGACAAAAGTAGAGCTTAAAATAAGAGTTCGCGGATTTTTTATCTAGTCTTTATTGATATCAATCTTACTAGGTGCTACATCCGATTGTATGGAGTAGGTAAAGCCTGGCAAACATTGTGAAATTGATGATTTTTTTATGTTGACTATCAATTTCTTTTATTATTTCCAAAAAACTTACCAATAAAAATTATATTTTACTTACTAGTTAACTACACCGGAATAATTTGGATATTTTCGTGGGTGGCTGGGTCTGAATCCTAACTAGTTTGACTGTGACTAGGATTCCATGCCCACTTCCATCGCGGTTTGCGGCTCGTTCGTTTATCCAGTCTATTAGATATTAAGATAGATACTTTACTTTACTCATGTGTTTGCTATTTATATGTAAAACGTAACTGTAGTCACGATTTTCACGTGATAACGTACGTAATGCACACTGAAAGTTACAAAACAATTCAGATTGAAACGAGCTCGCCAATTGCTGAGGTGGTGATGTCAGCGTAACATTGTAAAAACCGTTCGATTATAATCTAACTCGCGAAATTGTAAACTGTCGAAACATTGTGAACCGTTCAATGTTCTGAGTGTCAATTTATGAAATATTCATTGGATTTACGATTTCTTGTTTGGTTCTTGTAGGTTAGGTTAGGGTTCGACATAAATGATAAGTAATCTACTAACTACTAGGTTCTAGCGGGTTAATATACCTAACAGATTACAATACAAAGAGAAAAAAACCCGGCTGCGTTTGTTGTGGGCTCTTCTCAGACCAGGGCACGTTTGGAACCCTCGTAGCTTTAGTTTTAAGATCCTGTAACCAATTATCACCATCATGTTTTATAAGTAATTTTTAACGTCAATAAGTGTACCTACAGTGTACCTATATTGAATAAATGATATTGACTATTGAGTACAATCTACCGAAAAATAATGCGTTAAATTGTAATCTCGGGTTAATATACCTAACAGATTACAATCTACCGAAAAATAATGCGTTAAATTCGCGAGTTGGATTATAATCTAACGGTTTCTACAATGTTACGGTGACAGTGACGTCGGTGCGTCCTTGTGATCCTCGTCGTCGGCTCCAACGTGTCGTCCTAGTCACTGCCTCGGCGTCGGAACTTCGGCCATCCTCGGCTTCTCGGCGAAACGAAAACTATTCGAACCGCGTTACCGAGCGCCCCACCGTACTAAGCACTAACCTCCTCGCTCCATTGCCGACTTGACCGCAAGAGTGGGAACACGTACGCGCGGCCGAACGAACTTTTCCTCGCGAAAAAAAAACCAGTGTTCAACCACAAACTCACTCGGCGGCCAAAAAAAAAAACAAGACGGCCAACGAAAAATTATCGCTCGTCACGCGAACCATACAGCGCGACAGTTGACGTCGCGACACGCTTTCAGTACACAGTTTCAGTAAAGGGGAATTTTGAAGAAAATTGTTTTTTTTTTTCTTTTGTGGCTCCGGACGGACCGGGAACGGACCGAAGATGTCGAAAAAACAACTGCACAACCAAGCTGCGATACCGTTAGCTCCGGCGGTGTTTAAGGTAAGGAGTCTAATGTTTTAAGTATGTCTAGGTGAATTATTTTATGCGAATTGATTGATTACACCATGTATATTTTATATTTTCCGTGTTGATTTTCCTCAACTGAATTTCAGAGTGCTGTGCGATTATCCACGCGTATTAAATTTATATACTTTGTTATTAAAGTTGGTGATTTAAGGAATTTTTATAGCCATTTATTTTATTTTATTTGGGGCTGATTTTATTTTAACTGATCAAAATTATATTGACGAATATATTTTCATTTAAAAAAAAAAAAAAAAAATTATTGATAGATATTTTGTAATATAAAAACTCTCAAAAAATCAAATTTATTCGTCAGTTAAATACAATTTTTTTAGCGATTGAATAATCAAAACTCGGTTTAATATAACTTTGGTTATGTGAGTGACTAGGTATTTACCGGTCGAGATGCTTATCTCTAGAAATGTAGGTATTTCTTAGGACAAAACTTTTCTCACAAGATTTTCTTTAAAAAAAAACCAGTAAGATTGCTGTGCGATTTATTGCTATAGTTGTAATAAACATATATTATAAATGCGAAAGTGTGTTTGTTTGTTGGTTTCTCCTTCAATCAAGCCGCAATAGAGCAGAGCTTATTGACGTTATGTTTTGCATATAAAGTTGTAGCATGGGTTGAGGACTTGGAGTGTGAAATAGGCTACTTTTTACCCGGAAAATTAATGAGTTCCCGGGGGAATCAAAAAATCTTATTCCACGGGTCTAAGTGCAACGAATAGGTAGGTAAGTCTCGGGCATCAGCTAGTAAGAAAATAAATTAAGATAAAATAATCATATCTCTCCTAATGTCTTTAGATGATAGGTAATAATTGTCTTTTTCATAATACTTGAAGTAGCTTTGACAAATAGTAGTGTCCAATTGTAAATATAAATCACCTCGGCACCCACTCAAACACACACCAAAAATTCCATCAAAATCGTTCAAGCCGTTTTTCAGTTTTAGCGAGTCTTATGAACAGCATATTATTTTTAACCTATTTACGGTCAGTCATATGAATTGGATTTTTTTGTATATAAATGTAAAGTCGGTACTGAAACCTCATAATATAACACGGATAGACCATAATATGAACATGCGGATGGACCGTGGAGATAATTGACCATGGTCAAGTCAAGGTGTTGCTATTATTCCTGGAATGGTGGAGTTTAAGGTGACTCCTTATGTAGAAACCTAGGTATTTAACTCTAGGTATCTATACTATATCTATGCTAATTATATCATATATAGATAATTTATAATATAAATTTGAAAATTTGGCTGACTGGATGTATGGATGGATGTTAAAGTCAAAGTCAAATAATGTTTATTCAATTTAGGTAGGTATACTACACTTATTGACGTCTAGTTATTTATAAAATGTAATGGTGATAATCAGTAAGTGTATCTTAAAACTAAAGCTACGAGGGTTCCAAACGCGCCCTGGTCTAAGAAGAGCCCATAACAAACTCAGCCGGGGGCTTTTTTTTCATTATCACCATTTCACAAATAATCATCTTAACTAAGCAACTATCAGACCCATTAGATCAAATCATTGCCAAGCTTCCTTGTCATTTATGATAGATATCCTTTACATGGTATAAGACTTTTTTTTTCTTTTTTTTTTTTTAATTGATGTATGGATGGTTTTCACACAATCACGCCAGAACGGCTGAACGGATTTGAAGGAAATTTGGCACAGAGATAGATTATGGCGTCAGGCACGAAACTAGAGCTGGCGACGAATTTCAAGAAGGTCCTTTAGGCAAGTTGAAATTGTGATAAAATATAATTTCGTCCATTGGCGAATCCAGTAGGGCGACCGCGTATCTTCTGCATCAATCATTGTTACAGTATCAATAGGCATGATGACAGTAACCAAGGATCAATGAAATTATGAATTTATCTAATGAAATAGGATTCATGGATTATGAAAAAACGTATTTATTTTTCTATTTCGAGTGAGATTGCTATTTATTTTGATAAAATAACACTATAAAATACAGCAATCCGCCATAATGGATTAAACGCCTAGAAGCGAATGACGTCAGAATTGTTTGTTTTCGAGCTTTGACAATCACACTATTGTTCACTGCACACTGCACAGAGTACATTGGTAAAAACAATAGTGACGTTACAAACGACGCCATGACACCGGCGAGCGTTTTGGCGTGAATTTTGAAATTTAAATTTCAAATGCCAATTTTTTCTACCAAACCTTATTTTTCTGCTGAATTTAGATATTTTTTCGAAATAGTAGATACTTCCGAACATAATTTGACCATTTTACAAAATCAGTCATCATGCCTATTGTTGGGATTGGCTGAATTTATGGTATTCTTGCTGCGTCAATGGATTTTGTCCAATAGTGGAAGAGTGTTATCCAATCAGAGGTGATTGCGATCGTTACACTGTAGCTGTCAGATGTACGCGGTTGCAGCAGTCCTACCAGTATGGTAGAGCGTTTGCGGTTATTTCGCTATTGCGCTGAAAATAACATTTGCAACATAATCTAAAAATTTTTTTTTTCGGCAACGTGGTTTTTTTTCATCTTTAAATTTAGTACTTATAGAAATAAATCCCAGATGTTTTAGTCGGTCATAAAGTATCCTCTTCAAAAATATTATATCCGACTAATCGCGTCGCACCCGCTGTCGCCATCTTTAATTTCGTGCCCGTACACTAAGAGTTCCCGTGGAAACCAAAAACATCAATCCACGCGGACCAAGTCGCTGGCAACAGCTAGTATGTATATAATATTAGAATGGCTTAGTATTATTCTTTGATACTTTTTATACGACTGCCTGAAAAAATATTGTTTTCAGGGTTCATGTATGTATGTATGTGAGTTTGTATATTCCACCATAAATTCTATACGCCTCAACCGATTTTGATAAATGGGGTATCGTTAGAATCCCTAGCTTATTCCGGGTGACATAGGGTAGTAAATTAAAAAAAAATAATGGGGTGACCTGGTCTCGCATTAAAGACTAAAGTTGAAAACAAAATCGAAAATAAGATTAACTATATAATCATCATCTAGAAAGTGATGAGTAGATTCCAAAAATATATAACACTATAGTTCAATATCCAGTGATTCACAAAAAATATCATTTAATAAAAATGTGAGTTAGATTCTAATTTAACTACTAGATTAATTTAGATTTTTAACTTTTTAGTTCGTTTTTTGGCAGGGCAGTCGTGTTTTTAATTTTTTAACAGGTAGGTAGATGCGGCGGGCTAACTAGATATTATAAGTGTTTCAACTAAGATATTCGAAGTCGTCACAGTTGTTAATTATTGTAATGTTATAGTTACGTTCATAACTTTTACTACAATTCGAAGTTTCTCCGTTTTCTACTCATTGTTTTCGTGATTCCTATTTCTGTTAGTTTGAAGCGAAAGTCTTTTATTGCTAGTATTTAAATTTCACAAGGTTCCAATGCGAGTTCCAATTAAGCCGAGTACTTAAATAAGGTACAATCAATACTGACACTTGCAGAAATCACTTCTGGCAAGTCACTTTAAACACTTGCAGCTAGTCTATTACTGCAAGTTTTACCGATAGTTCCGCAATTGCTCTTTCCGAAATGCTTCTCCGCGTTTAATTTCTTGGGGACATTTTACTTTACATATCGGCCTCAGGTCTTCTTTATTTGTAAAGCATAATATGCGACTTAACAAGCACGTATATATCGTCTTAGTTGAAAGTTAAAACGAATAATAGGTGTCCGCAATTGCTCTTTTCGAAATGCTTCTCCGCGTTTAATTTCTTGGGGACATTTTACTTTACATATCGGCCTCAGGTCTTCTTTATTTGTTAAGCATATTAAGCGACTTACCAAGCACCTTATATCGTCTTAGTTGAAAGTTAAAACGAATAATAGGTATGCCTAGTATCCCCAATGTAGAGTTTTTCACATCTACCAGGCTTTATAAACTGTTATAAATTGTTTGTGGAATATTTAACTAATAGGAACGGTATTCATATTTGAAACGCATGTTATGCGAGTAACCGCAAGCACGTTGGAGTCGATCATCTTTGTTGAAACGAATAGTACGTCACTAATGTATGTCACCGTAAGATTGTAAAAACCGTTAGATTATAATCTAACTCGCGAAATTGCAAACTGTCGACAGATTGTGAACCGTTCAATGTTCTGAGTATCAATTTTTGAAATATTCATTACGTTTTCTTGTGTCTTTCTTAACTTAATTTTTTCTTATTGGTTAGGTTAGCGTTGGACATATGTAATCACTTAGGTTCTATCGGGTTAATATACTTAACAGCAGTGGCATGCACAGGTTTTGAAGTTAGGGTAGGCATTAGATAGTCAGAATACCTATTTACTAACTGTTTTGATCAAATTATTAGCATTGGCGCGTTTCCATTTGGGTAAGCAGTGCTTTTATGCCTCTATGAACTGCACGCCACTGCGGCTCGACTTAAAAAAACCAGGTAGTGCAGTAGGCACTTAGGTTCTATCGGGTTAATATACCAGATTACACTCTACCGTATTTTTTATTTTTTATAGTAATTTTTTAAAATAATTCTTGCATATTTATTTTTTTTGTAGTAAGTAAGTTTAGCAGGTAATTATTTTGTAGCTATTTTTAGTTTTTTTTTCATATTTGTGTTTCTTTCCTATTTTATTGTTATCCGTGTAAAGCTAAAGAAACATTTATTTATTTATTTATTTACCGAAAAATAATGCGTTAAATTGTAATCTTTGGTTGTAATCTTTCGACAGTTTGACAATTTCGCGAGTTAGATTATAATCTAACGGTTTTTACAATCTTACGGTGACATATAGTTAACACGCACTCACCGTACAGCTTACTTCATATTACACGCGTCCAGTTCGTGATATACAGTAATGCATTTCACTGAATGTTAACTATTACGAGTACTTGAGGCCGAGAGAACATTCTAGATCAATTATAACGGAATCTAGGTATTAGATGTAGATTTCATAACGCGCTGGTGCTCATTAAAACTTTGTAGAGACTCGTTAAAATACATGGATTTAGTGTTTTTTTCATTCTCTTATCCGATATTATCTTTAGTGATTTTTGTATGTCTTAGAAAAATTAAAAAAAATATGCCAACTATCGAACTTATAATCTAAAAAAATATTAGGTAACTACTTAATCTAAAAAATAATTTTAGTCCTAAATATGACCCGGTAGCCAAAATTGAAACTACTTTTAATGCCTGTTTAGTTTTGTTTTTCATCTATACTAAGAGGAACGCTGTCACCGGGTCAGTTATAGAACGGGAATAAAAAAAACAAAGGGAATAACAAGTCAATAAAAAAAATACGACTGCCCTGCCAAAAAACGAACTAAAAAGTTAAAAATCAAGTTAAATAGAATCTTATTCACATTTTTATCTTAATCACTGGATATTGAACTATAGTGTCGTATTCTTTTGGAATCTACTCATCATTTTCTAGATGATGATTATATAGTTAATCTAATTTTCGAAATTTTTTTTTCAACTTTAGTCTTTTATGCGGGACCACGGTCACCCGATAAATTTAAAAAAAAAATTACTAACCTATTTCACCCGGAATAAGCTAGGGATTCTAACGATACCTCATTTATCAAAATCGGTTCAGGCGTATAGAAGTTATGGTGGAATATACAAACTCACATACATACATACATACATGAACCCTGAAAACAATATACTCTTATTTTAAGGCAGTCGTATAAAAAAAAATTAACCACGCTGACAAAGTCGCGGGCATCAGCTAGTTTGTTAATACGTTCTTTAGGCACGGTCCCTTTAGGGTTCTTTAGCATCCGGCATTTAAACTTGACCAATAATATGATAATTGTTCAAGAATAATAGATGTTTCTGCAAGAAATTCTCATAATATAGGTATCTATCCAGAGTTGGGAAGGTGATGTTACAAAGATGATGAAGTTGAAACAAAGCGTGGTTGAGTTTTTTTTAATTCCCACGGGAACTCATAAGTTTTCCGGGATAAAAAGAAGCTTAAATATGTTATTCCAGATTGTAATCTATACCTGTGCCAAATTTCATCCAGATCCGTTCTTACGTGATTGAGTAGCAAACATCCATCCATGCAAACTTTCGCTTAATAAGTATAGAGTATAATTTTTCTTTTTTTTAATCTAAAAAAAAAGAAAAAGACAGAGCGCCATCTATTGACATCATTGTGAAATTCTGTTAAAAATACTGAAACTCATTAAAAAATTCGTTTCCAAATAAAAAAATAAAATTAAAAAAAAATTAAAAAAAATTTTAAATAAAAAAAAATTTATTACTATAGAGTATAGAGTATAAATTCGCACTGCCTCGTAACTGATAACATAAACCAGGTACGCTTTTTTGTCAGTCTGTGTAACTGCAGTGTGCTTAAAGGACATACCATAAATGGGACGGACAATCCATTGTTACAATGTCCTTGTTACTGCGCAGGTAACATCATACTTATATTATAAATGCGAAAGTGTGTTTGTTTGTTTGTCTTCAATCACGTTCCAACAGTGCATCGGATCGACTTGATTTTCCACCGATTTCAAAAAAGGATGAGGTTCTCAATTCGACTGTACACTGTTACAACCAACCCTAGGGGTAGGGATGGTTGTAACAATCTCCACTTTTTTTATTTGGTAGTTTTTTCTCAAAATCTATAACATCAGTTGCATTTGTGCTAATGTTAAAGATAGCTGAAAGACCAATCTATCATATGTGCTGTTAAGAATTTTGAAATTCTGCAAGCTCTGTGAGATATTACGAGAAAATTGAAAATTGTTACGTTCATCCCTGGTCTCCCTTATGTATGTTACGCGATCATTCCACCAATTATGAATCAATTTTGATGATTCTTTTTTATTTGGTAGATCATGCTTCAGAGGTGGTCCCATATAAATTTTATCGAAATTGAGTCAGTGTTTTTTGAGAAAATCAACAAACAACATAATGTATAGGTACCCAGATAATGTTTTTTAATTTTTAGTTTAACTTGGTACTTAAAGGTATAGTTTTGAAGTCGGTTTTTGTTTTAGATGAAAGCGAATAATTATTATTTGTATGGCTATATTTGACGACCTGAAGAGTGACTATAGGAATTAAAAAACTTAAACCACTCGGACGTAGTCGCGGGCATCAGCTAGGATAATATAAGCGAATCAACGCATCAAAGTAGTCCACGAAATAGCTTGCACGCCGAAGACGGAGATGCGCTACTTTTTATCCCGGGAAAAAAACTCCCGGGAATGTAAGACCAGTAACCACCACGTGTATAGTAGTTGTTTGGTCTATAACCGTTGAATAATAAAAATGAGTAATATATATTTTATTGATTGCTTATTATTATAACTATTTTAATAATTATAATTAAACTAGCGAATGCCCGCGGGAACTCTTTTCTTCGGGTCTTTTTTTCGGTATAAAAAGTAGCCTATGTGCTATTCCAGACTATAATCTATCTCTGTGCCAAATTTCAGCCAGATCCGTTCAGCCGTTAGGGCGTGATTGAGTAACAAACATCCATACACCCATCCAAACTTTCGCATTTATAATATTAGTATAGATGATAAATGCTATTATAATTAAATTATAAATGCTAATGATATAAATTATGAGTAGCACGAGTGCTGGTCGCGGTGATGATTTGGGCACTCTTTAATTGATTGTTAATTTGAATGTATAATGAAAAGCAGGTTAATGTTGATGAAGCAAAATGTACGGTTGGACTGTGGACCGTACAGTAGTACATATTATATAATGCGAAAGTGTGTCTGTCTGCTACGCTTTTACGGCCAACTCTGTAACCTATTTTGACGGGTACAGAGATAGGTTACATCCCGTCAAGTGTGGACATAGGCTACCTACTAATTATCACGGAAAATCTCTCACGGAGTTCCTACGGAATTTCCAAAAGGCCTAAACTATTACACTATATGCCTACATATAAGTATTAAACAACGTGGAATTTCAAATAGTGTTAAAAAAAGGTTTTCCTTAATAAAAAGTGAAAATATTTCCAAAATTATGTCTTGCCTACTTCAAAATTTAGTTCAAAATAGGTAGACGAACTCTGACTTCACTTGTGGAAAACCGTGTCGGGTCGCTAGCTAGTTAATTTAAAAGAGTACTTACCCATTTACACGAACGTCTTTACTAAATTCCATAAGCAGTCCAAAGAACGTAGCAGCGAAAAACTAAAAAACGTTCCATTCGAAAATTTACTTTTCAGGCTGCAAGAGTCATGAAATAGAGTTTGTTTTCCCGTAAGAAGAAGTTTGTAGTTTCATTTTACATTACCAACTGCTCAATTACAAAAAGTTGGTTAGTCATGGCTGTAGTGATGTAATATATAGATTAATACACGGAATTCAGAATCGCTGGTATAGAAGTGGCGAACTTGTTGCTGCGTTGATTTTAAGAACTGATGTAAATATACAAGGTTAATTTAAATAAATATAAAGCTTAAAACATTTTTAGAAATAAGCCTTTACCGTCCGCCATGTTGAATTATAAAAAGTATCTTACGATCGTCCGAGGGACGCATCATGTGACCTATTTTTGCCAAATTTAGTTAAAAAAAGTGGTTGGGCCCTTAAAAGGTAACAAACAGAGTAACTTTCGCATTTATTAATATAACATAGTATGGATGGATTAAGGATGCATAAATTTTACATTGCAAAGTTTTGGTATTTAAAACAGTCGATATGGTTGCCGTTTCTATCACATTATTTACAATTCCCAGATCAATTCCTTCAGACACAATAGATCATTGAATTGTGTTTAGCATCTCAATACGTATGACTATGGTATGATATTGTGAAAGTTTTTGCCTAGATTTTTATATCTACGAGTATATATACGTACATTAAAAACATTGACTGACTGATTAATTCAGTACGCACAGCTAGTAGTGCAACTTCAGAAAAATATATAAATATATAGCTTGTATGTAAACACAACATTCATTCTCTCGCAGGCTCAATCCTATTATGACTATGTTTGTCTATTTATAGAGTCGCTTTTTGGTTTCATCGAATTTTCAAATCACAGCGATTCTAAAAAAGTTTCACTTCAACAAACAAAGCCTATATGGTTCCCTCTATGACGTAGACATTAGACAGATATAACCTACTAGATGACAGTCTATCCCTTAATTAAATGTGCCAAATTTCATCCAGATACGTTCAAGCGTTCTGGCGTGATTGAGTAACAAACATCCATCCATCCATCCAAACTTTCGCATTTATAATATTCGTATAGAAGTATAGATTAATAATTTACTAAACAAATTTACGTAATAAATTAAGATAGGATATAAGGGTGCCCGGTCTAGAAACTAAATAACAGCCTTACACATTATTATCTCATATGGTCCTACCTGCCTACTACCTACAGCTTAAGAATAGGAAAATTTTTGTGTTGTTATTATTATTAATCACTATTTGCACTGTAATTGAAACCAATGTTGAAACATGACGTTTTGTCTACTTGTGTTTCCTTGTATACTTAACCTATTATTATGAAAACATTTTGCAAACAAATGTAATGCTAATTTAATATCTTCGTTATACAAGCAAGTACCTACCATAAGCATAGAATCCATACTGAATTACTTAATAATATACATGCAAAAGTGTAACTGTCTGTCAGCTATGCTTTCACGGCCCATCTGTTCAACGGATTTTGACGGACTTTGGTATAAAGATTTCATTCCGGGGAAGTCTCCACGTTTTATTTCTGTCTATAACAACGAATAAATCAAATCTATTAAAAACAGACGATCTTATTTACAATCTTTACAAACAAACTGTTTTTACAATGGTGAATTGTTGAGTCAACATCTCCTGAGGATGCTCCGGTGTCGGAGTGAAGCGTACGTTGAGAATAATTTGGAAGATTTGTGTGATGTGTTGTGTTGTGTGGTGTTGTGTTGTGTTGTGTTGTGTGGTGTTGGTTGTGCCGGTCCAAATTTTTCTGTGAATATCACAAGCTAAACGCTGTACCACGTAGATTTATCTGCTTTGGGGGATTATAGCGAATTATGCTTCTTGTTCCTTGATCAAGGTCTTCCGCAAAGTAACGCCGGCTTCTATCCAATGCCTCTCAATCCTTTCACGACTCATAAATTATGAACCTATCTTGACAAGGATACTTTTAATCCCAGAGAATCGTATCCCACGAGATATTTAAAAAAAAAATACCTACTTAATAAATTTTGTTACTCATGTAAATATTTGATCTTCAATACTCTGAAAAGAATTATAGCGTTTGGTGTAAGTATAGATAATTAGTATTATATATAGATATTATTATAAGTAGATTTCTTCAGGGTTAATATATAATTCTCACATGATAAGTAACTGAGCCTGAAGTAACTGCCTCGTTGGTCTAGTGATGCTAACCACTAGACCAACGAGGCAGTTACTGCGGCCGACGAGGTTCCGCGTTCAAGTCCCGGGTCGGGCCATAATTAAATACATGCATGTATACGAGTACATACACGCATTAGCTCTGATAAAATTACACTCCTTTTTTGGACAGTCGTGTAAAAAGTCTATGTCCTTCACTGGGATGCAACTGGTCAAAATCGGATACAAACAGATTGAAAGTTCGCATTTATAATATTAGTATGGATTGTTATTGTACCTACTCGTTGTACTGCATGAATCAGACTGCCTATTGAAAAGACTCCAACGCGCGAGACCTCTAGTTCTTCAATTCTTTTTTTTTTTCTACTACAAGTTAGCCCTTGATTGCGATCTCACCTGATGGTAAGTGACGATGCAGTCTAAGATGGTAGCGGGCTCATTAGATATCTATATCACAGTAAGATTGCAAAACCGTTAGATTGTAATCTAACTAACGAAATTGTAAACTGTCTACAGATTACATTTTAACGCATTATTTTTCGGTAGATTGTAATCTGTTTGGTATATTAACACGATACAACCTAAATACCTGATTATTTATGTCGTACCCTAACCTAACCTACAAGAAAGAGACAAGAAAACGTAAATACAACGAAAAGATTCATTGTATTTACGTTTTCTTGTACTAATATTATAAATGCAAAAGTTTGGATGGATGTATGGATGTATGGATGTATGGATGTATGGATGTATGAATGTCTGGATGTATGGATGTCTGGATGTATGGATGTCTGGATGTATGGATGTCTGGATGTATGGATGTTTGTTGGCATTTGGCACAGAGACAGAATATAGTCTGGAATAGCACATAGGCTACTTTTTATCCCGAAAAATTAAAGAGTTCCCGCGGGAACCAAAAATCCTCGATCCACTCAGACAAAGTTGCGGGCATTAGCTAGTAATCTATATATTTTTAAAGAGCAAACACAAAGTTTCTTTCTATGTAGAAATGGCACTCCGCATCGTTCTTTCTCCGAACCAATGGTGAATTCACTTGCACTTGTAAAACTTTATTTGATTACAAAAAAAAAAGGTTCTGAGAATAACGGACGGAGTCACAGCAATGGGCTAGTTGAAAAATATATTAGTGATAAATAATAAATCATATTTATTATTACTTATTCTATTTTTGTTCACTAGAGGTAATTTACCGATGTAGACTTAGTATGACTCATGTACATCGGTGCATAGTATTTGTATAAAGTTTTTTTTAAATCCCATGAATAAATGACAATAATTATATGATTGCCGATTGATAAAGATTACAGCATTATAACCAAGAAAACATTTCAAACTTATGCAATAATATTTCACATTTTTCCGTAGTCCGTAACGAGGCGAGCGCGGAAAATTACCAAAGCATTGAAATTCCACTTTGATTTGATTAATATTCAATGATTCAGTCACCATAAATCATGTATATGTCATTATTTTCCGTTACCTGAATTTATTGGTTTGCCTAAATGTTGAATCTAAAAATAGATTCAACTTTTTAGATTCAACATTTAGGCAAATAAATTATGATTAAGAAGACCATCGGTACGGTTCTGTGAAACAAAGTTGTACCGCCAACTATATCATGAATCAACTGAAAATCCATTTCCAATAAATACATCCATGATAACTCGACGATTCATCTCTTCTTTTTTAAGACTTGTCCCACATGGCTGTCTGTATATAGGTACGTTTTTGTATAATTCTCTAGCTGATGCCTTCGATTTTGTCCGCGTCAAATAAGTTTTTAATTCATACAGGAACACCTTAATTTCCTGGTCCACTACGTATGTTTTTCTTCTTATTTTATAACATTTTGGTACTAAATAACTTTAAAAAAAAAACCGAGATAAAAAGTAGCCTATATATCCACTCTCCAGGTCCTCAACTATACCCAAATAAAACTTCACGTCGATTCGTTGTAATTGTAGGTCAAACCATAAAACTAACAAACTCATTTTTGCATTTATACCTAATACTTGTTAAAGAGCATGCAGGAAAACGTGTGTCACTTATAATAAATCGGTAAGTCCGGCGATGTCTAAAAATGACAGCAGTGTAACGATCGCAATCACCTCTGATTGGTTAACATTATTCCACTATTAGCCAAAATCATTGACGCATCAAAAATACCATAAATTCAGCCTATCGAAACAATTGAGACTGTTATGACTGATGCAGGTTTTACATAATCTCCCTGCGGGGCTCTACCACGGATATCCTTGAGAAGTGCCGACAAGAAACTCGGCGTTTTATCGTCTAGGGTTTCGGAGAGTTATCAAGTTTCATAATAAAACGTGCTACTAGACTTTATAAATATATATTTGTAGTTTGGTCGTACTAGAGGTAAAGAACGTTATGAAGTTTCATCATAAAATTCAATGTATGTATTTATGAAGACAGTTAAAGCGTTACTTTCTCGTGAGTCGTGAGATTCTGTACTATAAGGATTCAGTGGTTAATACCATTCGTACCGAGAAGAGGTGTTTTCTTGTACTATGAAGTTTTATCATAATACTTTGTGAGTTATAAAGGCAGTTTCTTAACAGCGTTTCTTTGTACTAGGGCAGTGGTCAAAGTGCGGCTCCAGAGCCGCATGTGGTTCTTTGACACCTTAAGTGCGGCGTTTGCTGTTCTTTCCTTTTTCGGTTCTACATATATATGCGAACAATCTTTTTCAAGCATGAACATCATCAGGAGTAAACTGAGAAGTCGTCTTATCGATGAGAACTTGGAGCCATGCCTAAAATTAAAAACAACAACATACAAACCTTATTTACTCAAACTTTCCAAGGAGATGCAAGCACATTGTTCGCATTAATTAATAGTACATTACATCACGAGACCGGGAAGTACGCGTTTTCTGGTCGAGCGTTAGTTAGGCTATATACGAGACCAGAAATGCTCTCCCGGTCGTGGTGTGTATAGTGCTTTTCTAAAAAATGAAACATGTGACATTTTTTTAAACATATTTTTTTGCGCTGTCATTGCTGAACGCATAATACCGTACGGTAGAGTTCCAAATTTAAACTATTTAGGCCAAAGAACATTATAACAAGTCACAAGATATTCAGGAAGAAAGATTCCAAATTCAAACTTATGACATGTAATGAAAATACATACATTCTTTACTGGCCTAGGCCGGGAAGTTCAACTTCCGAACTCACTTACAGGGTATGAAATGTGCACATTTTTCATATCATTTTTTAGAAATAATTATTAAGTATGAAATTTAGTTTTATATAGTGTATATATACTACTTATTTAGTGTACTAAAAGTTTACTAAATAAGCAATTTTTTTTTAAATTGTTGTAATATTTGGCTCTTTGGCTAATAAGTTTGCCGACCACTGTACTAGGGTCTCAGAATGCAACGAAGTTCCATCGTTAAAATGTCCATGCACGGGTACAAAGTATGTAAAGGCGCACTCGCAGTTTCTCGTGACCTCAGTACCCTTACTCGTATAAGAATTCGATGACATTAGCGTCAAAGTAAAATGAACTTAAACTGTACGAATATAGAGCTCAATTTCGTGTATGCATTCATATACGTTTACGTATACGATACGTTTCCAAATTTAATTCTGTTGTAATGAAATTGTGACTTTAAATCGAGCGCTTTTGGGTCCACTTTACTGTGACGCAAATGTCATGGAATTCTTATACGATTGTAGCGGTTCCCACAGTGCAAAACTAGACGGAGCTAATTGTATCTTCACCGCAAAATAAGATAATCGACTGAAAACTTATAAGTTACCATACAAGCCTGCATCACGATATCGAAGTTTTCTGAGAATAGCGCTATATATAGACCGTTCCAACTTACAACGGTCGGACCAGAAAGGTCCCCGGGCACAACGCCAGCCCGGAGGAAGATCTTCCATCTTCCTATTGGTGCGGACGAGTACATACCACTCACTCGTCCCACACGATCAATCGAATTAAAACTCAGAGCAGGCCTCCTGGCCATGAGCCGCGGCGCGAGATGTGAGCGGGGCGCAGGCGGCCGCGGACGGTCGCTCCGCTTCAACGAGTCCCCGATCCACCGCACTCGCCGGGCGGTGGAAAATTCCATCGCCCCTCCCCTCCCCCTCCCCCCCTCCCGCGCTCGGTCCCCGCACTCACACTAGCGCAGCGCCCTCATACCGGCTGCGAAGATAACGCGTCTGCTAGGGCTGACGCCGTCGTGCTTATTTTATTATACGACTGCCTGAAACAAGGTGTATATTGTTTTCAGGGTTCATGTATGGTATGTGAGTTTGTATCCACTACAGCCAATTTACGTCCCACTGCTGGGCACAGGCCTCTACTCTCATGAGATCGGAGCTCCAATGCGGGTTGGCGAGCTTTAACGACTATTATCATGTTAGTGATAATAACCGGGACCGACGGCTTAACGTGCTCTCCGAGGCACGGGGGTGAGACACCGCCAACTTCCTGACTCCGGGGCTGGTACTGAGAATTTCTAGTCAGAAAAACCCAATACTTAATTATGGCCCGACCCGGGACTCGGACCCGGGACCTCGTCGGCCGCAGTCGAACATGTTAACCACTAGACCAACGAGGCAGTTTGTATATTCCACCATAACTTCTATGCAGTGGCGTGCACAGCTTTTAAAGCTAGGGTAGGCATCAGTTAGTCAAAATACCTATTTACTAGCTATTTTGATGAAAAATGAGCATTGACGTATTTCCGTTTGGGTAAGCAGTGCTTTTGTGCCTGTATGAACCGCACGCCACTGCTTCTATACACCTGAACCGATTTTGATAAATGAGGTATCGTTAGAATCCCTAGCTTATTCCGGGTGACATAGGCTAGTAAAATTTTAAAAAAATGATGGGTTGACCATGATCCCACGTTAAAGACTAAAGTTGAAAAAAAAGTTCGAATATAAGATTTACTATATAATCATCATCTAGAAAATAATGAGTAGATTCCAAAAATATATAACACTATAGTTCAATATCCCGTGATTCACAAAAAAATATTTAATAAAAATGTGAATAAGATTCCAAAGGCTATACATGCAAAGATCGCTTCTTAGGTAGGTAAACTCCAAAAATAATATGGCAGGGCATTCGTATTTTTTATTCGTTACATTAAGTTCACTTGTCATAATAATAATAATGTCCTCCCGACCGAATTTCAGAATCTCCTTAAAGATTAGCAATCTGCGCGTGATATATTGTAGTGCACAAGTGTACGTGCAAACACTCCATTTCCTTACTCTCATAACACGGCAGGATAATGACCATCCGGAGATAGTTCAAACGTAGGACCGACAGCTATAGGTGCTCTTCGAGGCACGGGGTAGAACACAGCCAACTTCCTAATTGCGGGCTAGTACTGAGAATTTCTTGTCAGAAAACTACAATGCATCTGTATTTAAAGCTGCATCTTTCAACTTTGAGTAACAAAGCCCTCTCTTTTATTTAACATTTACTACGATCTTCCATGTAATCCGTCTTTCCCAAGACAATTGTTAGTCACTGGCCTTGGGAATGGGGCTCCTGGATCCCAAGAAAGCTATTTTTCTCCCCAATTTTTTGTTAACTCTTCTAAACTGTGCAACGCAGTTTTGTGTTTCCGTAAACTTTGAACTTGTGTTAAAAATTTACACAATTGCCTACTTTGACAATACTTCTTTACACCCTGCTGTATGTAGCCTCTTTTTTCTATTCTTTATCTTTTCTATGTTTAAGTAAAATGATGATAATGTGAAAATCTATCTGTCTATTTATTACTAACGATTATTTTTGATGCCAAGTGGCAGCCCTGCGTCACGTATATAAGTGAACGCTAGAAGCGAAACTCGAAAGGGTCGCAATCGCTGTAGCCTGTTGTCGGCGGCGGCGCATGCGCAGGCTAACATATTCAAACTGATTTAAACACAGCTGCGCTTGCGACCGTCTAGACTCTTTATCATACATACTTCTTATTTTACTTTCATCTGTAATTGGAATTGTTTATGTAGGAAAACTTGAGCCACTTATGATATGTCAGGACTCTACCATTACTCTCGTAAGCCGTTTTCATGAGTAACTTGCGAAATCTATATGTTTAATATGTAGCCTTGTAATCATTATCGTTTGCAACAACTATGTATGTTACTGTTTCTTTGAACATGTAAGTGTAGGTACCTAATTGTGGCTTTACTGATATTATAAATCCGAAATTTTGATAGGATCGATTGATAAATGTTTGTTATTTTCATGCAAAAACTACTGACCGGGTTTAAATGAAACTTTACAGCTCATATATCAGAATAAAATATTGGCTATAATTCACACGCACATTGTGTACAGGCAAATCACATGGGAGCCTTCTCTTGTAATAAGTATTGCAAATACGAAAGTGCGTTCGTTCGTACATTTGTCCTTCAATCACGCTGCGAAAATCCACGGATCTACGTGGTGTTTTGCTTGGGTGTACTTAGTTATATACCTGGAGAGTGTCAAAGACTACTTTTATCCTGGAAAATCCACGTGTTTACACGTGATTTTCAAAGACCACGCGGTCAAAGTCGTCTTTAAGTATGGTTTCTGCTAGGTATTAACTTTTGTATAATTTAAGCCCCTAATTAAAAATATGAATAACAATGAGCCGTGAAAGATTTTTTTGCATTTCACCATGTGCGCACTTCAAGGGATTTAGTTCGTTGAAGTCTTTCTTACGGCACAAATATACGACACCGATAGCGATGATTTCAAGGAAAGATAGTATTTCAAAAGACCCATTGTTATAAAGACAACACTGATGCTAAACCTCTCGTATACCTGATGCTTCTATAAATGATCGATACTGATATTATTTATGCGAAAGCATGTTTGTTTTTTTTATTAAATAAACTTTATTTAGTATTTGATACCCTGCATCAATTTGGACTATTTCTATACCTATCATATTGACCGTGCATTGTCATAAAGTACAATACGTACCAATACAAGAATTGAGTTAAACCAAGAATGTTTCCCTGTAGATGAAACATCTATTTATGTAATATAATTTACATAGCTATGCTCAAATCGTGTGAGAGATTTGAATGAATGGTTTTAATTATAGATATGAAACGATTTTAATGTGATATTGTACAAAAAAATTAATTTGAGTCTGGCATTTAACGCATTTCAGCGGTTTTATAAATATTTTTTTACATAATATCTACTGCTAGTGTTTTACGTATTACTTTAGTTTAAACAACTATTATTAGAATATTATTAAATTAACCACGCTCAATATTAAAATGCCGTCTTAAAGCAACTATTTTTTTTAAAGTGCAAATTCAATTGCAATTTGCAATTCAAACGCGGCAGAAGTGAAACTTCAGAAAAGTAGCCTACGAGAGAATGAGATAAATATAACTTGTATTCTATTTCATTCTCTCGCAGGCTAAATCCTATTATGAAAATGTTTGTCTCTTGTTAGTGTCGCTTTTTCGTTTCACCGAATTTTCAAACCACAAAGATGCTAAAAAAAAATTACTTCAAAAAAATTATAAGCCGTAGAACAATGCTGGAAGAAATCTCTTCAAGAGATAAGTTTTTAACTTTGGTACTAAATATATAAATAAACAAATGTTAACCAGAATTTAACAATAAGTTTTTTTAATAAATAAATGTTTATTGATCAAAGAAACATAAAAACAAATATCTTCCGCATATTACAATCTTACTATCTTACTTGACGCCGGCAAGGCGCTTCTGAGCGACATTACCAGACTTTGTAATTTTATGTTATCTGGCGAGGTAAATTCATCCTTTTTGCCATTCCTTTACGGCGCGAGGCTCTGTGCTTTTAATAAAAAGGACGGTGGGATCCGGCCCATCGCTGTTGGCTGCACTTTTCGCCGTTTGGCATCAAAATTAGCGTGTAGACACATAGTTTCGACCCTAAAGGATAAATTCCAACCCATTCAAGTTGGATTTGGCAGTAAAGGTGGTTGTGAGGCAGCGGTGCATTCGGCTCGTACTTTCTTATCGAATGGCGAGGTTGAGGTACTGCTGAAAGTAGACGTAAAGAATGCTTTTAATTCATTGGACAGGGCAACTCTGCTTAACGAAGTTTCAACACAGCTTCCCGAAATTTACCCGTATGTTTGGCAATGTTACAGCTCTGCTTCTAAATTATTTTTTGGAGATGGCGATATTAAGTCCTCTGTAGGTGTTCAGCAAGGGGATCCTTTAGGTCCAGCCCTGTTCAGCTTAGGGATCCACAACCATATCTCAAATTTAACATCAAAATTTAACATATGGTATCTTGACGATGGAACCATTGGAGGCAACGTGGATGACGTTCTTAAAGATCTTAACAATGTTAAGCAGCAATTTGGCAAAATTTGTTTAGAACTAAATTTTTCCAAATGTGAACTGTTTTTCACAGAAAAGCTATCGCAAGATAGAATATCATCGGCCTCCGAATTATTTAATGAAATTGCCCCTAATATTAAGATTCTTGATAAAAATTCACTTTGTCTTCTTGGTGCTCCTCTTTTTAACGAAGCCATACAACCAATCTTGGACAAAAAAGTCAGAACATTTTCGGCACATTCTGATAAATTGGGCGCTCTAAATTCTCACATTGCATTTTCGATCCTAAAATATTGCCTTTTTGTACCTAAATTAATTTATATTCTCCGTGCGAGCCCAATTTGGAAATTTCCTGGACTACTCGATATCATGGATGCCACCTTAAGAGATACGCTAGAAAAAATTCTAAATTTATCTTTTGATGATCAGTCTTGGAATCAAGCTACTTTACCGGTCAAGTATGGTGGCATCGGCGTGAGAAAAATTTCCAGTGTTGCTCTTCCGGCTTTTCTGTCCTCTGTGCATAGTATAAAAGAGCTTAGTTCTCAGATTCTTAATTCTAATTCAGTTTCACTGACCTATGCCACAGAGGCCTTAGAGAGTTGGAAGGTCAGGTGTCCCAAAGACGATATCCCGAAGGAATGTTTCACACAAAAACTTTGGGATGTGCCGTTGGTTCGGCTGACACATACAAATTTGGTTCAAAATCTTACAAGTGAAAGAGATCGAGCAAGGCTTCTAGCCTTATCTGAAAAAGAATCCGGGTATTGGCTTCATGCCTTGCCATCGAAAAATCTCGGCACTCTTTTAGATAATGAAAGTTTTCGTGTGGCTCTAGGTCTCAGATTGGGAACACCCCTGTGCTTCGTGCACAGATGTCCGTGTGGAAAAGAGGTCGATAAATTTGGAATTCACGGACTCTCTTGCCAAAGGAGCGCTGGTAGGCTTTTTCGGCATGGCTCTCTCAATGATACGATCAAAAGGGCTCTTGCCACCATAGATATTCCTGCGCTCATTGAGCCGGCAGGGATTAGTCGGGATGATGACAAGAGACCTGATGGATTGACGCTGGTTCCCTGGGAACGGGGACGGGCGCTAATGTGGGACGCAACATGCGTAGACACATTGGCCCCGTGTCATATCAGGGAGACAGCATCAAGGCCGGGAGCCGCAGCAGAAAAGGCTGAAACCGGCAAGCGGCGGAAGTATGCCTCTCTCATAGAGAGTTACATATTTGTTCCGTTTGCCGTGGAGACCCTTGGGCCGTGGAGTCTTAGTGCCAAAAATTTTTTGCGAGATATTTCACCGCGGTTAATTGCCTCATCTGGTGACAGAAGGGCTGGCTCATTTTTTGCGCAAAGGATCAGCCTGGCTGTCCAGCGCGGAAATGCAGCCAGCATTCTTGCCACCATTCCACGTGGGCATGATTTATATAGTAATTAGGTTAGGCTAGCTACCATTAAGTTCTATTGTATTATTTTCAATAAAAAAATCTTACATAATGTTCTTAAATATAGTACTTTTATACAAAATAGGTACATACAGAAAACCAACTGTCCCTAAGGTAGGTATAAACCTGTGTTATAGGCGACAGTGCTCTCCTTAAAATAAATGGCACATTTTAAATACAATATTTAAGCAATCTGCAGGTAAATATGTAGTAACGTTTTTAAGTTATATCTAAATAAAAAATGAAGTTAAGATATCAAATATGAATGTGAGAGAGTGTGTGTGAGTGAGTGTGTGTGTAGGTGTAGGTGTAGGTGTGTGGTTAGGTAAGTTATTGGTACTTTTAAGCGAACCTTAAATAACTTCAACAATAATCAATGGATAGATTAAAAATGCCATAATAGGTGGAAGTCTCGGCAAGCCATCGATTGCGGCAAGCACGCACGCTGATAAGATAGCGCGGCCTTGTGGGCTCAGAAGGCTTTGTTAGCAATATAACAGCACGTTTTTAGGGTTCCGTACACTGAAACAGATGAGGAAATTTCCAGCCTACGTTCCTTATTTAAACATCGATTAAATCTATGGCTTTCATCGGTATTGGATAGAATCAGGCGTTACTTTACGGAAATCCATGATTTAGCAAGAAAAGATTACAATTATTTTGCTATAATCCGCCAACAGAAAAAATTCTGTATGGTCAGGCATGCAGTTACAAGCGAAGCACCGTTTACCTTCCCAACCAAGCAAGAAAGCCAAGTTCCCGTACGAGCAATGCCCCCACCACTCACATGCACCCCCACACAAGACTTTTATACTATTCTCGACGCACGTTTCGAAGACAATCTTGCATTGTAAAGTCGACATCTCCTGAAGATGCTCCGGTGTCGGGGCGAAACGTGCGTCGAGAATAGTATAAAAGTTTTGTGTGGTGGTGGCATTGCTTGCTTGGGAACTTTGCTTTCTTGCTTGGTTGGGAAGGTAAACGGTGCTTCGCTTGTAACTGCATGCTTGACCATACAGAATTTTTTCTGTTGGCGGATTATAGCAAAATAATTGTAATCTTTTCTTGCTTTCATCGGTATCCAAATGTCGTAGGCAGGTCTTCATATACTGTGTGGTAATCGGAGGCCAAATTCGGTGCCAAGACAAAAAAAATAAATGAATTCAACTAAATCACGCAACCGTATCGCAAATAAGTGAGTGATTGGCCTTAGTTTTCTTTGTAAAAAATTCGAGCAAAGGACATCAGGCCATAGAGCATTAGATTAAGGTACATAACACCTCATTGCACTCTCATTTATATACTAAGGTAGCATTTCAACGATGTTTTTGAAGAATGTAGGCTGGAAAGTTTCTCATTGTGTCTGTGTGTTTTCAGAGCTTCACCATCTGTCGACAGTCTACAATTTCGCGAGTTAGATTATAATCTAACGGTTTTTACAATCTTACGGTGACAGATATAACGAATAACGATACCATACGAAGTTTTTAATAACCACTGTACGGAACACAACCTCAAACGTCTTACGCTTGACCGTTTTTTTTTAACCAAGCAATAAATCACACGTCTATTTTTATACTTATCTTTATATTTATGGTAACTATAAAATAGAATGCTCATCGAATAGCAGGATTGCTTAGACAATCGCCCTTGACTTTGCCCGCGTGATTTTTTGTTTGTCATAAGTTAGTTTAGTATCTGTAAAGGTAAACCTAGTTTATTTCCGCTCTTGGCCTTGGGTAGAGGTTTTCGTACATACTACTAATGTCCTCCGGACCGAATTTGGCCACGTCGGCCAATCTCCAGAGAGATTAGCCAACTGCGCGGGAGATATTATAGTGCACAAGTGTGTGCGCAAACACAGGTGCACTCTCTGTTCCTTTACTCTCATAGCCCGATGGGACGGAAATCCGACACGACCGGAAAGAGATCAGGCGCAGGACCGACGGCTTTACGTGCTCTCCGAGGCACGGGGGTGAAACACCGCCAGCTTCCTAACTCCGGGCTAGTATTGAGAATTTCTTGCCAGAAAAACCCAATACTTGTTATGGCCCGACCCGGGACTCGAACCCGGGACCTCGTCGGTCGCAGTCGAACATGCTAACCACTAGACCAACGAGGCAGTGTACATACTACTACTAGTATAGTGACTAGACAGTCGATGGAACAAGGGAGCGGTTGGACACTATGGCGGCGACTGACTTATGGCGGACTGCCATGAAATTGTACTTCATTTATCATACTTCTATACTATAATATTATAAATGCGAAAGTTTGGATGAATGTATGGATGTCTGGATGTATGGATGTATGGATGTTTGTTACTCAATCACGCCACAACAACTGAACGGATCTGGCTGAAATTTGGCACAGAGATAGATTACAGTCTGGAATAGCGCATAGGCTTCATTTATCATACTTATATGCTAATCTATACTATAACTAGCTGATGCCCGCTACTCCGTCCGCGTGGGTGAAGTGTTTTAGGGGAATGAAAATTAGTTATAAACATATTCTCATACCTACTGAATATACATATGAAATTTCATCAAAATCGGTCAAGCCGTTTCGGAGGAGTGTAAACACTAAAACTGTGACACAAGAATTTTATATATTAGAGATATTATAAATGCGAAAGTTTGGATGGATGTATGGATGTCTGGATGTATGGATGTTTGTTACTCAATCATGCCCCAACGGCTGAACGGATCTGGCCGAAATTTGGCACAGAGATAGATTGTAGTCTGGAATAGCACATAGGATTTTTATTCCGGAAAACTGAAGAGTTCCCGCGGGAACCAAAAAACCTCAAAACACGCAGACGAAGTCTCGAACAATCCCTAGTTATATTATGAAATATGCAAAAGTGTGTTTGTTTGTTGGTATGTCCTTCAATAACGTCGCAAAAAAGCAATAGATCGACGTATTTTTTCATGGTATACCAGCGACCGCCCGCGGCTTCGTTCCCGTCGGAATTACGGAAAATCAGGCCATTTCTCTTATGTCTTTCTGAATTTTCTCTGGCCGGGCTTGGTGGAAGGCTTCGGCTGTGGCTAGTTACCACCTTACGTGAAAGACGTGCGGTTAGGTTAGGTTAGGTTTTTTTTTTTTAAAAAAACCTTACCTAACCTAACCCTCCAAAGAGTCTCGGTCCGTGCTTTTTTAAAAACTTGTTTTCATTTTATTTTTGCCATTTTTATTTTGAACAACACAAGCCATTTAGCGTTCCGTTACAATGCCGTGTAAAAACCGACAAGGGTATGGGTTTAATATAACCGTCATACCCCTAATTAATTGCCCGCTACCATCTTAGACTGCATCGTGACTTACAATCAGGTGAGATCGCAGCCAAGGGCTAGCTTGTAGTGGAATAAACCCAGGCTAGGTTTATCCCAGAAAAAACTGGGTTTCCAATTAAGTTTTTCAATTACCTGAGGTGCGATTATGTAAGAATTGCCGATCCAATCGTCTAAGTTCGGCGTCAAAGTAAAATAAACCATAACAGCATTGGATTCGAGCTCAATTTCGTGTATCCATTCTCATACGTTTATAGTATCGTACATCCCTAAACGTATGAGAATGGATAAACAAAATTGAGCTGAATTAGAGCTGGTTTGGTTTATTTTACTTTGACGCCGAACTTTGACGATTTGATCGACAATTCTTACACAATCTGGGGGCTGAAAACGCAGATGAAGTCGCGGGTATTCCTTATAAGACATATCGTGTCTCTATGGCTAACGGCTGACTACCATGATTCGCTTTTAACAACATAATTGTATGGTACAATTATCTCTGAACTAGATGCTTAGACACTAATTACTAGATTGCGAATCAAGACCAGGTACGTATTAGCCGGGTACCTAATGGCTTTAGCTTTGAAAACAACATCATAATCATCAACACGTAGCCGGCCCACTAATTACCATAGCGTTGGTATTGGTTTATTCTTACAGTGGGCCGACGCTCATACAAATTCCAACCAGCCTCTTTCGTATTTTCTCCTTCTTACTATTATTATAAATGCGAAAGTTTGAATGTATGTTACTCAATCACGCCAGAATGGCTGAACGGGATCTGCCCCCCGATTGTGTAAGGAAATCGTCATCGTTTGTTAATCGTATATCTGTTTAAAAGAAGTTCATAGATGCCGGCACTTCAAAAAGCATGTATGAACTCTTTAAACAGTTCATGTGATACTTTTTAACCTGTAATACGATTTGCCTAGCCATTTCAGCCTCTGGATGAAATTTGGCACAGAGATAGATTATAGTCTAGTATGAAACATAGGCTACTTTTATCTTCCCAAGGAAACCGAAAAATCTCAATCCAGGCGGCCGAAGTCGCTGGCATCAGCTAGTATACTATGTATAAACCATCAAGCTACTAATTATGTACTAGGGTGACCGAACTTTGTATTAAAAATGACGCCTGCTGTTTCTGGCTAACTCATTAGGATCTGTTTTCCGAACCGGTGATAGAGTCAAAACGAAACATCCAAAACAAATAAAAATATCCAATCATTTGATTTGATTGATTGATGTTTTGTTCGTAAAGTATGTTTATTAAAAATTGGTACGGTTTGAACGTCGATTTTGCAATGTGCAAGACGCAATGGTGATAATAATTAAGGAGGGTATCTCAAAACTAAAGCTACGAGGATCCCAAACGCGCCCTGGTCTGAGAAGAGCCCACAACTAACTCAGCCGGGTTTTTTTTGAATCATGTATACTCAATAATATATACTCAATATCATTTATTCAATATAGGTACACTGTAGGTACACTTATTGACGTTAAAAATTACTTACCTATAAAACATGATGGTGATAATTGGTTACGGTATCTTAAAACTAAAGCTACGAGGGTTCCAAACGCGCCCCGGTCTGAGAAGCCCACAACAAACTCAGCTGGGTTGTAAGATACCTGAATGTCATTAATTGTCTACATTGTAAAAGGAACCACTGTGCACAGCTTTATCGGGATTGGATGGGCGTTGAAGAGCCGAGCCAGTGAGTGAGTGAGTGAGTCAGGAGATTTTCTTTTCATATATTCACATGAAAAGTAATACGAACCTTATGAATAGAAAATCAAGCTCAGTCATTAGGTAATATATTATGGAACGCGAAATCAGGCCACCATATACATATTTTGTAGATTTTTCAGTCTTACTATGTTGAATAATGGGGCTGATCAGTGTGCTATAGTTCATTTACTATACCAAAGAAATGAGGGTATTCCTTAAAAATCATCTACAGATGTTCCAACCTGTGCAATGTGGACTATAAGTTATAAGTAAGTAGGTCATAGTTTTGTTTTATTTTACATGTTGTAATTTTAGGTTTTGCACAATTGTATAAGCTAAGCTAGAGATAAATATTGTAACTGCACCATCGTATTAGGACTTCCTGTAAAGATGATGTAAGAAGTGAATAAATAAAATAAAAAAATAAAATTAAAAAAAACGTGGCTGTCGGACCATTTTCCAGTCTTAGTATTTTCGAATTGACATCCATAAACAGTCGAAATCTAATCTACTAATACGAATCTCTTATAATCAGTTAATAAATAGACCTTGACGGTAATGAATGTATTTCGAGACCACTTTGGACATCTACATGAAAGAAGAAAGAAACACGAAAGACTTATGGAAACTTATACTCAAACTGTATATGGAGACTTATACGAAAGATTACACAGGTACACTTATGAAATTCTTGCTACACCTATTCATTCTAGCGAAAGAGTGTCAGCTAGTCAGAGATAATTGCAATCGTCACACGTTAGTTGTCTTACATTGCTGCTACTTGGAACGAGTCAGGAGCCGACTTGTTGGCACGTGTGTAGGCGGTCTAACAAGTTTTGTTCTCGATCCTTTCATAAATTCAAAGACTTTGCACGTGTGGTAACATGAGACGACAATTATAATATGTAGAATAGACAAAATTACGGTTTTTTTTTTACGTGCCTTTGATTCAAATACTTACATCACGTTTTAGTAATGAGCAATATGATTATGTTATACAAGAAAACCGATAACGCACATTATACAAAGAAACAATATACACACACACACACATCTCTCTCTCTCTTCAGTAGTTCCTTCATTGCTGAAGATCGTGGTCCAGATTAGATCCTAACCTCGAACTCATTATTTGTATCTGTCACCGTAAGATTGTAAAAACCGTTAGATTATAATCTAACTCACGAAATTGTGAACTACGTGTTATAAAATTGGGACGCTCTGTTGGTCAAGCCACCTTTTTTTTTTATCCACTACAAGTTAGCCCTTGACTGCGATCTCATCTAGCTGGTGAGTGGCCTATCGCCCTTTTGCCCTCGAGGGCCTGAGGCTCGGGGTCTAGGGTTCGATCCCCGGGCCTCCAACTTTTAACTTGACATTATTATGATATTAAATATCACTTGCTTCTGGACAAGGAAAATATCGTCAGGAAAACTGCACGCTCGAGAGTCCTTAGTAATGTTCTCGAAAGTGTGTGAAGCTGCTATTTTGCACTTGGCCAGCGTGTTAATTTATGGCTGAACCCTTCTCATTCCGAGAGGAGTCTCGTGCTCATTAGGGAGCAGGTTGATAAGAGAGAGAGAGAGATACTATTTTAAGTTGTTACAGATACAGTTTCAGGAACAGAATCGACTTTATTGCCGTGCAAGTTGCCAAAAAGCTGTCTATGGCGGTCGTGGCCTTTACCTACTTGCGTAGCGTCTGGCCTACTTTCCGATCGCGAAATGTGCTTCATGTTTTCTACTTTTTTTTTTTTATCCGCTACAAGTTAGTCCTTCACTGCGATCTCACCTGATGGTAAGCGATGATGTAGTCTGGTAGCGGGCTAACCTGTTAGGGGCATGGCAGTTATATTAAACCCACACCCCTATTCGGTTTGTACACGGCATCGTACCGGATCGCTAAATCGCTTGTCGGCACGGTTTTGCCGGTAGGGTGGTAACTAGCCACGGCCGAAGTCTCCCACCAGGCCAGACCAGGGAAAATTCAGAAATTATAAATTCCCAAATTGACCCTGCCGGGGATGGAACCAGGGACCTCCGCACGTTAAGCCAACAGCGCTACACACTGCGCCACGGAGGTCGTCAATTCCAGTCCAGGGGTCATACTGCCAACGCTTAAAGCAATACTTAAGCAATATTACTCAAAATGACAGTTTGATGTCACGTACCTTGACGTAATGTAAATAATAAAATAAGGATGGTAATTCTAAAACACGAAAGTAAACAATAATGAAAGATTACGGATTTAAGCGTCGGCAGTATGGCCCCAGGTTTAAGCTATGATCAGAAACCCGATTGTCTGAAAACCGTTATCATTTAAGAGCTTTAAATATCATTTGAGAGATTCAATTGAATGGTTACGTTTGTCAATATGTACCTATATGTTTTTTGATTTGCAAGCACCTATGAACTCCTTAAACTTGGCATTCTAAACTAATGATAGATCCAAAGCACTTGTAACTTATTTGAATTTGTATGTAAACAATTCAAATTTTCCGTTCGACAAACGTTTTATTACACAATCAGGCTTCAGAGGCCCGATTGTATGAGAAAATCGTTTGAAAGCTTAACGTATTGCTCGAACTGTGTTCCACAAAGTTTCTTGCTAGTTCTTCTCGGTAGGAATGTCATTCCAAACTAGTGGTAGATTCACTCGACGATTCAAAACCACTTTCAAAAGTTTATTTGAATAAAAACATTTGAGGTTGTGGAGGCATTTTAGGGGTCTGTCTATCTATAAGTAAACCTACAAATTAACCTGCCTATTAAAGGTAAACGCGTAACATTCAGGCTTTGCAGTTTTCACTGCGAATAGCTTGAATAGGGATGATGACAACTCCAATCAAATCAGCAACTCTTTATCAAACTTAAAAATGCACTTCTATTATGGAAGTTGTATGAAATTCGCAGTTATGACGGCATCAAATTTCAACGCACGCTTTTTCTTTAATTTATATTTTAAAACGGTTATAATACTTAAAACTAACAGAGGATGTGAATTTTAGGTCATTTGGAAGACCCCCTATTTAATAATCAGTAAGAAATAATTTATTTTTGATATAGTCGTTATCCCTATTATTATTCGCTGAGAAGATAGATAACCCATCGCGGGAGCTGGATAGTGCAACAACTTCTGGTTTCTGTTATTCGATTTGTTTACCATTTATTTACTCTGGGCAAATCTAGACTTTACATAAATACCTACGAGAATATATATCCATTAAGGATCACTCGAACGGCGTGTATTTTTTGTAAATATAATCAGATTTTAATTTATTTCTTAGTTTTAATTAAAATAAACGTTCAAAATTATAAACTTCCGTATGAAAGGTTATGATGCGTGCCCGGGATTGAGCCCTCAAATAGGTAGACTACCACTAATAACTACTACTACTAATTTTCATCGATGGTAAAAATATTTTTGAGGTTTTACATATTATTTTTTACATATTTTTTCTTTTATTTTAAATACTTAGTGACTTTTTATACGACTGCATGAAAAAAGGAGTATATTGTTTTCAGGGTTCATGTATGTATATTCCACCATAACTTGTATACGCCTGAACCGATTTTGATAAATGAGGTATCGTTAGAATCTCTAGCTTATTCCGGGTGACATAGGCTAGTAAAATTTTTAAAAAAATTGACGGGGTGACCATGGTCCCGCATTAAAGACCAAAATTGAAAAAATATATTCGAAAATAAGATTAACTATATAATCATCATCTAGAAAATGATGAGTAGATTCCAAAAATATATAACACTATAGTTCAATATTTAGTGATTCACAAAAAATATAATTTAATAAAAAATGTGAATAAGATTCAAAAGGCTACATATGCAAATCGCTTCTTAGGGAGGTAAACTCCAAAAATAATATGGCAGGGCAGCCGTATTTTTTAATTCGTTAAGTTAATTTCACTTGTTTGTTATTTTATCTTCATCCATTACTGTTTATTTGTTTAATTAAAACAATACGCCCAATCTAAGCCTACTTTAAGCATATCGCTTAGAGTAGGCATAGATTGGTCGTATTGTTTTTTTTGCAATTGCTACGAATTAACACTAGTACAATACCCTACATCAGTCGGTATTTACGTCAATATTATTAACATCTCAAATGTTGACTTCATACTGTGCTAAAATTGCTAAACTGTGTGTGCAGTGTGAATCACGATCACATCAGACTCGTTTTGAGGGGGGCTTAAAATTAAAAAATCAATACAGTATGTGCAAATTATCGGGTTCCTGCTAAAAACTAGTATCGAAGTTGTTGTGGAATTGCGCAACACTGATTTTGATTGAGCCCTAAGAGCCTATTACACATTGGCCCATCGCGCTTGGCGATTAATGTCATTTCCCTTGCTGGAAATATAAGTGTCGATTTTTTTTTTTTGACGACCTCCGTGGCGCATTGTGTAGCGCTGTTGTCTTAACGTGCGGAGGTAAGGGTTCGATCCCCGGCAGGGTCAATTTGGGAATTTGTAATTTCTGAATTTTCCCTGGTCTGGCCTGGTGGGAGGCTTCGGCCGTGGCTAGTTACCACCCTACCGGTAAAAGACGTGCCGCCAAGCGATTTAGCGTTCCGGTAGATGCCGTGTAGAAACCGAATAGGGGTATGAGTTTAGTATAACTGCCATGCCCCTAACAGGTTAGCCCGCTACCATTTTGGACTGCATCATCATTTACCATCAGGTGAGATGGCAATCAAGGGCTAACTTGTAGTGGATAAAATAAATAAAAATAAAACATCGCAAACTCTAGAAACCGCTTCCTAAACACGTGGTAGAGTCTGACATTATTTTGTCAAATGTGCCGTTAGTTTGTTGAAGAAATGATCAAAAATACTGTGTGATATAATTAATATAATAAACATAAAGTTTAATCGTAATTTGCAAAGCATCGTGCTAATTTGGAGTCAGGACTGGAGCTTTGAGAGTTTCAGTTGAAGCGAAGTCGAGTGGGGCGTCTAGTACGCCCGTGAAGTGAAACTCGTGTTTCAGTACCTACGTATGCTTCATTAATTTACAGTATCTAATGATGGGTATATTTCCATCCACTTCAAATGATATCATTCTATACATATTTAGATATAGCATTTTAAGTGCCATTAACAGTATCGTAAAGGGCTAGCACATTTTATGAGACATTACACATTGGACAACACGATTTTCCACCTCCAAAACCCACTGAGTTCAGAAATACTATAGACAGGTGGACTCTGAAAATTAATTTCAAATGACTTTGCATTTGTTTGAATTACATGGGAGAACATTTCAACACATCAATTATTGTCTCAAATGCAAACATTATTGTCTCCCTAGCAAGTCTTACCTAACATAAGACATTCCATTGCAATATTTCGCTGAATATTAAGCTGCAGACATATGCCAAATAGCTGTCAAAAATTATACAACAGTTAAAAATTTAAAGATGCTCCTTTAGTTTGGAAAGCTTCTAGCTTGATGACCTCCAAACTTCAATTCGTTTGAAGCCACACAATGATGGTGATTCTGGAATAAATATTTGTGAATTTATGTTGAATGTATGTTGTTTTCCTATCCTGATCTCGTCGTCTGACGTCACAATACACATTGAAAAGTATGTTATGCGCCTGGTGCTACTTTTGCGTAGTTATAATGATGTCCTTCCGACCGAATTTCGGCCACGGCGGCCTATCTCCAGAGAGATTAGCCATCTGCGCGGAAGATATTATAGTGCACAAGTATGTACGCAAACACAGGTGCACTCTCTGTTCCTTTACTCCCATAGCCAGATGGGACGGAAAATCCGACACGACCGGAGAAAGATCAGGTGTAGGTTATATAATGTTTTAGCCAATTATGGAAGAGTGGAAAGTAGGTAAATATCAAAAGGATCGCTAGCATTGATTGTCAAAGTTCGCTAAGTCAGCCTTCGCCTTTTTTTAAATCACGTGTGATCGTGAGAGCTCTATATTTCGTTTAGTATGTGCCAAAAGCCGATGAGGTCGTAAAGTTGAAAAAGGACATAAAACTTGGTTCAACCAACGTTTACGGTTTACCGTTTTATTTGTTTGAGTCTATACGTATTTATCGAGCGTTTGTTTTAAGTATGATTATTCTAGATATTCTAGAATGCTAGATTTCCCTCTCTCTTATGAGAGTGGAGGCTTGTGTCCAGCTGTGGGACGTTATTTGACTGTAGTCGATGATAATCTAAGAAAATTAGTTGCCATTTATGTGAGTAATTAAAATGAAAGCAATTAATTAATTCCAGCTTAGACTCTTAGCATATAATACTGGAGTTTCTCTTATTTATGGCAGCCATATGCCCAAATAACCGGACACCAGAGAGGCCCCCATGTTTCGATGGAGATCTGCCCTTCGATTGTGTAAGGAAATCGTAATCGTTTGTCAAACAAATAACGCGTTTAAGGAGTTCACAGATCACATCAAAAAGCCTATTTAAGATTTTGTGACAGTCTACAAATTGGATGAGATTATTTTAACTATCGGGATTTCAAAGCAAATAAGGCTAGGCAGTTAGGCACACACTGTACTAAAACTTCTATTCTGTGTTGTAGTTGGTCCCCGTAACTATAGATTTCTTCCTTATGGATTTTGCCCTTCAGAGAGTATATATGCGAGATGAGTATAATATAACGTCATTTTTTATCAGTAAATATTTAGGTATCATTACCATTAGTCATTCAATGTTCGGACTGTTACTTTCAAGATGAATGAAGAACATATAGGTATACACATTTGCGATAAGTGACTGATAACGTTGATCGCTTTATAGCTAAACCCTGTTTTATTAACTGATTCCCAAACCAGAGAGAGATAAGAGGAAAATCAATAATGTGTTATGGAAAAGTAAACTAAGTTATTTTTCCCTTCTTTTTATTACACCAAATAAGTTGTGATAGATACCAACTTACTGAGTATTAAGAAATTTAGCTAAACTCAAGCTCAGGGGGGCCTTAGGGGGTGTGAATTAGGGCTCTTGCAGGGGCCTCGCGTTCTTGCGCTGCAGTCATAGTCAGTTAATCATCTTGAAGGAATCAACCACAGGACGCGTGATTAGGGCCATATTCGCCTTAGCCCTATTGCTGTTTCTCCATTAATTATATGATTGTGTTGTCATAATGATCAGCTAGAAATTCCCAGTACTAGCCCGGAGTTAGGAAGTTGGCGGTGTTTCACCCCCGTGCCCGTGCACGTTAAGCCGTCGGTCTCGGTTCTTATATCACTAGCATGATAATAGTCGTTAAAGCCCGCCAACCCGCTATTATCACTAGCATGATACCTAATAGGCGTTAAAGCCACCCGCATTGGTACAGCGTGGTGGGTCTAAGCTCTAATTCCCTCTCTCCTATGAGAGTGGAGGCCTGTGCCCAGCTGTGGGACGTTAATGGGTTGTAGTGGAGTGGGAGTGATCGGCATTTTCATGCACTAGTGTCAATAATTGGACAGAAAAATATCAAGGCACTCTCCCGTCGCCCCGCAAAAGTTAGTCGAACGTGATTTCATAAATTCTTACGTTTCCTATCCCGTGTTTATTTCATCTAAGATTTTAAGCTAATTCGTCATTCCTAATGTCTATACTAGTGGTTCGCCCCGAACTGAGACCTCGCGGTATCCATAAGATAGTATTAACTATATATTGTAATAGTTAACCTTTAACATTATACGCAATTGAGCTAAAGAGTTCTATTGACATCATTGTGAAGTTCTGTTAAAAATACTGAAGCTCATTCAAAATTAAATATTTTCGTTTCCTTATAATATTTATCTTATTTTAGTATTTGTTGTTCATGTACAGGATATAATTCAAATAATTGATCAAGTTTCAGGCTCAGCCTTTCAGAAAATTTTGTGTTCTGAGGTCAACTTTGGACTTTCTAAAATCTCCACTCGAAAAGCCCCCCATTTCGGCAATTTTAGGGGAAAAATTAAAAAAAAAATATTTTTGTACTCTATTCCTTATTATCTTTAAAATGATATACCGCAACCTTATGTAATTCTATAAAAAATATTTTACTTCGCATTCGCTTTATGAGGGTCTCTCTGAAATAAAGATTTTTAAGAATCAGAATCATTCAACATGTAAGAATTTTACATTTAGTTTCTTAAAATTTCCATAACTCACTCTCACTAATTGTAATTTATGTTTGAGAAAATCTGTAATTGGCCATATTAATTCTGTTTTTTATAGTGTTTAAGTATTATTGTTTATTAGAATCGTTGTTGATTTTCCTATTATAATTTAAAAAAAAAAAACTTTTCGAGCCATATTCGGCTGGAGGCCATAGGTTTACATATTATATTTAAATTTGAAGTAATTACGTTCAGTAATTCAGAAGTTATAAGGCTCTGACAGACTGACGGACGGACAAATGCAAATTCACTCAAGTACACTCAGAGACCTTCGCTTCGCTCGGTCAAAAAAAATAAGTAAGTAAAGTATTGTTTCGCCAAAATCGCTTATTTCCATACAATGTCGTTAAGTTAAATTTCGCCGATAGTATCTGAAGGCTTGGTATCCCATCGTGTTCACTGCATGCTTTCTGCTAATATCTTATGACCGGTTCGCACACGCTCACAGAACGCTTACGAGTTCGGATATCTCGAAATCTCGATTATAGTTTTCGCTATAGTACGATAATAATTTAAAAAATTAAAAAAACACGACTGCCCTGCCAAAAAACGAACTAAAAAGTAAAAAAAATAAATTAATCTAGTTAAATAGAATCTTATTCACATTTTTATTAAATGATATTTTTTTGTGAATCACTGGATATTGAACCATAGTGTTATATATTTTTGGAATCTACTCATCATTTTCTAGATGATGATTATATTATAGTTAATCTTAATTGCAAAACATTAAGCAAAACGTGTTCTTGGTGGAAGAGCTCGACGAATAAGAACAAGAGTTGTCCTACATTAAATAAACATTTCATTTCATAACAATTTTTTTGTCATAATTAAAAAAACACTTTGTTAATAATTGTTAATAGTGTTGTTACTATTATCAAGTACTAACAATTATTAACCAAATTTTTTTTATAACATTACTACTGCAATTGTTATCTGTAGACAATTCCTGAAATTCTATTATAACGAAATGCAAACGATTTTGAACTGTTACAAGATATATTGTTGTGCTCGGTTTTAGAAATATTTTTGTGGTATAGGTGTTTCAGTATATTTGTTATTTCATTTTTTCTTAGTGTAACGTCAGTTGTAAGTTCCTGGAATCTCTTGTAAGAGCTGCATTACCCAAAGTGACACCTTCGATGGTATTGGGGATCAAGTTACTATTTGGATCATAGAGCCGAAGTAATCATAATAATAATAACTAATAATAGACCTTCATCTTTTTTTAAAGTAATACATTCTTTACTTATTATAGAGAAGCAGGCATTACTTTGCAGAAGTCAGTGATAATGAAGGAACTAGAAACTTAATTCGCTATATACATATTACATACCCTTGAGGTAAGGGTATGTGTGGCAGAATTGGAAAATAAATGTTTTTTCTTTCTCTCTTTCTATAATCCGCCACAGTAGGTAAATCTACGTGGGGTACATATGTGTGGTGTTACCACAAAGATTTACCTACTGTGGCGGAATAAAACGAATTAATTAACTAGTTCCTTCATTCGTTTTTACTTACACTTTCGAAGAATTCGACGTCGAATGTGTTGTTGCAAAACTCGCACTAGGATAACAGTCGCAGTTAGTTTATAAATACGATGCGCTGTGATGGGAAAGTGAAGTGGTTTTCACGGATCGGTTGATATTGTTGGCCGATAGGCTATTGTTAAGAACGATTTTATAACCGACTTTATAAAAAAGACTCTTGAATAGCTATTGTAGCTACTTACCAATCTATTATTATAATAAAAAAATTAAAAAACACGACTGCCCTGCCAAAAAACGAACTAAAAAGTTAAAAATCTAAATTAATCTAGTTGAATTAGAATCTTATTCACATTTTTATTAAATTATATTTTTTTGTGAATCACGGGATATTGAACTATAGTGTTATATATTTTTGGAATCTACTCATCATTTTCTAGATGACGATTATATAGTTAATGAACTAGAAGTTTAATTCGCTATAATCCGCTACAGTAGACAAATCTGTGTGGTACAGTGCGTGTTTCACCTGCAGCATGCGACACCCACCACCCAGCAATTCGCACAGGCACAACACCACACCACACAAATCCTCCAAATCACTCTCAACGTACGTTTCACTCCGACACCGGAGCATCCTCAGGAGATGTTGACTCGACAATGCACGATTGTGAAGTGACTATCGTATCGCAAGTTCCGGCTTATATACCTTTTTGGCATGGCGCATATGAATGGTTATGGTTATTATTTATTATAAAATCCTGCATAAATGTAATAAAGGGTTACGAATGTGCGTTTGGGAGCAATTAGAAATAATTAAACACAATAATAAAGGATTTGAGTTGCTAAATGAACAAATAAACGTATCAAATTCACATTTACTCAATTTATACAGTAATGGGGGAGGGGGCGGGGCTTCAGTATGAGCCATGCCAAAAAGGTATATAAGCCGGAACTTGCGATACGATTGTCACTTCACAATCGTGCATTGTCGAGTCAACATCTCCTGAGGATGCTCCGGTGTCGGAGTGAAACGTACGTTGAGAGTGATTTGGAGGATTTGTGTGGTGTGGTGTTGTGCCTGTGCGAATTGCTGGGTGGTGGGTGTCGCATGCTGCAGGTGGAAGACACGCACTGTACCACACAGATTTGTCTACTGTAGCGGATTATAGCGAATTAAACTTCTAGTTCATTCACTATCATGGACTTCCGCAAAGTAACGCCTGCTTCTATTCAAGATTATACAGCTAATCTTATTTTCGAATTATATTTTTCAACTTTAGTCTTTAATGCGGTACCATGGTCACCCCATAAATTTTTTCTTAATTTTACTAGCCTATGTCACCCGGAATAAGCTAGAAATTCTAACGATACCTCATTTATCAAAATCGGTTGTTGGTTCGGGTATAGAAGTTATGGTGGAATATACAAACTCACATACATACATTCATACATACATACATACGTACATGAACCCTGAAAACAATGTACTCCTTTTTTCAGGCAGTCGTATAAAAACGAAAAGGTTTGTCTGTCGATATTGTCAAACGCTTTTGACGAAATTTGGTATAGAGCTATATTCCTAGGAAAGGGCATAGCATTGTAATTCCGGAAAATTCATGAGTTTCAACGGGATTTTGATAATCTAAATCCACGCAAAGTCGCGGACAACTTATATCCATTTTGCACATGTTTAACCCGTCAACCAACTCGTTTAAAACCGCCATAAGCTAGTAACACCGTCGTATCGTGTGCGCAAAGTGCAGAAATCCTTTGTGGGGTCGAGTGTACACTTTTATAATATGGTTCCCAAAGAGTTTCTGGATTTGCCATTACATAGATTTAAAGACTGTGTTAAACAGCATGTGTTAAGTCGAGGTTATTACACTATCGATGATTTTTTGATGACAAAGTTGCATGGAAGCAACCGGCCTCGCATCCAGTGACCCACAAGTCAGTGTAATACTTGTAACGTATGTGCCGTGTTGTCTACATATTGTAACCTTTTCTTTTCTATGAAAAGAGCAACTGCTGAGTTTCTTGCCGGCTCTTCTCAGTAGAACAGCTTTCCGAACCGGTGGTAGAGTCTTAACGTTTCATATGTGACACAAGTTGTGCTACATGAAATAAATAAATCATTTATCATTAATTATTTATCAAAGCAACTAAAGGATTGTAAATAACCCTAATTTAAAACTTAATGAATCAAAAATAATATTATAATTAAACCTAAATGCTAGGTACCTATAATAGAAACTAGATGATTCCCGATACTTCCTCCGCGTGGATTGATGGTGGTTTTAAATATGTCCTGCCCCGGGATGTAACCTGTCTCTATACCAAATTTCATCAAAATCGGTTGAGTATTTGGGCCGTGAAAGCGTAGCAGACAAACAAATAAATAAATTAATTTTAAAAAAACTTAGAAACATTAACCAAGGACTTAAAAACATACATGAACGATAACACTGTAAAAGTTAAAACTGCGTTGCAGTTATTATCACCCTCCTCAAACATAGTACAGTGTATCATGTTAGATCTGAGACAATGGATGACGGTGACATACCCTAAGATTGTAAAATCCGTTAGATTATAATCTAACTCGCGAAATCGCAGTGTCGAAAGATACAATGTAAGGCATTATTTTCCGGTAGATTGTAATTTTGTAGGTTTATTAACCCGATAGAACCTACGGCCGGGCACTACCTGGTTATTTATGTCGAAACCTAACCTAACCTACATGAAACAGACAAGAAAACGTAAATACAATGAATATTTCAAAAATTGACACTCAGAACATTGAACGGTTCACAATCTGTCGACAGTTTACAATTTCGCGAGTTAGATTATAATCTAACGGTTTTTACAATCTTACGGTGACAGATACAAAAACTAAACTAAATTGTTAATATTAACTGACACACTATCGCATTTATAATATTAAGTATGTAAATATAATAAGATTACGGTGAAAACTACGTTCTATTACAAGCTTGAACGCATTACACGTAGGCACTAGTATACTATTTAGTATAGTATAGTATTTAAATGCATTCAATGTGAATTATATAGCAATGTTTGAATAGCAAATAAGTAACTTGGCACAAAACAATTCACTTGACCCCGTATGACCTGCCCCTTTAGTTTGCACGAACGTGTCATAGGTACGTACCTAACTACCTACCTTATATATTACTAGCGAAAGCCCCCGACTTCGTCTGCGTGGTTTGAGGTTTTTTGGTTCCCACGGGAACTCTTTAATTTTCCGGGATAAAAAGTAGCTTAAGTGTGATTCCAGAATTTATATCTCTAAGCCAAATTTCATAAAGATTCGTTCAGCCGTTTTGGCGTGACTGAGTAACATCTATCCATCCAAACTTTCGCATTTATATCTAATTTTACTATAGATTATCACTTGTTTTAAAGCAAGCGATAAGAGAGTACGCTGGGAGTTTAATTATTTATTTATATAGGTACACTAACCATTATACATATTAATTAGCCTATGCTATTCCAGACTATAATCTATCTCTGTGCCACATTTCAGCCAGATCCGTTCAGCCGTTGGGGCGTGATTGAGTAACAAACATCCATATATCCAGACATCCATACATCCATCCAAACTTTGGCATTTATAATATCAGTATAGATTAGTATAGATTTCTTATACATACCAGAGGCCCAATTGTCTAATCGTATTAATTTGACAGTTCATAACGTATAACTCGGACTTTTTAAGGAGTACATACATGCGTTTTGACGTGCAAGCATCTATGACCTCCTTAACCAGGTCGAATTATACGTTTGACGGACTATTACGATTACGATTTCCTTACGTAATCGGGGGCTGATTTAAATCGCTTCACTTTGGTATAATATTATGTGCGTACAACGTAAAGTTACCAACCGTACTACAAATATATAGTACTAGATGATTCCCGCGGAAACTCTTTAATTTTCTGGCATAAAAAGTAGCCTATGTTCTTCCCCGGGATACAGCCTTTTTTTTTTTTTTAATTATATAGGCCAGAGCTTGGCTGCAATCATTAAAGTGGTGATGCAGCATAAGGTGGAGCGCGCTTTCCTAGAAGAAGCCTATTCACTCTTGATTTGAAGGTACCTATATTAAAAGAGGAGGGGAAAACGGTAGCCGGAAGGGCATTCCATATCCTAGCGGTTCTATTTAGAAACGAGGAAGCCTAGCCCTGTTCCAAATTTCATCAAAATCGGTTGAACGGATGGGCCGTGAAAGCGTAGCAGACAGAAAGACAGACACACTTTCGCATTTATAATATAGTATGGAATATGGATATGGATTTCGATATTCCGATACGAAATATCGAATGGTATACCTACCGGTGCGTTCAAAATGGCTAGCGTTTCTCTAGTAAGCCTCGTTATTCCGACCAGAAATAAAGTATGTATGTTATAAATCGGAACGGAATTCAGATTCGATATTTCGAAACGGTTTTTCGCAATGGAACTCCGAATGTCTGTAGCCGCCTTTATGCTGCCTCGCTCGTGTGAAATAGGCATTAGGTATAAATAGGCACCCATTGTCTGTACTTTTAGTCTGCCTCCGACAAAAAAGGGGTCAAGGTTAGTGGTAAGAATAAGAACAGTCTGTAAGGCAGACGGTAGCCCCCACGATAACTTTCACATTTGAGTTATAGACTAGCTGACAATGCCGAGATTTTTCGAATTAAAGTCGCCCCCAATCTCTATTTGTTAATAGGTACCTACTTTATTATTATTATCTCTTCAACGAAAACATTTCAATAACATTTAATTTTATTCAAATATGAAAAGTAATCATTAATCATATTAACAAATAAAAACTAAACATTAAAAATATCATCTATGTCGCTGCAATAAGGCACATTTAGTTATTATTTAAAAGTGTGTTTGTCCTTCAATGACAGCACAACTCAGAATTGATCGACGTGATTTTTTACAACCGGATAAAGCTGAGGACTTGGAGAGTGACACAGGCTACTTTTTATCCCGGAAAAACAGCTTATGGGTCAATTGCACCATCGATTGTGGTTAACGTTAAATAATAAAGACCACCTAAAACCACTTTGTATTGTAAAAGTCGAGCTTCTACGTATCACAATTTGAATTATTAGATGATACTCGCAGGACAATTCCCTACGGAATTCCAATCGTGCTTCTTTCACATAGCAGACTAAAGACCCAAAAAGCAGATACTATTAAAATATTCAAAAAGCTTTGACAAAACATAATCTTCGTAATTCATAATATGGTCCGTTAGATATGGATGTGAGAATGACTTGTACCATTTCCACTCACTTGGCAAGCTTTTTGGTGGAGAAATTTAATGTTGACCCTAGCCATGGGTGATATAACTGGCTCACAGTCTGTATAGAGCTGTGGCCAAACATTGGCCCAAAGTCATGTTTGTAATTAACTAGCTTTTAGATGGTGTTTAACGTTACCATAGCGTTAAAATATATTAGTACCTTCCGGGTAAAATAACCATCGATGGTACAACTGATGCGCAGTCTGTATAGAGCTGTGGCCAAACAGTGGCCCAAAGTCCTGTTTTTAACTTTTAGATGGTGAAATTTAACGTTAACCATAGCTATAGCGTTAAAATATATTAGTACCTTCCAGGTAAAATAACCATCGATGGTACAACTGACGCGCAGTCTGTATAGAGCTGTGGCCAAACAGTGGCCCAAAGTCCTGTTTTCAATTTACTAGCTTTTAGATGGTGAAATTTAACGTTAACCACAGCCATAGCGTTAAAATATTTTAGTACTTTCCAGGTAAAATAACCATCGATGGTACAACTGACGCGCAGTCTGTATAGAGCTGTGGCCAAACAGTAGCCCGAAGTCCTGTTTTAATTTACTAGCTTTTAGATGGTGAAATTTAACGTTAACCATAGCTATAGCGTTAAAATATTTTAGTAATTTCCAGGTAAAATAACCATCGATGGTACAACTGACGCGCAGTCTGTATCGGGGGGTGGCAGGGTGGCTTATACGGCGCCAAGCGAGGGTGGCACGTAGACGGTTGCGTCACCTGACGAGTGGCACCGATTCACATCCCGCCACTTGTGCTCGTGAATGACATTCCTCTGCGTGTTATGTAAACCGTGCTCATTTACTGCGACTCAATACAAGCTGTCGTGTACTTTCGCTCTATTTATAATTCTTTGGCCATTTTACAAGCTTGTGGGTGTGTTTGTTTAGTTCAAATCTTGCAACTGAATTTTGGAACAGTCTCCAACCGATTGAGCTGAAATTTAGTGACGTCATTTTAAAACCAATATGGCGGACTCCCAAAGATGGTAGACTAGTTATTTTTTAGCACCCCTATGATATGGGTACCAATTAAAAGGATTTGTTGAGAAGAATAAGAAAATAAAATGACGTCACATTAGATTCAATATGGCGGATGATGAAAGTTTGTTTTTAAAAATGTTTTTCAATGATTTTGATTTATTACGCATAATTATGTAATATTTTTAAATGTGGTTACAACAGCCTAGTTTAGTTGCGCGGCTTGCTATTCGAATGCTCTCGTGAATTAATGGACTCGGGGGCTCTCTCGCATAATTTAACACTTCGGAGCTTTGTGCGCTTTAAAAAATTAATATTTTAGGAGTTACACAATTAAATCAATTGAGGTATAGGTACAATATACACCTCCTAAAACCTCATTTAAATACGTATGTCCACAACTGCCTTTTTAAATGTAAAAGGATAATTTTCACGACTTTTGAGACCTGACTCGTGTTTTTTTTCAGAACAGACCTGAGAAAAATCAGAAATTATAAATTTCCAAATAGACCCTGCCGGGAATCGCACATGGGGCGTTCCACGTTAAGAACCCGGGTTATCCAAAATATGTGATCCGCCCATTGCCACTTCAGCTTCGCAACTCTGAAATATATCTGACTCTGGTTCTCCTACTGATCTTTACATTTCTGATTTTATCTCTCCCTGAGTGACCCTGAGCCTTTCTTATCAGGTCCATAGTTAGCGACCAAAATTAGCGTATCTTTACTGTCAAAGCGGATCGTCTGCGACGGTCGGAACTCGGGATCGAGTCAGAGTCGAGATATTTCGGGACGCGCGCTCAGTAACATTCTTGTGAACTCCGGAGAGACGCAGTTTATTTTTAGGCCGTAATTCGCACGGACCTTGCCTCTTAAACGATCAGGCCTGCCAAGTACACGTAATTTCCGGGACGCTTGTTTGTTTGTATCAATATACCGGTATGTCCATACCAAACAAAAATTCTCGTATAGTACCTATAATAACTAGTAGTTCGCCCCGAACTGAGACCTCGCGGTATCCATAAGATAGTTTTAACTATATAACATTGTAATAGTTTTAACCGAGCTAAAGAGTTATTGGAGAAAGGAATAAACTTTTACCGAGCGCCATCTATTGACATCATTGTGAAGTTCTGGTAAAAATACTGAAGCTCATTAAAAATTAAATAATTTCGTTTCCTTATAATATTTATCTTATTTTAGTATTTGTTGTTCATGTACAGGATATAATTCAAATAATTGATCAAGTTTCAGGCTCAGCCTTTCAGAAAATTGAGAGTTCTGAGGTCAACTTTGGACGTTAGAAAATCTCCATTTTGATAGCCCCCCATTTCGTCAATTTTAGGGGAAAAATAAAAAACAACCAACCAACCCAATGTAACGCTATAAAATATATTTTACTTCGCATTCGCTTCTATGACAGCCCCCCTGAAATAAAGATTTTTATAATTTGATGAATTTTCAAGAACCTTTCTTAACGGATGCTTACGTGAGAATAGCTAGCCTATCATTATGTCCAACTCCAATCCGTCAAGTTGTTTGAGCTGTGCGATAGTAGATCAGTCAGTCACCTTTTTTCATTTAGATAAATATGATGACAAATAAAATTAAAAATTTGCTCAAGTAAATAAATTTTTCGTAAGTCCGGTTTATGGTTACCCTACGATTAATAATTAATACGCCATTATTTCACGGCAGACCATTCGGTTCACCTTTTCAATAAATATAACTCTTTTGAAGGTGCATTTTAGGAGGTCATGTCGATCATGTCTTATTTTTTTTAATGATTGATTTTTCCCTTTTCTTTCTTTATAAGCATTGCTGAAGGCCGTGACCCCTTTCATTAATCATCTCTCTGCGTCGTATTTCTTATTACTGAGGGTTGTGACTCGTAACCCCTTTCACATAAGAGTTTTCTTGGGATGATAATACGGTTGGTTCCCACGTCCTTCCGCATACGAATTGACTAAGAGTATTGAAACCCTTAGGTTTTGGTAACGATCATTATCAGATGAAAGTGATAATAACCGGGATCGACGGCTTAACGAGAGAAAGAAAGCTTGACTAAAGACCAAATTTGAATCTCCAAATTCGGTCACCGTTTCTTTTCCATTTTTTATTTGGTAGATCCATTCGACTATTCATAAGCACTTGTAAAAAGTCTATTTGAATACAAAATATTTGTATTTGTATTTGTATTTACCGACTTGCATAACAAACGCAATCGACTGATATGCGTCGTCACAGCTGGGTCATTCGTCCCTCATTAATACTCAATACTCAATACTCAATATAATTTATTCAATATAGGTACACTGTAGGTACACTTATTGACGTTAAAAATTACTTACTTATAAAACATGATGGTGATAATCGGTAACGGTATCTTAAAACTAAAGCTACGAGGGTTCCAAATGCGCCCTGGTCTGAGAAGAGCCCACAACAAACTCAGCAGGGTTTTTTTTAAATGATAATAATGTTATGCATCAATTTTTGTATGAGCTAGAAGTTTTACACTAAAAACTATAGATATAGACATGTTCATGTGGCAACCCTAATCATAGTTATGAGGAAGCAATGTTAAAGGACCTTTGAATTCCGGCCAACCGAGAAAAGACCTTCTTTGAAAATTAATGGGGTGTACTCAGTGATGCCCGCGACTTCGTCCGCGTGGATTTAGGTATCTTAAACATCCCGTGGGAACTCTAAAATTTTTCGAGATAAAAAGTGGATAAAAATTATTTCCAAAAACGATTTCGCGGTCATAATTTTTTTCTAAATTACAGATCAGTCGAATTTCAAATGTTAAAAGGGTACCTACTGTACAAAATTTCGTCGAGATTGGTTAAACGGATGGACCGTGAAAAGGTGATAGACAGTCAGACACACTTTCGCATGATATATAATTAGTATTTGAAGGTCGTGGGCCTATCCGAGAACGTATTTATTAATGCAACCTCATCTTTTGCCAATATCTATTTATTAATTCTCACACAATATATTTTACAAGTTGGCTCTTCCCAGTAGTACCGCTTTCCAAACTAGTGCACACGTGATATCTTATTGATCCAGCATTTAAGATAATGACCCTCGATATAACCCATCTCTGTAATTATTTTATTCAAATCAGATGGGCCGTGAAAAGGCCAGACACACTGACGCATTTTTGACCGAGCGAAGCGAAGGTCTCTGAGTCTACTTGAGTGAATTTGTAGTTGTCCGTCCGTCCGTCCGTCCGTCTCTCAGAGCCTTATAACTTCTGAATTACTGAACGTAATTACTTCAAATTTAAATATAATATGTAAACCGATGGCCTCCAGCCGAATATGGCTTAAAAATTTATAAAAATCTTTATCTCAGGGGGGCTCTCATAGAAGCGAATGCGAAGTAAAATATTTTTATATCGTTACATAGTGTTGCGGTATATCATTGTAAAGATAAATAAGAACAGAGTCCAAAAAAAATTTGTTTTTTAATTTTACCCTAATATTTACGAAATGGGGCGCTTTTAAAGTGGAAATTTTCTAACGTCCAAAGTTGACTTCAGAACGCTCAATTTTCTGAAAGGCTGAGCCTGAAACTTGATCAATTATTTGAATTATATCCTGTACTTGAACAACAAATACTAAAATAAGATAAATATTATAAGGAAACGAAATTATTTCTTTTCTAATGAGCTTCAGTATTTTTAACAGAACTTCACAATGATGTCAATAGATGGCACTGATGGTGTGTGTCGCGCGATGGTGTCTGTCTGATTCGTTCCTTCAATAACTCTTTAGCTCTTTTGCGTCTAATGTTAAAGTTAGTTATATTACAATATATAGTTATGACTATTTTATGGAAACCGCGAGGTCTCAGTTCGGGGCGAACCACTAGTTTATAGTAGTATGGATCAACTGTAGTCAAGGACGCGACTTTGACTAAAATTGATATCTCCCCTAAAATGACGACCTTCCTGGCGCAGCCTTGGGCGCTGTTGTTTTGACGTGGAAGGGCCCGGGTTCGATTCCCGGCAGGGTCAATTTGGGAATTTATAATTTATTGATTATTTAGACTCTGGCCTGGTGGGAGGCTTCGGCCGTGGCTAGTTACTACCCGCTAAGAGGTGCCGCCAAGCGATTTAGCGTCCGCTACGATGCTGTGTAGAAACCGATTCGGGGTATAACTGCCATACCCCTAACAGCTCGCTCGCTACCAATGCCATCTTAGACTGCATCATCACTTACCATCAGGCGAGAACGCACTCAAGGGCTAACTTGTAGTGGAATAAAAAAATATTGATATTTATTCGTTACTAAATACATAAATAAATAAATCTTTGTTTGCTAGATTGTAGGTATACAAAAGAGGTGTTACAATAAAAAAACCAAGCCACAATCAGCCACGAAATGGCATACAAACATTACTTTGGTCCTAATAAAACCTATGAATTACATTTAGTTCTTAAGTAGGTTAAGTTTAAAATCATTTGTTTATTATCTATTGTGTAAATTGTATTGGAATATTTCTGGAAAATAAATTTATTTATTTATTTATTTTATTCATTATTTAACAATAACTATAGTGATAATAGCTTCAACTATACCAAATCGAATACATTGCTAGAATAAACGGGAAAAACGGATGCCGGAATTCCACGTCTCCGAATAAGAAACTAGGAAGCAAAGCGGTTTATCAACGAGTACTGAGTAGGTACTAGGTACGTTACAACTTACAACTAGGTATAGTTACGTGAAGACCCGATAGTGCCACGTTCGTTTCATCCTATTCAATGGTTTTATCATATACTGAAGTATTTTCACAAAGGAGGGCGCAACTACCTTGTATGAAATTATCGGAATTTTTCAATGCATTATTCTTTCATATATTAAGTTCAAAGTTAATGTAAAAGCGTAAACTCATTAAAAAATCCTATTCCCATGTAAAGGATTACTTAAATGACAAGGAATCTTGGCAATGGATTTGATCTAATGGCTCTGATGGTTCCTTAGTTAAAGTGATTATTTGTGAAATGGTGATAATGAAAAAAAAATCCGGCTGAGTTTGTTGTGGGCTCTTCTCGGACCAGAGCGCGTTTGGAACCCTCGTAGCTTTAGCACAGTAAACAGATATCTTTGTCGCTAATGCGTGTCTAGACTAGCCGTCGGAATAAGCCCGGATTCTCACGGTCACATTACATTAGCTCGCTGAATTAAACCAATGGAATGACGCTGAAAAATCTGCCCCCAACATAAGTAGCGGCTTCCGCTGAACGAAGGTCGATGCAGTCAGCGTGACTTATTGTTACAATGTCTGACCCAGTACCTACTCCTTCTAATTGCCTCGTGGATCTACTGGCTAAAACTAGCTTTTTCCTCACGTAATATTCGATTTTCATACACATTGCAAAGCCCTATTTTACCCGTTGAATTTTCAAAAATCCTTTCTTAGCGGATGCCTTGGTACGTCATAATAGCTATCTGTCTGCCTTTTAGCCCGATGCATCCAGTAGTTTGAGCTGTGCGTTGATAAATTTGGATATATTTTATCTAACAGGATACTTGACTTATTATTTATCTTATTTTTTTTCAAACTAGGGTAAAAAAGGTGTTTTTATCCCACTACAAGATGTTTATAACCCTTGACTCCGATCTGATCCAGTGGTTTATGCAGTCTGAGATGGTAGCGGGCTATGGATATCGCAATCGCAGTTAAATTCAACCCATAGTCTTGTAGAAAGACCTGAGATGCCTTTTAGGGGTCTAAAAGGCATCTCAGGTCTTTCTACAAGGCATCGTCCCGACTCCCGGAATGTTAAATCGCTTGGGGGAACGCCTTTTCGGATTTACTATTATTTATTTATTTTTCTTTTTAATAGAGTAGCTTATAATCGCTATTTATGGAAGTCCTTGGTATAGATTTCAATCCAAAATCTGCACTGAGGAGTTCCTTAAGTAATGATTAAGCGACTCTGAGCGCGGTAGCAAACAGTGACAATTTTAACTTACATGAATTCCTAAATTGCCTCTGTAGTCTAGGCAATGGGGCGGTTTGTTGTATGAAGACCCCCGCATTCAATCCTCAGTCGTTGAAACTTGGTAGGGTTGTAGTATGGTATGAACCAATACTTATACAAAAAATCCATCCAGAAGTTAGGTATTTATACCTAAACCTTAATATTTATGACTGAATCTTTTATCGATTTCTTTTTAAAATAATAGTAGGTAAAATATTTACACTCAAAACCGAAATATCAAACGATATAACCATGCAGAACATCGATATTTAAACCGATTTTATTATCAAATCCTAAACTGCGTTGAAGCGATAATATACTTTCCTGCTTTAACAATTAGGTAAAGCATAAAAACCCTTACTTCCTTTATGATTTTTTATTGGACATTTTTGATTTACGTTTAACTCATGATACTTAATCATACTCTAAAGTTTTATCGCCTGAGGAATTATTGTTTGGGTCGACTAGCTTTATTGCCTAGACTACAGGAGAGGATCAGCTCCCACTGGAACCCAAAGATACATATTATATTTATTATACCAATGACCATGATGGACAATAATACTACGACTGTAGTAGTAACGGACGTACAGACGACCACTTATCATGCTCAGTGTTAGTGTGGTATTAGCTAACCTTGAAGTCGATATTATGATTTATAAATAGAGATCCGCTCTTTCCTGTCCAAAGTGTGTTCAACCCTAATATATTTCTCTCGTCGATCCGTTGCTCCGTTATGGCGTGATTGAAAGACAAACCGGCAAACCAACAAATGATTAGTTGATGACCGCTAATACTTACGAGTATATTTTGGTTTTTGAAAATCTTGACTGGGACTTGATCTCTTTGATTTTCCGGGACAAATAGTCTACCTATGTACTTCCCCGAGATACAACCTATCTCTATTAAATTGCGTAAAAATCGGTTGAACAGATGGGGACAGACACACTTTCGCATGGATTCCACCATAAATAGATTTTCATTATGTCTTACAGACAACGTCTTTCAAAACTTTCTCGGAGTGTAGACCAGTCATATTTTGTCTAATCTTGTGTACACTCTAAAGACCGTAAACACACACGTGATGTTGACTCTTGTCCAAGAACCTTGCTATTTTGATACAAAAACGCTCTATGTTTCTCAGGAGGTTTTTGGACATTTATGATATTACTTTTTAAAAAAGTCTCTGAAGTTTCAACAAAATTAACGATTAAAGCGTGTTTTGCGGTAAAAGAAAACGAAAATTCCCTTGGTACGCCTTTGCATGTAGCATAGATAATAAACCCATTGCATATAGGATAGTACCTGTCGCCATGACCGAACACACCCAAGATCTCAGAGACATTATAATTTTTTTATCGCAATCACCTCACACTCTTCCTTTATTGACCAGAAATCCATTGTCGCAGCATGAAAATAATAATTAAATACATAAAAATTTACCCAATCACAACAATGGAGAAGTTTCTTAATTGTTTTTTATAATAAATTATAAAAATTAGGGTGAAATTTTACAAAAAATGAAAGAAGCATTAAAAATCTCAACAAACGAAAAAGTTATGGAACTTTTGAATAAAAAAGTTGCGCTTGCGTGAATAATTATTTCTTTACGGTCGTGTGACGTCACTCGATCTTAAGAGGAAATGGTTTCCCCATACAATCGTATCTATCTGTTTTCTTCGTGCATAATTACAATATAGAAAATATTTTTGCACCATTAAATCCATATGTGTCCGTGCCATGTTCCTAAGTATTTCTTTTTTTCAATAAAGTATTAATTTAAAGAACCTTCAAAAATGCTAAAATGGCGCGCCATCGTCCGACATCCCGTATACAAATTTGACAAATATAATCAAAATAACAAAAACATACCGACTACTAATTTAAGAAGGACTACTAGTCCTTCTTAAATTATTCTTGAAAAAAAGTTACAATCGGTGCAGTTTTGGAGGAGGAAACAGAAAAATACGAGAATAAGAATTCGACTGTTTTTCATAGGTATGAAAAACACTCGAATAAATAACAGTTATTATCGGTCCAAGCTGCAGTTGTCCCTATCGGGTGTTATGGAATTCTATTCCGGCAGTATAATTGTTCAATACCTACCTATTCCCTAGGTTCCTGTTGATGCCATATCCTCTTACCTTTAAACAACCGAAATGCCGTAAAGTAATGAGGCGTGACTTAAATTTACCTATAATCACTTTAATTAGTGTGTGAAGATCATTTTGATGTAAGTATTAGAAACTGGGCCGCTAATTTACCTCGGCCATTACTCGAGTATGAAACCGCAATCGTTGTGCGTTAAAATATAAGTCAACCGAATGATTAAAAAAAGCACACTGATCTATTTATCGATATCTATGTTTTATTAAATATAATATAAAATATTTATTTCTTATAATTTCGATCTATATTTTCATATATTCATATTATTTATTTTCATTTGTAGCCCTGTTAGAGCGAAGCAAGTACATACATTAATAAAATTACAGTAATTAAAATATGTTACATTAGGTTATACCTTATCTTTTAATTTAATTATTGCATTTATATTGAAATCAAAATTAAAACATAAAAATCAGATTTCATTTGAAAAAAAAAATTGTCAACTACCCACAATAAACTATTATATTATGTCAAAATCTAAATTAATTATAAATTATTAAACAGATTAAATTATTAAATAAAATTATGTCAAATTTTCATTGAATTGCGTAAAAAATGATACTGACAACAACATGGAACCTCTCCATTGAGACACTAACATTCTGTGCTCTAACTAATATAATATGAATGATGCAGGCTTCGAATAATAGGGCACGGACCTCCCACCTGTGAGGCCACAGTGCTCACCACTGCGCCAGGGAGGTCCCCATGTTCCCATACATTAATCCCGCGGCAATCTAGGTACCGCTTGTGCGCCAAGGTCGTGGTACCTAAGACCACAGTGCTCTTAACTGCGCCAGGGAGGTCCCCATGTTCCCGTACACTTGTCCCGCGGTAATCTAGGTACCGCTTGTGCGCCAAGGTCGTGGTACCTAAGACCACAGTGCTCTTAACTGCGCCAGGGAGGTCCCCATGTTCCCATACATTAGTCCCTCGGCAATCTAGGTACCGCTTGTGCGCCAAGGTCGTGGTACCTAAGACCACAGTGCTCTTAACTGCGCCAGGGAGGTCCCCATGTTCCCATACATATGTCCCTCAGCAATCTAGGTACCGCTTGTGCGCCAAGGTCGTGGTACCTAAGACCACAGTGCTCTTAACTGCGCCAGGGAGGTCCCCATGTTCCCATACATTAGTCCCTCGGCAATCTAGGTACCGCTTGTGCGCCAAGGTCGTGGTACCTAAGACCACAGTGCTCTTAACTGCGCCAGGGAGGTCCCCATGTTCCCATACATTAGTCCCTCGGTAATCTAGGTACCGCTTGTGCGCCAAGGTCGTGGTACCTAAGGCCACAGTGCTCTTAACTGCGCCAGGGAGGTCCCCATGTTCCCATACATATGTCCCTCAGCAATCTAGGTAGCGCTTGTGCGCCAAGGTCGAGGTACCTAAGACCACAGTGCTCTTAACTGCGCCAGGGAGGTCCCCATGTTCCCATACATATGTCCCTCAGCAATCTAGGTAGCGCTTGTGCGCCAAGGTCGAGGTACCTAAGACCACAGTGCTCTTAACTGCGCCAGGGAGGTCCCCATGTTCCCATACATATGTCCCTCAGCAATCTAGGTAGCGCTTGTGCGCCAAGGTCGAGGTACCTAAGACCACAGTGCTCTTAACTGCGCCAGGGAGGTCCCCATGCTCCCATACACTTGTCCCGCGGCAATCTAGGTACCGCTTGTGCGCCAAGGTCGTGGTACCTAAGACCACAGTGCTCTTAACTGCGCCAGGGAGGTCCCCATGTTCCCGTACACTTGTCCCGCGGTAATCTAGGTACCGCTTGTGCGCCAAGGTCGTGGCCCAACTGCGTCTCAGCTCCGGAACGCATAAGTGCTAAATCACTATGATCCGGCTCGCCGCAGACCCTTGACTACTTCGCAATGGATATAAATTGTATTCTCATCATTATCTCTAGGACGGTGCGTTAGTGTGGGTTAGCACCAATAGGCATGATGACTGATTTTGAAAAATGGTCAGATTATGTTCGGGAGTATCCATTATTCCGATAAAGTATCTTATTTCAGCAGAAAAATAAGGTTTGGTACAAAATATTGGCATTAGAAAGGACTTGACCGGTGGAACTATGGCAGCTTGCCTAGGTGTCAAAAATCAATGTTCAGCAATGATTTCTTTATTATTGTAATTGTAATATTTCACTGTTTTCAGATAAAAAAGTTTCAGGAGTCTGAAGGCTCGGAAAACTGCGAAAATGAACAAAAAAGTTTCACCAAAGACTGCTTTCCCACACTAGATGGCGCTATTTATTGTGTTGAGCGAGTCTAAAAAAATATTTTCAAGTATTATTTCTTTATTATTGTAATTGTTATATTTTATAGTTTTCAAATAAAAAAGTTTCAGGAGTCTGAAGGCTCTGAAAACTGAGAAAATAAATAAAAAAAAGTTTCACCAAAAACTGCTTTCCCACACTAGATGGCGCTAGTTATTGTGGTGAGTCTAGAAATTGGTTACTACTTTTGGTTAACAAGTTCAACTATTCGACCACAGATGGCAGCATATGCTATGTGAAAGGGCGTTCCTTTAAACGCAGTATTTCAAAATGCTTTATTCGATCTATTAGTTTGAGACTTGTCAATAAATAAAAATAATTATAAACAAAACATACATTTCCTTTTCATTACTATTTAATTGATCAAAAATAAATCGTTCATAATATAATGACTAAGGTACTTAAATGGTATTCATGTAGAGTTACAAGATTATTATTAGGCATGGATATAATGGAACGTCAAAATGGAGTAGTGCTTAAAGAGGAAAGCGGACGCTCAAGATTTAAACAATAAACGTACTGTTTTTTTTTTGTCATTTAAACCCTGACCTTATTTGGAATAATAAATCCATAATAATTTCGTTTTGAATTTTTAAACCTTACTGTAAAATCGGAAATCCTGTGCATTGTCCCGAATCGGAGGGCAATTACTGGTCATGTCCTTTAACATTTAAAATTCACGCCAAAACGCTCGCGAGTGTCATGGCGTCGTTTGTGACGTCACTATTGTTTTTACCAATGTACTCTGTGCAGTGTGCAGTAAGCAATAGTGCGATTATCAAACCAACAATTGTGACGTCATTCGGTTTTTGGTGTTTCATCCATTATGGCGGATTGGTGTATTTTATAGATTTATTTTATCAAAATAAATAGCAATCTCACTCGAAATAGAAAAATAAATACGTTTTTTATATTCCATGAATCCTATTTCATTGGATAAATTCATAATTTCATTTATTCTTGGATACTGTCATCATGGCTATTCATGGCCAAACTTTTATGTATCCTTTAATATGCGAAGGACCATTAGCGTTCCGGTACGATGCCGTGTAGAAACCGAATAGGGGTATAGGTTTAATATAACTGCCATGCCCCTAAAAGGTTCAGGCATCATCACTTATCAGGTGAGATCGCAGTCAAGGGCTAACTTGTAGTGGATAAAAAAAGGCACCGCGGGAAATTTCTAAATTTCTGGGATACAAAGTAGCCTGTTTGCTATTCCAGACTATAACCTATCTCTGTGCCAAATTTCATCCAGATCCGTCCAGCCGATTTGGCATGATTGAGTAGCAAACATCCATACAAACTTTCGGATTTACAATATTAGTACAGATTTGCCATGGCAATAACAAAAGTTAACGAACAAAATATCTATCTTATAATAAATTATGTATAAGTTACGGTCTACCAATACAGATTTTTCCACCGTGTAGATAGGTATAAAATGTGTAACACGGTATACCTACTTTCTGAATTCTGATTCATTACGAGCAAATATTTTTAAGAACTCCTTTCGAAAGTTAGCATAGCCTTAGAGAGTTGTTTACTGTAGGATTAACGTTATGTCCCCAATATTCAATGAAACGCTAAACGACGTGATAATAAATTAACTAGGTAGTTAAAAATAAGCCTTATAAAAATATAAATATATCACTATCGCTTCATTATTTGTAGCTTCTGGTGCTTCTGGTTTGGTGTGTTTTTTCTATGACATTCTACTCGTGTGTGCAATCAATAGATATAGTATTGCTAGCAATGCCACCGAGTTTGTTCGCGTGCATTGAGGATTTTCTGGTTCCCGCGGGATTTCCTTAATTTTCCGGGATTAAAAGTACCCTATGTGCTTATTCTAGACTATAATCTATCTCTGTGCCAAATTTCATCCAGATCCGTTCAGCCGTTCAGCCGTGATTGAGTGACAAATCCATCCATCCGTCCAAACTTTCGCATTTATAATATTACTAGCTGATGCCCGCGACTAAGTCCGCATGAATTGAGGATTCTTGTTTCCCGCGGGAACTCCTTAATTTTCCGGGATAAAAATAAGTTCCAAAGGACTTGACCAGTGGAACTATGGCAGCTTGCCTAGGTGTCAAAAATCAATGTGCAGCAATGATTTCTTTATTAATGTAATTGTAATATTTCACTGTTTTCAGATAAAAAAGTTTCAGGAGTCTGAAGGCTCGGAAAACTGCGAAAATGAACAAAAAAAGTTTCACCAAAAAACTGCTTTCCCACACTAGATGGCGCTATTTATTGTGTTGAGTCTAGAAAATATTTTTAAGCATTGCTCACTACTTTTGGTTAACAAGTTCAACTATTCGACCACAGATGGTAGCATATGCAATGTGAAAGGGCGTTCCTTTAAACACAGTATTTCAAAATGCTTTGTTCGATCTATTAGTTTGAGACTTGTCAAAAAATAAAAATAATTATAAACAAAACATACATTTCCTTTTCATTACTATTTAATTGGTCAAAAATAAATCATTCATAATATAATGACTAAGGTACTTAAATGGTATTTATGTAGGGTTACAAGATTATTATTAGGCATGGATATAATGGAACGTCAAAATGGAGTAGTGCTTAAAAAGGAAAGCGGACGCTCAAGATTTAAACAATAAACGTACTGTTTTTTTTGTCATTTGAACCCTGACCTTATTTGGAATAATAAATCCATAATAATTTCGTTTTGAATTTTTAAACCTTACTGTAAAAACGGAAATCCTGCACATTGTCCCGAATCGGAGGGCAATTACTGGTCATGTCCTTTCATCCTTTCAGCCGTTTGGGGGTTTATGAGTAACAAACGTCCATCCATCCAAACTTTCGCATTTATTAATATTAGTATCTAGATACTAGATATGAGTGGTATCTAAATAACATGCGTGACCTCTACATGGGGATGACACAAGAGCTCCATTGACCGAGCGATGCGAAGGTGTCCGAGTCTACTTGAGTGAATTTGCACTTGTCCGTCCGTCCGTCCGTCCGTCAGAGCCTTATAACTTATGAATTACTGAACGTTATTACTTCAAATTTAAATATAATATGTTAACCGATGGCCTCCAGCCGAATATATTTCAATTTCAATTTCAATTTATTTTATTATTTACAAAAAAACTTACACACTAACCACACCAATATAAATTACATTTTACTTACTAGTAAACTACACCGGAATAATTTGGCCATTTGCATGGGTGGCTGGGTCTGAATCCTAACTAGTTTGACTGTGACTAGGATTTCATGCCCACTTCCATCGCGGTTTGCGGCTCGTTCGTTTATCCAGTTTATTAGAAATTAAGATAGATACTTTACTTCACACAAATACTCCCAAAAATGCACGAAAACTTAGCAAAAACTCCACACTAAATAGAATATGCCGAAGAAATTGTATGCCTACCCGCTTTCAAAAACTGACGCGGTCGACGACGCGAGCATTGTGTTACGTAGATATATGCGCAGTTTGCAAGAAGAGACATTGAGCGTACTTGTTACTTCGCAGAATGGCGAACCTTATTATAATGTGAATAACTTTAAGTAGTAAGTTGCTAAATATATTTAAGATTTTAGTTAATTTCTATTATGACGTTATTACGTAGTTTATTATAATATGGCTAAAAAGTTTTTTTTTTATTATAATAGGAAAATCAACAGCGATTCTAATAAACAATAATACTTAAACACTATAAAAAACAGGATTAATATGGCCAATTACAGATTTTCTCAAACATAAATTACAATTAGTGAGAGTGAGTTAAAGAAATTTTAAGAAACTAAGTGTAACATTCTTATGACATGTTGAATGATTCTGATTCTTGACAAGTGAATTTAATTTAACGAATTAAAAAATACGACTGCCCTGCCATATTATTTTTGGAGTTAACCTCCCTAAGAAGCGATTTGCATATACTTAAATAGCCTTTGGAATCTTATTCACATTTTTAATAAATGATATTTTTTTGTGAATCACTGGATATTGAACTATAGTGCTATATATTTTTGGAATCTACTCATCATTTTCTAGATGATGATTATATAGTTGATCTTATTTTCGATTTTTAATGCGGGATCATGGTCATCCCATCAATTTTTTTTTAAATTTTACTAGCCTATGTCACCCGGAATAAGCTAGGGATTCTAACGATACCTCATTTATCAAAATCGGTTCAGGCGTATAGAAGCTATGGTGGAATATACAAACTCACATACATACATACATTCATACATACATACCTACATACATACATGAACCCTGAAAACAATATACTCCTTTTTTCAGGCAGTCGTATAAAAATCTTTATTTCAGGGGGGCTCTCATAGAAGCGAATGCGAAGTAAAATATTTTTATAGCGTCACAAAGGGTTGCGGTAAATATCATTTTAAAGATAATTACGAATAGAGCACAATATTTATTTTTTATTTTTCCCCTAATATTGACGAAATGGGGCGCTTTCAAAGTGGAAATTTTCTAACGTCCAAAGTTGACCTCAGAACTCTCAATTTTCTGAAAGGCTGAAACTTGATCAATTATTTGAATTATATCCTGTACTTAAACAACATATACTAAAATAAGATAAATATTATAAGGAAACGAAATTATTTAATTTTAATGAGCTTCAGTATTTTTAACAGAACTTCACAATGATGTCAATAGATGGCGCTCTATAAAAGTTTATTCGTTTATGGATACCGCGACGTCTCAGTTCGGGGCGAACCACTAGTTTATCTAAGGAGCTATAAGCATCGATGGCTGTGGGTTATAAAGTGCACTTTGGCAGTGCATCGGAACTTTCTATAGAGCGAAGCACCAGGCAAGCATAAGCTACAAGGGATGAGAACTGCACCCTGAGCCCCGCCTCCCCCCTAGGTGCACTAGGTCCTGCCTGCGTGGATGGATCGATATAATGAAACCTGCGCTTATTGAAAGCGAAAGTTGTGAACTACGTCACTCTGAGCATACACGGTACTTGCGTTTAACGGACCGGCTTACAGAGAGGTTTTTGATCACATGCAATCACTGTGGAGTAAAAAGAAATTGGCAGTCATAGGGACTGCCGATAGAAGTGAAAACGAAGATTTCCTTAACACAAAGGCTTTAATTTCGAATGTAGTATATTTATATTTGAGACATTTTGTCTTCGTAAAAGAATCCACATTTTACCCGCTCCCAAAAAGTGATCAAGTGCTAAAGAAATTTTCACTTCAAAAATCTACCGGAAAAGATGGAGTCGATTAGCGTGGCGTAAGATAGTCTAATATTACAGTCAGTTTAAAAAACATTGAAACTTATTTCAGGTCATAGGTAGGTACTTACTTACTACTTTCTGTTCTAGTCTCTGTGCACAGATAGCCAATAGTCAAAAATAGGACTACGGCCTAAGACCCTGGCAAAAAACCTTGAGGATTCGATTCTTAGAGCTCCGAAGCCTTTCCCAGAAACACGCCACACGACCTTTCTCATCGTATTGTTTAACCCAATCTAAGTTATATTGATACCTCTTTGTTTCTTTTGATTACCTGTGTATTACAACATAGATTATGTTGTATTACAACATAGATTATGTTGTATTTTGACGACCTCCCTGGCGCAGTGGTATAAATGGGAGGTTTTAGGTTCGGTCCCCGGCAGGGTCAATTGGGCTAAAAGTTTATAAACTCTGAATTTTGGTCTAGTGGGAATCACTCTTAAGACAAAGACGTGCCGCCAAGCGACATATGCTAGCTTGTAGTGTTTAAAAAAGAATAAAGGGCCACTTACTTGCACTAGGACTTTTAGATTGATTTAGTTAAATATTTGAATGCTGTCAGCATTAAGAAATATAAATAAATCAGTTTAAAATTTAAATGTCCTTGTGCAAGTGCTCCTTAATATTTTACTTGTTGAGGGCCTCATCAATTTGAACGAGAAAAATGACGTGTCGTGTGCATAATTACGGCAATGGAAACGTTCTTGTTACTCCACTGCGATCCTGCGTTCCTAATGAAATAGAGTAGCTTAGGTGCACTTTGTGCAGTGGACGACCCACAAACTAACAAAACGGAAATTACATCTTATAACTTACGAAATAAAAGCGATATTAGATTGACTAATTCATGATGACTTTGGGTGCAACATTCTATACATGTGATTCATTTGCAAGTTGCATTTTGAAGAGCTGTGAATGCACCCGTAACACAAAGGGAGAGCTAGCCGTAGAAGCCAAGTCACCTTGAGTTGGTGAGGGTAGTTGAATTCAAAATGAAGTAAACGGAAATATGAATCATATTTCATACAAGATAAAATCCAAATAAGTTAAAAAGCAGGATATGTGTCACCGTTGGAAAAAAAATTGTATTGATGCAGCAGTGGACTGCATACAGTTGCATCTCCTGTCAGTAGAGATGCATAAACCTAAAGAGGTGCAAATCCCGCCCATGCAAAATCAGAATTGGGACAGCCATGCATTTCCTTCTCTTACCTCAGTAATTAAGTACTAATTAATAATTGCACCCCCTCAAAATGAATTGGAAGATTGCAATACGAGTGCACTATAAAATGATAGCTTAGAAAGATCCAACAATAACAATGGTAAAGTTCAGCAGAAAAGCAAAATATCAAAAATTCATATCTAATCTATCCTGCTCTTAAATATAAAACACATATAAAGTGAATAATCAAATATCATCTTTTTCTGAGATTATCTTAGAAATTACCAGACACATTTTGTATTTAAAGCATATACAAATTCGATATAGCCCCGCCCAAAAGCATAATAGTTTGTCAGTGAGAATATGAAGCATTTCAGTAGGTGTGGGTTAATGAATAAATAATACTGGCAGGACGGAAATTGCATCTCATTATAAATTATCGCTTAGCCGAAATAAAAGCGATATTAGACTGACTACCCAAATAACTTTGGGTGCAAAATTCTTTTAAATGTGATGCATTTTTACTAAAGTTGCATAAACTCGAAGAGCTGTGAATGCACCCGTAATAGAAAAGGACAACTACAAAATTATTTGTACATTTTTGAAGTGGTCGAGTAGTTGAATTCAAAATCAACTAAACGGAAATATGAATCTTATTTCTTACACGATTAAATCCAAATTAGATTGCACTACAAGAAATGAATTGAACGCATCCCGGTTTAAATCGTATGGATGCAGGCACAGATACGATGGACCGCCTGTCACTAGAGATGCATAAACCTGAAGAGGTATCAATGTAGGTATCTTCACATTTACTATGTGGATTAAAATGGGATAGTAAGATTATTGCCTCTAAAATGTCGGAATTAAAAAAAACTTATTCCACGCGGACGAAATCGTGGGCATCAGGAAGTATTTTAATGCAAATGTGATTTCGTTTGTTGATGTTGCATCCCGGAGAAGAATATATGTAATGGAAAGTCTTAATTTCCCTAATCTTTCAAGAAATATCTAAAACCACGCGTACGAAGTCGCAGGCATCAAATCATTATAAATGTCCAGCTATGAGCTATGACGTAACAACATGGCGAGAATACAGTCCTATTCTCAGTTCGAACGCGCAGTATTTACATTAAAAAGTACTCTGAAATACATTAATTTTGAGTGGCTGCCAAAATAGTGTGATTGTTCGGCGCCGATCATAATTTTGCGGGAAAGATGACATTTGAGGGTGTTCAGTCCTATTTTAAAATTCCATTACAAGTTTGCCCTTGACAACCCAACAGACAAACACTCATCATATACTAATACCAGCTGATGCCCGCGACTTCGTCCGCGTTTAATAACCTTTTAATTCCCGCGGGAACTCAATTTTCCGGGATAAAAGTAACAAGTGATGGATTCAACTATCCACATGCAAAAAATCAAGTCAATTCGTTGTTCTGTTGCGGCGAGATTGAAGTACAAACCAACACACATTCGCATTATAATATTAGTATGTTATAAAGAGCTCCAGCTTTTAGGATTTTTTTTTAGGGTCATAGAATTATCAATCATCAACTGTCTATATAATTTAATAATTAGAAGCGCGGCTCTTCTCGAGGGTACACGGGCCTCGAAGCATGTCCTCCTTACCCGGGCGAGCCGGGGCAATTTTGTACCCCAGTAATTGTCTTCTAGCCGTGAATCGACATCGTCCTTTTTTTATCCACTACAAGTTAGCCCTTGACTGCGATCTCACCTAATGATAAGTGATGATGCAGTCTAAGATGGTAGCGGGCTAGCCTGTCAGCGGCATGGCAGTTATATTAAACCCATACTCCGGTTCGGTTTCTACACGGCATCGTACATATATTTAGGCCACAGGCCCCTGAGCCAGTTGGCAACAAGGATTCATTTTTAGCTTTTTAAAATTTCCGATAGATGGCGTGGACCTACCTTAACTCGCGCTGAGCATTTTTTGTACGGGGTCAATATATTGGACGACCTGTATTTCTAGCTTTTAGGTACGAGGTCTAAGCCGACTGCAAGCAACGGCTACAGGTGAGGTTTGACCCGGACATCCTGGATTCTGTCAGAAACCAGAAATGTCATAGTGACATGTCTCATGCAGCAGTTGCCTGTACACGGCTTCGAATTCGTACCTTAAATTAGAATTGACTTCAAGACTAAAGGTCGCTCGCGACTTCGTCCGCGAATAATTCTGATTTCCTATGAGATTATGATATTTTCTCGCTGCAAAATAGTCTAGGCAATTGGGCGGTTCCGTTGAATGGCCAGACCCCTGCATTAAATCCTCAGTCGATGAAACTTGGCTGGGTTTTAGTATTGGATGAACCAAAACTTACACAAAAGTATCCAACAAAAAAAATATCCGGAAGTTAAGTATTTAAAAGGGTAATTTATACCTAAAACTTAATATTTATGATTGAATATTTTCTTGATTTCTTTTTGAAACAGTAGTTGGTAGTATATTTTCACTCAATACCGAAATTTCAAATGAAATAATCATGCAGAACATCGATATTTAAACCGATTTTATTATCAAATCTAAACTGCGTTTACGCGATAATGTACCTTCCTGCTTTAACAATTGGGTATAACATAAAACCTTACTTCCTTTCTGATTTTTTATTGGATATTTATAATATACATTTAACTCGTGATACTTTATCATATTATAAAGTTTCACCGCCTGAGGAATTATTGTTGGGGTCAACTAGTTTTATTGCCTAGACTAAAAAGCCTATCTAGGGTACAGGCTTTATATAGCGTATGCAGGTTTTTATTATATAAAACTAATAACCTAAATGCTGATTTTCATGTCTATAGTACTTCAAAATCATAGAACTTTTATGTAATCTTCCAATCCTCATTTCACTCCTTTTGGGGTGGATTTTCGTAAAATTGCTTATTTTTCAAGTCTCTAACTTTGACTTTGGTAAGAATGTAGATACAGGTTTTAAAAGTATCGATATGTCACCATTAGATTATAATCTAACTCGCGAAATTACAAACTATCGAAAGATTGTGAACTGTTCAATGTTCTGAGTTTCAATTTTTGAAATATTCATTGTATTTATGTTTTCTTGTCTTTTTCTTGTAGGTTAGGTTAGGGTTCGACATAAACAATCAAGTAGTGCCGGGTTATCGGGTTTAAATACCTATCAGATTACAATCTACCGGAAAATAATGCGTTAAATTCTAATCTTTCGACAGTTTAGAATTTCGCGAGTTAGATTATAATCTAACGGTTTTTACAATCTTACGGTGACAGATAAATAAGTACGGATACGGAATAGCCAATTCCCCTTTCTATGACAACTATTTTCAAATATACACACATTAGTGGTTTTAAAGCAGAAGTGGGTGGACTTGTCCTTGTAACTTTTTTTATCTTGTGCTATCTACCTACGACGTGGTTTCTACGTTAATGACATGCAAACTAATTAAAAATAACCGGTCCTATTTCAATGAGGCTATGCCTTATCTTTGAGTACATACCTACCGGTGTCTGGTGAAAAGACATTTCTTCTCGCACTTTACATTTAAAGTTATCTTGCATCTTACCTATCGTAAAGTAAATCCTATTGGAAAAAGGATCAACTTTATGAATTACCTAATAAAAATTAAAATCACTTTATGCTTTATTATTATAACTTAGCTAGCCTGCCAAAATTCCATAAATAAGTAGTAATACAAACTAATCTACCATACAATTCCCGCGCAAACTCAGAACCATATTATTGAAGGATCTCCTCGGCGTTATAAGCTCCTGGTATTTTCTGATGAATAACAGTTCAATAACTAGACTCTGGGGGAGTCTAGCTCAAAAGCGCATGTGTAGATTACCTGCGCATTGCTAACTTGTATTAGCCACCTGCAATATGGCTCTGTGCTCCTAGTACCACGGTAAGTTTATAGCTCAATGCAGTTGGCCGGGGACCACGCATGCTCAGAGTGCATCAGATGCACCTCATAAAAAAGTTCATAATATGTATAGGTACATTTACTTCTTGGGTCATACTAAACAAATCTATCTATCTAATACCTTTAAACGAGCAATTCCTTATTTAAACCTTAACACTAAAGCATTAAAGTTTAATTTCGAATGTAGTGTATTTATATTTAAGTTAAGATCATTTCGTCCTCTAAAATGTAAGCAGTCATAATTTCAAAACATCATACTTACAACATAGTAAATTAAGGATCAACGTATTCTTACATCTTTATATTGCATTTATTTATATTATTTTTATAAAAACCTAATTTATATATAAATCATGCCCACGTGGAATGGTGGCAAGAATGCTGGCTGCATTTGCGCGCTGGACAGCCAGGCTGATCCTTTGCGCAAAAAATGAGCCAGCCCTTCTGTCACCAGATGAGGCAATTAACCGCGGTGAAATATCTCGCAAAAAATTTTTAGCACTAAGACTCCACGGCCCTAGGGTTGCATTTGCAACAACAGTTAGGCAAGTTGCAACAAACTCTCTTCATGTTACCCTAATGAAAATCTGAAACTGAAGCTATTTTGAGCTGCATTTCAAGCTTAAGTAGCTGATAAGTTGATGTTGAGCAAAAAATATTCAAAAATCTCTCTTCTAACCGGAAGGCTTTTGAGAAAGAAATAGCAGAATTTTGCAAAAACAGCATCTCAAGTACTAGGAATGCAAAGCTCACGAGGGCATTCATTGCAACTTGCAGATGCATTTCATGTTTTATCTCTCTCGCGTGTGAATAACACCTATGAGGTAGAGAAAGAACGCGTCCGATGCAGGAAGCTTCGTAATGCGCATAAAACTTTCAATTTCGTTAGTACCTTATGTACTTTTCGCTCTCGTTACGATAGATATGCACTCGTTTATATATTGATTATAGGTACATCGAATGCTTAACACACACACTGATTTATGTGATCCCAGTAGTAGCATCTATCGTGAAACTATTAACTATCGTGCTGAATTTACCTGAAACACAGTGTAAACTCTGATAAAGCGATACTGAAAGGAGGGCGCATTTTATGTCATTAAATGGAGAAAATTAATTGTATACATATCATTGCGTCTCAAAGCGACATCCAAAGTTTAAGAATAAGAAGTATCTCATGTAAGTTATAGTTAAATATTATTTACTCAAAACCATAAATAACTTACACGCGTTTAACTGACAATAAAGACAAAATACAAACATGCACCCAGAAATCTCTACACGGAAGACACCGCTGCGATTTAAAGCAACAACATGTCGACACCGAAGCGTCGAACGAGTGGCTGGAATGAGGTAATCTATTCCCTGAAACTGAGGGTTTCATGCTTGCCTTCCAAGATCAAGTTATTGATACAAAAAACTACCAGAAACATATTATCCGTAATCCAAACTTTGTCGATACATGTAGACGATGCCATAACAGTACAGAAACTATACAGCATTTATCAGGTGCATGCAAATCTATATCACAGGCAGACTACAAACATCGCCACGATCAAGTCGCAGCCATAATCCACCAAAATCTAGCGTATCAATATAAATTAATAGAAGAAAAAAGTACCGTACTATAAATACCAGCCACAGTCAGTTCTGGGGAACAACAGCTACAAGGTTTATTGGGATAGAACCTTAGTGACTGATAAAACCATATATTATTATAATAGACTCGATATAACTAAACTAGATAAAAAAAAATTCAGTGCTCCTAATAGATATTGCTATCTGTAATACACACAATTTAGCTTCCACATACACAGAAAAGATTGCAACATACACCGACTTATCTATAGAAATTAAAACTAGTGGAAAGTGAACAGCACAAGAACTGTCCCTGTGATTAATTCATCTACAGGAGTTATCCCTAGAACACTGCATAATAGTTTGAAAGCACAAAAAATTAATTGCAAGACCTATTTGCTTCTACAAAAGGCAGTAATCTTAAATACATGCCGCTTAGTACGTAAGTTTTTAACACAGGAGTAGGTAACCCTAATTATGCACTTGGCTCCGGCCCGTGCGTAGTTATTTTCACCTTCGTATAATGAAGAGAATAAAAAAGTTAAACCAATATAATAATTAAACTCAGGTCGAATAGTCATCGATGTTTGTGGCTTATTCAATAGCATCAGAAATCAACTTAAAAATCTATACCTACAAGTTATTCAGTAGAGTTTCTGGTAGTCGGAAGGGTTTTGCGATTTATCACAGACCAGTAGAAGTACGCCCAAAGTTTGCATCAAAAGTTTCCCTAATCGACGATTCTTTCTGTATGATAAAATGAATAATTGTGCACACATTGTAGCACACTGAAAGTTTACCCACTTCGCGATCAATTCGTGAGTGAAGAATGAATTAAAATCACACCATATAGGAGGCGTGTCTTGAATTGTTTTTACAAATAATATCGACGAGTTAACCTAACCTTGGGAGTCAATTTAGCCATTTGCGCATCAGTTGGCCAAACAATAGGTGCTTGTATCGTCACAGAGCCTAAGTAATACCTATTAGCGTCTCGTGACGGAGCATAATGTATATTATTTGTATTGGGAACCGATTGTCACTATTATTGGTATCCTACGTCAAAGGGTAAACTTCTCGGTCGTGCTTTCCAATTTCCATTATTGATGTTTATGTGAGGTTGCGGGCCAAAATTTTTGAGTGGGCATTGATGGCAATACCCAGGATGGCAGGAGGATGTATTCAGCAGGGCGATTGTGTAAAACCTGCATCAATCATTGTTACAGTCTCAATTGTTTTGATTGCCTGAATTTATGGTATTTTTGCTGCGTCAATGGATTTAGGCCAATAGTGGAAGAAGGTTAACCAATCAGAGGTGATTGTGATCTTTACACTTTAGCTGTCATTTTTACCCAATCGCCCCCCAGGGGTCATATAACAGCTTCTCTGTCCAACTAATTGGACGACGAAACTTCGGTTGGGGTTCCAATTTTATTATTTTAATTAATATATGTATGTACGTATGTATGTATGTATGTGAGTTTGTATATTCCACCATAACTTCTATACGCCTGAACCAATTTTGATAAATGAGGTATCGTTAGAATCCCTAGCTTATTCCGGGTGACATAGGCTAGTAAAATTTAAAAAAAAATATGGGGTGACCATGGTCCCACATTAAAGACTAAAATTCCAAAATAAGATTAACTATATAATCATCATCTAGAAAATGACGTGTAGATTCCAAAAATATATAACACTATAGTTTCATATCCAGTGATTCACAAAAAAATATCATTTAATTAAAATGTGAATAAGATTCCAAAGGCTATATACCTATGCAAATCGCTTCTTAAGTAGGTAAACTCCAAAAATAATATGGTAGGGCAGTCGTATTTTTTAATTCGTTAAATTAAGTTTATGTCTGTCTATGTCTGTTACTTGGCATACTTAGTAGGTATAATAGTCAACGTATAGATATTTTCCGAACCAGTGGTAGATTCATTCGACTATTCATAAGCACTTAAAAAAAGTCTATTTGAATAAAACACTTTTGAATTTTTTTGAATTTATAGTCTGGAATAACACTTTTTAATATACAATAAACTTATAAACTAAACAATACACAAAACTTTTTATGCCGGAAAATTAAAGAGTTCCTGCGGGAACAAAAACAAAACCTCAGTCCACGCGGATGAAGTCGCGACTTGAGAGCATCAGCTACTTAGTATAATAATAAAAAATGTACCTATCGTTCATGTTCTTTATATGTAAATATTTTCCGCTCTTCACTCCACCAGTTAATTCCCAATACATTTATTACAAGATGGTACAGCAGTAGGTACGGATTTTTATTGATATTGGTTCATGCTAGTTTCAATATTATGTTTCGGAATTGAAATAATTAATTTCTATCAACAGAATGTTAACAATAGGCACCGTGACACCGTGACTGTTTTGTTTTTCCTTCAAGTTGTCTGGTTTTACATGTTTTAATATTGCTGACGTGCGTGTTTTAGAATTATATAAATTATAATCCCTGTGGTAGAGGATCCCAAGTAAGAACGACCTTCACTCATTTGCTTACCGGATGAAAATTATATTGTAACTAAAAAAATATGTTTCTGAACATATACCAAAAGGGTTGCCATATAAAATATGGTCTATGATTTAAAAAAATTTTTTTTTTTTTTAATTTCACTGAATTGCTTGCCAAATAAACGAAATTCCAATGGAAAGCATACAACATGTAGAATATGCAAACACCTAGGTTGCCTAACTTTATCTGGTCCCTATTACATGGTTGCCGTGTATCTACTAACAGGTAAGTTGAAATAAGTAATCGCACTCATATGCAGTGCTGATAGGCCTATTACACTGCACTTTTCACAGGGACCCTTATACTTGAGTCAGTGTAGTGTAATAAGATTTAGGGTGGAAGGGTCCCTAATTTGATCCTTATTGCTGTGGCGGCCAAGCCCACCCTTACGACAGGGCCCTGAGGAAAGTGCAGTGTAATAGGCCTATTACCACTTGAAAATGATTGAATATAATAATTATGCTCAGAAACATATATTTTTTTTAATAAAATATAATTTTCATTCAGTAAGCAGATGAGTGAAGGTCGCTCTAACTTGGGATCTATGATCATTATTTTAGGAAGCTCAAGGAACATGATAATAAAATTGACATTTGAAATAATACTACTAGTATTCCAATCATTTTATAATAATGCTAGGCTTTGCCGTCGTTACAACCGATAGACGTCCATTGCTGGATATATCGTCTTACTCTCATAGGGCTGAAAATCCTACACGACCGGAGAGAGATCAGGCGCAGAACCGACGGCTTTACGTGCTCTCCGAGGCACGGGAGTGAAACACCGGTGAAACAACTTCGCAACTAAATACTATATATACGTGCGAACTAGTCACAACGAGGCAGTTTTAACGGGATAATTCGGAAACATCCGCCTCATTTCTTTTCGTAAAGTACCAACATGGCTGTTCAACTTGTATATGTCACCGTAAGATTGTAAAAACCGTTAGATTATAATATAACTCGCGAAATTCTAAACTGTCGAAAGATTAGAATTTAACGCATTATTTTCCGGTAGATTGTAATCTGATAGGTATTTAAACCCGATAAAACCTAACACTACTTGATTATTTATGTCGAACCCTAACCTAACCTACAAGAAAACGTAAATAAAATGAATATTTCAAAAATTGACACTCGGAACATTGAACAGTTTACAATCTTTCGACAGTTTAGAATTTCGCGAGTTAGATTATAATCCAACGGTTTTTACAATCTTACGGTGACATATACACATCCATTAACCAGTGATCTTGGGACCATTTCACGTGGACTTTTACTACAGTAATCGGTTTTACGAATTTTACTGCAACGTTTCAAGTATTTGCATCGAAATGCAAATGTAAGGAAATCGTAATCGTTAAAGGTAGGTATGTAGTTTGTCAAACGGATATTTATGGAATAAGGAGTTCGTAGATGCCTGTACGTCAAAAAGCATGTATGATCTTCAACAGTTCGAATAATGTTATAAGCATAGATTTAAGATTGGTCTCGGAGACCAATCCTAAGTCCATGGTTTTAAATAAATAAAAATAAATAATCCTTTATTTAGCCAAAAAAGTACAAGTAAAAATTTAAACATATTAATTACATGGACCACAGCTCTCATGGACCAAGGTGCCAACCAAGATTTAAGCCAACCCTGGTTCCATGAGACCCGGGCACTCATTCATAATTTCATAATTCATAATTTTTATTTTGCCAAATTGTGAGTAACAACAGTTGTTATCTTAAAAAAATTAATCCCTTACACAATTTACCGCCAGTGGCAGTGTGCAAAAATATACATGTAGATCCACAAGTTCCGTGTTTTTTTTTTCAATTATTTATAATTTAAGTATATCCAACATAATTCCCCTAAGTGTCAGTTTAAGTCAACCATTTAAAATGTGTCAATATAATAATGTATGTTGAATAATTTTCATTTATTTATTTTTTCCATTTTCAATGTCAATTAGTAAATAAGTTAAAAAAAAATTGATTATTATACATTTATATTATAAATTATATAAGAGTAAATGTCAAAATTATGTAAAATCCAATAATAAGTAAATAATTCATACATCAGCTATGACACCTTTTAAATTATTCCTTAAAACAAAACTTAAAATCTATATTTATTGGGTAAACGAGCCGCTGCCTCAGCTTGATGCTGCAGCCAGTCGACTGCAACGCTGGTTTTCAGGCATTACCCCTATTTAGGTCACGGGCTAAACCGGAAACGCAAAGTATATATGTTTTTTAAACAAAGCTATTTAATATTTAGGTAGGTATAATAGGTAATTGGTGTAATTTTTGCACCTTATAAACTAACTACGATTAAACTAATAAAATTTAATAAAACTGAAATCTAAGTTAAAACTAACATTTCAAATTCTACTTGTTTACCTATATACTACAATGTGTTATTTACAAGAGGAAATATGGAGCTAAAGATGAGAATTGGAGCTGGAAAGTGAGCAATGGGGGACAATACAAACGATATACAGTTCTGCTTGGACATGAATCAAATCATTAAATAATTCCTATTTTAGCTTTTGATTTTCTAATAAAAAGTTCCTAGTTATTTGTTTGAAGGAGTACAAAGGTTTAAGCTAAGATTAAGATTATGATTTAAAGTTTTAAGCTGTCAAATCATTTGACAGCTTAAAACTATAGATTTAGAATATGATTACGATACGATTTGCTCATACAATTGGGCCTCCAATCCTAAGCAAAATTGCCAAACAACGCACGTCCTCACTCCCCTCCATTCACGACTCCTCAAAATAGATGCACATCGGTTAACGATACCTACACGGCAGGCAGCAACGGGTTACCAATTCGTTATTCGGAAACCAGTTCAATCCGATTCACCACAATTGCATTGTGTCAAGCAATAATAAATCTTAACATCCTATTTCAAAGTTCAAGATCGTGCACAGTACTTTTTACCATTGTGTTCAAGCAGGGGTAGTAAACTCGTCGCTGAAAAGTACAATACCGCAGGATATAAAAAAAATGTTTATTTTTCTAAATAAAGAGCACAGAGCTTTTTTTAACTTACGAGTAGTACAGACTGTACTTAAGAGGAAGAACAACACAGATTTATAACTCTGCATAAATCAATCTCGCTTATTCTTGAGCAAAGTACTTGTACTTTACTTTCGTGGTGGGCCAGGTCGGATCTCTTTTGATAATTTAAAAAAAACTTTATAACACACAGAGCCATCTAAGTATTTTGGAATATTTGCTCTAAAATCTAGTTAATTTTTTTTCTAACATCATGATAATCGCTATCATGATTTTAACTTCTTAAGGCAAGAGATTTGTAACTTTTAAACTTTATTATCTTTTAAAATACTTCGATTTACACATTTTTTTTAGGAACGTGTGTTGCTTTTTATTAATTAAAAAATTGTTTTTTACTTTTAATTAAAGAACCCTCAGTTACCTACCTGTTATATTTCTTAATATGTTTTGCTACGGTGTACAAAAATGAGGCCAAGATTGAATCGTCTTCAGTGATGTAAAGGTTGAATATCCCTGCACTAAAGTAACTAGTTGTACAAGGGGAATGAAATTGCATGCACACACAGCATTAACGTAGGTATTGTGTGACTCATGGAATTGTTAAAGTCCTAGGGGCTAGGGCTACACCCTAGTTCGAGTTACCTGATAGACCGCTTAGGGTGATTTAAACCGGAACTGGATTTTTTTAACCTATTTTTTTTGTTACCCACATGGCAAGTGACTTTTCATGTTATTTTGATTAACTGTAGATCTTTACCGCGACTTCGTCGACGTAAAATGATAGAACAAGATTTTCGATAAAAAAAAACCCTTGGGAACTCTTCGATTTTCCGGGATAAGTTTACTTAGAAAGCTTCATTAAAAAGTTTTCCCGAACGTGTAAACCACGATTTAAGTTTTTGATAAATCCCTTGGGAACTCTTTTTATATTCCGGCGTAAACAGAAGCCTGTCTTTCTCCGTGATACCTACATATCTATGAGAATATACCTACCAAAATTGTTTTAAATACGATAGGCCGCGAAAGCGTAGCGAACAGACAGACAGACGGAGAGACTGTCGCTTTTATCCTTACTAATATTATAAGCGTGAAAGTTCGTATGTATCGATGAATGGATGTTTGTTCCTCTTTCACGCCAGAACGCGGCTGAACGGATCTGTATGAAATTTGGCACAGAGATAGATTATAGTCTGGAATAATACATGAGCCGCTTCCTTGCATTTGTTTCTTTATTTAAAGGTTGTCTGGAGGAGATCACTTTTAGTGATAAGACCGCCTTATTTATGTTTGCTTATTCACTGTTTTTGTTTCTTTTTTAATGTTTTGTGTGGCAATAAAGTATTTATCAATCTATCTATCTATCTAATTTTTATCTCGAAAAATAAGAGTTCCCGCAGGAAACTAAAAAACCTCAAATGCACGTTTGTTACTCGATCATGCGAGATCAGCTGAACGGATCTGGATTAAATTTGGCACAGCGATATATGGAATGACACATAGACTATTTTTTATTACGGAAAACTGAAGAGATCCCGGGAAAACCAATAAACCTCAATATATACTAGTACTACTCAACAAACCTGTAGATATGTATGTTACGCGATCATTCCACCAATTATGAATCAATTTTGATGATTCTTTTTTTGTTTGGTAGATCATGCTTCATGGTCCCATATAAATTTTATCAAAATTGATTCAGTGTTCTTTGAGAAAATCAACAAACAACAAAATATATACCCAGATAATGTTTTTTAATTTTTAGTTTAACTTGGTACTTAAAGGTATAGTTTTGAAGTCGGTTTTTGTTTTAGATGAAAGCGAATAATTATTATTCGCATGGCTATATTACCTGGAGAGTTACAATAGGAGTTAAAAAAACTTATACCACGCGGACGAAGTCACGGGCATCAGCTAGTAATATTATAATAGTATGGATAACTTCATCGTACCTGATAAAAATATTGGGTGGTTTTCATTTAGTCTATATCGCCAACTGTTCCAAAGTATTATACCGAATTGTAAAATTATTTCTAGTGTATAGGTACCACGGGTAAAATATTTTTCCGTGAATGGATCCAACCAATGGGACGGACCACGGGTAACGCTTACAGACACACTGTCGCATGTATGATATTAGCACAGTCTAAGATGCCTACGTTCTTTCTTAATAGACTTACGCTGTGATATTAGAAAGGATTTGATGACCTCCGTGCCGCAGAGTTAAGCGCTGTTGCCTTAACGTGCGGAGGTCCTGGGTTCGATCCCCGGCAGGGTGTGGAAATTTATAATTTTTAAATTTTCCCTGGTCTAGCCTGGTGGGAGGCTTCGGCCGTGGCTAGTTACCATCCTACAGGCAAAGACGTGCCGCCAAGCGATTTAGCGTTCCGGTGCGATGTCGTGTAGAAGCTGAATAGGGGTATGGGTTTAATATATCAAGTTTTATAAGTAAGTAATTTTTAACGTCAATAAGTGTACCTACAGTGTACCTATATTGAATAAATGATATTGAGTATTGAGTATATATTGAGTATAACAGCGGACAGCCATGCCCCTAACAGCAGCCCGATTCTGTAACTCAGTGGTTATCAAAAAATGAAAGCCACTGACTCATATTTTTTATCCATTGAAGATTTAATATGAAATATTCTTTCATTTTTCTATAGTAAACCTTCAATGGACAAAATATATAAGTCAGTGGCTTTCATTTTTCGATAGCCACTGAGTTACAGAATAGGGGAGCAGGTCAGCCCGCTAGTATCTTAGACTGCATCATCTGCATCAGGTGAGATCGCAGTCAAGGGCTAAAAAAAAATGTAGGGCTACTGTTCGCTCCAAAACTTTTAAACGCTTAAAATAAAATGAGACGTAGATGTCGAGAGTTATTTGCGACCCGCCCTACGGTGCTGGAGGCGTCTATTTTCGACGGAACAGTGCGTGGGAACACTCGGCCTACCGAGCCCCTGTACACCGTGCCAAATGCTCACGTCACTGTGGCGTCACTAATGAACCGACAAACATGTACATCGTATAATAATAAATAAAATCATTTTATACTTCTACCATACCTTTACTACTGTTTTAATCATACTTTTGCGGGTCTAAAGTCAGTCTTCATGCCCTAGGGCCGTAATCTAGTCGATCGATCGCCCAACTAGTTGACCAACCCTCATACTGTAAATATGTACAACAGAGTCTAGGCTCCAGACTGGTCGACCAAACGATCCTACCATTTGACATAAAAGTTTTTAAACCAAGGAGTATGTGTACCTGCATAAACACTGGCAGCATGAAAAGCAAAAAGTTTGAATATCAAAGCAGCAGCTTAATTTGTCTATTCTTTTTATTATTAACTAGACCTATGTATCCTACTTACTATGATTTGCAATAAATATCTAACCGTTACAGTTACAGTTACACAGTTTACAGTTGTTTACAGTTTGTTTTACTGTTATGGTAGAAGTATAGAGTAGAGTATACACCACCGGGATAAAGCAGTTTTTTTCTTGGGCGCTTGAATCCCTCACTGCACTCAGGACTCAATCTTAATTCCCTCCCTTTGGTCGGGAATTAACACCCTCGCTACGCTCGGGAGTTAAATTTGGGGTCCTTCGTTACGTTCAGGATTCAATGTAGCGCCCGTGACATAAAACAATGTTTTATCCCCTTGGTGTATAATCTACTATTATTGCAGGTCGGGGACCCATATAAAAACACGTTTACATTAAAAAAAACAATAACTAAATATAATATAGTATAAATTATACTTACATTAATTAAAGTTTAAAATGAAAAATCATTTTACGTTAGGGGTCTGGTGTACCATAAGCCAGTATTTATAAAACACGTTGTCAGGGGATGCCTGAGCGTATACACGTGATCCATTCTAATACCACAGTCAGAGATGCGTCTAATTCACACTTCTTCGTTCTTTTAGTGCAGTGGTGTGCACAGCATTTGAAGCTAGGGTAAGCATTAGTTAGTCAAAATACCTATTTACTAGCTGTTTTGATGAAAAATGAGCATTGACGTACTTCCATTTGGGTAAGCGTGCTTTTGTGTATCTATGAACTCCACGCCACTGCTCTAGCGTCACCATCGCCCTATCATTTACAGTCGGATCTCTTCGTATTTTGCACAATAAGTGTTTCTTCTTTCCCTAGCCTTATCCCATCGTTTGGAGTGGGTTGTCCTCGTAATTTGCACAATATTTGTTATTCCCCCTAGCCACGTCCCATCATTTGGGGTCGGTCCTCCTCGCATTTCCAAAATTCATTACGGACATGCCACATGATGAGGGCACACTCAAATATCCGCGTAAGCTTGGACAAACAGCGAAATCTTTGAAAAATCAATGATTTTTTAAACTTAAGAAACCCCAAAAAGGGTTGCCTGGAGGAAATCACTTTTAGTGTTAAGACTGCTATTGCGCACGCGTTGTTTTCTGTTTTTATTTTTATAATTTAGTTCTATGTAATGTGTGGCATCTCTCTATCTATCTATTTGTAAATTGTATTATTTCTTCTTCTTTTTTACTAATATTTGCTTTCTTTTCTTTGCAGAAACCCCAAATGCGGCCGATGATAGCCGAATATGATCCCAAGAGGAAAGGAGTTAAAAATGATCTGTCAGATATCGTTATGGTCAAGTAAGTGGACATGTTCCTTTCCTTGGGCAACAACCGCATCACCATCGGCCCAGCTTGTCAGTGTGTCAATAATATTACTGCAGTTAAAGAAACCCGATTATCTGGATTAGTGGATAAAAGAATGCTTCTGGTAGATCGTTGGCGAACGTAATGATGATTTTAATCGCTTTTAATTGTAACGGGTAGGATATGAAATGCTTCTTTTCCAGTTTTAATATATCAAGATTGGATAGGCATTTCCTAGCAAGCAAGCGCGCATCTTTGGAATTAATTTGGGGCTGGTCTTAATTTACTATACTAGAATTTCCGCTCTTCTCTAGACGTTCATTCATATTTGTCGAACGAATATCTAAATTACCGGTCAATTAAGCAATTTGTGGGACTCACTGTGTGTTCACTCTCATAATTATGGAATAGAATTAATTACCAGATTATAGGAATCTTAGAGCACCGGTAAGATTCAGAATGACCAGTTATTTTTCCCCAACTGTAGATATTTATGTAGCTGAAGCAAAAGCGAATTGGCATCTAGGCCTTAGGTACTTCATCTGTGGTGTGATAGTCAGGTTTTGGGCAAAACAAACTCGTCTTTCGGGTAAAAAAAGGATAATCGGGTTTCCACTGTAATTCAGTTGATCTGATACCACATCCGACCATTTCTGTTGAATGTACCCTATACCTGCTTTGAAATAAAGTTCAATCGAAAGCATGCATCACAGCTTAACATAATTTTTTGTTGGCAAGTTGAATATTAATGATATTTAGTGAACATGTATCATCGGAAGCAATCTATTGTAATAATATTTGACATTTTTGTTCAACAGGACATTGAAAAAACTAGTCTATTTATCTACTGTCAAAAAAGAACCGTATTTTTTGAGCCTCAAATAAATAGAGGCATCCAGGGTTACCACCCGGATTTTGCTTTATTCGAGCAATGTTTTATCGTTAATATGGTATTTTATATTGTATGTTGACTGTTAAGTACTTATTACGAGCTAATAATATAGCTCGTCGCTTCGGAGACGGTCCGGGAAGGCGTGTGCAGAATCCACGAGATTAAAGTCGTTCTGCGACCTTGACCTCGCTATCGCAATGGACTCATACACCGGTACATCATTCCATTTTATGGTTTCAATTTTGTTTATTTATTTTATTTGGTACCGCTAAAAGAATGAGATCAAATATGGCTAGCTGTAGTCGCGGCTCAACCCGTCCTTGCGAACCAAGAGCTGGGTCCTTATTCTCTAAGACTTAAGGGCGGAGGTTAAACTCACACTTTGGCATCAATAATTATCTGACTGAATTCAATGTTAATATATTTACCGATGGACAGATATCTGGACTCTATCTTTGAAATGTTAATAGTCTAGTTTAAACCAACCATCAGTGCCATTTCATCAAAAATATTTGCAAAACGCCAAAATGAAAGTGTAGCCTACGAACTCACAATTGGGTGGGCATAAGCGAGTAGTTTGAAACAGTCATGACTGACAATCTACTAATGCATCTACTAATCTGCAAGCGCACTACAAACTTTCTTCCATTTATGCGGGTACACTTCGACCCCAGTCGAATTGTCCACTTCTCTAGCAGTTGTCAATTCAACTACAGTCGCTTTTCATTATTGAACTGCTCAAGCTATCCGTGTATGGCCGCTTGAACATTAATTTGTGATGTCATATGACAATTTCTTAATTAGAGAGTATCTAAGCAAACGATTTCAATGTCATAGAGAATCAGGGCCCTGATGGGATATTATTTGACAGCGCTTGGTAAAAAATGAAAGTTTGTGATAATTTATTGGTAGACTGCACTTTACCTGATTGTGGAAACCTACAACGGCAGACTGCTCAACAATTTTGTGTTGTCGAAAATGTATCAAAATAAATCTTATAGATCATTAATAACTTAAAAGATTTTATTCCTAGTTTAAAAGCACCAATATGACGGGCTATACTAGCAACTACAGTGGCGCGTGATCCTAAACTCATAAAACCTCCACCAGCCACCAGGTTCCCATATTCAGACAAAGTGAGACTTCTTAGTGTCTTTGCAATTCCACGTGCAGTTAAAATAGGAGCAACTAAGAAAGGCGCTCCGAACGCGGTACAGTTGTACCTTGCTAACTTTGCATGCATTCGGGCTGCCGTTTGCGTTGTCGATTAGCGTTCATATTCATTAACTGCGCGTGGAAACATCTTCATTTGCAAAGGCCCTTCGTTACAGGCGTTCAGCTTTTGCCAAGTGCCTCGATATGTCCCATCAGCTCCGCATGAGCTCCGCGGCGGCTGTTCGCTTCGTGCGCTATCTCTGTTCAGGCTCGGTATTGGCTGGCAATCGTCTGTTTCTGTACAAATTTGATCTAGCTTTATGTCCCTTGCGCTATTATTTTTAAATTGGCTGATAAATTCACACAGAAAGATTTACCAATATCAACTCATTGCCAAAAATATAATCGCTCTTGTATTTAAAAAAATGCTAAGGGCGCAAGCTTTTTTATCAAAATTGTTTAAACTTACTTGAATAAATAAATAACAGATCACGTAAAGCTGTATTAAATTTCACGATTGGGCCGACCAATTTTGTAAATGCCGAGGCTTAACAGAGTGACACGCACATTACCTAAATAAACGAACCTATACATTTTGGAGACCATAATGAATGTCACACTACACCCAGAAACACTTACACAGAAAACACTGAGTACCCAACTAACAATATACCAATTTGTGATAGATTTTTTTATCCGGGAATAATTGAATTAACAGATGTAACAAATAAACGCGTTTGGAATAAAGAGACGCTAGACATGAATTTCGCGGCAGAGATCACATCCACACCTCGATCATGAATTTAGATTTCATTATATTTTTAGCTTGAACTGTGGCGCTTTCCATGTAATCACTACATGAGCCATTACATTTTCTTGTGCTTGAGATATGTTTAGATTTAAACTACACTGTTATTCACTCACTTTTAACCTACTCGTACCTACATCAAATAGTCTATTTTATATAATGTGTTCCTCAGAGACATTGGCTATAACAATTTCACGTGACGGTTTCACAGATACAAAGTCGATCCAAATGACATACCAGTGGAACAGCAGGCCGGGTCCACCCTCCCCCTCATGGAGATACCGGGGCGGGATATTGAGGTGGACGAGGACTATAACCCGTTCGAGCACAGGAAGCTGGCGCATCCTACGTCGTAAGTTTTCTTCACCATCATATTTTATAAGTAACTGGACGTCAATAAGTGTAGTGTACCTACCTAAATTGAATAACTATTTTTTACTTTTACATAACATTTTGAATTAAAATAAAATGAAATCAATCAACCGGCCCATTTGCATCAACTACTAGATTTAAGCGTTTCCAAGAGAGTTCCACAACATACTCTCATCCAGTCTCTTGCCACCAGTTCATTTAAAATCGTCAGTACAGCGATCTGAAGGCAAGCTAGGTATGTCAAAGAACCGATGGCCGCTGGGTCCGCCCTACTAATCTTAAGTCATACCTAATCTAAAATGAAATTTGGAAATGATGCAATATTCAAACAACTCCTGGTACTGACAAAAGACATAGTTATATGCTATTATGAAGTTTGTTTTCCCGTATACTAAATTTGAAAAAAAGGCAGACACATCTAGCTTCACTGTTATACAGAGTTTGTCAAATGTGGAACCAACTATACTTCCTCTTGATGACTCTAGATAGTAAATTTTAAATACTAAAATGTATGGTTACATTTTGTACCCACAACATCAAGCTGAGTTAGGACCCTTTTGTTGGCACGACACATTCTAGACGTTGAGTGATTATTTTAAGTTAGATTTTAAGTACTTTTTGTATTGTATGTTTACTATGTGTTGTATCAGCAAATAAAACATATTGTATTCTATTCTATTCTAAAAAATTGTTTCCTTTATTTCAGAGACTTGGACACGTTGATTCACTTGCTGAAAGGATCGCTCGGCAGTGGTATCTTAGCCATGCCCATGGCGTTCATGAACGCAGGTCTCTACTTCGGCCTGGTGGCCACGTTCCTCATCGGCGGGATCTGCACCTACTGCGTGCACGTTCTCGTGAAAACCGCCCACGAACTCTGTAGGAGGATGCAGAAACCTTCCCTGGGCTTCGCTGAAACTGCAGAAGCCGCTTTCTTGTCCGGGCCACCTGCTGCGCATAAATTTTCGAGACTTGCCAAGTAAGTCCTAAACTAAGAATATAAACAAAGCAGAGGCCCAATTGTCTCAGCAAATCGCCAAGCTTAAAACGTATTACTCGAGCTGTTTCAGGAGTTCATAAATGCGATTTGACGTAGGTACAGGCGACTATTAACTCCTTAATCAGGTTGAATTATACGTTTGACAAACGATTACGATTTGTTTACATAATCGGGGAGCAAGGTAGCGATAGATCTGTAAATTCTGTACATGTCAAATCTACTTTTCTCTTTTTGTTTTTGATTTTGCCCAGTATTATGCGAGATAGAGCAGTGATGTTCGATGAGATCTAAATTGAAACGTGCTTGCCTAGGGATACCTACTTCCTTTACGATACTTATACAAAGTCAGCAGGAAACATGGGCGCAGGAAGTCTGTATTTTTAACGGTTCTTATCAGTCAGGAACGTTGATAAAAAGCGTTCCGTGTTGGTTGTAAGGTAATATAAATGTAAAAATTCGTGTAAACGTGATAGCCTGTTAGGATATTCGTAACGAATTTATGTGACTTTACGAAATAATAATGTTTATTTTAATTTTCAGGGCCATGATAAACTGGTTCCTCGTAATCGATCTTCTGGGCTGTTGCTGCGTATACATAGTCTTCGTGGCTAAGAACGTGAAGCAAGTCGTCGACTTCCATGCTAAGGAAAGCGAGTGGCTCCCCCACGACATGGATCTGCGGATCTACATGGTGGCGCTCCTTCCTGTGTTGATCTTGATGAACCTTATCAGGAATCTTAAATACTTGGCTCCCTTCTCGATGATTGCCAACTTGCTTGTCGGAACTGGAATGGCGATTACTTTCTACTATCTATTCCAAGATATCCCAAGCTTGAGTGAACGCAAGCCGTTCGCAGAGTGGGAACGTCTGCCGACCTTCTTCGGTACCGCCATATTCGCTCTTGAAGGCATCGGTGTGGTGATGCCCCTCGAGAACAACATGAAGACACCCACTCACTTCATCGGATGTCCCGGAGTCCTCAACACTGGCATGGGTTTCGTGGTTTCGTTGTATGCTCTGGTTGGATTCTTCGGATATTTGAAATTCGGTGACGAGACCGAAGGCAGCATCACCCTTAACTTGCCCAAAGACGAAGTGTAAGTATAATAATTATAGACTTCTTGAGATTATTTTTTGTTATGTCAGGACTGCATAGCGCCAAATTTAGATGAATGCGATCCGCTGAAAATAAACATCTGAAATAGTTTTCGCTTTAGGTACCCTTTAATCCTTTTGACGTTATTTAGTGGAAACATCGAGCGATTAAACAGTTTAGCAATGTTGACAGTATCCATACTTCTTACCTAGTTACAAATTAGTTGACGTATTGGTAAGTAACACATGAAAGCTATCAATTAAATAATGACTAATTAACAATTAAATATTTTCCGTTTTGTATTTCAGGCTGGGACAATGCGTCAAGCTGATGATCGCCGTCGCAATCTTCTTCACGTACTGTCTTCAATTCTACGTGCCGATGGAGATCATCTGGAAGAACGTCCGTCATTTCTTCGGCGCCAAGAAGAACCTCGCAGAATACAGCATCAGAATCGCCATTATTACTATGACCGTTTGCATAGCCGTGGCCATTCCCGACTTGGGGCCTTTTATCTCCTTGGTAGGCGCCGTTTGCCTCTCGTTCCTAGGACTCATATTCCCTGCAGTCATCGAGACCGTAACTTTCTGGGACCGACCTAACGGCCTCGGGCGCTTCAACTGGGTCCTCTGGAAGAATCTGTTCCTGATCTGCTTCGGAATCCTCGGCTTCCTAACAGGTTCCTATGTCAGTATTTTAGATATAATCCATGGTGAAGAAAGGAAAGACTAAGATAGATTAAGCTCAAATTTTTAGCGGTAATTTTGCTTTTAGGTCCATTATTATCATTTTATACTATTTTATTATAATAATAATAACGATGAAGTTTCCTAAATATTGTGAGTTTTATATGGATCAATGCTATTTTTCGAGATTAGTATTATTTACATGCCAACTGTGGTAGAGGCCAAGCTGGTTGTGTTTATGACCCCTGACGCTATTTATGCGGGGGCTATAATTATTATCTTATACGCGCTCTTTTTATTTCGATATCGTATCTCCCAAACTCATACCGATTTGTTTAATTTAGCTACCATAAATGGTAATTTAAGTATGATTTATAAAACCAAACCTACTAATATTTAAAACTCCCATTCGATTCATCAGCCTCTATTTTAAGGTAGGACATGAGTTGGGGAATACGATGCCAGGGGGCATATTACCATAGCTGTTTTGATATTGATGACGTTCGTGTTTGAGAATTATTATAATCCTTATTTTATGGACGTCAAGATACGTGACATAAAACTGTCATTTAGAAATAACACAGATTTATGCGATGGTAGTATAGCGCCCCAGGATGTCAGGGGTTATTACATTTTTTATCGACTACCAATCGTATTGTGACTTTATTTAGCCCCGAATCTCTATAGCCATTTATATAGTTGTTAGGACAATGTAGATATCTAACTTTATACCTAAATGTGTGAGATATTTTCTAGTGCATTATCGAAATGTGATAAAATATTAGGTTATGTAAAAAGTTTAGTGGCAAAACAAATCAAACGTTTATTACGTCGGACCTACCGTTTTTTTTTTGATGAGTTGGCAATAAGCAATAGGTAGGTAAGTAGTGATAGTAGGGAAGCCCAAGAGGGGATTTTTGGATTTACTCCAGCGCGGCAATATACAGGGCTCATATACGGTACAGGTACTCTACAGGGTCCAAAGAATCCACCTTTATATTAATCTGCCGCGCTGGAGTAAATCCAAAAATCCCCTCTTGGGCTCCCCTACTATGAGAAACTGTGTAGAAACTAGGAACTATGGTTGATGTGAAAATAACGATGCATTTCAATTCAGAAGACCATCGGCAAGGCCTTACTTTAATCGCTTAACTATCTACGAAACTTGTCACAAGCTACAAAAACGATTGATTTTATTTTGAAAAAAGATAAGAGTTACGAAGAAAAATAGCAGCGCAAAGCGTAAGTACTTTTGAATTTTCATATAATACGGCGGTGCTCTTCTTAGTTGAAATGCATATTTGAGTGCATTTTTGAGTTTGTGAACTAGAAAATTTATTTCATCATGATTTAAGGGCATTTTCGTAACCGACAAATGCAATGTTTATTTATTAAATTGTATATGGAATCATATTTGTAAAGGCATTTATTTTTAGATTTACGGGCCATTGTTTAAAGGGCGATTTTCCATCTATAGTTCTGACCTTTTAAATATAATGCATTTTACTGGGGCATACTACCATCGCTTAAACAGTATTATTTTAATATTGACGCTCTTGTTTCAGAATTATAATCCTTATTTTATAAAACTGAAATTTAAAAACAATACTGATTTAAGTGATCGTAGTATGGCCCCTGCATCTCTCAAGTCTCTTTTGATGGGAAACTATTAAAGCAATGGACAAAGCAAACGCGCTGCGTCAGAAAGCCGCGTGGTGACGTTATACCTACGACTTGTGACGGCTTCGTGATATAGTATCTTAATAACTTCATAATATAATATTCGTTTACCTTTATAAATAAGTATACGTATTCAACTTCTGGAAGCAACAGTCGTTCCTGGCACGAGGGTTTGACCAATCCTAAAGGTTCATTTATACAAATTGTGTTTGTATTAATATTGTCCTCGATAGTTAGGATTATAAGAAAGAGGACGTAATCTATTATATTACCCACATCTATTATACAATATGGTAAATAGACATTTACATCGTTTATTTTTTATTTCATAAGCCCGTTCTACAGATGAAAAATATAAAGTTTTCGTGGCCTAGCATGGTTCACAGTTCCTTTGCAGAGGTCAACAAAACCGACTTCGGACGGTGAATATCGCGAAAACATCCGATTCTGCAACGTCTTCTGCAGCGCAGGTGTAGAACGGGCTTCAAACTCTTGCTATAATAATCAGCACGAAAGAATCATCGTTTGTATTCAAATATCATCAACTAAAATTATTAGATTTTAATTTAAAGTCGTGATCAAATCGCGATAATATACCTAGGTAGTGTAGGTATAGTGAAAAAAAAAACAATTATTTTAACTACATACATACCTATTATGATAATAAATAAATTACGTTCTCGCCTTCCTTATGTGATAAGTACTCGTTTATATAATTTTCATGATGTTAGCATGTCCTACTAATACAGAATTGTTAGTGAAAATGATTTCTTGATATCTCAGAGCCATTGCGCATGAAATTTCTCATGAAAAGCTTATCGTTTACCTAGGTGTTGTTGGTATTCATGCCCTCAAACGTTGGACAAAATAATTTTGATCTTCAATAAGCCTATTTGCCGATTTGTTTATTTGACAAAACGTTTTGAGGCGCACCAACGGAGGCGTTTCTTACACCATGCATTTATGTCTGGGTAAACCTCTTGCTTCCCATGCTGCACTGTAGAAACGAGCAGCATTATTAAAATATCCTATTATAAGGCCTATCTTCAGAGATTATCCATCTGTGCAGAAGATATTATAGTGCACAAGTATGTGCGCATTCACAGGTGCACTCTCTGTCCCTTTACTCTCATAGCTCGATGGGATGGACCAGCCGGAGAGAGATCAGGCGCAGGACCGACGGCTTTACGTGCTCTCTGAAGCACGGTAGTGAAACACATTATAATATAATCATGTGCAGACACTATAATCGCCAAGAGCTGTTTAAGTGCATAAACTGACATAAAATGACTACAGTAATGATCACAATCACATAATTGACACATGATTGGCTTACACTGTTTCGCTGTTGGCCGAAATTCATTCTCGCAGCAAGAATACCATAAATTCAGCCAATCACAACAATTCAAAATCATATCAATTGTCATCAGGCAATGATTGATGCAGGTTTTCCGTAATAGGGCTAATTACAGACTTCAACTGTGACGACTCGGTTAAAATCTAACCTTCATCGTGCGCAAAGGCTTTTATTATGATTGAGATTTAAAACATTTCTTATAAATTAATTTAATAATTAATAGCAAATTGCGGTTATCAAATAACGAAATCGTTTTTAATTAAGGAATTTGACTCAAAAACAGATAAAACTATCTTGTCAATAATTTATTTATATATATATATATATATATATATATATATATATATATATATATATATATATATATATATATATATATATATATATCTTTTACTCAGTCAACCTCAGATTTCAGTAACTTATTACGATATTTTATAAGTAAAATTTACGAACCGTCAAACGAATATATAAATTGAACACTTTTATCCGTTAGGGGCGGCTAGGGATAAATCTGGAGGGAGAAAAACGCAATCTCTTCGGCATTTTGTATTAGATTCAGATTCTATTTGCATATTTTTTTACATAAATTAAATAGGTATCTTGATGACAAATCGAACTACCTTCTTACATAGAAGGCGTGAGCGCAGACAATAGCTATTCTTATATTTACATAAGTACGACATATTCGATCAGAATTCCGTGCCCGTTTTTCCGCTCGCAGTTTGACCCCGGCCTGTATATATAGCAAAAATTAAAAAATATAATATTATGTAAAGCTCGAAATACACGATTCTGGTTCCATCTCTGCCCTTTTAGTTCCATCCTGGTTAACGTAACCATCGTTGTTGTTATACCACAGACAACCAGAGGGCAACAAAAAGTATGAAATAAGAGTAGGTAAATGAAACTTGAACTCGGACTTGTCATTAAAAAATACGCGGTGACGCGGCTCTGCTTGTGTGATGTGTCTTATTTATGTTCCGGTTAGTTTCCATGGAACCAGAAAGTTCATTCCGAGCCCTGTGAATGGAATATGTAGGTATACATAGAAAGATTTCCAAAGCCAATTTTTTATATTTTTTAAATATCAATCACTGACTTTAGGTACCTACCTGTTTATACAAAAATCGTATATGCCTCTATATTCAGTGTGTCAATTCAGGGTTTTTTGAAATGTTTACTAAATTGTTACTATACGCACACACATTGTTTTTTATAATATCCGTAATTATATTTATAATAGCATTCAGGATTTTCGACTTAGGTGCGTTTGGGTTGTAATCAAATGAATAACACTGGCCAAAACAATAATTTATTTTGCACCTTATTAGCTTTACCAATAAATACGATTATGAAGTGACTTAGCTTTACTGCTTTTAAAAACCATACACCACCAGTTTCCAGCTAAATCTAACCAAAACTTAAGGCTGGTTGTACCATCGACGGTTATGGTCAACGTTAAGTTTGCCTGCCAGAGGCCCAATTGTCTATGCAAATCGTACCTAATCATAATATGACAGCTTAAAACGTACTATTACTCGAACTGTTTAGGGAATTCAAACATGCTTTTTGATGTACAGGCATCAATAAACTCCATAAACAGGTCGCATTATCCGTTTGGTAAACACATTTCCTTACACAATCGGGGGGGCTGAGGGAATGTAATAATATCAGTATTTTACTACCAAAATTAAGATAAGACTTACACATTCAGATACCTTGATATTGAGATATTATGTGTACCAGACGGTAAAATTTGGGTAAAAAATATATCCATGACTTTTAAAGTCAAAATGAGTTATTTTAGCTTAGCATGAACCAGCGATGGTGCAATTCATCCATGAGGATCTGTAAAAATAAGTCTTGGTTAAGATTTTTTAACAGATTGGATCGTTAACCAAGTCGCAATCCTGAAAGCAACCTTTATTTAATAACAAACAAAAAAGTTTCGGTTTTCCTATTTTAAGAAAACAATTCCTATAAAATATTTTTTTGGTACGCAATAGCTGCCTGCCAAGGATGTAGTGATTGTTTTGTTACAGTATTACAATAAATCAGTTTTAAGGGATGACACTGCTTTTATTTTATCTTACCTTCTAATCCTTTTTATACGACTGCCTGAAAAAAGGAGTCGTGGTTCATGTATTTATGTATGTGAGTTTGTATATTCCACCATATATAACTTCTATACGCCTGAACCGATTTTGATAAATGAGGTATCGTTAGAATTCCTAGCTTATTCCGGGTGATATAGGCTAGTAATTTTTTTTAAAAAATCGTTGGAGTGACCATGGTCCTGCATTAAAGACTAAAGTTGAAAAAAAAATCTAAAATAAGATTAACTAGGTATACAATCATCATCAAGAAAATGATGAGTAGATTCCAAAAAAAAATAACACATTCAAAAAAAGAGCATTTTAATAAAAATTTGAATAAGATTCTATAGATAAATTTAGATTTTTAACTTTTTAGTTCGTTTTTTTGGGAGGGCAGTAGAGTTTTTTAATTTTTTTGATTATGACTTGTTATATAATGTATCTAGCAAGTAATTAAACGAGCAGGCGGCCCATTACCCCCTTAAGTGCCCATGAACATTTGCCAATGCGTTGCCGGCTTATGATTAGAAGAGCCCCATATTGCAATCATGAGGGAACATGGAAGATGGTAAGTAGGTAACTTATTTTCATCCCCATACATGCTACGTAGGTACCTACCTACATCTTCTTTTGATATCTTCTGATCCTTACCTTATACATTTCCATACATACTATGATACTATAATGGGTACTGCTGGATCCAGGCGGCATGTGAAAGTCCGAGTAACCACGCCCACCCTTACCACAAGGCCCTGTGAAAAGTGCAGTGTAATAGGCCTATATGTAGTTATCGGTTAACGAGTAACGACGACAAAATACCTATTACATGGAACGAATTGTACTATTCCACCTTTATTTATTCTTTCTTACTTTATTTATTCCACCTTTATTTGCAGAAGTATGTTTCTTTGATAAAGTTCTTGCAATTCACGAGCGCGTGTGAACTTTATAGGCACATTGCGTAAGTGTGCATGCCTCTCGGATCCACTACTTACTTACTTACTTACTATTAATATACCGGTTAGTTCCCAGTTCTGCTTTTGTGGACAGGTAGCCTTTAAATGAATATTTTAAAATAAGCTTATTTTGAATTTCCCGCTGGTTTTAAATTTCCGGCATTCTGCAGGCATTTTCCTGGGGGTCAGCAACAGATGGCGCTATTTTTAATGCCGTTTTTTTTGCATAGAGTTGTCATTCTTCTCCCCGTAGTAATTATGTTCCTTGCTCGGAACGTAGTAATTATGTTCCTTGATCGGAACGTAGTAATTATGTTCCTTGCTCGGAACGTAGTAATTATGTTCCTTGATCGGAACGTAGTAATTATGTTCCTTGCTCGGAACGTAGTAATTATGTTCCTTGCTCGGAACGAAGTAATTATGTACCTTGCTCGGAACGAAGTAATTATGTTCCTTGCTCGGAACGTAGTAATTATGTTCCTTGCTCGGAACGTAGTAATTATGTTCCTTGCTCGGAACGTAGTAATTATGTTCCTTGCTCGGAACGAAGTAATTATGTACCTTGCTCGGAACGAAGTAATTATGTACCTTGCTCGGAACTACAATATACAAATGTATGTCACCGTAAGATTGTAAAAACCGTTACATTATAATCTAACTCGCGAAATTGTAAACTGTCGAAAGATTGTGGACCGTTCAATGTTCTGAGTGTCAATTTTTGAAATATTCATTGTATTAACGTTTTCTTGTCTGTTTCTTGTAGGTTAGGTTAGGGTTCGACATAAATAATCAAGCAGGTACTGCCTAGTTCTTACTCCAATTACTTAGGTTCTATCGGGTTAATATGCCTAACAGATTACAATTTACCGAAAAATAATGCGTTAAATTATAATATTTCGACAGTTTGACAATTTCGCGAGTTAGATTATAATTTAACGGTTTTTTAGGACTTTAACACTATCATGATCCACGCGCACTCTTGAATAGGGATGATGGCAACTCAAACAAATCAGCAACTCTTTATCAAACTTAAAAACGCGCTTCTAGTATGGAAGTTGTACAAAATCCACAGTCGTAACATCATTAAATTTCAACGCACTTTTTTTCTTTAACCTATATTTTAAAAAGGTTATTAAACTTAAAACTAAGCGAGGATGTGAATTTTAGGTCTTTTGGAAGACCCTCATTTTAATAATCAGAAATAATTTATTTTTGATTTAAGCATCATCCCTATTGCAAGAACTATGCATTGGTATGGGATTTTGGGCATACCTAAGCACATGTCTAGAAAGTTGTCTAGCTATAGTGAATTTATAAATAAAACCAACAAAGTATTTTAAAAATCATTTAATTTTTTGCCATTTGACTTTCTTTTTTTATTGAAAATAATACAATAGAACTTAATGGTAGCTAGCCTAACCTAATTACTATATAAATCATGCCCACGTGGAATGGTGGCAAGAATGCTGGCTGCATTTCCGCGCTGGACAGCCAGGCTGATCCTTTGCGCAAAAAATGAGCCAGCCCTTCTGTCACCAGATGAGGCAATTAACCGCAGTGAAATATCTCGCAAAAAATTTTTGGCACTAAGACTCCACGGCCCAAGGGTCTCCACGGCAAACGGGACAAATATGTAACTCTCTATGAGAGAGGCATACTAAATAAAAAAATAAATAAATCATTTAATTAAAAAATGATGTATAATAATAGACTGTATTTAATAAAATACACTTACATAATAACTGTTTTAATAGTATAGGAATTGAGAAAATTTTGAGAACTACCTACTTAAATAAGAATGATCCATGCTAATTGCAATGTTATAAATGCGAAAGTGTGTCTGTCTGTTTCGCTTTAACGACCCACATTTTCATCAGATTTCTATGAATTTTGGTACCGAGATAGGTTAGGATCAAGGGGAAGGACATAGGCATATCCAAGCCACCAGCGGAGGGCGCGGGAGAGTTGTGTTTTATAATGTACTCACTCGTACATATAAAACAACAGTAGTTTCAAAATGTTATACATTTTGCCGCGAATAAATCTAAAATGAATGGACTATAACCAAATATTCAAACCCCTTAAAAACTATAACTTCCATACATACACAATGTAATTTCCATGTATGTTCCATTTCATCTTCTTGAAGAAGTTCTTGATGTTTGTTCCATTTAGGAGCAGAAATAGGGCCTTTGTGTTGACTTAAGGTGGATGCTAATGTACCATCAGCCGTCCAAATACTTGTATATCTGTCACCGTAAGATTGTAAAAACCGTTAGATTACAATCTAACTCGCGAAATTGTAAAATGTCGAAAGATTGTGAACCGTTCAATGTTCTGAGTGTATTTTTTTGAAATATTCATTGTATTTACGTTTTCTTGTCTGTTTCTTGTAGGTTAGGTTGGGGTTCGACATAAACAATCAGGTTCTATCGGGTTAATATACCTAACAGATTACAATTTACCGAAAAATAATGCGTTAAATTGAAATCTTTCACAGTTTACAATTTCCCGAGTTAGATTGTAATCTAACGGTTTTTACAATTTTACGGTGACATATCCACTGTATGAGTTGCTAGCAGATTACCATCACACTGGAAGGCAATATAAAATTTTTTACATAATCAAATCACAATAGGTAGGTAATACTCAAACAGGTAGGTAATTCATACCTGGATGAGTATTAAACAGTAAATGTCATTACAGCAAATAAAAAAAACATCTGTACTACTTAATATTATAAATGCGAAAGTTTGGATGGATGTATGGAAAGGACTTGACCGGTGGAACTATAGCAGCTTGCCTAGGTGTCAAGAATCAATGTTCAGCAATGATTTCTTTATTATTGTAATTGTAATATTTCACTGTTTTCAGATAAAAAAGTTTCAGGAGTCTGAAGGCTCGGAAAACTGCGAAAATGAACAAAAAAAGTTTCACGAAAAGACTGCTTTCCCACACTAGATGGCGCTATTTATTGTGTTGAGCGAGTCTAAAAAAATATTTTCAAGTATTATTTCTTTATTACTGTAATTGTAATATTTTATAGTTTTCAGATAAAAAAGTTTCAGGAGTCTGAAGGCTCTGAAAACTGAGAAAATAAATAAAAAAAAGTTTCACCAAAAACTGCTTTCCCACACTAGATGGCGCTATGTATTGTGGTGAGTCTAGAAAATATTTTTAAGTTGCTCACTACTTTTGGTTAACAAGTTCAACTATTCGACCACAGATGACAGCATATGCAATATGAAAGGGCGTTCCAGTTTAACTATTCGACCACAGATGGCGGCATATGCAATGTGAAAGGGCGTTCCTTTAAACGCAGTATTTCAAAATGCTTTGTTCGATCTATTAGTTTGAGACTTGTCAAAAAATAAAAATAATTATAAACTAAACATACATTTCCTTTTCATTACTATTTAATTGATCAAAAATAAATGATTCATAATATAATGACTAAGGTACTTAAATGGTATTCATGTAGGGTTACAAGATTATTATTAGGCATGGATATAATGGAACGTCAAAATGGAGTAGTGCTTAAAGAGGAAAGCGGACGCTCAAGATTTAAACAATAAACGTACTGTTTTTTTTTGTCATTTGAACCCTGACCTTATTTGGAATAATAAATCCATAATAATTTCGTTTTGAATTTTTAAACCTTACTGTAAAAACGGAAATCCTGTGCATTGTCCCGAATCGGAGGGCAATTACTGGTCATGTCCTTTGCATCTGAGTGAAATTTGGCACAGAGATATATTATAGTCCGCAATAAATAACACAGGCTACTTTTTATAACGGAATATTGAAGAGTTCCCACAGGAACAAAAAACCTCAAGCCACACGGACGAAGTCGCAAGCATCTGCTAGTTTTAACATAATCAAAAAATATGCTTTAATATAATTTTAATCTTTCTATGATAGCAAAATGATGAGTAAGTTAAAAGAGAACTTATAAAGGGATCTTACATTCCAATCAAGTGCAGAACATCTTTGTAAGGAGGTACTTCTGCTCTACCTTTTTGAATACAGTGTCTTAATACAAGCTGACATGTCCCACATTCTGAAAAAATACATTTTAACATCTCAACCATTTATCTATAATATTATATAACCAAAATGTTTAAATTGTGTAATCCATAAAACTATACTGCATTTTAAATTTTAATGCTAGAAGTGAAGTCTTGGTAAAGTCATTCATAGATTATATTGGGTATGTTCCGATGTACACTGCGAGCACTGTAAGGTGTGACGTAAATTTATTTTACTGCGAAGCCGTTCCTCTATAGTTAGCTATACTGGTTACTGTTTAAAACGGGACGCAGTCAGCACTGAGAGCACCTTACGTCGAAAACGCCAGTGCCCACAGTAGAAAAATGGCGACGATTTATGGCGTCATATATTTCCCTAGGATTCTGCGGCAATATACTGTCAGTACACAACGGACCGAATTTTCCCCAGTAATTTTGCCAACACTGATTATCTTGCAGTGCTGTCTACTGAACCGCTGGTCAGAAAATCTGTGCTGGGTTCCAAGCACATAAATATGAATACAACAGATTCATGCCCTCATGACTGTTGCCTTACTGGCAAGTGGCAGGTATTCCAATCAGAGACGAGTAACTTAAAGGATATAGACAAGCAACTCCATATACAAAATATGAAATAAATAACGGACAGTTGTGGCAGTGCACACACACACAGAAACACACCCCCCCCTCCCACACACACACACACACAACACACACACATGTGCACTATAGTAATTTCCAGATTAATTAATTTACAATAATTTTCCAAACTAAAATGTACCATCCTATATAAACAGTACTTGATCTTTAATAATGAGCTGACAATTATTGTGCTTATTAACTAATAATTTCTGTTGCAGAACGCAGAATAGTATGCAGAAACAAAATATAATAAAACGTCCCACAGCTGGGCACAGGCCTCCTCTCACTCATAGGAAAGAGGGAATTAGAGCTTAGACTCACCACGCTGCTCCAATGCGGGTTGGTGGGCTTTGATGACTATTATCACGTCAGTGATAATATCTGGGATCAACAGCATAACATGCCCACCGAAGCACGGGGGTGAAACAGCGTCAACTTCCTAACTCTGGGCTAGTACTGAGAATTTCTAGTCAGAAAACCCCAATTCTTAATTATGACCCGACCCGGGACTTGAACCCAGGACTTCGTCGACCACAGTAGAACATGCTAACCAAAAGACCAACAAGGCAGTTATACTAAGTAAAATACTATATAATATAGTACAGAAAGCAACCCTACGAGTAAATTTAATACTTGCCTTCATCCCATTATAGGAATTTGGTTAGTATCTTGGTCTCTTTTATCTCGCATCTTTCATATTTCTCTCCCAGCATATGTGCTGTGGCATTCATGAAGCAGATTTTTCTGAAAATAATTATACCCTATACGAAGGCAGTGTGCCTAGGTTTGTGGTAGTGTATGTAAGTATAACAAGATTGTTCTAGTGTTTGTAAGCTCAGGGGCGATTTCACGACCGCGCACACTAAAACAATGTGTAGGTACGTACGCGCTACCACAAATATGGGCAAACCGCCTTCACGAAATAGCACTACTGTATACTCTGACATGCTTATCTGTGCATGTGGAGTAATCGAAACTGACCGGATTTACTATCGTGTTGTGATCCTAAAATGTTGATCTTTTAATAGAAAGTGTCGCTTCTGCGGATGCACATATAAGTGTGTCTGAGTGTAGGTCTGAGTATAGGTATAATATCTAAACTAATATTATAAAGAAGAAAGATTTCATTGTTTGATTTTGAATGTTTGATTGTTTGTAATTGATAAACTCAAAAACTACTTAGCCGACTTTAAAAATTCTTTCACCTATAGAAAGCTACATTATCAGCGGCTACATTTTATTTTCAAAAAACTAGAGATTCTTAAAAAAATTGCAATAATGTGAGTTAAGTCGGAAAAGATCGGCTCGTCTGAGAGCTTACGTGGAGTGCGCTGTGTAAATAGTTAAAGTTACGCCAAAACAATGTATGGAGAAAAATTTCCTTTTAAAAAGTTCTAAATAAAAAGTATATAATATCTATATTTTAAGGGTCACTCGCAATTATCATTTTTTTATGATTTCCTTTGGTCTAAAACAATGCTTTGCTTGCGAAGGTATTTTTACCGACATATTATTAATCCTTTTCATAATAAATAGGTTAGTCATCTCAAGTAATTGATAAAAATAAAAACTGCCCTTTCCACCATTTAATTGAGATGGATATCTTTTGAGATATCATAGAAATAAAGTAATGTGCAAAAGAAAATGGCGCGGCTGCGGCCGGCAGCGGCAGGTGGGGTGAGGGCGGGGCTTGCTCTTACAATATTATACAGATTATCGCAGTGCTAAATGTAAAACCTGATTTGCTGCACCCTGCAAACTAGCTTTATTGGATATGGACTATTAAGATTATTAACGCTACCCGTGCGAACCCGGGGCGGGTCGCTGGTTATCCTATAAAATCACTGGCCTTGTAACAATCGAATAGGTTAATAGAGGTAGACAGTAGATAGACGCGATTTATGAAAATTTTATGATTTTTTTCTTATCCTTCAACTAATGTCGATTACAGAGTAAAACGCGTCGGCCTCATTATGTTTATCCGAATCGACCTGTTTACATTAAGTCGATGACCGAATGCAGCATTTTAGCGTGCAGCTTGCACGTGTAGCTTGCGATATTCACCGCCCAATAAGCCACAAATTTGCACTGGCACAACACCACATCACACAAATTAATCTTCCCAATTATTCTCAACGTACGTTTCACTCCGACACCGGAGCATCCTCAGATGTTGACTCGACAGTGCACGATTGTATTGTATGTGCTACACGTGCAAGCTACACTCTGTACCACATACATTTGTCTGCTTTGGCGGATTATAGCGAATTGAAACTTCTTGTACCTTGACTATCATGGAGTAACAAGCAACCTTATCGATTTAATATAAAACCACAATTGCTTACGTATGTAATATGATATGCTTCTTTATATGTAGAGGCAAATTTTTAATAAAATATTCCATGAAAGAAAAGAGATTTTTATTGAAAAAAAAAAGCAACAATAAAAATAAATTAAGAGATAAATTAACACCTTTTTATTCAAGACGATTTGATGAGACAGTAGAGGTTCAAAGAATTCTACTTTTTATTGGGACCATTAGTGCATTTTTATTCTTTATCGTTTTTGATTATAAAGGTGCTAACAAAACTTGAAATAAGTTAAACTGTCCATTTTACTTAGTGCAAAATGATAAATTACATACTAACGCAACTTTACCTATAAAATAAAGTGGAAAATTAAGTACTTGTACGTCAGTAATACTTGGGATGTTTTGATAAAAGGACTGTTTTATTGATAAATAAAAAAATATATTTACAAAGTGCGTGTTACTTTGACACGGAGTACAAGTTAAACTTTTTAGACGTTATGGCAGATATAAAGATTAAATCAAAATTTAATTAAATCTAACACGATAATCTACAATATTTTACAACTCAGTAATTTTGAAAATCACAGTCAATGAACAAGTTATCAAAATTTTATTTTTAAGACAAAAGCAAAACGTTTTTCTTTTCGTTTCAAACTTTAAATGAATCATACGCATAAATGGTAGCTTTTCTGTTAATTATTACTTAGTATAAATCAGTCAATATATAAATTAATTAAATCAGTCTTGCAATACAGTCAAAAACCTTATTTAAAGTTAATTTTTAGTAGAAAAAGGTTTTATTTATAAATTTTTATAACTATTTGACTGAGACAGTTTTTTTTCTTTTTTTAGTATAGTTATTTATTTTTAAAACGATATTATATTTTAGATTTCTGTCTCACTCACACCACTTTAGCCATCCACCAAACAATAAGTAACTAAAATATCGAGATTTTGCTAAAAATATAATCGTTCTAGCCCAGCTACAATGGTGACTGTCTCAATCAAATAACAACATCAAGTAAAGCTTCGTGACTTAATTGATAAATATTAACATGTTAAGCATTTTATGCTTTTTTAAGACTATTCAAAAGTTACAACGTTGACAAAAAATATTTAAACAATCAACACTTACATTCTTAATTATAACATTTTGTACTGATGTGCTGAATCTTATATTTGTAAAGATTTGTTTGAGAAATGTCACCGTAAGATTGCAAAAACCGTTAGATTGTAATCTAACTAGCGGATGTGTAAACTGTCGACAGATTGTGAACCGTTCAATGTTCTGAGTGCAGGTTTTATCGGGATAATATACCTAACAGATTACAATAGACCGTAAAATAATGCGTTAAATTGTAATCTGTCGACAGTTTACAATTTCCCTAGTTAGATTACAATCTAACGGTTTTTGCAATTTTACGGTGACAGAAATACAACGTCACCTTGTACCTAATCAAAAAAGTTAGACTACCAGTGCGAAACCAAGGGAACATCTCATTAATATAGCATGATTGGTTTAGATTTTGTGCCAATTAATTCTCCAAATCACTACTTAAAAAAATTACAACTAGGTACATATTTAGGGCGAACGCAATGTCCTGACTTTTGTTCTTCTTTTCTCTTCTTCCCATATTCTTTCCATGGCATTAGAATAGGAAAAGTGGTTTACTATCACAGCCGTTTAAAAACGATTATAAATTGGTTTGATAACAAACCACGTCTGTAATAGAAATAAAATACATTTATTGAGTGTGATGTATATTACACAGACACATTATAAATACTACTAATATTTATTTTGATACAAAAATCTTCAACATCTTAATTGTTTGGATCATTAATAAGACTGTAATTTTAATTGGTTTCTTCGTTAGTAGTAGTTTCCTTAAAAAGTACTAATAATAATCTATCCAAAAGTTCTAATATAACATTACAATTTAGTCATTACCATGGATTGACATTAGTCAATAATAAACATTACGTTCCGTGAAACTCTTAAGATTTGAGGGATTTTTGTATTTTCTGAAAAATAGATTAACGTGTATGTCTTTAACTAACTAAGATAACTATTAAATAAGCAGTTGCGTGACAGCAACAACATATTGTGATTTTCGACGCATCGTACGAAGTTTGCCTTATCACAATATCACTCACAAATCAGATACTGTACATGAACCCGTAATTTCTACGAAAAGGATAAACCTCAGAATAAGGCTATATAAGCAACTAGAGCGGAGATGGACGAAGATGTGTACAGTGGACCAATCAGATCAATGAATAAATTTAAAAAAATATCCATACGAGGATTCCGTAATTTGAAATGATAAAGACGCAGGCGCACGTTAATGATAGTTATTGGACGTGCGCCTTGATGACTAATAATTACAAAATTAAAGGGGCAAATTTTTATATAAAAGCGAAAGGTCACTTACTGATTCATCAACTATAAAGCATACAGACTTGAAATTTGGAAGGTAGGTTCCTTCTATGGTATAGATGTCAGCTATGAAATGGTTTTGAGAAAATTCATCCCTAAGGGGTTGAAATAGGGGTTGGGAGTTTGTACGAAAGTCCTTTATTTTTGAAGTAAGAGACATTTAAATTGGCAATTAAGTTAATAGTTACAAATAATAAAAACCAATATAAGCAATTTTACGAAAATTCACCCCAAGGAGGGTGTAATGGGGGTTGTAAGTTTGTATGAAAGTCCTATGTGTTTGGAGTTAGAGACCTGAAAATCGGCATTTGGGTTATAAAATTTAAATAAATAATAACCTGCATAAGCAATTTTACGAAAATCTACCCCAATAGGGGTGCAATAGGGGTTGGAATCATACATGAGGGTTTTAAGTTTTTGATGTTAGACTTGAAAATCGGGATTTAGGTTATTAGTTTTAAATTATAATAACCTGTATAATCAATTTTACGAAAATTCGCCCCAAAGAGGGTGAAATGGGGGCTGTAAGTTTGTATGAAAGTCTTTTGTGTTTGAAGTTTGTGACTTGAAAATCGGGATGTAGGTTATTAGTTTTATAAATAATAATAACCTGTGTAAGGTAAGTAATTTTACGAAAATCCACTCTAAAGGGTGTGAAAATTGGAGTTGGAAGCTAGCATGTAGGTTATTAGTTTTAAAATCGGCATTAAGGTTATTACTTATTAGTTTTAGCCGCTATATGTACCTAGGCTTTTGGCAGCTGAAAAATCTCATAGTAAATCAGAAATTGTACGCGGGCGACCTCTAGTATTATTATAAAACGTGAGCGGTGAGAATACTTAATTGTTATATTAATTTGTTCATTATTTCACTAAAAGTATTATACTATGTAAATTGATAATAATGAATTTATATATCTTGTTTTATACATTTTGGTATACAAGCAGTCACAACAATGAAACAATGAGTAAAAACAAATACCCCCCGTATTTGTTTTTTTTCATAACTTTTTTATTTCAACCTTTTTGGTTATTATAAGACTTCTTGGTTATACGCAGTACAGATCCTTCTTCTTATTCTTTAATACATAGTAATCGGTTTGACAGGTTTTTGTTACCCATGCGTTCACACATCGTTCATCGATGTGTGAACGCATGGGTAACAAAAACCTGTCGGCATCGATGTCGGCACTTCCGTGAAGGCATTAATTAATCAGCATATATGAGCATATTTAAAAAATAAATTATCCGTTGTTAATTCCATCTGTTACCACTACAGTACGGAAACGATAATGTCAGCATATCCTAATAAATCTCAACATTGACGGCTTCCATACGTAAAAGCGTGGAATTTTAGGTGAATTAACAGATTTCCGAACATTGAAAATGCTATAATCAAATCTAAATAAATATAAAAGAAAAAAATGACTGACTGACTGACAGATCTTTCAACGCACAGCTCAACCAGCCTTAAGGTACTCTCCTAAAGGTCTTTAACTACCCGCGGTCTCGGTTGGAAGAGATCAGTTTGTTGTAGGCTTTCACCCAGTAGTTATAGTCTGTGTAGGCTTCAGTAAACACGCAGGGGTGTTTCCGTACATCGACGGAGTCTATGATGCGTGTCAAAATTTCTTAATTTAGGCTCCATTTATACGGGAATATCAGAAACTAGCGACCCGCCTCTGCACGAATAGCACTAATAATCATAATTATTAGGCCATACCCAATGTAGCCAGAGGGCAGTGGGCACTGGGCAGAAAATCAGGTTTTACGTTAGTACTGCGATATTATTAATCTTTATAACCTACTAGGCCCGGCAGACGTTGTCCTGCCCTATCTTCCTCGCTATTTTTCCACATTTTCTAACCGTTTCAACCTTCCCTAGACTACGACAAATATTTCAAAACCAAAATCAGCTAAATTGGCCCAGCGTTTTCGAGTTTTAGCGAGACAAACGAACAGCAATTGATTTATATATATGTCACCGTAAGATTGTAAAAACCGTTAGATTATAATCTAACTCGCGAAATTCTAAACTGTCGAAAGATTAGAATTTAACGCATTATTTTCCGGGAGATTGTAATCCGATAGGTATTGAGGCCGGGCCGGCAAGTAGTGTCCGGCCGGGCACTACTTGGTTATTTATGTCGAACCCTAACCTAACCTACAAGAAAGAGAAAAGTAAATGTAAATAAAATGAATATTTCAAAAATTGACACTCAGAACATTGAACAGCTTACAATCTTTCGACAGTTTAGAATTTCGCGAGTTAGATTATAATCTAACGGTTTTTACAATCTTACGGTGACATATATATAGATAGATAAGTATTTTTGTACCCCGTCTGCCACTTGCCGTGCGCAACCGTGCGTATTTCTGTTACCCGTTATACTTCCTATTTCTATGATATCTCATAAGATATTCATCTAAATTGAATGGTGTAAAGGACAATTTTTGTCTAAATGAAATACTTGAGATATTAAGATATTTATTTTGATTAAGTATCAATACTGTGTTGGTAAAAACACCTTCGCAAGTAAAGCGCTGTTTTAAAACAAATTTGAAAATCAGTAAAATGGTAATTGTGAGTCAACCTAAAAAGATAGTTATATGCTATCGCGGACTTTTTTTAAAACTTTTTGAGAGGAAGGTTTCCACGATACATTGTTTTCGTATTACTTTACCTATTTACTCAGCGCACGCCACGTGAGCTCTCAGATGAGATGATTTTTTCCAACTTAACTCACATTATTGCCATTTTCGTAAGGATCTCTAATTTTTTTTTTATATAAAATATAGACAATTTTTCTGTAAATGATAGAATTTTAAAAATCGGTTGAGTGGTTTTTGAGATAAATTGATTACAAACAACCAAATATTTTCTCTTTATAATAGTTATAATACCTAGTTTGATAGATAAATGATATAAACAGAAACTTTAAACATTTCCTTTGAAACCTCGTAAATCCTAAATTATCATTTAAACGAAATAATGGTTGTAGCAACCTAGATGTGATTTTATAAGACCTATCTAACGATACGCCACTTGCCTGTAGCCTATCGACTTTCATTTATTAATTGGCTTCTAGTTGGCGCCATTTTGTTTTTCTCAAATTCGGCTTCCGTAGTGACACTCGGAAAATTAAGACAAATCTAGAGGTGCAAGTATCATCAAAATCGGTTCAGCCGTTTTGTCTGTAGTGCGACACAAAGGAATACACAACCTTTGAAACCTCGTAAATCCTAAATGATCATTCAAACAGAATAATTGTCAAAGAAACCTAACTATGATTTTAAAATATCTATTCAATGATATCCCACCTGCCATAGTCTATCTACTTTTATTTATTAATTTGTTACATTATGGCATCTAGAGGGCGCCATTTTGCTTTTTCTCAAATTCGGCTTCCACAGTGACACTGTAATGATATATTCGGCACAAACTGGTGCAAGAATCATCAAAATCGGTTAAGGCTGTAGCTGTCCTGCAAGGAACATACAAACATATATAGACTGATGAACACATAACCCTGTGCGTTCCGCAGTCGGGTAAAAAAAGGTAGGAGCGAAGCAAGAATATTGTATAAAACATGACAATACAAACAAATAAAACATTCGCAGTTTAATAATATAGTACAGTAATATGTATAATTAAAAGTAGCTCGCGAGACTAACGTTGCGAGCTCTTTTTTAATAACAGTCCGGAGTCCGTTATATCTCGTGCCAGTAAAGAAAATAATACAAAATGGCGGCATTAATTAGAGGTGGTTAATAAAGCACGTAGCGCAAAATAAATAGCACGCTTTTTTCCATAGCACGGACAGCATGCTATCCGAGGAGCCTCCATGTTGCTACGGTGCTACGACGCGCGAGCGTGCGCGGTGCATCCAAGTTCGTTTCGTAGCACTAGTAGCGCCCGTAACCGCGGACCGGTAGCACGCTGGCAGACCGTTGGTCTCGCGTAACACGCTGCTGTGAGCGTACGTCATATGCTTTCATGCGTGCTATAGCACAGCATATTTAGAAGCATGCTAAAAATTTATAGCTTGTAGCCTATGGTTTTATAACAACTATAGCGTAAAATTGTTTATGCAGTTCATTATTACTGAAAACTAATAACCTTTACGCCGATTTTCAAGTATCTAACTTCAAAAACTTAAAAACCTCATGTAAGCTCCCAACCCCCATTTAACCTCTATTGGGGTGGATTTTCGTAAAATTGCCTATGCAGGTTATTGTGTATTAGTTATTGTTATAGAATGTTTTATATCAAGGTGCCATATACTATTTTATAATAAAAAAATCACCAATTCGGTACGATAGTTCAGTTTTGTCACGAAACCCGATTGTATATCCTCAGCGGGGCCTGCACATTCGCAATTATGAACATATCCAAACAAATTATTGTTTCAAGCATTGCTTAATGAACTTTGTGATATAGGCGAACTATACGCTTACGTCAGTTTGACGACTGTCTATAAGAAGAGATTTTGGCCAATTCTGTATACCACATCTCTAAACTAAACTGAAATATGACAACTTTATAACTAGCTCTGTCCTTTTCCGCAGGAAGTATTATAAAAGGGTTAGCAATATGTTTAAAGCTCTCATTTTAGTTTGGTTTAGAGACTGTGCACTGCAGAATCAGCCCCATTGTGTTTTAAGGCTTTATAATCACCTGTGCGTTTCGCCATAGAACCAGTTCAACTGACAAAGGTATAAAAGTTATTAAAAGAGAACGAATGGTGTCAAATAGTGAATTAACACTTATTTGGAAGCGGAAGCTTAAGCCGTGCAAAAAGTTTTTAACTTTTCACATATAATTTCCAATAGATTTGTAAATTGAACTAGTTAAATTAAAAAAAAAATGCAGTTTAAATACATGTGTATAGGACTTAGAAACATTCCATTTTTAAAATACATTTGATAAAAGTATTACGCCGTTATGAAGTGAAAAGTATAAAGATAAATAAATAATAAATTATTAAATGATTTATTTATTTTATGTAGGACAACTTGTGTCACTTATGAAACGTTAAGACTCTACCACCGGTTCGGAAAGATGGTTCTACTGAGAAGAACCGGCTAGAAACTCAGCAATAATGAAATGTAAATTATCAAATGACAACAAAAAAAACATTTTGTTTATCGCTCCGCCCATATGCCTTGAGTCTTTTGGCTCAAATCATGGAAATAGAGAAGCTCAAGACACACTATTCGACGTAATTCTTTTATATTATAGTTTAAAATTCGTAAAATCAATGCGGTGTCATATTACTTTCGAATTTATGTGCTTTTAAGCGATATTAATATTAAATTAAATACATTAATGATGAACAAAACCATCGTGAAGAGACCCGCATACAGAATGCTTGCTTAGTGCATTATGGTGAAATATGGCCTAAATTCCGAAAGGAGAGCAGTGTTCAATTTTTGGCCGGCGATGAATTAGATTATGATCATGATGACTATATCAATGAGTAGTAACATACAATAACATAGCAAGGCCCTGCTCCAATCAGGTAATCATCCTGAAAATTTATTGTAATCAGGTCTACACTATAAAAAACCTACATGCGAGCGAAAGATATTAGCTGGAGGATGGAATAACATAAACATACGAAAATTTTCAACAACAAACATAATATCATATAGAACTTTGTGGACGGTTAAAAGTTTACTAATGAGGGTAGTCAAAAATTTAGGCTAGCCCCGAGTAATTTATACAATTTTTACTCATGGACCATCAATGGATAGAATGCAAAATATATTAAAGTCAAAATTTAAAAAAATCTCAATGCCGCTATTTAACGAATTTTTTTATAAATATTAACAGCAGTAGGTACATAGTTCTGGCAGTAGTGTGGTACTCACCCCGTTCCAGAAGAATGGCGGCAAGTTGTTGACGGCGTCTTCGCCGCGGAAGGGCGCGCGTCTCTGCTGCGCCCACACCGCGTCCCGGGACGGCCCCGGCTGGCCCCACAGCGTCTCCTGAAAAACGCAACATTTGTGACACTGTGGGGATAATATGTATGCCGGCCCCGGCTGGCCCCACAGCGTCTCCTGAAAAACGCACCATTTGTAACACTGTGGGGATAATATGTATGCTGGCCCCGGCTGGCCCCACAGCGTCTCCTGAAAAACGCGCCATTTGTAACACTGTGGGGATAATATGTATGCCGGCCCCGGCTGGCCCCACAGCGTCTCCTGAAAAACGCACCATTTGTAACACTGTGGGGATAATATGTATGCTGGCCCCGGCTGGCCCCACAGCGTCTCCTGAAAAACGCGCCATTTGTAACACTGTGGGGATAATATGTATGCCGGCCCCGGCTGGCCCCACAGCGTCTCCTGAAAAACGCACCATTTGTAACACTGTGGGGATAATATGTATGCCGGCCCCGGCTGGCCCCACAGCGTCTCCTGAAAAACGCGCCATTTGTAACACTGTGGGGATAATATGTATGCCGGCCCCGGCTGGCCCCACAGCGTCTCCTGAAAAACGCACCATTTGTAACACTGTGGGGATAATATGTATGCCGGCCCCGGCTGGCCCCACAGCGTCTCCTGAAAAACGCACCATTTGTAACACTGTGGGGATAATATGTATGCCGGCCCCGGCTGGCCCCACAGCGTCTCCTGAAAAACGCGCCATTTGTAACACTGTGGGGATAATATGTATGCCGGCCCCGGCTGGCCCCACAGCGTCTCCTGAAAAACGCACCATTTGTAACACTGTGGGGATAATATGTATGCCGGCCCCGGGTGGCCCCACAGCGTCGCCTGAAAAACGCACCATTTGTAACACTGTGGGGATAATATGTATGCCGGCCCCGGCTGGCCCCACAGCGTCTCCTGAAAAACGCGCCATTTGTAACACTGTGGGGATAATATGTATGCCGGCCCCGGCTGGCCCCACAGCGTCTCCTGAAAAACGCACCATTTGTAACACTGTGGGGATAATATGTATGCCGGCCCCGGGTGGCCCCACAGCGTCGCCTGAAAAACGCACCATTTGTAACACTGTGGGGATAATATGTATGCCGGCCCCGGCTGGCCCCACAGCGTCTCCTGAAAAACGCGCCATTTGTAACACTGTGGGGATAATATGTATGCCGGCCCCGGCTGGCCCCACAGCGTCTCCTGAAAAACGCACCATTTGTAACACTGTGGCGATAATATGTATGCCGGCCCCGGCTGGCCCCACAGCGTCTCCTGAAAAACGCACCATTTGTAACACTGTGGGGATAATATGTATGCCGGCCCCGGGTGGCCCCACAGCGTCGCCTGAAAAACGCACCATTTGTAACACTGTGGGGATAATATGTATGCCGGCCCCGGCTGGCCCCACAGCGTCTCCTGAAAAACGCATCATTTGTAACACTGTGGGGATAATATGTATGCACTTTGTGCAAGTCGTCGTATTGCAACTACTGGCATAATGTCGCCTAATAGCACATTCATTTGGTGCTCAAAAAGGGGGTTATATATATATATATATATATATATATTACCCCTATAATAAGAAAAACCCAATACTTGTTATACCACCACCACCAGTGGCGTGCAGTTCATAGAGGCATAAAAGCACTGCTTACCCAAGATTAAACTGCATCATCACTTACCATCAGGTGAGATCGCAGTTAAGGGCTAACTTGTAGTGGATAAAAAAAAATACGTCAATGCTCTTTTTTTACCCAGATAGTCAGTAATTAGGTATTCGGACGTACCAATGCCTACCCTAGCTTCAAACCCTGTGCACGCCACTGACCACTACAGCCCATTAACGTCCCACTGCTGGTCACAGGCCTCCACTCTCATAGGACATAGGGAATTAGAGCTTAGACCCACCACGCTGCTCCAATGCGGGACCACAGAGGCAGTTGACTTGTTATAGTTTCACATAATATAGGGCTACTGCGGTAGATTAGCTCGACTTGAACCTGAACTTAAATGCAGTGCAACTTACCATGTTGTAAGCGAAGGGCACCACGGGGCCGTACGAGCCCAAGGGGCGCATAACGGCCTCGCAAGCGCGCCTCACCATCAGGGAGGGGCTGAAGAAGCCCGCGCTGAACCAGCTCAACATCTCCGAGTTGGTGAACGGACCTTGCACCTCTTCCTGCAGAAACCCCATACGTCATCAACCCCATAGTGGCGCGATCTGCCCCCCAATTGTGTAAGAATTGTCGATCAAATCGACCAAGCTCGGTGTCAAATTAAAATAAACCATATCTTCATTGGGTTAGAGCTCAATTTCGTGTATCTGTCACCGTAAGATTGTAAAAACCGTTAGATTATAATCTAACTCGCGAAATTCTAAACTGTCGAAAGATTGTAAACTGTTCAATGTTCTGAGTTTAAATTTTTGAAATATTCATTGTATTTACGATTTCTTGTCTCTTTCTTGTAGGTTAGGTTAGGGTTCGACATAAATAATCAAGTAATTAATTAGGTTAGGTTAATTATAATTAGTTTTATCGGGTTTAAATACCTATCAGATTACAAACTACCGGAAAATAATGCGTTAAATTGTAATCTTTCGACAGTTTAGAATTTCGCGAGATAGATTATAATCTAACGGTTTTTACAATTTTACGGTGACATATCCATTCTAATACGTTTAGGTATGTCCGATACCATAAACGTATGAGAATGGATACACAAAATAGGCATGATGACAGTAACCATGAATCAATGAAATTATGAATTTGTCTAATGAAATAGGATTCCTGGATTATAAAAAACGTATTTATTTTTCTATTTCGAGTGAGATTGCTATTTATTTTGATAAAATAATACTAAAAAATACATCAATCCGCCATATTGGATTAAACGGCAAGAAGCGAATGACGTCACAATTGTTTGTTTCGAGCTTTGACAATCACACTATTCTTTACTGCACACCGCACAGATTACATTGGTAAAAACAATAATGACGTCACAAACGACGCCATGACACCGGCGAGGGTTTTGGCGTGAATTTTAAAATTTAAATTTCAAATGCCAATTTTATCTACCAAACCTTATTTTTCTGCTGAAATAAGATATTTTTTCGAAATACTGGATACTTCCGAACATAATCTGACCATTTTTCAAAATCAGCCATCATGCTTATTGAGCTCTATTTCAATGCTGTTATGGTTTACTTTACTTTGACGCCGAACTTTTACGATTGGATCGGCAATTCTTACATAATCACACCTCTGCACGACAGACGAACTAGAAACCGCAATATCGTATAATCTTTGAACTCATCACCAAATGCCGCTCTTACTTTACTGGAGGATAACGTGCCTGAATGTAATAACGTTTTTAAATTCCGTCACGTTAGCTGCTCTGACGTTATTAAAGCATTCAAATTAGTTAACAATAGGAAGACAACACCAATAATTGCCTCATCTGGGGACAGAAGGGCTGGCTCATTTTTTGCACAAAGGATCAGCCTGGCTGTCCAGCGCGGAAATGCAGCCAGCATTCTTGCCACCATTCCACGTGGGCATGATTTATATAGTAATTAGGTTAGGCTAGCTAGCATTAAGTTCTATTGTATTATTTTCAATATATAAAAAAACAAACATACAAATGATTTGTGGAGCATCTCCGTTAACGTTGTGTAAATCATTGATTGATATTGTTGCACCCGAGTTAGCATTAATATTTAATAATTGTATTGACTGTGGTGAGTTTCCTGACTTAATGAAGCATAGTAAAATAATTCCTCTATTCAAATCAGGTAGTACAAATGACCTCACTAAATTTAGACCTATAACTGTACTACCCACTTTCAGGAAAATAATTGAAAAATTACTATTAATTCGATTGCTTAATCATTTTTGTAATAATGACTTATTACATAGTAAACAGTTTGGATTTACACGGGGTCGCTCAACAATCGATAAAATATGAATAATATTTTTTGATCTTACCGACATAATAATAAAAAAAATATGAACTGGTTATTTAAATAAAAAATCAAAATTATCAAATTATTTTAAGAGTGTATTTGGGCTCCCAATAATAGTTTTTCTCACAAAAGAAGGAAAATAAAGGAAAAAATAATCGGACTGGAGACATCTGGACTAGAACCGGGGTCTTGTTTCGGGACCGCCCGGTTTCCCACCTGTTCCAGCTTTACCTAACTTTATGTATTTTATATGTATATGTCACCGTAACATTGTAAAAACCGTTAGATTATAATCTAACTCGCGAAATTGCAAACTATCGAAAGATTAAAATTTAACGTATTATTTTTCGTTAAATTGTAATCTGTTAGGTTTATTAACCCGACAGAACCTAAGTGCCTGATTATTTTTGTCGAACCCTAACCTAACCTACAAGAATCAGACAAGAAAACGTAAAAACAATGAATATTTCAAAAATTGTCACTCAGAACATTGAACGGTTCACAATCTTTCGACAGTTTACAATTTCGCGAGTTAGATTATAATCTAACGGTTTTTACAATCTTACGGTGACATATATATTTAGTACCAAACTTAAAAAGTAACATAAAAATTTAAAGGGCATGTACAAGGACGTCTTATATCTTGAAGAGATTCCTTCCAGTAGCCCTAGAATGTGAGTATGGTGAAAAATAGATAAAGCTGAGTAGGTACTTTTTAAGCAGGTAAACTACGTAGATGGTGGCGAAATTTACCTAAGTATTCATTTATTAAACACGGGTAAAACGACATTTTCTCAAAATGAATATTTTATAAAAATTCACCCCTAAGGGGTTGAAATGGGGGTTGAAAGTTTGAAAATGAAAGTGAAAGTCCTTTGTTTTTGAAGTTGGAGACATGAAAATTGGCAATTAAGTTAATAGTTATAAATAATTAAAACCAATAAGCAATTTTACGAAAATTCACCCCAAAGAGGGTGAAATGGGGGCTGTAAGTTTGTATGAAAGTCCTTTGTGTTTAAAGTTAGAGGCTTGAAAATCGGGATGTAGGTTATTAGTTTTAAATAATAATAACCTGTGTACGCAATTTTACGAAAATCCACCCTAAAGGGTGTGAAATTGGGGTCGGAAGCTTGCATGTAGGTTATAAGTTTTTAAAATCGGCATTAAGGTTTATTACTCATTAGTTTTAGCCGCTATAAGTAACTAGGCTTTTTGCAACGGGAAAATCTCATAGGCAATCAGAAATTGTACGCGGACGAAGACGCGGGCGACCTCTAGTGTATATATCCAAGAATTGTTCGTTTAAAGGTATTATATATTGAAATCCGCACGGACAAACTCGCGGTTCTATGACGAAGTGTAGTTAAAGTGAAACTACTTACATTTGGATCTTTGTAGTACCACAGGTTCGCCAGACTCTCCACGCTCTGGATATGCTGGCGGTGCATCATCACCGAACTGTAATAGGAGTCCAGGCCTTCGTCCACGCTGGCCCGCTGCATGCCAATAGGGAACTGGCTTTGGGCATTTTGGCCGGGCACTTGCATGTTCGGTGTCGGTATGGGTGGCTGGAGAAAATGCGAAATTTTAACAATAGTATATTGTATGAAACAAGTCTATCCGAAGTCTGAAATCGTATTTCAGACTCCGGACAAAAGATAACTCTGACAGGATCGAAAGTAGGGCAACAACGTCAGTCGCCGGGCAGAAAATCACCGAAAACGATCGATTTCTGCCCGTTAACAGTAGCATTCATCTGAAATTGACTAGTTTCGGGTGGCTCAAGAGGCATTGAAACTCGCACTTTCAATGCAGGTTATATGAAAAATATCTCTATCTTTACATTTTAAAAGGTCACCTATCTCTTCTTTTTTTAAAAATGACTGACTCATCAGTTCACAGCTTAGAACAGCCAAGTGGTTTACACAGCTTTCTTAACAGGATAAAAAAACTTGTACCCTTGCTGTAAAAATTAGGTGGATATGTCACCATTAGATTGTAAAAACCGTTAGATTATAATCTAACTCGCAAAATTGTAAACTGTCGAAAGATTTTGAAATAAGCATTGTGTTTACGTTTTCTTGTCCGTTTCTTGTAGGTTAGAATCTATCGGTTTAATATAACAAACAGATTACAATTTAACGAAAAATATTGCGTTAAACTGTAATCCTCTAACAGGTTAGCCCGCTACCATCTTAGACTGCATCGTCACTTACCATCAGGTGAGATCGCAGTCAAGGGCTAACTTGTAGTGGATTAAAAAAAAATGAAGTGAAAGCCTCTCTTCCTCGCCGCATTCTGGACATGATGGGTCATCTTCAATTCTCATTACTGTGAGATGTCTATTTAGCAGACAGTGTCCCGTTGTTATGCCTGCTTTCAGTGCTATGTTGTTTCTACTTTGCGACATAAGAGTACTTGAATAAAGGGTTGCTGATGTGTTTGAGTCGCCATCGTCCCTACTGTCTCACCGAGGGGTCGCCGCGGTCCATGAACAGCGAGGAGTTGGCCCCGCTGAGCGGCATCTGCACACTGTCCGCGCTCTGGAAGGCGCTCGCCATCGTCCCTACTGTCTCACCGAGGGGTCGCCGCGGTCCATGAACAGCGAGGAGTTGGCCCCGCTGAGCGGCATCTGCACACTGTCCGCGCTCTGGAAGGCGCTCGCCATCGTCCCTACTGTCTCACCGAGGGGTCGCCGCGGTCCATGAACAGCGAGGAGTTGGCCCCGCTGAGCGGCATCTGCACACTGTCCGCGCTCTGGAAGGCGCTCGCCATCGTCCCTACTGTCTCACCGAGGGGTCGCCGCGGTCCATGAACAGCGAGGAGTTGGCCCCGCTGAGCGGCATCTGCACACTGTCCGCGCTCTGGAAGGCGCTCGCCATCGTCCCTACTGTCTCACCGAGGGGTCGCCGCGGTCCATGAACAGCGAGGAGTTGGCCCCGCTGAGCGGCATCTGCACACTGTCCGCGCTCTGGAAGGCGCTCGCCATCGTCCCTACTGTCTCACCGAGGGGTCGCCGCGGTCCATGAACAGCGAGGAGTTGGCCCCGCTGAGCGGCATCTGCACACTGTCCGCGCTCTGGAAGGCGCTCGCCATCGTCCCTACTGTCTCACCGAGGGGTCGCCGCGGTCCATGAACAGCGAGGAGTTGGCCCCGCTGAGCGGCATCTGCACACTGTCCGCGCTCTGGAAGGCGCTCGCCATCGTCCCTACTGTCTCACCGAGGGGTCGCCGCGGTCCATGAACAGCGAGGAGTTGGCCCCGCTGAGCGGCATCTGCACACTGTCCGCGCTCTGGAAGGCGCTCGCCATCGTCCCTACTGTCTCACCGAGGGGTCGCCGCGGTCCATGAACAGCGAGGAGTTGGCCCCGCTGAGCGGCATCTGCACACTGTCCGCGCTCTGGAAGGCGCTCGCCATCGTCCCTACTGTCTCACCGAGGGGTCGCCGCGGTCCATGAACAGCGAGGAGTTGGCCCCGCTGAGCGGCATCTGCACACTGTCCGCGCTCTGGAAGGCGCTCGCCATCGTCCCTACTGTCTCACCGAGGGGTCGCCGCGGTCCATGAACAGCGAGGAGTTGGCCCCGCTGAGCGGCATCTGCACACTGTCCGCGCTCTGGAAGGCGCTCGCCATCGTCCCTACTGTCTCACCGAGGGGTCGCCGCGGTCCATGAACAGCGAGGAGTTGGCCCCGCTGAGCGGCATCTGCACACTGTCCGCGCTCTGGAAGGCGCTCGCCATCGTCCCTACTGTCTCACCGAGGGGTCGCCGCGGTCCATGAACAGCGAGGAGTTGGCCCCGCTGAGCGGCATCTGCACACTGTCCGCGCTCTGGAAGGCGCTCGCCATCGTCCCTACTGTCTCACCGAGGGGTCGCCGCGGTCCATGAACAGCGAGGAGTTGGCCCCGCTGAGCGGCATCTGCACACTGTCCGCGCTCTGGAAGGCGCTCGCCATCGTCCCTACTGTCTCACCGAGGGGTCGCCGCGGTCCATGAACAGCGAGGAGTTGGCCCCGCTGAGCGGCATCTGCACACTGTCCGCGCTCTGGAAGGCGCTCGCCATCGTCCCTACTGTCTCACCGAGGGGTCGCCGCGGTCCATGAACAGCGAGGAGTTGGCCCCGCTGAGCGGCATCTGCACACTGTCCGCGCTCTGGAAGGCGCTCGCCATCGTCCCTACTGTCTCACCGAGGGGTCGCCGCGGTCCATGAACAGCGAGGAGTTGGCCCCGCTGAGCGGCATCTGCACACTGTCCGCGCTCTGGAAGGCGCTCGCCATCGTCCCTACTGTCTCACCGAGGGGTCGCCGCGGTCCATGAACAGCGAGGAGTTGGCCCCGCTGAGCGGCATCTGCACACTGTCCGCGCTCTGGAAGGCGCTCGCCATCGTCCCTACTGTCTCACCGAGGGGTCGCCGCGGTCCATGAACAGCGAGGAGTTGGCCCCGCTGAGCGGCATCTGCACACTGTCCGCGCTCTGGAAGGCGCTCGCCATCGTCCCTACTGTCTCACCGAGGGGTCGCCGCGGTCCATGAACAGCGAGGAGTTGGCCCCGCTGAGCGGCATCTGCACACTGTCCGCGCTCTGGAAGGCGCTCGCCATCGTCCCTACTGTCTCACCGAGGGGTCGCCGCGGTCCATGAACAGCGAGGAGTTGGCCCCGCTGAGCGGCATCTGCACACTGTCCGCGCTCTGGAAGGCGCTCGCCATCGTCCCTACTGTCTCACCGAGGGGTCGCCGCGGTCCATGAACAGCGAGGAGTTGGCCCCGCTGAGCGGCATCTGCACACTGTCCGCGCTCTGGAAGGCGCTCGCCATCGTCCCTACTGTCTCACCGAGGGGTCGCCGCGGTCCATGAACAGCGAGGAGTTGGCCCCGCTGAGCGGCATCTGCACACTGTCCGCGCTCTGGAAGGCGCTCGCCATCGTCCCTACTGTCTCACCGAGGGGTCGCCGCGGTCCATGAACAGCGAGGAGTTGGCCCCGCTGAGCGGCATCTGCACACTGTCCGCGCTCTGGAAGGCGCTCGCCATCGTCCCTACTGTCTCACCGAGGGGTCGCCGCGGTCCATGAACAGCGAGGAGTTGGCCCCGCTGAGCGGCATCTGCACACTGTCCGCGCTCTGGAAGGCGCTCGCCATCGTCCCTACTGTCTCACCGAGGGGTCGCCGCGGTCCATGAACAGCGAGGAGTTGGCCCCGCTGAGCGGCATCTGCACACTGTCCGCGCTCTGGAAGGCGCTCGCCATCGTCCCTACTGTCTCACCGAGGGGTCGCCGCGGTCCATGAACAGCGAGGAGTTGGCCCCGCTGAGCGGCATCTGCACACTGTCCGCGCTCTGGAAGGCGCTCGCCATCGTCCCTACTGTCTCACCGAGGGGTCGCCGCGGTCCATGAACAGCGAGGAGTTGGCCCCGCTGAGCGGCATCTGCACACTGTCCGCGCTCTGGAAGGCGCTCGCCATCGTCCCTACTGTCTCACCGAGGGGTCGCCGCGGTCCATGAACAGCGAGGAGTTGGCCCCGCTGAGCGGCATCTGCACACTGTCCGCGCTCTGGAAGGCGCTCGCCATCGTCCCTACTGTCTCACCGAGGGGTCGCCGCGGTCCATGAACAGCGAGGAGTTGGCCCCGCTGAGCGGCATCTGCACACTGTCCGCGCTCTGGAAGGCGCTCGCCATCGTCCCTACTGTCTCACCGAGGGGTCGCCGCGGTCCATGAACAGCGAGGAGTTGGCCCCGCTGAGCGGCATCTGCACACTGTCCGCGCTCTGGAAGGCGCTCGCCATCGTCCCTACTGTCTCACCGAGGGGTCGCCGCGGTCCATGAACAGCGAGGAGTTGGCCCCGCTGAGCGGCATCTGCACACTGTCCGCGCTCTGGAAGGCGCTCGCCATCGTCCCTACTGTCTCACCGAGGGGTCGCCGCGGTCCATGAACAGCGAGGAGTTGGCCCCGCTGAGCGGCATCTGCACACTGTCCGCGCTCTGGAAGGCGCTCGCCATCGTCCCTACTGTCTCACCGAGGGGTCGCCGCGGTCCATGAACAGCGAGGAGTTGGCCCCGCTGAGCGGCATCTGCACACTGTCCGCGCTCTGGAAGGCGCTCGCCATCGTCCCTACTGTCTCACCGAGGGGTCGCCGCGGTCCATGAACAGCGAGGAGTTGGCCCCGCTGAGCGGCATCTGCACACTGTCCGCGCTCTGGAAGGCGCTCGCCATCGTCCCTACTGTCTCACCGAGGGGTCGCCGCGGTCCATGAACAGCGAGGAGTTGGCCCCGCTGAGCGGCATCTGCACACTGTCCGCGCTCTGGAAGGCGCTCGCCATCGTCCCTACTGTCTCACCGAGGGGTCGCCGCGGTCCATGAACAGCGAGGAGTTGGCCCCGCTGAGCGGCATCTGCACACTGTCCGCGCTCTGGAAGGCGCCCCGCACCGGCCGCGGCACCCCCGCCAGGCCGCCCAGCTGCTGGCCTTGCAGCATCGCCGGGAGGGAGCCTTACATACATACATAAATAAATAAATTAAAAAAAAATAAAAAATATTTGCTTTAAACATGGGTTATAATTATACATAAAGATGCCAATCATGTTTTTCAAATAATAATTTACTAGAGGTCGCCCGCGACTTAGTCCGCGTACAATTTCTCATTTCCTGAGATTTTCCCGCTGCAAAAAGCCTAGGTACATGTAGCGACTAAAACTAATAAGTAATAACCTTATAACCTATATGCAAGCTTCCAACCCCAATTTCACACCCTTTAGGATGGATTTTCGTAAAATTGCTTACATAGGTTATTATTAATTTTTTTCAAGTCTCTAACTTCAAACACAAAGGGCTTTCATACAAACTTACAGCCCCCATTTCACCCTCTTTGGGGTGAATTTTCGTACAATTGTTTATACAGGTTATTTTAATTTAAAACTAATAACCTAAATCCTGAGAGTGGAGGCCTGTGCCCAGCAGTGGGACGTTAATGGGCTGTAGTGATGATGATGATGAACCTAAATCCCGATTTTCAAGTCTCTAACTTAATAAACTCAAAACCCTCATGTAAGCTTTGAACCCCTATTACAACCCTATTGGGGTAGATTTTCGTAAAACTGATTATGCTGGTTATTATTTATTTTAATTTAATAACCAAAATGCCGATTTTCAGGTCTCTAACTTCAAGCACATAGGACTTTCATACAAACTTACAACCCCCATTACACCCTCCTTGGGGTGAATTTTCGTAAAATTGCTTATATGGGTTTTTGTTATTTATAACTATTAACTTTATTGCCAATTTAGTCTTATGTCTCTAACTTCAAAAACAACGGACTTTCATACAAACTTCCAACCCACATTTCAATCCCTTAAGGGTGAATTTTCACAAAACCGTTTTTTAGATGCTGTCTAAACAATAGGAGGAACCTATCTTCCAAATTTCAATATGCCTTAATATTTATTAGGTGTATTATTAATTATTATGAATTATTTTTGCCAAGATAACTGCTATGCTAAGACAATCACATTACAATTTATACTTCATAATTGCAATTGCATATTTTATAATTACCTTGAATTTGCATAGGAAACATCACACCTGACGGGTTACCACCTGCGGACATAAAAACATTATTCTTCACTAGACGACTTCCACGTGGGTTGAGACTTTTGAAGTGAAAACTTCTTTGTTGAGCACTTTTTGGTGGAGGGTAAAAATGTGGAACGAGTTCTTAATACAAAAGGTCTTAAGTATAAATATAGTACATTCATAATTTAATATAATTTACATAATTTAATGCCTTAGTTTAACTCATGAATTTTCAGGGATAAAAAATAGCCTATGTCTTTCAGCTGGATACAAACTATCCCTTTACTAAATTTCATCAAAATCGATTGAAGAGACAATTTTTTTTATTCCCGCGGGAACTCTTGGATTTTCCGGGATAAAAGTAGCCTATGTCCTTTCTCAGGCCCTAGACTATCTCTGTACCAAATTTCATTTAAATCGGTTCAGTAGTTTAGGCGTGGTTGCGTAACACACAGACAGACAGAGTTACTTTCGCATAAAGTATGAATAGATTAAATACTAACCTCTTGACAATCCCAAAGCTGAATTCAACGCTGAATTCTGGACGCCAACAGTGGTCAATGTTGTTTCGTTCGCCTGGGTATGCGCTGTGTGTGCGGAGTTTATAGGAAGAACCCCCGGAGCCAGACCAGTGTTGAAGCCAGGTGCCATGCCAGACAAGCCCGGGGCTAAGCCAGACAAGCCCGGGGCTAAGCCAGGGGCCATGCCCGTGTTCATTGGCATGTTCTGCGAGTTCAACCCTGCAGTTTGCATTGCCATTGGTAAGTTCGGGGGTGGCATGCTTGGCACTACACCTAAACCGGAACTGTGGAGTAATGGCTGGTTGTTGGACGTCTGTAGTATATGCAACGCTTGAGTGGCCATCTGGTGTAGCTGTAGGTTTTGGGCGTTGGCCGTCTGGTGGATTTGCATAGTGTTTGGTTGCATCTGGTGTGCCGACGGTTGTTGGTTTTGGTTCCCCATCTGCATGTTATCCCCTTCCGTGAGCGTCATGTCCATAATTCCGTCCAGTAGAATGTCCTCTATGTTATTGTCTTGGTGCGTGTCACTGCTGGAATAATTGGAAGTTTTTTTTTTACACCACTACAAGTTAGCCCTTGACTGCAGTCTCACCTGATGGTTAGTGATGATGCAGTCTACAATGCTAGCGGGCTAACCTGTTAGGGGCATGGCAGTTATATTAAACCCATACCACTGTTCGGTTTCTACACGGCATCGTACCGGAACGCTAAATCACTTGGCGGTACATCTTCGCCAGTGGGTTATACTACTACTACTACAACAACTAGCCACGGCCAAAGCTTCCCACCAGGCCTGACAGGGACAATTTAGACATTATAAATTCCCAAATTGACCCTGCCAGAGATCGAACCCGGGACCTCCGCACGTTAACACAACAGCGCTCAACACTGTGCCACGGAGGTAATTCAAATGAACTTTTATTTCATGTAGGACAACTTGTGTCACTTATTAAACGTTAAGACTCTACCACCGGTTGGGAAAGGTCTACTGAGAAGAGCCGGCAAGAAACTCGGCAGTTGCTCTTTTCATAGAAAAGAAAAGGTTAACGAGTAAAGATTGTTTACTAATATTTTCAACCATTAGCCGTTAACCGTTTAGCGATATGTTAACTCTTCTGTTCATAATATTAGTTTGGATTAGTATGGATACTCACTTCATAGGCATATTCTGGAGCAATCGGTACAAGGCCGTCGAGTGTTGGTTGTTTTTGGATGTCGTGATGTTCTGGTGTTGCTGCCTCAGACTGTTGTTCTGGTTCAACATCACGGATTGGTAATTGGCGCGCTCCTCGTTCGCTTCGAAACCTAGAATGCGTTTATATATGTCACCGTAAAATTGTAAAAACCGTTAAATTATAATCTAACTCGCGAAATTATTAACCGTCGAAAGATTGTGAACCGTTCAATGTTCTGAGTGTCAATTTTTGAAATATTCATTGTGTTTACGTTTTCTTGTGTCTTTCTTGTAGGTTAGGTTAGGGTTCGACATAAATAATCAGGTAGTGACATATATATAAAAGCGAAAGGTCACTGATTCATCACGATATCTCAGGACCTATAAAGCATACAAACCTGAAATTTGGAAGGTAGGTTCCTTCTATGGTGTAGACATCCGCTAAGAAACGGTTTTGAGAAAATTCACCCCAAAGGGGTTGAAATGGGGGTTGGAAGTTTATATGAAAGTCATTTGTTTTTGAAAATGAAAATTGGCAATTAAGTAATTGGTTGTTATAAATAATAAAAATCTGTATGAGCAATTTTACGAAAATCTACCCCAATAGGGGTGCAATGGGGGTTGGGAGCTTACATAAGGGCTCCCAAGTTTTTGAAGTTAGAGTAATACCTGTATGAGGGCGCATGGTGCCACCTAATGATTTGGTATCCGGGAACTTCTTGTTGATACTCTGTTGTTGCTCGGTCTCTTTGCTTGTGGCAGCTTGAGCCATGTCCGCTGTTGGTGGCAAGGGAATGTCCTCAATGCCACAAGCTTCACCTTGCGTTGTTTGTTGGGTAGTCGGACTTGTTGGCTGTGGTTCCGAAGGATTGGCTTGCTGCTGCAAAGAAAGACATTATTTTTACTCGATTTAGATCATGTGGCTTATAAACAGAGACGTTTTTACTTAGCAATCCGGCTTATGGATGTCAGTGACAGGATGTTCAGCGTTAAAAGGGCAAGATTGGGCAACATAATATAGTATTTTACTAATATTATAAATGCGAATTGGATGGATGTATGGATGTCTGGATGTATGGATGTTTGTTACTCAATCACGCCCCAACGGCTGAACGGATCTGGCTGAAGTTTGGCACAGAGATAGATTATAGTCTGGAATAGCGCATAGGCTACTTTTTATTCCGGAAAATGAAGGAGTTCCCGCGGGAACCAAAACACCTCGATCCACGCAGACGAAATCGCGGGCTTCAGCTCGTAACTAATAAAAATTAGTTATACTGGTACCTTTGAAGGGATGTACAAGCCTTAACTTTGAACTATATAATGACAACACATAAAAAAGATCAGCTTGTCTAAATCTTTTTTTTCGCTGTTGTCCATATATGATCAGTACTTGCACTTTAAACAGATGTTTAAAAGAAAAGATTTAAATCGCTATCGCTAGGTAGGGCGCTAACCTGGTACGGTAGTTATATTAAACTGATACCTGGTGGGAGGCTTCGGCCGTGGCTAGTTACCACCCTACCGGCAAAGGCGTGCCGCCAAGCGATTCCAGGCTCCGGTACGATGCCGTATAGAAACCGAATAGGGGTATAGGTTTAATATAACTGCCATGCCCCTAACAGGTTAGCCCGCTACCATCTTACACTGCATCATCACTTACAATCAGGTGAGATCGCAGTCAAGGGCTAACTTGTAGCGGATAAAAAAAAACCTATACCTCTAATCTCTGACCAATCATTCATTTTACTTGTGGCAGATGGAGTCAATGATGTTCTGACGCGTCACTGATTCGATTTTTGATAACTGTCGACTTTCTTTATGAAGAACTTTTAATCGATTTGATACATGTACATTTGCTCAACAATTTTTTATTGTTTCATAAACATATCCGAGCGTTCAAATGACTAAGTATTGTACTTGTAATTACTAGACGAGTTAGGAAATATCGGATTAAAGGGCACGTCGCTTCAGAAAAAAAAGATATGCGTCTATGGCGTATTGCATTTTTTTTCAATGGTTGCCTGTCAATAATTATGACACTTCATAGACGTGCATATGCCAAAAGTAAAATAAATCATTGGACAAGGCATAATTGATTTCCATGCAGCAGCATATCCTACCGCTATCGTAACCTCTCGCCAGATCAGAACAGAAACCATTTACAAATCATAAAGTCTAACACAAAATCTAAATATGTCGCACAAAACACATACTCTCAAAGGAATTATTGGTAGTCAAGGTAAAATCAAGTTAACCAGCCTCTTTATTTTTCCGCTCCTCTGCTTCAAATCTTTTCGGCGACAATTTGCTGGCCTTCTCAGACGCCCACCAATCCTCCGAGCCCTCTTCAAAGTCCCTCCTTGCTCGAGAAAACCCAGCATGGGTGTGAGAGCGTGATAATGCTACAACAAATAACCAAAGCATGTGCTTACTCAAACTTAATCTTTTAGTAAGTCTTAAATCATTAAAAAAACAGGCTTTCTTGGTCCGCCATATTGAATTTAGTATGACGTATTTTTATTTTTCGTATTCTTCTTAGCAACCCCTACATTTTTTTATACCCAGATCCATGGCAGTCCGCCATATTGAATTTAGAATGACGTCATTTAGCTAACAATGCACTGTCATCTTCTTCAGCATTTTCATGATCGGCGGAAACTTAACGCCAGGAGAAAAAAACAAGTGTGCATTCTTAAGCACAGTTGAAGTAATCATCATCATCATTTCAACCCATTGCTGGCTCACTACTGAGCACAAGCCTCCTCTCAGAATCAGAATCAGAATGAGAAGGGTTTAGCCATAGTCCACCACTCTAGTCAAGCACAGATTGAAAGACTACAAAATTTCCTTCGAGAACATTTTGAAGAACATATAGGTTCCTATAGACACTGGTTTCCATAACCATTATAGGAAGTGATATTTAAATGCTCAAAACACACATAGCTCTAAGTAAAAGTACTTGCCCGAGGATTTAGCCCCGGACCACAAGAATAGGAGGCTTCCTATTCTTGTGGTCCGGGGCTAAATCCTCGGATAATCCACGAATAAACCACTAGACTATCGCTGCTTCTTGTAAATAGAACTTCTTCGAAAGTGTCCGCTAATTGGCTAATTAAAATTAAAGGGTTTAAATCGTTAACTCACCATAGTTAGCTTCTGGCGGCTTTGGTATATTGCTGTCATCGTTGTTGTAGCCGTGAAACGCGCCTGTCGAGTCAAAGGTGCCCGCACCCGCCTCAGCGTTGTCCATTGCCCTGGTGACAATCATATTGAAGTCAGTCTCATACATACATACACACACACACACACACACACACACACACACACACACACACACACACACACACACACACACACACACACACACACACCCACACGCCCACGCCCACCCACCCACCCACCCACACACAAACACACACACACACACCCACACCCACACACACACACACACACACACACACACACACACACACACTAAAAAAATTAAAAATTCTAAATTTAAATAAAGTTTAAATTTCAAATTTCATAAATTTGGTCTAACGATGATACATTGAGTGTTTTTTTAACAGTCTTTTTTTATTGCACTGAACTTTCACAAACGCTCGGTAATAATCAAGTAAATCTGCAAACTGAGAGAATGCAGCCAGCATTCTTGCCACCATTCCACGTGAGCATGATTTAAATAGTTATATAGTATATAGTATAGTTAGGCTAGCTAGCATTAAGTTCTATTGTATTATTTTCAATTAAAAAAAATCCTAAAAAAAAAATGTGAGAAACCGTTTATATAAATGTATCTAAGGACGATTCCGATGAATCATATGTATTCCACGCCATAATAGGGATGACGACAACTCGAATCAAGTCAGCGACTCATTATCAAACTAAAAAACGCGCTTCTAGTATGGAAGTTGTATGAAATTCGCAATTGTGACGTCATCAAATTTCAATGCACTTTTTTTCTTTAATCTGTATTTTTAAATGGTTATCAAACTTAAAACTAACCGATGATGTGAATAGTAGATCTTTTGGAAGACCCTCTATTTAATAATCAGTTAGAAATCATTTATTTTTGATATAGGCATCATCTCTATCATTTATTAGTTTCACACTTAGACCACAAAAGTGAGCTGCATCTGAACTTTTTTTTTGTTTGGAATGATCATAATAGCTGACTAGATGATGCCCGCGACTTCGTCCACGTGGATGTTAATTGCCGCGGGAACTCTTCAATTTTCCGGGATAAAAGTAGCCTATGTCCTTATCTGGGATGTAAAGTCTCTGTACCAAATTTCATCAAAATCGGTTGTATAGTTGGGCGTAGCAGACAGGCAGACCGACAGACAAACTTTCGCATTTAAAATATAAGTATGGATAGAGCCGTTTGGTCATGACCAAGTAAAATGAAAATGTCAATGAACCATCAACTATCACGAAACACAGACCAAATTGGACGAGACCGGACAGCACAAGTCTGATCTAGTCAAGTAATTTACAATAACAATTACTTTCATAGAAAAATACACAATACGCAATTGGGTATTTGACTACTATTGAAACAAATTATTTTTAGTGATTATTTATTAGAGCATCGTCCTAATATCCACGTCCCCTGTAAATTTTATGTTGAATAACCATTTTAAACAATTGATTAAAGTAAAAAAGTGCGTGGGCATTTTATGACGTCACATTTCAGAATTTCATATAAATTCGTTATGATGTTTGAAAAAAAGTTGCTGATTTGACTATATTTGTCAAATACCCAATTTGGTGGAGTCTGTTCAATAAGACAGTTTACATGGTTACCTAAATTACAAAGTCATTGAAAATTAGTTTATAGCAACAATATTGTGAAACAATCATCAATGAATCAAACACATGTGAGAAACAGTCCAATTCTTCAAAGTACTTGCCAGCAAAAAAAATGGTGTCATCAGAACGCGATTTTAAAAAATTCTAATATTATTATGTAAACTGACTCGTTAAACAGACTATAATATATGCGCTTACAGCTAAGAATTATTAAGGAAAATATGTTTCAGGGGTGTGGAAATTGATAAATCCTAAATAAAAGTAAAATAACCAAAATAAAAGTAATTTATGCTAACCATTCAGGCAAATTCTCCTCATTGTCATTGTTAACCCAAGTCCGACGGTTGTTACTCCACGACTGAGGTCGATCCAGTGGTGGCCTTCGATCGTTATCAGTCCACTCCCGTTCTGTGAAAACATCATAATTATATGCAAACCACACCGTCACATGAAGCACAAATGCATATAATCAGTGGTTTTGGAATCCATCCTTTATCTGCTAGAATAAATAGAAACTTCGTTACTCGTGGATTGAGGTTTTTTCGTTCCCTCGGGAACTGTTTCATTTCCCGGGATAAAAAGTAGCCATGTGCTAGTCCAGACTATAATGTATGTCTGTGCCGAATTTCATCCAGATCCGCTCAGCCGTTGTGGCGTGATTGAGTAACAAACATTCATTCAAACATCCATCCCTCCAAACTTTCGCATTTATAATATTAGTATAGATAGATATAGATCATCTAGCTTTGAGAATTCATAATTTATGAAATTTCTCCGGTTCGCTCCGGGGAGAGCTTTGGTATTATTATATTATAGTCATGCGGGTGTAAAGGTGCGTTTCCACCAGAGATGTGCTACGTTGTGAAGCTACGGATGTGACTCAAAGACACTAATCTAATATATAAAAGAAACAGATGACTGACTGACTGATCTATCAATGGCCAACGCACAGCTCAACCCACTGGACAGAGCGGGCCTAAATTTGGCATGCATATGATGAAGACATAATTAGACATAATTACTAATAAAGGATTTTTGAAAACTCAACTCCTAAGGGCAGGTTAAGGTTTTTTTTGTACTTTGTATGTTAGGGTTTAACATCTAGCGGTGTGAGCTATAAAAGTCAAGCACTCCTACTGATGGGTTTGACACACATTTGTCAGCTTAGCAACGTAGTACATCTCTGGTAGAAACATACCCTTAGGCTCAGGGGTAGGCCGATCAAGGGTGTCAGCTAACTGTGTACTATAGAATGAATGCAAGGATCTCACGCCATTTGTCAAAATTAGGGTGTGTGTGCTGTCTCCCTGCCTCATTGGCTCGCCATTCGTCGCTATCGTCCTTTGAATGTTTTCGCCAGTTTGTTAGGTTGTTAGGTCGTCTGTAAAGAGTAATAATATAGTAATAAATTTAAGCCATTTCAATGGTGCAGTCATATCATATAATTCATATTAATATTATAAATACGGAAGTGTTATCGCCGGCTATTATCGCATCCACTAGGCTATCGTCGCTTCCACTAGGCTATCGTCGCTTCCACTAGGCTATCGTCGCTTCCACTAGGCTATCACCGCTTCCACTAGGCTATCACCACTTCCACTAGGCTATCACCGTTTCCACTAGGCTATCACCGCTTGCACTAGGCTATCAACGCTTCCACTAAGCTATCACCGCTTCCACTAGGCTATCAACGCTTCCACTAAGCTATCACCACTTCCAATAGGCTATCACCGTTTCCACTAGGCTATCACCGCTTCCACTAGACTATCACCGCTTCCACTAGGTTATCAACGCTTCCTCCCCTAGGCTATCACCACTTCCACTAGGCTATCAACGCTTCCACTTAGCTATCACCGCTTCCACTAGGCTATCACAGTTTCCACTAGACTATCAACGCTTCCACTTAGCTATCACCGCTTCCACTAGGCTATCACAGTTTCCAGTAGGCTATCACCGCTTCCACTAGGCTATCACAGTTTCCACTAGTCTATCAACGCTTCCACTTAGCTATCACCGCTTCCACTAGGCTATCACCGCTTCCACTAGGCTATCACAGTTTCCACTAGTCTATCAACGCTTCCACTAAGCTATCACCACTTCCACTAGGCTATCACCGTTTCCACCAGGCTATCACCGCTTCCACTAGGTTATCAACGCTTCCACTAAGCTATCACCACTTCCACTAGGCTATCACAGTTTCCACTAGGCTATCACCGCTTCCACTAGGCTATCACAGTTTCCACTAGTCTATCAACGCTTCCACTTAGCTATCACCGCTTCCACTAGGCTATCACAGTTTCCACTAGGCTATCACCGCTTCCACTAGGTTATCACAGTTTCCACTAGGCTATCACCGCTTCCACTAGGCTATCACAGTTTCCACTAGTCTATCAACGCTTCCACTAAGCTATCACCACTTCCACTAGGCTATCACCGTTTCCACCAGGCTATCACCGCTTCCACTAGGTTATCAACGCTTCCACTAAGCTATCACCACTTCCACTAGGCTATCACCGTTTCCACTAGGCTATCACCGCTTCCACTAAGCTATCAACGCTTCCACTAGGCTATCAACGCTTCCACTAGGCTATCACCGCTTCCACTTGGCTATCACCGATTCCCAATACAAGTAAGTTGCTCGTTTACCTTCGGAACTGTTTGGTTTGGGCCCACTCCGCCTGTTCGCCGGTGCGGTTCGACTGCGCGCCGCCATTGCTCGCGGTCCAGGGCCGCGGCGGAGCCGGCGCCTCGTCTGGTCCGGTGCTGAACCCGGGCGTGCGAACACCCGCAGTGTGCAGAGGTGCGGAGGTTGCTCTGTGCGATACACCACTCATATTAATACTTATTATTGAGGATACGGACTGGCTTCCCATACCACAGGGAATCCTAGTTTGGGGGCCAGGAACCTACCACTATTGTTTAATTTTCATAATATCTACAACTTATCCACGCAACTTGGTATTTGAGCTATCGGTTTAAAATGTAGAAATACACGTATCACAGTTTTTCAAAATTCCACCCCTAAGGGGATGAAACAGGGGGTGAAAGTTTGTATCAAAGTCTATTTTCCATGTTATAGCCATGAAACTTAGCATTTGGGCTTTCGGTTAAATATGATGAAGTATGTGTTTCACCATTGAAAATTCGACCACCAAGGGATGAAATGCGGGACGTGAGTTTGTATGAAAATCCTTAATTTCTCTAGGTATTTGTCAAGTGACATCCACGAAACTCGGTATTTTGGCTCTCTGATGGAGTATTGCTCAATCTTTACAAACTCCATGCGCAAGCTAGTTTGGAGCCCAGTTCATTGGGAGTCCTGCCGATACCTGGTGGCGGGCAGGCCGAGCGCATGCCGCACGGCCGCGCGCCTCGGGCACCGCGGACACGCGCGTCGCGCCCCGCACCCCGCCGAAGCGCTCCGCGGCCTGCGCGCCCGGGGGCCCGCCGCGCTGCCCCGTGTTCTCCCGCTGCGATGCCACACCGGTTACAATAGGCATCTCTCCATAGGGGATATCGTAACATTCACTAAAGCTACAGTAGGTGGGGGGGGGGGGGGGGGACTGCCGGGACACCAATAACCTGTGTCTTAACACGGGGAATGGGTGGAATGGTTCAAATTAATGGACCGATCACCCGCCTGGCGACGGCGGGCGTCCCCTCTATAAGTACAAGTGCAATAGGCATCCTGACAGTAATCAAGAATCAATGAAATTATGAATTTATCTAATGAGATAGGATTCATGGATTATAAAAAACGTATTCATTTTTCTATTTCGAGTGAGATCGCTAATTATTTTGATAAAATAAATCTATTAAATACTCCAATCCGCCATAATGGACTGAACACCAAAAAGCGAATGACGTCACAATTGTTAGTTTCGAGCTTTGCCAATCACTTTATTGTTCACTGCACACTGCACAGAGTACATCGGTAAAACGACGCTCAGACTTCCGAACATAATCTGATCATTTTTCAAAATCAGTCATCATGCCTATTGATTATTGTATATTGAATACATAAAATATGTAAAATAGGTGCAAATCTGTGTTTCAATGTGAAATTATAAAATAAAAATTATAAAAAACGCCATACAACACTAGTTCGGCCGGGTCGGGCCATAACAAGTATTGGTTTTTCTGACAATAAATTATCAGTAGTAGCCAGCAAAATGAAAGTCTTTCAACCCCGTGCCTCTGAGAGCACGTAAAGCCTCCGGTCTCTCCGGTCATGTCGGATTTTCCGTCGGGCTATAAGAGTAAAGGAACAGAGAGTGCACCTGTGTTTGCGCAGACACTTGTGCACTATAATATCTCCTGCGCACTGACTAATCTCTCTGGAGATTGGCCGCCGTGGCCGAAATTCGGTCGAGAGGACATTATTAAGGCGATCATGCACAAACCAATAGTGATGATATAATTTTTTGATAAGTTCAGGGTTTATAATTGAGTATTTGACTACTAGTGAAATAAACTATTTTTAGTGGTTATTAAATAAAGGACTCCCAAAAGTCGTAATATCCAAGTTCCCTGCTAGTTTTATTTTGATTATCCATTTTAAACTATCGATTAAAGTAAAAAAGTGCGTCGAACTTTAATTACGTCATAACTTAAAATTTCATATAAAATCCATAATAAGCACGCGTTTTGGTGTTAGAACAAAAACTGACATGACATGATCTCCAAGAAATCTTGCCAATGGGCACTTGACCACATTGATTTGAAGGTAATATTTATTAATTCAATTAAACTTTTTTACAAATCATATTATTACTAACCCTGTCCCTACGGAGATGGATATAACTGAATTAGAGCTGTCATTTTATTTAGAGAATATTGTGATAAACAGAATTAGCCATAATATATTATGAGCAAAATTTTTTAGTATAATTCTTGCAGTCCTCGAGTGCTCGTGGCTCATAGTTGTGTTAAAGTCCTATCTGTATGCATTTGTATATGTGTAAATGTGTGCGTGTGTGATTCCTGCGCTCCGAGAGGCACATACACTTCCGCAATGTTCATAACTGCAAGTAAAGTTCACCCGCGCTCCTGGATTACAAGAATTATACCAGAAATGGAAAGTAAAAGTTATGATCTATTCATTAATTCTACTCTAAACTACTCAATCCTTACCACCTCCTCCTCAAAAGATAACAGCGCTATAGGCTCTTTCTCTCTTGCCTGGTATAATAATTCGAAACTTTTTAACTCCTCCGGTGGATCGCCACTTCTCTCACACAACGCTAACAACTCCCCTCTCCCATGCCTGTAATAACAACAAAAATAATTACTAAACAACCATCATCAATATCAACTTATTGCCAGAACTGAGCAAGTCTCGCGAATGAGAAGCATTTACGTAATCCTCTGGAAAAGTGTAGTTTGGAAGACTTCGACACTGCAGAGAACATAAGGCGCGGGATATATACGAAAGGCGCGGCGGTATGGCCTTGGAAGTATGCGCCTTATGGAGAACTCCCAGGCAAACAATTAAGAATCAGAAAACCTGCTAAGCTAGCAAGTGATATTCAATGAATTAATTTACACGTAACCCAGAGGTGCTCGGGGATCGAACTACTACCTACCTGAGGCAGCGCACACTCTTGTCTGCTTTAAGTTAAAGAGTCGTCCTTAGTGTATGTAAATGTATCTATTTTGCAGTATAAGGGAGTTTTAATCCAAAACAAGGAAGCAAATTACTTTGTAGTGTCCTTACTCCTTACCTCTGTGCGAGCCGTGATCTCTCCCGAGTGGCGCTGGAGTTTCTGGTTGACGTGCTAGGTGTTGGCGTGGAGGGGCCTGCGGGGGGGCTAACGGAGGCGTTAGAGGCCTGACCCCCCGGCTCTGGGCCCGTCGATTGCGCCCCGGGCCTTGAGCCAGACCCCGCGCTTGATCTACCGGCGCTGGGCTCACTGGAGGTAAGATTGCGTAGCCAATCGGGGCCGAAAATGATTGGGTTCTTGCGGTCACCCATTTTTTGTAGTTTTTTGACCTGTAACGATGATTCAAGATGAACTCGACCCAGCGGCAACTGTTACAATATTTAAACAATTAATTTCACTTTTATTGCATCCCATCCATAGGCCCCCATCGTTTACAAATGTGGATGGATTCCTGGATTCACTCGACTCACTGCTTAGTTCTCGGAGTTCATACAGAAACTTAATTGTACTAGGTGACATAAATCTTAATATAAATAAACAGATACCTGATATGAAAACCTCAGACTATCTTGACTTATTAGCGACGCATGGTTTATTGCCTGCACATACACTAGCAACCAGAGAAACTGCTTGCTTAGATCACGCATTTATTAAGACTAATTTCAAACCTACTACTATAGTTTTAAAGCATTCATTAACTGATCTTGACTGTATCCTTGTATCTTTAAAAACTAACATTCCACGGACTCAGCCCTCATCTACATTCAATAAAATTAATTTTACTAATATCAGTTCTGACTTTAAAAGTATGTGACTTCTCGCCATTTCTAAACCTATATGACTGTAATAAAGCTACGGAACTTTTCATAGACATCGTATCCTCAGTTGTCAAGGTAAACACTATTGAAAATAAATTTTCGAGACGCAAAACACCATTGAAACCCTGGATTACACCAGTTCTATTAAAATGTATGAGAAATAGAGACAAGTTGTATAAAAAATTTAAAAAGGAATCTGAAAATCTTATTCATAAAATCACGTATAGGTACGCGCTATCGTAATTTTTATCACGATTTACTTCAAAAAACTCAATATGAAAGATCAGAACTTGAAAAAGCAAGCGCTGAAGGGATTAAACAAAATTGGAAAGTTAACTCAATTACACAATTTAAAAAAAGAAAAAACGTCTTCGATAAATCTTTTAAATGGAACTGATAATCCGAAGGATATCGTCAATAGTGTCAATGAATATTTTGTATCTGTACGTGCCAACGTAAATAACTCCCTAAGTCATCCAAGTCAGGACAGCACAATTCTTCCCCTATATTCACCTTCTCCATCCTATTCTTTTGTTCTAAATGAACCTGATCTTACAAAAATAGAAGAATTATAAAATCACTCAAGTCTGATTCAGCCCCAGGTATTTACCAAATTTCAAACAGAATACTTAAAGGTAACATAGAACTTCTTAGCGGGCCTATTCTTCATATTATATGTAATATAGCCATTAACACAGGTGTATTTCCAAAAATTCTTAAATATTCAATTGTGACACCCATTCATATACAGGGCCCTAAAGATCTTGTTACTAACTATAGGCCCATATCAATTCTACCTTCAATATCCAAAGTTCTAGAAAAAATTATGAACAGAAGGATCATTAATTTCCTAGAGTCCAACCAACTGTTATCCTGTACTCAATTCGGTTTTCACAAATCATAATGTACTGGTGATGCTGTAGCGGCTCTTACGAATGAAATAGTTAAAAGTCTAGACAGTGGTGGCAAATGCCTTGGAATATTTCTAGATTTAACCAAGGCATTTGATACCGTGTCTATTCCTCTTTTGCTGCGTAAGCTGGATAACATAGGAGTCCGTGGAATACAGCACAAACTGTTTCAAGATTACCACAGTGACAGATATCAAAGTATCAAAATAGGTAAATTCGTAAGTGATCCGCTACCTGTCCGTCATGGAGTCCCCCAGGGAAGTGTTCTTGGTCCAACCCTCTTCCTTATTTTTATCAACGACATATGCAATATGAACTTAACAAATGGTAAACTCTTCTCATTTACTGATGATACAGCATTGGTGTTTAGGGGAGAGCGACCAGACCTTTTACTATGCACAGCAGGGATTAAATCTTATTTCACATAGATTAGGTTAGAACCGTCTTAGCTTGAACGCGGGTAAAACAAAGTATGTCACTATCGTATGTCGTATTTTCGATGCAAAAAAAATCGCAACCATTACACGATTTATACAAAATTACTTCACTTACTTATGCTTGAATCTCGACAAAACCGAAAACTGCTCCTGCTCAGAACTTGATCGACCGACAGAAATTAAATACCTCGGGGTTGTAATAGACAACCAACTTTATTTTGTATCACATATAAATCTAATAGCAAACCGTGTTACAAAATTGATTCCAATTTTTAAAAATGTTCGTCACATAGCTAATCCCAAAATCATGAAAGTCATGTATATGGCACTCTGTCAATCTATTGTGTTGTATTGCATTGAAACATGGGGAGGAATTGCTAAGACAAATCTACTGCCACTAGAAAGGGCCCAACGTGCCGTTTTGAAAGTCATGCTAAAACTACCTAAGAGATTTCCTCCATCTGACTTGTATGCTCAAGCCCAAGTCCTATGGGTCAGACAACTTTATATTCTACGTCTAATACTAAACCAACATGGCTCAACTGAACAACTAGTATCTGACTGACGTAACAAGCGACGTAAATTTAAATTTTTTAATATTCCACGTTTCCGCACTTGTTTTGCTCAACGATTCCAATGCTATTTAGGGAAGACTTTATACTACAAATTAAATAAAACACTTTCAATATATGAAAGTCGAAGTTATGATGAGACAGAAAACTTATTAAAACCAATGTTATAAGGAACATTTTTTTTATATTTACTAATATCTATTTTACACACCACACACACATACACGCACACACACACACACACACACACACACATCTACCCTAATAGTTCACACATTTTTGCTTATAATAAAATTATGTTAAAGAATAAAATCAATTTACATGTTGTAATTCACTCTTTCTCTAGGAGGGAAAGTCACTGCAGCCTAAACCACAGGGTATCCTACATTAGGCTACAGAGACCGACCATACAATGTACAATGAAAAACTGCTACAATATCATAAGAGCATGAAGGTAAATTTCGCCACCAACTACAAGGTTATTAGCTCAGGTGGGAAATGGGGCGGTCCCGAAAACCAGAAGACCCCGGTTCGAGTCCAGATGTCTCCAGTCCGATTATTCTTCTCCCTTTTTTTCAAGTTCCTTCTTTTGTGAGAAAAACTATTGTTGGAAGCCGTTTATCAACGATAACCAAGCAACTCTCGGTCATCCAGGTACTGATTTATTTCATGTAGGATGTGCCACTTACGATAAGCCGTAAAAATCTACTGCCGGTTCGGAAAACTGATTCTACTGTGAAGAACCGGCAAGAAACTCAGCAGTTGTTTTTTTCATAAACAGAAAAAAAAGAATGATTCCGCCAATTCCCCAGGGGAAGTCACGCTAGAGATCGCTTATGGAGGTAAGTCCACTATTATTGTTTTTCTCTTTATATTTTTTTTAATACAAATGAAATAGTTAAAAAAAAGTGTAAATCGTTTTTTCATAAATATATAATTTGTATAGTTGGGTAAATATTGACTTCCAATTCAGCCTCCCACCGGACCAGACCAAATTTAGCCTATGACGTAAATAGGCCGCGTTATAAGACAACGACGTACAAGTAACAAGCAATAAAATTAAAAAACCCACGACGAACTGCTCCTTTTTGACCTTATAACTTTAAAACAACAGTTAGAAGCAAAACTATATAACATAATATTATCTAAACCCCAAAACTGCATCTTTGAGGGCTCAGTAGTTTTTTTGACCAGCGTGGTGGACTATGGCCAAACCCTTCTTATTCCGGGCTAATACTTCGGGTTTTTATGTTCACATAGTGCCGCTAGATGGCAGACGAGTGATAAACAACGATCAGATGTTTTGTACAAGTCAAGAAAAACTTAAAATGTCGTCGCGAACGTGTAAATAATAATCCCATCAAAAACATAAATGTAAAATGAGAGCCAAGTTCAAAATTGTGATCTATATGCCTTGGTTGTGGACTTCAGCGACAAAAGAAGTGAGATCTAAATGGGTGCCAAGTTCAATGGTCAGTCCTGAAATTTATTTATAACAACATATAATATTTTATAACAACTTAAAATATCATTTCTTCTTATAACTTACTATAAAATGTTGAAGACTAAGGCTTTGGCTTGGCTAGTTTTCATATACGAATTATAGCCTTCACAAGTTGTAAAGCTGTAAGTTCTAATTTTATTCTTCCGAAAATTTGGCTTGCTGGTAGAAACTGTACTTTTAGGTACCTACTTAATAATAATTCGTGTATGGAAACTAGCCAAGCCAAAGCCTTAGTCTTCAACATTTTATACTAAGTTATAAGAAGAAATGATATTTTAAGTTGTTATAAAATATTATATGTTGTTATAAATAAATTTCAGGACTGACCATTGAACTTGGCACCTATTTAGATCTCACTTCTTTTGTCGCTGAAGTCCACAACCAAGGCATATAGATCACAATTTTGAACTTGGCTCTCATTTTACATTTATGTTTTTGATGGGATATCATTACTTTTTGTACAGAAATTATTGAACTCAATCTCAAACTCAAAACATATTTATTCAAAATATGTACCTACAAAGTACACCTTCTGAACGTCATGCTTACAAAGCGTAAGACGTGATGGTGATAATTAACTACGGTATCTTAAAACTAAAGCTACGAGGGTTCCAAACACGCCCTGGTCTGAGAAGAGCCCGCAATAAACTCCGCTTTTTTTTTTATTATCACCATCTCACAAATATTTGAAATTATATATATGTACTTATAATATAACATTACATAATCAGCCGCTGTAACAATTCATACCCATGCCTTGCTATCATTCAAATAATCCTTTACACTGTAATAGGACTTTTCTATTAGTTTAGCTTACGTTTTACGTTAGTAGGTACTTATTATTCGGTGTAAGGTCAGTGTGTCACCCACCAGTAATTCTATTGTACGACTCATTGTACAAGATAATTAAAGACGAGAATTCTCAAGAAAAATATATAGTGTACCTAGAGTTACACTGACATTGACAGATTACATCTATGGTCAGACTATCTCTACAGCACATTTCTACATCTCATCAATTTTGATTGCAAAAGTTCAAAATCAAAAGTTTTTAGTGAAACATTGAAAACAAGCACGGTCAACAGTCGATATCACTGAAACCACTTTAAACAATGAATACAAATCACAATGACTGACAGCTTGAACTGACGACTTCAAATACGTTTCTTCTTCTTTTCTGTCAATGACGTTTTGTTGCACAAAATGCATGAATACGAAGGTAAGGTTTTAATGCAACTATATTATTATTCATTATTATTTACATTAAAATAATAAATATGTGTCATTTTCAATAGCTAAGGAGTTACTACCACCGCTTAAAGCAGTATTGTTTCAAAATAACGGTTGAATGTCACGTACTTTGACGTCCTTAAAATAATGATTATAACACTACAACATAAACGTCAATAATATTAAAATAATACGGCTTTAAGCAATGGTAGTATGCCCCGTATCAGAGTTTTGATATATACCTAGGTAGAGCATAAAAATGTCGATTTTTGTACGTTTATATCTAAATAACCATTTGAGGTGTGCTTATGAAATTTGGAGCACATATGTATCTCACGGGTCTCAATATATGTGCCAAATTTGACATATTTATGTGAAATAGTTTTTGAGTTATGAGGGGGTCAAAAGTGGCTCCAAATGGTTCGTGTAATATTACACACGGTGCTGCTCGCCAGTTTTTTTGAACTTTGGCTGGACACGCTTCCGCGTGTCTTGATTATGATGCTGATAAATTCAAAATCGCCTAAATGAAAAAAGGAACCTTTTTCATGTCTTATATTTTTTTCCATCTAATTACGACCTAAATTATAGAAATTTTATGCTTTAGAGTCAAAGTCAAAATTTGGGTTGACCCGTGTCACTGTAAAAAAAAAATATAAGTTCAAAAAATATTATGGATTAAAAACCAATTTGTGATCACTTAAAAAGTTCCTGTGACCACCTCCTAGTTCCATCACGAGATCCTGGGCAGCATCTAGGTTTAAAGTGCTTGTCAAAACAAATCAAAAGAGTCCAAATACGACGGGGTTATGATGAGAATTTAAGGAGTTCCCATGATCGCCTCCTGACTCCATCATGAGACCCTGAGCAGCATCTAGATACAAAGTGCTAATCCAGACAATCAAAAGAGTCCAAATACAACGGGGTTACGATGAGAATTTAAGGAGTTCCCATGATCGCATCCTGACTCCATCATGAGACCCTGAGCAGCATCTAGATACAAAGTGCTAATCCAGACAATCAAAAGAGTCCAAATACAAAGGGGTTACGATGAGAATTTAAGGAGTTCCCATGATCGCCTCCTGACTCCATCATGAGACCCTGAGCAGCATCTAGATACAAAGTGCTAATCCAAACAATCAAAAGAGTCCAAATACAACGGGGTTACGATGAGAATTTAAGGAGTTCCCATGATCGCGTCCTGACTCCATCATGAGACCCTGAGCAGCATCTAGATACAAAGTGCTAATCCAGACAATTAAAAGAGTCCAAATACAACGGGGTTACGATGAAAACATAAGGAGTTCCCATGACCACCTCCTGGCTCCATCATGAGACCCTGGGCATCATCTAGGTACCAAGTGCAGTCAAAACAAGTCAAAAACGTCTAAACACGACGGGTTTACGATGAAAACTTAAGGTGCTCCTATGACCACTTACCAAATCACGATTGCAGCACAGCTTGGTGGACTATGGCCCTAAAACATATCTAAGAACCTTCTCAGAAGCTAAATATATCTAAAACAAACAACTGCATCTAAATCAGCACAGTAGTTTTTCAGAAAAGAAGCAACATATTAAAAATAATAAAAATCACGATTGCAACGCAACGTTGTGGACTTTGACCTTAAAATATATCTAAGAACCTTCTCACAACCTATCTATCTATATCTTATGCAAAAATGCGCATCTCAATCGGCCCAGTACTTTTTCAGAAAAATGGTAACAAATTGAAAAAATTAAAATCACTTTTTCTCACAGAGACTGCAGCTCAGCTTGGTTGTGTATGGGTCTAAAACATATCCAAGTTATGCTTATCTAATGCATAAAACAAACGCATATTAATCGGTCCAGAAGTTTTCCAGGAATATGGTGACAAAAAAGTGCACAAGCAAACGCGCAACCTCTTAGGGCAAACACATATACACGTCTCCGTTTCGTCGAGAGAGTTTTAAAATAATAATTAAAAAACTAAACGAGAGATAATTAAAATAATTAAAAAACACGACTGCCCTGCCAAAAAACAAACTAAAAAGTTAAAAATCTAATATATCTACTTAGTTAAATTAGAAACTTATTCACATTTTTATTAAATGATATTTTTTTGTGAATCACTGGATTTTGAAGTATAGTATTATATATTTTTGGAATCTACTCATCATTTTCTAGATGATGATTATATAGTTAATCTTATTTTCGAATATTTTTTTTCAACTTTAATGCGGAACCATCATTTTAATTTTACTAGCCTGTCACCCGGAATAAGCTAGGGATTCTAACGATACCTCATTTATCAAAATCGGTTCAGGCGTATAGAAGTTATGGTGGAATATACAAACTCACATACATACATACATACATACTTAAATACATACATACATACTTACATACATACATGAACCCTGAAAACAATATACTCCTTTTTTCAGGCAGTCGTATAAAAAGTAATCGGTATTTCGTTAATCCATTGTAAGATTGTAAAAACCGTTAGATTATGATCTAACTCGCGAAATTGTGAACTGTCGAATGATTGTGAACCGTTCAATGTTTTGAGTGTCAATTTTTGAAATATTCATTGTATTTACGTTTTCTTGTCTGTTTCTTGTAGGTTATGTTAGGGTTGAGCCGGCAGGGATTAGTTGGGATGATGGCAAGAGACCTGATGTATTGACGCTGGTTCCCTGGGAACGGGGACGGGCGCTAATGTGGGACGCAACATGCGTAGACACATTGGCCCCGTGTCATATCAGGGAGACAGCATCAAGGCCGGGAGCCGCAGCAGAAAAGGCTGAAACCGGCAAGCGGCGGAAGTATGCCTCTCTCATAGAGAGTTACATATTTGTCCCGTTTGCCGTGGAGACCCTTGGGCCGTGGAGTCTTAGTGCCAAAAATTTTTTGCGAGATATTTCACCGCGGTTAATTGCCTCATCTGGTGACAGAAGGGCTGGCTCATTTTTTGCGCAAAGGATCAGCCTGGCTGTCCAGCGCGGAAATGCAGCCAGCATTCTTACCACCATTCCACGTGGGCATGATTTATATAGTAATTCGGTTAGGCTAGCTAGCATTAAGTTCTATTGTATTATTTTCAATAAAAAAAAAAATTGATGTTAGGGTTCGACATAAATAATCAGGAAGTTAGGTTAAATCGGGTTAATATACCTAACAGATTACAATCTCGGGAGTTCGATTATAATCTAACGGTTTTTACAATCTTACGGTGACATATACTTACTATATACATATTAGGAATCGTGTTTTCATACCGAAGTTACATGTTATAAATGCTTAAAATACACACTACAGCACCTTACATCGCTGATGTTAATCAATATTAAAATATATATAGCACAGTAAAATAAAATGACGTAAAATAAAAATAGTAGTACACAGTAAAGCATTATTAGAGAAGGCAATGCAGAATTTTATAATCAAGTAATGTCTTTACATGATGAGTGATGACATAGGTATCTAATATATCTCTAACTTTTACATGAAAAAGCAACGTAAACAATTGATAGGACTTAGGTACCTTACACTAGTCAGCAAGGCGACCGCGATCTTCTGCATCTATCATTGTTACAGTATCAATTGTAGTGATTGGCTGAATTTATGGTATTCTTGCTACGTCAATGGATTTTGTCCAATAGTGGAAGAGTTTTATCCAATCAGAGGTGATTGCGATCGTTACACTATAGCTGTCAGAGATACGCCGTCGCCCGGCTGTTATAGCTTGGCAAATTATCTGTTAATGTCGCGAAATTCGGAACTAACAGTATCGCGTCTGTGCTGATCCCTTAATTTTGATATTTTAACAGTGGCGCTTCCGCTATGCACACTGATAAGTTTGCCCAGCTATGAATAACAAAGATGTTTTTTAAAGTTAAAAAAAGGTAAAAACTGACCTTACATCAATAACATCAATCAGAGAAGCAGAATACTTAATTAATATAATTTATGACCTTTTGAAACCTATCATACTATTATCCACCTAGCGCCGTTATTACATTACTGAGGGTCGTGACCCCTTCCACCAATATTCTATGGACGATGTCAGGCAATGTTGCTGTTTTTGCGACATGCGGGGCTTCGTGAACCTTGCTATCGAGAGCGATGCGGATTTGATCTGACCAACACATCGGGCTACGTCCCTGAGGTCTCTTTCCGTCCAATTTGCCACTAATGACAACTTTTTCAAAATCGTGTCCCTCCCTTCTGGCAATGTGGCCGAAATAATCAAGTATCCTCTGGAGATAGGTGGTCGATAGGCTTTTCATGATTTTTAGTCGTTTGAGGATCAATGCATTGGTTCATACGAACGACTACTGCCATATACTATCATGATTAATAATTTCAACACTGTGTATCATACTGATATTATACTGATTTTTACATAATGAGTAGTATATTCTATTTTTATTTGCAAAATCTACCTATTAATTAAATATAATAAAGTATGGAATTAAAACTTTAACACTGATATCTGATATTTCGAAAGAACATGCCAATAATTTCTAAAAAATGACCCACTTTCATTGCTAATATTATCTGATGCTATTGATAAAATTGCCCATTAATTTACTATAACTAAACATTTTATTTTATTGCGCTATTATGAAAATCCTTTCTACTATATTTATCAAGAAAATCTACATTTTATGTTATGTCAATAAGTCAATTTTGATAATAGTTATTACATATTATCTAAGAAAAACAAGTAAGTATTGGTCCCATCATGTAAAGAGAAGGCTGGTCATTTTGCCACCAGTGCTGAATTATCTATCAAATTGATGGTATGAAGGGGAAACAATACTATCATATTATATATATATATACATATAAACAATACTATAGCAATATCATAGAGGACGTAAGATACTCAGGATGTACCTATTCGCAGACCCATCCCCTCCACTGTCCCTCAGCATTATTTTTATGTGGCGAGACCTATATTATAATCATGTTGTAGATTGGAAACTGGACCGCGAAGTGGACTACCTTGAAGGTAAGCAATATTTATGATCTCACTACATTTAATTGTAAATTAAAGCTATAAATAAAAAATAAAATTTTCATAGGAATCTGAATTTCATAAAAAAGGGTTATCGAAGCATTAGCCTCGAGAGATCCTCGAGCTGGCAGCTACCTTGGCCAAAGAATAAATTTGGTCATCCAAAGAGGCAAAGCTGCCAGCATCATGAGCACTATACCTCACTGTGATGGCATCCAAAAGGAATAATTTGAAGATAGCTTTAGTTTATTTTATTTTTTGTATATAATTAATGTTAATTGAATATTTAAAGAACATATTTAATGAATTTTGTTGTCCTAAAAATTGTATGATACATTCGCTAGTAGCTGTAGTAGCTGTGAGAGGTGCTATCAAAAACAAATAATATCTAATCCAGAAAATATACCTTATAAATTCGCTTCTGCAAATAAAATAAATCATGAAAATAAATGTCTTAAAATTAACTTGAGGCCACTTCATCTTCACTTCTATCGAGTACGACGCATTTTCATTTCAACCTACCTACCCTCAATTTTTTAAACTGAAACTTATTGGCGTTAGCATTCAAACAACTAAAATTTCAGCATCAAAAGATTAAGTAGAATAATAGACCAGATAATTGCAACTAAACAAAGAATTACAGTAGAATAATAGACCAGATAATTGCAACTAAACAAAGAATTATTGTATCCACGTACTTACCTACTCACACCCAGCACAAAGTTGTCGTTTACGGCCGCGGTAAATTATGTAAACTTTATTTTCCCTCGTGTTGTCCATAACAATAATGACTATAAACACCAATTGCAGCATCGTTAAGGTCTCGTGCGTACTGCGACTCTAATCCTGATTGTTACAAAATTTTATCCAAGACTCCAAGAGTCAGGTGGCAGGTAGAATTGAATCCTGTGCTAACACAAATCTAATAAACTGCCACGCGAAATCATTGCTCGTTAAAATATTCCGACCGTAATAAGTTTAATGATAAGATCGTGAGACATTAATTACTTACCTTAAGGCAGCGACGGATTCGAAAAGCGGACACTACGTACTTCGGAAACTAATGAAATATGGCGGCAAAACGTAAACCAGAGACAAGTACGTAAATTAAGCATAGAGAACAACGGTTCAGAAGAACGTCAACAGCAACGCATGGATGAAGTCGATGCAGTCTGCTGACAATGTGACAACCTGATAATAACCAAAGACAAGTAACATAATATAGATTAGATCCTATCAAAAACATAAATGTAAAATGAGAGCCAAGTTCAAAATTGTGATATATATGCCTTGGTTGTTGACTTCAGCGACAAAAGAAGTGAGATCTAAATGGGTGCCAAGTTCAATGGTCAGTCCTGAAATTTATTTTTCCCATCAAAAACATAAATTTGAAATGAGAGCCAAATTCAAAATTGTGATATACATATATGCCTTGGTTGTTGACTTCAGCGACAAAAGAAGTGAGATCTAAATGGGTGCCAAGTTCAATGGTCAGTCCTGAAATTTATTTATAAAACATATAATATTTTATAACAACTTAAAATATCATTTCTTCTTATAACTTAGTATAAAATGTTGAAGACTAAGGCTTTGGCTTGGCTAGTTTTCATATACGAATTATAGCCTTCACAAGTTGTAAAGCTGTAAGTTCTTATTTTATTCTTCCAAAAATTTGGCTTGCTGGTAGAAACTGTACTTTTAGGTACCTACTTAATAATAATTCGTCACCTACTTAATAATAATTCGTTCACCCATTCTATTGTACGACTCATTGTTTCAAAATAACGGTTGAATGTCACGTACTTTGACGTCCTTAAAATAATGATTATAACACTACAACATAAACGTCAACAATATTAAAATAATACGGCTTTAAGCAATGGTAGTATGCCCCGTGTCAGATTTTTGATCTATACCTAGGTAGAGCATAAAAATGTCGATTTTTGTACGTTTATATCTATATAACCATTTGAGGTGTGCTTATGAAATTTGGAGCACATATGTATCTCACGGATCTCAATATATGCGCCAAATTTGACATGTTTATGTGAAATAGTTTTTGAGTTATGAGGGGGTCAAAAGTGGCTCCAAATGGTTCGTGTAATATTACACACGGTGCTGCTCGCCAGTTTTTTTGAACTTTGGCTGGACACGCTTCCGCGTGTCTTGATAGATTAGATACGACCAGTTTATAAGATAAGATATCAATAAGAAAGAGACCTCAGAATTAACTCATACATCATCATCATTTTCAACCGATAGACGTCCACTGCTGGTCATAGGCCTACTGCAAGGATTTCCACACGCCTCGGTCTTACGCCCCCTGGAACCAGCGGCTCCCTGCGACTCTCCTAATGTCGTCTGTCCAGCGAGTAGGGGGTCTGCCAACGCTGCGCTTTCCCGTGCGTGGTCGCCACTTCAGCACTTTGGGAACCCAACGTCTATCGGTTCTTCTAACTATGTGGCCCGCCCATTGCCACTTCAGCTTCGCAACACGTCGAGCAATGTTGGTTACTTTAGTTCTTCTGCGGATCTCCTCATTTCTGATTTGATTGCGCAAAGAAACCCCGAGCATTGCTCTCTTCATCGCCCGCTGAGTGACCCTGAGCTTTCTTATGAGGCCCATAGTTAGCGACCAAGTCTCGCAACCGTATATCATCACTGGCAACACGCACTGTTCGAAGACTTTGGTCTTCAGGCACTGAGGAATCTTGGACGAGAAGACATCTCGAAGCTACCCGAACGCTGCCCATCCGAGTCGGATTCGGCGGCTCACCTCTTTCTCAAACTCATACATACTCAAAGATAATTAATAATCTGAGATATACACTGAGTATAAAGATATAGATACATATTTAATTGTACATGTCTTTGATTTTATATTTATGAGAGAATATATTGCATTTTACTCAATTATAGATTATACGATGCATTTTGTTAATAAAACATGTAAAACTATGATTTGACTTTTCTTACTTACTAAAAGCTACGTTATTAGAACGAGACAGGTGTATTATGTTATTGCGTGAATGTGTCGCGCAATTGTCATATGACGTCATCAAATGACATGTCCAAGTTCAGTATGGAGGGTTTATATAAATCACAATGATAATTATTTACATAATAACTTTCAAAATTACAATAATAAAAATAAAATTTTGCTAAAATGCGTCAAAGAATTCCTCCCCATCGCCGTCATCGGGCAAAGTGCCCAGAAGACTGGCAGCATTGCCACGCTGGATGGCAATGCTTAACCTCTGGCCAAGGAATAGGCCAGCCCTCTGGTCACGTGTAGCGTCGACTAGTTTTTGAGAAAGTTCTCTGAAAAGGAAATGTGCATTCGGACCCCATGGCCCAAGCGTTTCGACCCCAAACGGCGCAAACTCATAGTTACCTATGAGGCTGGTATATTTACGCCGCTTGAGGGTCTCCGCTGCTGGAGAAGTATGGAGGGTGGTTTTTATTCTGAGTGTCAATGAACCAGAACCAAACTGCCATCACATGGAAGAGAAAAAAATATAACATTAGACGGCATTTAGTTAATAATTTTAGAAAACCCCGTTTATTTAAAAATTAATTTTGAAAAATATCGTTTGTAGGAAATATTTTTCAATGGATGGCAACACTAAAACTTTTTTTAGATCTATCAAATCGGCATCTGTGTCACTTTAATTAATGTCATTTTGAACTGCCATTTGCCAAAGTTCAAATTCAAAATTCAAAATGCGCCGTGTTTATTTAGGCTGTCTAAGATTTTAATTTTTCAGTGAATTGGTATATCGCAATGGATTGTTTATTTTACCCTCCAATTGACACCGTGCGCATTTACAACCTGTAATGTAAGTACCATTCATCATTTTTTACGTGGAATAACTTAGCACCTATCTTTGAATTGAAACGTATGCACACAAAATTGAAATAGAGCTCAATTTCGTGTATCCATTCTCATACGTTTATGGTATCGGACATACCTAAACGTATAAGAATGGATATGTCACCGTAAGATTGTAAAAACCGTTAGATTATAATCTAACTCGCGAAATTCTAAACTGTCGAAAGATTACAATTTAACGCATTATTTTCCGGTAGATTGTAATCTGATAGGTATTTAAACCCGATAAAACCTAAGTGCCCGGCCCGGCACTACTTGGTTATTTATGTCGAACGCTAACCTAACCTACAAGAAAGAGACAAGAAAACAAGAGACAAAAAAAAAATTTGTAACAATGATTGATGCAGAAGTTACACAATTGCACTGCCGTGCTATGTTGGACCTTAAAAAGGGGTTTAATCAGACTATAAAGAATTGATTTAAGTTTAAGCAATACCTTATAGACCTAATTAAACAATAAATAATGTTTCTTATTTTTATTATTATTTTGTTTTTAGGTAATTGATGAAGATCAAATTTGCCAAGAATGCATAAACCTTTTGTTGATAGAATTAAACAACAAACGTCTGGGTAAATCTGTGATCAGTTTAACTTTCGTGGATTTGTTCTAGAGTGCTTTATTTATTTTTACATTGTGATGACTTTGTTCTTAATGATTGTATTCTTTTCTTTACTTTAATTTCAAGATATCAAGATATCAAGATTAAACATAAATTCCATTTCAGGTCCCTGCAAATGCTCGAGCATGTAATGCCTGTTGGCAAAGCGCTCATTATCAAGTTCAGCAACTAGTGGCATGACCAAGTACCCAAGATGTTGAAAGGGGATCTGGCCCTATGACTGAACCTGTCAGTGCTACAAAATATTACTGACCAATGTTTACCTAGCGTTAGCAGAAAACCAGCCTGATACAAATTCATGTTGCGCTTATATTATTATAGTGCATTATAATAATAATATAAGCCTTTAATACTGAATTTGTACATGGTATATACATAAATTGTTGTTAATTTATATTTTCTTAAAAATAGATTAAATAAATTAAGACACTAGTAAATACACTGTTTTATTTATTCAGCATGGGCATAGGCCTCTTCCAGGGCTCTCCATAACCATCTATCCTTTGCCATATGCTTCCCGCTGTGCCTTTGATGTCATCCTCCTATCTCTGGCATGGGCAACCTCTTCCTTTTTCTCGTTCTTGGGTTATGTGCATTAGTTGTGATTATTAATATTCCATTTCGATAAACTACTCATTTTCCACTACATAGTGCATACAACAATATAGGATAATTAAATAATTGAGTATTTTAATCAAACGTAAAATAATTATAAGTACAACAGTAAATTATGATCACTGACCAGAAAAAGAAGATTAATGAACAAAACTGACAGTGACATTTGACAATCACCCTATGACATATGTGACGAAGACAATTAAGTTTTTTTTTTACTGTTAAGATTCAGATCAAGATCTAAAAAAGCCACTATATAAAATAATATTTTTCTCCAAATTGGGGTCCTCTAAAAATGTGTAAATTATTCTATAAGCCATATTTAAGGATCTCTATTCATGTGCATTAAAATCATCTTGGTTCATGTTCAAGGCCCAATCTTGGGCAAGTCCTTTCGATGACGCAATTAGCGGAACCGGTAGTGTGGGATGGGCAATCTATGCGAAAAACCGGTAATGTTGATGTGATTTGAACGTATTGGTTTTAGATTTACTTAGCAAATACCGGTTTTCTAGTAAATCAGCATATTATTGAATTTCTCAAAAACAAAATTAACAGAGATCAATATTTATTTATTATAAAAAAAAATCTTACATCAAAATCATATAAAAAAAACTATAATATATAACTAATAATAATAACTATATATATTATTTAACTTTGCGTTTGGTCCAGCAAAACATACATTTAAAAAGTATAAAGGAGAGTTTGGATAATATGTAAATGTTTTCCATAGGATACTACTGATTTAAATGCTCTCGATTTTAGTAATAAGGTCATTTATAAAGTATCTTAAAGCATTACCTCCTCTTTAGTCGGTACTCGGTAGCATCAAAATATTGATTGTAAGTTGTTTCAAAACTTTGTTTCAATATAAATTACCACTTGCATAACTAGAGCATTTTTTTCAAACTTGTCAAATCAAAACACTTCAACAGAAGGAATCTACGGAACAGAAGAATACTGTGTTCATCAGTTATTGCCATATACCATGATTTTTTATTGATTGATTGATGTGTATTCCATAAACGAAATTTAATCTTACGTCATACTGATGGATCACAGTATTCACTGAATGTCTAGCCTTCGCCTAAAGGTGTGCCCAAGCATTGGCTGTCATTACACGTCTACCGCGCATATCACATTCGTATTTATAGTCCTCAAGTCCTTAATAGCGCGAGGCAGAATTGTCCTGCTATCTCCACTCGACACTCTTGTTTGGAAACACCTTAAGGGTCGACCATTTTTCACTGCTGCGCCATTATTGACTTTACTAATGTTGATCAATTGACACAGTTGCCTACTAGTCCCTAAGACTATTAACACAAGTACTAGTTAATTTCTGATATTATTTCGACATTAGCCAAGTTTTAGCCAAGTTGATAATGGTTTAACAGTAAATATAATCTGCGCTGGGCTTCGAGAGACCTGCACCGGCTACAATTTTAATAAATGACATATTATACTGTATAATAAATATATAATTTTTATATATATTAATCTGCTTTTCCAAAGTCTTCGATACTTCCATACTGAACAACTGCACAGGAATACAGCATACCTGTAAAATATTGAAATAGTATTTATTTTTATCATAAAAAATTAAATATTATACTGCCACTGTACACAATATGTGATATGATTCTATATGTATATGAAATCATAGGTTCATGAAATCACTAGATATTTGCCTGCAACTGCATGGACTTATGGATTTATGCAGCAATCTGTCATTGTTTGGGATGAAAAGTTGTCTTTTTAGGTCCCTGGGATGCTATTAACATATCAGTATTCAAAAAGGCCAAAGGCCAAGGAAAAAAAAGATATTGAGTTTTCTGAAAATAAGTTCTCAGTTTAGCCCTGAGTGGGTACGTTGCTGTCTTATCGTACCGTAATGCCTCTGAGGGCATTAGTGCTGCGCCTGATTTCACACAGACTGGAGTAAGGGATAATAAACTTATTGGCGCACGCACATACACACACACACACATGTGCACTATAGTATTATTACCTTTGCATTGTTAGCTAGTTTGGGGTGGTTAAACTTTAGAAACTACACTGCAATGACATTAAAATCATGAGCCCATTTCCTTGACTTCATAAACATGGGTGAGCCAGTCTTTGCCATGTATTCTGAAAAAAATTTGTTATAAAAGTACAAGAGTATAACAACAGTGCACTCTACCTCAATATATATAATGTATCCTGGGTCAATATTTAATAAATCTGACATCCTGATAACCTGCTTGTTAGTGCACAATCTGAGTCTCTAAGTCCTTAAACGCATTTTCCATACCATTAATTTTCCAGAGTAAAATGTAGCATCCGATTCCTGCGATCCAAGCTGCAATGCGTATTTCTTTACTTTGTAGTTGATCTCTAACAATGAGCTGACAATTATTGTGCTTATTAAGTAACGAATTATTCTGTAACAGTACACAGAATAGTATGCAGAAACAAAATATACTAAAACGCCCCACAGTTGGGCACAGGCCTCCTCTCCCTCATAGGAGAGAGGGAATTAGAGCTTAGACCCACCACGCTGCTCCAATGTGGGTTGGCTAGATTTGACGACTATTATCATGTTAGTGATAATAGCCGGGATCGACGGCATAACGTGCTCTCCTAGGCACGGGGGTGAAACACGGCCAACTTCCTAACTGCGGGCTAGTACTGAGAATTTTTAGTCAGAAAAACCCAAGACCTAATTATGGCCGGACCCAGGACTCGAACCCGGGACTTCGTCGACCAGTCGAACATGCTAACCACAAGACCAACAAGGTAGTTATAGTGAGTAAAATACTATATAATATAGTACAGATTGCAACCCTACGAGTAAATTTAGGAAGTATAACACTTGCCTTCATCCTATTATAGGAATTTGGTTAGTATCTTGGTTCAGTAGCTCTCTTATCTCGCATCTTCCATAACTATTTCTCAGCATGTGTGCTGTGGCATTCATGAAGCAGGTTCTTCTGAAAATAATTGTTTCAAATGTTGTAGGTTAATGTTTTCAAAAGCATGTCTTCCACTGCAATTAGGGGTACTGTTTTACATTATTTTCTTCAATGGATTTATCAATTTCACAAGGATCACCAGATAATGCCAACGACTCGTCAATTTCGACTTTCGTAAAATCTAAATATTTCTTTCAGGGAACTCTTAAATTTTCCGAGATAAAGAGTAATGTTACTTTCCAGATCATCAACCATTCCCATGTAAAATTACTTCAATTCTTTGCTCTGTTGCAGCTTGATTGAAAGTTTGAAACAAAGATTAATTGAAACAAACCAACCATCAAAAATACCTACCCACCTACTTTCACATTTTAAATTTAATTATGGAATTTACTAAGTGTGCATTATACTTAGATGCTCAAATGAGGATACCTTATTAATATCTTAGATATTTTACCTTTAAATATTCAAAGATTAACCTTACCAATTTTCAAGGGAACAACAGTCAAACTAACCTCACATTTCCAAGAAGTCAGTGTAGACTCACACTTTACGCCTAATCGCATACCAGTTAAAAAACAAAATAAGTAACACAAATCACCGCAATTCATAGTACAAAACATTAAACATACATTAAACAATTTTAAATAAGTCTATGGATAAGATTTTCATATATAATGTACTCTGTGAGATTTTCATTCTCATTCTCAGCTTGCGTCGGTTTTTCAGCGAAAATGTCGTCGACCAATAAAAGTAAAGTGAAAACCCCGCGAAATTTTAAAATATTTTGTGTGCGTAATTAGAGCGAGAGGCTAACGGGGGAAAAAATGCGAGATGACAGAGATGGACAACCCGATAACTCTTGGTACCTTGAACTTCGGGACTCGGAAGGGCCTGCTAGTAAAGAACTAAATAGATTTACGTTCAAATGTCACTCCCACACTTAACTTGTGTCTGCTCCACCTGCTCCCACAACTGTCCGTTAGTTATTTCAAATTGTGTCTATGGAGTTGCCTGTCTAATAGGCCTATTACACTGCACTTTTCACAGAGACCATTACACTTAAAGCAGTGTAGTGTTTATAAAGTTACGAATAAAGGGTCCCTAATTTAATTATTATTGTTGTGTATTATGCGTCGCTCAAGCTAGCGGCCACGCCCACGTTTGCCACAGGGCCCTGTTAAAAGTGCAGTGTAATAGGCCTATATATTCTTTAATAATAATTGTCTCTGCTGACAACCTGATATTAACCAAAAATATAAAGAATAAAGATTAGATACGATCAGAAAAAAAGATAAGATATCAATAAGAAATAGACCTCAGAATTAACTCATACATACTCAAATATAATTTATAATTTGAGATATACACTGAGTATAAAGATATAGATAGATATATAGTTGTGCAGGTACCCTTTGATTATGTACCATGTGATTTATTGTATTATTATGCTGATAACCATAGACTTATTATTTACTACCGAAAAACAGTGACAACAAAAAACGCTAAACCTTGAAATCATACCCAACATTTTCATTCATTTAAGTCGGGTAAAATGAGGGCTTAAAACATATTGTTACATCCATGGGTACCTTAAACCTTAGATTACGGATATGGGAGCCTTATAGGCCTATTAGACTGCACTTATCACAGGGACCCTTATATTAATTATTTAATGTAGTGTAATAAAATGTAGAAACCAAGGGTTCCTAATTTGGTCCGTATTGCTGTGTAATAAGCGACGATCTATTTTACGGATACGCCCACCTTTATTTAGAACCCTGACATAGCGCAGTGTAATAGGCCTATTAAACATCAACTGTATGTTGGCAGCATTGATTGTTTATGACTAGTTTAGGACCCACAGTTAGGACCGTATGACTTCATCCATGCGTTGCTGTTGACGTTCTTCTGAACCGTTGTTCCATAAACCTATAGTCTACGTTCTGAATATTTTTGTCCGCCAGAGACAAGTAACATAGAGGATATTGTCCGCCATATTTCATTATTTTCTTGTCGACGTGCGTGGTGTCCGCTTTTCGAATCCGTCGCTGCCCTAAGGTAAGTAATTAATATCTCACGATCATAACATTAAACTTATTACGGTCGGAATATTTTAACGAGCAATGATTTCGCGTGGCAGTTTATTAGATTTGTGTTAGCACAGGACTCAATTTCTACTTGCCACCTTGACTCTTGGATGGATAAAATTTTGTAACAATCAGGATCAGAGTCGCAGTACGCACGGGGCCCTAACGATGCTGCAATAGGTGTTTAAAATCATTATTGTTAAGGACAGCACGAGGGAAAACAAAGTTTACATAATTTCATCGTGTATCTTTGCGTAAACCGCAGCCGTAAACGACAACTTTGTGCTGGGTGTAAGTAGGTAAGTACGTGGATACAACAATTCTTTGTTTAGTTGCAATTATCTGGTCTATTATTCTACTTGATCTTTTGATGCTGAAATTTTAGTTCGAATGCTAACGCCATTGAGTTTCAGTTTAAAAAATTGAGGGTAGGTAGGTTGAAATGAAAATGCGTCGTACTTGTTAGAAATGAAGTGGCCTCAAGTTAATTTTAAGACATTTAACTATATGATTTAATTTTATTTGCAGAAGCGAATTTATAAGATATATTTTCTGGATTAGATATTATTTGTTTTTGTTATCACTTCTCACAGCTACTACAGCTACTAGCGAATGTGTCATACAATTTTTAGGAATACAAAATTTATGAGACATGTTCTTTAAGAATTCAAATAACATAAATTATATACAAAAAATAATATAAACTTAAACTAAAATTTTCAAATTATTCTCTTCGATGCCATCACAGTGAGGCATAGTGCTCAAGATGCTGACCAAATTTATTCTTTGACCAATGTAGGTGCCAGCTCTAAGATCCCTCGAGGCTAATGCTTCGATAACCCTTTTTGACGAAATTCAGATTCCTATGCAAATTTTATTTTATTTATAGCTGTAATTTACAATTAAATGTAAGTGAGGTCATAAATATTGCTTTCCTTCAAGGTAGTCAACTTTGCTGTCCAGTTTCCAATTTACAACATGATTATAATATAGGTCTCGCCTCATAAAAATAATGCTGAGGGACAGTGGAGGAGATGGGTCCGAACAGGTACATCCTGAGTACCTATTGTCCTCTATGATATTACTATAGTATTGTTTCCCCTTCATACCATCAATTTGATAGATAAATCAGTTAGCGCTGGTGGTAAAATGGCGAGTTTTCTCTTTACATGATAGGACCAATACCTACTTGTTTTTCTTAGATAAAATAACTATTATCAAAATTGACTGATTGACATAACATAAAATGTAGGTTTTCTTGATAACTTAGAAATTAGAAAGGATTTTCATAATAGCACAATATATTAAATTAATGGGCAATTGTATCAATTGCATCAGATAATATTAGCAATGAAAGTGGGTAATTTTTTAGAAATTATTGACATGTTTTATCGAAATATCAGATTTCAGTGTTAAAATTTTAATTCCATACTTTATTATATATTTAATTAATAGGTAGATTTTGCAAATTAAAATATAATATACTACTCATTATGTAAAAATCAGTATAATATCAGTATGATACACAGTGTTGAAATCTGTAACACATAATATACCAACATTCTTTTTTTGTATAGCTGATCTAAGTAGCATGATAGTATGGCAGTAGTAGTTAGTATGAACCAATGCATCGATCCTCAAACAACTAAAAATCATGAAAAGCCTATCTACCACCTGTCTCCAGAGGATACTTGATTATTTCGGCCAAATTGCCAGAAGGGAGGGACACAATTTTGAAAAGCTTGTCATTACTGGCAAATTGGACGGAAAGAGACCTCGGGGACGTAGCCCGATGCGTTGGTCAGATCAAATCCGCATCGCTCTCGATAGCAAGGTCCACGAAGGCCCGCATGTCGCAAAAAACGGCAACATTGCCTGGCATCGTCCATAGAATATTGGTGAAGGGGTCACGACCCTCAGTAATGTTATAACGACGCTAGGTGGAGAATAGTATGATAGGTTCAAAATGTCATAAATTTTAATTAAGCATTCTGCTTCTCTGACACTAGATTGATGTTATTGACGCTAGGTCAGTTTTCACCTTTTTTTAACTTTAAAAAACATCTTTATTATTCATAGCTGGGCAAACTTATCAGTGTGTATAGCGGAAGCGCCATTTAAAATATCAAAATTAAGGGATCAGCACAGAGGAGATACTTCGTAAGTTCCGAATTTCGCGACATTAACAGATAAATTTGCCAAGCTATAACAGACTAGTTCAAGGTAGTTAAGTCCTATCAATAGTTTACGTTGCTTTTTCATATAAAAGTTAGAGATATAATAGTTATGTCATCACTCATCATGTAAAGACATTACTTGATTATAAAATTCTGAATTGCCTTCTCTGCGAAAGTTCTTTTTAATTTGGACGACTAAGCTAATAATGCTTTACTGTGTATTACTATTTTTATTTTACGTCATTTTATTTTGCTGTGTTATATATATTTTAATTTTGATTAACATCAGCGATGTAAGGTGCTGTAGTGTGTATTTTAAGCATTTATAACATGTAACTTCGGTATGAAAACACGGTTCATAATATATCTATGGTATAGTATACATATAATGTGATTCTTGTACATAAGAGATCCCGACAATGGATTATCGAAATACCGATTACTTTAACATTAATACCCTCGACGAAACGGAGACGTGTATGTGTGGTTGCCCTAAGAGGTTGCGCGTTTGTTTGTGCACTTTTTTGTCACCATATTCCTGGAAAACTTCTGGACCGATTAATATGCGTTTTTTTTGCATTAGATAAGCATAACTTCTCGCAAGGTTCTTAGATATGTTTTAGAACCATACACAACCAAGCTGAGCTGCAGTCTCTGTGAGAAAACGTGATTTTAATTTTTCAATATGTTACCATTTTTCTGAAAAAGTACTGGGCCGATTGAGGTGCGGCTTTTTGCATAAGATATGTATAGCTTGTGATTCAGTTCTTAGATATATTTTAAGGTCAAAATCCACAACGTTGCGCTGCAATCGTGATTTTTATTATTTTAATATGTTTCCTCTTTCCTGAAAAACTACTGTGCCGATTTAGATGCAGTTTTTTGTCTTCGATATATTAATTAGCTTCTGAGAAGGTTCTTAAATATGTTTTAGGGCCATAGTCCATCAAGCTGTGCTGCAATCGTGATTTTGTAAGTGGTCATAGGAACTCCTTAAGTTCGCATCGTAAACCCATAGTCTTAATGATCGTCTTTTGATTTGTCTTGACAAGCACTTTGTACCTAGATGATGCCCAGGGTCTCATGATGGAGCCAGGTGTTTATGGAAGCTCCTTAAATTATCATCGTAAACCCGTCGTGTTTGGACTCTTTCGATTTGTCTTGACAAGCACTTTAAACCTAGATGCTGCCCAGGGTCTCGTGATGGAACCAGGAGGTGGTCACAGGAAATTTTTTGAGTGATCACAATTTGGTTTTTAATCCATAATATTTTTTTACGTATTTTTTTAACTGATATATTTTTTTAACAATTACTCTGGTCAACCCAAAATTTGACTTTGACTCTAAAGCATAAAATTTCGATATTTTAGGTTGTAATTAGACGGAAATAAAAAATATATGACATGAAAAGTTTGCTTTTGTATTTAGGCGATTTTGTATTTATCAGCATTATATTTATTATTTACACGTTCGCGACGACATTTTAAGTTTTTCTTGACTTGTACAAAACACCTGATCGTTGTTTATCACTCGTGTGCCATCTAGCGGCATAATGTAAACATAAAAACCCGAAGTATTAGCCCGGAATAAGAAGGGTTTGGCTATATAGTCCACCACGCTGGTCAAAAAAACTACTGCGCCGTCAAAGATGCAGTTTTGTGTTTTAGATAATATTATGTTATATAGTTTTGCTTCTAACTGTTGTTTTAAAGTTATAAGGTCATAAAAAAGCTCTGCAGTTCGTCGTGGGTTTTTTAATTTTATTGGTTGTTACTTGTACGATACGCATATTATAACGCGGCCTATTTACGTCATAGGCTAAATTTGGTCTGGTCCGGTGGGGCTGGATTAGAAGGCCCTTACCTTACCCTTTTTGAAGCAAAATTAAGACTACTTCAATATTTACGCAACTATACAAATAATACGAATATATTTATGAAAAAACGGTTTACACTTTTTTTTTAACTATTTCATTTGTATTAAAAAAAATATAAAGAGAAAAACAATAATAGTGGACTTACCTCCATAAGCGATCTCTAGCAGTGACTTCCCCTGCGGAATTGGCGGAATCATTCTTTTTTTCTGTTTATGAAAAGAACAACTGCTGAGTTCCTTGCCGGTTCTTCTCAGTAGAATCAGTTTTCCGAACTGGCAGTAGATTTTTACGGCTTATCGTAAGTGGCACACTACGTGAAATAAATCAGTACCTGGATATCCGAGATTTGCTCGTTTTGCGTTGATAAACGGCTTCCAATAATAGTTTTTCTCACAAAAGAAGTAACTTGAAAAAAAGGGGAAAAATTATCGGACTGGAGACATCTGGACTCGAACCAGGGTCTTCTGGTTTTCGGGACCGCCCCATTTCCCACCTGAGCTTGTAACCTTGTAGTTGGTGGCGAAATTTACCTTCGTACTCTTATGATATTGTAGCAGTTTTTCACTGCCTGAAAACACGGATAAAGAGTCATTTTTTTAAAATGAATCCCAGCTAGATTGATTTATTGCCCCCGAAATCACCTGCATACTAAGTTTCATGAAAATCGTTGGAGCCGTTTCCGAGATTCAGATTATATATATACTTGTACAAGAATTGCCCGTTTAAAGGTACCTATTAGATTTTATTTTCATTTTCCGATGACATTTTGGCATATTAAAGTGAAATTAATTGTTTAAATATTGTTACAGCTGCCGCTGGGTCCAGTTCATCTTGAATCATCGTTACAGATCCAAAAAAAACTACAAAAAATGGGTGACCGCAAGAATCCAATCATGTTCGGCCCCGAATGGCTACGCAATCTTACCCCCAGTGAGCCCAGCGCCGGTAGATCAAGCGCGGGGTCTGGCTCAAGGCCCGGGGCGCAATCGACGGGCCCAGAGCCGGGGGGTCAGGCCTCTAACGCTTCCGTTAGCCCCCCCGCAGGCCCCTCCACGCCAACACCTAGCACGTCAACCAGAAACTCTAGCGCCACTCGGGCGAGATCACGGCTCGCAAAACAGAGGTAAGGACCACCACCTACAGACCATTAACGTCCCACTGCTGGGCACAGGCCTCTACTCTCATAGGAGATAGGGAATTAGAGCTTAGAACCACCGCACTGCTGTTGGCGGGCTTTAACGACTATTATCATGTTAGTGATAATAACTGGGACCGACGGCTTAACGTGCTCTCCGAGGCACGGGGGTGAAACACCGCCAACTTCCTAACTCCGGGCTAGTACTGGGAATTTTTAATGCGAAAAACCCGATACTTAATTATGGAACCCGAGACCTCGTCGGCCGCAGTCAAACATGATAACCACTAGACCAACACGTGCTCTCCGAGGCACGGGAGGTAAGGACACTACAAAGTAATTTGCTTCCTTGTTTCGGATTTAAAGTCCCTTATAATGCAAAATAGATACATTTACATACACAAAGCAAGACTCTTAACTTAAAGCAGACAAGAGTGTGCGCTCTTGTACTGTCTTAAACGCGTGAGGTCTATTCGGATACCTCAGGTAGGTAGCAGTTCGATCCCCGAGCACTTCTGGGTTATGTGCATTTTAATTCATTGAATATCACTTGCTAGCTTAGCAGGTTTCCAGATTTCTCGCAGTGTTTGTCTGGGAGTTCTCCATAAGGCGCGGGAAATGCACAAGAGGCCACGGTCGCGGTGAGGTCTCTTCTTTCATATTTCATACGAAATGTATGCAAGCGATAGGATACAGAGTATACAGAGGCGGTGAGGCGCGGACTACGCTTTCTTATAGGCCTACTACACTGCACTTTCCACAGGGACCCTTACACGTGAATCAGTGTAGTGTAATAAAATTCAGGGCGAAAGTGTCCCTAGTTTGGTCCTTATTGCTGTAGAATAAGCGACGCTCTTATTACCGGCCACGCCCACCCTTACAACAGGGCCCTGTAGTTAGTGAAGAGAATAGGCCTATTACTTCCAATGCCTCACCGCCGCCACATCTCCGCCGCGCCTTTCGTATATATCCCGCGCCTTATGTTCTGTGCAGTGTCAAAGTCTTCCAAACTACACTTTGCCAGAGTGGTGGATTACGTAAATGCTTCACATTCGCGAGACTTGCTCAGGTGTGGCAATAAATTGATATTGATGATGATTGTTTACTAATTATTATTGTTGTTCACACAGGTATGGCAGAGAGGAGTTGTTAGCGTTGTGTGAGAGAAGTGGCGATCCACCGGAGGAGTTAAAAAGTTTCGAATTATTATACCAGGCAAGAGAGAAAAAGCCTATAGCGCTGTTATCTTTTGAGGAGGAGGTGGTAAGGATTGACTAGTTTAGAGTAGAATTAATGAATAGATCATATTTTTTACTTTCCATTTCTGGTATAATTCTTGCAATCCAGGAGCGCGGGTAAACTTTACTTGTAGTTTATGATTTATGAACATGAAGTGAAGGAAGTGTACTTGCCTCTCGGAGCGGTCAGATACGCGCAATCACACACGCAGACAATTACATATATACAAATGCATACAGATAGGACTTTAACACAACTATGAGCCACGCGCACTCGAGGACTGCAAGAATTATACTAAAAAATTTCGCTCATAATATATTATGGCTAATTCTGTTTATCACAATATTCTCTAAATAAAATGACAGCTCTAAATTCAGTTATATCCATCTCCGTAGGGACAGGGTTAGTAATAATATGATTTCTAAAAAAGTTTAATTGAATTAATAAATGTTACCTTCAAATCAATGTGGTCAAGTGCCCATTGGCAAGATTTCTTGCAGATCATGTTATGTCAGTTTATTTTCTAACATCAAAAAGCGTGCTTAGTATGGATTTTGTATAAAATTTTAAGTTAAGACGTCATCAGAGTTCGTCGTACTTTTTTTACTTTAATCGATATTTTAAAATGGTTATTCAAAATAAAACTAGCAGGGGATTTGGATATTACGACTTTTGGGACCTTTTTTTTTACATATTTTGTGTATTCAATATACAATAATGAATGGTAACCGATGTGGCATCGCAGCGGGAGAACACGGGGCAGCGCGGCGGGCCCCCGGGCGCGCAGGCCGCGGAGCGCTTCGGCGGGGTGCGGGGCGCGACGCGCGTGTCCGCGGTGCCCGAGGCGCGCGGCCGTGCCCGCCTGCCGTTCCTGCGGCATGCGCTCGGCCTGCCCGCCACCAGGTATCGGCGCGAGTCCCAATGAACTGGGCTCCAAACTAGCTTGCGCATGGAGTTTGTAAAGATTGAGCAATACTCCATCAGAGAGCCAAAATACCGAGTTTCGTGGATGTCACTTGACAAACACCTAGAGAAATTAAGGATTTTCATACAAACTTACGTCCCGCATTTCATCCCTTGGTGGTCGAATTTTCAATGGTGAAACACATACTTCATCATATTTAACCGAAAGCCCAAATGCTAAGTTTCATGGCTATAACTTGAAATATAGACTTTGATACAAACTTTCACCCCCTGTTTAATCCCCTTAGGGGTGGAATTTTGAAAAACTGTGATACGTGTATTTCTAAATTTTAAACCGATAGCTCAAATACCAAGTTGCGTGGATAAGTTGTAGATATTGTGAAAATTAAACAATAGTGGTAGGTTCCTGGCCCCCAAACTAGGATTCCCTGTGGTATGGGAAGCCAGTCCGTACCCTCAATAATAAGTATTAATATGAGTGGTGTATCGCACAGAGCAACCTCCGCACCTCTGCACACTGCGGGTGTTCGCACGCCCGGGTTCAGCACCGGGCCAGACGAGGAGCCGGCTCCGCCGCGGCCCTGGACCGCGAGCAATGGCGGCGCGCAGCCGAACCGCACCGGCGAACAGGCGGAGTGGGCCCAAACCAAACAGTTCCGAAGGTAAACGAGCAAATTACTTGTATAGGGAATCGGTGATAGCCTAGTGAATGCGGTGATAGCCTAGTGGACCAAGCGTTGATAGCCTAGTGAAGACTGTGATAGCCTAGTGGAAGCGGTGATAGGCTAGTGGAAACTGTGATAGCCTCGTGGAAGTGGTGATAGCTTAGTGGAAGCGTTGATAGCCTAGTGGAAACTGTGATAGCCTAGTGGAAGCGGTGATAGCTAAGTGGAAGTGTTGATAGCCTAGTGGAAACTGTGAGCCTAGTGGAAGCGGTGATAACTAAGTGGAAGCGTTGATAGACTAGTGGAAACTGTGATAGCCTTGTGGAAGCGGTGATAGCCTAGTGGAAACTGTGATAGCCTAGTGGAAGTGGTGATAGCCTAGTGGAAGCGACGATAGCCTAGTGGACGCGATAATAGCCGGTGATAACACTTTCGTATTTATAATATTAATATAAGTTATATGATATGACTGCACCATTCAGGTGGCTTAAAATTTATTACTATATTATTACTCTTTACAGACGACCTAACAACCTAACAAACTGGCGACAAACTTCAAAGGACGATAGCGACGAATGGCGAGCCAATGAGGCGGGGAGACAGCAAACACGCTCTAATTCTGACAAATGGGGTAAGATCCTTGCATTAATTCTATAGTACAGTGTTGACTGACACCCTTGATCAGCCTACCCCTGAGCCTGAGGGTATGTTTCTACCAGAGATGTACTACGTTGCTAAGCTCACAAATGTGTGTCAAAACCACCAATAGGAGTGCTTGATTTTTATAGCTCACATCGCTAGATGTTAAACACTAACATACAAAGTTCAAAAAACCTTTACCTGCCCTTAGGGGTTGAGTTTTCAAAAATCCTTTCTTAGTAATTATTTCTAATTATGTCTTCATCATATGCATGCCAAATTTAGGCCCGCTCTATCCAGTGGGTTGAGCTGTGCTTTGGCCATTGATAGATCAGTCAGTCAGTCATCTTTTCCTTTTATATATTAGATTAGTGTCTTTGACTCACATCCATAGCTTCACAACGTAGCACATCTCTGGTGGAAACGCACCCTTACGCACGCATGACTATAATATAATAATACCGAAGCTCTCCCCGGAGCGGACCAGAAAATATTCATAAATTATGAATTCTCAAAGCTAGATGATCTATATCTATCTATACTAATATTATAAATGCGAAAGTTTGGATGGATGGATGTATGAAAGAATGTTTGTTACTCAATCACGCCTCAACGGCTGAGCAGATCTGGATGAAATTTGGCACAGACATAGATTACAGTCTGGACTAGCGCATAGGCTAAATGTGCATTAGACATAGGGAAATTAAACAGTTCCCGAGGGAACGAAACAACCTCAATCCATGAGTAACGAAGTTTCTATTTATTCTAGCAGATAAAGGATGGATTCTTAAACCACTGATTATATGCATTTGTGCTTCATGTGACGGTGTGGTTTGCATATAATTATGATGTTTTCACAGAACGGGAGTGGACTGATAACGATCGAAGGCCACCACTGGATCGACCTCAGTCGTGGAGTAACAACCGGCGGACTTGGGTTAACAATGACAATGAGGAGAATTTGCCTGAATGGTTAGCATTAATTACTTTTATTTTGGTTAATTTACTTTTATTTAGGATTTATCAATTTGTGAGGATTTGGTATGTCCGAAACCCTGAAACATATTTTTTATTAATTGTTAATTTAATTTATTTAAAATTAAAATTTAATTATTTAATTGTTAGCTGTAAGCGCATATATAGTCTGTTTAACAAGTCAAGTAAATAGTTTTAGGAATTTTTTAAAATCGCGTTCTGATGACACCATTTTTTGGCTGTCAAGTACTTTGAAGAATTGGACTGTTTTTTCACATGTGTTTGATTAATTGATGATTGTTTCAAAATATTGTTGCTATAAACTAATTTTTAATGACTTTGTAATTTAGGTAACCATGTAAACTGTCTTATTGAGACTCCACAAAATTGGGTATTTGACAAATAGTCAAATCAGCAACTTTATTTCAAACGTCAAAACGAATTTATATGAAGTTCTGAAATGTAACGTCATTAAATTTCGACGCACTTTTTTACTTTAATCAATTGTTTGAAATGGTTATTCAACATAAAACTGACAGGGGACGTGGATATTACGACTTTTGGGAGATGCTCTAATAAATAATCACTAAAAATAATTTATTTCAATAGTAGTCAAATACCCAATTGCGTATTGTGTATTTTTCTATGAAAGTAATTTTGATTGTAAATTACTTGACTAGATCAGACTTGTGCTGTCTGGTCTCGTCCAATTTGGTCTGTGTTTCGTGATAGTTGATGGTTCATTGACATTTTCATTTTACTTGGTCAAGGCCAAACGGCTCTAGTGTATCCATACTAATATTTTAAATGCGAATGTTTGTCTGACGGTCTGTCTGTCTGTCTGTCTGCTACGTCCAACTATACAACCGATTTTGATAAAATTTGGTACGGAGAGTTTACATCCCAGGTCAGACCATAGGCTACTTTTATCCCGGAAAATTGAAGAGTTCCCGCGGCAATTAACATCCACGTGGACGAAGTCGCGGGCATCATCTAGTCAGCTACTATGATCATTCCAAACAAAAAAAAAGTTCAGATGCAGCTCACTTTTGTGGTCTAAGTGTGAAACTAATAAATGATAGAGATGATGCCTATATCAAAAATAAATGATTTCTAACTTATTATTAAATAGAGGGTCTTCCAAAAGATCTAATATTCACATCCTCGGTTAGTTTTATAACCATTTAAAAATAAGAAAAAGGGTGCATTGAAATTTGATGACGTCACAATTGCGAATTTCATACAACTTCCATACTAGAAGCGCGTTTTTAAGTTTAATAATGAGTCGCTGATTTGATTGAGTTGCCGTCATCCCTATTATGGCGTGGAATACATATTATTCATCGGAATCGTTTTTAATACATTTATATAAATGGTTTCTCTCAGTTTGCAGATTTATTCAATTGAATATTACCGAGCATTTGTGAAAGTTCAGTGCAATAAAACAAGACTGACTTCAGTATGATTGTCACCAGGGCAATGGACAACGCTGAGGCGGGTGCGGGCACCTTTGACTCGACAGGCGCGTTTCACGGCTACAACAACGATGACAGCAATATACCAAAGCCGCCAGAAGCTAATTATGGTGAGTTAACGATTTAAACCTAATTTTAACTAGCCAATTAGCGGACACTTTCGAAGAAGTTCTATTTACAAGAAGCAGCGATAGTCTAGTGGTTTATTCGTGGATTATCCGAGGATTTAGCCCCGGACCACAAGAATAGGAAGCCTCCTATTCTTGTGGTCCGGGGCTAAATCCTCGGGCAAGTACTTTTACTTAGAGCTATGTGTGTTTTGAGCATTTAAATATCACTTCCTATAATGGTTATGGAAACCAGTGTCTAGGAACCTATATGTTCTTCAAAATGTTCTCGAAGGAAATTTTGTAGTCTTTCAATCTGTGCTTGACCAGAGTGGTGGACTATGGCTAAACCCTTCTCATTATGATTCTGATTCTGAGTCTTAAGAGGCTTGTGCTCAGTAGTGAGCCAGCAATGGGTTGAAATGATGATGATGATTACTTCAACTGCGCTTAAGAATGCACACTTGTTTTTTTTCCTGGTGTTAAGTTTCCGCCGATCATGAACATGAAGTTTTGCATACATGTTTAATTTGGATGACAATGCATTGTTAGCTAAGTGACGTCATTCGAAATTCAATATGGCGGACTGCCATGGATCTGGGTATAAAAAAATGTAGGGGTTGCTAAGAAGAATACGAAAAATAAAAATACGTCATACTAAATTCAATATGGCGGACCAAGAAAGCCTGTTTTTTTAATGATTTAAGACTTACTAAAAGATTAAGTTTGAGTAAGCACATGCTTTGGTTATTTGTTGTAGCATTATCACGCTCTCACACCCATGCTGGGTTTTCTCGAGCAAGGAGGGACTTTGAAGAGGGCTCGGAGGATTGGTGGGCGTCTGAGAAGGCCAGCAAATTGTCGCCGAAAAGATTTGAAGCAGAGGAGCGGAAAAATAAAAAGGCTGGTTAACTTGATTTTACCTTGACTACCAATAATTCCTTTGAGAGTATGTGTTTTGTGCGACATATTTAGATTTTGTATTAGATTTTATGATTTGTAAATGGTTTCTGTTCTGATCTGGCGAGAGGTTACGATAGCGGTAGGATATGCTGCTGCATGGAAATCAATTATGCCTTGTCCAACGATTTATTTTACTTTTGGCATATGCACGTCTATGAAGTGTCATAATTATTGACAGGCAACTATTGAAAAAAAAAATGCAATACGCCATAGACGCATATAGTTTTTTCCAACAGTGAAGCAACGTGCCCTTTAATCCGATATTTCGTAACTCGTCTAGTAATTACAAATACAACTTGCCTTTTCAAAATAGTCACGGAGCTTCAAAATTAGCTTTCTTGATAGTCTTTTAAGCACCATATCTTTGGCGATGGATGGTTTCTATGACCTGACGTATTAGTGTACTGTTGTATATAAATTATTTATTTTATTACATACTTTAATATACTTAGTCATTTGAACGCTTGGGTATGTTTATAAAACAATAAAAAATTGTTGAGCAAATGTACATGTATCAAATCGATTAAAAGTTCTTCATAAAGAAAGTCGACAGTTATCAAAAATCGAATCAGTGACGCGTCAGAACATCATTGACTCCATCTGCCACAAGTAAAATGAATGATTGGTCAGAGATTGGGTATCGGTTTAATATAACTACCGTACCTCTACCAGGTTAGTGCCTTACCTAGCGATAGCTAAATCTTTTCTTTTAAACATCTGTTTAAAGTGCAAATACTGATCATATATGGACAAAAGCAAAAAAAAAGATTTACACCAGCTGATCTTTTTTATATGTGTGTGGTCACTATATAGTTCAAAGTTTAGGCTCGTACATACCTTCAAAGGTACAAGTATAATTATTTTTACTGTTGTTACTATATTATGTTGCCCAATCTTGCCCTTTTAACGCTGAACATCCTGTCACTGACATTCATAAGCCGGATGGCTTGGTAAAAATGTCTCTGTTTATAAGCCACATGATCTAAATCGAGTAAAAATAATGTCTTTCTTTGTAGCAGCAAGCCAATCCTTCGGAACCGCAGCCAACAAATCCGACTACCCAACAAACAACGCAAGGTGAAGCTTGTGGCATTGAGGACATTCCCTTGCCACCAACAGCGGACACGGCTCAAGCTGCCACAAGCAAAGAGGCCGAGCAAGAATCCAGCGCAAACAAGAAGTTCCCGGATACCAAATCATTTGGTGGCACCATGCGCCCTCATACAGGTATTACTCTTGTTTGCTGTAGTGCTGTTATGTAAAACCTGCATTACGAATGCGGCTATACAACAACTTGGAGGATATTCCTGAGAGGCCTTCACAAGTCACGGCTCAAGCTGCCACAAGTAAAGAGACCGAGCAACAACAGAGTATCAACAAGAAGTTCCCTGATACCAAATCATTTGGTGGCACCATGCGCCCTCATACAGGTATGAACCTTTATTTTCAGATTCTGCCCTTAGATTTTAGCTGCGTACTTTACAAGTAAAGTCTGATTTGCTTGTTTTTGATGACATGGGGGATAGGGGGAGGTCTGGATGATGATTATGTCAGCAATACATAATCATCACCCATACTGTGTTAAGCAGCAGCCCAGATTTTAGCTGCGTACTTTACAATTAAGACTTCAGAATCTCTGATTTGCTTATTTTTGATAACATGGGGGATAGCGGATGGTCTGGATGGTGATTATGTCAGCAATACATAATCACCATCCAGACTGTGTAAAACAGCATTTGTGGTTATTATACTATTGGTAGATTCACTTGACGATTCAAAAGTACTCGTAAAACATTATTTGAATAAAAAAAACATTTGAATTTGAATTGATGATTTTCCTAATGACAAAGTTACATGGAAGCAACCGGCTTTGCATCCAGCAGCTCACAAGTCAGTCTAAATACTTGTTAATGTAACATATCTATTGTATATTTTTTACATTTTTCTTTTTATGAAAAGAGCAACAGCTGAGTTTCTTTCTGGCTCATCTCTGTAGAATCCAGCTGTCTGAACCAGTGGTAGTCTTGACTTGTCATAAGTGACACAAGTTGCCATGAAATAAATAAATTATTTATCATTTAATGTCTATTTATTTCTCGGATTCTAACTAATAACTGCTGCTCATGATGAGTTATGAATAGCAATAAAGAAACCTAAATTTAAGAATAAATTTATTATTAAAATTATTTAAAAAAACATGTGTTACAGCTCCGACACACGACTGGAGTTTACTCCTTACGACCGAAAAGTGTTACCATGGAAACATAAACTTAATAACGTAATGGAGAAACTTTGATTTTACTCCCCATAAATGTTCATACCCCGGGATTTTGTATGAAAATATGAAAATCGAACACAGCAAACACCCATCCACAGTAGCCGACTTGGGTAATATTTGCTTAATAATCTCAATTGACTGATAGTAGTACGGGAGTTGACTTAGCAAATATAAACGCACTAGCGGTCGCCCGCGACTTTGTCCCCGTACAATTTCTGATTTCCTATGAGATTTTCCCGCTGCAAAAGGCCTCCTTATAGCAGCTAAATAACATTGGCAGGCATTTATTATAAGTCCTTAATGTTGTCTTCAAAAACGCAAGCTTTCATCCCCTATTTCACGCCCTTTGGGGCGAATAATCGTAAAATTGCTTATGCAGTTTATTATTACTTAAAACTAATGACCTAAATCCTGATTTTCAAGTCTCTAACTAACAAAAACATAGGACTTGTATAAAATTTTTCAACCCTCATTTCACCCTCTGTGGGGTAGATTTTCGTAAAATTGCTTATGCAGTTTATTATTACTTAAAACTAATAAACTTTATGCCGATTTTCATGTGTCTAACTTCAAAAACTTAGAAGCCTCATGTAAGCTTCCAACCCCCATTTAACCCCCTTTGGGGTGAATTTTCGTAAAATTGCTCAAACAGGTTATTATTATTTAAATTGAATAACCTAAATCCCGATTTTCAAGTCTCTAACTTCAAAAACACTGGACTTTCATACAAAGTTACAACCCCCATTTCACCCTCTGTGGGGTAGATTTTCCTGAAATTGTTTATACAGTATATTATAACTTAAAACTAATAACCTAAATCCCGATTTTCAAGTCTCTAACTTCAAAAACTTGGGAGCCCTTATGTAAGCTCCCAACCTCCATTTCACCCCTATTGGGGTAGATTTTCGTAAAATTGCTTATACAGATTTTTATTATTTATAACAAATAACTTAATTGCCAATCTTCATGTATCTAACTTCAAAAACAAAAGACTTTCATGTAAACTTCCAACCCCCATTTCAACCCCTTTGGGGTGAATTTTCTCAAGACCGTTTCTTAGCGGATGTCTACACCATCGAAGGAACCTCCCTTCCAAATTTCAAGTTTGTATGCTTTATAGGTTCTGAGATATCGTGATCAATCAGTGACCTTTCACTTTTATATATATGTCACTACCTGATTATTTATGTCGAACCCTAACCTAACCTACAAGAAAGACACAAGAAAACGTAAACACAATGAATATTTCTAAAATTGACACTCAGAACATTGAACGGTTCACAATCTATCGACAGTTTATAATTTCGGGAGTTGGATTATAATCTAACGGTTTTTACAATCTTACGGTGACATATATAAACGCATTCTAGGTTTCGAAGCGAACGAGGAGCGCGCCAATTACCAATCCGTGATGTTGAACCAGAACAACAGTCTGAGGCAACAACACCAGAACATCACGACATCCAAAAACAATCAACACTCGACGGCCTTGTACCAATTTCTCCAGAATATGCCTATGAAGTGAGTATCCATACTAATCCATACTAATATTATGGACAGAGGTGTTAACATATCGCTAAACGGTTAACGGCTAATAGTGGAAAATATTAGTAAACAATCTCTACTCGTGTGCAGTAGTAAACGATCTTTACTCCTGCGAAAAAAAAACACTGTTTTTTTACTACCGTTTGTTAAACGGTTAGTGGTTAACGGTAGTAAACGATCTTTACTCCTGTGAAAAAAAAACACAGTTTTTTTAGTACCGTATGTTAAACGGTTAGCGGACGGTAGTAAACGATCTGTACTCCTGTTAAAAAAAAACGCTGTTTTTTTTACTACCGTTTGTTAAACGGTTAGCCGTTAACGGTAGTAAACGATCTTTACTCCTGTGAAAAAAAAACAATATTGTTTTTTTACTACCGTCTGTTAAACGGTTAGCGGTTAACCGTTTAGCGATACGAGTATGTTAACACCTCCAATTATAAATCCGAAAGTGTGTCTGTCTGTCTGCCTGGCTGCTACGCTATATCGTTCCATCTTTTCAACCGATTTTGATCAAATTTGGTGTAGGTTACATCCTGCAAAAACTGAGGCTTTTTCTCGGAAAATTAAGGAGTTCCCGAAGGGAATGAAAAAAAATTACCAACCCGGACGTAGTCGCGGGCATCATTATTTTTAATGTTTTGAAGTTCGTTATGTCGTCGACATTTATCCAAAAATAGTGGGCGGAAGTTGAACTGCGAACCCGATTCAGCGCCCCCTATGGTGTTCAATTGGGTGTTTAACAACTAGTTTAATCAGCAACTTTTTAAACGTCAAAACGCGCGCTTAGTTTGGGATATTAAATGAAATACTGAACTGTGACGTCATTAAAGTTCGACGCACTTGTTTACTTTAATCGATAGTTAGGAATGTTTTTCAAACATGACTTTTTGGAGATCCTCTATTTAATAATCACAAAAAAAAACATTTATCTGAATAGTTGTCAAATACCCCATGGTGAATATAAACTATCTCGGGACCCACACAAACACACACACATACAATGCCATCAAAATCGATCCAGCCGTTGTGTGAAGTGATGCGCGATTTTTATTTATATAGCTGGCAATGGATTGAATTGATTTTATATATAATGTATATGTCAGCCTAAGATTGTACCGTTAGATTATAATCTAACTCGCGAAATTGCAAACTGTCGAAAGATTACAATTTAAAGCATTATTTTTCAGTAAATTGTAATCTGTTAGGTATATTAACCCGATAGAACCTAAGTGCCTACCTGATTATATAACAGGTTAGTCCAATACCATCATAGACTGCATCATCACTAACCATCAGGTGAGACTGCAGTCAAGGGCTAACTTGTAGTGGTGTAAAAAAAGAAACTTCCAATTATTTCAGCAGTGACACGCACCAAGACGATAACATAGAGGACATTCTACTGGACGGAATTATGGACATGACGCTCACGGAAGGGGATAACATGCAGATGGGGAACCAAAACCAACAACCGTCGGCACACCAGATGCAACCAAACACTATGCAAATCCACCAGACGGCCAACGCCCAAAACCTACAGCTACACCAGATGGCCACTCAAGCGTTGCATATACTACAGACGTCCAACAACCAGCCATTACTCCACAGTTCCGGTTTAGGTGTAGTGCCAAGCATGCCACCCCCGAACTTACCAATGGCAATGCAAACTGCAGGGTTGAACTCGCAGAACATGCCAATGAACACGGGCATGGCCCCTGGCTTAGCCCCGGGCTTGTCTGGCATGGCCCCTGGCTTAGCCCCGGGCTTGTCTGGCATGGCACCTGGCTTCAACACTGGTCTGGCTCCGGGGGTTCTTCCTATAAACTCCGCACACACAGCGCATACCCAGGCGAACGAAACAACATTGACCACTGTTGGCGTCCAGAATTCAGCGTTGAATTCAGCTTTGGGATTGTCAAGAGGTTAGTATTTAATCTATTCATACTTTATGCGAAACTAACTCTGTCTGTCTGTGTGTTACGCAACCACGCCTAAACTACTGAACCGATTTAAATGAAATTTGGTACAGAGATAGTCTAGGGCCTGAGAAAGGACAGGCTACTTTTATCCCGGAAAATCCAAGAGTTCCCGCGGGAATAAAAAAAATTGTCTCTTCAATCGATTTTGATGATATTTAGTAAAGGGATAGTTTGTATCCAGCTGAAATACATAGGCTATTTTTTATCCCTGAAAATTCAAGAGTTAAACTAAAGCATTAAATTATGTATATTAAATTAAATTACGAATTTACTATATTTATACTTAAGACCTTTTGTATTAAGAACACGTTCCACATTTTTACCCCCTACCAAAAAGTGCTCAACAAAGTTTTCACTTCAAAACTCTTAACCCACGTGGAAGTCGTCTAGTGAAGAATAAAGTTTTTATGTCCGCAGGTGGTAACCCGTCAGGTGTGATGTTTCCTATGCAAATTCAAGGTAATTATAAATTATGCAATTTCAATTATGAATTATAAATTGTAATGTGATTGTAAGACAATCGCATAGCAGTTATCTTGGCAAAAATAATTCATAATAAATAATAATACACATAATAAATATTAAGGTCTATTGAAATTTGGAAGATAGGTTCCTTCTATTGTTTAGACGGCATCTAAGAAACGGTTTTGTGAAAATTCACCCCTAAGGGGTTGAAATGTGGGTTGGAAGTTTGTATGAAAGTCCTTTGTTTTTGAAGTTAGAGACATGAAAATTAGCAATTAAGTTAATAGTTATAAATAGTAAAAACCCATATAAGCAATTTTAGGAAATACATCCTAAAGAGGGTGTAATGGGGGTTGTAAGTTTGTATGAAAGTCATATGTGCTTGGAGTTAGAGACCTAAAAATCCGCATTTAGTTTATTAAATTTAAATAAATAATAACCTGCATAAGCAATTTTACGAAAATCTACCCCAATAGGGGTGCAATAGGGGTTCGAAGCTTACATGAGGGTTTTAAGTTTTTGATGTTTTGCTTACATAAGGGCTCCCAAGTTATTGAAGTTAGAGACTTGAAAATCGGGATTTAGGTTATTAGTTTTAAGTTATAATTAACTGCATAAACAATTTTAGGAAAATCTACCCAACAGAGGGTGAATGGTAACTTTGTATGAAAGTCCTGTGTTTTTGAAGTTAGAGACTTGAAAATCGGGATTTAGGTTATTAGTTTTAAATTATAATAATAATCTGTATAATCAATTTTACGAAAATTCACCCCAAAGAGGGTGAAATGGGGGCTGTAAATTTGTATGAAAGCCCTTTGTGTTTGAAGTTAGAGACTTGAAAATCGGGATGTAGGTTATTAATTTTAAATAATAATAACCTGTGTAAGCAATTTTACGAAAATCCACCCTAAAGGGTGTGAAATTGGGGTTGGAAGCTTGCATGTAGGTTCTAAGTTTGTAAAATCGGCATTAAGGTTATTACTTATTAGTTTTAGCCGCTACATGTACCTAGGCTTTTTGCAGCGGGAAAAAGGGAATTCATAGGAAATCAGAAATTGTACGCGGTCGAAGTCGCGGGCGAATGACAAACAATTGATTTTCAAAGCAAATAAATGAATTTATTTATTTATTTATTCACTTTATTTTTTATTTTTTAATGTATGTAAGGCTCCCTCCCGGCGATGCTGCAAGGCCAGCAGCTGGGCGGCCTGGCGGGGGTGCCGCGGCCGGTGCGGGGCGCCTTCCAGAGCGCGGACAGTGTGCAGATGCCGCTCAGCGGGGCCAACTCCTCGCTGTTCATGGACCGCGGCGACCCCTCGGTGAGACAGTAGGGACGATGGCGAGCGCCTTCCAGAGCGCGGACAGTGTGCAGATGCCGCTCAGCGGGGCCAACTCCTCGCTGTTCATGGACCGCGGCGACCCCTCGGTGAGACAGTAGGGACGATGGCGAGCGCCTTCCAGAGCGCGGACAGTGTGCAGATGCCGCTCAGCGGGGCCAACTCCTCGCTGTTCATGGACCGCGGCGACCCCTCGGTGAGACAGTAGGGACGATGGCGAGCGCCTTCCAGAGCGCGGACAGTGTGCAGATGCCGCTCAGCGGGGCCAACTCCTCGCTGTTCATGGACCGCGGCGACCCCTCGGTGAGACAGTAGGGACGATGGCGAGCGCCTTCCAGAGCGCGGACAGTGTGCAGATGCCGCTCAGCGGGGCCAACTCCTCGCTGTTCATGGACCGCGGCGACCCCTCGGTGAGACAGTAGGGACGATGGCGAGCGCCTTCCAGAGCGCGGACAGTGTGCAGATGCCGCTCAGCGGGGCCAACTCCTCGCTGTTCATGGACCGCGGCGACCCCTCGGTGAGACAGTAGGGACGATGGCGAGCGCCTTCCAGAGCGCGGACAGTGTGCAGATGCCGCTCAGCGGGGCCAACTCCTCGCTGTTCATGGACCGCGGCGACCCCTCGGTGAGACAGTAGGGACGATGGCGAGCGCCTTCCAGAGCGCGGACAGTGTGCAGATGCCGCTCAGCGGGGCCAACTCCTCGCTGTTCATGGACCGCGGCGACCCCTCGGTGAGACAGTAGGGACGATGGCGAGCGCCTTCCAGAGCGCGGACAGTGTGCAGATGCCGCTCAGCGGGGCCAACTCCTCGCTGTTCATGGACCGCGGCGACCCCTCGGTGAGACAGTAGGGACGATGGCGAGCGCCTTCCAGAGCGCGGACAGTGTGCAGATGCCGCTCAGCGGGGCCAACTCCTCGCTGTTCATGGACCGCGGCGACCCCTCGGTGAGACAGTAGGGACGATGGCGAGCGCCTTCCAGAGCGCGGACAGTGTGCAGATGCCGCTCAGCGGGGCCAACTCCTCGCTGTTCATGGACCGCGGCGACCCCTCGGTGAGACAGTAGGGACGATGGCGAGCGCCTTCCAGAGCGCGGACAGTGTGCAGATGCCGCTCAGCGGGGCCAACTCCTCGCTGTTCATGGACCGCGGCGACCCCTCGGTGAGACAGTAGGGACGATGGCGAGCGCCTTCCAGAGCGCGGACAGTGTGCAGATGCCGCTCAGCGGGGCCAACTCCTCGCTGTTCATGGACCGCGGCGACCCCTCGGTGAGACAGTAGGGACGATGGCGAGCGCCTTCCAGAGCGCGGACAGTGTGCAGATGCCGCTCAGCGGGGCCAACTCCTCGCTGTTCATGGACCGCGGCGACCCCTCGGTGAGACAGTAGGGACGATGGCGAGCGCCTTCCAGAGCGCGGACAGTGTGCAGATGCCGCTCAGCGGGGCCAACTCCTCGCTGTTCATGGACCGCGGCGACCCCTCGGTGAGACAGTAGGGACGATGGCGAGCGCCTTCCAGAGCGCGGACAGTGTGCAGATGCCGCTCAGCGGGGCCAACTCCTCGCTGTTCATGGACCGCGGCGACCCCTCGGTGAGACAGTAGGGACGATGGCGAGCGCCTTCCAGAGCGCGGACAGTGTGCAGATGCCGCTCAGCGGGGCCAACTCCTCGCTGTTCATGGACCGCGGCGACCCCTCGGTGAGACAGTAGGGACGATGGCGAGCGCCTTCCAGAGCGCGGACAGTGTGCAGATGCCGCTCAGCGGGGCCAACTCCTCGCTGTTCAGGGACCGCGGCGACCCCTCGGTGAGACAGTAGGGACGATGGCGAGCGCCTTCCAGAGCGCGGACAGTGTGCAGATGCCGCTCAGCGGGGCCAACTCCTCGCTGTTCATGGACCGCGGCGACCCCTCGGTGAGACAGTAGGGACGATGGCGAGCGCCTTCCAGAGCGCGGACAGTGTGCAGATGCCGCTCAGCGGGGCCAACTCCTCGCTGTTCATGGACCGCGGCGACCCCTCGGTGAGACAGTAGGGACGATGGCGAGCGCCTTCCAGAGCGCGGACAGTGTGCAGATGCCGCTCAGCGGGGCCAACTCCTCGCTGTTCATGGACCGCGGCGACCCCTCGGTGAGACAGTAGGGACGATGGCGAGCGCCTTCCAGAGCGCGGACAGTGTGCAGATGCCGCTCAGCGGGGCCAACTCCTCGCTGTTCATGGACCGCGGCGACCCCTCGGTGAGACAGTAGGGACGATGGCGACTCAAACACATCAGCAACCCTTTATTCAAGTACTCTTATGTCGCAAAGTAGAAACAACATAGCACTGAAAGCAGGCATAACAACGGGACACTGTCTGCTAAATAGACATCTCACAGTAATGAGAATTGAAGATGACCCATCATGTCCAGAATGCGGCGAGGAAGAGAGGCTTTCACTTCATTTTTTTTTTATCTACTACAAGTTAGCCCTTGACTGCGATCTCACCTGATGGTAAGTGACGATGCAGTCTAAGATGGTAGCGGGCTAACCTGTTAGAGGATTACAATTTAACGCAATATTTTTCGTTAAATTGTAATCTGTTAGTTATATTAAACCGATAGATTCTAACCTACAAGAAACAGACAAGAAAACGTAAATACAATGCTTATTTCAAAAATTGACACTGAACATTGGACGGTTCACAATCTTTCGACAGTTCACAATTTCGCGAGTTAGATTATAATCTAACGGTTTTTACAATCTAATGGTGACATATCCACTTAATTTTTACAGCAAGGGTACAAGTTTTTTTTATCCTGTTAAGAAAGCTGTTTAAACCACTTGGCTGTTCTAAGCTGTGAACTGATGAGTCAGTCATTCTTAAAAAAAGTAGAGATAAGAGATAGTATGCTTTTTAAATGTAAAGATAGAGATATTTTTCATATAACCTGCATTGAAAGTGCGAGTTTCAATGCCTCTTGAGCCACCCGAAACTAGTCAATTTCAGACGAATGCTACTGTTAACGGGCAGAAATCGATCGTTATCGGTGATTTTCTGCCCACTGAATGACGTTGTTGCCCTGCTTTTTAATCGTCAATTTAACCATCAACTAAACTGACAGATATTATATTTCTGCAACGAAAATAAATAAGAAATACAATTAAAACAAAAAAAAACTCGTACTTTTAATACGGATTGTATGAAAGATATAGTGTGTGACACGGGATGAAAACACGATTTCAGACTTCGGTTGATGCCAGCCCTCGCTTCGCTCAGGCAGGCAACTTTAAACTCGTCTGGAATAGTCTTGTTTCACCCCTAGGCATACAATATACTATTGTTAAAATTTGGCAATTTCCCCAGCCACCCATACAAACACCAAACATGCAAGTGCCCGGCCAAAATGCCCAAAGCCAGTTCCCTATTGGCATGCAGCGGGCCAGCGTGGACGAAGGCCTGGACTCCTATTACAGTTCGGTGATGATGCACCGCCAGCATATCCAGAGCGTTGAGAGTCTGGCGAACCTGTGGTACTACAAAGATCCAAATGTAAGTAGTTTCACTTCTACACTTCGTCATAGAACCGCGAGTTTGTCCGTGCGGATTTCAATATCTTATATCTTTAAACGAACAATTCTTGGATATATACACTAGAGGTCGCCCGCGTCTTCGTCTGCGTACAATTTCTGATTGCCTATGAGATTTTCCCGTTGCAAAAAGCCTAGATACATATAGCGGCTAAAAATCATAAGTAATAACCTTAATGCCGATTTTAAAAACTTATAACCTACATGCAAGCTTCCAACCCCCATTTCACACTCTTTGGGGTGAATTTTCGTAAAATTGATTATACAGGTTATTGTTATAATTTGAAACTAATAATTCCCGATTTTCAAGTCTCTAACATCAAAAACTTAAAATCCAGATGTAAGATTCCAACCCCTATTGCACCCCGATTGGGGTAGATTTTCGTAAAATTACTTGTGTAGGTTATTATTTAATTAAAGGACATGACCAGTAATTGCCCTCCGATTCGGGACAATGCACAGGATTTCCGTTTTTACAGTAAGGTTTAAAAATTCAAAACGAAATTATTATGGATTTATTATTCCAAATAAGGTCAGGGTTCAAATGACAAAAAAAAAAACAGTACGTTTATTGTTTAAATCTTGAGCGTCCGCTTTCCTCTTTAAGCACTACTCCATTTTGACGTTCCATTATATCCATGCCTAATAATAATCTTGTAACCCTACATAAATACCATTTAAGTACCTTATTAGTCATTATATTATGAATGATTTATTTTTGATCAATTAAATAGTAATGAAAAGGAAATGTATGTTTTGTTTATAATTATTTTTATTTTTTGACAAGTCTCAAACTAATAGATGGAACAAAGCATTTTGAAATACTGCGTTTAAAGGAACGCCCTTTCACATTGCAAATGCTGCCATCTGTGGTCGAATAGTTGAACTTGTTAACCACAAGTAGTGAGCAATACTTAGAAATATTTTCTAGACTCACCACAATAACTAGCGCCATCTAGTGTGGGAAAGCAGTTTTTGGTGAAACTTTTTTATTTATTTTCTCAGTTTTCAGAGCCTTCAGACTCCTGAAACTTTTTTATCTGAAAACAGTGAAATATTACAATTACAATAATAAAGAAATCATTGCTGAACATTAATTTTTGACACCTAGGCAAGCTGCCATAGTTCCACCGGTCAAGTCCTTTAATAACCTAAATGCCGATTTTCAAGTCTCGTACTTCAAACACATAGGACTTTCATACAAACTTACAACTTCGATTACACCCTCTTTGGGGTGAATTTTCGTAAAATTGCTTATAAGGGGTTTTAATTATTTATAACTATTAACTTAATTGCCAATTTTCATGTCTCTAACTTCAAAAACAAAGGACTTTCAGACAAACTTCCAACCCCCATTTCAACCCCTTAGGGATGATTTTTTATAAAATATTCATTTTTAGAAAATGTCGTTTTATCCGTGTTTAATAAATAAATACTAAGGTAAATTTCGCCACCATCTACAAAGTTTACCTGCTTAAAGAGTACCTACTCAGCTTTATCTATTTTTCACCATTCTCACATTCTAGGGCTGCTGGAAGAAATCTCTTCAAGAGATAAGTTGTCCTTGTACATGCCCTTTAAATTTTTATGTTTAGTTTTTAAGTTTGGTACTAAATATACTATACATATAAAATGTATAAAGTTAGAAAAAGCTGGAACAGGTGTGAAACCGGGCGGTCCCGAAACAAGACCCCGGTTCTAGTCCAGATGTCTCCAGTCCGATTATCTCTCTCTTTCCTTTTTTTACCTTCTTTTGTGAGAAAATCTATTATAGGAAGCCCAATTACACTCTTTAAATAATTTGATAATTTTGATTGTTTATTTAAATAACCAGTTCATATTTTTTTTATTATTGTCTGTAAGATCAAAAAATATTATTCATATTTCATCGATTGTTGAGCGACCCCGTGTAAATCCAAACTGTTTACTATGTAATAAGTCATTATTACAAAAATGCAATCGAATTAATATTAATTTTTCAAATATTTTCCTGAAAGTGGGTAGTACAGATATAGGTCTAAAGTTAGTGGGGTTATTTGTACTATCTGATTTGAATAGAGGAATTATTTTACTACGATTCATTAAGTCAGGAAACTCACCACAATCAGTACAATTATTAAATATTAATTCTAACTCGGATGCAACGATATCAATCAATGATTTTACAACGTTAACGGAGATGCTCCACAAATCATTTGTCTTCTTATTGTCAACTAATTTGAATGCTTTAATAACGTCAGAGCAGCTAACGTGACGGAATTTAAAAACGTTATTATATTCAGGCACGTTATCCTCCAGTAAAGTAAGAGCGGCCTTTGGTGATGAGTTCAAAGATTATACGATATTGCGGTTTCTAGTTCGTCTGGCGTGCAGAGGTGTGATTATGTAAGAATTGCCGATCCAATCGTAAAAGTTCGGCGTCAAAGTAAAGTAAACCATAATAACATTGAAATAGAGCTCAATGTCGTGTATCCATTCTCATACGTTTATGGTATCGGACATACCTAAACGTATAAGAATGGATATGTCACCGTAAGATTGTAAAAACCGTTAGATTATTATCTAACTCGCGAAATTCTAAACTGTTTAACGCATTATTTTCCGGTAGATTGTAATCTGATAGGTATTTAAACCCGATAAAACCTAAGTGCCACTACTTGATTATTTATGTCGTACGCTAACCTAACCTACAAGAAAGAGACAAGAAAACGTAAATAAAATGAATATTTCAAAAATTGAAACTCAGAACATTGAACAGTTTACAATCTTTCGACAGTTTAGAATTTCGCGAGTTAGATTATAATCTAACGGTTTTGACAATCTCACGGTGACAGATACACGAAATTGAGCTCTAACCCAATAAAGATATGGTTTATTTTAATTTGACACGGAGCTTGGACGATTTGATCGACAATTCTTACACAATTGGGGGGCAGATCGCGCCACTATGGGGTTGATGACGTATGGGGTTTGCAGGAAGAGGTGCAAGGTCCGTTCACCAACTCGGAGATGTTGAACTGGTTCAGCGCGGGCTTCTTCAGCCCCTCCCTGATGGTGAGGCGCGCTTGCGAGGCCGTTATGCGCCCCTTGGGCTCGTACGGCCCCGTGGTGCCCTTCGCTTACAACATGGTAAGTTGCACTGCATTTAAGTTCAGGTTCAAGTCGAGCTAATCTACCACAGTAGCCCTATATTATGTGAAACTATAACAAGTCAACTGCCTCTGTTGTCCCGCATTGGAGCAGCGTGGTGGTGGGTCTAAGCTCTAATTCCCTCTCTCCTATGAGAGTGGAGGCCTGTGCCCAGCAGTGGGACGTTAATGGGCTGTAGTGGTCAGTGGCGTGCACAGGGTTTGAAGCTAGGGTAGGCATTGGTACGTCCGAATACCTAATTACTGACTACCTGGGTAAAAAATGAGCATTGACGTATTTTTTTTTATCCACTACAAGTAAGCCCTTGACTGCGATCTCACCTGATGGTAAGTGATGATGCAGTTTAATCTTGGGTAAGCAGTGCTTTTATGCCTCTATGAACTGCACGCCACTGGTGGTGGTGGTATAACAAGTATTGGGTTTTTCTGACAGTAAATTCTCAGTACTAGCCCAGATTTAGTAAGTTGGCGTTGTCTCAACCGTGTGCCTCGGAGCACTTAAAGCAGTCGGTCCTGCGCCTGATCTCTCTCGGGTCGTGTCGGATTTCCCGTCCCAAAGGGCTATGAGAGTAAAGGGATAGAGAGTGCATCTGTGTCTGCGCTCACCCTTGTGCACTATAATATCTCCCACGCAGATGGCTTATGTCTCTAGAGATAGGCCGCCGGAGGACATTGTTTTTTATTTTTATGTAAAACCTGCATACATCATTGTTAGTCTCAGACTATCGGTGTGATTAACTGAGTTTATGGTATTCTTGAATCTTGATGGATATTGGATTCCAATGATATTGTGTATAGCTGAAGTGTTCACCAATCAGGGGTGATTGCGATCGCTGCTCTGTAGCAATCATTGTTACGTAATAAGACCCCTGGTTCAGAACGCCATTCCTACCAAAAACATCCATTAAGAAACTTGGAGGTTGCTCTACAAAACATAAAATTTCAATAATACAATTAATATCATAGTGAGGTTACATAAGTGGCTGTAGGGCAACTTCCAAACATAGCTGGAGAGAGTTAAATTCACGCACTTTCATCGTTCACATAATCTTCAACAGTGTACTAAGCTTTCTTCAGGAGCATACTTTGTTTTATATATGTTTTAATTTATGCGGAAGGACCCGGGACCTCATTGTATTATTATTCCAACAATACTTTTACCATTTTGTAATTAATGGAAAGGCATGGCCACTTTCAACAGTGTAGATTACTACATGGAGACACTTGTAGAACAACTGATTCCGAAGGAACTAAAAGTTTAATACCCTATAATCCTCCACAGTAGACAAATCTATGGCATATCAGTGCACAATTTACTAAATCGTACATTGTCGATTCAACATCTCCTGAAGGTGCTCCAGTGTTGAAGCCTACGTTGGGAATAATTTGGAAGATTTGTGTGGTGTGATGTTGTGCCACTGTGGTGGATTATAGCGAATTAAACTTCTAGTTCATTCATTATCATGGACTTCCGCAAATTGACGCCTGCTTCTATCGAATATAACTAATACAGTTAGTATATTCAGGAGGTGCCGTCAAACCATCTTGCCAATTTCGAGCCGCGAGCTGCCAACACACAAGATCTGTTTAACCAGCCCCTAGGGAACAACAACCTGAACGTGAGTATTGAAACTTAGCTTCCCAATACCCATTGGAAGGGTAACATATTTTGAGATTCAATCAATCAATCGTTTATTGGCTAGAAACAACTTAACTTAATTGCCAATTTTCATGTCTCTAACTTCATAAACAAAGGACTCTCATACAAACTTCCAACCCCGAATTTCAACCCTTTAGGGGTGAATTTTCTCAAAATCGTTTCTTAGCGGCCGTCTACACCAGAAGGAACCTATCTTCCAAATATCAAGTCTGTATGCTTTATAGTTCCTTAGATATCGCGTTGAATCAGTGAGTGACCTTTCGCTTTCGCATTTACGTAATGCAATTAAACAATTATAATTGTAAATGTAATGGTACTTCGCGGTGTATAAATAGTACATTACATCGCGAGACCGGGAAGTACGCGTTTTCTGGTCGAGTTATAGTTAGACTATATACGAGACCAGAAATGCTCTCTCGGTCGAGGTGTGTATAGTGCTTTTCTAAAAAATTAAACAAGTGACTTTTTTTTAAATATATTTTTTTGCGCTGTGATTGCTGAACGCGTAATACGGTAGAGTTCCAAATTTAAACTATTTAGGCCAAAGAACATTATAACCAAGTTACAAGATATTCAGGAAGAAATATTCCAAATTCAAACTTATGATATGTAATGAAAATACATACATTCTTTACTGGCCTAGGCCGGGAAGTTTAACTTTCGAACTCATTTACAGGGTATGAAATGTGCAAATTTCATATATTTTTTTAGAAATAATTATTTATAGACAGCGCAGTACCACACATCATCTTTCTTATCATCATCATTATTATTTATTTTCGTACTCTCGAGGTATATAACCATTGCGAGTACTTGAGAGTCGCACTTTGTCTTTGTCACAACTGTCTTTGTCAGTTATTTGTAAGAACAGCAGGGCGACCGCGTATCTTCTGCATCAATCATTGTTACAGTATCAATTGTTGTGATTGGCTGAATGTATGGTATTCTTGCTGCGTCAATGGATTTTGTCCAATAGTGGAAGAGTGTTAACCAATCAGAGGTGATTGCGATCGTTACACTGTAGCTGTCCTGCCAACGAGGTCCTGGGTTCGAGTCCCGGGTCGGGCCATAATTAAATGCTGGGTTTTTCTGACTAGAAATTCTCAGTACTAGCCCGGAGTTAGGAAGTTGGCGGTGTCTCACCCCCGTGCCTCGGAGAGCACGTTAAGCCGTCGGTCCCGGTTATTATCACTAACAGATAATAGTCGTTAAAGCCCGCCAACCCGCATTGGAGCAGCGTGCTGGTGGGTCTAAGCTCTAATTCCCTCTCTCCTATGAGAGTGGAGGCCTGTGCCCAGCAGTGGGACGTTAATAGGCTGTAGTGATGTCAGAGATACGCGGTCGCCCGGCAGTTTGGTTTCAGTCAACTTTATCTTGTAGGAACAACAAATAGTTAAAACAACACAAAGTCGCGTCGAACCACCGCCACCGCCGCCGCCCAGTTTCCGTTACACCGGGACCGAACAGATTCGTTTCAGAATACCAACCACCGGCTTGAAGCCACGCTCCATGGTATTATAAACACTGAGTCCGTTGTTGATGTTTTTTTTTTTTTTTTTTTTAGTGTTGGACAGCCTTTTTTATAGATTTGTGAATAATGCTGGGTACTCACTTACGGTTAAAATTTAATAGCCTATGTATCTGTAATGTTTTCAAAAGTTATTTACCTAGAACATGGGGTATTTATTTATAAAAAAATAATCAAGTTCAGTTAAAAGAGTACCTCTTGAACACGAAAAGCAAGTGTCTAAATGATTTTTTATCAAGCCCTTTAGAGATACCTCGTTGGATAGGTTTGCTAGTGTGGTGCTCTGAGCCTAAACCCTTATCATTTCTGACAAATAAAAAGCTTATCAGCATATTAAAGACGATTCATACTATATATGTCCAACCATTTTATTATTTTTTATACGACCGCCTGAAAAAAGGAGTATATTGTTTTCAGAGTTCATGTATGTATGTATGTGAGTTTGTATATTCCTCCATAACTTCTATACGCCTGAACCGATTTTGATAAATGAGGTATGGTTAGAATCTCTAAAAAAGTTGATGGGGTGACCATGGGTCCGCATTAAAGACTAAAGTTGATAAAAAATGTTCGAAAATAAGATTAACTATATAATCATCATCTAGAAAATGATGAGTATATTCCAAAAATATATAACACTATAGTTCAATATCCAGTGATTCACTAAAAAATATCATTTAATTAAAATATCAATAAGATTCTAATTTAACTGGATTAATTTAGATTTTTAACTTTTTAGTTCGTTTTATGGCAGGGTACTCGTATTTTTTAAATTATGACTTGTTGACATAAACACGCTTATGCGTATGTAATTTTTGACAGGCAACTATCGACAAAAATGTCAACACTTCATAGATGCAGGTTTTTACAATAGTGAACGTTCCCTTTTATCCGATATTTTGTGACTAGTATGCTCATCTCGTAACTACCCGTCGTATTTCCTTTTCAAAATAGTCACGAAGCTGCAACATTTAAAGCTCTCATGATTGTCCTTTAAGCACCACACATCCTTGCGATGGATGGTTTCTATGACCTGCCTGATTCATGAACATTTACTGTTGTTTTACAAAAGTGGTTTATTTTAATACATACTTTAATATATTTAGACATTTAAACGCTTGTGTATGTTTGTAAAATAATTTTAAAAATTGAGCAAAAATCAATCATTGACTTGAGCTGCCAAAAGTTAATTAAATAAACAGAGAATAATTCATTTGGGATGTTTTTTTATGACAGGATTATTTACTAATTTCATAATAAGGAGTGCAAGTGAGTTCCCGGTTTTAGATTTTTTTCTTATACTATAAGGAAAGCTGCACTTTTGGTAACTATCGCTAGAAAAGCTGATTCAGTAATAGGTAGGTGCTACACTCTCCACTGATGAGGATAGTGAAAGTCTGCCGCATGCTGATGGGCCTTTCACTAGATATGGCCGCTGCAAGACGATTTATGGTTACCAAAAATGAACCATAACTAGAAAGGCTGATTCTTGTACAGTATTAAAGTATGCGCAATACCTATATATAACAGTATAAGAACTGACGCTATTCATCGGGCCTTTGACTAGATATCACCTCTCAAAGATGTTATGCGCATACATTCTGTAAAAAAATATTAGCAATTATTCACGTCACGTTGATTGCTATTAAAAATTATGAAGGCGTAAGAAATTATTTAACAGCAATGTGTAGTGTGTAGCACCCACCTATTACTGAATCAGCTTTTCTAGCGATAGTTACCAAAAGTGCAGCTATAGCAGTGTATTAGTATCGAATCGATGTCTTTTAGTTCTTTTTCTGTCTTTTTTTAAACTAAATAGGCTGGCGTTTGTTTGTGGCGGAAGCCGAGGTCTGCTTTAGTCGTTTTTCCGTCGTTTTTTTAGCAAATTATCTGTATTTTTTAATGTTTAAGAAGTCATCAGAACTTTATCAAGTTGCATCGTGATGAATTTCTTTTATTATATTTATTGTGGCTTTTATTTTTTTAAGCTTTGATCGTTCAATGTATATGTAATGTTAAGTTTAGAAAAGGAACCCGTTTAACTCTGTAATGTGGTAAAATAAATCGACAATCGGAAGTCGATAAACGAGCGTAAATCCATTTGAAAAATTAAAAGTGCTACGAAAATTCCGGTTCCCATTATACTACAGATAATAATTTTTGAGCCATATTTTTGATATTTCTGTCCATGACATCGATAGCTAGTAAGTAAGGAGCTCTAAACGCAACACGTACGCAACTCACGAGACACATACGAGACTGATATTTTGAGCGCGATTTGAACGTATGCCCATTATCTGCGACCAATGACGTACCTTTCCCAGTTTCCATACTAGCTCCACTCCGTATACGGACTATAGTTATGAGTTCGGTGTATTGGCAAGCACGATCGATAGTCGGGTTTATAACCCAGTCATTTGGTAGTTTTACTTGGAAAGTTTCTCGGGAGTTTTGAAAATTGGTGTATTTTATGGATTTGGACGTGCTCTTTCCGAATTTTCATTTTGCCACCTCGTATCTTTGCCGCTCGCGCCGCCATATTGGAAAAATGGCGCCCTAAAACAGTTTTTTGACAATCGCTCCTTTCGGACTGATCTTACGATGAAAGTTAAGTAAAAATTAAACTTAAAATTGAACATGTAATTAATAAATTAAATGAAATGTGGAAGGTGAATTTAGATTTCAGTTAGCGGCTCTCCAACGATGAAACTATTAATTTTACAAAAAAAGGTTACTACATAAATTGTACAAAATTTTTTCTAGTTATATTAAAACATAACTATTTTCATGGTAACCCCCTTTTTGAGTACCAAATAAATGCGCTATTAGGCGACATTATGCCGATAGTTGCAATACGACGACTTGCACCAAGTGCATACATAATATCCCCACAGTGTTACAAATGGTGCGTTTTTCAGGAGATGCTGTGGGGCCAGCCGGGGCCGGCATACATATTATCCCCACAGTGTTACAAATGGTGCGTTTTTCAGGAGACGCTGTGGGGCCAGCCGGGGCCGGCATACATATTATCCCCACAGTGTTACAAATGGTGCGTTTTTCAGGAGACGCTGTGGGGCCAGCCGGGGCCGGCATACATATTATCCCCACAGTGTTACAAATGGTGCGTTTTTCAGGAGACGCTGTGGGGCCAGCCGGGGCCGGCATACATATTATCACCACAGTGTCACAAATGGTGCGTTTTTCAGGAGACGCTGTGGGGCCAGCCGGGGCCGTCCCGGGACGCGGTGTGGGCGCAGCAGAGACGCGCGCCCTTCCGCGGCGAAGATGCCGTCAACAACTTGCCGCCATTCTTCTGGAACGGGGTGAGTACCACACTACTGCCAGAACTATGTACCTACTGCTGTTAATATTTAAAAAAAAATCGTAAAATAGCGGCATTGAGATTTTTTAAAATTTTGACTTTAATATATTTTGTATTCTATCCATTGATGGTCCATGAGTAAAAATTTTATAAATTACTCGGGGCTAGCCTAAATTTTTGATTACCCTATTAGTAAACTTTTACCCGTCCACAAAGTTCTATATTTGTTGTTGTTGATGAAAATTTTCGTATGTGTATGTTTTTCCGTCCTCCAGCTAATATCTTTCGCTCGGATGTAGGTTTTTTATAGTGTAGACCTGCTTAGAATTAATTTTCAGGATGATTACCTGATTGGAGCAGGGCCTTGCTATGTTATTGTATGTTACTACTCATTGATATAGTCATCATGATCGTAATCTAATTCATCGCCGGCCCAAAATTGAACACTGGTCCCCTTTCCGAATTTAGGCCATAGTTCACCATAATGCACTAAGCAAGCAAAACCTCAATCCACGCGGGCGAAGTCACGGACATCCGTTAGTACTAAGTTGAAAATATTTTAGCTATTAAATCGAGTACAGAACCATTTGTATTTTTTCTTTTGCCTCACATCCACATAATGATCTCAAATTAAAAAAGCACATTAAGCGGGCAACCGCTAGTAGTCATATAAAAGCGATGCTTAACATGTTAATATTTATCAATTAAGTCACGAAGCTTTACTTGATGTTGTTATTTGATTGAGACAGTCACCATTGTAGCTGGGCTAGAACGATTATATTTTTAGCAAAATCTCGATATTTTAGTTACTTATTGTTTGGTGGATGGCTAAAGTGGTGTGAGTGAGACAGAAATCTAAAATATAATATCGTCTTAAAAATAAATAACTAGATACTAAAAACAAAAAAAACTGTCTCAGTCAAATAGTTATAACAATGTGTTAATAAAACGTTTTTCGCCTTAAACTTTAAATAAGGTTTTTGACTGTATTGCAAGACTGATATAATTCATTAATATATTGACTGATTTATACTAATTAATAATTAACAGAAAAGCTAACATTTATGCGTATGATTCATTTAAAGTTTGAAACGAAAAGAAAAACGTTTTGCTTTTGTCTTAAAAATACAATTTTGATAACTTGTTCATTGACTGTTATTTTCAAAATTACTGAGTTGTAAAATATTATAGATTATCGTGTTAGATTTAAATATATTTTGATTTAATCTTTATATCTGCCATAACGTCTAAAAAGTTTAACTTGTACTCCGTGTCAAAGTAACACGCACTTTGTTTTTAAATATATTTTTTTATTTATCAATAAAACAGTCCTTTTATCAAAACATCCCAAGTATTACTGACGTACAAGTACTTAATTTTCCACTTTATTTTATAGGTAAAGTTGCGTTAGTATGTAATTTATCATTTTGCACTAAGTAAAATGGACAGTTTTACTTATTTCAAGTTTTGTTAGCAACTTTATAATCAAAAACGATAAAGAATAAAAACTGCACTAATGGTTCTTTGGACCTCTACTGTCTTATCAAATCGTTTTGAATATAAAGGTGTTAATTAATCTCTTATTTTTTTCTAGTATTGTTTTGTTTTTCAATAAAAATCTCTTTTCTTTCATAGAATATTTTATTAAAAAATTGCCTCTACATATAAAGAAGCATATCATATTACATACGTAAGCAATTGTGGTTTTATATTAAATCGATAAGGTTACTTGTTACTCCATGATAATCAAGGTACAAGAAGTTTAATTCGCTATAATCCGCCAAAGCAGACAAATGTATGTGGTACAGAGTGTAGCTTGCACGTGTAGCTTTATAATCGTGTACTGTCGAGTCAACATCTGAGGATGCTCCAGTGTCAGAGTGAAACGTACGTTGAGAATAATTGGGAAGATTAATTTGTGTGATGTGGTGTTGTGCCAGTGCAAATTTCTGGCTTATTGGGCGGTGAATATCGCAAGCTACACGTGCAAGCTACACGCTAAAATGCTACATTCGGTCATCGACTTAATGTAAACAGGTCGATTCGGATAAACATAATGAGGCCGACGCGTTTCACTCTGTCATCGACATTAGTTGAAGGAGAAGAAAAAAATCATAAAATGTTCATAAATCGCGTCTATCTACTGTCTATCTCTATTAACCTATTCGAATGTTACAAGGCCAGTGATTTTATAAGATAACCAGCGACCACTACAGGTAGCACTAATAATCCTAATAGTCCATATCCAATAAAGCTAGTTTGCAGGGTGCAGCAAATCAGGTTTTACATTTAGCACTGCGATAATCTGTATAATATTGTAAGAGTAAGCCCCGCCCTCACCCCACCTGCCGCTGCCGGCCGCAGCCGCGCCATTTTCTTTTGCACATTACTTTATTTCTATGATATCTCAAAAGATATCCATCTAAATTAAATGGTGGAAAGGGCAGTTTTTATTTTGATCAATTACTTAAGATGACTAACCTATTTATTATGAAAAGGATTAATAATATGTCGGTAAAAACACCTTCGCAAGCAAAGCATTGTTTTAGACCACAGAAAATCATAAAAATGATTATTGCGAGTGACCCTTAAAAGATAGATATATACTTTTTTCTAGAACTTTTTAAGAGGAAATTTTTCACCATATATTGTTTTCGCGTAACTTTAACTATTTACACAGCGCACTCCACGTAAACTCTCAGACGAGCCGATCTTTTCCGACTTAACTCACATTAATGCAATTTTCGTTAGAATCTCTAATTTTTTGAAAATAAAATATAGCCGCTGGTAATGTAGCTTTCTATCGGTTAAGTAGTTTTTGAGTTTATCAATTACAAACGATCAAACATACAAAATCAATTAATGAAATCTTTCCTCTTTACAATATCTATCTGTCTATCTATCAATCTATCATTTTATAAGATAAAAGGATATATCTGAACATTTGATCCAAATACAGTAGTCTTCACTTTGCTTTGTAAGTCATTACTTTAGCGCGTATGGGACGTATGTAATTATTTTTTACACAATATATCTTTATGCAAAGGGTAATATCAATTCTAACTCCAGATAGTCAAAGCTTCGACTATCTGGAGTTTTATAACATCTTTGATCTGATTCTATACTCAGACCTACACTCAGACACACTTATATGTGCATCCGCAGAAGCGCCACTTTCTATTAAAAGATCAACATTTTAGGATCACAATACTATATTAAATTCGGTCAATTTCGAATTACTCCACATGCACAGATAAGCATGTCAGAGTATACAGTAGTGCTATTTCACGGAGGCGGTTTGCCCATATTCGTGGTAGCGCATACGTACACATAGTTTTAGTGTGCGCAGTCGGGAAATCGCCCCTGAGCTTACACACTAGAACAATCTTGTTATACGTACATACACTACCACAAACCTAGGCACACTGCCTTCGTATAGGGTATCTGTACTAAGTTTTCGTCGTCCCTTGTCGTCTATCCTTCATCGACTGAGCTTGCCAACCCGTGCCTGAGCTCCAGCGACGAGCATGCATTCGCCTACCATAATGCTTAACTCGTTCTAGGTGAGCGTGAAACGCGGCAACAGTAGCTGACCCTTCACTAGGCCAACGTAGTTGCATAAATAGGTCTGTCATTTTCTATGGCTTCGTTTCTCTAGGACAAAGGGTCACCCGTTGTCCTAGAGGTGAGCGCCGGACGCGACGTAAACTAACTTTGACACTGATCTACGAGACAACGTAGGCCAAGTGTAGGTACTGTTGTTACGTTTGTCGCTCACGTAGGACAATGCCTGATACTTCTCAACTAAACGAAACTATCTGACCTGCCCTTGACTCATTGGGGTGGAACTTCTGAGGGATGCAAACTAAAGTCGCGAGCTAAGGATGCGCTCTCCCCTCAACGCGACCCGCCAACCTACATCGCTTAGCTCGCTCTATGGCTTTTGCGTCTCCCTCACACCGCAAAACCCATCCTGCTCCATTACAAATATGCTGCTTAGGTGGAAATAAACACATATAGTCCCACAAACTTATATGACCCGCAAGCCAAAGTTTGAACTAATTTTAATGCCTGTTTACTTTTTGTTTCTATTTTATTTTTCATATCCTACTAGCGAGGCTGTCAACGGTTCAATTTGTCGGACTAAAGTTTCGTAACTTAGCTTTAGAGTGCGGATTTTTACCTTAGATTACCACCTTAGATGTGTGCTACATTGCTAAGCTACGGATGTGTTTCAAACCCACTAATAGGAGCATTGAAGCTTGTGAATCAGGTAAACCAGTTGACATAGTTAAAGTTGAAGCTATATTCTAATAAGGGTTTGAAATCTTTTGGTATAATATTATGAAACTTGTTATTACCATACTTGCAAAATGGAGTTATTCCACTATTCCCCATTGAAGATCCCTATCAATGGGGATAAGCGGAAAAAAACTCACAAACCCAGCATTGAAGCTTGTGAATCAGGTAAACCAGTTGACATAGTTAGAGTTGAAGCTATATTCTAATAAGGGTTTGAAATCTTTTGGTATAATATTATGAGACTTGTTATTACCATACTTCTAAAATGGAAAATGGAATGTTCCATCAATGGGAATAAGCGGGAAAAAGTTCACAAACCCCCATTGGCTTGGCCTAGAGCTCCTAATGGGGAACTGTGGAAAAAAGAATCACAAATCCCTTTTGACTATGCAAACGCTATGCAAAAAAAATCCAACCCTTTTACTATGACCACGCTTACACTAGTAAGTTTTACTAAACAGTCTTGTATGTCGCGAATCGTATGCAAATGTTAGTTTTGTTAGGTACTTACGTAAAAACTTACAAGTGTAATCGCGAATTATGATCAACTACAAGGATGATATAAATCAATGCATATTGCATGTTGGTATGCCTGTTTGTGAGTTCCTAAACTACTCTTATTTGTGCGACTGAACTTTGTGCACTTGTTTTTGTTTGTTATTATGACTGGAAGGTATTGGGATCAATTCTTGGCCGAGGAATTTGAAGATTTTTATATTTCTGATTTGCTCTGGTCTGCTTTGCACCAAACAACGCTATCTATCGGTATCCCACAATAACTCTAAAAAATCCACTCACTTGTGTAGTGTTTGCATCTATTGAATAGATCTAATATACTTACAATGTGGACAATTCTGTATACCGCAATCTCTAAACTAAACTGACAGCTTTAAATGTGGTTTGTCCCTTTCCGCAGGGAGCATTATCAAAGGGTTAGCAATATTTTTAATGCTGTCATTTTAGTTTAGTGATTGTGCATTATAGAATCGGCCCCATTGTCTCACGTACGCACTCGGGTGGGAGCGCCATTAAGTATAGACAAGCAGTCAGTCATAATTGTACTAGCTGACACCCGAGACTTGGTACGCGTGGATTGAGATTTGGTTCCCACAGGAACTCCTTAAATTTTCGGAATTGAAAGTAGTCGTATGTATTATTCCAGAATGTGATCCGTTCAGCCGTTCTGGCGTAATTGAGTAACAAACATCAACCATCCATCCAAACTTTCGCATTTATAATATATATAAATCACGTGTCACGTTTTTTGTCCGCGATGGACTCCTAAAGTACTTAACCGATTTTAAATTAAATTTGCACACCGTGTGCAGTTTGATCTAACTTGAAAGATATAGATTACATCTTAATTTATAGCCGCAATATTATTTTATTGTTACACGCGGACGAAGTCGCGGCCATCAGCTAGTAATATTAGTATATATAGGCGATAATAGGCAGTCAAACCCAAGTGGTAACCCAAGTAACGTAACAGCCGAACGCGGGCTCGATGAACTTGCCAGCGGACATAGTCAAGGAGATGAAGACCGAGGACCAGATACTGGCGCAGATGAGGGCCAAGCAGAACATACCAGTGCCACAGCCAACGCCGCCGTTCCTGGGCGACAGTCCACCGACCACCACGTCTAGTTCCACCACGATCAGTTCCACTGAAGACAGCTTCAACGTGAGAGCGACGCCCGACCTCGAGAAGCTGCACCAGTTGATGAAGAGCGAGACGCAGACGAGTGAATCCAAATCCGAGAGCGAGGAAGCTGAGGTGAGATCATATTTCTTACAGCAATTCACGAGCGCGCGTGAACTTTACTTGTTGTTATGTAAGTGTGCGTGTCTGTCGGAGCGGTCTAGAGTTGTTCAAAACTGCTATAAATCCATAGCACGCTACTGGCTATAAACTATAATATAGCACGCAAAAATACGTTACGGTTATATATGTCACCGTAAGATTGTAAAAACCGTTTGATTATAATCTAACTCGCGGAATTGTAAACTGTCGACAGATTGTGAACCGTTCAATGTTCTGAGTGTAAATTTTTGAAATATTCATTTTATTTACGTTTTCTTGTCTGTTTCATGTAGGTTAGGTTAGGGTTCGACATATGTATGTATGTATGTATATTCTTTATTGTACACCACAAAATATAAAAAAAAAACAGATAACAAACATGAAAACTTAAAACGTAGGTACAATAAGGCGGTCTTATCGCTAACCAGCGATCTCTTGCAGACAACCTTATCGATACGGAGACAATGAACAAGTGGATAGTGGGAGGTGGGACGTAAATAATCAAGTAGTGCTAGGTTCTATCGGATTAATATACAATCTACCGAAAAATAATGCGTTAAACCTTTCGACAGCTTGCGATTTCGCGAGTTAGATTATAATCTAACGGTTTTTACAATCTTACGGTGATTTATATAACGCGCTTGTTATAAGTGAGCGTGTGGGCGGCCGGCAGGCGCGATATGTCTCGCAGCACGCTAAATTTCGTAACCCGCAAAGATGACGTTCACTCACAACAGCTCGTTACGTGAGACTAACCATCACCATCGGCAGCGCGCTATCGGCAAGCGGGCGCCGCTACAAGTGCTTCGAGGCGCCGCGCGCGATCGCGTGATATTCATAAAGCCGTAGCGTCATGACGGCTCCTCACATAACACTTTCACATACTTTCACACACTTTATGGAACATAGCGCGCTATTGTCCCTTAACGCCGATATATATTGCGCTACGTGTTATATTGACGACCCCTGTGGCGCAGTGTGTAGCACTGTTGTCTTAACGTGCGGAGGTCCCGGGTTCGATCCCCGGCAGGGTCAATTTGGGAATTTATAATTTCTGAATTTTCCCTGGTCTGGCCTGGTGGGAGGCTTCGGCTGTGGCTAGTTACCACCCTACCGGCAAAGACGTGCCGCCAAGCGATTACGCGTTCCGTGTAGAAACCAAATAGGGGTATGGGTTTAATATAACTGCCATGCCCCTAACAGGCTAGCCCGCTACCATCTTAGACTGCATCATCACTTACCATCAGGTGAAGTCGCAGTCAAGGGCTAACTTGTAGTAGATAAAAAAAATAACCACCTCTAGAGCGGTCAGTCGTACGCGCAATCACGTACATACACACACATCTACACGTGTACAATTGCATACAGATAGGACTTTAACACAACCTTGAGTCACGCGCACTCGTGATTTGCATGAACTGTACTAGCTATTCCTTCATCAGTTCTAAGTGAGAACAGCTTGGACGAGCGAACGAGGATTCGGAGGTAGGAAATCTTCCTTGTGTTACATATAAAGTTACACCATAATATGTGTCGATAAAATATATTTATTTTGCTTCCGTTTTGTTGTGCTTCATTGCTCCCTCTAATACATGCTCTGCAATAAAGTGTTTCCCTTGAATCCTCGTTTTTTATCCCTTTAATTCTAGTTTAAGGTTCCTAGGATACTTCAATAAAGAAAAAGGTACGTTGGGTAAAGGGTTATATTACAAAGGTAATCGGCGGGCAGGCGAGCGTGAAAGACGTAAGTATGCCGTAAGTATTTGACGCCCATAGTGCCCTCCTTCAAGCAAAGCGTACAATATTTTTATTTTTATTCACGATACGACTAGATATAAAAGTTACGGGCGCATTCGCTGGCGCATTTTTCCGGGATAAAAAGTAGCCTATGTCCTTCCCCGAAATACAATCTATCCCTATACCAAATTTCATCAAATCGGTTGAGCAGATGGGCTGTGGAAGCGTAGCAGACAGGCAGACGCACAAACAGACAGACGGACGAACGATATGGATGCGATTTGATATGAAAGAAATGGGCGCAAGCGCTGGTTTCGTCGATTTCATTGCCGGTGTAGATTATTGACTCAAGAATATTTGAAATTAAAGCACAATGCAGTCAGACCAAAGAGGGTTGTGATTATATTTTTGTTTCGTTCGATGCGGATCTCGCATACGCAAACGCGATGGACCGATCCCTGTATAAATAGTAAACCTTTACCGTTGACCTACTTTACGTTTATCTTTACAGTTTCATGTACTAATATTATACTTTACAGACAAAATGTGAAAAGCCAGACAAAACAGAGACACCAGCCGAGCCCGGTGTAATCAAAACGCAACCTACTCAGAAAATTCCGTCCGACACTAAGCCAAGTAAACAGGCCAAAAGCGAACCCGAGAAACCGGCGAAGACCAAGGATACCAATAACGTCACTAAAACTAAGACTAAGAAGGGCAAAGAAGAGAAGAAAGACGAAACGGAAACCAAAATTAAAGAAGAGGAATCTAAATCAGAGGTAGGAATATAATGTTATGATTCAACTTGCCAAAATAGAAAGAGTCACTATAGTGTGAGTGAAGACCTCAACGATTGTATACCTGGACAAACTGTTATATTTTATCAACTAATCTATATCTATACTAATATTATAAAGACGTAAAGTTTGTGAGTTTGTGACGTCGTAGGGGGTAATCTCTGGATTTACTGAACCGATTTTGAAAATTCTGGTACCAATAGAAAGCCACATTATTTGTGAGTGTCATAGGCTATATATTATCCCGAAAAATTAGGGAGTTCCCGTGTGAACTTAAAAAAACTTATTACACGCGGACGAAGTCGCGGGCAAGTCTGCTAGTTTTCTATTAAGTATGTAAATTTAAAAGTTGTCATAGCGGATGTAAGAATTATTTATTTATTATTGTTTTGACATAATTTTGACAATTGCTTGTACATATCTTTTATTTATTTACTAATTACAATCTTTGACGAATCTTTATTGGTATGAGGATAAATATATTAAACTAAAATATTTGTGTTTACTTAGAAAAAACATACTGAAGAAAGATACGCATCTGGATTTACAGTTCTAAACTGGTAGAGCGTTGAACTGTTGACAAATGGATCGTTCAGTCATTAGTTGTGTCGCTGTGGATTGAAAAATAAAAAAAATCTACCGTTTATTATGTAAATTGTACGGATATAAAATGTAAAATTTCTGTCAAGCTGAATACTAGAAAAGTGTTGTGATATGTCATGTTTCGACAGCTTATGGTTTGTCCATAAGCTTATGGTGATACCATTTGCATAATACTGATCCAGTCTGTTTCACTATTGCTATACACCTCTCATCTGTCAAAATTATCATCAATTTAGCTTATAGCTAACTTATTGCATACCTTTTCACACAATGATACCACAAAGATGTATGTCCTAACTTTAAAAAATGTATTTTTAGAAGGCATCGGTTGAATCGTCTCCAACGAAGAGCAAAAAAGAAGAGAAACTAAGTAAGAAGGAAATTGAGAAAGAGAAAAAGGTAAGAAATATTCAAATTACTCCTTGTTGGGAAAATAACAATTTAGCAAGATTACAGATACATTTCTTATTCATTGCTCATCTAAATCTTGGTGGTGCTTTTTGTCAAATTCACACTGTTTGCTACGTAGCAAAGCGGCATAACGCAGATATTCATTATAATTTCTAGGAATGGATTAAAGAAGGATTCACTATCGTCAAAGGAGCCGAGAAGACTAATAATAAGGAAAACAAAAAGAAAGCAGAAGAGGCCAAAGTGGTCGAAGAATTTGAGAGGAAAAGGTAAGTGTGCTTCTAGTGTAAACTGTCGAAACGCTTTGGTAAGCTGAAATAGAGCTTAATATTCTGGTTTGAATGCTCAAGTTCGTTCGTACTCTAGCGGCCAGCGAGAAACTTGCGATACTTAAATCTATGGTATTGACTTTTTTATGGAAAATCTTAATTAAATTAGCCTTAAGGTTTATTTTACTGATGTGCTTTAGTTATGGACCCTCGAAATCCATCAAAGTTTTTGAGATCAGAAATTAGATTGAAGTCAATGTCAGATGGAAAATGAAGAATAAATTAGATAATGTTTTACAGGAAAGAAGAAGAGAAGTTAGCTTCGGAAGAAGAGAAAAAGAAGAAGCAAGTAGACATGGCCACTAAGAAGCAAGTGGTAAGACGTTCTATCATTATACTAGCTGACGACCGCATTTTCTTCTCTTGAATCTTAATTTATCCTATAATATCTCTATGGCAGATATCCACACTTCCATAATCTATATATATAAAAGGGAAAGGTCCGTGATTCATCACGATATCTCAGGACCTTTAAAGCATACAAACTTGAAATTTGGAAGGTAGGTTCCTTCTATGGTTGGCAAGTCCTATGTATCCCGGGGAAGGACATAGGCTGTTTTGTATCCCGAACACATGTATGAAGTTGTTACATGAAGTAATTGGCCACGATTTCGTGCGCTTAGATTGAAGTTTTTTAAAAACCTGACTTATCGCTACGTCTTCTGTGTGTTCTGTGTGGATTTGGGGTTTTTTATTTGCGGGGCATTAAAAGTAGCATAATTTTTTTTTATATAAAAGTAGCATATGTCCGTTCCCGATATGCAAGCTATCCCAGTTTACTGAATTTTGTCAAAATCGGTTACCTGAATGGGCCGTGAAAGGGACCCATTTGTTATGTGTGTTTGGATTACAGATATGATTGGATTTCAATATTGAAACCCAACGTTAATAAATAGATTGGTGGAATATTTTCAAGGAACAACAACGTCAGATAACCGAGGCGTTAGTGAAGCGAGCTCCGTGGTCGGTTTCGAGCCAATCGGTCGCCAGCACCAAAGCCGGGCTGACTCTGTCCGAGATACAGCGGCTGGAGCGCGAGAAGAAACTGGAGCAGATCAAAGAGCAGCAACACATGATGCATCTCATCGCACAGCAACAGGCCGCGGTGTTGGCGAGGGAACAGGTGAGTCGAGTCTGCGATTTTTTTTTTTTTTAGTGAAAACTTCTTTAGCCGTGTTGAGCACTTTTTAGGTAGGGGGTAAAAATGTGGATTTGCGTCACCGACATGCTCGCGAACATATCAATGTACTCCATTCGAAATTAAACTTGAATACCTTAGTGGGATTATATTTTAATAATTTTAATTAAAATAAAAAAAAAATTAAAAAGTGACTATCCCTATGACTACCATTTTTTTATGCGACTGCCTGAAAAAGGAGTATATTGTTTTCAAGGTTCATGTATGTATGTATGTATGTATGTGAGTTTGTATATTCCACCATAACTTCTATACGCCTGAACCGATTTTGATAAACGAGGTATCGTTAGAATCCCTAGCTTATTCCAGGTGACATAGGCTAGTAAAATTAAAAAAAAATTGAATTGGTGACCATGGTCCTATGGCATTAAAGACAAAAGTTGAAAAAAAATATTCGAAAATTCTTAACTATTTATTCATCATCTAGAAAATGATGAGTAGATTCCAAAAATATATAACACTGTAGTACCTACAATATCTAGTGATTCACAAAAAAATATCATTTAATAAAAATGTGAATAAGATTCTAATTTAACTAAGTAGATTAATTAACATTTTTAACTTTTTAGTTCGTTTTTTGGCAGGGCAGTCGTGTTTTTTGATTTTTTAATTATGACTTGTTTATCCACTATAGTAACCCATAGCCCTATCCGGTTTCTAAATCAACCTAATGACAGTTAGATTATGATTGAAATTCGTCCGTACACCTAAACTACTGGACCGATTAAATTTAGAATTTTGATATAGAGATAGTCTAGAGCCTGAGATAGGACGGGCTACTTTTTATCCCGGAAAATTCAAGTGATCCCGCGGGAATATAAATAAATTGGTTCTTCAACAGATTTTGATGAAATTTGGTATAGGGATAGTTTGTATCCCGGGGAAGGACATATGCTACATTTTATCCCGGAAAATTCATGAGTTCCCACGGGAGTCAAAAAATTTTTTTTCTCTTCAACAGATATTGATGAAATTTGGTACAGGCATAGTTTTTATTTAGGGGACGGACATAGGCTACTTTTTATTCCGGAAAATTAAAGAGTTCCCGCGGGAATCAAAAATCTTAATTCACGCGGACGAAGTCGCGGGTATCATTTAGTGCTCATATAAATGCGAAAGTGTGTCTGTCTGTCTGTCCGTCTGCTACACTTTCACAGCCCATCTGTGCAAGCTAGTTATTAATAATAATCGAATGATGTATTTTTTTTACAGGAAATGCAGGCAAATCTGGCTTGGGCGAAGAATAATTTGGCAAATAACGGCACAGGACCGAGTTTAGCGGAGATTCAGGTAACAATACCTTTTTTAGGTCAGCCAACTAACTGTTGTATGGATATTTGTGTCAGACACAGAAAAAAGAACTTCTGATGAGGCCACATTCCGACGCCTGTTTTCGCCCCTCGTAATTTTTTTCAGAAATCCAAATTCTTATACTTATACGGCTGGTTTTATTTGTCGTTTAGTTGCTGTGAATCTTTCTCGTAACATATTGGATACTTTACAACATCCAACATCTGAAGATACTCTGGTGTTTATTATCATCATACTAATATTATAAATGCGAAAGTGTGTTTTTTTTTTGTTGGTTTGTCCTTAACTCACGCCGCAACGGGGCAACAGATCAAAGTGATTTTTGGCAGGGGTATATTTGAGGACCTGGAGAGTGGCATAGGCTACTTTTTATCCCGGAAAATTAAAGAGTTCCCGAGGAAATCAAAAAAACTTACACCACGTGGATGAAATCGCAGGTATCAACTAGTTGGGAATAATTTGGAATCCCTATTAAACTTGTAGTTCACTGCTTTCTCTAACACTCGGTGTTGCCCATTGAGTTGTCATCGTCCCTATTAAACTTGTGGTTCACTGCTTTCTCTAACACCCGGTGTTGCCTATTGAGTTGCCATCGTCCCTATTAAACTTGTGGTTCACTGCTTTCTCTAACACCCGGTGTTCACTGCTTTCTGTAACACCCGGTGTTGCCCATTGAGTTGCCATCGTCCCTATTAAACTTGTGGTTCACTGCTTTCTCTAACACCCGGTGTTGCCTATTGAGTTGCCATCGTCCCTATTAAACTTGTAGTTCACTGCTTTCTCTAACACCCGGTGTTGCCTATTGAGTTGCCATCGTCCCTATTAAACTTGTAGTTCACTGCTTTCTCTAACACCCGGTGTTGCCCATTGAGTTGTCATCGTCCCTATTAAACTTGTGGTTCACTGCTTTCTCTAACACCCGGTGTTCACTGCTTTCTGTAACACCCGGTGTTGCCCATTGAGTTGCCATCGTCCCTATTAAACTTGTGGTTCACTGCTTTCTCTAACACCCGGTGTTCACTGCTTTCTGTAACACCCGGTGTTGCCCATTGAGTTGCCATCGTCCCTATTAAACTTGTGGTTCACTGCTTTCTCTAACACCCGGTGTTCACTGCTTTCTCTAACACCCGGTGTTCACTGCTTTCTGTAACACCCGGTGTTGCCCATTGAGTTGCCATCGTCCCTATTAAACTTGTGGTTCACTGCTTTCTCTAACACCCGGTGTTGCCTATTGAGTTGCCATCGTCCCTATTAAACTTGTGGTTCACTGCTTTCTCTAACACCCGGTGTTCACTGCTTTCTGTAACACCCGGTGTTGCCCATTGAGTTGCCATCGTCCCTATTAAACTTGTGGTTCACTGCTTTCTCTAACACCCGGTGTTGCCTATTGAGTTGCCATCGTCCCTATTAAACTTGTGGTTCACTGCTTTCTCTAACACCCGGTGTTCACTGCTTTCTGTAACACCCGGTGTTGCCCATTGAGTTGCCATCGTCCCTATTAAACTTGTGGTTCACTGCTTTCTCTAACACCCGGTGTTCACTGCTTTCTGTAACACCCGGTGTTGCCCATTGAGTTGCCATCGTCCCTATTAAACTTGTGGTTCACAGCTTTCTCTAACACCCGGTGTTGCCCATCATCCCTATTAAACTTGTATTTCACTGCTTTCTCTAACACCCGGTGTTGCCCATAGGCGGAAACGAGACGGCAATCGGCGGCGGCTGCGGCGGCGGCCACCCAGTCGATAGAGGACGTCATCCCGCTACCGCAGCTCCCCACCAACCTGGTGCCTTGGGGCAGCTCCACCAATGGAGGTAAACAGGTCATAATTAAAAAAATTAAAAAACACGACGGGTAGTTACGAGATGAGCATACTAGTCACAAAATATCGGATAAAATGGAACGTTCACTATTGTAAAAAAACTGCATCTATGAAGTGCAATAATTACATATGCATAAGCGTGTTTATGTCAACAAGTCATAATTAAAAAAAAATAAAAATACGACTGCCCTGCCATAAAACGGACTAAAAAGTTAAAAATCTAAATTAATCCAGTTAAATTGGAATCTTATTCACATTTTTATTAAATGATATTATTTGTGAATCACTGGATATTGAACTATAGTGTTATATATTTTTGGAATCTACTCATCATTTTCTAGATGATGGTTATATAATTAATCTTATTTTCGATTATTTTTTTTCAACTTTAGGCCATGGTCACCCCATAATTTTTTTTTAAAATTTTACACCCGGAATAAGCTAGGGATTCTAACGACACCTCATTTATCAAAATCGGTTCAGGCGTATAGAAGTTATGGTGGAATATACAAACTCACATACATACATATCTATTTTTCACCATTCTCACATTCTAGGGCTGCTGGAAGAAATCTCTTCAAGAGATAAGTTGTCCTTGTACATGTCCTTTAAATTTGTATGTTTAGTTTTTAAGTTTGGTACTAAATATATAAATAAAAAAAATACATGAACCCTGAAAACAATATACTGCTTTCTTCAGGCAGTAAATAAAGAATAAATAAATAAGCCATTTATTTCCCTAACTAAGGTGCTAAGGTCGTGACCCTCATTCCATTAATCAAAAATGGCAGGGGTCTTCTTGGGATAGTGCTGTGGGTTTCCAGGACCTTCCCCATACGACTCGACTAAGAGTACTAAACTCTTAGGTTTAATTACTTTAAAAAAAAACTACTACAAGTTAGCCCTTGACGATTATTATCGGAATATTATTATTAGCGATTATTATCAGAATGTTAGTGATAAGAATCGGGACCGACGGCTTATTGTGCTTAAACCACGCGGAAGAAGTCGCGGGCATCAGCTACTTTATGAAATATATAATATAAATGCGAAAGTTTGTATGTATGGATGTATGGTTGTATGGATGGATGTTTGTTACTCAATCACGCCCGAACGGCTGAACGGATCTGGATGAAATTTCGCACAGAGATAGATTATAGTCTGGAATAACACATCCTGGAAAACTAAGGAGTTCTCATGGAAATCAAAAAAACTCAATCCACGCGGACGTAGTCGCGGGCATTAGCTAGTAATACATACATTACAGTGATACTTAATTTGAATAAAAATGATACTGTTATGATATTGTTATAATACTGTAATAAAATTTTTTTTTTAGGCGGATTCTGGGACACTCAGCCCGCTGCATCGAAATCGGAGAAGCCCCAAAAGCCCTTGAAGACGGTCAAGCCAGTGGAGCCGAAGATTGAGAAGAAAGTCACCGTTCCCAATCCCACGAGTACTACAACCGCTTCCAATCCCACCAATACCACCCACCCTGCCAATCCCACTAATACCACCAATCCTTCTAATGCAACCAATTCCAAGCCCAAGAACGATTTTGAAGCTTGGTGTGAAACTGTGCTGTCTCTGTGGAAAGCCAGGGTTGACGGTTAGTATGATTGCTAAGCACTTATTCCCCTTTTTTTTAAAAAAAAAAAAAGATACTTATATAAGTAGTACACGTACAAATTTAACTGTAACATTATGGAGTGAAAATAAACTTTTATATGTCACCGTAAGATTGTAAAAACCGTTAGAATATAATCTAACTCGCGAAACTGTAAACTGTCGATAGATTGTGAACCGTTCAATGTTCAATGTTCTGAGTGTCAATTTTTGAAATATTCATTGTATTTACGTTTTCTTGTCTGTTTCTTGTAGGTTAGGTTAGGGTTCGACATAAACCATCAGGCACGTAAGTTCTATCGGGTTAATATACCTAAAAGATAACAATCTACCGAAAAACAATGCGTTAAATTGTAATCTTTCGACAGTTTGAAATTGCGCGAGTTAGATTATAATCTAACGGTTTTTACAATCTTACGGTGACATATATAATATTGTTGTGTATGTGACCGTACTCCACCGAAACGGCTTGATTTTTATGAAATTTTATATGCATATTCAGTAGGTCTGAGAATCGGATACTATCTATTCAGGCAGTCGTATAAAAATGGCGAGATCGCTATACGCTCAACTTTTAATTTGACTGAAAGGGTTTATTCAAACTTTAATGTTCGCAGTGCCCACCTTCGTGGGTTTCTTGAGGGACATCGAGTCACCGTACGAGGTGCAGGAATACGTCAAGTGCTATTTGGGCGACTCCAAGGACTCCGGTGACTTTGTGAGGCAGTTCCTTGAGAAAAGGTTTGTTGGCACGTTATCTTTTAACGGGAACCCCCCTCCCCCTCCCCCTCCCCCTCCCCCTCCTCCCCCTCCCCCTCCCCCTCCCCCTCCCCCTCCCCCTCCCCCTCCCCCTCCCCCCACCTTCCCCTCCTAACGCAATGGCGACCGCTCATCGATATATATGCCACCGTAAGATTGTAAAAACCGTTAGATTATAATCTAACTCGCGAAATTGTAAACTAAACTCCAGTCGTGCGTCGGAGCTGACACACACAATTGGGTATTTATTTGACAAATAGTCAAATCAGCAACTTTTTCCAAACGTCATAACGCTTCCTAAGTATGGGATCTATATGAAATTCTAAAATGTGACGTCATCAAAGTTCGACGCACTTTTTTATTTACTTTAATCGATTGTTTAAAATGGTTATTCAACATAAAACTATCAGGGGACGTGGATATTACGACTTTTGGAAGATTATTAGGGATATTTAATAATAACCACCACCACCACCACTACAGCCCATTAACGTCCCACTGCTGGACACAGGCCTTAGACCCACCACGCTGCTCCAATGCGGGTTGGCGGGCTTTAACGACTATTATCATGGTAGTGATAATAACCGGGACCGACGGCTTAACGTGCTCTCCGAGGCACGGGGGTGAAACACCGCCAACTTCCTAACTCCGGGCTAGTACTGAGAATTTCTAGTCAGAAAACCCCAATACTTGTTATGGCTCGACCCGGGACTCGGACCCGGGACCTCGTCGGCTGCAGTCGAACATGCCAACCACTAGACCAACGACGGAGTTATTTATATAATAGGTATTGAATAATCACTAAGAAATAATTTATTTTTCTGATACGAACCGCTAGGGTGTGGAACATCCTCCCAGCGCACGTGTTTCCCTGCCACTTATAACTTAAGTACCTTCAAGGCAAGAGTGAATAGGCATCTTCTAGGCAAGCGCGCTCCAACCTAGATCTCATCATTGCTTTGCACTACAGGCAATAAAAAAAAAATTGAAAAATAGTCAAACACCCAATTGCTTTTTCATCATACCTATTCTAAAAACGAATATTGGCTTCAGAGGATAGCGGGAGCAAAATGTAACTTTTAGGCCCATGGGACTTTTCATTTCTCTGTTGATTGGTCCGCGTTCGTGCTTCTGATTGGTGCTTAAACGTATAGGTAATGTCCATACATAGTACGTTGATACTCCTAGCTTTTCCTCACACGTAATAATGAAAAATAGTGTGTGTCACTCGGGGCCAAATTTTTTGTTCTCGGGCGGCGTATATTGAATTACTCGCTACGCTCGGGATTCTACTATAGAATCCTTCACTTCGCTGTGAATTCAAAATAGCGCCCTCGGGGAACAAAAATTTTCTTTGGCCCCATATAACACAAATAACTATTTCATCATACCTATTCGAAAAACGAATATTGGCTTCAGAGGATAGCGGGAGTAAAATATAATTTTTAGGCCCATGGGACTTTTCATTTCTCTGATCTGATTGGTCCGCGTTCGTGCTTTAGTATACTGCGTTCGTCGCAGAAACCTGTCGATCGCTCGTTCCGTTCCAAATCCAAAAATGTTTGAGTGGCTGTTGTCTTCGATGAGTCACGTGATCAATTTGTTGAACGGATATACGTCTTTACATTTTTTGAATTTCGAACGGAATTATGGCCGCTTGTCCAAAGAGGGAAAAAATACTAGTTAACCAAAGAGGTCGAACGCATAATGTATGAAGTTACCTATAACTGGCCGGTTACGTTTTGGCGGCAATGCGCTAAAAAAAAAAATTGTGTTTTATTTAAACTCTAAATATACGTCTATATAATGTCTATACATAGAAGGTTGATAGGAGTATCTTCTGATTGGTCCGCTGGTCTTCTGATTGGTGCTTAAACGTATAGGTAATGTCCATACATAGTACGTTGATACTCCTAGCTTTTTCTCATACGTAATGAAGAAAAATAGTGTGTGGCACTCGGGGCCAAACTTTTTGTTCTCGGGCGGCGTATATTGAATTCCTCGCTACGCTCAGGATTCTACTATAGAATCTTTCACTTCGCTGTGAATTCAAAATAGCGCCCTCGGGGAACAAAAATTTTCTTAGGCCCCATATAACACAAATAACTGTTATCGTCGTGAATGCAGTTTGTTATCGGTGCGCAGGGCCAAGATGATCCGCGAGTGGAAGGGAACGGTGACGCCTTCGGATGACCTCTGCTCCCCAGCGATGGCCATCAACCCGCGGCCGCAGCTCTCCGAATATCAGGAGGTTAAGGTGAGACATGTGACCAATAGGGAATAGGGACCAATTTTTTTTTTTTTTTTTTTTTTTTTTTTTTTTTAATATCCTTTACAAGTTAGCCCTTGACTGCGCTGTCACCTGATTGTAAATGATGATGCAGTCTAAGATGGTAGCGGGCTGACCTGTTGTGTTGACCTGTGTATGGCAGTTATATTAAACCCATACCCCTATTCGGTTTCTACACGGCATCGTACCGGAACACTGAATCGCTTGGCGGCACGTCTTTGCCGGTAGGGTGGTAGCTAGCCACGGGCGAAGCCTCCCACCGGGCCAGACCAGGGAAAATGCAGACATTATAATTTCCCAAAATGACCCAGCCGGGGATCAAACCCGGGACCACCGTTAAGACAACAGCGTTACACATTGCGCCACGGAAGTCGTCTAAAACAACTCAATCAAATCAGCAACTCTTTATCAAATTTAAAAACGCACTTCTATAATGGAAGTTGTATGAAATTCACAGTTGTGACTTTTTTTCTTTAATCTATATTATAAACTGGTTATCAAACTTAAAATTAACCGAGGATATGAATTTTAGGTCTTTTCACACTCACGCAGATACAGATACAGATTGATTTGCTTTGGTCACACATTTGGCTTCCACATTTTTCAACTCTTTTGCCACCCATTTAATACGATTATAACATGGTTTATCATTACCAAAACGAGCCAATACGGAAATCTGAGCCGGCCCCATTAATTTTTTTTCAGGGTAAAGGCAAGAAGTCGAAAAAGAACAAAATGCTCAAAGTGGACGCTCGTATCCTCGGTTTCTCCGTGACGGCTTCCGAGGACCGGATCAATGTGGGCGACATTGACACCGCGTAAACCCCGCCATTGTGATATCCGCCGGAGGTGTTGTGACCGTTGAACCGGACAAACGGAATGCGGTGTAACGGCGGCCGCTGGTATCCAACGCCCGTTTGCGCGTCGCATTCCGCAATCCAAGCCGAACCGCTCCTGTAAGTCTGCTCCAATAGCGAACACTTCAACTTCTCTAACGTCTGATCAAAGTCAAAGTCAGAGTCAAATAATGTTTCTGCTCCAATAGCGAACACTTATTATTTCAACTTCTCTAACGTCTGATCAAAGTCAAAGTCAAATAATGTTTCTGCTCTAATAGCGAACACTTATTATTTCAACTTCTCTAACGTCTGATCAAAGTCAAAGTCAAAGTCAAAGTCAAATAATGTTTCTGCTCCAATAGCGAACACTTATTATTTTAACTTCTCTAACGTCTGATCAAAGTCAAAGTCAAAGTCAAATAATGTTTCTGCTCCAATAGCGAACACTTATTATTTCAACTCCTCTAACGTCTGATCAAAGTCAAAGTCAAATGATGTTTCTGTTTCAATAGCGAACACTTAATAATTCAACTTCTCTAACGTCTGATCAAAGTCAAAGTCAAAGTCAAATAATGTTTCTGCTCCAATAGCGAACAATTATTAATTCAACTTCTCTAACGTCTGATCAAAATCAAAGTCAAAGTCAAATAATGTTTCTGCTCCAATAGCGAACAATTATTAATTCTACTTCTCTTACGTCTGATCAAAGTCAAAGTCAAATAATGTTTATTCAATTTAGGTAGGTATAATACAATTATTGACGTCTAGTTATTTATAAAATATAATGGTGATAATCAATAACGGTGTCTTAAAACTAAAGCTACGAGGGTTTCAAACGCGCCCTGGTCTGAGAAGAGCCCACAACAAACTTAGCCGGGGTTTTTTTTCATTATCACCATTTCACAAATAATCATAACTATCAAAGGCATTAGATTAAATCATTGCCAAGCTTCCTTGTCATGTCTAGTTATTTATAATATATAATGGTGATAATCACTAACGGTATCTTAAAACTAAACCTACGAGGGTTCCAAACGCGCCCTGGTCTGAGAAGGGCCCACAACAAACTCAGCCTGGGGTTTTTTTATCACCATTTCACAAGTAATCATCTTAACTAAGCAACTATCAGAGCCATTAGATCAAATCATTGCCAAGCTTCCTTGTCATTTAAGTAATCCTTTACGCAGTAATAGGATTTTTTAATGAGTTTACATTAACTTTGAACTTATTCAGAGACATCTTTAACATATCTTCTGGGAGCTTATTGTACATAAATTATGTGATCACGTAATTTCATCTGCCGTTCGCCCTATAATGATGGGAATATTTACAAACTTTCACCATTGGGTGGATAAGCTGATGACGTAATCAGACGTTAAAGAAGTTGAAAAAACAACTTCAGATAATATCCAGACTGTTGAATAAGACGGACTGATTACGTCTGGCTTCATTGAACTTATATAATGGGATATAGAATTTTAAGGTTAAAATCAGTGTGAACTTACCCTTTTAACGTCACAGTTTTAAACTATATATGTCACCGTGAGATTGTAAAAACCGTTAGATTATAATCTAACTCGCGAAAATGTAAACTGTCGACACATTGTGAACCGTTCAATGTTATGAGTGTCAATTTTTGAAATATCCATTGTAGTTACGTTTTCTTGTCTGTTTCTTGTAGGTTAGGTTAGGGTTCGACATAAATGATCAGGTAGCGTAGGTTCTATCGGGTTAATATAACTAACAGATTACAATTTACCGAAAAATAACGCGTTAAATTGTAATCTTTCGACAGTTTGCAATTTCGCGAGTTAGATTATAATGTAACGGTTTTTACAATGTTACGGTGACATATATAACATGTGATACGTCATCAACACGAGCGGTTCGGTTTTGATCACTTCGCACGGTACAATTACTCTCTAATTGGTTATAATTATTTGTAAGTATTATGTAAAGAAATAAAGTGTGGTTAATTATGTAGCAAATGCAAAATAGGAGATTATACACGTGGTGCATTTTATGATGCAAGAGCCGCGGTCGAGGGGCAATATTTTTAATTTTAAAAACCACCACCACTACAGCCTATTAACGTCCCACTGCTGGGCACAGGGCTCCACTCTCATAGGAGAGAGGGAATTAGGAGCTAAGACCCACCACGCTGCTTCAATGCGGGTTGCCGGGCTTTAACGACTATTATCATGTTAGTGATAATAACCGGGACCGACGGCTTAACGTGCTCTCCGAGGCACGGGGGTGATACACCGCCAACTTTCAACTCCGGGCTAGCGCTGAGAATTTCTTAATTGAAAAACCCAATGCCTAACTATTTTTATGCCCGACCGGGAATCGAACCAAGGACCTCGTGATCCGCAGTCGACTACGCTAACAGCAAAACCAACGAGGCAGTCAATTTAAAAAGAAATATTAATATTTATTTAGTTATAAATAGCGCCGAAATATTGATTTTCAATCAGACATCGTTTTTTAAAATAATATGATCACTTTTACCATATCTTTACAGTACCGTGTAATACGTTCATTACAGGTGTACCTGTAGGTGTACAGGTGTAATCTGTATCAACTTAAATCATGTTAGTATTATGATTATTATTATCATCGTCATTATAATTCTCTCTATGTGAAACCCTCGTCCGCGGCTTTGAGTATCAGAATTGCGCCTTGGCTTTAATTTTCTACTTTACGCACTTGTTATTTAATTATTCAGTAATTTCGTGCCGTTCAGCTTAGTTAAGACAAGTGACAAACATTTATTATTATCTCACCATATTGCATTCGATTCAAATATCAATATTTGAAATTTTACTGTTTTAGTGAGTTTTAATCTACTTTAAGCTTAGACCTTAACAATTATATTATTAACTTATACAGTTCAAGTAATGGATATTTATTTTTTATTAATTCACGATACTTTAATGTTGTACCATAGTTTTGTACTTTTGCCTTTTAATATTGCAATAATGATGCCTTTTAAACAAACCTAGTACAATTAATAGCAAAATGGAGAGTTTTAAATGTAATAATTATTGTAACAAATTAAGAAGTTAGACTCAGGGGTACATTACAGTGGAATAAGGCGTCAATGTAAAATTACGATACACATGATGTTCAAATTCAAACAATTGGTAAGAAGAAAAAGCTGGTCAACAAATTTACACATTATGCAGTGGTAATAAAGTTCATTTTCGCATTGCGACGTTTTGGTCATCCTGCGGGTATGCCTTGAGCCTTTACCATTCTGTCTACATACATGTGAGTGTGTGTAGAACAGTTAACGAGAAATAATGCAATCATATTTACCTAATTGAAAATATTTTACGTGTACATAATTACTAATATAGTATTTGTTAATTTATTATAATTTTGTTTTGTCCTTTAAATACAGTAAAGCTATGTTGAAATATCCAATGAAATAATGAGTACAAAAGCAAATTGCTTGATTACCTACTACAAAATATAAGAATGTAATTTGAGTGAAATTTAAAATACTAAATTTTAAAAATACTTTTTTTTTTTTTGAAGTTTTTAAACTGGTTATAAACTTTGTAAAAAAAAGGATTAGCTTTTTAAAGTTAGTAGGTATTATACAAAACTAATAATTTTCCAAATACTCTTGCATGCCTCATTCATATCGTATGTTTAAATAAATCATAATCCTAGAATATTAAAAATCATACTTCACTACTTCATTCGAGATTTTAACGGCTCGGTTTCACTGTATTTATGTTTTAAGATGGATTTACGATTTTTTTAACTTATTCGCTACTTTAAACTGAATTATTCGTTATTTTTAACTGATGATCAATAATAAATATTTTATTTGTAATTTACTTTTTTAAGATGTTTCCGGAAAGTGTCTGTTTGTGCACTCGAACAGAAATTTTAAATCCAATCAGCCTCTTGAATGAGCCAATTACTGTTTGTGACGTCATCAACTCTCGACGCACGTTTTAACTTTAATCGATAACATGAATTGGTTATCACACTCAAAACTAAGCTAACTTTAAGCTAATACTGATACAGTAATTTATTCAGTGGCATCACAAAAGTGCGCTATTCCCTTTGGCGCGCCCTAGAAATTTTAACCCAAAAAATCACTATTTCCTAACCCGAATGGGTTCCTGAAACACAATATGACACATATTATTTAACATTTAAATTGTGTAATTAATATAAATTAATCATAATAATGATTTTTATTATTATTTATAATGGTTATTGTTCAATTAGAAATAATTTTATAGCCGTATCTGTAATTAGCGTAAAAAAATAATTAATTATTAATTAATTAATTTCAATTTAAGGACTTTTTTAGAGTTTTACGTATTTTATAAAATATTTGTGTAGCCATAATACCTTGTTCCTTCTCCGGGTCGTTTCTTAGTGCAATTATCAAACGGCGTTTACACATTGGCCGGCAGCGGTTAATGTGTATTCAGATGTGCCGTGCCTAATTATTATTGTGGTGATTACAACGTTAAAATGGCAAGCTACAAATGCAAGCATTTATTTTGAGCAGCCTTATGTGACAACTTTGTACCATATAGGATCGGATAGTTAAAGCGCAAAACACACAGGGAACGGGCTCGGGTCGGTCGCGGGTCGGGTCGGGTCGGGTACGGGGTGGGTTGAATTCCTTGTATTTATATGGACGACATCACACAGAACGCGGGCGCGGGTCGGACGCGGGTCGGGCGCGGGTCGGGTCGGGTTCGGGGTGGGTTGAATTCCTTGTATTTATATGGACGACATCACACAGAACGCGGGCGCGGGTCGGGCGCGGGTCGGGTCGGGTTCGGGGTGGGTTGAATTCCTTGTATTTATATGGACGACATCACACAGAACGCGGGCGCGGGTCGGACGCGGGTCGGGCGCGGGTCGGGTCGGGTTCGGGGTGGGTTGAATTCCTTGTATTTATATGGACGACATCACACAGAACGCGGGCGCGGGTCGGACGCGGGTCGGGCGCGGGTCGGGTCGGGTTCGGGGTGGGTTGAATTCCTTGTATTTATATGGACGACATCACACAGAACGCGGGCGCGGGTCGGACGCGGGTCGGGCGCGGGTCGGGTCGGGTTCGGGGTGGGTTGAATTCCTTGTATTTATATGGACGACATCACACAGAACGCGGGCGCGGGTCGGGTCGGGTTCGGGGTGGGTTGAATTCCTTGTATTTATATGGACGACATTACACAGATCGCGGGCGCGGGTCGGACGCGGGTCGGGCGCGAGTCGGGTTGGGTTCGGGGTGGGTTGAATTCCTTGTATTTATATGGACGACATCACACAGAACGCGGGCGCGGGTCGGGCGCGGGTCGGGTCGGGTTCGGGGTGGGTTGAATTCCTTGTATTTATATGGACGACATCACACAGAACGCGGGCGCGGGTCGGACGCGGGTCGGGCGCGGGTCGGGTCGGGTTCGGGGTGGGTTGAATTCCTTGTATTTATATGGACGACATCACACAGAACGCGGGCGCGGGTCGGGTCGGGTTCGGGGTGGGTTGAATTCCTTGTATTTATATGGACGACATTACACAGATCGCGGGCGCGGGTCGGACGCGGGTCGGGTCGGGTTCGGGGTGGGTTGAATTCCTTGTATTTATATGGACGACATCACACAGAACGCAGAGCGGGTCGGGGGCGGGTCGGGCCCGGGATTGGATTTCCTCCAGCGCGGCAGCTTAATATAAAGGAGTTGGAGTTTTTTAAAGTTTGTAGCTCTCCAACTCCTTTAGGTCTCGCTCAAATCGTCAGATTATTTGATTGTACACTTTGCAGCATGCAATTAACTCACTCTATACCTTAATCTGACGCGCTCGAGTATTTCTGATGATCGATTTTATTTATTTACTATTTTGATCTACTGTCCTAGACAGACTCACCAATATACAGGGCTCATACAGAGTCCAAAGAATCCCCCTTTATATTAATCTGCCGCGCTGGAGTAAATTCGAAAAATCCCTTTTGGGCTCCCCTATTACAATGCCTGACTTGGATGCGATCGACAGGTTTCTTTCCGCTCGAGGCTTTGAGCTGTCACCTGGAGATCTATAGAGCTTGGTTCTATTATCATTTCAACAGATTCCCTACTGACCTAGTACCTCTCTCGGAATAAGAATGGTTTGGCCACAGTCCACCACGCTGGCTAGTGTGGATAGGCATACTTTACACACCCTTGAGGACATTAGGAAGACCTCTCCTCCAACGGCGCGGAAAAATATCACGAGGGAGCCTGAATTTAATGGAAAAACACACGGAGCGGGCGCGGGTTGGGCGCGGGTCGGGCGTGGGTCGGGTGCGGGTCGGGTCGGGTCGGGTGCGCGGCGGGTTGAATTGAGATGATGCCTATATCAAAAATAAATTATTTCTAACTGATTACTAAATAGAGGGTCTGCCAAAAGACCTGAAATTCACATCCTCGATTGGTTTTAAGTTTGATAACTATTTTAAACCAAAGATTAAAGAGCGTTGAAATTTGACGACGTCACTATTGTGATTTTCATACAACTTCCGTACTAGAAGCGCGTTTTTAAGTTTGATAAAGAGTTGCTGATTTGATTGAGTTGTCATCATCCATATTCCTTGTATTTATATGGACGACATCACAGAACGCGACCCGCGCCCGATCCGCGTTCGACCCGCGTCCGACACGCGCCCGACCCGCGTCCGACCCGCGCCCGCTCCCTGTGCGTTTTGCGCTTTAGTCGTTCTCACGAATATATTCATTAAAAATTTGAAATCACCAAGTCCCATTGTGCAAGAGATATGTATCGACGTGTCACATTTGATATTGTAGCTATCGCTGATTCTATTGTTGACAATCTCTTAAACTGAATTGGCCTATGTAGATCCAGTGTTATCCCTTTCCACAGGCAACAATATAAAAGGGATAGCCATATAACATGTTTTCTCAGTTTAAAATGATAGTGTCCAACAGATTTAGCCACACCGTTGTGTTAGTTTGTAGGTATATCGATGAATGTTGCAAATATATATAGTATTCATGTTCAATGCGATCGAGATATGTGCAGAACGAAAATTACTTTCACTCGGTAAATGTGGGTATGCGTGCATACGTTATTTTTGTACGTTATTTTACTAAGTGTTTATTACATTAAAATGTAGATTATTGATAGGTTACGACATGTCGGAAAGTAATTCTTATTCCGACTTTGATCGCATAGTAGCAAGTGCCCTTTAACTAATATAGTATGCGCGCGAGTTGAATGCATAGCATTTGTATGTGTCACCATACATTAGCTCTGCATTCAACTCGCGCGCGTACTGTAGTCATGTATTGAGTCATCGTGGGAAAGTATAAATATGCGCGTTTTAAAAATTTAAATAAATAATAATTGACTGTTTCATCGTATTATGTATGTTTCTTATTAAACCACATAGATGTAAGTAGGACTGGTTGTATCTGTCACCGTAAAAATGTAAAAACCGTTAGATTATAATCTATCTGACGAGATTGTAAACTGTCGACAGATTGTGAACCGTTCAATGTTCTGGGTGTCAAATTTTGGAATATTTATTGTATTTACGTTTTCTTGTCTCTTGTAGGTTAGGTTAGAGTTAGATATAAATATTCAGGTAGTGTTCTATCGGGTAAACCTAATAGATTACAATCTACCGAAAAATAATGCGTTAAATTGTAAGCAGTATGTTACGGTTCACAATCTTTCGACAGATTACAAACTCGCGAGAGTGTTCTATCGGGTATACCTAATAGATTACAATCTACCGAAAAATAATGCGTTAAATTGTAAGCAGTATGTTACAGTTCACAATCTTTCGACAGAGATTACAATCTCGAGAGATAGATTATAATCTAACGGTGTTTACAATTTTACGCAGACAGATCCTTTTGACTTGTTTGATATACAAGTCGCAATATATCACTGCAGGCTCGACAATATAACGCGTGAGTAGAGCGAGAGGTATAATATGACGCGCTCTTTCGCACTTGTAGGTCTTAACGCGCGGCGATGTACATACACGCACTTTATATATACTAATATTATAAATGCGAAAGTTTGGATGGATGTATGGATGTCTGGATGTATGGATGTATGCATGTATGGATGTATGGATGCATGGATGTATGGATGTATGGATGTATGGATGCATGGATGTCTGGATGTATGGATGTATGGATGTATGGATGTATGGATGCATGGATGTATGGATGTATGGATGTATGGATGTATGGATGCATGGATGTCTGGATGTATGGATGTCTGGATGTATGGATGCATGGATGTATGGATGTCTGGATGTATGGATGTATGGATGTTTGTTACTTAATCACGCCCCAACAGCTTAACGGATCTGGCTGAAATTTGGCACAGAGATAGATTATAGTCTGGAATAGCACATAGGCTATATTTTTAGCTAGCATTTTTATCCCGGAAAATTAAAAAGTTTTCGCGGGAACCACAAAATGTCGATCCACGCGTACGAAGTCGCGGGCATTCGCTAGTCGAAATATATATACTAATAATATAGTATAATAATAAATGTGCTAATAATCTAACATCATATCATTACTATTGATCGAACTTGATAGTCATCATTAATTCAATTCACTTTTTTCTAGAATTTATTAATGTATACAAAATTTTCAAATATGTATTGGTTGTGCACGGTTATTTAAATTCTGAAAGCCAAGTATGACGAGTAAATTTGATTTTTTGACACATGTACAGGAATTCTGGTATAATTTATAATTGTATAAGGTTTACACGTTTAAACGTTTGAGTATGTTTATAAAACAATAAAAAAATGTAAATGTCAATGTGTCAAAACGATTAAAACTTCTTCATAAAGAATGTCGATTGTTATGAAAAATCGAATCAGTAACGCATTAGAACAATTGAATCGAACAAATGAAAACAAGCTGCCATAAATAAAATAAATTATTGGACAGAGAATACCTAGTTGCCAACCACTATTCTAGATAAATACAAACAATCAAACGAATAATGCGGATCTGGTTCAAAATAGTTTCAAATATTAACACAAAACCTAAGTTGTGTTGTTCGTAGTATACATATCTATTTCTAGTAGTAGTAGTATACGCGTATATGCGTAGTATACATTTATATTTCTTAAATCAAAACGCGATTGACACTCCTGCAGTGTGATTTTGCGACTTGTATAACTAAACTGAATGCGAAACTGATTTAAATTTTGATATATTAACACAAAACCTAAGATTTGTTGCACTTAGTATTTATTTCTTAACGTTTAAATCAAAACATGATTGACCATAATGCAGCGAGATTTTGAGATTTGTATACTGAATGTATATTAGTATATGCGGCCATACACGGACAGCTTCAAGCAGTCGAGTCCGACTGCTTTAAGCTGCGACTGCATAGCGATCTAAAATCTTTATTTCGTTTGTCACACATGAGATCGCTCTAGCAGCCGCGACCGCTGTAAGCAGTCGGCTGCAGTTGTATTCGACGTATGGAGGGTAGACGGATAAGGAGCAATAGGCCTATTACACTGCACTTTCCATTAGGATCAAATTAGGGACCCTTACTCCCTAAATCTTATTACACTACACTGTTCTAGTGTAAGAGTCCCTGTGAAAAGTGCAGTGTAATAGGCCTAAAACATCTCTGTATATTAAAAGTGTCCGTCGAAATGCATCAATTGTATTTGACGTATGGAGGGTAGACGATAATTGACGTATGGAGGGTAGACGATAAGGAGTAACATCTCTGTATATAAAAAGTGTCCGTCGAAATGCATTTAATTGGGGGCGCCACATTAGCATCAGGATAAATTTAAAAGGAAGCGCCAAATATTATTACGAGTAGGTTTGAGAAATAAATTAGGAAAGAAAACATTCATCATTATTTTGTACAACGAAAGTTGTAATTTATTAAATTTTTTTAAATCGGCATACTTCACTTCAATCTACAATTGCTACATTCATACCATACCCTTTGCCTACACCAGGGCCACTGTGGAAGGTTTTTGAACTGTTATTTATAGCAACTACTGGACACTCAACTTTTATAAGAGATATTACTCCTTATCTTCTACCCTCCATAATTTGACGGTTAAGTTGGATCTTGCCGTCAATTTATTTATCATAGTTAAAGGTATAACAATGATCTAGGAAATATTACGATAGAAACTGTGTTTTTATTAATAATATGAAATGAATGAGATAATGAAAATCGAAATTCGCTTCTTCAAAAATAACAACAATATTTTACACTAATTAATAATAATTAGTGTTTATTCAATTACGTCTAAATACGAGTAAATTCAGAAGAGTGAAAACAATTCTAGCAGTCAAACTGCTGCATTTGACATTGCAACATTATTCGACAATTGGTTAAAACTGCAGTCCTACATTGTTCAACTGCTCGTGCTGTCCGTTGATTGTAGCTGTCGTAGTTGTAGTTTTGTAAATTGAATGTTCATTTTGCAAAGGCAGTGATGTAACATGGCGTGAGGCCTTCTTAACTTATTTGTACTGGGGGCCCTGAAATAATTTTAGTCTTATCTATATTACTGTTGTGTGTAATTGGCAGTACCCGTAAACTCGTACTCAGTCTAGCCTTTATTTAGTCTAAGTATACGTTTACGGTACGGTACTTTTGACAAAATCATATTATAGAACAGTTTGATTCCTTAAAAATGATCCTGGTTTTTAGACTTCACATAAAACATATTCATTATGCACACAAATTATTACTAATATTAATAATTATAAGTTTTAACTTCTAATAATAATTATTCGTTATTGTAGCAAAACGTCCACGAGAACTACTTGTTTTCTTTGTAAAATATCGCCTTGGTTATAGTATAATTACCAGTAAATGTGGTCGCACTTACAAATAGTCGTGATATGCCTAAGTCGCTTGTAGAAGGATGAAATCATTAAATTTAATAATATATTTATATTTAAATACATTACTCTTATAAACAATACTTGTAAATAATTAGGTCCGGGGCCCCTTCGATCCGGGGGCTTTAGCGTTTTGTTACGCCTCTGTTTGGCAAAATGCACGTGACCGATAATATTAAGAGTTTGTAATATGTAAATGATTTGTTTTAGAATCGTTGTTTTGTATAATGAGTGAAACACTGTCTTTTAAATGTAAATTACTAATTTCGTTTTTAAAATAATAAAATTATAGATAATTACTATGAAGAATAAAGATATTTCATATTTTTTTGGTGTTTATGTTTGTTGGTGCTAATTTGCTTAGTATACGAACCTCAAATAATAAAACTTTATTTGACACGAACCTCTAAGTTGAATTAATTGACAGGTTAACATTAGTTCAACGAGTGTTGATGAGCTGCCTTCATCCAGATCACTCGAACTCCAAACTAATATTTTTTTATTGAAATAAACTTATTACAAGTGCTTTTGAATCGTCGAGTGAATTTACCACTGGTTCAGAATGACATTCCTACCGAGAAGAACCAGTAATAAAGTCGGTGGTTGCTCTTTTTAAATAATTCATTTACAACCACTGTTATTTTATTAACTACCTACTAGTGGGCCCAAAGTCAAAGTCAAATAATGTTTATTCAATTTAGGTAGGTATACTACACTTATTGACGTCTAGTCTAATATTATATAAAATTCTTGTGTCACAGTTTTAGTGTTTATACTCCTCCGAAACTTGACCGATTTTGATGAGATTTCATATGTATATTCAGTAGGTATGAGAATAGGTTTATAACTAATTTTCATACCCCTAAAACACTTCAATCCACGCGGCCGGAGTCGCGGGCATCGGCTAGTTATTATAAAATATAATGCTGATAATCCCGGCATAATAATATGGCCCGGCAGACGTTCTGCCCTGAACCTAGAACCCGATTGCAGCGCCCCCTACCGGGCCCTAATCAATACATACCAACACAGCCATTTGCGAGTTTTTGCGAGACTAACGCACAGTAATTTCTATTTACATAGATATTATAGGAGCTTATTACGTAAAATGATTGCAACAGTGTAACAGTCGCAATCGCCTCTGATCGGTTTAACATTTCCACTATTGGCGAATCCATTGTCGAAGGAAGAATACGATAAATTCTATAATCACAAGAATTGATGCAGGTTTAAAATATTTGTGTCGGACTGTTGGTCCCACTAGTGTCCTCCAGTTACCTACTTTTCTTTTGAAGGTACCAATATTATAGTAGGAAAGGAAGCTAATGGACCCCAACAGTAATTGTTCAGATGTCGAAACTTTACGTGTGATATAAACACGTATAATAATATAAGTCAATACACAAAAAAATTAGAAAGGATGTTAGCGATATTCTGCATGATTTTCTTTTAATTTTTTTGATGTCTTCCCGAGAGGGGCGATCAGGGGAGATAGATACGAATTCAGAGCCTACCTATTTCAATTTTGAGTGTAAATAATACGGTCTACTATTATGTGAAATTGAGAAATTATACCTGCAGTTCATTATTATAGTTATACATACCCAACATCCGCATGTTTTTTAAAATCTTTTTGTGTAAGTTTCGGTTCATATCATAATACAACCCTGCCAAGAGTCAACGACTGAGGATTACAGGGGTCTCCATACAACGAACCGCCCCGTTTTCTAAATTATTGTCAGTCAAAATAACTTTTTCTCAATTTTTTATACAGAAAGTTTGGAAAGTAGGCAAAGAAACAAGTAACCTAATTATGTAAATAAATACGTTTTAATAAAATTGAGCCGAGACATACAAACATACAATAATAAAAAGGGCAAAAGCAAGAAAATAGAAAGGCAGTAAACCTAGGCGCGGTGATTAGCTCGATTATTCGCTCGGTTATTAGGTTTACTGGGTCGGTTGTTAGCCGCATCTTCGTTAGCTTCGCCGATGCCGACGTCTGGGCGGCAACGTCGCCGGGAGGAGCAGCTGCGACGACGACGTCGGCAGCGACGGCGACGACGTGAGCCGCGACGGCGGCGTCGTGAGCATCGACGGCGACGTCGTGAGCAGCGACGGCGGCGCCGACGACGTCGTGAGCAGCTGCGACGTCGACGTCGCCTGCAACGACTTCTACGGCGGCGGCGTCTCCCGCAGCGCATTTCTTTGGCCACCCAATACAGGAACTTCGACCCTTTCCTCTCCAGGAACCCCATCGTGGCGCCATCCGTCAGGACTGATTCCACGATTTGGTTCAACTCCTCCGGCGGCTGGTTGCACGTGGCCGTGTGTTCGTTTTTAAGATGCTGCACGACATCCGAAACCGTAGCACCATTTTGGATTCCCTGGAGATACCTGAAGAAAAATTGATTGTCATAATCACTAAGAGCTCACTACTGAGCACGCATCTCTCGAATAAGAAGGATCTGGTATGGTCATACCACGCTGGCCAAGTGAGGATTGTCAGAATGTTATTATTTGTAACATTCATAGATATCACAGGATTAATAGTTGGACGAATGAAGATCGTTTCAGAGACTTGCTTATTTTTGTTACTCAGGCTAGGTACCTACACACGAAGAGGCAGTGGTTAAAGTACAAACAGCGCTAAATAAAGTGTATGACTGGACTAAAAAATGGAGAATCAAGCTAAATGAAACCGGCGTCAAAGTCGATTCATATTGACTTTACAAATAAAACAAATTGCTGCTTTTATCAATAGACAAAAAATTCCCTACGTGGATACAGCCAAATATCTTGGGATGACCCTTGACGTGAAGCTACGCTAGAGAGCTCATGTCAAGAAAAAAAGAAAAGAACTTGACTTAAAGTATAAACAGATGTATAGGCTACATGGTAGACATTCCTCGTCAATACACAACAAGATCCTGTTATACAGTCCTGATGCCCATTTGGACTTATGGCATACAGCTATGGGGCTGTACCAAAGAAAAAAATATAAAAAGTACCCAGGAGTTACTATACTCCGCCCTATATTAATGCGCCCTGGTACATCAGAAATGACGATATTCATCGAGACCTTAATATTGAATACGTCGATCAAATTATAACCATATTTGGCAATTGATGAAGAAGCCAGGTGGGCAGGCTTCATCATCACGTTAACGTTGAGGCAATCCAGCTGTTCGACGTAACGAAACTAGTGAGAAGACTAATAACCTTGTGCGTTCCGCAGTCGGGTAAAAAGGACTAAACCTTTTGAGTTAGTGTAGGTATAGTGATAAGTGACAGTGTAAAGTGTATCAAGAAAGACTAAGATGCGTCAATGGACAATTTCTTAGTACATAAGATAAATTATAAGTTTAGCAAAACTGCTCGCTAATTAGTTAAGCTAGATCGTAGTTAAATGAGTACCTCGATGGTTCTCAATAATAGGAAAAAAGGCTAGGTACCTACCTAAAATTATAAAACACTACTCTGAGACTATAATATAGATATCATGGTTAGAGGTAGGTATCTTGAGTAGGTGCCTATAAGATGTGCGTGCGTGAACTTAAAATAAACACATCGGTAAACGTATCGCCGAAATCTAAAGAAATCGTAAATTGAAATCTTTGTAACATTAAACGAAGTAAGTTGTATATCAGTAATACACCTACCTTAATTATTACGACAAAAGACTACCTCGTTGATTTTGCGGTTAGCATAGTCGACTGCGGATCACGAGGTCCTGGATTCGATTCCGTCGGACATAAAAATTGTTGGGTATTGGGTTTTTCAGTTGACATTCTCAGTGCCAGATCGGAGTTGGAAGTTGGTGGTGAGTCACCCCCGTGCCTCGGAGAGCACATTAAGTCGTTGGTCCCGGTTAATATCACTGTGATATCACTAACATGACAATAGTCGTTAAAGCCCGCCATCCCGCATTGGAGCAGCGTGGTGGGTCTATTCTCTAATTCCCTACTATGAGAGTGGAGGCCTGTGCCAGCTGTGGGACGCTAATGGGCTGAGGCTGTAGACTGTAGTGGTATTAAATCTATACTTCTATACTAATACTTATTACAATTTATAAATGCGAAAGTTTGGATGGATGGACGTATGTTTGTTACTCAATCACGCCAGGACGGCTGAACTGATCTGGATGAAATTTGGCACGTACTATTTACTATCCCGAAAGTTAAAGAGTTCCCCCGGGACCAAAAAAACATCAATCCACGCGGTCGTAGTTGCGGGCATCACCAAGTAATATTATAAAATCAGAAAAGTATAAAAGAGTATACTTTTACTTCGCTCACCTTGCAATAAGTTTACCGGTGCCATGAGCTGGTGAATTTGTACCCATTATTATTAATACAACTCAATAATAAATTTAAATTCCACAAGCCAAACACATTTTTTCGTGAATTTACGAAAATTTTACCATTTTATAATAACAAATAAAATAATATGAATTTGACTGTAGGAAAAACTGAAAAATTTTTGAATGACGAAAAGCTTGACAGTTATTTGAATTAAGAGTATTTTGCAGAGGAACTAAGTAGTTCAGGTTTACATAGTATACGCTCTACAGTGTTTTTGAATATGAGTTTATATAAAAATACCTTTTACAAAATATTAGATATAATATGCTTTGGGTTTACGGATTTCTTAGGTTTAAGTTCCACTGCTATAATGTCTCCAATGCTTTCTACTAGTAAATTCCTATTAGTTATCCATAAAAATATGTTTTATGTTCTCTATTGATACAGTATAGGCTTCTAGCTGGCTTCTAGACAATCTTAGAACGTCAGGACTTTATGCGGCCTATTACACTACTCTTTTTCAAGGGCCCTGAGTTAAGGGTGGGCGTGGCCGCCAATTTTGGCGTCGCTATTACACTGTACTAACTATCGGGCCATAAATCTGTATGAGCGAGAACCTAGATGGCACTAAGTGAACTAAATTAACACCGAAACACAACTACTCTCTACCTATATTCTATGTATTCTGTGCTCTCTACGCTGGACGTGAGACGACTGAGCTCCATAACCACCCAGTGTTAATACATTGCCCGGTCGGCAGAGCGCGGTAGACTGGGTCGAACTGATGTCCCTAATCAGGGACCATTCTCTCTAAATTTTATTACACTACATTGATATAGGTAAGGATCACTTAGATAAGTGCAGTGTAATAGGCCTATCGCCATAGAACAATTAACGAGCTACTTACGAGCAAAGTACCTAAATGACAGCTGGTAATTTCTTAATTCAAATAGCTGTAAATTTTTTGTCAAAATTTTGATAAATTTACGAAAATATTATGTTTTTGGCTCGCGGAATTTACCAAAATTTTATATTTCAGTAACTATGTTCCCACTCGTCATCTAAAATATAATAATGTCTAGCAATATAAATTCAATCAATCCAGTTCATGGCACCGGTAGACTTATTGCAAAGTAAGTAGGTACCTATGTACTACAGTTTTCATCCAGCTGAATATTTACAATAGGTAAATTAGGTATGCTTTTATGATAAAACTATGGACCTCTAAGAAGTAGGTAATCACATCACGAATGGGAAAGCTTTAATGCTCCAAACATTCCGCATTGTACGGTTCCATTGTACTTTAGTTACTCACGTCCCGCAACTTGCCCGCGTCTGCGTCCGCGTTGTTGTAGGCTTTTTGGACCCCGCGGGAACTCTTTAATTTTCCGGGATTTAAAGTAGCATTTGTGTTATTCCAGACTATACGTTACTATCTCTGTGCCAAAAATCCAGAGGTGCGATTGTCTAACATAAGTTTATAGATGATCTGTTCAGCCGATCTGGCGTGATTGAGTAACAAACATCCATCCATCCATCCATCGATCCAATCTTTCGTATTTATAATATTAGTAAGATTGACCCTCAATCCAGTAGGATCCCCTAACTGGATACACCAGTGGATTGAATAGCATTCTTGAGGCACTGTGATCCTGTGATCCACCATTGGTCTGGATGGATCCTGTAACACTTAAACTCAATTAGGATCTACCATCCGGCTCCACCAGTGAGTGAAAGTGAGATGGTGACGATAAAAAAAACCGGCAGAGTTAGTTGTGGGCTCTTTTCAGACCAAGGCGCGTTTGGAACCCTCGTAATTTTAGTTTTAAGATATCGTCGTTGATTATCACCACCGCGTCCTATACTTTTTAAAATCGAAATTTATACACTTTGTAGGTATTGTGTCGGTACTAGGTACCAATTTTAATTATATATAGGTACTTTGACTTCGAATTATCTAAGAAAATAGTGGAGCAATGATGAGATCAAATAGGCGTCAAAGCGTGCTTGCCATAAAGGTATTTAATTAACTTTTGCCTTAAAGGTCCTCAGGTACGTGGCGGGAAACACGGACGCCAGAAGGGTATTATAAATATTATGAACCCTCGTAGCTTTAGTCTTAAGATACCGTTGTCCATTAACACCATCATGTTTTATATGTAAGTAATTTTTAACGTCAATAAGTGTACCTACAGTGTGCCTATATTGAATAAATGATATTGAGTTTTGAGTATGTACGCCATCATCATCATCATCAGGAGAGGGAAAAATTATTGAACATAGGTATAATAATTATATATTCGTCAGGTACCTCCAGGAATTTAAAAATGGTGCTACAGTGTCGGATTTGGTGCAGTATCTCAAAAACGAACACACCACGTGCAACCAGCCGCCGGACGAGTTGAACCAAATCGTGGAATCAGTCCTGACAGATGGCGCCACGATGGGGTTCCTGGAGAGGAAAGGGTCGAAGTTCCTGTATTGGGTGGCCAAAGAGATGCGCTGTGGGAGACGCCGCCGCCGTAGAAGTCGTTGCAGGCGACGTCGACGTCGCAGCTGCTCACGACGTCGACGTCGACGACGTCGCTGCTCACGACGTCGACGTCGACGTCGTCGAAGCTGCTCCCCTCGGCGTCGCTGCCGGCCAGACGCATGCGTCGGCGAAGCAAAGGAAGATGCAGCTAATAATCGACCCAATAAATCCAATAACCGAACTAATAACCGCGCCCAGAACTGAAATTTATTTCTGAAATTACTTGTTGCTGTCTTATTATATATTTCTTTTTGCTGTCTTATTTATTAAACACTAATTTTATTTTGGTTATTTTCCTTAATTTTTAATGGTTTTTCATTAATGGTTATTGTGTGACAAACTTAAAAGATAGATATATCCTATTGCAGACTTTTTTTAGAACTTTTTGAGAGGAACAATTCCACCATACATTGTTTACGTGTAACTTTTACTATTTATGGAGCGCACGCCACGGAAGCTCTCAGATGAGACAATTTTTTCCGACTTCATTCACATTATTGCAATTTCTTTAGGATCTCTAATTTTTTTGAAAATAAAATTTTGCCTAGTCTGCGACTATGTCCGCGTGGATTGAGGTTTTTTTGGTTCCCGCGGGAACTTCTTAATTTTCCGGGATAAAAAATTGGCCTGTGTGCTATTCCAGACTATAGTCTATCTCTGTGCCAAATTTCAGCCGAATCCGTTCAGTTCTTCGGGCGTGATTGAGTAACAAACATCCATACATCCAAACCTTCGCATTAATAATATTAAAATAGATTTAATGTTACTCGCTGATAAAAAAGCTCTCTATAAGACAAAGAATTTTTAAAATCGGTTGAGTAGTTTTTGAGTTTATCCATTACAAACAAACAAACAAATCTTTCCTCTTTATAATATAAGTTTAGATTAAAAACTATTATCTATATGTATGTGATTTGCTTAGGTCAAACACCAGTCCCCCACATTAAAATATCGTAGCAAGTAGAAATTTAACTGTAAGTAATTTGTATGTAATATGGAAATTACTGTGAAATTCATTCAAACATTAACAGTATGGATCTGTATAATAAACAAGTCAGAATTTAATAAAATTAAAAAACACGACTGCCCTGCCAAAAACCGAGCTAAAAAGTTAAAAATCTAAATTAATCTAGTTCAATTAGAATCTTATTCACATTTTTATTAGTTAAATGATATTTTTTTGTGAATCACTGGATATTGAACTATAGTGTTATATGTTTTTGGAATCTACTCAACATTTTCTTGATGTAGTCGTCATTTTAATCTTAGTTCGTAGTTAATCTTATTTTCGATATTTTTTCAAATTTAGTCTTTAATGCAGGACCATGGTCACCCCATCAATTTCTTTTAAATTTTACTAGCCTATGTCACCAGGAATAAGCTAGGGGTTTTAACGATACCTCATTTATCAAAATCAGTTCAGGCGTATAGAAGTTATGGTGGAATATACAAACTGACATGCATACATACATTCATGAACAATGAAAACAATATACTCCTTTTTTCAGGCAGTCGTATAAAAAGATTATTCATGGATCTAAGTTTATGGCACAGGTTTATGGAGATTTCAAAAAAAATTAAAAACGTCGATGACAAACTTGTCAAAAACGAGGATCCATGTCATTGTTCACGCAATGATCCACAAGTCAAAACTCGTCAAAATGGTTTAATTTCAGATAATTTCTAGTTTTTGGTACGAGGAATGTAAATTTTTTATGTTAATAATGACGAAGAATACAAATACATTATCATCTCACGGCCCTGGCAGAATCTTTGTAAAGTAAGTACTAAGTACCTCAATCTTTCTTCCTATATATAAAGTTCTCGTGTCACAATGTTAGTTACCATACTCCTCCGAAACGGCTTGACCGATTTTTATGAAATTTTATATGCATATTCAGTAGGTCTGAGAATCGGCTACTATCTATTTCTTATACACCTAAAACACCTCAATCCACGCGGACGGAGTCGCGAGCATCACTTGCTTAGGTTAGGGTTTGGCAGATGCGCCCCTGGCCTGTGGCCACCGAGCTTCCACGCATAGTGAAATCCTATTCAAATGACAAATCCTAAATTTTCAAAAATTATGACCCAGTTAATTGGAAGCCGGAATGTTTTTGCATAAATATAATCATTACATACCATCGATGTTTGAATACGTGGTTTGATCTAAACCTAGAGATAACACAAAAAATCTTGTAACATTTTGCAGTTAATAACCAAAAATGTGTCCGCTTCTACAATAATCTTCTGAAGACATGTTAAAGATGTCTCTGAATAAGTTCAAAGTTAATGTAAAACGTAAACTTATTGAAAAATCTTATTACCATGCAAAGGAATACTTAAGCCACAAGGAAGCTTGGCAATAATTTGCTCCATGGCTCTGATAGTTCCTTAGTTAAGATTTGTGAGATGGTGAGATTTAAAAAAATCCGGCTGAGTTTGTTGTGGGCTCTTCCAGACCAGGGCGCGTTTGGAACCCTCGTAGCTTTAGTTTAAAGATACCGTCACCGATTATCACCATCATGTTTTATAAGTAAGTAATCTTTAACGTCAATAAGTGTACCTACAGTGTACCTATATTGAATAAATGATATTGAGTATTGATTATAATAGTTATTTGTGTTATATGGGGCCAAAGAAAATTTTTGTTCCCCGAGGGCGCTATTTTGAATTCAGAGCGAAGTGAAGGATTCTATAGTAGAATCCCGAGCGTAGCAAGGGATTCTAAAGTAGAATCCTGAGCGTAGAGCGGAATTCAATATACGCCGCCCGAGAACAAAAAATTTGGCCCCGAGTGACACACACTATTTTTCATCATTACGTGTGAGAAAAAGCTAGGAGTATCAACGTACTATGTATGGAAATTACCTATACGTTTAAGCACCAATCGGAAGCACAAACGCGGACCAATCAGAACAGAGAAATGAAAAGTCCCATGGGCCTAAAAGTTACATTTTGCTCCCGCTATCTCTGAAGCCAATATTCGTTTTTCGAATAGGTATGATGAAAATATAATTCCGCAACAGGTACCTCCATGGGAACAAAAAAGGGGCTACTGTTTCGGACATCGTGCAACATCTGAAAGATGAACACACCGCCACGCGCACGCTGCCGCTGCCGGACGAGTTGAAAGAGAGCCTCGACTCCATCCTGACGGATGATGCCACGCTGGGGTTCTTGAAGAGGAACGAGTCGCGGCTGGTGTCTTTGCTGGCTAAAGGGATGGTGTGCAGGCGTCGCCGTCGCGGTTGCTCGAGGCGTGGCAGCTGCTCCCGGCGTGGCAGCTGCCCCCGTCGCTGCCGCTGCCCCCGTCGCTGCCGCTGCCGCTGCCAACCTCGCTGCCAGCGTCGCTGCACGCGTTGGCCGCGTCCTCGTCGACGATACTCTCGTCCGCGACGCTGCCGCTGTCGTCGTTGATAATGTCTGACCCGTTGTCCTAGGTGACACCGCGGCTCGATACAACGCGACGCGACAGTATCAAACAATCAAAGATGCCGTAATTCATTATCACCATCACGTCTTTGACATTCAAAAAGCATAATGGTCTGCCATAGAATAAATATTGTAATTGATTGATCACGTATCGGTTTTAACTAATAAGCATATTAAGTTTCATTGGGCCTCCCCAAGTCTTTGGTGAGAGACAGAAGCGACGCGATACGACGCCATAGAACATGACAGACGTACCTACGCGACAACGCAGGCCACGTGTAGTGTCAGCTATTGTCTGATACTGTCGCGTCGCGTCGTATCGAGTCCCTGTATCGCGTTTGTCGCTCACCCGTTGTCCTAGGTGAGCGACAGAAGCGATGCCACGTGATCTGACGCCATAAAAAATGACAAACGTAGGACAACGGGTCAGCTACTGTTTGATACTGTCCGCGTTGTCACCTAGGTCAGTGGTCGACAAAGTGCGGCTCCAGAGCCGCACTTTGACACCTTAAGTGCGGCGTTTGCTGTTCTTTGCTTTTTCGGTTCTACATATATATGCGAACAATCTTTGTCAAGCATGAACATTATCAAGAGTAAACTGAGAAGTCGTCTTATTGATGAGAACTTGGAATCATGCCTAAAATTAAAAACAACAACATACAAACCTAACTTACTCAAACTTTCCAAGGAGATTCCGATACAACGCGACGCGACAGTATCAAACAGTAGCTGTCCCGTTGTCCTACAACGTTTGTCATTTTTTATGGCGCCAGATCGCGTGGCGTATCTTCTGTCGCTCACCTAGGACAACGGGTACAGGGACTCGATACGACGCGACGCGACAGAATCAGACAGATACGTCTGTCATATTCTATGGCGTCGTATCGCGTCGCTTCTGTCGCTCACCAAGGACAACGGGAAGGCCCCATGAAACTTATGCTTAAAAGTTAAAACCGATACGTGATCAATCAATTACAATATTTATTCAACGGCAGACTAAACTTTTTGAACGTCAAAAACGTGATCATCATCATCCTCAACTGATAGACGGCCACGGCTGGACATAGGCCTCTTGCAAGGATTTCCACACGCCTCGGTTTTGCGCCGCCTGGATCCAGCGGCTCCCTGCGACTCTCCTGATGTCGTCTGTCCAGCGAGTGGGAGGTCTGCCAATGCTGCGCTTTCCCGTGCTTGGTCGCCACTCCAGCACTTTGGGACCCCAACGTCTATCGGTTCTTCTGACTATGTGCCCCACCCATTGCCACTTCGGCTTCGCAACACGTCGAGCAATGTCGGATACTTTAGTTCTTCTGCGGATCTCCTCATTTCTGAATTGATCGCGCAAAGAAACCCCGAGCATTGCTCTCTCCATCGCCCGCTGAGTGACCCTAAGCTGTCTTAGCTCAGGGTCACTCAGCGGGCATAATTAATTATCACCATAAAAACTTGATAGTGATAATTAATTACGGCATCTTAAAACTAAAGCTACGGGGTGTCCAAAACTCCCCTTGTCTGAGAGCTCACATTTTTTTACACTTGAGAATCTGTTCTTAACTCGTTTCGGTTTTAATACCTACGGGCCTGACTCATGTTTTGTTGTCGTATGTATGTGAGCGACGCGATACGACCTGGAAGATTAATAGTTCTTGGATACGACTCCACAGAAACTGACAAACTTAATCAGCTACTGGTACTGTCGCGTCGCGTCGCATCGTATCAAGTTGCGTTGTGGCGATTGTCGCTGACGTAGGACAGGGCTTTGAGCGAAAAATACAATAACGAGTAATAGTTATTTAATATTTATTTATTTTCCTGTCCAGTCCGTTGTGTAATTGAACCTGTATTGTTTGCTGTTCAATATTTATTAAATGTCACATAATATATAATTTTATGTTTATTTCTGCACGAAGGAAGGCAGACGGTACGTACGTAACCCACAGGCACGAAAATCGTTTATTTGTGCGTTATTTATTACAGCTACATGATAACTATCTACTGCGAGTACCATCTTGATTTTTCATGAGCGTCCAATTGTCCAAAATTGTAGTTAACATAATATATGCATACCTGCATTGATACCGCTTCGGGTTTATGCATCTCTAATCACAGGAGATGCATCGTGTATGTGGATTGCATCCGTACAATTATTAAAAACCGGGATGCATATCGTGCAGTGCAACCTAATTTGGATTTTATCACGTAAGAAATAATATTCACGTTTCCGCTAACTTCATTTTGAATTCAACTACCCACACCAACTCAGAGGCATACAAGAAGTTTCTGTCCTTTTCTACAGTGTATACCAGAAGTTTAGTAGCTGTCCTTTTCTACTGGTGTATTCGCAGCTCTTCAAATTTATGCGACTTAAGTAAAATTGAACCACATTCATAGGATGTTGCACCCAGAGTCATACCCACACTGACTGAGATGTTTTCAGCATTGTTAACTCTTCACGTTTATGCAACTCTGGTGATAGTGCATCGTATCTATGGACTGCATCCATACGTTGTTTTTAGCCGGGATGCAATATCCTGCAGTGCATCCGAATTTGTCATGTGCATAATATACATAAATATAATAAACTCGAAAACTACCAAATCGATTTTTATACAATTTTCACATAGATTTAGAATCCTAAATCTATGGGTTTTCACTAATGGACGGAGTGATTCAAAGTGAAGGTTTATGTGTATAATTCATTAATGTTTTGTGTATTTATTTTTATTTATATTTATTTATGGATCATCCCTTTCAGTATCCATATGCCTACTTGTATGAACGGATTTGAAAGTGAAATTTAAATCAATACAGCGTTGCAGACGTATAGTCCCCGGGCAACCCATTCGAGGACGTCCCGACCAGGAGCGCATAATGCATCACAAATACCTATTGGTGCTTTACGTCACGACCTTTGGGTCTAACTATCTTGGGTGCTATTATACTAGTGGACCCTTACCCGGATTCGCACGTATGGGTTATAAGATAAGATAAGTTAAGCCTCTATTGACAATTTTATGCAATCTTAACTTATATCTAGAATTTCAAACTTTATTAAAAAGCTTATTAATTACTTAAGCTATGTATAGACACCGTTAATGATAACTTTAATTGTCTTGCTTCTTAGCAAAGGCCTCCCCCAAGTGCTTCCATATTTCACGGTCGTGAGTTTTTCTTTTCCACTGTGTTCCACCTTTTATTCTTAGGTCTTCTCTTTCCCTCTCTTGGGTACCATTCCGTTACTTTTTTTTTTGGGTGAGTGTGGGGTTACCTTATATAAATATACTAGGTTTTGCCCGCGGCTTCGCTCACGTTAGGTACAGTTCTAATAAGTTCTATAAGTTCTTAAGCTTCTTAAAGCATAAGAATGCAATTGAAAATTTAATGGTCGAAACAAGGACGTCGTAGGGATGATATATCCACACTGACTGAAATGTTTCATATTCTCACTGACAAGACTTTACAAACTATTATACTTTTGGGCGGGGCTTTCCAAATATTGGATATTTGAAACACAAACAGGGTATACTGATAAAGTGCACGTTTGTTGCAATATTCGCATTAAGTCTATTTCGGATCTAATATGGGCATAGTTATCCCACTTCTGATATTGAGATTATGTGATTTAAATACAAAATGTGCTTGGTAATTTAGAAATTACCAAGCACATTTTGTGATCACTTTTCTGAGGATAGCTTAGAAGCTATCCTCAGAAAAGTGATGCTATTTTATGATTAATTTTATTGGTGTGTTACATTTCTAAGATAGATAGATTAGATATGAATATCCCACTTTTGATTATGAGCTTTGTTGGATCTATCTAAGCTATCAATGTATAGTGCACTGTATTGCAATCTTCCGATTCATTTTGAAGGGGTGCAATTTCTGAGATAAGAGATGGGAAGGCATGGCTATCCCATTTCTTATTATACATGGGCGAGATTAGTACTTTAGGTAAATGTAAATTTCTAAGCAATCAGCTTATAAAGCACTTTACCTCTTCAGGTTTATGCATCTATAGTGGCAGGAGATATATGTTTCTTTGGACTGCAGTTAAGTATGGACTTAACTTAACTGCATTTTTTAAAAACCGGGGTGCACATATATCCTGCTGTGTAACCTCAGTTGGATTTTACCATGTATGAAACAAGATTCATGTTTCCGTTTAGTTAATTTTGAATTCAACTACCCACACCAACTCAAGAGACGTACAAGAAGTTTTGTAGCTCTCCTTTTCTATAGCGGGTGCATTCACACCTCTTCAAATTTATGCAACTTTAGTAAAAATTGATCATATGCAAAGAATGTTGCACCCAAAGTCATCATGAATAGTCAATTTAATATCGCTTTTATTTCGTTGGTCATAAGATGTAATTTACGTTTAGTCCGTTCAGGTACAGACGGTCAGTGGTACGATAGGTATACTGCATCCCTGTCGGTTTCTACGCGGTCGTAGTGCACTTTAATAGCTTACTAAACTCATCGTTACCAGCCCAGTGGAGAAGAGTATTAATATGTATACTCGATGTAATTTGTCCAACAAAAATAAAATGCAAAATTGAAAAAAATAAGTGTCGCACAATTGGGACAACAATCGTGAACATGGAGTTGAACATAGTGAACTTTGAACATATTGAAAGTCCAATATGTTTGGGACTTTAGAGTTTATTTTAAAAACGAACACAACAGTCTCACCTAGGTTCGCAAACTGCATACAGTGCACCTAAGCTAGGCTATTTTACTAGGAACGCAGAATCGCAGTGGAGTAACAAGAACGTTTCCACTGCCTTACCTATGAACACCATACGCCATTTTTCTCGTCGAAATTAATGAGGCCCTCGAAAAGGGAATTATTTAATCTTTTTATGCACTACATGCTAGCATAAGTTGCTTGACGGCACGTCTTTAACGTCTTTTCACGATAAAATTCAGAAATTATAAATATTTGGCCCAATTAGCCCTGCCGGGGGAACCCAAGACCTCTCATTTATATAATTACCGCGTTCACCACTGCACGACCTCCCTGGTCGTCAAAATAAATCATCTATACTGCAATACACAAAATAGAGGTATCAATTTAACTTAGAGTAGTAATCACAGCAATACTAAACTGTGTCCTGTCGTCGTACTAATCGACTCAAGCTTTTCTGGTAGTTTTTTAAAGTTATAAAGAATGTGATTAAAAAACGTCTCTTTGCAAGTCAGTCCGATAAACGCAAGTACCGTGTATGCTCAGAGTGACGTAGTTCACAACTTTCGCTCTCAATAACCGCAGGTTTCATTATATCGATCCATCCATGCAGGCAGTTCCTAGTGCATCTAGGCGGGAGGCGGGGCTCGGGGTGCATTTCTCACCCCTTGCTACTTATACTTGCCTAGTACTTCGCTCTATAGAAAGTTCCGATGCACTGCAAAAGTGCTTTTTTTACACCACTACAAGGTAGCCCTTGACCTGACCTCTCACCTGATGGTAAGTGATGATGCAGTCTAAGATGGTAGCGGGCTAACTTTGTAACCCACAGCATTTTAATTAAATAAAGCTCTTGTTGCGTACCCCCTTGTTAGTAATTTAGATACGATATTTTTTTTAGAGTTTAAGCTACAGTGCCATTAGTAGGTATATACTTGAAGTAACGGATGCCCGTGACTTCGCTCGCGTGGCAGAATTTTTTTAATTCCCGAAGGCAGTTCCAAATTTTCCGGGATTATGTCACTCTCTGGTATCAACTATCAACACATCTTCAGCTATACCCATGCAAAAAAACACGTCAAGTCGTTGCTCTGTTGCAGCGTGATTGAAGGACAAACTCTATTTATTTTCGTCCTTGGGGTTTTTTTTTTTCAAAAACTGTGAATTACGTATTTTATGACTTTTTACCGAAATTCCAAACATCAAGTTTCATGGCTAGAACTTGATAAGTGATAGTGACTTTCATTCAAACTTTCAATCCCTATATAACTTCTTTGGAATAAAAAAAATATATATGAAGCTCGTACTTCTTTATTTATAATTGACAGCCAAAATACCAAGCTACGTCAATAAAACTTGGAAAATACTTTGAAAAATGAAGGACTTTCATACAAATTAGGTAGGGTAGGAATTTCAAAAACTGTGAAATATGTTTTTCACCATTTTAAACCCAAATATCAAGTTTCCTGGCTTTAACTTGAAAAACGACGGACTTTCATACAAACTTTCAATCCCTATTGAACACCTTTAGAGGCTGGAATTTTTAAAAATTGTGACACATGTGCGTCTTTATTTTTTTCCGAAAGCCAAAATACCAAGTTACGTAGATAAAATTTGAAAAATATCTTGTTAAATAAAGGACTTTCATACAAACTTTCAACCGCTACTCGTATTTTACCTCTTCGGGTATGGAATTTCGAATAAGCCTTGCCAAAATACCAAGTTACGTAGATAAAATTTGAAAAATATCTTGTTAAATAAAGGACTTTCATACAAACTTTCAACCCCTATTTTACCTCTTCGGGGATGGAATTTCGAAAAAACCTTTCTTAATAGGTACTTACTCTCCACAAAGAACACGCCTTCCAAATTTCATGTCTCTAGGAGCAGCTAGTAACTAAAAAACGGTTTTGGGAAAATTTTCCCAGGGAAATGGGAGTTTATATTATGTTTTTTTTTTAAAACATGTATAAGCAATTTTATGAATATCAACTCTATGGGGTTGAATGGTTACATGGAAGTCCTGTATTTGAGAGACCTGAAAATCCGCATTTATCTCATAAGTTGCTAACAATAAAAACCTGTACAAGCTATTTTACGAAATTCCAACCCAATTTAATTTAGAATAAAAAACACAGGTATTGTTATTAACAAAATTTCTGCAATATTAATTTGCTATTTAAAGTATGTACACGCTTCGTTTTGTTTAGTATATTTTCGAGCTCGAACTCTTATTTTTAGTTAGGTACCTTTGACCTGATATTCAAAGAACGTGAGACGCTACTGAGAACCTAAGGTTTCATCTATGTGAAAATATGTTGTCTGATCGCTCTGGGACCTTGGAGTATAAAAGTTTGAAATAAACAAAAGATACTCTGACAGGAGTGAAAGGAAGCCCTCCTACGTCATTCAGCGAGCAGGAAACTTCGCGTAGAAAGTGAAGGTAGGGCAGTAAGTATTCGTCTGAAATTGACTAGTTTCGGGTAGCTCAACAGGCATTGAAACTCGCATTTTCCATGCACGTTATATGAAAAATTATTTTTACCCACGACGGAACGGAGACGGTATATGTTTGCTCTAAGAGGTTGTGCGTTTGTTTGTTTGTGCACTTTTTTGTTACCATTTCCCTAGAAATCTACTAGACAGAAAATATGCGGTTTTATGCAATAGATATACATAACTTCTGACAAGGTTCTTAGATATGTTTTAAGACCACAGTCCACCAAGCTGCAATCTTGATTTTTAATGTTACCATTCGAGATCCGATTCGAGATTCGAGTCCGATTGAGATGCGTTTTTTTTGCATTAGATAATTTGTAAGTATAGCTTGTGAGAAGGCTCTTAGATATATTTTAAGTCCACCTCGTTGCGCTGTCATTAGATTTTTTTTTATTGTCGTTTATTTTTATCGTTTTTCAGAAAAAAGGTAATAACCTTTTTTCTGAAAAACGAGATAAAATTTTCATACAAACCGTGCCCTACCAGCCACGGTAGTCTTCCGGTAGGACGATTACAATAGAGTACGATAGTTTACAATTTCGCGAGTTCGATTATAACCTAACGGTTTTTACAATCTTACGGTGACATATATATTTAGATTAATCTTCTTCTGTCAAGGATGAGTGATGACCGCTGGGCATGAAGGCTAACGTCATGTCCTGGCCCTGCAGGACAGAGTAGAGTGCGCAGGCCATTTTCGAGGTGGTCAGATGTGATTACAAAATTCGCTGGTACAACCTGACCCCAAAAAGCAAAAAAACAGAGACCGTTGGTCTTCTCTGGAGGAGGCCTTCACCCTCAAATATAGAGGGGTTCTTGCTTCTAAAATTAAAATTTATTCAATTTTATTTAATTTTAGTTTTTAATCCTTGCATTAATTTAGTATTAAAAGTTTTACTGCTAATATTACAAATAAGAAAGTGTGTCTGTCTGTCTGCTAAGCTTTTACGGCCCATTTTTTCATCTTCAGGTTGCATCCAGGGGAAGGCAGTCTTGTATGTGTATATGTTTAAATTGTATGTGTGCTTTATTTTGCATCCCTTAAAATTAAATCTCTGAAAAGTTCCTGCGGGAATTTCAGACGAAGTTGCGGGAATCCAGTTAAATATGGGCGAGATAATATAAAAGGTTCTTTTATTTAAGCTTCTTGTTCTTTAGTTACCTAAAGATATCTGCTAACCCGTACGAAGCTGGGGCGAATCGCTTGATTTTGATAAGTGCGTACGCAAAGGCGTTGCACTTCCAAAAATTCATTTCATCAATTAAGTCTACGGAAGATTGAAGATTGATATCGCCTATATTAGTGAGATACTAATAACATGAAATACCCCAATCCATAGCGCGATGCTAAAGCTGTGTGGCGCCATCTATTTCACGATAGTGAAAATGGTGTTCCACGGAAAACAAGTTAATATCAGCCGTCACTCCCGGTTATATCTAAATATATAAACGGAAAAATTGACTGACTGACTAACTGATCTATCAACGCATAGGTCAAACCACTGGATGGATAGGGCTGAAATTTGGCATATAGATAGTTTTTATGACGTCGGCATCCGCTAATAATGCCATGCTTTAGAGCCATTCAAACATCGACTTTACACTAGTAAAGAAATTATAAGATATATTTAACTAAAGATAAATTAACTTAGCTTATTTTATGTTGACTGGATGAATGTTAATGTTAATTAAATCGTTCAGTTAATGGCTATTTCTAACCGACTACCAAAAAAGGAGGAGATTCTCAATTCGGCGCGTATTTTTTTATACGACTGCCTGAAAAAAGGAGTATATTGTTTTCAGGGTTCATGTATGTATGCGAGTTCGTATATTCTACCATAACTTCTATACGCCTGAACCGATTTTGATAAATGAGATATCGTTAGAATCCCTAGCTTAATCAGGGTGACATAGGCTAGTAAAATTTAAAAAAAATTGATGGATTGACCATAGTCCCGCATTAAAGACTAAAGTTGAAAAAAAATATTCGAAAATAAGATTAACTATATAATCATCATCTAGAAAATGATGAGTAGATTCCAAAAATATATAACACTATAGTTCAATATCCAGTGATTCACAAAAAATGGCATCTAATAAAAATGTGAATAAGATTATATTTTTACTAGATTAATTTAGATTTTTAACTTTTTAGTTCGTATTTGGCAGGGCAGTCGCTTTTTAATTATTTTAATTATTACTTGTTGACACCTCTACTCATTACTCACAATTACCAGACCTTTCTCGGAATGAAAAGGGTTTGGTCATAGTCCACCACGCTGGTCAAATAACTACTGAGCCGACTAAGATGCAGTTTTGTGTTATGTATATATATTTTAGATATACTTCTGCGAAGTTCTAATTGTTGTTTCAAAGTTCTAAGGTCACAATGGAGCGTGGCAGTTCATCGTGGGTTTTTTAAAAATTTCAATTTTATTACTTGTGTATGTGTACGCTTAGCCAAGTCCAACTCATTACCCTTTCATTTAAGTATTATTATATTAGTCCACTTCCATAAATTACGTAGCCATGACTTCTTCCTTCTTCCCAACCCTCTTTTTCAAGCGATTTTACCCATCATTGTAGTCTGCAGCAGGCGGTACCTACCGTTCCGCAAAATATGGCCTAGGCACGAGATCTTACTAACTAGATGGTTTTAACTTAGATGGTTTTAACTAACTCATTCTTCTGCATGCGGGCAAGAACTTTCATGTTAGACACTTTAGCAGTCTAACTTATGCGGAACATCCTGCGATACGTCCACATCTCAAAGGCTTCGACCTTTTTACGGAGGTCTTCCACTAGGCTCCATGCTTCGCAACCCTATAAAACTGCAGGCCAAATGTAGCATTGTTGGAAGGTAGGGTTTTTCATATCTACCTAATTAAATAAAATACCAATTCATGTTTTATTTAATTTGAATATATTTTAAAATACATTTAATAAAACTGACTAGTGGAAATCTCGTTAAATTGGACAACTTACTAAAATAATTTGTATAATATCTATATTATAGTCATTTGAAAAAATACTCCTTTTAGGTATCTTAGAATAAGGCCCGGTACCCGCCAGAGTGGAGATGTATTTATCTGACATGATGGATGTTACTTTGTCCGTTTTAGAGTTTGTCTTTCTGAGAATCTGTCCTTAAGTGAACAAAGGATATTATCATTAGCTGTCATGTCAATTATCAAGGATGTTTCAATATTCATATATGACGTGCTGAATTTTATCCGGTAACCGTTCGGCGGATACCGGGCTTGAAATGCTAAAAATAATATTATACCTAGGAGTAGGGTAAATCTAAAAGTATCTTTTAAAGACAGAAAGATACCACATATAGGTGATTTATTGTACGATATCGCAGATCGCTTGAATCTTGTATTTAAATTAATTAAAAAAAAACTAATAATTAATAAGAATCTTTTCTAGTTAGGATGGTCAAATATTTAGCCCTTTAATATTATTATTGTTATCTCAACGAGGATCATGGAAAGCTCTGGGGGAGGCCTATACCCGAAAGGGGTTCTCATCCTAACATGATACTTACGTGGCAATAATAAGATTATTATTAGGTTAAATGTTGTATGACATTTAACCTGATAACTAATCTTATTATTGCCGCTTAATTGTAAATGCATGACATTATTACTATTAAATTCCGACAAGACTAAAATCATTATGACTTTTTCTCAATTTAAAATCTAATCATTAAGGATAAATAATTTTTTATATATTTATTTAATACAATTATACCCCTCTTGACCTAGCACAAAAAATTTGGCCCCATTCCTCCATCTCACCCCGTTTTCCAAATATATCATATATTTGGAAAACGCATTGCATTATATATATAATAATAAATAATAATGTTATATTGGGGTGACAAACAAATCTTATTTAGGGTTCCGCACCCTAAGGGCGCTAACGAGACCCTATTACTAAGGATCCCCGTCCGTCTGTCTGTCATGAACCGTATTAGCCAGACATTAGAAATTTTCACAACATCTATTACCTATTACATAATTGAAATTTTCAGTTAGTGAACTAATACTAAAGCTGCTATGAATAACAACAAATAATGAAAATAAAATAGGTAAATTAGAGGGTTCCATATAATTTTCCTTAGAGGTTCCTTATTTATAAGTACATGCAAGAATCGTACAGAACTCTTTTTTACATATTGGTAGTGGTAAGAAATTTCAAAACAGCTTATATAAATAAAAATAATTATATCTACTTACGAACTACGTCCAATTTAACAAGAGGTGGTCCTTAATATCGAGCCATGACCGCCACTTTATCATACACGACAATTATTTTTCGAAAAAAATAATAATTTTATAGTCAACTAAAAATCCAGGGCCGGATATAGTTACCAAATTTTGAATCTCTAAAATAAATCCAAGTACTTATTTTTTTGGGTTGTTGTTGCCACGACACAAATGTTGGATATTAGTGCATTTAGTCAACTTAAACACATTGCATTTTTATCATCTAAGAAGTTATTCCGGTCTTAATCAATGAAATACTTACTGAAATAAAATGCCTGAGCAATATTTCAACGTTTATAGAATTCAATATAAAAAGAAACTAAGTGCAACATCCATAATAATCTGTCTGCCTGCTACACTTTCACAGCCATCTTTTCAACCGATTTAGTGGTCAATGCTCAATATAAGTACCTACTCTACTTTCCCTTAATCTTATAAGTATCCTGTAATAAATGGATTAATGTTTGATTAAGTTGAATAATAACATAGTACATTATTATTGATTAAACACTGACGATAAATAAAGGGCCGGCTCAGGGTGCGAGCGATAATATCGTAAAAAACATTGTGCGCCAACACTTTTTCATTTATAATACTTAAGTTGGAAACTTTTTCAATATCTTTATAATATATTGAATCGAATCCACCTAGCTATATAATATTATACTTTTTTTTTCCTGAGGAGGAGGAAATTTGCATGCCAACACTTGGTGGTATGTCTGACTTCACCTTTCTCGGTGTTCTACGGACTAAATGCTTCTCCCTTCGCTGGCCGTCCTTGACGGTACTGCAGTGTACTTCAGCTTCAGGAGCTTCGTTATATTTTTGCCTATCAAGTTCGTTGTTTTACTCGTCTTGCTATTATATTACGCAGCGTATTTGCACCTTTATTCGATCCTTCAACACTTCTCAACATCAACGGCAATAGGGTCTAGCCACACTCCAAGATATTTCGTCATTCACGCCATTGATTCCTCATAGAGAACCCTCCAGTGAGAACCCTCCAATTCGTACATAATGGTCCTTTTTACATAGATTTTCCCGCGAGACTGAAAAAATGTTTTCAAGAAAAAAAAATTAAACAAAGTATTAGTATGTCCTATCATAATTATAATAAAAATAAAAAAGAAAAAAAATATATTGCATTATTAACTGTCGTAACAGTTACATTGTAAATTGACAACATTTCAAATTTTTAACATAATAATGATGAACGGTGGCGGCGGGGGACAAAGCGGCAAATATTTTTATATACGACTGCCTGAAAAAAAGAGAATATTGTTTTCAGGGTTCATGTATCTATGTATGTATGTGAGTTTGTATATTCCACCATAACTTCTATACGCCTCAACCGATTTTGATAAATGAGGTATCGTTAGAATCCCTAGCTTATTCCGGGTGACATAAGCTAGTAAATTTTTTAAAAAAATTGATGGGGTGACCATGGTCCCGCATTAAAGATTAAATTTGGAAAAAAAAAATCGAAAATAAGATTAACTATATAATCAAAATCTAATAAATGATGAGTAGATTCCAAAAACTGCCATAATATATTGTAAAAACTAGTCATAATATATTGTCAATTTACAATGTAACTGTTACGACAGTTAATAATGCAATATATTTTGTTTCTTTTTTATTTTTATTATAATTATGATAGGACATACTAATACTTTGTTTAATTTTTTTTTCTTGAAAACATTTTTTTTGTCTCGCGTGAAATTCTATGTAAAAAGGACCATTATGTACGAATGGCTTAACTTTAAGAAATGAAGGTTATATAGTTAAAGGTAAGGTTGCAGACAAAAATTATCTTGAAATGGGGTATTATATCCATCCCCTTAATCGGTTTCTACACGACTCGTAAGTCGTACCTGAACGTTAAATCGCTAGGCGGCTACGTCTTAGCACTATAAAAATATCTCGCATATCCATTTGCATTAGCGCCTAATGCTTATCCATGTATTGTGTATCCGTTATATTTTATCGTATATCCGTGATAATATTTATTCTATCCATGTTAATACTGTGTCTGTCACTGATAGTATGTTATGTTGATATTATATATGTTTTGTCCGTATGAATATTGGTCGTATCCGTGTCTTTGTTTCGTCAATCTGGGTGATAGTCTAGGTAATAAAGCTATTTGACCCCAACAATAATTCCTCAGGAGACGAAACTATACAGTATGATAAAGTATCACGAGTTAAACGTATATTATAAATATCCAATAAAAAATCAGAAAGGAAGTAAGGTTTTTATGCTATACCCAATTGTCAAAGCAGGAAGATAAATTATCGCGTAAAAAAAAATCGGTTTAAATATCGATGTTCTGCATGATTATTTCGTTTGATATTTCGGTTTTTAGTGTAAATATACTACCTACTATTATTTTAAAAAGAAATCGAGAAAATATTCAGTCATCAAAATTAAATTTTAAGTTTAAATATCTAACTTCCGCGTGAATATTATGTTCGATATTTTTGTATAAGTTTTGGTTCATGCCATACTGCAACCCTGCCAAGTTTCAACAACTGAGGATTCAATGCGGGGGTCTCCATACAACGAACCAGCCCATTGCCTAGACTATGAGTCGTCTATCGGCCTAAATGCTAACCAATTTACCTATTTGTAATATGTAAAATAGTTGCTCACCATTTGCTCCACATCGTTTATAATTATTGACAAAAGGGACATCTTTTGACAAATATTACAACGTTGCTTAATAATTTTGGCCGTAAATTTGATGATAATATGTGTGTGTGTGTCGATCCGTTTTTTTTTTGTCCGTGAATTTGCCTACGTCCTGCCCCCCTATTCTCCAACTCAGTGGCAATCAAAAAATTAAAGCCACTCACATATATTTTTTATCCATTGAAGGTTGGCTATGTAATATATTTATTTATTTCATGCCTCGTTGTTCTAGTGGTTAGCATGTTTGACTGCGGCTGACGAGGTCCCGGGTTCGAGTCCCGGGTCGGGCCATAATAAGTGTTGGGTTTTTCTAACTAGAAATTCTCAGTACTAGCCCGGAGTTAGGAAGTTGGCGGTGTTTCACCCCCGTGCCTCGGAGAGCACGTTAAGCCGTCGGTCCCGGTTATTATCCCTAACATGATAATAGTCGTTAAAGCCCGGCATCCCGCATTGGAGCAGCGTGGTGGGTCTAAGCTCTAATACCGTCTCTCCTATGAGAGTGTGCTTGTGCCCAGCAGTGGGACGTTAATGGGCTGTAGTGGTAGTGGAAGCCTTCAATGGATAAAAACATAAATGTCGGTGGCTTTTATTTTATTATAGCCACTGAGATAAAGAATACGGTTACAGGTTGTTTCTTATCTGGCAGGTTGTTGTCCTTTTAAGAAAATTAATCTAACTACTTTTAACTTCTTTTGCATGTTGAGTTAGCCTGTAAGTGTGTAATCAATGATAGTCATTAGATTAAATAACTAAGTTGTAATAGAATAAGCTATAAGATCATTGTATTACCGTTGGCTTCCTATTAAATAAATAAATAAATAAAACTATCATTTTGTTGGTTTAGCCTGATTATTTGAAGCCCTAAGCTCCAAGTAACTTCTTGATGATGTATCCAGGGAGGTTGAAGAACAGCAGGAAGATGAAGAGCGCCCCGACTATCACGCAGCTGTATTTGATGGTCTTTTTGTAGTTCTGCCACGCGATGTACCGGATCAACCTCAATGGGTTGATAAACCACACGAATGACGCGTCTGGACGACTGTAACGGAAACAAGTGAACTTAATTTAACGAATTAAAAAATACGACTGCCCTGCCATATTATTTTCGGAGTTTACCTCCCTAAGAAGCGATTTGCATATATAGCCTTTGGAATCTCATTCACATTTTTATTAAATGATATTTTTTTGTGAATCACTGGATATTCCACTATAGTGTTATATATATTTTTGGAATCTACTCATCATTTTCTAGATGATGATTATATAGTTAATCTTATTTTCGAATATTTTTTTTCAACTTTAGTCTTTAATAAGCGATCATGGTTACCCTATCAATATTTTTAAAAATTTTACTAGCCTATGTCACCCGGAATAAGCTAAGGATTCTAACGATACCTCATTTATCAAAATCGGTTCAGGCGTATAGAAGTTATGGTGGAATATACAAACTCACATACATACATACATACATACATACATACACACATACATACATACATGAACCCTGAAAACAATATACTCCTTTTTTCAGACAGTCGTATAATAAAAACAGTAAAAATTACAAAAAATAATGTTTTTTGTCATTTCTACTTCTTTTTTTTCTAATCAGTCCTTCAGCTACAGAATTCTACTGACTCCTTTTGTATTTTATTTTTAGGCGCATTGACTTTGGATCTGAATAGGTTCCCTCGAAGGTTCCCTTATTTTTTTTTTTTTTTTTTTTTTTCTTTTTTTTTTTAATTATATAGGCCAGCGCTTGGCTGCAATCAGACTTGCTTAAAGTGGTGATGCAGCATAAGGTGGAGCGCGCTTTCCTAGAAGATGCCTATTCACTCTTGATTTGAAGGTACTTATATTAAAAGAGGGGGGGAAAATGGAAGCCGGAAGGGCATTCAATCGAAGCTGAATTTGAATCTCCAATTGAAATTCCCTTCACCGGTCAAGGAGCGGTAGTGGGTATCCGTGGCTTGACAGTCCGCTTGGCCTTTGACCCACCTTCAACAACACCAATATGGTATTTATGTATGTAATGCATGGTTGTAATAGGGATGATGCCTATCTCAAAAATAAATTATTTCTAACTGTTTATTAAATAGAGGGTCTTCAAAAAGTCCTAAAATTCACATCTCTCAGTTTTAATTTTGATAACCATTTTCTAATATAGATTAAAGAAAAAAAGTGCGTTGAAATTTGATGACGTCACAATTGCAAATTTCATACAACTTCCATGCTGGAAGGGCGTTTTTAAGTTTGATAAAGAGTTGCTGATTTAATTGAGTTGTCATCATCCCCATACTATGGTTATAATGATAAATGTAATAATAACAATTACTTTGTATGTAATAGTAATTACAATTTTAGTTTTAATAGTCATAACTGCCTCGTCGGTCTAGTGGTTAGCATGTTTGACTGCGGCTGACGAGGTCCTGGTTTCAAGTCCCGGGTCGGGCCATACTAAGTGTTGGGTTTTTCAGACTAGAGATTTTCAGTACTAGCCCGGAGTTAGGAAGTTGGCGGTGTTCCACCCCCGTGCCTCGGAGAGCACGTTAAGCCGTCGGTCCCGGTTATTATCACTAACATGATAATAGTCGTTAAAGCCCGCCAACCTGCATTGGAGCAGCGTGGTGGGCCTAAGCTCTAATTCCCTCTCTCCTATGAGAGTGGAGGCCTGTGCCCAGCAGTGGGACGTTAATGGTCTGTAGTGGTGGATGTAATAGTAATATTTTTGTTAAGTGATATGAAATTTAAAAAGAAAAAAACGAGTTGAGTACGAAATTGCATTTTTTTTTGGTTTCACGTTCATTGGATAATCTATCGGCTGCCTATCTAATCTATAGTTGACTAATTAATCTAGCACCCTTCTATTCCTAGAAATCTGTTTGTTAGTTTGTCTGAAGGCTGAACGGTTGCTTTTAGTCACCAACTCATTACCCTTCAGGCAAGGCCGTGATATCCATATTATGATGCCACGTATAAACTATTATAGAAAAGATTTGTTTGATTGTTTGTTTGTAATGGATAAACTCAAAAACTATTGCACCGATTTTAAGAATTCTTTCACCTATGGAAAGCTACTTCATCAACAAGTATCATAGGCCATATTTTATTAAAAAAAAATTAGAAAACCCTACGAAAATTGAAATACTGTGAATTAGGTCAAAAGAAATCGTGTCATCTGGGAGCTTTCGTGTCGTGCGCTGAGTAAATAGTTAAAGTTAAACGAAAACAATGTGCGGTGGAAATGTTTCTCACAAAAAGTAAATTTAATATAAACCTTATTTTATGGTATCGTGCATACCTAAACGTATGAGAATGGATACACGAAATTGAGCTCTAATTCAATGCTGTCATGGTTTATTTTACTTTGACGCCGAACTTTGACGATTTGATCGACAATTCTTACACAATCGGGGGGCTGATGTGCTGCCCAGTGCCCACCGGCTATATTGGGTTTGGATTTTCATAATGATAAGTGCTACCCGTGTGAAGCCACGGCGGGTCGCTAGTATGGTTTAAGTTGGTCAGCCCGGGTTTTATAATATACCTACCCCTTCAAAGATAGTCAGCTTTCAGTTTATAAAACAAAAATTGGCATGCAAAAATCTGTAGGTAGGTACTCAGTCAGCCAGTGTAGACTGAGTAAGTCTTTGGTGGTAAATATGGCAAATCTAACAGCAAATCCTGGTCTGGACGCTTATACAGCCATTCTTTTACGCAGATAGGAGTTGATTTTTCAAAATTATAAACATACCCTCTCACTTAAATGTCAGACATCTTCTCTCCAGTGAAGAAAGCATCGTCCTTCAGCTCTACGTCTTCAGTATTAAAGACGATCACCCTCAATTCGTATGGTTTGGGCTTGCGGGGCGAAATATCTACAGGAGGGCCGGGTGGAGGCGTATACATTGGGAACATGTCCACCCACATTAGAAGTCGACCCTGTTCGATTCCTGAAAGTTATTTGATTAAATGATTTATTTATTTCATGTAGGACAACTTGTGGCACTTACGAGTATGAAACGTTAAGACTCTACCACCGGTTCGGAAAGCTGATTCTACAGAGGAGAGCCGGCAATAAACTCAGCAGTTGCTCTTTTCATAGAAAAGAAAAGGTTACAATATGTAGACAACACAGCACATACGTTACAAGTATTACACTGACTTGTGGATCACTGGATGCGAGGTCGGTTGCTTCCATGCAACTTTGTCGTTAATAAAATCATCGATAGTGTAATAACCTCCACTTAACAAATGCTGTTTAACACAGTCTTTAAATCTATGTAATGGTAAATCCAGAAACTCTTTGGGAACTATATTATAAAAGCGTACGCTCGACCCCACAAAGAATTTCTGCACTTTGCGCAGTAGCACTATAAACAATAACCTACTTTGTTTTATGTACCTACTTCTTAAGAATCCGTATCCCCGTTAACCGATTTGTTATGAACTTTTGACGAGCTTTGTGCATGAGATATTAGAATTATGACAAAAAGAAATTAAATTAAAACATTAAAGATTAACCCCTCCCTAGTGGACTGTTGCAAAAAAATATAAATTTTATTAGAATAGTGAAATTCTCATTCTCGCAGAAGACGTTTACCATTTTTACACTTTTGCGTGTCACTTTTGACCCATATAAATCCACGAAAAAGAATTATAAATGACTTATAAAAAATACTAATATGATAACCACACTCTTAAAATTGGACTGTTGCGATTCGTTTTTATAAGTTCCATACAAAATTAGTTAATAAAAAAATCAAATCAATGTGCACGCTTTATCAAAATTTACGCATCACAATAACCTGTATTTATTGAAAGTTTGGCGAATTTACTGATTAAATAAAATTTCCCATGAATCTTTAGTATTTAAATAACATAAATTGTAAACAAATTAAGTTCTATAAAATACCTATATGACCAAAAAAAATTATCAAAAGTATCATAAAGTCACGTGTAAAATGGATCGCCGACTGCACGACCGGCATACCGAGCCACAGAGTACATTATTTATAGTGGTATAGAGTTGCTACTCGACTTTCAATGTACAGCGACATCTATCGGGAAGTTGTCTAACTAAAATATGTATATATATGTCACCGTAAGATTGTAAAAACCGTTAGATTATAATCTAACTCGCGAAATTCTAAACTGACGAAAGATTGTAAACTGTTCCATGTTCTGAGTGTTAATTTTTGAAATATTCATTTTATTTACGTTTTCTTGTCTCTTTCTTATAGGTTAGGTTAGGGTTCGACATAAATAATCAAGTAGTGCCCGGCGTGCGGCCGGGCACTACTTGATTACGTTAGGTTTTATCGGGTTTAAATACCTATCAGATTACAATCTACCGGAAAATAATGCGTTAAATTATAATCTTTCGACAGTTTAGAATTTCGCGAGTTAGATTATAATCTAACGGTTTTTACAATCTTACGGTGACATATATAACCTTAGCACAATGCTATAGTACTATATATTCCAAAGTATATTGTATAATAATTTATCTTAATTATTACAAGATCATCTAATTCTGCAACTATAGAACTATGTGATCTTGTAATAATTAAGATAAATTATTATACGATATAAATACAAACTGTAAAGATGTTCAGATGTTAGTAAATGAAACGCATGTTGATTATTTTCTCTTATATTCTCAATTACAAAAAATATACATAAAGTATAACAATTATTCCACAGTTTCATGTTTTCACATCGTACACACTTAATACACACTCTAATAATATAGTTTCACATTGTAACGAATTTATCAAAAAAATAATAATTTTGTCCACCCCACCCAGCATCCGGCATGCCAGAAAACGTCAATGTCAATGTCGAATTTCAAACTTTAAAATGGCGGCTGTCCATGTTTGGAAATTAAAACACAAATGTTTCATTAAACTTCTAACTCATTCAACTAAACTAAATTTATAACAGATAAATCTTTATAAATTATGTAACTCATATACTGCTCAAAAAAAAAGTTTTATAAATTATTAGCTCTGTGTTTATATAAATGGCAAAATCTTTAATTTATCTAAAACATAAGCTTCTGAACGAACACTTATTTCAGCGCCATCACAGACCCTGATCACAGACTTTTAAGTATACATACTTTCAGTACAAGATAAGCACCATGAGCGCCATCCTTTAGGGAGTTGTGGAACTAACATCCCCATACAACAGAAAAATGTTCTAAGTGCAAAGGCCCTGTACCGAGCCGAGCGCTCTTCGAGGGAGGACGTGTTGCTGGATGGGCTCTTTTGTATGTGTGCGTGAGCTCTCTAGAAGCCTTTGCAAAAACATGTTGCTAACAATACATAGCGCGACTGCCTTAGTTTGATGAGCGTAGAATGTTAGGTTCTGGATCCGATTTTATCGATATTGAATGAATGCGTGATACGTATTTAATTATTAATTAATGCGGATCAGTTTTTTTTAATAACTATTAAATAATTTTGTATTTTCTCGTAAATCGGTATTTAAGAATACGTAATATTATATGGTATGGGTTTTGAACTTACTTTCCTGAAGAATTATATTTTCTTTGGAATTGTAATTGACAAACTCAACAGGGCATACGTTGTTGCTGAGAGATTTAGGCAGATGCCGTTTTCATAGCACTACTTATATTGAAATTTATTTTTATCCTCTACAAGCTTAGCCTTCGACTGCGATCTCACCTGATGGTAAGTGATGATTTCTCTTCTACATGGCATCGTATCGGAGCGCTCAACGTCTTTGCCGGTAGGGTGGTAATAATTAGCCACGACCGAAGTCTCCCGGATCCCCAGACCGGAGAAAGATCAGAAATTCTAATTCCCAAATGGATCGTAAACAATACTACTTATCACGGGTCAATGAAAGGCACCTATTATAAAATGGTTTCATTGTTAGCATAGATTTTATTTATTCTTTTATTTTTCGATAAAAATACAGAACAATTTTATTTATATATTTAGTACTAAGCTTAAAAACTAAACTTAAAAATTTAAAGGACATGTACAAGGACAACTTATCTCTTGAAGAGATTTCTTTCAGCAACCCTAGAATGTGAGAATGGTGAAAAATAGATAAAGCTGAATAGGTACTTATAAACTAGGGAATAGAAAACTTAACAATATTATAGGTCATAAAATATTAACGCAACAATCTGAAATGCTTAAACGAAGAAGCTCATCATTAATACAATTTAATATGTACTTTATCCTAAGCTGCATAAGGTAGTTTCTCGAAGTTTTTGACTTTTACTTGTATTTGCATTTGCATTTTACTTGCATTTAAGAGGGATCTCTTACCTAAATTGATCCAATTGCATGGCCCGCGTGAAGTATGGTATTTTTATATTACTTGATACTTGAAAGGGTCGCTTATTTACGACCTAATCCCATTCAAGTGCAGATTGCACCTGCATAAAACACAACTAAACCTATTTATCGAATACTTGAACGCTATTTTTATGGTTTATCAAAATTACAATGGTATTTCCAAAACAAATTGCAAATGGTAGGGATGTCTATATTTTTACATTCTATAAATACCACAAACCTTTTACTGTCACTTTTCTAGTCGTTAGCGATCATTGAGGTACTCTGCTCTGCTCAACTGTTTCCAACAAAACCATAAAAGTTTACTGTTTTTCTGATCTTGGCATCTATATATGGACTTTGACAGTGGAATCAGTGAAAATAACATTTAGACCCTTTGTAATTTTATTGGAGTATTCGCTTCTGGATTGGATTTTACTTGTTTTATATATTACAAGGTAAGATTATTTAATATTCGAAATCAGTTACCTGAAATATTTGAGATGTTGATATTTAATTGATTAAATTGATAGGCCGGTTGCATAGTTACTAGCCACGGCTGAAGAACAGACGAGAGCAGAGAAAATCAATACTAATATTATAAATGCGAAGGTGTGTTTGTCTGTCTGCTACGCTTTTACGGCCATCTGTTCAACCGATTTTGATGAAATGTTGTATAGGGATAGTTTGTATCCCGGGGAAGGACATATGCTACTTTTTACGTACGGAATCATAAAACTACTTAAAACATCATCTAGTTCAGAAATAAAATCCCAATATTATATGTATAATTATATATTATTATAAATTAGTGATCATTATCTATCGTATCGTACATTCTCCTATCTTATAACTGTAAACTATTTTGTTATAATATTAAATACTACAGAATGCCCGCGATAACGTCTGCGTGGTTTGAGGTTTTTTGGTTCCCGCGGGAACTCTTTAATTTTCCGCGATAAAAATTAGCCTATGTGATATTCCAGACTATAATCTATCTTAGTGCCAAATTTCAGCCAGATCTGTTTAGCCGTTGAGGCGCGATTGAGTAACAAACATCCATACATCCATCCATCCAAACTTTCGCATTTATAATTTTTTTAATATAGACTTTCCATTTTAATAAAATCGTACTTATAGCGCCATTTTGCTTTCAGCTTTCGCCTAGCTTCCAAGTAAATAATGGTTAAACTGTGAAACGTAAAATCTTCGGTAAAAAAATTTTTAAACTGTTCTATGGTTAGAGCTACGGCAATATTGTCTTGTAACGGCATCAAATTTTGCCAAAGTATGCAAAAAACTTTGGAAGGGGGAAATATTAGCTCAGCACCTGTTGTCAAGGCGATGTTTTATAGCTACCCTTTATCTATACAATATGGCAGAGAAAACGAACTAACGAAGCTGCTGCTTTGGAACAGCTGCCTAACAAGAAAACATCAAAATTCAAAGATACGGCCTTTGCATAGACTGAATTTTTTTTTTCGTGGCCACGCCAGATTCTTTGTATAGCAAAGTTTATACATTTAGAAATAAAATAACCTCAATCTGCCTTTGGAACGGATTCTGAGGAAGCCGTAAAAGCAAAAAAAAATTAAATGTGGAAATCAATACAACAATCAGTGACTCTAAACAACCCCCCATAACCCTTATCGGTTCCTACACGATCTCGTACTGGAATGCTAAATCCCTTGGCGGCACATCTTTGCCGATAGGGTGATAAATAGCCACAGCCAAAGCCTTCTTGTAGTGCTCAATTTGCGAATTCAAAATAGGGTAAGGTTATAATTATATCTTTGAACTTATCATGCTTACAATTTAATTTTTACCTTATCAAAAACAACATAAGGTATGTTTTGCACGACATATTTTAACACAATATATTTTCTTATTCAAACTTACTTTGGGCAAGGGCATTGGTAATAAACTTTTTATTTATATAGCATTATGTTTTGTTAACCAACTACAAGTTTTTTTTAACTTTTAGTGGTCTTGGATCTACCTAAATTGATGCAATTGCATAGTCCGCGTGAAGTATGCTAACATTTACATATCCTGATAACTGAGAGGGTCCGTGTGTCTTTGATATTATTTATGACTAATCCTTTGCGCGTGCTAACTACACCTGCGTAATACACAATCCCAATCGCTTATCTGTGAGTGGTTTTCAAAATAACAATGGTGTTTTGAGATAGTCTAATTACTTTAATGACCCATGTAATAAAACTTGGCCAATAATCGTGTACCTTAATTATTAGTAACAATCAGATAGCCTAGGTTTTAAAACTTAAAAAATCAAATATTTAATGATAAGTAAATAAATGAAAAAACATGTAGGTGTACCTAGTTTTTAGTCTTACATATACCCGTGTGTAAGTATATTTTATAAAAGTATATGTATGCCAAATAAACATTTATTAAAATAAATAATAATAAAGTAATAACTAAGATTATAAAAATTTATTAACAAGTGAAAATAGTATGAACTTGACTGCACAAAGTATCAAAGTATCTTTACCGGCCTATGCCGTCTTTGTGTGAGTGCAGCTAACGGCCTTACTGTGCGGTATACCTACAGATTCCAAAATTGGCCGAGCGCGCGGTAGAGCGGGCGAGAATACGGATCCTTATGTGTTTACTTTATATTTTTACTCGCTGATGCCCGCAAATTCATCCGCGTGGTTAAAGTTTTTCTTTGATTCCCGTGGGAACTCCATAGTTTTCCAGGATAAAAAGTTGCCATCACGATGTCACTCTCCAGGTCCTCAACTATACCCATGCCAAAAATCACGTCCATTCGTTGCTCCGTCGCGGCATGATTGAAGGACAACCGAATAAACCAACAAACAAACACTTTCGCATTTATAATATTAGTATACTGTTTGTGTAGCAATAAAGATTTTATCTATCTACTATTAATCAAACACACAATATTAGATTTTTTATCAAATATACACTCAACTACACCGTCCACGGGTTAACAATACGAAAGTGTGCCTGTGTCTCTCTGTTTGCTACGTTTTAACGGCATATCTTTTCAACCATTTATGATTAAAATTGGAAAGCGATAGTTGGTATCCCGGGCAAGGACATGGGCTACTTTTTATCCAGGAAAATTAAGGCATTCCTACGGGAAAAAACCTAATCCATGCGGGAAACATCTAGTAATAAAACAAAGGCGATACAATATTAGCAACTATGTATTATACTTATTAATACAATAATTTTTTTTTTCTTATAATAGTTACAATAATTTATTTGAATTTTCAACAAAGAAATAAAAGGAAACTTAATATTATTTAAAGTCTTAAAAATATAATAATTAAATTTAAATTAAAAGGACAGCTGAGGCCTTCAATTAAACGAGGCTGTAAATTGCTATTAAGGCCGAGACTTGAGTAGTACTTTTCTCTAATTTGCGAGGAAACAATAAACATAATTTGTATAGTAAGCTTTTCTACTTTGCCGATAGTGGCTTTGGCTTACCTTATCTCATCAAGGAACAAGAAGAACGCTATAATCCGCTAAACCTTTATTATTATAGCGAAGTTCTTGTTCCGTGTTTATCATGGGCTTTCACAAAGTAATGCCTGCTTCTATCCAATATTTATATTAACTTACGCTAAAACCTCCTGTTATATAAAAAATATTTCCTATTTGAGTTGCAATAAGAAAAGATCCAATTTACGTATTGTTATTCTTAAATAATGAAGCAAATTCCGAGGAAAAGATTTATCATGCCCTAAGTAAACGACTCGGAGGTGAGCAAAAATTCAAGCTATTTTAGTAAATATTATAGAGGTCAAGTGACAGTTCAAAAGTCAAGTGACAACAATTATTGGTCATATATATATACTAGCTGATGCCCGCGACTCCGTCCGCGTGGATTGAGGTGTTTTAGGGGTATGAAAAATAGATAGTAGCCGATTCTCACACCTACTGAATATGCATATAAAATTTCATAAAAGTCGGTCAAGCCGTTTCGGAGGAGTACGGTAACTAACATTGTGACATGAAAACTTTATATATAAGAAGATATTTTTTTTTTGGGTCATAAAACTGGTAACAACTAACAATCATTGCCTTAACTTATAATAATTAGACTTAGGTAAAGATTGAGATTGCACCTTCTAGATATGACCACAACATGCAAAATTAAAGTGTCGCTCTAATAGCAAACTAATAACAATCAAAGACAATAACAATAACCCGCTTAATAGTAACTAAAGTACGAAAAGTAGATTTAAATGTTAAAATACATTGAGAAAAAGATAACAAATTACTTGAAAATATGTTTTAGCTGTTTTTTAAATGAGGTTAAAGAACTAGTAAATAGGTCGCAACTATTTCTGTGAGCATTAATAAAAGTGCAAATGCGGTACACCCGCGCATGTTGGCCTGCATTGGTAAACAATTGCATCATAATCGGATTGCAATATAGATTGATATAGTTCATCAGTTTTCGTTCTTAGACCTCTTACATTTTGATAAAATACACTAAAATTGAATGTGAAAAAAGTAAATAAAACGTAAGTGCATGCTTAGACTGTATATAATAAAAAATCAAAGGAATCCAAAATTACATTGCGCTCAACGCATCTACACTTCTTATCAGAATCGGCGGGGACTCATCATTTCGGCGCACAAAAATACGTCCTCCACGCATACCCATACGTATTTGTAATTTTTTTCTTGAGCGGCTATTCTGGTTGCCGCATGTAAATGTTTATTATTTGGAGATAAATGTTCTGTGACATAAACTTGCTGTTTATTTCCAGCTATACCCAAATGCGAGGTGTTGAGTTTGTCGCTAGCATGGTTTTTATTAAACTTTCTTACAGCTGTCTCAAAATTGTCTCGTTAAGTGGGCTTGATAATTTAACAATAATACTGCGAGGACGTTTAGACTCAGCATTCATTTTTGCTACTCGATGAAAGTTGACTATGTCGCTGACCCCTACATCAAAGTTCACCACCTTAGCCATTTGATTTATAGTGGTCAGTAAGTTTACTGAGCGATGCTCTGGAACACATTGAATTTCTAAATTACACTCACGTGATTGTTGCTCCATTTGAGATATTTTGAGTTCAATTTCAGATGATTTGGAGCGCAACTGCGAGTTTTTAGACTCAAGTTGTGATATTCTTTCTGATAATTTTTCATTCAAGACTAATTGGTCATCATGACATTCAGCCAGGTAAGTGATGGATTTAATTGCCTCCTTTAATTCAGCCTGTACAGCCGTAAACTTCGAGATAACGCCTTTGACTTCCTCTTGTAACTTTTGAAGTGTCCCGTTGAAGTCGTCCAGAGTTGATTGCTGAGATTCGAATTTTTTACACATCTCTGTACGGAAACTGCGTATTTCTCTCACACGCTGGACATATCCACTTAGATCGGTGAGTAGTGTATTCGTCGTAATTAACGCATTCCGAGTGATAAAGGCCATTTACAAATAGAACACTTCCGCAACAATACTGTACAATTCACCCAAGTTCCGAATTAGAATCGCAAAGATAAAAAAAAATTAAAAAAAAAAAAAAATTACTCTTGTCTCTGATCGAGGTTCGAACACGCACAGAGCCAACCTGAACTTCATATTAACGACGAATTATGTAAAGTAACCATAGCGTAAAGGCGTAAACAGTCAAATAAGTGGAAATTGTGCAATGTATTTGATTTCAAAAACTACACTTGCACTTATAGTAATAATGTTCACTAATTTTAATATTGTTTACTTATAATTTAGCTTGATATTTCGTTTAGTGTCACTTTCTTTGTTAATATTTTGTAAGTAAACTGGTAAACAGAAATATACCCTCACAGCTTCGATTGTTCATGAAACTAGTTGTTTGTTTGGCAAATTTACTTATTTATACAGTAATTACACGTTCAATGCGTGAATAAAACTAAATAAACCGTTTATACAGTAGATTATGTACACTTTGTTTAAACTTTAATCAATTTTGCATGTTTTACACCCGTTATGGTTTGGTTTGACAACCGTTAAGGCCTGAAAATTTTATTATAGTTTTTACAGCTATTTATGCACTTTATACGTAGATAATATTTGTACACATTTATCACACTATATTGGATCCATTTAACGTACGACAGTCACTTTATATCATTTAAACTTCATTTCAAAACAAATTGAAATGAAGATATATATATATATGTCACCGTAAGATTGTAAAAACCGTTAGTAGTCTAACTCGCGAAATTGTAAACTATCGAAAGATTGTGAATCGTTCAATGTTCTGAGTGTCAATTTTTGAAATATTCATTGTATTTACGTGTTCTTGTCTGTTTCATGTAGGTTAGGTTAGGGTTCTACATTAATAATCAGGTAGTGCCCGGGCATTACAATCTAACGCGTTAATAAAATAATGCGTAAAATTGTAATCTTTCGACACTTTGCGATTTCGCGAGTTAGATTATAATCTAAGTATATTCTTATATTCTTCTTCTCGCGTCGTTTTCTCAACTTTGAGGGTTCTGGCCCCTCAAGATATTACAGCCTTCACGGTGTTCCGCCATCTCTTCCTATTGGAGGCGGTGCGGAAGGGACTGCAGACCGGATTGTCGACCGCTTCTTCTATTAGGTCAGACCAACGTCTCGAGCTTCGTCCGCGGGTTCTCTTTCTTTCAACCTTGCCAGTGATGATGAGCATTTCAATGCTGCTTGATTGAATGCAATGTGACCGAAGTAGTCGAGCATCCGCCGCTTTTTAATTTATTAATTATCGACACATTGGTCTTGTGTTCTGACCAAGAAATATTGATCATCCGCCTCCAGCACCACATTTCAAAAGCATCAATCCATTTCTGGTCGGTGGATGTGAGGGTCCACGTCTCGGCACCACATAAGAATATGGAAAAGACTAGGTGCAGCTTTGTCCGTGGGGTAGTAAGTGTTTTACTTACGCCTCAATGTCTTCTTCTTTCCCGCTCTTGAGGGGCACTTTGACGGTGTCCCCTTTGCCGATGACGCTAATGTCGACCTTCAGGTAACCTTTTGGGCCGCTCATAATATCGTCCGGGTCCATGAGCAACACCCACTTGTGATAGAACTGGCGGTCTGAAACAGAAGATGTATTTTTATTCCACTACAAGTTAGCCCTTTACTGCGATCTCAAATGATGGAAGTGATGACGCAGTCTGAGATGGTAGCGGGCTAATCTGACAGGGGTATGGCAGTTATATTAAATGATAAATGATTTATTTATTTCATGTAGGACAACTTGTGTCACTTATGAAACGTTAAGACTCTACCACCCTTACCCCAACTTTTTTTAGATTAGGCCCATACTCCTAGTTGGTTTCTACACACTGGTACGACCAGACCAATAAATCACTTGGCGGTACGTCTTTGCCACAGCCGAAGCCTCCCACAAGACCAGACCAGAGAAAATTAAAAATTCCCAGATTGACCTTGCCGGGAATCGAACCCGGAACCTTCCACGTTAAGACAACATCGCTAAACACTGTGCCAGGGAGGTCGACAAAATAGGATACGCCCGCAACGAAGAGTTCACCAGACCTAAGGATGTCTTTCCACCAGACATGTGCTACTTTGCTAAGCTACGAATGTGTGAAGCCCACCAATTCGTCTATATCAAGATGATATCAAGATATCGTCCTTTGCGCAACTCTAACCCAAAATATTATACTTAGATTTAACTCCTTATTTTAAATTTTTTTTCGTCAATATTAACACATATTCAGACAAGTAAATAATTCATTCATTCAAGCACGCAAATTAACGGAGCACTCAAATCTGGACACACGGCCGCTCACACGAAAAAAAAAACACTTCCGATTTCACGACTATTGTGAGTTCCCTTTCCCTTACTTTCACGACTATTGTGAGTTAGCACCATTTTCTTTCAATTTTGTGGAGGACCCTACAAGAGACCTATGTCCAGCAGTGGACGTCCATCGGTTGACAATGACGGCGACCCTTTTCAGAGCAAACCTCGCAACAAAAGTTATCTGACGCATCGACAGAGGAAAAGTTGGGCGCGAAACATAAAAAGGTTCAAAAAGCTTTATCCCAACTACGGAATTAATATTGCAAAATCGTCTTTCTGTCGCTTGCTATATTTTAAAATTGTACTTTACAGATAAATAATAAAAATATTTACAAACTATTAGCCTACTACAAAAATACGATAAATTTTATATTTACAAAAAATTTAAACGGTTAATAATAATTGGCACCGACTCCTAAAGATATTATTATAGAACTCTATTAACTTTTTTAAATATACTTAATATATTCGGTAATAAATTCAAATATTTTTTTAGCGTTTGCAGTTATTGAAGTCGGTTTTTATTAATTTTAGAATTTTTTTATGTCACAATTTTTACTGTTCTACGTGTAGGTTAAAAACCTACTGTTTTTGTAAGCTATTACACTGATTGCGAGCAATTTACTCTTATCCATTGTTCCGTTCTCCATGTCCGAAAATATTTTGAGATCTGCACTCTCTGTAGTATGATCTATCAAACAAAAAAGAATCATCAAAATTTATTCATAATTGGCGGAGTAATCATGTAAAAAAGATACAAAAACATACAGTTCAATTGAGAACCACGTCCTTTTTTTGTCGGTTAAAAATATTAACCATCCAAATGATACACACCATACATATTTATGAACTCAGAATTTTCTCCTCTATCATTTGACAGCTCAATTCCCACTCGATACATTAGCAAAAAATATTAGAGATCCCAAATTTTTTGGATGTATCATACGTCATTTCAGTTTTGTTAGTACAAAGGAGCTTGTCTCCTGGACCTAATGGTCGTTATAATTAACGAAAAATAAGTATAAAGCTGAGTTAAATTTCTCATCAAAGGACTGGGCTCAATTCTATTCCGTCCGTGTGCGTTGACCGTAAACCAGCTCCACTATTGTGTAAGGAAATCTCAATCGTAATCGTTTGTCAAACGTAAAATTCGACCTGTTTATTAAGAGTTCACAGATGACTGTACGTCGAAAAGCATATATGAACTCCTTAAACAGTTCGAAATAATACGTTTTAAGCTTGCAAATGATTACAATTTGCTTCTGATCACTGATCACTATCTCCAGTGCATGAAACCGATATCCATTGTTAAGGATCAAATTGTTAAATTGGAGGCTTAAATCCGAAAATTATCCATTTACCGACTTACGCTAATGATGCGTTAACCAGTACAATCGATTGCGAAGGAAATCGCTGGAACAGGCTTACGGGGTTTAGCAACTGGAATGATTCAAACGAGCCATTATTTGAAATGGAAAATTGCTTTTTATCTCAGTAAGAGCATAGAAACTCAAATTAAACTATCTGGAAAAGTACGACTACCAGAATTACCTACTTGTAGGTAACTGATTCAGTGGAGCCTATATGAATACAAGGAATTACACCCACCCTAAAGGCACCCTAAAGACCTTGGATTACCATTTGATTCCTACCGTTATTGGTCATGATTTTCTCGACGCAAGGGGCATGGAACGAATGGGGTCTCAGGTACTATTTATAGTTTTATTGATTAACGATTAGTTCATATTATTTGTAGGTATTTCAAATAATTGTTGGTTATTTTACCTTTAGTTTTATTACTTATATTGTGGGAACTGCCTCGTTGGTCTAGCGGTTAGCATAGTCGACTGTGGATCAAGAGTTCGATTCTGATTTCGAGACTGGGTTCGATTCCCGGTCATACATAAATGTAGTTAAGTACTGGGTTTTTTAGTTAAGAAATTCTCAGTGCTAGCCCGGAGTCGGAAGTTGGCGGTGAGTCACCCCCGTGCCTCAGAGAGCACGTTAAGCCGTCGGTCCCGGTTATTATCACTAACATGATAATAGTCGTCAACCCGCATTGGAGCAGCGTGGTGGGTCTTAGCTCTAATTCCCTCTCTTCTATGAGAGTGGAGGCCTGCGCCCAGCAGTGGGACGTGAATGGTCTGTAGTGGTGGTGGTGGTGGTGGATTGTGGGATTTGCTATGATTTTGTTTTCATCTAAGAAACCTGTATATCAAACAAGGCGAAGAAGCTTATGCATTGAGGTCAAACCTCTGTGGTTTTTTTCAATGTGTGTATTATAAAATTTGTTCTTTCATAGATAAATTAAAAAGTCTTTTTAGCCTTAACATAAGTAGACATAACAGATCTGTTCAGCCGTTCTGGCGTGATTGAGTCACAAACATCCATCCATCCAAACTTTCGCATTCATAATACTAGTTTACTAATTTGTTAGAGTCATAACGTTTCATAAGTGACACAACTTGTCCTATGTGAAATAAATAAATAATTTATCATATATCATGTTTAATTTCTATTGTGTAAATGATTGTAATATTTCTAGAAAATAAATTGATTTACTAATATTATTATTATTTTTTATTTATATATCAATAAATAAAAAATAATAATATTATTATAAAATCAATCTGTGTGTATATTTATACAAGCCATTGCATCTCAACTTTGTTGTGCCCTTAGTTACTAAGCCAAATTTGTATGTTATTGTGAAATAAATAAATTCTTAAATTCTTAAAATCATGTTTAAATGAAAGGGTTTCATTTGTATAGTATTAATTAAAAAAATACGTACCAGGTTGGTTCCACACGGTCGCTACGAAGAATTTGAAGGTTCCCAGCAGCTTGTTCGTTCGCAGGTGACGCGAGTGCATGACCTGTAACATAAAGTAAAAGTAAAATATACTTTATTGTACACAAAGAATTGAAAAGACAAAAACAATAATATTAATAGATACGGCACAACAGGCTGAACATACCACTCTGAAGTGAATTAAAACGTAAGAATGATGGCTACTGTGTAACGATTTGGCGCTAACTATACACCGATTTTATACCCTATACTGACAGCGCTTACTTAGTCACCTTTAGTGCGAAAACAAAAATACTTTTTTTATATTGCGAGGTAGGCTTGCGATTGACGACAATCGTGCTTAATACAAAGCAATAAAAAAAAATCGGACCCTTATTACAATACACCGATTTCATACCCTAGACAGACAGCGCTTACTTAGTCACCTTTAGTGCGAAAACAAAAATACTTTTTTTATATTGCGAGGTAGGCTTGTGATTGACGACAATCGTGCTTAATACAAAGCAATAAAAAAAAATCGGACCCTTATTACAATACACCGATTTCATACCCTAGACAGACAGCGCTTCCTTAGTCACCTTTAGTGCGAAAACAAAAATACTTTTTTTATATTGCGAGGTAGGCTTGCGATTGACGACAATCATGATTAATACAAAGCAATAAAAAAAAATCGGACCCTTATTACTATACACCGATTTCATACCCTAGACAGACAGCGCTTACTTAGTCACCTTTAGTGCGAAAACAAAAATACTTTTTTTATATTGCGAGGTAGGCTTGTGATTGACGACAATCGTGCTTAATACAAAGCAATAAAAAAAAATCGGACCCTTATTACAATACACCTATTTCATACCCTATACAGACAGCGCTTACTTAGTCACCTTTAGTGCGAAAACAAAAATACTTTTTTTATATTGCGAGGTAGGCTTGCGATTGACGACAATCATGATTAATACAAAGCAATAAAAAAAAAATGGGACCCTTATTACAATACACCGATTTCATACCCTAGACAGACAGCGCTTACTTACTCACCTTTAGTGCGAAAACAAAAATACTTTTTTTATATTGCGAGGTAGGCTTGCGATTGACGACAATCGTGCTTAATACAAAGCAATAAAAAAAAAATCGGACCCTTATTACAATACACCGATTTCATACCCTAGACAGACAGCGCTTACTTAGTCACCTTTAGTGCGAAAACAAAAATACTTTTTTTATATTGCGAGGTAGGCTTGCGATTGACGACAATCGTGCTTAATACAAAGCAATAAAAAAAAATCGGACCCTTATTACAATACACCGATTTCATACCCTAGACAGACAGCGCTTACTTAGTCACCTTTAGTGCGAAAACAAAAATACTTTTTTTATATTGCGAGGTAGGCTTGCGATTGACGACAATCATGCTTAATACAAAGCAATAAAAAAAAAAATCGGACCCTTATTACAATACACCGATTTCATACCCTAGACAGACAGCGCTTACTTAGTCACCTTTAGTGCGAAAACAAAAATACTTTTTTTATATTGCGAGGTAGGCTTGCGATTGACGACAATCATGATTAATACAAAGCATTATAAAAAAATCGGACCCTTATTACTATACACCGATTTCATACCCTAGACAGACAGCGCTTACTTAGTCACCTTTAGTGCGAAAACAAAAATACTTTTTTTATATTGCGAGGTAGGCTTGCGATTGACGACAATCATGATTAATACAAAGCAATAAAAAAAAATCGGACCCTTATTACTATACACCGATTTCATACCCTAGACAGACAGCGCTTACTTAGTCACCTTTAGTGCGAAAACAAAAATACTTTTTTTATATTGCGAGGTAGGCTTGCGATTGACGACAATCGTGCTTAATACAAAGCAATAAAAAAAAAATCGGACCCTTATTACTATACACCGATTTCATACCCTATACTGACAGCGCTTACTTAGTCACCTTTAGTGCGAAAACAAAAATACTTTTTTTATATTGCGAGGTAGGCTTGCGATTGACGACAATCGTGCTTAATACAAAGCAATAAAAAAATCGGACCCTTATTACTATACACCGATTTCATACCCTAGACAGACAGCGCTTACTTAGTCACCTTTAGTGCGAAAACAAAAATACTTTTTTTATATTGCGAGGTAGGCTTGCGATTGACGACAATCGTGCTTAATACAAAGCAATAAAAAAAAATCGGACCCTTATTACAATACACCGATTTCATACCCTAGACAGACAGCGCTTACTTAGTCACCTTTAGTGCGAAAACAAAAATACTTTTTTTATATTGCGAGGTAGGCTTGCGATTGACGACAATCATGCTTAATAAGAAGCAATTTTAGTAGTTAGTAGTTTACTTTGGATGACCTCCGTGGCGCAGTGTGTAGCGCTGTTGTCTTAACGTGCGAAGGTCCCGGGTTCGATCCCCGGCAGGATCAATTTGGGAATTTATAATTTCTGAATTTTCCCTGGTGTGGCCTGGTGGGAGGCTTTGGCCGTGGCTAGTTACCGGCAAAAACGTGCCGCCAAGCGATTTAGCGTTCCAGTACGATGCTGTGTAGAAACCGAATAGGGGTACGGGTTTAATATAACTGCCATGCCCCTAACAGGTTAGCCCGCTACCGTCTTGGACTGCATCATTACTTACCATCAGGTGAGATCGCAGTCAAGGGCTAACTAGTAGTGGTTAAAAAAAATAAAAATTTCGTACCCTTATTTTTAGTCCATATTATGTACTTTGTACAGTAATAAACTTAAAAGCTATGTTAGTATACAATGATTAGGTCTAGGTTGGAGGGTGCTCGCCTAGAAAACGCCTATTCACGATTGCCTTGAAGGTAATCACGTGGCAGGGAATACACGCTGGAAGAGCATTCCACATCCTGGCGTTTCGAATCAGGAACGTAGAGCAGAACCGTTTCGTTCGAGCTGACTGTACGTCAACCACATAAGGATGCCACCAACGCTGCCAGTTTCTTGCTGTTATATGGCATAACGGTGAAGGGGGAACAAGGTTCAAAAGTTCCTGAGCACAATCTCCAAAGTATATCCGATAAAAAACCGAAAAGCTGGCGACTTTGCGTAGGTGCTGTAAGGTATGCAGTTTCACCTACGTGAGTGATTGATCGCCAATGATTCTTCGAGCCCGGAAATCAATCGAGTCTAATGCATCGAGAGTTAGTATTTGATGTTCAAGATGCTAAGTTTTATGGCAGCTGTTTTGGCCTTTAACACGACGCATTTCCCGAAATTGAGATTGGCTGAGAGTTTAAAGCTCAATACGATAACTTATCAGGAATGAACTTATATACTCTGGAAAGTCGGAGCCAAGGTGAAGGGGCTCCTTTTTGCGGTTAATTAGCACGCCTGTGTTTTGGTGGCATTAGACATGAAAAATTGGCGTCACCCCAATCGAACCTCTTCAAAAGTTAAGCTTATACGATTCACCAACGCCCCTCTTTGCTTAAGTATATGCACTGGATACATGATGAAAAAGTAATAATTGAAAACAGAAATGGAAATGGACTGGCGACATTGCAAGAAACAAGTTTTGGAAATGGACAAATGATGTCACGGATTAGTGCCCATGGGATATGGGATGGAAAACGGAAAAGAGGACGGCAACATCTTAGATGGGTAGATGACATATGCTATAGCAGGGACCACATGGCAGAGAAAGAAAATAGATAGAAAGTTAATTCGTTTCTATCGAAGTGGAAGCCCCGCTGTAAAATTACTGAGACCAATGTTCTAGCTTAGAACTATAAAAAACATCCAAGATGATTACAAAGCTGGCTGCATAATCAAAGAAAACTTTAATTAAAATATGAATATCAGCAGAAAACAGCTACTTAACGGAACTGACAAGAAAATGAAGCTTTCCTTCCTTACAAAAAGTAATTGCTTAGGATGTAAAAATCCCTTTTCTTTCTTTTGAAATTTCTTAGAAAGCAATAATTGCTTTGCTTTTCTTTAATAACACCCAGAGTACTTTTCAATGTTATGCTTTGTAGTTAGAACAAGGTCTATGGATTTGATGGGAAGTGAAAGCCAAGCACAATTAAATACATTTGTTATAATATTCAGTGTTTATAATAGGTAAGTAGGTACCCATCAAGCGTAGTCCTGAGGGCCTGAGGAAACTGACTCAGGGAAATGCAGTCTACTTTTTTAATTAAAATCTTAACTTGATAACTACTACACCAGAGTAGTTTTCAATATTATCCTTTGTAATTAGAACAAGGTCTAAGAATTTGCTGGGCAATGAAAGGTAAGCTTAATTAAATACATTTGTGATAATATTCAGCTTTTAGAATAGTTAAGTAGTTAAGTACCCTTCCAGCGCAGTTCTGCGGGCCAGAGGAAACTGACGGAGGGAAATGCTGTAAATTATTTTAAATTAAAATCTTAAGTTAGCTTTGTTTTAACTATCCCACTACACAAGAGTACCTTTTAATATCATCCTTTGTAATTAGAACAAGGTCTAAGGATTTTCTGGGTAGTAAAAGCTAAGCTTAATTAAATATATTGTATTGATATCAGCGTTTGAAATACCCTTCACGCGTAGTCCTGAGGGCCAGAGGAAATGGACACAGTGTAATGTCTATTTTTTAATTAAAATCTTAACTTAGCTTTAAGATTTTATTATTCCACTACAAGTTGAAGCGGCGATAACTTAGCAGTTTATACAGCCCACCTGATACCTCATATTAAATATGGGGTCTAGGGTTCGACCCCGGGCACGCACCGCTATATTTACGGAGTTAAAGTAACGGGCCCCTATTTCGTGATAGTACGTCATTTCGTTAGGTTTGTTTCTGGTGCAAAAAATAAGCAATTTAAATATTATTTATTTAAATTATACATTTCTATAAAGTGTCTATCATTTAAACTGTCCTAAAAATTTAGTACCAACATCTTGACTGCTAAACTGAAAGCAATACGACTCTCCAAACTGTCAGACGGCCACGAACAGCTGTGGGGCTTGCTTTTTTGACTCGTCACCGTATGGGTAGCGCTCGTATTTCTTAAGCTTACAGAAAGGCATAGCTAACTCTATTTGAATAAAACTTTTAATAGGGCTTTTATGTGTTCCTTAAGAATTGATTTGACTCGCAAAAAGTTAAAAAAAAAACATAGGATTCCTTTAAAATTGCAATAAATCGACTCACGACATAGCGGTCAATTTATTTTTCATGTGTACCCTAGTTCGTGATACTACCGAATTAGGGATAATAATTAAGATAATTTGAATGTAAATTTAATATTGTGTAACTAATTTCAATAAATAAATATTGATTAATGATTACTAAATATAAAAACCATCATATAAATACAAACTAAGTGAAGTGATTACATAAAAGTAAACACAGCGTGGACTAAAACAAAAGCAACAACTAATCAAGTTTCTAACAATCAACCAAAATATGCTTTCAAGTTTTCTCAGAAAGCTTTGTTAACGTTAGAATAGGAAATTTAATAATTCACATAAACTCCGCCGGTGTAATTCCTGAGACGAAATCACTTTGATTCGCAAAGGGATCTTGTACAAACTTTGTCGTTCGACCTTCGTCCGATTGTAAAATAATTTCGGCTTTCTGTGTTTGTGAACAGGTTATTTTACAAGTTGTGTGTTTACTGTGATTTCGTAAGTGCTATAAAAAATATGGTAAAAGTGTTCCTCATTATTTTTGATCAGTCTATGACCGAGACTTTTCTTCACAAACATATATATATGTGCGTTTTTTTATTCTTTCTACGGCGCTTTACCGTGGAGGGTGAAAAAATTCTTGTGAAATGAAATGATTTATTTATTTTCATGTAGGACAACTTGTGTCACTTATGAAACGTTAAGACTCTACCACCGGTTCGGAAAAATGATTCTACTGAGAAGAACCGGCAAGAAACTCAGCAGTTGCTCTTTTCATAGAAAAAAAAGGTTACAAAGGTTGTGATAAATAAATAAGTTTAGTTATAATTTAATCAATGTTATTGTGATGTAAATTTACTGTGATTTGCATTTAGTTTCTGACCGTTCTGACTCCGATAACTTACTTACTTGCTCTGCAGCATCAAAATCAATCGCCTCAGGAGTTAGGCACATACCTAGAGTTTATGTGAATTATTAAATTTGCTGTTGTATTTAACGTTGACAAAGTTTTCACAGACTGAGAGTGGTGTGGCCATCATTGCTGGTCAAGTTTCATTGGCAGACTTTGACTACCAGACTAGTTGACCTCTTCTACCTGTCTTTTTAAGCCACACTGTGTGGGGTCGGCACAACATTTCTTCTTCCACTCACTTCTGTCATACGCCAAATATCCACCCCTTTTACCTCTTTCACATAATTTATCATCTCTTTTGTGGTCTTCCGAAGCTCTTTTTTCTTTTAATACTGGACTAGTCGACTACTGGCTTCTAAAACCACGGAGTTGTAATGTCTAGAGTCTACCGTGAAAAGTTTAAAAAAGAAGGAGCGAAGGAGTAGTGAGCCGGCAATGGGCTGAAGTGTATGGTGCCCCAAAAATGGTTATGTAGACGTATTCAACTTTCAAATAACTTTTCAGGAATCTAACAAGGTCGACTCGAAATTTGGGTTGACATATTTCCAATGGGTTCTGGATATTTCAGCTCGCAATCCGCATTTTGCCAGCGTGGTGGACTATGATCTAACTCGTTTCATTCCGAGAGGAGGATCGTGGTTAGCAGAAGGCAGGCGAAGGGTTGAAATGATGTTGACAACAACTGTGCAATGCGGAAATGAACGTATCAGAATTGTCGTCCATATCGCTATATCCGTATTTTCAGGGATGAATAAGTTCCGGCCAACGCCTATTCGGGAATGGAATGGCCGGGTACTGAATTCGTATTTCATGAACAGAATACAAGTATCTATATAGGCTAGCGCTTGGCTGCAATCAGACCTGCTTGCAAGTGGTGAAGCAGGCGTCCTGCTAGCAGGATCTTAAGTCCTTCCGGAAGGACGCAACTTTTTTCGTTCACAATACCGTAATGTGTATACGTTCCGGTATACCGACACGAAAGTAAGTACTATCACAATTCACCCTAGCAAGTTGGCCGGTTTTTCTAAGAGTGCTCACAGATTAAGAGGTCAAACTACAGCCAAATCTCGTGAGCGGTGCGATTTAGAGGCTTCTCGAGTAGTTCACTCGTAACACAATCGTGCACTATCATGATATAATATCTTGCGTAGTTAGTCAATAATTGTCGAGACTGGCCGCTCACAGCTGAAATTCGGTCTTGACAAACATAACTTTTTATCTTAATAATGTTCATTTTTTTATGAAATTGTTTTGTTGAAAAAAAATATGAAAAAAAGCAGTATCTTAATAATACAGCGATTCCAAAATAAAGTACTCAGGGGTATCGCTAATGCACCCTGGTACGTCAGAAACGAAGATATTCATCGCGATCTGCAAATAGACTTCGTAGATATAATCATAAGGAGACAAGCGAAATCCCACGAAAACAGGCTTCATCATCACGTAAGCGTCGAGGCCATCCAGCTCCCTTACAATACAGATTTAGTGCGTAGACTTAAAAGGACTAAGCCCTTCGAGTTAGTGTAGTGAAGTGAAAGTGTAGTGCTAAGTGCAATACGAAGAACACAAGAACACAGTGTCTCATAATAAAATATAGCGTAAACTAAGATAAGTCAATGGACCAATTCTTAGATATAATTTTATACTATAAGTTTAGATTAAAATAATGTTACTCATTAGCTTTATTTACTCATAGGCTAGATCGTAACTTTAGTAGGGTATTCACTGTTGTTAGTACTTTATGATAAATAAATAAAAAATGTTTTGTTAACTATAGATTTGTAAATTTGCCTGAAATAAAAATGTGTTTATTTATTATTTAGCGTAGCTTCTCCGTAGCTTTAGTTTTAAGATACCTCCTCGTAGCTTTAGTTTTAAGATACCGTAACCAAACACCATCATGTTTTATAAGTAAGTAATTTTTAACGTCAATAAGTGTACCTACAGTGTACCTATATTGAATAAATGATATTGAGTATTGAGTATTTATAACTTACCGACAGTGTGATGATCTTGTCGAGCAGTATAACTGGCGGCTCATGGAAATCGAATACAAAATGCTGTAAACAAGAGAAAACACTATATTAGCATCAGGGAGTTTTAACATTTGGTACCTACTGCCTCGTTGGTCTAGCGGTTAGCATGGTCGACTGCGGATCACGAGGTCCTGGGTTCGATTCCCTGAAATTCTCAGTGCCAGCCCGGACTTGGAAGTTGGCGGTGTTTCACCCCCGTGCCTCGAAGAGCACGTTAAGCTGTCGGTCCCTGTTATTATCACTAACATGATAACAGTCGTTAACGCCTGCCAACCCGCATTGGGCCAGCGCGGCGAGTCAAATTCCCGAATTCCTTCTGTACTATAAGAGTGGAGGCCTGTACACAGCAGTGGGACGCTATTTGGTCGTAGTGGTACTATAGAAATACTGCGATTCTCCTCTCAGAAAGTGCGTATAGAAGTTATGGTGGAGTATACAAACTTACATACATAGGTACATATATACATACATACACACACCTTTGAGAACTCTATTAGGCAGAACTCTCGGGCATGCCCATTTCATCAAACATCATTCATGTTTTTATGGTGTGTCATCTTAAGGCTTTAAGAGATGACAAACTGCCTCAGTATTAGGATGTTTAAGTCAAATTGTCTTAATAACTGATAGTTGAATCCGTAAAGAAAAAATATGTAACGGAAGATAAAGACTTAATAAACATTTCTACTGTAAAAAATGTTTACTTTTTTCAAACCCTCTTTCAGAAAAAAATCCCCAAAGAGTATCTACTTGTGTCATACTTTGAAAATGTTCTGCAAAACGGCACAAGCTTTTTAATTAGTTCTTGCACACAAAAATATGTCTTAAAAATTACAATATTTTTAACGGCGAGTTTTATTTTTACTCCCCATAACATTCGTGTAAAGTAATTTTCCCCCGAAATTTAAGTATATTAGTGAGAACGTGGCTGCTCCGTCGCCCTGTAAACACCCGAGAGCCCTTCGGCAGTCCGTTTTGGGACATTGTCGAAGGTGGACTGCACGTCGGTGTCGGAGCGAATTTTTTAAAGTTAATTTTCGATTTTGAAGGGTTTATACTCATTTGTACATACTTAAAATTTTAGAAATACTTAGTTCAGTATTTATCTGTAAATTAGTCGGCGTAAATATATTTTTTTTAAGAATTTAATTTTTTAAGTGTGCAAAGTAGGTGCAAAGACTAAATAAGGTTCTGTAGTGACAAGTGATTGTAAAAATTCAAATCAAGATGATTTTGATGAGGAACAACCTACTTGCACTCGCTACTTAAATTTTGATTGTTTTTAAAGCTAATAAGCTTAAATTAAATAAATAATTGAATTAATAATAATAAATTATTAATAAATTAATAAATAATAATTTGAATAAATAACTTTGTTTTGATTTTTTTCCTCCAACCCGACGGAATAGATTATAATATTTTTAATGCAAAATTACTTACTAATAATATTAATGCTACTACCTAATAACTAAAATACATACTAATAATAATTATAATGTATGCGTAAGTGTGTCTTTCTGTCTGTCTTTCTCAGATGTAAATGTGCCATTTTTGAATTCTAACAACTTTTGTTTTAGTAAATCGATTATGCTACCGAGACAAAATCATTTTGTCTGCGACTGAGAGACTGCGGAAAAGCAAGCATTATAATTTCAGCGTGTATAATAAGTATGTAGGTATGTATGTATGTATATTCTTTATTGTACACCACAAAAAACACAAAAGAAAAAGAACAAACATGAAAACTTAAAATGTAGGTATAATAAGGCGGTCTTATCGCTAACCAGCGATCTCTTCCAGACAACCTTATCGATAATATCATAATATGGAATCGAAATTCATGATGACAAGCTGGGAACACCTGCACTCCTATTCTCTAACTCCGTGGCTATCATCATATATTAATTACCATATATTTTATATTCATCAAAATACATTACATAGTCATGGAAACATAATAACAACATGAATTTCAAAATGGCGCTAACTTTGTTAAATTTTGGTAACAGTTTCCTGTTTTGTGATCCCAGTATGATGCGCACAACGAGATTATCTCACGACGAGAGAGAGAGATATTGTCGTTGCCGGCAAATTTTTAATTTACCCTAACATGCACGAAATGCAGTATATTACAAGAAAAAAGTAGTCGACATGTAAAGGCTCGTAGAGAAAAATACCACAGATTAGAAATATTAGGTACTTTTATCTCTACTTTTGACGTAACGAGACAAGTAACCATGTTAGCTTCGGTAGACAGAGAGAGATAACGGGTAGACATAATTTTACTCGTAGTGCGCATGCTAGCCGTGCTGAAAGCCGTAAATATCAATTTTGAACGAAATCGGTTATTTAACAAAGAATTTCAAAATGGCGCTGACTTTTTTTTAAGTGACTCTGTGCTGAGAGCTGCGCATGACGTAGTACTGCACATAAATTTCCATACCACAGGCTCATACATATAAAAATTGATTCTAAAGGAGTAAACTCACAAAAAAACTACGCAGCTCCGGCAAGTGGGGTTTATTGTGATCAGTTAGTACCTGATTCTCTATCTCCTCTCCCTGTACCCCACTCATCCCTCGGTGGAGGTAGCACGTTTCAAAACTTTTAGCTTGATGTCAACTATCGATAGTTCTGCAACACTAACTTGAACTACCTACATTTTAGCATTGATCCAATACGAAATATTACTTGTACCTATACCTAAATCTGTGCCTACTACAAGCGCAAACAATATTTAGTATCGGATACGATATCGAACATTTCATGGCAAGGTTTCAAGGTAAAGCTAAAGGTAGGTATTAAAGAAAGTTTACGTATTTGTGACCTATGATATTTATGCCCAAACATAAATATAGGCATTATCCCATAAAATAGCACTTGTTCCCTCTGCAGTCTATAGTCTTTGGCCTAGTTTGCGTAGTTCCGGGCGTGGCCGCTATACGGCATTACCGTCGGCAAAAGTCCCGCTGGTCTGCGTTTCGTCAAGGTCATTCGGCCTTCTTAACCCCTTAATTGTGCAATGTTTCCAGCAAAAAAACGATTTATTATTATTTACTTCACCTTAGAAAGATACATACATAAACTACTAAAATCATAACACTTCATTTTTATACGGCTGCCTGAAAAAAGGAGTAGGTATATTGTTTTCAAGGTTCATGTATGTATGTATGTAAGTTTGTATACTCCACCATAACTTCTATACGCCTGAACCGATTTTGATAAATGAGGTATCGTTAGAATCCCTAGCTAATTCCGGGTGACATAGGCTAGTAAAGGACATTGTTCCGTCCCCATACAAAGTTCGCCTAAGAACCAACAGTCATAAAACATTGATTACTGGGTTCAAATACTTTATATAATAACTTTTTATACTTGGGAGCAAATGAAAACAACGGACACTTGCTAAGAAATGACTTATTACCAAAAATATTTTCAACTTTCATAATCAATCTGCTTAAACAAATAAATACCATCTTTATCCAATTGTAATAGAGCTGTAAACAGTATGTAAATAAGAAAAGATTCGCCGTAGTTCGTCAAAAACATTACAGATGGCGTTAGATATATTTAATTATTGTACTTTCAATAGATGGCGTTGCGAAATTCAGAATACTAGCGCACAGCACTTTAAACTGGTTTTATCTTTTTTCTTACGATACGGATCTATCGCTCAAGCGGTGGCATTGCACATTATTTTAACCTGTAAGCTATTGATCTGTCGTTAATAATGGAGAGACGGAAACGTATAATAGTCAATTTAATATCCATTTATTTATTTTGTAATTAATTTGAAGTGTCCGTTGAATTCTAATATTTGAAATAAAAGTTCAAAAATAAGCTAAGAATTATTGTATATTTCAAACACATGTTGATTCATAGGCGATTCAATGTCCTTTAAAAAAATATATGGGATGACCGTGGTCCCACATTAAAAATTAAAGTTGAAAAAAAATATTCAAAAATAAGATTAACTATATAATCATTATCTAGAAAATGATGAGTAGATTCCAAAAATACATAACACTATATTCAATATCCAGTGATTCACAAAAAAATATTACTTAATAAAAATGTGAATAAGGTTCTATCTATCTAAATTAATTTAGATTTTTAACTTTTTAGTTCGTTTTTTGGCAGGGCAGTCGTATTTTTAAATTATGACTTGTAGTAGTAACTTTTCATTGTAAGTACCACGGTTAACCTTTCCACCGATGCTGAAATATTATCCATATTATGAAATATGATGCATATTTATTCGTGTATTCAGTTGAAGTTTACCTTTCATCATAATAATTGCTTGTATTATTTGCCGATGCCTGAAATATGATAAATGTGTAGCATAAAGCCAGAGACGGACTAAGAGCGGGGCGGAGGGTAAAGAGACCCCTGTAGAAGGTACCCCTGTACTCGGGTCTAATGGGACTTCGAAAACTCAAGGAATTATAAGCCATATAAGTTTTTCTCGCGTTTATACTCATTGATCACCACAGCCCATTAACGTCCCACTGCTGGGCACAGGCCTCCACTCTCATAGGAGAGAGGGATTTAGAGCTTAGTCCCACCACGCTGCTCCAATGCGGGTTGGCGGGCTTTAACGACTATTATCATGTTAGTGATAATAACCGGGACCGACGGCTTAACGTGCTCTCCGAGGCACGGGGGTGAAACACCGCCAACTTCCTAACTCCGGGCTAGTACTGGGAATTTTTAATGCGAAAAACCCGATACTTAATTATGGCCCGACCCGGGACTCGAACCCGAGACCTCGACGGCCGCAGTCAAACATGCTAACCACTAGACCAACGAGGCAGTATACTCATTGATTCAGTAGTAATCCGAATGCTTATTTCCTGTTCGCTTTCATTATTTAAATTAAGAAAAAAGTCCGGACTCGTTGAGCTCGCGGCATATTTAGGCGTTTGATTGCTAATATCCTATTCTTTGAGTTTATTCGTGCCTTTGGGAAACACCTACCCAAAAAATTAAACAAAAAGTACCACAAGAAAGCTGGGGATTGAGCCCACAACGGATATAGTCCGCCACTGTATAAATAAAGGCAAGCTTGGTTTTGTAACATGGGGGCTTAATTAAAAAATTGTTGGACAATTATTATAAAAGCACCGTGTTACCAACTCCGATGAAGTTAAACTTTCATTATTATAATATTTCTTGTATGATTTTCCGATATCTCAGATAATTAAAATTAATGACATAATACTAATATTATACACTAGATAATACCCCTGACTTCGCCCGAGAGACTCTTTTCTTTAATTTTCGAGGATAAAGAAAAATTTTACAAGTCCAGGGTGTGACTATATAAAAAGTACCCTAGGACGGATGCTCCTACAAGGGACCTAAGAATTGTCACTTACAATGGTGTTATATATTTTTGGAATCTACTCATCATTTTCTAGATAATGATTATATACTTAATCTTATTTTCGATTATTTTTTTCAAGTTTAGACCTTAACGCGGGACCATGTTTACCCCATCAATTTTTTTCATTTTACTAGCCTATGTCACCCGGAATAAGCTAGGGATTTTAACGATACCTCACTTATCAAAATCAGTTCGGGCGTATAGAAGTTATGGTGGAATATACAAACTCACATACATACATACACGAACCCTGAAAACAATATACTCCTTTTTTCAGGTAGTCGTATAAAAAGACCCAGCCCGCCAACCCGCCAACCCGCATTGGAGCAGCGTGGTGGGTCTAAGCTCTAATTCCCTCTCTCCTATGAGAGTAGCGGCCTGTGCCCAGCAGTGGGACGTTAATACGCTGTAGTGGTATAAAAAGAAATCACTTACCTCGTTGAAATACGGGCAGTTGGTGCTCTGCTTAACGCTGGTGAACTTGCGTTCGTCACCCACTTGCACGCAAACGACTGGGTCCATGTTGAGGCCGGTTAGGAGCCTCACCTCTAAAATGGTCACGCAAACTTGAAAGTCTGCTGCCTTGTTAGCTGACGAGCCAGGGGTGCTCATTACGCTCGTCCTGTGAAAAAAGCTTCTTTCCATTACGATTCATGATGCCCTATTGTACCTAAAGGGGTAGTACGGTTTTTAGACTGTTCCGGTCTGGCGTCCGTCCGTAATGAACCTGAAATTTTCCCTGGTCAGACCTAGTGGGAGGCTAGGGCAGTGGCTAGTTACTACCCTACCGGTAACAGACGTGCCACCAAGCGATCTAGCGTTTCGGTACGATGCCGTGTAGAAACTGAATAGGGTTAGCCCGCTACCTTAGACTGCACCTTCACTTACCATCAGGCGAGATCGCAGTCAAGGGCTAACTTGTACTGGATAAAAAAAAGGTAAAAAGAAAATAATAATTCAGGTATTAATTTTTTTATTATGATTTTTGAAGTGAAAACTTCTTTAGAAGCGTTAAAAGCACAAGCTTTTTGGTAGGGGGTAAAAATGTGAATACGCGGTGTCATCAACATACATGTCGCCAACACGCGTTGTTACGAAGACAAAAGGTCTTAAATATAAATACGCTACATTCTAAATTAAACTTTAATACTTTATTATTAATGTTTAATTTGGAATAAACTATACATACAAAAATTTAACTCCACGCATTTTCGTTACGGACGTTTTTTGCCGGGTACCCCTCCGCATCGTCCCATAAGGACATTCAACTTCAATACTTTCAATACGAGTACTCACTTTCGTTTCCTCTGTGGTGTGTCCGGGTAAGAGCGAGTGTCAACAAGTATTTCGTCTGAGGAGGTCGCGGTAGTCGGGCTAGGGGGTAGGTCGAGCGCTGAGGACGGGCCCGCTATAGGCAGCAAGCCTTGTTCCCCATCAGGGATCCGGAACCGCGTGCGCCCCAGCCGCATCAAATTTCGTATAGCCTTGAACGGTTTTCGTTCTCTCTCGGGTGGTGGGATGTCTGTGACTGTATCGTTGGACTCGGGTACTCCGCAGCTGTAAGAAAACTTTGTTTTAACCTCTTTCTAATAAATTTATAAAAGAGCATTGTACAACTGTGGGTTCTACATCAAATTCTGTATTGATTACAATTCCGATGAAAGAACTAGAAGTTTAATTCGCATAATCCGCCAAAGTAGACAAATGTTTTACAAACGTGTAACGTTTTTCTATTAACTATATAAAAGACCAGTGTACAACTGTATGTTCTACATCAGATTCTGTATTGATTACAATTCCGATGAATGAACTAGAAGTTTAATTCGCATAATCCGCCAAAGTAGACAAATGTTTTACAAACGTGTAACGTTTTTCTGTTAACTATATAAAAGACCAGTGTAAAACTGTATGTTCTACATCAAATTCTGTATTGATTACAATTCCGATGAAAGAACTAGAAGTTTAATTCGCATAATCCGCCAAAGTAGACAAATGTTTTACAAACGTGTAACGTTTTTCTGTTAACTATATAAAAGACCAGTGTAAAACTGTATGTTCTACATCAAATTCTGTATTGATTACAATTCCGATGAAAGAACTAGAAGTTTAATTCGCATAATCCGCCAAAGTAGACAAATGTTTTACAAACGTGTAACGTTTTTCTATTAACTATATAAAAGACCAGTGTACAACTGTATGTTCTACATCAAATTCTGTATTGATTACAATTCCGATGAAAGAACTAGAAGTTTAATTCGCATAATCCGCCAAAGTAGACAAATGTTTTACAATCGTGTAACGTTTTTCTGTTAACTATATAAAAGACCAGTGTAAAACTGTATGTTCTACATCAAATTCTGCATTGATTACAATTCCGATGAAAGAACTAGAAGTTTAATTCGCATAATCCGCCAAAGTAGACAAATGTTTTACAATCATGTAACGTTTTTCTATATTAACTATTTATATAAAAGACCAGTGTACAACTGTATGTTCTACATCAAATTCTGCATTGATTACAATTCCGATGAAAGAACTAGAAACTTTAATTCGCATAATCCACCAAAGTAGAGGTAGAGGTAGGCCGCATTATCGCTGGGATGATGATATCAAAAAAGTGGCGATACCGACTTGGATGATCACAGCCAAAGATAGGATTAAATGGGTTTCTCTGGAGGAGGCCTTGACCTGAAAAGGGTTCTTCATACACGCTTAAAACTAGTTCTAAAAATAGTTCAAAGTAGACATACGTTTTACAATCGTGCATTGTCGAGTCAACATCTTCTGAAGATGCTTCGGTGTCGGAGTGAAATGTACTTTGAGAACAATTTGGAAGATTTGTGTAGTATGATGAATATTGCAAGCTACAAGCTTAGGATACACACTGTACCACATAGATTTACCTACTGTGGCAGATTATAGCGAATTAAACTTCTAGTTCTTTCATTATTATGGACTTCCGCAAAGTAACACCTGATTCTATACAATAAGAACGTATTTTCTTATTTCCTTGAGCTAAGATTACATTTGCAAGTTTTACTTACTCACGTAAGTCGCGTATATGAGTAAATTACTTAGTCGCGTATCGCACGCAAATGTAAGTTACTTACGTGATCTCTTAAAACTCACAAGTGTAGTCATGGACTGTGCTATAATGGTCAGAAAAAAAGAACACTTACCGTAGTAGGCGTTTCCCAGCAATTTTCAACTTGCGGGTATGCGATTTGTCCTCAACTTCCATGCCAATGCCAGTTTCACGTTGCATGGACTGCTCTATCTGAACGATGGCACTCTGTAGGTTGTCAAGGGGGTATGCCTCGTCAAAGTCCACCAGGCTGGATGGTCCGGCTCTAGGAACGGAGCTACGGCGGGACCTGCTCGACCTTGGCGCGTGCTGTGAGGACGCCCGGGACGTGCTCGGCCTGGGCGAGTGATCTGAGGACGCCCGGGACGTGCTCGGCCTGGGCGAGTGATCTGAGGACGCCCGGGACGTGTTCGGCCGTGGCATGTGCTTTGCGGGAGCGCGGGACCTGCTCGGCCTGGGCGAGTGATCTGAGGACGCCCGGGACGTGCTCGGCCTGGGCGAGTGATCTGAGGACGCCCGGGACGTGTTCGGCCGTGGCATGTGCTTTGCGGGAGCGCGGGACCTGCTCGGCCTGGGCGAGTGATCTGAGGACGCTCGAGACGTGCTCGGCCGTGGCATGTGCTTTGCGGGAGCGCGGGACGGGCTCGGCCTGGGCGAGTGATCTGAGGACGCCCGGGACTTGCTCGGCCTGGGCGCTTGCTGTGGGGGCGCCCGTGTGCTCGGTCGTGGTGCGTGCTCTACGGGCGCAGCTGGCAGGAGCGCTTGCACTGGCGGCACGATTGGCAATTTTTTCCTGTTCATTGTATCATTGGGAGAGCCTTGACGGCAATGGGGGTCGATATTCATGAGATGCCGGTGGCGGTATTGCGCGCCGTAGTAGATGCGAAACTGTGGACAATATACACATTATTAATAAATAAATATATTTAATTATTTATTTATTGTTTAATATCTGATGCCCGCGACTTCGTCCGCGTAGATTGAGGTTTTTAGTTCCCGCGGGAACTCCTTCATTTTCCGGGATAAAAAGTATCCTATGTCCGTCTCCTGGTTCGAAGCTACCTCCCCACCAAATTTCAGCCAAATCGGTTCTGCCGTTCTTGAGTTATAAATAGTGTAACTAACACGACTTTCTTTTATATATATAGATTTTAGACAACAATAGAGGTAACAATAGCTGTTTAGGTTGTAACAAGTACATTCCTATTTCCATGATTATATAATTATATCTGTATTAATATTGTAAATGCAAATTTTTTGATGGTTGACTATAGCTGATGTTTGTTACTCAATCACACCCGAACGGCTGGATGAAATTTAGTACGGATAAAGGTTATAGTGTGGAATTATACACAGACTACATTTTATCCCGGAAAATTAAAGAGTTCCCACAATAACCAAAAAAATCTTAATCCACGCGGACGAAGTCGCGGGCATCAGCTAGTTATGTGACTATACAATGTTTAGATTGTGTGAGTTACACTCTCAGCAGTGTTACTGTAAACCATCTCATCTCATCACATCATAATATATTGCGAGATTAAGAGACTCCATATTTGGGCAGGGTCATAATTATTCGTACTACAATCACAAAGTATCTTACTATAATATTCTAAAAGTGAATGGACGCCCATAATAAAATGCATATCAAAGCCTTACTTATGTATATCTACACCTTCCTAATAAAATACGCATCAAAGCCTTACCTATATCTTCACCTTCAAGCTGCATACTAATTTAGTGCTAGAATGACTGAATTTTGTTCTCAAACTCAAATCTTTTGTACTCAAGTAGACTTTGACAAGTGTTTTTGAATCGTCGAGTGAATCTACCACTAGTACGGAATGACTTTCCCAAATTTTAGCCAGTTCCGTTCAGTCGTTAGGGCGTGATTGAGTAACAAACATCCATACATCCATCCAAACTTTTGAATTTATAATATTAAGTAAGTTAAGTAAGATTGTTTTAAAAGTGATGTGTTGTTATTTTAAATATTCATTTTCACTCATAATGGCAGACCGGATGACTGCCATTTTGTTGTTCTGTTTATAATAGTTAGTAAGTAGGTACAAGGTGCGGTTTACTCCTTGTACCTACTTACTAACTATTATAAACAGAACAGTAATTGAGAACCTCCTCTTTTTTTGAAAGTCGGTTAAAAATAAAGACTGATTATGATAAATAATAATATTTACTTTATCTTCCCGCGAAAACAATTACTTTATATGGAAGTATCGGTTTCGGTTTCGGCCAAAACTGTGACCAAAACTACGAACTCGAACACTACAAAGTACTGCCGAATACGTTGCAATGCCTCTTTGGATTATTTACGCGTAACTTAATGCGCTTTGATGGGACGTACTATATGAATTGCACTACTTCGTCGGATATCTTTAACAGTGCCACGTAAATATCTCCACTTTCGTAGTTCTCACAAAACATTCCGAATACCTTTCGCTAGAACACGTCTTGGAAACCAAGCACCAATTGCTCGTCTATGTGCAAAATATAATGAAATATTTCAAGTTATAAGATTTATATAGTAATTAGGTTAGGCTAGCTAGCATTAAGTTCGATTATACAATCGAACTTAATGCTAGCTAGCCTAACTTTTCAATTAACCTTTTCGATTAATAAAAAAAAAAAGTTATACCTGGCACCGACATATTCCACAATTCTAATGGAGTATTTGAGTTCTAAAGATTAGCAATAATTTTATATAGGTAATATAACTATAACTTAATATTTTTTTCTTGATAGTTTGCATGCGCTAATTTTGTAAATGCTGTGTACACTTTTAATCGATGTACATATTACCGTAAGATTGTAAAAACCGTTAAATTATAATCTAACTCGCGAAATTCTAAACTGTCGAAAGATTGTAAACTGTTCAATGTTCTGAGTGTCAATTTTTGAAATATTAATTTTATTTACGTTTTCTTGTCACTTTCTTGTAGGTTAGGTTAGGGTTCGACATAAATAATCAAGTTGTGCACTTAGGTTTTATCGGGTTTAAATACCTATGAGATTACAATCTACCGGAAAATAATGCGTTAAATTGTAATCTTTCGACAGTTTAGAATTTCGCGAGTTAGATTATAATCTAACGGTTTTTACAATCTTACGGTGACATACAATAATTTGTGTGTTAAATGTGTATTGTAAGTGAACCTATAAAAATAAAATAAAATAAAATAGAAATAAAGAATTCGGCACGCAAGTACCAATAACAATTTCTTTCTTTCAATTGAAACCCCCAAAAAAAAGAGATAAAAAGAATATAAGTCTAGGCTTACTGACTCCAGGCAGCACAAGATCGCTTCTGTCTATCGTATGATGACGACAAAATCACAACTACAAGCCTCTTCTACAATTCTCAGTACCTAATGTGTTTACGTATTTAGTACCTCGGTCTACAGCAATTGACAGCTTTATTCGAAGCCTGAATAATAAATCAACCTACCTTTGATACCAGGCAGCTGCCGGGCATAGGTTTTCCAGGCTCCGAAATACAAAACTAGGACTTGTAGGGTAAAAAGTCGGTAACTATCATAAAATGTAGAGACCGATCGCTAATCTGCAGATAGTGCCGACCCATTACTTTAATTTGCTGTATCATTTTTTGCAAAGCATTAAAAAAGTCCATAAATATTCAAACATATCCGACTAAAGCATAGTGCAAGTTAACCCTAGTCGTTCGGCGTCATATCCCAGAGGACTTTAGACATAAGACCCTAATGTGCGACAATTGATGCTTAATACATACTGCCTCGTTGGTGAACCGGCTAATTAGTTGACGACTTCTTTGAGGAGCTGACCTCAACTGCTTTACTACCAGCCAGAGCTGGGTGAAATGATGAGTGAAAATATAATCATGGATCATATTTTCCCCCAATTTTATTTTATTTTTTCAATTTATTTATCATTTTCAATTTTATTTGTTGGCCAGCTTGGTGGACTATGGCCAAACCCCTTTCATTCCTAGAGGAGACTCTTGCATAAGTGAGCTTGCAATGGGTTGAAATGGTAAGTAAAAATAAAATCATGAATGCAATGCGCCTTTGTTGACCAGCGTGGTGGACTATGACATTAAAAAAAACTCTAAGAACCTTTTCACGAGCTATACATAACTGAAATTATAGACTGAAATTTTAGGATTAATTTCAAGTAAATTTACATATAGGAGTGATATGAACCTGCGTTGGCTAGATCACCGTAAAGTGACCCAGTCTGCCCTGCGGACGGTAACAAATGTTAGCATTGGTCGTGATATCTATTGGTCGGACTATTTGCCACTTGTAACTTATTATAGAGAGAATTATTTTTATTTTCCGAAAAATTGTAACATATTGGAAAATAAAAATAGCGATTGCAGCGCAGCCTGGTAGGCTATGGCCTAAAAAATATCTACGAACCTTCTCAGAAGTTATGTATGTTATGATAGGACTCATAGAGAGTTACATATTTGTTCCGTTTGCCGTGGAGACCCTTGGGCCGTGGAGTCTTAGTGGCAAAAAATTTTTTGCGAGATATTTCACCGCGGTTAATTGCCTCATCTGGTGACAGAAAGGCTGGCAAATTTTTTGCGCAAAGGATCAGCCTGGCTGTGCAGCGCGGAAATGCAGCCAGTATTCTTGCCACCATTCCACGTGGCCATGATTTATATAGTAATTATTTTCAATAAAAAAAAAATTATGTATATCTAATGCAAAAACCACATAATAATTGGTGCAGTAGTTTTCCAGGAAAATGGTAACAAAAAAGTGCACAAACAAACAAACGCACAACCTCTTAGGGCAAATACACGATATCATCTCCGTTCCGTCGTGGGTAAAAAGGTTTTCTGACTTTTGTGTAAAAAAAAATTATGGCACGTATTTGATACTTTAAAATAAAACAACTAAAGATAGATACTGTATATCATCTGTACCTATTAAGATAAGTATTATAACAGCTTCGACCAGTTTTCGGCCATTCCCAGCGTAAATGACGTTTGAATGTTACTTCTGTCCGAAGAAAGCAAAAATAATGCACTGAAAAAAACTATTTATTCTATTTTATTCCTCTACATGTTTCACTGCGATCTCACCTGGTGGTAAGTGATGATGCAGTCTAAGATGGTAGTGGGCTACCTTGTTAGGGGTATGGCAGTTTATTAAACCCATACCCTTAGTCGGTTTCTACACGAACTCGTACCGGAACGCTATATCGCTTGGCGCTACGTTTTTGACGGTAACTAGGCACTGCCGAAGACCAGAACCAGACCAGACCAGAAAAAAAACAGAAATTATAAATTCTCAAATTGACCCTGCCGGTTATCGAACCCGGGACTTCCCGCGTTAAGTCAACAGCGTTCAACACTGAGCCAGGGAGGTCGTCTAAAACAACAAAACAAAAATATTTGAGAACAAAATTTGCTAATGGAGCCCGATAAATCTGTAGGGTAGAATTTGGTAATAAGATAACATGCGCTAAGCTTTATGCACCGCCCACCCTAGCGCTAAGCCTAGACATAGACATGGGATGTAACATGCTACACATTTAGCTAAGTAAAAGCTAATGCACGAAGGGTTACTAGAAAATTTACACCTCACAAACGGTGAATAAATTAAACACAACAACGTCAAAACGAGTAATAAAATTAAAAAATATAAAAACAGTGTCCGCTTCTACTATAAGCTCCCTGAAGACGTGTTGAAGATGTCTCTAAATAAGTCAAAGTTAATGTAAAAAGAAAACTCATTGAAAAATCTCATTACCATGTAAAGGATTACTTAAACGACAAGGAAGCTTGGCAATAATTTGCTCCATGGCTCTGATAGTTCCTTTAAGATTTGTGAGATGGTGAGATTTAAAAAAATCCGGCTGACACGGAAGCTTATAATTTGCTCTAATGTGTCTGAGAGTTCCTCTGTTTAAGATGATTTGTGAGATAGTGATAATTTAAAAAAAACCCCGGCTGAGTTTGTTGTGGACTCTTCTCAGACCAGGGCGCGTTTGGAACCCTCGTAGCTTTAGTGTTAAGATACCGTAACTGATTATCACCATCATGTTGTATAAGTAATTGGACGTCAATATACGCTCCATTGTAACCTCATTATCATACATGGGCTCCTTTTCATCCCGAAAAATTAAGGAGTTCCCGTGGGAATTAAAGAAATTACACGCGGATGAAGTCGCAGGCTTCAGGTAGTCTAGTCATGAAACAAACTTTCATATTATCTGTTATAGTTTATAGACGAATTAAGACGATGTAAATTGCGGATGGCCTGGGCAATTGGTAATTCTCAGAAAAGCCTAGAGCGCTTATTCCAAAGACATAAACTTTGTCTTTGACAAAACTATGTAGTGTCTGACTTAGAACTCTAAAGCGAACTTGCACCCCGCCGTTTCCTTTCAAGTCAAAAGCTGAATTAACCTCAGATATTAATAAGGGGAATAGTTTGTGAATCGTCTATTCAGTTTGTCACTAGTTTGGATCTTCCTTGGGAACGAGAAGGGAGCTTTTCAGGAACCACATTTCAACGCAAGAAATACCTATTAAAAGCGACATTAAGTTAGTTGTAAGTGGCATTTAACGTGCAGTTTAAATAGGGTATTTTCTTAATTGACAATTTTAATAGATAGAAGTTTTCATTTGACAATTTGAACTTTGAATAGTGACGAGTTCTTAATCCAATAAACACAAATGTCATGCCATGCTTCGATTCACTCCCACTCCCTGCACACTCACTGATGCTAATAGACAAAAATTGCATAAGATATAGTACTGAGTTTTTATTTTAGTCCGGGATTCATTTATAAATTTCAACATCCATGGAATAAACCTAAAAAAGTTACATAAAAATAATTTATAGGTCGGCATATAAAATGAAGAGCTGATTCGATATTAACGGAACGACGCCGGCGTAAATAGAACCTTATAACACAATCATAAAAATTACATGGGCTCAGAAAAACAAACACTGTATAGGTACCGATCTAAATTTAACCTTATCTAATGGGCAATTGCTTTTATTTTACGATGCCAAGTAAATCATATAGGGATATGTTACTTGTTTAAAGCTTATAATCGATTTCAAAGTTTCTGGTATCTACCCTAATCAATTGCCACATGGCTTTACCATCAGAGAGATAACTGATCATATAACTCGTTTCTCTAGTAGGTAGTTAGCATGTTCGACTGCGGATGACGAGTTCTCTGAGTCAATTATAATTTTTCCCGAGTTGGGCCATATTAATTAAGTATTAGGGGTTTTCTGGCTAGAAACTCTAAGTATTCTAACTAGCCCGGAGCTATGAAACTACACCAAAGCAATTTCTATCTTCATGAGGCTAGGTATATTATTAATAATAAATGATTACTGCGAAAGTGCGTCTGCCTGCCTGCTACGCTTTCATGAATTGAATTTCAATTCATTTCATTTTGTACAGTGATAGGTTGCATCCTACTACTTGTCATCCCGGAAAATTACAAATTAGATATGCTCGTACTTGCTTAAATGCGAAAGTGTATTTGTTTTTTGGTTTGTCCTTCAATCACGCGCAACGGATCACGTTAGTTTTTTGCATGGGTACAGTTGAGCCTGGAGAGTGACACAGGCTTATTTTTATCACGGAAAAACAAGGAGTTTAAAAACTATTACCACGCGGACGAAGTCGCAGGCATCGGCTAGTAAGTAAAGCACTCGTTTTAATACTAACATCAATCAATTATAACGTGGTTGCATGACTGGACCGCTTTTGTTGAAAGCACATAATATATCATTATAATATATAATATATAACCCTGGTTCGAGTTAACACGGACTTCATTCTTTCAAGTAGGCTATAATCCCATCAAAAACATAAATGTAAAATGAGAGCCAAGTTCAAAATTGTGATATATATGCCTTGGTTGTTGACTTCAGCGACAAAAGAAGTGAGATCTAAATGGGTGCCAAGTTCAATGGTCAGTCCTGCAAATTATATATCCCATCAAAAACATAAATGTGAAATGAGAGCCAAATTCAAAATTGTGATATATATGCCTTGGTTGTTGACTTCAGCGACAAAAGAAGTGAGATCTAAATGGGTGCCAAGTTCAATGGTCAGTCCTGAAATTTATTTATAAAACATATAATATTTTATAACAACTTAAAATATCATTTCTTCTTATAACTTAGTATAAAATGTTGAAGACTAAGGCTTTGGCTTGGCTAGTTTTCATATACGAATTATAGCCTTCACAAGTTGTGAAGCTGTAAGTTCTTATTTTATTCTTCCGAAAATTTGGCTTGCTGGTAGAAACTGTACTTTTAGGTACCTACTTAATAATAATTCGTATATGGAAACTAGCCAAGCCAAAGCCTTAGTCTTCAACATTTTATACTAAGTTATAAGAAGAAATGATATTTTAAGTTGTTATAAAATATTATATGTTGTTATAAATAAATTTCAGGACTGATCATTGAACTTGGCACCCATTTAGATCTCACTTCTTTTGTCGCTGAAGTCAACAACCAAGGCATATATATCACAATTTTGAATTTGGCTCTCATTTCACATTTATGTTTTTGATGGGATATATAATTTGCAGGACTGACCATTGAACTTGGCACCCATTTAGATCTCACTTCTTTTGTCGCTGAAGTCAACAACCAAGGCATATATATCACAATTTTGAACTTGGCTCTCATTTTACATTTATGTTTTTGATGGGATATCATTACTTTTTGTACAGAAATTATTGAACTCAATCTCAAACTCAAAACATATTTATTCAAAATATGTACCTACAAAGTACACCTTCTGAACGTCATGCTTACAGAGCATAAGACGTGATGGTGATAATTAACTACGATATCTTAAAACTAAAGCTACGAGGGTTCCAAACGTGCCCTGGTCTGAGAAGAGCCCGCAATAAACTCCGCTTTTTTTTTATTATCACCATCTCACAAATATTTGAAATTATATATACATATGTACTTATAATATAACATTACATAATCAGCCGTTGTAACAATTCATACCCATGCCTTGCTATCATTCAAATAATCCTTTACACTGTAATAGGACTTTTCTATTAGTTTAGTTTACGTTTTACATTAGTAGGTACTTATTATTTGGTGTAAGGTCAGTGTGTCACCCACCAGTAATTCTATTGTACGACTCATTGTACAAGATAATTAAAGACGAGAATTCTCAAGAAAAATATATAGTGTACCTAGAGTTACACTGACATTGACAGATTACATCTATGGTCAGACTACCTCTACAGCACATTTCTACATCTCATCAATTTTGATTGCAAAAGTTCAAAATCAAAAGTTTTTTGTGAAACATTGAAAACAAGCACGGTAAACAGTCGATATCACTAAAACCACTATAAACAATGAATACAAATCACAATGACTGACAGCTTGAACTGACGACTAAAAATACGTTTCTTCTTCTTTTCTGTCAATTACGTTTCGTTGCACAAAATGTATGAATACGAAGGTAAGGTTTTAATGCAACTATATTATTATTCATTATTATTTACATTAAAATAATAATTATGTGTCATTTTCAATAGTTAAGGAGTTACTACCACCGCTTAAAGCAGTATTGTTTCAAACTAACGGTTGAATGTCACGTACTTTGACGTCCTTAAAATAATGATTATAACACTACAACATAAACGTCAACAATATTAAAATAATACGGCTTTAAGCAATGGTAGCATGCCTCGTGTCAGAGTTTTGATCTATACCTTTGATCATAAAAATGACGATTTTTGTACGTTTATATCTAAATAACCATTTGAGGTGTGCTTATGAAATTTGGAGCACATATGTATCTCACGGGTCTCAATATATGCGCCAAATTTGACATGTTTATATGAAATAGTTTTTGAGTTATGAGGGGGTCAAAAGTGGCTCCAAATGGTTCGTGTAATATTACACACGGTGCTGCTCGCCAGTTTTTTTGAACTTTGGCTGGACACGCTTCCGCGTGTCTTGATATGACGTGAATTCGAACGATATGAGGGATATAGGCCAAATTAAACCAGAGACAGTTTTCTATATCGCCCCCGCCGATAATCAAACTTGGGACCCACACTTATAAACTTTACGCAATCACGATATAAAGCCCTGCAGGTACTAAGCGATTCCAAAATAAAGTACCTACTTACGTAATGGATAGATTAATGTAAGCACCCTGATAGGTAAATTTCTGATCGGAACGGCTAGGGTATGGAATACTCTCCCAGCGTACGTGTTTCCTGCTACGTATAACATAGGTTCAAGGTAAGAATATAACCTTCAAGGTAAGAATGAAAAGGCATCTTGTAGGCAAGTGGCGAGCAATGATGAGGTCTAGATTGGAATCTAGACCTCATCATTGCTCTGCACTAAGCATGATTGTAGTCAAGCGCAAACCTATCTCGCAATAAAAATAAACATCAGAAATGACCATAAGATCTTGGAATGATAAGATCATGGATTTTTTAAACATAGTCATTAAACACATCCTGAATCGGATAGCATAAGGGTTCGAGTCTCGGGCCATAAATTATGAACACAGCATACTTATCCTAGCAACCCTCTATTAACGGTTCCTAGTGTATTAATCTAGATAGATCTCTTTGTTTTGTATAATTTCTGTCTACGTCACTGGTGCCCGGAGTCGGCAAACCAAAACTCTTTCTGTCTTCTATTATTTGCATAAAGAGAATTAGATCCCATCAAAAACATAAATGTGAAATGAGAGTCGATAACTGCCTCGTTGGTCTAGTGGTTAGCATGTTTGACTGCGGCCGAGGAGGTCCCGGGTTCGAGTCTCGGGTTGGGCCATAATTAAGTTCGGGGTTTTCTGATTAGAAATTCCCAGTACCAGCACGGAGTTAGGAAGTCGGCGGTGTTTCACCCCCGTGCCTCGGAGAGCACGTAAATCCATCGGTCCCTGTTATTATCACTAACATGATAATTAATAGACGTCAAATCCCGCAATAGATCAGTGGTCTAAGCTCTATTTCCCTCTCTCCTATGAGAGTGAGTAGATTCAAAACAATGGTAGATTCACTCGACGATTGAAAAGTACTTGTAAAAGTTTATTTTAATATAAAAAACATTTGAATTTGAATTCCAACTACCGGACTAAACAATATGTTGAAACAGTTCTTTTGAAGCCCAATCGACTCGTGTGTAGGTATAAATAAAAATATTACATTGTCTGTGTTTGCTGTGACCTGCCAGTTGCTTTTTTTTTAGTGAAACATTCTATATCCGGCCAATCTCTTTTGAGCCTCCCTCATATGGAGGTAGGAAATTACAGTCCCACAAACTTATCTGACCCGTTGACAGCGTTGCTACTATCAATGAAAAATGAAATTAATGTAACGAATTAGAAAATACGGCTGCCCTGCCATATTGTTTTTGGAGTTTACCTCCATAAGAAGCGATTTGCATATGTAGCCTTTGGAATCTTATTCACATTTTTTATTAAATGATATTTTTTTGTGAATCACTAAATATTGAACTATAGTGTTATATATTTTTGGAATCTACTCATCATTTTCTAGATGATGATTATATAGTTAATCTTATTTTCGTTTTTTTTTTTTTCAATTTTCGTCTTTAATGCGGGACCATGGTCATCCCATCAATTTTTTTTTAAATTTTACTAGCCTATGTCACCCGGGATAAGCTAAGGATTCTAACGGTACCTCATTTATCAAAATCGGTACAGGCGTATAGAAGTTATGGTGGAATATACAAACTCACATACATACATCCATACATACATACATACATACATACATACATACATGAACCCTGAAAACAATATACTCCTTTTTTCAGGCAGTCGTATAATAAAAACAAAAACTACACAGGCAAGTATATCAGGTCCAATTTTGGCCACCGGGCCAGATAAGTATGGAATGTAGTACCTTCCTTCCTTTATTATTGCTCCCTCAAAATACTTCACAACTGGCGAAGTCAATAATTTCCTACCTCCATGGGCTAATACCCCTATTACACTGCACTTTCCACACACTTGAATCAATGTAGTGTATTAAGATTTAGGGAGGAAGGGTCCCTAATTTGATCCTTATTGCTGTGTAATAAGCGACGCTCTATCTAGCGGCCCACCCTTACCACAGGGCCCTGTGAAAAGTGCAGTGTAATAGGCCTTTAGGTACTTTGTTTTGTTTTAGTACTTCTGATCAAAGCTTCTGAACGCCAAAAACTAAGAAAAGAAAGAAAGAACAGTCTGTATTCTATTGTTTCTAGGTCTATAACCGGCTTGCTGACACTTTTCTGACACGTCGTGTTACTTAGAACGCTCGAATAAATTTGAAATTTTGACAGCTGTTTTATACGAATCCTGTCAAAGTAGCAGCTAACTCTCGGTTACTAGGATAACCCGGCGTTTCTGTAAACGGGGCTGTAACCTATTTTAAACTTGCCGTTTATGTAAACGGGCCTAATAAGTAACCTATTTTAAACTTGCCTTTACACAAGTTTAAGAAGTTCACATTAAAAGTATGCTTCTGAAAAAAGCTTATTAAACTATTGAAGATTACGTTAAAAATGATAAAAGAGCTTGGATTTTACTTGCTTACTTATGTACCTGCACATAAATGAAAATGAATTTTTTTTTCAAAAGAGCAACCACCGAGTTTCTTGCTGCTCCTTCTCGGTAGGAATGGCATTCCGAACCAGTGGTAGATTCACTCGACGACTGAAAAGTACTTGTGAAAGTTTATTTGAAAAAAAAACATTTTAATTTTGAATTTTGGATTTAAGTGCAATATCAATCTCTCTATATCGCGACATGAGTTGTTGCCGTACCTATACATAAAAAATAAAATCTGATTATCAAATCAAATCATTCAAATAAATATTATAAATGCGAAAGTTTAAATGGATGGATGTACGGATGTACGGATGTATGGATGTATGTTCGTTACTCAATCACGCCCGAACGGCTAAACGGATCTGGATGAGATTTGGCATATAGGTAGATTATACTTACTTTTTATCCCGAAAGACTAAGGAGTTCGCGCGCTCAATAAATAGTTTCCTTTTTCGCCAATAAACCCTTAATAAGGTTGCCTGGCAGAGATCGTTGTTAAATTTGTTATTCTTCCTTTTATTGTGTTGTGGTGTACAAATATATTTTAATAATAATAATGATTGGTTTGCATATTTGTTCGTTACTTAGCATATCCTTACTCCGAATGACCTAATTGTTGAAACTAGAAAGCTTGCAGCGACGGCGGTTTTTCCGTCTGATCTAGGTCAAAAGGTGGACTATATTTGCAGTAGGTAACATTTTATAAATTGAAATGATTTTCTGAAATAAACTTTTACAAGTGCTTTGAATCGTATAAAGTACTTAAGTTCTTTATGGCAAAACTTCACAAAGTTTGTGAATTGTGAGTTTGTGACGCTGTATAGGGGGTAATTTGTATTTGTATTTGTATTTATTTATTTCGATTTTGGCTTGTATAAAGCTCTTACGAATGTCATATAAAATTATAGTTAATTAATGCCAACTAAGATTACAAATTTACAAAAATAAAAATGAAATAAAACATAAAAACACATCATAAAATTACAAAAATAAAAAAATAAGAAAAAATTATTAAACAATTCACAAAATATACAAAATGTCATAAAATTAATAATTTCGTAAATTAGTGTTGAGAATCAATCGTCAATTTGTGTATAAAAGATCTATTTACATAATTTTATGTAATCCAAGCTTGTCTATCATCTGCATAGTCATCGATTCTATAATATGCCTTACTTATTAACTTATTTTTAACATACTCTTTAAATTAACGATCTGGCAGATCTGTTATATGGCTCGGTATTTTGTTATAAAACCGAACACCGTGTCCGATAAATGACTTACTGGTTCTTGTAAGTCTAATTCGTGCTAAGTTTATTTTTATTTCTGGTATTAATTGAGTGGATATCAGATTTTTTCTTATAAAGGTGTAAATTTTGTCGGACGTACATTATATTTTCGAGTATATACAAACATGGCAAGGTTAAAACATTTATTTCTTTAAAGAAATCCCGCAGAGAATCTCTCGGTTTCATGCCATAAACGGCTCTAATAGCTTTTTTTTGTAAAATAAATATCGTCTTAGCATCTGAGGCAGACCCCACAATAACACTCCGTACGACATCAGACTGAAAATATGCAAAATATACTAATTTAGCGGTAATCCCTGGATCTACCAGCGATTTAGCGTTCCAAAGTGCCGGTATGAATTCGTGTAGTAACTAGAAGAAAACATAGCGTTTCTATATTTCACTACCATAACTTAATTATAACCATCAACTAAGTACGTATAACTTAAGTACCTACAATGCAAGGGCAAGGCAAGAGTGCATAGTCTTCTATCTTCTATCTTCTAGGCAAGCGCGTTCCAACCTAGACCTCATCATTGCTTTGCACTAAGAATAATAATTGTCATCCAGCGCAAGCCTATCTTGCAAAAAAGGTCTTACACTTTGTTTATTTGACGTTCATGAAATGTACTGTGTAAGTACCAATTTTGGACAAACATATTTTGATTTTGAATTTACACGATTAGCCCGCTATCATCTTAAACTCAACATCTATCACTCAATATCTACACTTTGTATATATATATATATTTTTTAGATAGTTATTATGTCTCAGTACACCCCTCCCGCTTTCTTTTAAAAGTTTCCTCTGCCCTAAGGTTGCCTGTAAGAGATCGCTGTTTAAGCGATAAGGCCGCCTGTTGTGCCGTATCTATTAATATTATTGTTTTTATCTTTTCAATTCTTTGTGTACAATAAAGTATATTTTACTTTTACTATCCACCATCCTATTCATCTATCGAAAATTTGTAGGAGGAATAAAAAAAGAGCTGCATAACTCGCGAGAGAGGTATAATGTTTCACTGATTGCGCTCGGGCTACTAAATATAATAAAAAATTGATAAACTTCATACAGTTGAGTAGTCTTCTTTGAGAAACTTTCCAAGATAGGACGTCTCGTGTTTGAACTTTGAAAAAACTTTCAAATCTCTCGGACTCGGGAGTATCTTCTTACCTTTGGAAAGTACGATTTGTTTTAAACTTTTAAAGCTCATTTTAGGTTTCACTCTGATAACACTTTTTTTTACTTTATTGCCAGGACTAGCTGTTATGTACAATAGGCGGACTTAAAGCTCGAGAGCTATATTTCCCAGTCAGCTTTTGGAAAGTGACGTTTACTTCGTAGAGGTTGTCTAATCTAAATGTGAATGTCCCTAATGTGAAGGTATGTCATCATTTTAACTCCTCGCCGGCCAACTACCTTCCCAGTAAGGCCATAGTCCACCGCAAGGCTTTGAGAGCTTACTTAAGAACTCTCAAATTTCCTCACGATGTTTTCCTTCACCGTTAAAGCAACTGATATATTTAAGTACATTATTGCTTAATTATTCCTTAAAACGCTTCCATCTCAGTGAGGTTTAGTTTTTTTTTCTCCTAAGATAGGTAAATTGGATGATTTGTATTTGATTTGTAAGAAAGTCCGTGAACGATAAATTATTTATTTAGTAGGACAACTTATACCACTTATGATAAGTCAAGACTCTACTGCCGGTTCGGAAAGATAAATTTACAAGTTACGTCCAGAGAAATTTGTATTTGGGCTTTCTCCGTTAAAAATGGGATATGAGTTTGAGGTTTATTGGAAATTCCACCCCCATGGGCAATTTCAGAAATTCCACCCGAGTGAACAGGCGTGAAACTAGTAATAAATAAACGCGAAAATCTGATTCTGGAGATGGCGGGCGGAACTTCTTAGCGAAAAACAGGAAACCAATTGAGTATTTCAATACTACTACATTACTAGTCAAATAATCATTTTTAGTGATTAATATAATAAGGAAGTAAAGTTAAGTCGTAATATCCACGTTCGAAAGCCATCATAAACTATCGATTGAAATCAAAAATTGCATCGAACTTTGATGACTATACATTTCAATATTTTATACAACTTCCCATGCCATTTTCTAATTAAAATCCGGCTTCCCGATTAAAATTTTCACCCTTCGCCACTGTTCATACTCTGAGAGGAATTCTATTGTGCATTTGCTGTCCGTGACATAAACTTTTCGTGTGATATGAGAATTGTTCACGTGAGCAGAGAGTAGGAGCTTTAGGTGACAAAGTCCTTCTGCAGATAAATTGTTCCCCTCACATTTTAATTTTAAAGTCCAGTCAGCTACAGCGTTGAGTTTTATTGAAACCATTTTTATTTACACCGGACCGTGCCTTTTTAACGAACGCCCTTTGATACGGTCGCTTTTATTCCTTTCGTGTAGCTTTAATTTGAGTTTTAAAGCTTCATACAAATTGTCTCCGTGTTCACATGTAAAAGTTCAAACGTTCGCTACATTTTAATAATTCGAATACACTTTTACAAAGCTTTTGAATCGTCAAAGTGAGAATGTTATTCACTGCTTCGAAATGTCATTCCTAACGAGAAGAACCAGGGGACATGTTAACATCGCTCGCATCGCAGTATTGTTAATTATTGTCGACGCTCTTGTTTCGGAAATAATAATTATAATCCTTATTTTAGGGACAGCGATGTACGACGACCTCCGTGGGGCAGTGTTGAGCGCTGTTGTCTTAACGTGCGGAGGTCCCGGCTTCGATCCCCGGCAGGGTTTGGAAATTTATTATTTCTGAATTTTCCCTGGTCTGGCCTGGTGGGAGGCTTTGGCCGTGGCTAGTTACCACCCTACCGGTAAAAGAGTGCCGCCAAGCGATTTAGCGTTCGTACGATGTCGTGTAGAAACCGAATAGGGGTATGGGTGTAATATAACTGCCATGCCCCTAACAGGTTAGCCCGCTACCATCTTAGACTGCATCTTCACGTACCATAAAATTGACAAAAAATGTAGTAGGTATAGTACAATGTAATTGCAGTAAAATGTAATTGCAGTAAAATATAGTAGGTATAGTACAATGTAATTGCAGTACAGCACACAACATCTGCGGAAAACAACTGTAGCGGAAAAAATAAACGAAGGTGGTCATGATGAGCATGACCCCCCGTTTGTAATAGAAGAGTTAGAGGTTGCTGTCACGTCTTTTAACCCCAAGAAAGCCCCGAGACGAACATCAGAAATTTTATGTATAGCATAGATATATATTGGCTACGTATTATAATAATATGAGAACAAATATATATAGTCTAGACATGACAAAGAAGAAAAGAAACATTCATTAGAAATCCTATAAGCTAAAATGACCCGCATAATAAAACATTTAAACAAACACAGGCTCTGATCACCACGTCAGAGGTATACTGCCATAAATTAAAAAAAAAAAAAAAATGTAATTGCAGTCCCGCGCATTGCTGGAGTGAATTAAATCCACGCTTTTTTATCAAACCTTCAAATTATAAATAGTTTATTTTCAAGAGCATACTTTCATTAGTATATGTCTGATTTTCAAAAATCCTTAGAAATCTACGCCGACGAAATCGCAGGCATCATCTAGTTTTCATTATACTTGGGCCTGTTCGCAATCATCAATCATTGTAGCAGAATATGGAGGGCATACGAATTTTTTAATATACTAGCTGATGCCCGCGACTTTTTACGCGTGGATTGAGGTTTTTCAGTTCCCGTGGGAACTCTTTAATTTTCCGGGATAAAAGTACTTTTTATCCCGGAACTAAAAAACCTCAATCCACGCGATTTGGCTGAAAATTGGTGGGGAGGTAGCTTAAACCAGGAGACGGACATAGGATACTTCCTACTGTAGGAACTCTTTAATTTTAATTTAAAAAGTATCCTATGTCCGTCTCCTGGTTCTAAGCTACCTCCCCACCAATTTTCAGCCAAATCGGTTCAGCCGTTCTTGAGGTATAGATAGTGTAACTAACACGACTTCCTTTTATATATATAGATATTTTACTGCAATTTGACTTTATAATTTAAACTTTGATTTTGATTTTTAAAATAATAATTATGTATTTCTAAATTCTAATAATGATAAATGATATTGACATAAAATTGTAATAAATATGGATTTTAGTTATCTGAAATAAATAAATTGAATTGAATCGAATTGAATTGAATTATATCCATCCAATAAAACATTCTTGTTATAAACATTTCAGTTCAACTGCCAATTTGCGATAGTAATTTTCCCATCAATTTTCCACGTTAAATTGCTTTTCCGATATCGGAAAATTATAAACACAGCATACTTATCCTAGCAACCCTCTATTGAGGGTTCTTAGTGTATTAATCTAGATAGATCTCTTTGTTTTGTATAATTTCTGGCTGCGTCACTGGTGCCCGGAGTCGGCAAACCAAAACTCTTTCTGTCTTCTATTATTTGCATAAAGAGAATTAGATCCCATCAAAAACATAAATGTGAAATGAGAGTCGTTAACTGCCTCGTTGGTCTAGTGGTTAGCATGGTTGACTGCGGCCGACGAGGTCCCGGGTTCGAGTCCCGGGTCGGGCCATAATTAAGTTCGGGGTTTTCTGATTAGAAATTCCCAGTACTAGCCCGGAGTTAGGAAGTTGTCGGTGATTCACCCCCGTGCCTCGGAGAGCACGTTAAGCCGTCGGTCCCGGTTATTATCACTGACATGATAATAGTCGTTCAATCCGCCAACCCGCATTGGAGCAGCGTGGTGGGTCTAAGATCTAATTCCCTCTCTCCTATGAGAGTGGAGGCCTGTGCCCAGCAGTGGGACATTAATGAGCTGTAGTGGAAATGAGAGTCAAATTCAACATTATGAAATATGATTTGGTGGTTGACTTCAACGACAAAAGAAGTGAGATCCAAATGTGTGCCAAGTTCAATGGTCAATCCTGAAATTGATTTATAACAGCTTAAAATATCATTTCTTCTTATAACTTAGGGTAATATATTGAAGACTAAGGTTTGACTTGGCTAGTTTTCTAATACGAATCATTATTAAGTACCTAAAAGTACAGTTTCCACCAGAAAGTCAAATTTTCGGAAGAATAAAATAAGAACTTCGATCACAGTTCTGACACACAGTTCTAGCAGTTCTTTGGCTTGATATTTTTGAATTGTATTGTAATTCAAAGCGCGACCTGGTGGTTAGTAACTGCTTAAGCTTCCGGTATAAAAAGCTTAGGTATATCCTTCCCCGGGATTAAATCTATCTTTGTACCAAATGGCGGTTCGGTTGACCAGAGGGGCTATGTAAGCATAGTAGATGACAGATGGCACACTTTGACATCCATATAATTTATCTAATATTATAAATACGAAAGTGTGTTTGACTGGTACGCTTTTACGGCCCATTTTTTAAATCGATTTTGATAATATCCTTCCTATTAACATGGCCCCTCCCCGGGTTACCTTTACAACGGGTTACAACGGGGTAAGTTGTAGCCCGGGTAAGGACCTAGGCAATTTATTATCCCGGTCAATTAAGGAGTTCTTAGGGGGAAAAAAAACTAAATTGATGGGTTGTCTTGAGGAGATTACTTTTAGTGATAAGACCAGCCGGCCTATTCTGTATCTCAGTGGCTTTTAAAATTTGATGGGCACCGGCTTGTCTGTTAGAATCTAAAATTGTCAAAATCAAATTTTGTATTCTGTAACTCAGTTGACAAGAGGTTGATAATCGAAATGACGTCAAAAGTACATCTTTAGTGAGATGGCCACGCATAGTGTTGGGATGGCGACTAGAAACGCATTTTGCCTTAAATTCTCGTATCGACAACTATACTTTCGTATTCGCTAAGCAGAATGACAGGTCATTGTTGAAAACTCAATGAGACGAGTGCCTATATCTTTAGCAACTAGTAGAGAGCAGTGTTTTTGAACATCAACAATGATAACAAGTTAGTAAGATAAAGAAAATTTAAATTATTTTCAAAGAATTTAGGCTCACAACAGTAATAGAAGTGAAATAGCGTCCATTTATATAATTAAAGGTAAAACAAACAACAGCCAAGCGAACGACAATGACTCGCGCAATTTTAATTGCACATGCTGACGAACTGCGTAAAGAGAAAGCTTTACGCGTTCATAGGCGTAGGCTGCGGGACTTTTACGATCCTATGGAGCTGCCAGAAAGAGAGTTCATTGCGAACTTTCGATTGAGCAAGGTTGGGTACCTACAGGTTCTTGAAGAACTCAGGGATCATCTCCCAGCCGTTCGTCGAAGGACAGCCGTGAAGAAGAAGAAGACATGGCTTGCATTACACTTACTTAAATGGAATCTTGTCAGAACGCCATGAACAGAAGTATGATGGTGAAAAATTATCCGATAGGATAAAAACAACAAACATAAGAAGTTGTACTAAAACAAAGGTGTTACAGTTACAATCAAGCGCCTTAAGTGGAAGTGGGCGGGGCATACAATCAGGGGACAAGATAAATGGAGCAAAAAGGTAATGAATTGGTACACGGGTCATTTCAAGAGAAAAAGAGGTAGACCAATGCAAAGATGGGTCGACGATATCAGAGTAGTGGCAGGTGGCATATTGTCCCGAACAGCTAGAGACAGAGAGCTGTGGAAAATGTTGGAGGAGGCCTTTGCCATCATCAAATGGATGGGTTTGTCGAGGCAGTGCAGGAAAATAATAGTTAAGATTAAGAATTAATGTAAAATGTCTGAATAAAGGCTTTATTTATTTATTACTTCTAACTTATTTTATTATTAATTTAACTGTTATATAATATACTTAGTCGCAGTAGAAATTACAATAACAATATAATCAACAAAAGAGGCACTTATGCATTAAAATATTAACTCTAACGGAACAGACTAATTAGGAACTTCGTTTTCCTGCATCGCAGGATCCAGTTCAGAAACAACCAGAACAACAGGAGAGGCGTCCGCTGCCTCTGACTGCTCCAAATTGGAGTGGCTAGGTCCGCCAATATTTGGAGTTGCCACCAAATTTGTAGATGTGGAAGCAGTAGCCTGCAAAATAATAATTGAAATCTATTTACTATTTCTCAAATAAAATAACAATGAATATATCTTTTACAACAAAAAGGATTAATTTGCCAGACTTCTATCTAGAAAGTAGGTACATATGTACATACTTTCAAATTGAAGGGTTCAAAGATCTAATCAAAGGGACTAATCTCATGAACTACTGGTCCGATTTGAAAAAATTCTTTCAGTGTTAGATAGCTCATTTATCGAGGAAGGCTTATAGGCTATAATATATCATCACACTAAGACCAATAGGAGCGGAGCACCAATGAAGAATGTTTCAAAATGAGGGGTTTTTTTCCTTTTGAGAGCTTCCACTACGTGCACTGCGTAAATGGTTAAAGTTTCGCATGCGGACGAAGTCACAGGCAGAAACTGGTCTTCATTTTAAAATGAAGTGCGTTTGAATTACTCATAATAAAGTAAAGGGGATTTTATAATAGGTTTGCAGTACTTAGTAAGTTAATACAAACATATGAATATGAACAACAACATATGAATTCCATGCTGAAGAAAGACTTCTTCAGCATGGAATTATGCCAAAACACTCACAAATCGCACAATTCTTTACCTAGTTATTAATTTGTTTCCATACTTACTTTTGAACGCAGTAGGTACGACAAAACTTTCGTAATTCCTTTTTATTTTTTTCTATTAAAAACCACCGGTAAAATCATACGAAAACTGAGAATATTAATGACGTTCAAACTTCAAAATATAAACCACAGAGAAAAACATAAACATCGCAAATCATAATGTCTACCTTCCGCAGATTATTGAACTCTAGTATTAGTCGTACAAATTAAAAAGTCTGACATTTGCTCATACAACATTTCTCAGACGTGGTATGTTTAATTTGACCACATTATAGTCGATAAAATTAGCAGTGACTATCAAGCAATCTGATAGTCATTTTATGCAGTTGACATTAAAATGTTTTACTGAATACGAAACATGTGACGTAAGCATTAGCAACCACTAATGAGTTACCAACAATAGAGTGTTGGTAACTTGTTGTCAAATATTTAGCGAATAGGCCTGCAGAGGCCCAATTATATAAACAAATCTTAAGTATTAATCGAACTGTTTAAGGAGTTCATAGATGCATTTTGACGTGCAGGCATGTATGAACTAAATTAACAGGTCGAATTATCAGTTTGACAAACGAATACGATTACGATTTCCTTACAAAATCGGGGGGTAGATCACCCTCGCGCACTTTTATATGTGTACTTTTTAAGTGTTAACTTTATATCTCCCCCAATGTAATTCAATTGTATTTTGAACAGAAATAAAGAATTGATTGTTATTATTATTATATCTTTATGTTTGTGGGTCACAAAAGAATTTATCTATCTAATTATCCTTCTATCCACGCTGACGAAGCCTAATACCAATATTATTATAAACTAGATGATGCCCGCATAGCTAGTTTACAATATTCGTATGGATTACATACAATTAAATAATTGATGCATACACATCAAAACATGCGCGAAAATGTTTGCATTTATGTAGGTAGAATTAAATGGAATAGAGAGAACAATAGGCCGGAGCTGTGTCAGGTAAAACATCAAGTGCAAATAATACATTGTACATTTTGCAATGTTGGACAATCATGTTAGTTTTTAGTTTGTTTAGTTTAATCGCGGTTTATTGTATCAGGCTGTTCACTGTGTCGGATTTTGGTGCGTTTTTTGTGTGTCCTAAATTACTGACGAGCTGTTTGTTTCGTATTGTTCATAGGTGAAGTGTGCAGAGGATTTTCGAAGTGAAAACTTTTTTTTTTTTTTATTGAAAATTATACAATACTAAAAAAAAAAAAAAAAAAACTATAAAACTTTTTTAGGCGCGTTGAGCACTTTTTGGTAGGGGGTAAAAATGTGGAATACGACCGACACCGTTCTTCAAAGGCAAAAGGCAAAGGCAAATAACGTTTATTCAAGTTAGGTAGATACACTACACTTATTGACGTCTAGTTGTTTATAAAATATAATGGTGTAAACGGTATCTCAAAACTAAAGCCCACAACAAATTCAGCCGGGTTTACAATTTTATTTTAGACAAAGGGGAAGACCCTTTGTCTAAAAAAAAAATTGTAAACCCGGCTGAATTAGTTGAATGGCTGAATTAAGACGAAAGGTCTTAAATATAAATAGTACATTCGTAATTTAATTTTACTGCCCTTGTTTTAAGGTTTATTTAAAAGTGATGTGTAACCGTGACTGGCACCTCGCTACACCATTCTTCTTAAGACAAAACGTCTTAAGTATAATTAATATAGTACATTCGTAATTAAGCTTAATGCCTAAGTTTTAAGGTTTATATTTTCATTATTTTAAAAGTGCTCCAAATATTTGAAAAATGTGAAAATATTATATAAATCTAAACTAGAACTAATCGGTTGAACTAGTGGGGAGTAACCCAGGCTCTTAAATAAAAATCACAGAACATACTCGAGATATATAAGCCGTCGAGTCATAGTTACAGCTCTTTATATATGTCGTGAATAATGCATATTGGCTCACATGATGTAATTAAGGTTTACTGTTCTAACTATACATAACTCCTGGATAAACTCATGTGTTCTTTCGGAAAATGCCCGACTGTTCAATTAAAATCAATCCCACTATGTATTTTATTTAGAAATTTAAAGTTTATGTAATATTTTCAGAGCAAATTATTAGTTTCAATAAGGAGAACAAGTGTAATTAATTAAACGAATTAAAAAATACGACTGCCCTGCTATGTTATTTTCGGAGTTTACCTCCTTAAGAAGCGATTTGCATAATATATAGCCTTTGGAATCTTATTCACATTTTTATTAAATGATATTTGTTTGTGAATCACTGGATATTGTACTATAGTATTATATATTTTTGGAATCTACTCATCATTTTCTAGATGATGATTATATAGTATACTTATTTTCAACTTTAGACTTTAATGCGGGACCATGGTCACCCCATCAATTTTTTTTAAAATTTTACTAACCTATATCACCCGGAATAAGCTAGGGATTCTAACGATACCTCATTTATCAAAATCGGTTCAGGCGTATAGAAGTTATGGTGGAATATACAAACTCACATACATACATACATGAACCCTGAAAACAATATACTCCTTTTTTCAGGCAGTCGTATAAAAATTGCTTTAAAAGGTAAACTAAGGGGTAGGTATGCTAAAGACTTTTCTATGCAGAGTTTTTTTTTAAATTTTATGTAATACCAGAGCCAATTATTAGTATCAATTGAGGCTCTCACAGTTCAAGAGATCATTTTATGTAATTGCTTCTTTAAGAGCAAATTATTAGTATTAATTAAGGCTCTCTCAGTTCACGAGATCATAATATAGACATGCGTGGGCGAAACTGAGCATGCTAATATAAGTCGGAAAAAAAAATTTGCAAAGAAATAAATATTTGCTATTCAATAAAAATTAATCCCACTCGTATTTGATTTAGAAATTGAAATTGCTATTTCATGTAAATTTTTTTTTTAATAAATTATTAGTTTCAATAATGAGAAAAATTGCTTTAAAAGGCATGCTTATAGTTTTTTCTATGTTGAGATTTTTTAAATTTGTAAGGTTGTCTGGACGAGATCACTTTTAGCGGTAAGACTTCCTTTGCGCAATTCGTTTTCTGTACTTGTGTTTACTTTATATCTTTATGTTCGTGTGGCAATAGAGAATTTATCTATCAATCTGTTCATCTATTTTGAGATGCGTCAATGGCTGCTTAAAGGCCTTAAAAAGATCATAGCTATTATACATGCATAATACTATGTCACCATTAATTGACAGATACACGGCTTGAAAAAACTCCGTTTTGCCGATTTTATGGTATGACAGAGCCTTAACATGAAAGTGAAAAGACTATCAATTCGGTTGAGTAAAATATTAAAAAAAAAATGAAACTTTTAAAACCACGGAGATGCGACGGAGATCGCGTTATTTCCTAAAGTCTAGTCTAGAGTCTATACAGAGGAACGCTGCTGGGTGACAGTGGCATGGGGGGGTGTATCTCCAAATTGGCTGAAATTTTAATACAAAATTCTGTCACTCTCATGTCAAATTAGCATGCAGTTTCGAACATAGCTGAGTGTTGCTTACCTGTTGGTAGCGTGGCAACACAAATCAACAATTTCTAATACATTGTATGAAACTTCGTATACATACAAATAATTTTGTATAGGCATATATCACCGTAAGTTTGTAACAACCGTTAGATTATAATCTAACTCGCGAAATTGTAAACTGTCGAACCTAGGACCTCGTGATCCGCAGTCGACTACGCTAACCGTTAGACCAACGAGGCAGTTTTATGCACTTTTATGTGAGACAGGACAAAGCATTTTTCCCTTCGACGTAGTAATGGTGGTGGTGTTCTAAGATGGTAGCGGGCTAGCCGGCTTGACTTTAACCAAGATCTTAGCAATTCCCATTACCATCTCATCCATTCATCCATCAGCCTGCATTCATCCACTGCTGGATTGGCCTTTTGGAGAGCGTGCCACCATACACGGTCCTCTGCCTTCCTCATCCACCCACTTCTCTCCATTCATTACCATCTAACGATCACTAAACCGATACCCCCTTGTACACGACATCGTATCGATACGCTAAATCGCTTGGTACGTCTTTGCCAATAGGCTAACACGGCCAAAGGCGCCAGAGCAGACAAGGGAAAATTCAGAAATTATAAATTTCCAAACAAAGCAAACCGATTATTTAATATATTTAGTAAAATTAGTTTAATGGTGAAGAACTAAGTGCACTTAAATATAATCCACGATTATCACAGCAGCTTTTATGCACATTAAGTTTTATTAAATATTAACGTTATTACATAATCTAATTACTCCTGGCAGATGGAAGTTTTAATAAGCTTCGTTTAAAAAGTTATATTTAGAGTTTAGGATTAAAGTAGTTTATGATTTTAAGCTGCGTGAATGCCTAAGAGAGAAATTCAGGGAAATAGGTGTATTTACTGTAGCCTCGCGTTATATTTATGTAATCTTCGTAAAATAAATAGCACATTCATAATTACAAGCAAATATGCGATCTGCACGATATGAAACTAGAAGCCGCTATTTACGGACGGTATGTATGCCAGGTTCCATACCAAAATATTCAAACCTTTATATGAGATAGAGACGAATAGTTAGATGATTATGAAGCAAGTAATTACAACATGATGGGAGCAAAAGAGCACTTCGTCCGAGTGGATAAAGTGTTTTTTTCCCGGGGGAATTTCTAAAATATTCCGGGATAAAGGAGCCTTTGTCCTTCCCTGAGATGTAACCTAACTCTATACCTTTCACCAAAATCGGTTCAAAAGATGGGCCTTTAAAACGTAGCAGATAGATGATAGATTTAGAACGTGACGCACAGGCAAAGAGAAACACTTTTTTCATTTATAATAATAGCATGAATGGCTAAAGAAACTTCTCTGTTAAAACAAAATGGACCTCAGCTTGGTATTATAGCTATATAACTAGTTTATCCGCGTTCTGTTTGCTTCAGGCTTTATTCAGAACGTTTTTCCTAAAGCTATTTACTTTAAAATTCTAATCAAAGGTTTCATAAGCTACAGTTATACAAAGTTAGAAAAAGCAATAATTGGCTGACTTCAAAGTAGTATTCCACCGACCGGTAGCGTCCATGTTTGTGTAGATGTTTTTAAACAAATATTTACTGTGACCGTGGTTTAACAGAGTTTAATTGCAAACGGAAAGCGTTCTAATATTGCAGTTTAAGTTGGGGCTCCCACTGAATTAGGGATCTGCTATAATTTATTTACTTTGACCGCATTTAATTACCGAGTTTGCTTGCAAGGGAAAGCGTTCTCCGTATTGCAGTATAAATTGAGGTAATCCATTATGTGTAGGTAGGAAAACTCAAACTCAAATAATGTTTATTATATATACTACACTTATTCACGTCCAGTTATTTATAAAATATAATGGTGATAATCAGTAATGGTATCTTAAAACTAAAGCTACGAGGGTTCCAAACGCGCCCTGGTCTGAGAAGAGCCCACAAAAAACTCAGTCGGGGTTTTTTTTTCATTAACACAATAGCGATCGAATTTCTCCTATAGCGGCCAAATACAAGTGAAACTAAATACTTAGAAAAACTTGGATAACTTCTGTACGTACGTAATACTGAACAACATTCGTAATACTTTTCAAAATTCTGAGAAATAATCAATTTTTGTTTTCAAAAAAAATAACTAGTGGTTCGCCCCGAACTGAGTCTTCGCGGTCTCTATAAGATAGTTTTAACTATATATTCTAATAGTTAACTTTTAACATTAGGCGCAAAAGAGTTAAAGAGTTATTGGAGAAACGAATAAACTTTTACAGAGCGCCATCTATTGACATGATTGTGAAGTTCTGTTAAAAATACTGAAGCTCATTAAAAATTAAATAATTTCGTTTCCTTATAATATTTGTCTAATTTTAGTATTTGTTGTTGAAGTACAGGATATAATTCAAATAATTGATCAAGTTTCAGGCTCAGCCTTTCAGAAAATTGAGAGTTCTGAGGTCAACTTTGGACTTTAGAAAATCTCCACTTTGAAAGCCCCCCATTTCGTCAATTTTGGGGGAAAAATTAAAAAAAAAAATTTGGTCTCTATTCCTAATTATCTTTGAGATGATATACCGCAACCTTATGTAACGCTACAAAAAATATTTTACTTCGCATTCGCTTCTATGAGAGCCCCACTGAAATAAAAATTTTATAACTTTTTAAGCCATATTCGGCTGGATGCATCGGTTTTCATATTATATTTAAATTTGAAGTAATTACGTTCAGTTATTCAGAAGTTATAAGGCTCTACAGACGGACGGACGGGCGGACGGACGGACAACTGCAAATTCACTCAAGTAGACTCAGAGACCTTCGCTTCGCTCGGTCAAAAATATTTAAATTGGCAGGTCTAAGACTAGAGCGAACAAAGAAAAGTTTTTAATCTGTTTTCAGTGAAATAATATAATTGAGCTTTTTAAAAAGTCGTAGTTGTTATTGAGTACTAGATGATGCACGCGACTTCGTCCGCGGGGATTACGATTCTTTGATTTCCGCGGGAACTCTTTATTTTTACGGATACAAACTATATCCCTACTGCATCAAATTTCTTCAATATCGGTTAAAGATATTTTTTTATTCCCGTGGGAACTCTTGAATTTCCCGGGATAAAATGTACCTAAAGCCTATCACTGTACCAAATTTCATCAGAATCGGTTAAACTTATGGCCCGTGCAATTGCAAAGCGTAGCAGGCAGACATACAGATAGCCACACTATCGCATTTATAATATTATATATTAGTATTTATTTATTGCGTAGAGGGACTAATAGCATTTTTAAATTGACCCTGTGTAGTCGTAATCAATAATTCAAACGATAGGTATTCAATATTACAGATACACGAGCAAAGGATTAAGGACAGAGTCCCTTAATACGAACAAGTCCATTGCAGAAGCTTGCGGCTTATTTCCGTTGCTACAGAAGCTATGCCATTTGCCTGCGCTACGTATAAACAAACAACGTAAAACAGATAGGCTGGCTACACATCATTATTAGGGTGGACTTTGAGATTCGCGACTGCGACATGTGACTATTTCAAGGTAAAAGTGGAATATTTTCAAGTATATCCATTACAAGCTTCATAAAAGTTCGTTGTAAAAGAAATGCAATATACCCCGATTAATTTCAAATGTCATTGAATCTTTGAAGACTTTTTTACTTTAATTAATGTCCGATGTAGGTTTTCTGTTGCTGACAACTTTCTATTGGAAAAGCTGTCCATATTTTAGCTTTGATCTTCATATTTTTCAATCAATTTGCGGCGCACGTTTCCGCTGCAAAAATAGTTTCTATTCAATTTGCCTGCTCTACGGATGGCCATTTCATTTCATTTATTAAATCGTTTGACTGTTACATAGTTGAAGATCTTAAAATTGTAATAATTTACATAGTAGGAAGTAGGAACAGTCTAACTCTAACGGGCATACTATATGTTATGCTTAGAGCAGTTAATTAAATATAAAGTCATAATATTATTATTTGATTCAAGCAATTATTAATTGGTACAACAGATTATAATAATTAGTAAGAACAGAATAAGGTTGTTATTATCCATCACCCTCCTCGGCATACTTATTGGCTACTAAGCTGGACAGTCCTCTCTGGAGGTGCTGGAATGGTACACACATTTGCGCTAGGAGGCTCGAAAGAGCCTTATAGTGCCGAGACTTTTAGATAAAAGAAAAAAAAACCCGGCTGAGTTTGTTGTGGGCTCTTCTCAGACCAGTGCGCGTTTGAAACCCTCGTAGCTTTAGTTTTAAGATACCGTAACCTATAATAAAGTTTTATAAGTAAGCAATTTTTAACGTCAATAAGTGTACCTACAGTGTATCTATATTGAATAAATGATATTGAGTATTGAGATATAAGAGTAGGTTAAGTATTCTGTTTTTTACTAACTTATGTTAAGGGGTTAAGAAGGCCGAATGACCTTGACGAAACGCAGACCAGCGGGACTTTTGCCGACGGTAATGCCGTATAGCGGCCACGCCCGGAACTACGCAAACTAGGCCAAAGACTATAGACTGCAGAGGGAACAAGTGCTATTTTATGGGATAATGCCTATATTTATGTTTGCGCATAAATATCATAGGTCACAAATACATAAACTTTCTTTAATACCTACCTTTAGCTTTACCTTGAGACCTTGCCATGAAATGTTCGATATCGTATCCGATACTAAATATTGTTTGCGCTTGTAGTAGGCACAGATTTAGGTATAGGTACAAGTAATATTTCGTATTGGATCAATGCTAAAATGTAGGTAGTTCAAGTTAGTGTTGCAGAACTATCGATAGTTGACATCAAGCTAAAAGTTTTGAAACGTGCTACCTCCACCGAGGGATGAGTGGGGTACAGGGAGAGGAGATAGAGAATCAGGTACTAACTGCTCACAATAAGCCCCACTTGCCGGAGCTGCGTAGTTTTTTTGTGAGTTTACTCCTTTAGAATCAATTTTCATATGTATGAGCCTGTGGTATGAAAATTTATGTGCAGTACTACGTCATGCGCAGCTCTGAGCACAGAGTCACTTAAAAAAAAGTCAGCGCCATTTTGAAATTCTTTGTTAAATAACCGATTTCGTTCAAAATTGATATTTACGGCTTTCTGGGATCACAAAACAGGAAACTGTTACCAAAATTTAAAAAAGTCGGTGCCATTTTGAAATTCTTTGTTAATTGACCGATTTCGTTCAAAATAGCATACGCACTACGAGTAAAATTATGTCTACCCGTTATCTCTCTCTGTCTACCGAAGCTAACATGGTTACTTGTCTCGTTACGTCAAAAGTAGAGATAAAAGTAATATTTCTAATCTGTGGTATTTTTCTCTACGAGCCTTTACATGTCGACTACTTTTTTCTTGTAATATACTGCATTTTGTGCATGTTAGGGTAAATGAAAAATTTGCCGGCAACGACAATATCTCTCTCTCTCGTCGCGAGATAATCTCGTTGTGCACATCCTAGACCTACTGGGATCACAAAACAGGAAACTGTTACCAAAATTTAACAAAGTTAGCGCCATTTTGAAATTCATGTTGTTATTATGTTTCCATGACTATGTAATGTATTTTGATGAATATAAAATATATGGTAATTAATATATGATGATAGCCACGGAGTTAGAGAATAGGAGTGCAGGTGTTCCCAGCTTGTCATCACGAATTTCGATTATCATATTATGATATTATCGATAAGGTTGTCTGGAAGAGATCGCTGGTTAGCGATAAGACCGCCTTATTGTACCTACATTTTAAGTTTTCATGTTTGTTCTTTTTCATACATACATACATACATACATACATACGTACATACATACATACATACATACATACACACATACATACACACATACATACATACATACATACACACATACATACACACATACATACACACATACATACACACATACATACACACATACATACACACACACACATACACACACACACATACACACATACATACACACATACATACATTATAATTATTATTAGTATGTATTTTAGTTATTAGTAGCATTAATATTATTAGTAAGTAATTTTGCATTAAAGATATTATAATCTATTCCGTCGGGTCGGAGGAAAAAAAATCAAATTAAAGCTTATAAGCTTTAAAAACAATCAAAATATGTAGCGAGTGCAGGTAGGTTGTTCCTCATCAAAATCATCTTGATTTTAATTTTTACAATCACTTGTCACTACAGAACCTTATTTAGTCTTTGCACCTACTTTGCACACTTAAAAAGTTAAATTCTTAAAAAAAATATATTTACTCCTACTAATTTACAGATAAATACTGAACTAAGTATTTCTAAAATTTTAAATATGTACAAATGAGTATAAACCCTTCAAAATCGAAAATTAACTTTAAAAAATTCGCTCCGACACCGACGTGCGGTCCACCTTCGACAATGTCCCGAAACGGACTGCCGAAGGGCTCGCGGGTGTTTACAGGGCGACGGAGCAGCCACGTTCTCACTAATATACTTAAATTTCGGGGGAAAATTACTTTACACGAATGTTATAGGGAGTAAAAATAAAACTCGCCGTTAAAAATATTGTAATTTTTAAGACCTATTTTTGTGTGCAAGAACTAATTAAAAAGCTTGTGCCGTTTTGCAGAACATTTTCAAAGTATGACAAAAGTAGATACTCTTTGGGGATTTTTTTCTGAAAGAGGGTTTGAAAAAAGTAATTTTTTTTTACAGTAGAAATGTTTATTAAGCCTATATCTTCCGTTACATATTTTTTCTTTACGGATTCAACTATCAGTTATTAAGACAATTTGACTTAAACATCCTAATACTGAGGCAGTTTGTCATCTCTTAAAGCCTTAAGTGATCGTTACTATCAAATTATGCGCTGACAGTTGCCTGAAATTAAAAGTTTTTATTTCTTATTATATCTGTAAAAATTATGTAGCCAAGTGAATTTTTACATTTGTAAGGTCCTTAGTTTCAATAAATACCCTTGAGATTCTGTAAGGCTGGCTACATAATACACATCATCAAACTCTGAGATTCGCGACTATGATAATTTTTTACATTGCATTTTTTTCTTTTTATTCCTACATGATTGATTACCTTGCCCGCATTTTTTTTTCTTTTTAATCCATTATTATGATTGGTTGACTTTGATTGAGCCCTTGATTGCGATCTCACCTGGTGATAAGAGATTATGCAGTCTAAAACGATTTCACTAAGTGAACATTTCTATGCGAGCAGAACATCATAATATTATGTTGGATGGTAACGTGCTAACCTGTGTAAGGGTACGTTAGTAAGGAGTAACGCATACCCCTAATTCGGTTTCTTCGCAGCATATGTTATGACTAAACACAGAATACTTAATAGTACCGGAACTAGTAAACTAGTAAACATGGCGGCACGTGTTTGTTGGCAGGGTCGTAAGCTAAGGTGGCATCCTCCCACCAGACTAGAGCAGAGAAAATTCAGAAATTAAATTGCCTCATCTGGTGACAGAATGGCTGGCTCATTTTTTGCGCAAAGGATCAGCCTGGCTGTCCAGTGCGGAAATACAGCCAGCATTCTTGCCACCATTCCACGCGGGCATAATTTATATAGTAATTAGGTTAGGCTAGCTAGCATTAAGTTCTATTGTATTAACTTCAATAAAAAAAAAATATTAAATATTCCCAAATTGACTCTTGGTTGAAACCCGGGACCTCCCACTTGCAACGCAGCGTCAGATCGTCAAACTACTTTGTCCAGAATAGTATGAATAGCATCTCATCTCAGATGCTCCTGGAAGGCTTTTCGTTCTCTTTTCACTTATGCGAATAAATTCAGGTGAATAAATGCATAAAAAAACAAAAGTAAAATGTTTTTTTTTTAATAAATACAATAACAAGTACTTTTGAATCGTCAAATGAATCTACCATACTTCTGTTAAGCACCTCACTAAAACGTGAGGTTGGTTATTGAATAGAAGCAGGTGTTAGCGGAAGTCCATGATAGTGAATGAACTAGAAGTTTAATTCGCTATAATCCGCTACAGTAGACAAATCTGTACAGTGTAGTGTGTGTGTAGGTGAAAGACACGCACTGTACCACACAGATTTGTCTACTGTAGCGGATTATAGCGAATTAAACTTCTAGTTCATTCACTGTGAGGTTGGTTGTCAATGTTAAAGGAGAATAGATGGAGAAAATAGGCTTGTAGGACACATTGTACAAACGTGTGTTTACGACGAGGAAACCAAATAATATATTCTGCATTTTTTAAATCAATTAAATAAATAAACTCAGGCACACACTAAAGAGCCACTTACACGTGAAAGCAGCTTATGTCAGCCTTCATATCGCTATTACTGTTACGAGTTTTTATATAATGTTTAATATCTTTCCCCTTTGGTGTAATACCGTTATTGTTTGCACAACATCGATACGTTCCTCTCCAATCCGGCTTGTGAAAATTCACAGTATAATATTGAATAGATATTTCATGTTTTCTACTTCAGAGATAAAATATTATTCAATTCAATATTTATTTATTCAAATAAGTACACTGCACTCTTATGTCCAATCCAATGTCCAATCTTATAGATATAAATAAAAATCAATTTCTATTCGTTTGTCTCGTTAACTCGAGAACGGCTTGGCCGATTTAGATGGATATTTTTGTGTGTGTTTGAGTGGGTCCAGGGCAAGTTTATATTCATAACTGGATCCGGTAGGGGGCCCTGCAATCGGGTTCTAGGGCAGGACAACGTCTGCCGGGCCCACTAGTCTATATATATAAAATTCAAAGTCCTGACTGACTGACTGACTTATATATCAACGCACAGCCTAAGCCGCTGGTCCTAGAGACATGGAGTTTGGAGAGTGTGTTCTTTGTAAAATCTAGGCATCCACTAAGAAAGGGTCTTTCGAAATTCCACCCCCAAAGGGTTACAACAGGGGTTGAAAGTTTGTATGAAAGTCCGTCTTTTTCAAGTTATAGCCATGAAACTTGGTATATCAGCAGCGGGTTGAAAATAAAGAAAGACGTGTTTCACAGTTTTTGAAATTTCTATCCCCAAGGGCGTCAAATAGAGAGTTTGTCCTTCAATCACGCCGCAACAGAACAACAGACCGACGTGATGTTTTGCATGGGTATAGTTGGGTACTTGGAGAGTGACACAGGCTTCTTTTTAGCCCTGAAAATTAAGGCGTGAGGGAATTAAAAAACTTAAGCCAAGCGAACAAAGTCGCGGGCATCCTCTAGTACAACCTCCAGCGTCCTTACAAAACATGATGGTGATAATCAATTACTCGAGGGGTCCAAACGCATCCTGGTTTATTATTCAAATTTTATACCTGCTTGAATGTAAGCCTCTTACCTATTTTTAAACGACTGCCTGAAAAAAGGAGTATATTGTTTTCAGGGTTCATGTATGTATGTATGTATGTATGTAAGTATGTACGTATGTATGTATGTGAGTTTGTATATTCCACCATAACTTCTATACGCCTGAACCGAGTTAGAATCCCTAGCTTATTCCGGGTGACATAGGCTAGTAAAATTTTAAAAATAATTGATGGGTTGATCATGGTCCCGCATTAAAGACTAAAGTTGAAAAAAAATAATTCGAAAATAAGATTAACTATATAATCATCATCTAGAAAATGATGAGTAGATTCCAAAAATATATAACACTATAGTTCAATATTCAGGGATTCTTCAGGAGATGTTGACTAAAGTTGAAGATGAAGTTGGAGTTGAAGATGCTCCGGTGTCGGAGTGAAACGTACGTTGAGAGTGATTTGGAAGATTTGTGTGGTGTGGTGTTGTGCCTGTGCGAATTGCTGGGTGGTGGGTGTCGCATGCTGCAGGTGAAAGACAGTCACTGTACCACACAGATTTGTCTACTGTAGCGGATTATAGCGAATTAAGATTCTAGTTCATTCACTATCATGGACTTCCGCAAAGTAACGCCTGCTTCTATTCAATATCTCAGACATACAGGTTTCCTCACGTTCCTTCACCGTCGAAGCAAGTGATATTCTGACGAATAACACATGACTACTTTATTATCACGGAAAATTAACCACGCGGGAACCAAAAAACCTCAAGCCACGAGGACAAAGTCGCGAGCATGAGCTAGCTAATTATGCTAATATTATAAATGCGAAAGTGTCTTTGTTTGTTGGTTTATTGCTTTGTTTGTTTGTCCTTCAATCACGCCGCAACAAAGCAAGGGATCAACTTGATGCATGGATATAGTTGAAGACCTGGAGAGTGACATAGGCTACTTTTTATCCCGAAAATAAAAGTTGAAATTGAAAAAACTTAGCCGCAACAAAGCAAGGGATCAACTTGATGCATGGATATAGTTGAAAACCTGGAGAGTGACATAGGCTACTTTTTATCCCGAAAATAAAAGTTGAAATTGAAAAAACTTAGCCGCAACAAAGCAAGGGATCAACTTGATGCATGGATATAGTTGAAAACCTGGAGAGTGACATAGGCTACTTTTTATCCCGAAAATAAAAGTTGAAATTGAAAAACCTTAGCCGCAACAAAGCAAGGGATCAACTTGATGCATGGATATAGTTGAAAACCTGGAGAGCGACATAGGCTACTTTTTATCCCGAAAATAAAAGTTGAAATTGAAAAAACTTAGCCGCAACAAAGCAAGGGATCAACTTGATGCATGGATATAGTTGAAAACCTGGAGAGTGACATAGGCTACTTTTTATCCCGAAAATAAAAGTTGAAATTGAAAAAACTTAGCCGCAACAAAGCAAGGGATCAACTTGATGCATGGATATAGTTGAAAACCTGGAGAGTGACATAGGCTACTTTTTATCCCGAAAATAAAAGTTGAAATTGAAAAAACTTAGCCGCAACAAAGCAAGGGATCAACTTGATGCATGGATATAGTTGAAGACCTGGAGAGTGACTTAGGCTACTTTTTATCCCGAAAATAAAAGTTTAAATTGAAAAAACTTAGCCGCAACAAAACAAGGGATCAACTTGATGCATGGATATAGTTGAAGGCCTGGAGAGTGACTTAGGCTACTTTTTATCCCGAAAATAAAAGTTTAAATTGAAAAAACTTAGCCGCAACAAAACAAGGGATCAACTTGATGCATGGATATAGTTGAAGGCCTGGAGAGTGACTTAGGCTACTTTTTATCCCGTAAATTTAAGGAGTTCCCGCGGGAATTGAAAAAACTTATACCACGCGGACAAGGTCGCGGGCATCAACTGCCCAGGGGCTAACCGGTGAATCAACCCCTCCGTCCCACCCTCAGCCTGAACTTACCCCACTGGCCTCATTCTATTACCCTTGAGCCTGAATTTACCCACTACCCAACTCACGTAAAAAGTGCCAGGAAACTACCGCCGGATATCCGTTGCGAGGTTCATAGAAATTAAATGCAATATTTCCCGTTTGGTTTCATTGTATCTTTGAAAACTTTTATTTGTATTTTAATGTTGGATATTGGATTTTATTGTTGACAACTTTCTATTTGAAAAGCTCTCCATATTCTCGCTTTGAAGTCCATATTTTCTTTTATTTGAGATAAAATCAACTTAGTTGGAAATACCGCGAGTTTATACTTTATAAGCTTGCGATTTACGTACGTTTTGCATTGTAGATTGAAGGTATTGTTACCTCACTACGAATACAGCCCATTAACGTCCCCACTGCTGGAGGGAGGGAAATAGAGCTTAGACCCACCACTCTGCTCCGATGCAGGTTGGCGGGCTTTAACGACTATTATCATGTTAGTGATAATAACCGGGACCGACGGCTTAACGTGCTCTCCGAGGCACGGGGGTGAAACACCGCCGACTTCCTAACTCCGGGCTAGTACTGGGAATGTCTAGTCAGAAAAACTCAAAACTCAATTATGGTCAATTCGATAAATATCTTTATAAGACTTGTAAAGAAATACTATTTGTCACAATAATATTATTTACCTTGTAGTTTATTTTTAAATATTTTGATACCTATTGTTTCGTTTTTTTTTTTTTTTTGAGGTTTACGTTTATTTATTTATAAATTTATTTATTTGTGAGTATATATAAGTATGTATGTTTATTTATATATTATATGTGTAGTATTTATGGTTTTTATTTAGTATATTTTATTATTTATTTTGTTATACTTAATATATATATGTATATGTATTATAATTTGTAGCTTTATATCAATATATATTTTTTTTAATTTTATTATTTCTTCACCATCTACCGGTTGTTTCTGTAGCTATGTAATTTTAAACCATTGGTTGCCTGGAAGAGATCGCTGTGAAGCGATAAGGCCGCCAAATTGTATACTTCCTTTGTTTATTAGCTAAGTTTACTGTTGTTATTGTTTTTTGGTGTACAATAAAAGTATATTCATTCATTCATTCATTCATTCATTCATTCATTATGGTCCCTAAAGATATTGTTCGCTACAACTCAACCCCTGAATCGAATATCATTCTCTTATGGTACAATACCAAACTATCTGTAATCTGTTGCTCTTTGTCGAATAACAACGTTGCTTAGCAAATTATCGACAGATTACAGATAGATTGACGACCTCCGTGGCGCAGCGGGTAGCGCTGTTGTCTTAACGTGCGGAGGTACCCGGTTCGATCCCTGGCAGGGTTTGGAAATTTATAATTTCTGAATTTCCTTGGTCTGGCCTGGTGGAAGGCTTTGGCCGTGGCTAGTTACCACCTTACCGGCAAAGACGTGCCGCCAAGCGATTCAGCGTTCCGGTACGATGCCGTGTAGAAACCGAATAGGGGTATGGGTTTAATATAACTGCCCTAACAGGTTAGCCCGCTACCATCTTAGACTGCATCATCACTTACCATCAGGTGAGATCGCAGTCACTTGTAGTGGATAAAAAAAAAAATTGAATTTGAATTTCAGCCCTTAGTGCACATTCAAATTGAAGGTTTCTATTTACAGGATCGTTTAAAAAGGATATGTTGCGGTCCTAGTATGGAAGTTTGTATGAAATACACATTAGTTGTGACGTCATCAAACTACACACGTTCCTAACATGGAGGTTTGTATGAAATACACATTAGTTGTGACGTCATCAAACTACACACGTTCCTAATATGGAAGTTTGTATGAAATACACATTAGTTGTGAAGTCATCAAACTACACACGTTTCTAATATGGAAGTTTTTATGAAATACACATTAGTTGTGAAGTCATCAAACTACACACGTTCCTAATATGGAAGTTTGTATGAAATACACATTAGTTGTGAAGTCATCAAACTACACACGTTCCTAATATGGAAGTTTGTATGAAATACACATTAGTCGTGAAGTCATCAAAGTACACACGTTCCTAATATGGAGGTTTGTATGAAATACACATTAGTTGTGAAGTCATCAAACTACACACGTTCCTAATATGGAGGTTTGTATGAAATACACATTAGTTGTGCCGTCATCAAACTACACACTTTTTTCTTTAAAAAAATACCGAGCAAAGCGATAGCACCTGTTACGCTTGGCTCGAAGCCAAGTTGGGGGAAAGGTTTACCAGTTGCTTATATGCAACAAGTTTTAATGCTATTATCGTTAGAGACTGTTCAGTATTGATGTTTTTTTATTCCACTACAAGTTAGTTTCACTGCGATCTCACCTCGTGGTAAGGGATTGTCATGATTTTCTATTTATATAATCTATGGCACGACATTCGGAATAATTATATAAGGCCATAAAAGATTCGAATCCAGGGTCGTTAGATAAATGAATTAAAAATAATATTATACTTTTTTATCATACCAACTCGTATCTGATTGGTCAACGGTAAATAATCGCGATTTTGGCGTTTTTCCTTTGACCAATCAGAGCGTTTCCCGCGTCGAGAAAAACTTATTGGGTGAAAAAGAGGAGATTGAGGATTTTCCCGCCTGTTTTTGGGTTGGGGTTTGACTTGTGAGGCGTGAAGATTGGTGAATAAAAATTTGAAACATTGTTTAATACTTATCAACAACAATTTATGTTAAGTTATAGAGATTAATGAAAGCTTTGGATTGACGTTAAGGACAATATAATAAGGAATAAAATTATAACTAATAACCGAACTCTGGGTTTTGTTTTCTACAGGATGATACAGTATATCCTTACTATGATGTTTGCATGTTTGTTACTCTTTCACGCCAGAACAGCTGAACGGACCTGGATGTAATTTGGTATAGAGATAGATTATAGTCTGTATTGACACATATGCTACTTTTTATCTCAAAAAATAAAAGAGTTCCGGCGGAACGGGAATACCTCAAATGCATGTTTGTTACTAATTAACGCCAGAACAGATTAAGAGATAGATTTTAGTCTGGAATAACACATAGGCTTTTTATTAGACTTTTTATCCCAGAAAATTAAGAATTTGAATAAATAATTATTGATTGATTGATTGACCCTGCCGAGGATCAAACCCGCGCCACTGGGAGTTCTTCATAATATATCATTCGACGAGCTAATGAATACATTTTAGTTGCCCCGATATCGTATCAGTGTCCGACACTGATGTCGATGTCGGATAATCTGAAAACGCTCATGGTAGATAGAGCAAAGATAAAGCTTTGTTGTATAAATGGTATTCTTCACAAAGACTAGGTAGATACGGTATTTTCTAATACAATAGAAATAACGGAAGAGCAAAATACCGGACCCCGACTCATATACGAGTCTGAAACAAGGAAAATCAATAAAATAATTTAAGTTCCAGGGTACGTATTAGTAGGGCAGCCCAAGAGGGGATTTTTGGAATTATTATAGCACGTCAGATATTGATAGCATATACGTGTCCCTGCTATGGATGGATGTATATCGGATGTATGTAAATCTGCCGGTTTGCATGGTGGGGTAGGCTGCACGGAAGTAAAAAAAATCAAAAAAAGATGTAGCGCGTCAGATATTCAGAGGAGATGGATCAGAAGGATGGAGAAGTGGACCCAAGAGAAGCTCAGCAATTAAAAGACTGGCAATTCTGACGAAAGTTCACGTTATGCAAAGTCACTGCAGTTTTTTGAAAGTGCAAAAAAATTGCATTTGGTAATACTCGAGCGCGTCAGATTATCATACATACGGGTTAGCTTCATGTCCCAAACGTAAAACCATAATCCAAAACCAAACCGAATCCAAACCATAATCTGACGATTATCTCGAGGAATTTTCTTAATCTGATGATTTGAAAAAAAAAACCTGCAGACGCTCCCACCACTAGTGAAAGGATAAACATCATATCTTCAAAATCCATTAGGTATATTAAACGAGTCATTCACCGAAACAGGGGAAATCGATATCTTGTTTAACTGGAATTACGAACGTCTACATATAATAATTTAAGATCCAATTTGTGTCTACATAACAATGTAAAATCCAAGGTATTATGTAGAGCACAACATTATTTATTATTAACTATCTTCCTTATACCGAAGGAACACTCCTTTGTACTTTTGAATAAAATATGTCCCGCAAATTATTATGAATTACAGTGTAAACTCTATTTAATGACACTGAACGGACTGATTATTTTATGGCGTAATTGAGAGTTGTCGTTATATAGAGATTTATTTCACTATAACCTAAATCTAAACTGATATTGTAAAGTGTAAAGATTTGTTTGTTTGTAATGATAAACTCAAAAAGTAATCAACCAATTAAAAAAACCCTACAATTATAGAGAGCTACTTTATCAGCGAGTAACATAGTACATTTTTTATTTTCAAAAAATTAGAGATACTTAAGAAAATTGCAATAATGTGAATTAATTTGGAAAAATCGTCTCATCTGAGAGCTAACGTGCGCTGCGTAAATAGTAAAAGTTATACGAAAGTAATATATGGTAGAATTGTTCCTCTCAAAAAATTCTAAAAAAAGGTCCACGATACCATATAGCTATCTTTTAAGGTTGTCTCACAATAATCATTTTTCTGATTTTCAAATTTTGTCTAAAACAAATCTTTACTTTTGAAGTTGTTTTTACAGACATTGTATTAATCCTTATCAAAATAAAATGGTTGGTCATCTCAAGTATTTAATATAGACCAAATTCGCCCTCTACACCATTCCATTCAGATGAATAATATCTTAGAAGATATCATAGAAATAAAGAGACGCGCAACAGAAATACCGTAAATAGTGCCGACTGACTATTATTGGGTATGACTATGGACTATTATGATGATTACTGCTACTCGTGCGAAGCCGGGGCGGACCGCCAGTTATATTATATTTTACTAATCTATACCTACTTTTTCTTCTTTTTTCTTCCCGGACATTTAAATAAATCTCGCAGGAACCAAAAACCACCTCGATCCACGCGGACGAAGTCGCGGGCGTTAAGTAGCTAGTGAAGTATAAAATTTACAAACAAAAAACACAAATATTCATACAAATGGATGTATTATTATAATAAAAATAGGTATATAGTCTATAGGCAACTGATCAAAAAGTCGTCTCCTTCACGATTCTCGTAAGTATGACAATGTTATTTATATAGTTAGCAAGCTAAAGAAATAGTCTATATTTTTTATTATAACATTTATTTAGCTAGTTTCGATTTATTGAGTTAAATTGGTAAATATGCAAATGCGTAAGGTAAAAAATTCAATCTTTTCCAAATATTTTTATAATCATTATATTTACATAATAGGTGTCAAAGAAGCAATTGAAGATCATTAAATGAGCTTTGCAAAAACATATCACACAATCCATTTGGACAATTATTACTCGAGAAATCAATTATAATCTAGAATGATCGGCCGCCATCTTTGTGACGTTCCAGCTCGTGCTTCCGCGTTCTACCACCAACATTTTCGTGTTCTAGAGATTAGAGGTGGTTAATATAACACGTAGCGCATTATCATAGCGCGCTATTGTTCCACAGCGCGGATAACGTGCTATGTAAGGAACCACCATGTATATCTTTGCGTGTTACGGAATATAGCGCGCTACGAATTTTAGCGTCCTGCAAGTTATATGGCACCTGCCGGCCGCCCACACGCTTTCTTATAACAAGCGCGTTACAACATAGCGTATTTAAAAGCATGCTAAAAATTTATAGTTTATAGTCCATAGCGTACTATGGATTTATACCAGTTTTGAACAACTCTACTAGAGACCACGACGAACACATACATACCAGTCGTATGTATATAGATAAGATTGCTACGAGATTTCGTCCAAGTGCTCGATTTCCTCAATACTAATAATATAAGTATGCTTAGCTGCATTCAAATCCGTGCACTCACGAGCAGTTCTTACTACTTACAGACAGACAAACAAAACAATAAGGTTCCTCTAAATATTAATTACCAGCGAATGCCCGCGACTGCGTGGTTTGAGATTTTTTGGTTCCCGCGGGAACTCTTTAATTTTCCGGGATAAATATTCTTATGTGCCATTATTCCAGACAATAATCTATCTCTGTGCCAAATTTCAGTCAGATCCGTTCAGCCGTTGGGGCGTGATTGAGTAACAAACACCCATAGATCCATCCAAACTTTCGCATTTATTAATATTATAAATAACAAATAATAAGTATAAGATTGAAATGTTCAAAAGGAATGGTACCGTTACAATTATATTAGAATAATAGATAAATAATAAATTGAAGTACCTGGATACTTCAACTGCTCAGTGCAGGCACAATAATACAAAGATGTTTGTTTCGAGTCCGATAGCTTTCATCTTAAGTGTTCATTGCAACGAATAATAATTGCTGGCCCTTGAAAAAGCATCCGTTTGTTATTTTATACTGTAAGAACCTCGTTGGAACCCAATTAATTTGAGATTATTCTGCGTTCAATTTCACTTGTTTAGTATTTAGGTACTAATTCTACATTAATGTTTTTAGTAGGTACATATTTCTTTTTGGCAGGATAAAATTCTTAAACGGCTCGTGGACAGTGTAGTTGATTGCATATTTGAAAATATTTTATTTTTTATTATTTTCAATAAAAAAAATTACTGAAAAAAAAATGTCTGATCTAAGTTAGATTATAAAGTATGCCTCTGTCATAAAGAGTTACATATTTGTTCGGTTTGCCGTGGAGATCCTGGTGTCGTGGAGTCTCACTGGCAAAAAATGTTTATGAGATATTTCGCCGCGGTTAATTGGCTAATTTTTTACGCAACGGATCAACCTGGCTGTCCAGCGCAGAAATGCAGCCAGCATTCTTGCCACTATTTCACGCGGGTATGATTTATCGTTTATATGGTAATTAGGTTAGGCTAGCTAGCTTTCAGTTCTATTGTATTGCTTAGTGCTTTCAATAAGGTTTAAATAAAAAGTTAGATTTAATACATAATTTGTAATTTTTTACTATCCCAAATATATAATATGTCGGTAAGACAGAAAAATATTATTCATATTTCATGAGTATGTAATTCGTATTTAAATATAATTTCCAAGTCATAATTAAAAAAATTAAAAAACACGACTGCCCTGCCAAAAAACGAACTAAAAAGTTAAAAATCTAAATTAATCTTGTTAATCACATTTTTATTAAATGATATTTTTTGTGAATCACTGGATATTGAACTATAGTGTTATTTATTTTTGGAATGTACTTATTATATATAAGTATATTAATCTTATTTTCGAATCTTTTTTTTAATCTTCTTTAGTCTTTAATGGGAGACCATGGTCACCCTATAATTTTTTTTGAAATTTTATGTCTATGTCACCCGGAATAAGTAGGAATTCTAACGATACCTCATTTATCAAAATCGGTTCAGGCGTATAGAAGATATGGTGGAATATACAAACTCACATACATACATACATACATGAATCCTGAAAATAATATACTCCTTTTTTCAGGCAGTCGTATAAAAACACGACTACAAAAAATGCCGGTCATCCAGGTAATTAAAAAAAAAAACGAGTGCAATTAGGCTTCCAATAATAGTTAAAGAAGGAACTTGAAAAAAAATCTTTATATATATACAAGAATTGCTCGTGTAAAGGTATTAGATAAAGTAAGATGTAACGCTGGAATTAGCCTGGAAAAATCATACGTAAGTGACAGCTACCTGTGTCTATGTCATTATTTTAGTTAATAGTGTAGAGCATTTATAACTTTTCCGTAGCTCAAGCAGGCTTTGTTTTTTAAGCGCTTGTCTAGAAGGTGCCTATTTAGCTCTTTTTTTGAGGATACCAATATTTTAAGCGGATGGAAAGTACTCCATACCCGAACGAACCTGAGCTTGATACAAGGTAAGAAGCTCCAACTACTACGTAGCACGTTCTACGTAGTACGTTCTACGTAGAACGTGCTACGTAGGACGTTCGTCCGTTCCGTGGTGTATTTTCGCTTTTATTTCCACCATCATTGAATAAATATATTATCTTTCTTTGTTTCTATTTGAAGAAAAGGAAACGAAATAAATATCTCATAATAGTTATGATTTCAAGACTCAGTAAGGCAAACGTATTTATTCTCTTTGTTTTTGCTCGTAGCATATTAATAATAGAAATTTCTATGTAAATGAAAAGAAGAGAACCCTTAAGATCAAAGCTACCGCGCATACATGCTACATTCTAATCCATACCTACATACTAATCCATACTAATATTATAAATGTGAAAGTGTGTCTGTCTCTCTCTCTGTCTGCCTGTTTGTCGGTCTGTCTGCTACGCTTTCACGGCCCGTCTGTTCAACCGTTTTGATAAAATTTGGTACAGGGATAGGTTGTATCCTGGGGAAGGACATAAACTTGAGGCGTTCCCGCGGGAATAAAAAGTTCATTATTGGACTAAGTCACATACATAGATTAAGTTTTTTCAATTCTTGCGGAGACTCCTTAATTTTTTGTGATAAATAGCCTATGTTCTTACCTGGGACGTTCTATAAGGCTAACAGTTGCTACCTATACATTCGTATAAACCTCCAAACTGCTAGAATTACTGAATTATGTGCTGAAATCTTTGCCAGCTTGGAGATATAGTTAACTATCTAGATATAGATATAGTTCCTACCATCCCCCGTGTTTTCTTTTTATTCCACTAAAAGTAAACCCTGGACTGCGATCACACCTTATAATAACGCAACCTGGTAAGTAAAAAGCATACTACTACTACTATGCTTTTTTATTTACGGGGTTGTACTACTAAAAAATATTAATGTTTGATTAAACGTTGTAACACTTATGATATTTATCTGTACCATAACTTAAAAAGAAAAATAAAATTAATATGATAATGGTCTTTATCCACTTTTTCTTTTTCTTCCCTACAAAATTACACGCGATTACTTCTTTTGACTGTGAAAATTATATTAAATAAAAACGATTACTGCTTTCCTTGGTTTGTAAAAAATACATATTCATCAAGTAAGTAATAATACGCATAATAAATATATACAATTTTATAAAATCACGAGTAAACAAGAATACGTCGGTGCGGGACAAAGTGACAGAGTGATACTCGCATTCACTTAGTGTATGCTGTGTAACTTAGAGCATATGCATGTAAATTTTATACTGTCAGCTACGTTGCACATCTCGTTTACGAAATAATTTTAGCTGGATAATTTATTTTAAAAATAATAAACTTAATATTGGGTCACATACGTTAAAGTAGACCAAAGAAGAATTTCTAATTAACTGAACTGTTCTAATGTAGATATAGTATTTTAATTTATACAAAGGTAACAGTAGTGGTCTAAGATCCCATCATACAAAGACCTCCTCCCAACTGCTTACCCAAATGGGCTCGCTTTTCATCAAAACAGCTAGGAAAAAGGTATTCTGACGAACGAATGCCTACTCTAACTTCAAAACCTGTGCACGCCAATGTCCTTACTAATATTGTAAATGCGTCTGTGTGTAAGTGTGTCTGTCTGTCTGTCTGCTACGCTTTCATGGCCGAATTACTCAACGAAGGGAACTCTTCTACGGGAAGTGTTATTATGAATAAAAGAACATGCTTCGAATAGCTTGCCTAATGAAATTAGTCCAGAGCTACCTTAGATTTAAGTTAGAATAACAAACTGATTTTTTTTTCGATTTCTACACCCATCTTATTATACCAAACGAAATCCACACTAATCGCTGCTCTCGATTAGTGTGGATTTCGTTTGGATCTGAGGGATGGAGAACATAATTATAGGCTTGCTGCAAATCCGTTTCAACAAATAGTTAGAATATTTAAACTCTCGGCTTTTAAGGCTCGGCAAGCCTGAACCTTGAACGGATTTCCATAAGAATGCCTATGTTTTCTTGTTCCTTGTTCTTCCTGCTCTTGATTGATAGCAAAGTCATTCGGTTACCAGATTTATATCAGGTTACGAATTATGAGGAATTTTGTTTCAATTTTCAAACTTTAAAGCTCGGCAAGCCTAACCTTTGAACGGATTTCCTTAGACAAATCTACATTTTCTTGCTCTATTTTTTGTCCTGCTTTCGATTGAAATCAAATTCGTTCGGTTATCAGATTAAATTCAGCTTAAATTGGAGACTAAGCCTTGATTGTTTTTGGTTTTAATAACTACTACAATACTCTTAAAATAATTATTGTATTATTGTTCCTAATTGTAACGGTTTCGTAAGACTGACTTGATTTTTAAGGAGGACAATAATATTTGTGGTATATCAGTTGTCTGTACATTAGTTTAAAAAGCAATATACCTACCTACATTTATGTAAATAATTACGTGCCTGTTCACAACTATTTTGTGATGACTATAGAGTTTTTTGATAGGTGCTAGAATAGGCATGATGACAGTAACCAAGAATCAATGAAATTATGAATTTATCTAATGAAATAGGATTCATGGAATATAAAAAACGTATTTATTTTTCTATTTCGAGTGAGATTGCTATTTATTTTGATAAAATAAATCTATGAAATACACCAATCCGCCATAATGGATGAAACACCAAAAATCGAATGACGTCACAATTGTTGGTTTCGAGCTTTGACAATCACATGATTGCTTACTGCACACTGCATAGAGTACATCGGTAAAAACAATAGTGACGTCACAAACGACGCCATGACACTCGCGAGCGATTTGGCGTGAATTTTAAAATTTAAATTTCAAATGCTAATATTTTCTACCAAACCTTATTTTTCTGCTGAAATAAGATATTTTATCGATATAATGGATACTTCCGAACATAATCTGACCATTTTTTAAAATCAGTCATCATGCCTATTGTCTAAAAGCGAATAACTCTTCCTTATTTCGTTCTTTTGTACAGTTTGATTTGAAAATTTAATAATAATTGCAAAAGCGCAAATACCAGTTTGTTTATGTCTTATTTTTTGTTTATTTTGTTCTGAGACTGATTTTCCTTAAATTCTTTGATTATGGCTGTAGAAATAAAAATATTTTTGTATTTTCAAAAATATTTTATACCTATAAAAATAAATTAATGTGAGAATAACTGTTGATTTTTCGTTCTTTTGTGTAATTTTATTTGCATAAGTGCAAAATCTGATTTTATAAGTGTTATTTATTGTTTATTTTGTTTTGATACTAATTTCAAGTTTTATAATTCTAATACTTTGAACCTATACTTAATATTTGGATGGATGTATGGATGTTTGTAACTCAATCACGCCAGAACGGCTTAATGGATCTGGACGATGGATTTGGCACAGAGATAAAGTATAGTCTGGAATAACACTTATGCTACTTTTTATCCTGGAAAATTTAAGAGAACCAAAAACCTCAATCCACGCGGATGAAGTCGCGGGCATCAGCTAGTTATGTATAAAAACTAAAAAAAATAATTTACTGTTAATAAATTCAATAGTGTCGTTAAAGCACATACTTTTATTAAAATACATTAATTGTAGGAGAAGAAGTAAATAAACGCTAATATTTATAATGGGGCATTCAGGGTTAATTAAGAAAAATAGCACAAAATATTAACTTGTCTTTATTTAGGAAACCTTAAAACCTTCGATTAAACCAATTTATTCATGCTGTGCTGTATTTTTAAGGATGTATAAAACATGCTTTTGCGTCTACAGAAAAAAAGTTATATATATTTTAAAGTTTCTTTGCTCTCCTATATTTCATCTTATGCTTTTTTTCCCCTGGGGGTGCGATAAGGGATGATGCAGTCTAAGGTCAGTCAGTCAGCGGGCTAACCTGTTAGAGGTATAGCAGTTATATTAAACTCATACCCTAAGTCGGTTTCTGTACGGCATTGTAACGGAACCGGTAGTGTGGTAAGTAACCTCTAGGTAATTGTGTCGCACTAACTGTATTAGATTATTATCTGACTGATTATCAAAGTGTACTGGTAAAGTAAATGTTCGTAAATATTTTTATAAAAATATTCACGAACATTTACATTCTTAAATATTTTTATACAAATATTGTTCCTTTGTATCCTTCAGAAATATGAATTGAATTTACTTCTAAATCCTTTGAATGCCTTTTTGAATTTCACCTTTTCCTATTTCCATTTCTATTTCCGTGCATATTGTATTGGGTAAAATGTTGCTACCAGATTTTTATAAAAAATATCCTACAGAAATATGAATTCAATTATCTTTTGTATTTACATTTCATTCAAAGCAAATTCAAATGCACGTGCATTGAGCGGACATCTCGTGAAATAAGAATTAAAAATTAATAAAGTTACCCGCAAGGTTTGAAATTCCGGTACAGTTAAAAACGCCCAGGAATTTCCAAAGATCTTTTAGAATATTAGAATAAATGCAGTTGGTTCAAGTAAGTAAATACCCAATTCAAATTTAGCTTAATCTCATATTAAATAGCGCCTAAAATCGCCTTAATTATTGTGCCAAGGAAAAGGCCCAAGGGCCTAAGTTGAGTTCCCGGAAGGCAACTTTTGGGAGGTTTCTTTAAAAACTATAGGTAACTCTAATACTTTTGGAAGGTCAATATGCGTTTTTCGGGTCTGTTACGGCATTCACTATTTTTTTTATTAACTCTCTCTCCCAGTTCAACGGGGTTGCAAACCAATACAACCGATCAGACACAAGAATGACACGGTTTCGACGTATGGCCGAGAAACATTGCCGACTTCCTAACTGTCGTACCCATCTATTTTGGACCCGAGCCAGGGAACGAAACTAGAATCTCTTTACTAGTTATTACCAAGCGAATATATTAGGCATTCGACCAAATAAACTGTTATTTCTATGGAATACCTAGGCATTATTTCTATGGAATACCTAGGCACTACAGGGAATACCGGATTACATACTTTACCAGCGACACATTGTGCAACATCGTATGGAGGAACTTGGACATGGGTGTATTTGCCATCTCGCTAACGATTTACAAATGGCACTGTTGGCTTGGTCTTTGTTTCGCAACTAAAAACTTCATGTAGGTAGCGGACATTTTAAAATAAAAGCTCAAAGAACCGAGAGACGATGGAAAGCGGTTTTGCGATTTCATTTTTGTTTTTGATGGTTGTGTTTGGCGAGAAACTTTTATTCTGAATTTGTTTGTGAAAATTATTAAAAAATAAATTTAAAAAAATTGTGTGTGCCAGATCCGACGCACGACTGGAGATTATTCCTTACAATGAAAAGTGTTACTATGGATACATAAACATAACTTTAAGTAAAGTAACGGAGAAAGTTTGATTTTACTCCCCATAAATTTTCATACCTCGGTCTTATATAAGAAAATAGTGCAAAAATCTGTACTTAATATTATAAAGAGGTAAAGTTTGTGACGTTGTAGGGGGAAATTTCTGGATCTACTGAACCGATTTTGAAAATTCTGGTACTAATAGAAAGCCACATTATTCGTAAGTGTCATAGGCTTTATATTATCCCGAAAAAATAGGGAGTTCCCGTGGGAATTTAAAAACTTATTGGACGCGGGCTAAGTGGCGGGCAAGTCAGCTAGTACTTGATATTATTGTTAAAGCTTTTTAGCAAGTATTGACTAATAGATGTTCCCTTCAACTTCGTACACGTGGATTTCGTTTTTAGAAATTCGCGTAGAAACTCCTTGATACTTTCTGTGTATGCCACCTATCTCCGTACTTTTCACGTTTCCACAATCACGTGTTATACTTTATTGACGTTCAAAAAGTGTAAAATACACCTAATTTGGATTTTTTAAAAACATTGAATCTTGGAAGTTCTAGATAAAATGGATTCAGTGTATTAGAAATCTCCATACCAAATGTCAGTTCATGTAGGACAACTTTTGTCACATATAATAGTGGATTCGGTCATTATGTCGTGAAGGTACTCCTACTACTGCTAACAAATATTCAAACTTTCACCTTTTTAATATTTATGTGTAGGTAAATGTTTGTATACAACTAATTAACAAATTTTCAGTATAGCTCTAAAGTCACTAGTAAATTTCAAATGAAGTCATATAAATACGCCTTCCCGAGGAGAGTTGGACACACAAAGGTGTCCTGCGGTGGGAACACTGGGAACTCCAATATCAAAGTTGGGACAGAGTGCCGCGTTTACCTCTCCCAATAGGGTGTGTTGATTAAATTACCTGTGTATGCCTCCTCATTTCTCCTTCAACTTCCACGAGTCCTTTGGAAATAAACTCATTCAAGCATCTCCCCAAATTTTCCGTGATATCTCTGACTAGGAGCCTAATTAAAACTATAGAGTGGGCGAAGAAGATCAAAACGAAGAATTCGCACGTGTTTTTACAAAAACTTCATCGGGCATCCTGCAGTAGGTACATGTAGTAGGATTGGCCTATCTGAGCATAGTACCTAACCATTTTTTTTACTAAATTTTACCGTACAACTTAAGGATTTGGAAAAGTCCAAAAAGGTTGCCATCAAAATGGTAAAAAACACTTTGTCCTATGGTAGGGTGTTTTTCAAAACGGTTTCCCATCTAAAGCTGCTATTTTTTGTGCATAATATACCTAGTTAGGTCGTATACTGAGTTTCACGCTAAATACAAATATTAGATTTCAATTCCCTAATAGAAATGGATTGCACACATCAATACACCTTTCGCCTGCCAATGTTTCCTCTTTTCCAATAGTTAGGGAGAGGATGTGAGGTCCCAACTTTCAGTTTAGACTGAACCATTAATTAATTACACCGATATTGATTTGATCAGTTCCGTTGAGCTGTAAAGTTTGATAAAGTTCTAGTATTTGCTGTCGCATCTGCTGTGGATATTAGAACTCGTGTGCAATTTTTTAATTACTTTTAATTTAAGATAAATTATGCAAAGACTAGCTGATGCCCGCGACTTCGTCCGCGTGAAACACTTTAATTTTTCCTTTAATTTTTTCTAGATAATATTATTAATAACACAAATGTTATTCCAGACTATCATCTAGCTCTGTGCAAAATTTCATACAGATCTGTTTAGCCGTTTTGGCGTGATTGAGTAACAAACATCGATCCATCCAAACTTCCGCATTTATAATATTAGTCTAAATAATGATAAAGATACTACTGGACCTTGTAGAAGAAGATACCTACCCAACATTTTACCATTAAAAATGGTTATCAAATGTAAATCGCCTGAGACGTATTTTTGGCCATTCGAGGATTTTGGGAGAATCGAGATGAGTTAACGAATTTATCAAGACACGTCGTGTGAGCGTTTGAATTTTAAAAATCGGCTGGTAACTTTTTTGGAATTTTGAAAATTGAAAAAGACGAGTTTTTTGGGGGTGTTTGTTTACTAAATTGTAAATATTTCGGAAAAAAACCGACTTACGAAAAAATGGAAAAAGAGGTGCGAAAAAGTTTTGAGAATAGGTTACTGAGATGGTCCTTTTACATTTGGAATTCTAGAAAAAAAGGGTATTTTCGTATATAAAAAGTGATGTAGCTTCTATAGTTATTGACCGATCGTCATGGTTATGGTGTTAAAAGATGCGGATGCAGGCGAGAAGTGCATTCGAGTTGGAATTTTAATTTGTAAGTAATGTAATTGTGTAATTTTAGGGAAGTAAATCTCAATACAAATTTCTTACTATTCAACTTGTAATGTGTTATTCAAAATAAAATTATGTTTTTTCGTAAATTTTTGTATTCATTTTCAATGCTCCGATTCTTGCGGGGACTGCGAAATCTGTGAATTTTTTGAGTGAATGTGTCCGGAACGCAGTAAAGAGGCGCGAAATATTTGATAAGTTTGATTTTAATAAGAAAAACGTGGGGGTGATTCAAAGGGGTGGCCCTGCTTCAGAGGCAGCAAGAATGCTTTTTGATTTTAAATTAACATAAGTAGTAGAACTAACTTATAGATAGTTAGGCATAACTTTCTCACAGGGAACGACGGGGCTGACATTCTTTGATTCAGAGCCCCCAAATAAGTCAGATAATAAAATAAATGGATCTAATTCTATTAAACGTGAAGAATTCCCGCAGGCGTCCCATGTAGGTTTACACTTATGGAATTAATGAATGAATGAATGGGATAGGTAGGTATACACTTATGGAATCAACCCCCTTTTTCTCTAAACTCAGTGGCTTTAAAAAAATTAAAGCTTGACATAATATATTTTTATCCATTGAAGGTTTGCTATGAAAATTTAATTTTTATTTCATAGCGACCTTCATTGGATAAAAAATACATGTAAATAGCTTTCATTTTTTGATAGCCACTGAGTTAGAGAATATGGTTGCAGGAGACAAATTTGAAAATTGGAGACTAGTGCCTCTCTGGTCTAGCGGGTACTTGGGTATGTTCGACTGCGGCCAACGAGGTCCCGGGGTCGAGTCCCGAGTCGGGCCATAGTGTTGGGTTTTGCCGACTAGAAATTCTCAGTACTAGCCCGGAGTTAGGAAGTTGGCGGTGTTTCACCCCCGTGTCTCGGAGAGCACGTTAAGCCGTCCGTCCCGGTTATTATCACTAATATGATAATAGTCGTTAAAGCCCGCCACCCCGCATTGGAGCAGCGTGGTGGGTCTCAGCTCTAATTCCCTCTCTCCTATGAGAGTGGAGGCCTGTGCCCAGCAGTGGGACTTTAATGGGCTGTATTCTAATTTATCTGGAGACAAAATATGCGGGACAGATTGTCCCTGCGTGGTAGAAGCAGTTTACCAGGAATTTTTTCCATCAGTTTGCGCAAAATGTTTCGCATTTTATATGGCGTCTTCATCCAAGAATATATTAGAAACAATATTGGAAAAGCTTTATGATGTGGAGAGTACGGATGGTGATTATTTCCTTAAAAGGTCTATTTTTAAATCGACCTTTAATCGATTTCAATTTTAATTGATATGAATTATTCACAAAACAATCGAAATCCAAAAATCGTTCATTTTTTTCCTAGAGATGAGACCAGCAGCCCGGTTCTGTAACTCAGTGGCTATCAAGAAATGAAAGCCACTGACTTATATTTTTTATGCACCACCACCACCACTACAGCCTATTGACGTCCCACTGCTGGGCACAGGCCTCCACTCTCATAGGAGAGAGGGAATTAAGAGCTTAGACCCACCACGCTGCTCCAATGCGGGTTGGCGGGCTTTAACGATCGTGTTAGTGATAATAACCGGGACCGACGGCTTAACGTGCTCTCCGAGGCACGGGGTTGAAACACCGCCAACTTCCAACTCCGGGCTGGCACTGAGAATTTCTTAATTGAAAAACCCAATACCTAACAATTTTTATGCCCGACCGGGAATCGAACCCAGGACCTCGTGATCCGCAGTCGACTACGCTAACGGCTAGACCAACGAGGCAGTCATTTTTTTTTTATCCATTGAAGATTTACTATGAAATGTTCTTTTATTTTTTCATATTAAACCTTCAATGGACAAAATATATATGTCAGTGGCTTTCATTTTTCGATAGCCACTGAGTTACAGAATAGGGGAGCAGAACTACAGAGCCTTCCTGTTGCATGTGGAATAACTTATCGTATTATTGCATACATAAAACACGCAAATTACATTAACGCATTAACATGCAAATTATGTGGAAATCACGGGAAATCAAAAAAACCAATCAAAATCAAATCTGGAAAATCAAATCTGATAATTCTACTACAGTAGGATGTTAGCATGAGAGTTCACATGGCATGTTGATAGAATTCGAGCGTCGAAACACAAGGACGTTAGATTGAATTGGGCCTAATGATGATAAACATGTAAGTACTTAATATATTAATGTTTAAACTATTGTAATTGATATTCATTATAACTGTAAATATACCACCGGTTGTAACACTCAAGTTTTGTCGGAAAATGTCAGACTAGTTTCGAACCCATCCGGGGACCTTATTGATGGCATAAGACCGTGGCGTGTGGAAATTGTTGCAAGAGGCATATGTCCAGCAGTGGACGTCTATCGGTTGAGCATGATGATGATGATGATGATGATTCACGTAACGTGATGAATGTCACTCACGAATTACGATAAATGACCTAATAATTAGATTTTTTTCGTAAGATTTGTGCTGGATGTGTTGATAAAATTAAGGGTATACCAACGCACGATAAATGACCTAATAATTAGATTTTTTTCGTAAGATTTGTGCTGGATGTGTTGATAAAATTGAGGGTATACCAACGGAGTTATTGTCTATTTCACTGTAATGTGTTTCGACATCGAATTATATTGACGATGATGGGATGTGGAATCTTACTAACTTTCCCACTATGAGCTAAAGCTGACTACGCGTAATACCCCGTCCATCTAATGTGCTGATCTAGATAGTGGGATGGGGGTTTAGATCATTTAATTACATCCACGGCGGTATTTGTCTGTTTGCTACGCTTTAACGGCCCATTTTTCAACCGATTACAGGTATAAGTTAGGAAATAGGCTACTCTTTATACCGGTTCACCTGGGAATAAAAATGCATAATATACTAGCTGACATAATTGACAATTTAGTTACATGAATGTGTATGTGAACAATAGAATTTTATAAGATCAAAACGGCATGGATGTAGGAATATTAAAACGACAGCTTTTTGGCACAAACGCTAAAAAACTATGTCAACAGCTATTCGGGAATACCTTTATGTGTATTGTGTATATGTCACCGTAAGATTGTAAATTAGATTATAATCTAACTCGCGAAATTGCAAACTGTCGAAAGATTACAATTTAGGTATATTAACCCAAAAGAACCTAACCTACTTGATTATTTATGTCGAACCCTAACCTAACCTACAAGAAACAGACAAGAAAACGTAAATACAATGAATATTTCAAAAATTGACACTCAGAACATTGAACAGTTCACAATTTTTGGCCAGTTTACATAATATGGTTAGGGGCTATGAACACACACAATACTTTTGCCATCGATATAACTTTTGAAACCATAGTTCACGTTGTCACGAAAAGACACGAGGAGGTCTGGATAAATTGTACGTGACAAAAAAGGGCCAATCTCTATCGCTCTCCTTTTAGTGTAGATAGAGAAAGACGGAATACCTGTATGTAATTAATTTTGTGAAAGTTGAAAATTATGACACAAGATTTGATTTTGTCGAAGTGGCTCAGCAGGAAAAGAGCCGTAAGCAAAATGTAGCAAATTGTCCCATTCACGAAATACGCAAATTTTTCTTTTTTATACGCGACTTGATTTTCCGAGTTAAAAAGTACCCTATGTGCTATTCCAGACTATAATCTATCTCAGTGCTAAATTTAATCCAGATCCGTTCAGCCGTTCTGTCGTGATCGAGCAGCAAACATCTATCCATCGATATATCCATCCATTCAAACTTTCGCATTTGTAATATTAGTACAGATATGTTTTTGTCATTAAAAAATTCAGCTGCTTTACACGGTCTTTACATTTATGCAATGGCAAATTAGATTCAGGATTTCTGCACCTTACGGCACAGTCACTCGATAAAATAATGAAAGCGTTTGAGTTGTGATGCAAGTTAAAAGTATGATTCCGTCTTTATGTACACGTTTTTTATTTTTACAAGAGTCATGGTTGGTGGTACGAAATTATATTTACTCGCTGAAACGTTTGTGTACGTTAGGGGCTAGTGGAAAAATAAAACTCAGTTTATTTTCGGAGAGAAAATCCTTTATGCGCGATAGGAGAGTACAAAAAATTCACAGATTTCGCAGTCCCCGCAAGAATCGAAGTATTGAAAATGAAAACACAAATTTACGACAAAAAAATATTTTATTTTGAACTACCTAATGCCCGCGACTCCGCGAGGATTGAGGTTTTTTGGTTCCCGCGGGCATCGAACCCGGGACCTCCGCACGTTAAGACAACAGCGCTACACACTGCGCCACGGAGGTACCCGTACCTATTTCAACGAATAAATTAATTTTGATTTTTTTTTTTGAACGTGCAGGGTCATTCCTTTTCACCCGAATACGGCAAAGCCAAAAGGAAGGGTTTTGATTTTACCAGTCTATGTTTGTATTTATGTATGTTCCACCGTAGCGCATCGTAGCTACTGGGAAGATTTGGATGAAAACGTGTCAATCGATTCGTTATGATAGCGTTCGGGTTAGATAGGCTTTTTTATTTTACAAGTATAAAATTAATTTAACGAATTAAAAAATACGACTGCCCTGCCATATTATTTTTGGAGTTTACCTCCATAAGAAGCGATTTGCATGTGTAGCCTTTGGAATCTTATTCACATTTTTTATTAAATGATATTTTTTTGTGAATCACTAAATATTGAACTATAGTGTTATGTATTTTTGGAATCTACTCATCATTTTCTAGATGATGATTATATAGTTAATCTTATTTTCGAATTTTTTTTTTCAATTTTGGTCTTTAATGCGGGACCATGGTCACACCATCAATTTTTTTTAAAAAATTTCTAGGCTATGTCACCCGGAATAAGTTAGGAATTCTAACGATACCTCATTTATCAAAATCGTTTCAGGCGTACAGAAGTTACGGTGGAATATACAAACTCACATACATACATACATACATACATACATACATGAACCCTGAAAACAATATACTCCTTTTTTCAGGCAGTCGTATAATAAATAAAGAACTGTAGAGTGACAAGTTGTTTTTTATCCCGGAAAAGTTAATAACCTTTCATGGGTTGAAGAAAAAAAAAATCGTAAAATAATAGTGGTTCCTAATAATGTATTTATAACGCAGCGTGAATTAAATTTTAATTCAATCTTTTTAAGTCTTTTTATTTGCTTAGCAGTGCAGACTGATCCTTCTTAATCGAATTATTGTTGAGTAGGTAATGCCATAAGTACTTCACCATAAGTACCATAAGTACTTTTGATGTGAAAATAAGCTCTAATCTCGAGTTTTACCACCCTATACCCAGATCTGTCGCAAACGCCATAGGTAATATTACTCAATTTATTTATTACATGTAAGACATTCAGGTGTCCCGACCCGACTTCCAAAAAAGGAGGAGGTTCTCAATTCGGCGCGTATCTTTTTTTAATGTATGTCGGTGCATATCTCCGTGGTTTCTGAACCGATATGTAATTTTTTTTTAGTCGTTAGAGAAAGATCTCGATGTAGTCCCAAATTCTGACTGCAAATCTTGAGGATTTGTAGTCAAAATTTGGGACCACATCGAACCCTGATACTAAAAAGTTAAAAAAATATTTCCATAAAACCGACTCCCAAAGCCACTGTAATGTAAAAAATAATTTTAATTCCTACACACTATGTTGAAGTCGGGCGGGTATAACAAAGATAAGCAAAGTTGACGCATCAGACTAGTGTAAGTTATTATACATACTGTGGGGCGCTGGACTCAAAGTCGATTGCTTCTATACAACTTGTACAATAGCCTCGTATCAACAAGTGTTCCTTGACAGTTTTTTTATTAAATTTGTGTAACGGCAAATCCAAAAGTTATTTTGGATATTATTATAAAAGCTAATACCTGACTCCACAAAGGATTTCTTCACATTCCGTAGACGACATAGCGGCATTACTAGTTTATGCCGTTCTCTAGTAAGCCTATTCTCATATACGTGTACGCTTTTATAATATGGTTCCCAAAGAGTTTCTGGATCAGCCATTACATAGATTTAAAGACTGTGTCAAACAGCATTTGTTAAGTCGAGGTTATTACACTATCGATGATTTTATTAACGACAAAGTTGCATGGAAGCAACCGGTCTCGCATCCAGTGACCCACAAGTCAGTGTAATACTTGTAACGTATGTGTTGAGTTGCCTACATATTGTAACCTTTTCTTTTCTATGAAAAGAGCAACTGTTGAGTTTCTTGCCGGTTCTTCTCCGTAGAATCAGCTTTCCGTTCATTTCATTTCATTTCGTATATGTTTTAGAAATGTTTAAAACTTAGGTACTCACGGGAAGTTGAGTGCCATTGTGGTCGACTACCCAGTCGAGCCTTGACAGATGTCTATCTGCAAGCAGTTCCTGAAGATAGAAGCGACATGTGCCAATCACATACGGTGCATTTCGCTCAAAGGCTTGCAGCTCCAGTGTCACCACCTCGCTTGGATCGGCCGGGGGGTCCAACTTCCAATCGAATATCTGCCGAATTACAATCATAATCATAATCATGATCATCATAATCATTTATTTCTTGCCAGAATATAGTACATGCAACATTTTAACATAGATGCTAATAAATATATAGAGTCCACATATCCTGCCAGGATTGGCGTGCAAAATTATTTTTTATGCTTAATCTAAAAAGTTAAAATAAAATAATATTTAACAATTAAACCCCGATCGAAGTATACAAAAATTCAGATTCATTATAACATTTTCATTACAATATAATTTAGATTCTTAATCCCATCAAAAACATAAATGTAAAATGAGAGCCAAGTTCAAAATTGTGATATATATGCCTTGGTTGTTGACTTCAGCGACAAAAGAAGTGAGATCTAAATGGGTGCCAAGTTCAATGGTCAGTCCTGAAATTTATTTATAACAACATATAATATTTTATAACAACTTAAAATATCATTTCTTCTTATAACGTAGTATAAAATGTTGAAGACTAAGGCTTTGGCTTGGCTAGTTTTCATATACGAATTATAGCGTTCACAAGTTGTAAAGCTGTAAGTTCTTATTTTATTCTTCCGAAAATTTGGCTTGCTGGTAGAAACTGTACTTTTAGGTACCTACTTAATAATAATTCGTATATGGAAACTAGCCAAGCCAAAGCCTTAGTCTTCAACATTTTATACTAAGTTATAAGAAGAAATGATATTTTAAGTTGTTATAAAATATTATATGTTGTTATAAATAACTTTCAGGACTGACCATTGAACTTGGCACCCATTTAGATCTCACTTCTTTTGTCGCTGAAGTCAACAACCAAGGCATATATATCACAATTTTGAATTTGGCTCTCATTTCACATTCATGTTTTTGATGGGATATATAAATTGCAGGACTGACCATTGAACTTGGCACCCATTTAGATCTCACTTCTTTTGTCGCTGAAGTCAACAACCAAGGCATATATATCACAATTTTGAACTTGGCTCTCATTTTACATTTATGTTTTTGATGGGATATCATTACTTTTTGTACAGAAATTATTGAACTCAATCTCAAACTCAAAACATATTTATTCAAAATATGTACCTACAAAGTACACCTTCTGAACGTCATGCTTACATAGCATAAGACGTGATGGTGATAATTAACTACGATATCTTATAACTAAAGCTACGAGGGTTCCAAACGTGCCCTGGTCTGAGAAGAGCCCGCAATAAACTCCGCTTTTTTTTACTATCACCATCTCACAAATATTTGAAATTATATATATGTACTTATAATATAACATTACATAATCAGCCGTTGTAACAATTCATACCCATGCCTTGCTATCATTCAAATAATCCTTTACACTGTAATAGGACTTTTCTATTAGTTTAGTTTACGTTTTACATTAGTAGGTACTTATTATTTGGTGTAAGGTCAGTGTGTCACCCACCAGTAATTCTATTGTACGACTCATTGTACAAGATAATTAAAGACGAGAATTCTCAAGAAAAATATATAGTGTACCTAGAGTTACACTGACATTGACAGATTACATCTATGGTCAGACTACCTCTACAGCACATTTCTACATCTCATCAATTTTGATTGCAAAAGTTCAAAATCAAAAGTTTTTTGTGAAACATTGAAAACAAGCACGGTAAACAGTCGATATCACTAAAACCACTATAAACAATGAATACAAATCACAATGACTGACAGCTTGAACTGACGACTTCAAATACGTTTCTTCTTCTTTTCTGTCAATGACGTTTCGTTGCACAAAATGTATGAATACGAAGGTAAGGTTTTAATGCAACTATATTATTATTCATTATTATTTACATTAAAATAATAATTATGTGTCATTTTCAATAGTTAAGGAGTTACTACCACCGCTTAAAGCAGTATTGTTTCAAACTAACGGTTGAATGTCACGTACTTTGACGTCCTTAAAATAATGATTATAACACTACAACATAAACGTCAACAATATTAAAATAATACGGCTTTAAGCAATGGTAGCATGCCTCGTGTCAGAGTTTTGATCTATACCTTTGATCATAAAAATGACGATTTTTGTACGTTTATATCTAAATAACCATTTGAGGTGTGCTTATGAAATTTGGAGCACATATGTATCTCACGGGTCTCAATATATGCGCCAAATTTGACATGTTTATGTGAAATAGTTTTTGAGTTATGAGGGGGTCAAAAGTGTCTCCAAATGGTTCGTGTAATATTACACACGGTGCTGCTCGCCAGTTTTTTTGAACTTTGGCTGGACACGCTTCCGCGTGTCTTGATATATGTCACAAATAAAATTAATAAAAGAATACCGATAATAATAAACAAAAACCAAATTAATAAGTTAAAATTAAGAAATGACTATTCATAAATTAAACGTCAGGCAATAATAAATACCCAGAATTACGGAAATTCTGCTAAATTTTGCAATTAAGTATTCATCAGTTTTGTAATTTAGCATAAATAAGAGCAAGTCAAATAAAACTTTCCTAAATATTGTTAAAGGATTTTTTTTTATTGATATGGGCAAGAGGTTAAAAATGCGGACTGCCATAGAGTAAGTATTTTTACTATTAACAGCCAGCTTCTGCGTAGGGATGCATAACCTGTAGTTCAAATGTTTATCTCTAACACTTTATACTTAATGCTCTTTCGATTTTAAACAGGTGTGGGTTTTTCTTTACAAATTTGAAATGTGTATACATTTCGTAAATGTATAAGCTTGGCAACGGTAACACTTTAAGGGATTAAAAACGTGGTCTACAGCTATGAAGTAGCCCTAATGTATTTCTTTTGTACTTTAAATGCCCTTTCCCATTCTGTTGAGTTATCCCACAATATAATGCCGTATCTTAAAATCGAAGACATGCATCCATGGTATGCCATGAGATCGGCTTTATGTGTTTTCTGTTTAAGACGCTTTATGTCATATACAAATTTATCTAATCTATTACATGCTCCTTGGATGTGAACTTACCAGTTACACAACTTTTCAATAGTTACACCTAAAAATTTTACAGATTCGACATTATTAATAGGAGTTTCATTATATTTCATATTATAATCAAAACAATTATAGTTGTGCGTTACGAATTCTATGAAATTGGGGTTTTCTAAGTTAATTTGTAAATTATTTTTGTTTAACCAGTCTATTATTTTAGTCAGAGAATCGATCGTTTCTTTTTCAATGTCACGTTTGTTTTCACATTTAATAATCAGTGTTGTATCATCAGCAAACAGAATGCATCCATGTTTGATTACGTCTGGCATTATGCCTAAAGCTAGATTGAAATTGACTCCTTTGATGCCCAACCGTCTTTATTACCTCCACACATTGCATACGGCCTTTAAGGTAACTTTGTATCCAATCTAGAGGATTTCCTCAATTACCATATCTGTATAACTTATTCAAAAGCAACTTGTGACAGAGAAAGTCAAATGCTTTATTTTGATTAAAGCATTCAGTTATAGTTTTTATGAGAGAAAAAATGCCAAGGTAGTGAAGCTAACCCTTTCTATATCCATACTGAGAACTTTTTAATAAATTAAATGTAGTGAGAAATTAGTGGGTAATCATTCATTACCTTTTCAAACACTTTAGACATTATAGGAGTTAGTGTGATTGTTGATCTATAGTTTCCAAGCACACGTGTGTCGCCTTCGACAAGAGTGTTAGGATCATGGACCAAATTAAGTTAGTGCTTTTCTTTCAGATTCAACATTCGGATCATCAGCCAAATTGCTAACTTTAGGACATCTAGCAAATTACGGGAATAATTTTAGGATCCGAGGCATAATAATTATAAAATCATCCACCAATTAACACCTTATTCTTTCATCGACCAGATAATGAGAACAACATTAACCGAACGAAATCAATTTACGAGTGATTACTTAAAAATCGTGACTTGTTTTAATTGTAGCTCTTTTGTAAGTTATCCGTGTATCTCAGTCATGCAGCAATCAAATTAATCAGATCGGTGTAGCTTAGTAGTAAATAAAAAAAGTGTGTTTGTGCAATTCACACACGGCACAAGTGAAACTTTAGAAAAGTAGCCTACGAGATAATGAGATAAATGTAAGTAAGTAAGTAAGTAAAAACACTTTATTACACACAAACAAATAACAGAACAGAGGTAAAACAAATCGTGACAGAATTTACAATTTGTTACGGTGTAAAGGCGGCCTTATCACTATGAGTGATCTCTTCCAGGCAACCTTTTTAAGATAGGAGATTGGTTGCATGATGACAGGGTGGTGCGCACGTGTAAATTTCTAAAAGAAAAATTAAAACAATCTACTACTTAACTATTACAACTAACTATTACAATATAATACACTTACATAACAGTACATACTATAGTTACATACTATTGTACTTATGACAATATAAATCTAAAAATAAAATAAACATAATATTATATACTCATAATAATAATACTTGTAACTTGTATTCTATCTCATTCTCTCGCAGGCTAAATAGCCTACCAGAGAATGAGATTAATTTAAGTTGTATTATATGCTCCCGCAGGCTAAATCCTATTATGAATAAGTCTGTCTCTTTTTGGTATCGCTTTTTCGTTTCGTTTTTCGTAACATCGAATTTTCAAATCGTAGTGATTTGAAAATTCGATGTTACGAAGATTAGTATATATGTTACGATTCTAAAGAAGTTTCAATTCAAAAAACTCTTTTAACGCTAGATTATGACGCGTAACGTTGAGTAGATCTCTCTCCTTGGCTCGATAAATGCACACAACTTTTTATGAAAAATAAATCTCTAAAAACCTTATTCATTATTCATAAAGAACACATTAGGTACATGAGATTTGTGGGACTAATCGGCTTTTAGCTTATCCATGCAACGTGTTTTAAATGCGGGCGCGCTTCACTCACGTCTAATATTTAATGCTTGCACGAAACAAAATTAAATAGTGATTAACTAATTTATTCACAAGACTTCATTAATAAAAATACGCGCCGAATTGAGAACCTCCTCCTTTTTGGAAGTCGGTTAAACATTAACTAGATGGTGTCCGTGACGTCGTCACGTCAAAGATGTATAGAAAACAAGCTTTTATCGACGCCATATTGTTTTTAGTGTGACGTATTTTTATTTTTCGTATTCTTCTCAGCAAACCCTTTGTTTACCACTACAAGTTAGCCCTGGACTGCGATCTCTCATAAGTGATGATGCAGTCTAAGATGGTAGCGGGCTAACCTGTTAGGGGCATGGCAGTTATACCCCTATTCGGTGTCTACACGGCATCGTACCGGAACGCTAAATCGCTTGGCGGCACGTTTTTTACCGGTAGGGTGGTAACTAACCACGGCCGAAGCCTCCCACCGGGCCAGACCAGGGAAAATTCAGAATAATAAATTCCCAAATTGACCCTGCCGGGGATCGAACCCGGAACCACCGCACGTTAAGACAACAGCGCTACACACTGCGCCACGGAGGTCGTCAAATTTAATTGATAATTGATATCATGATTGATTGATAGAGGTTTAATTGATATCATGGGGGTGCATAAAAGATAACTAGTCCGCCATCTTTGGGCGTACGCCATATTGGTTTTTCCAATCCAACGTGTAAGTAAAATTTAAGCGCACTCAAAATTCAGCTGGAAGATTGAACCAAAACAAACAGACAAAGTAAGAACAAACGTTGGAAGTTAAATAAAAGCTAGTAAACAATTATGGATTGTATCTTCCTAATTACCTACGAGTTATTTACGCCTGGGTGCCTTATCAAAGAGATTCAGAATAATATTTTATCAAAGCGTATTTTTAATTAATTCTATTTTCCGAATGAATAAACTCCCGCTCTGTGAAAAAATGAATTCGCATTCAATTAGATGTTTTTCGCTTCATAGCACAAATCCGTCGCTTCTGGAATATGAAGTTTAATAAGCTTTTAAGCACAACGTGCAGATTCCTTTTTGAATGCTTTTTAGTACCAATGGCGGCCACGCCCCAACTGTGTAAGTAAAGTTTAGACGACCTCCCTGGCGCAGTGAGCGCTGTGGATTGTGGTCTTTTAATGGGAGGGCCCAGTTTCAATTCCCAGCAGGTTCAATTTGGACATCAATAATTTCTAAAGTTTCTCTGGTCTGGTGGGAGGCTTTTCTAGTGTCTAGTTAACAACTTCCAGGAGGAGGAGGAGGAGCAGGAGGGATGAGGTAGCCACGGCCAAAGCCTACCTGGTAAGCGGTGATGCAGTCTAAGATCGACCTGCTACGGGTATGGCAATTATATTTACACCTAAGTTGAACTAGTCAGGGATTGAATCCGGGACCTTCTACCTCATGGCTACAGCGACCACTTTTGCGCAAACAAGGCCATCAAAAAATGATTAATGTGATCAATATGATTTTTAACTCGCCATGATACTTAAAAGTGCTTTCGGTGCAGTTTCTTAACGAAAGTAAGTATCTCCCGAAATAAATAACCCTTGTAGGTAACTTTAATTTAATATCAAGTACATACTGTAGAGAACAACTTTTAAAAGTTCTAAAACGAGTTCTTGTACTAAAATATGTTTTTGTACTCAATATAACTTTGTAAGAAATTATCGCGTTTCTAGTAATTTTAATTATATACTAGCGATCCGCCCCGGCTTCAGCACTAATAATCCTAATAGTCTGTACCCAATACAACCAGTGGGCAGTAGGCAGTGGACAGGATTTACATTTTTATATTACATTGTAAGAGTACGCTCTGCCACTGCCGCCAGCCCTCAGATAATAATAGGTATTTAATCTGAGCGCCGCCGCCGGCCATTTTCCCTTGCACGTTACATTTACATTACGTACTCTGATATCTCATAATAAACTAAGAGATAACTACAGTTTTGGTAACTGTCGCTAGAAAGGCTGATTTCGTATTTGGTGGGACCTAGGCTCTCCACTGGTGGGAAGTTTGCCCGCATGCGGATGGGTCCTTTCCTAGATATGGCCGCTCAAAGACGTGTTATGGTTACCAAAAAGGAACCATATTTAGAAAGGCTGATTCTTGTAAAGTATTAAAGTATGCACAGTACCTATGTAAACTGTATATAAACTGACGCTATTCATCGGGCCATTCACTCGATATCACCTCTCAAAGGCGTAAAAACTTACAAACTATAAATAATTATTAGCAATTATTAGATAGTACACTTGTAGTATATAATATGACGTGTTGTCACGTTGTAACTACATCACTAAAATCGTAAATACAATCTGAAAAAGGAAAATTTATATTAAGGAGATATTTAAACACTCCACACGAATACTAACATAAAATAGGAAAACTAAATTTGGCATAACTAAACTAGTGTAATAAGAATTGGCCAGCAATTTATTTTACGCCTTCATAATATTTAAAAATTAACGTGACATCACGTCATATTATATACTAGAAGTGTACTATCTAATAATTGCTAATAATTATTTATAGTTTGTAAGTTTTTTACGTTTTTTCTCTTTCGTCGGCCGCAGTCGAACATGCCAACCACTAGACCAACGAGGCTATCAAGACACGCGGAAGCGTGTCCAGCCAAAGTTCAAAAAAACTGGCGAGCAGCACCGTGTGTAATATTACACGAACCATTTGGAGCCACTTTTGACCCCCTCATAACTCAAAAACTATTTCACATAAACATGTCAAATTTGGCGCATATATTGAGACCCGTGAGATACATATGTGCTCCAAATTTCATAAGCACACCTCAAATGGTTATTTAGATATAAACGTACAAAAATCGTCATTTTTATGATCAAAGGTATAGATCAAAACTCTGACACGAGGCATGCTACCATTGCTTAAAGCCGTATTATTTTAATATTGTTGACGTTTATGTTGTAGTGTTATAATCATTATTTTAAGGACGTCAAAGTACGTGACATTCAACCGTTAGTTTGAAACAATACTGCTTTAAGCGGTGGTAGTAACTCCTTAACTATTGAAAATGACACATAATTATTATTTGAATGTAAATAATAATGAATAATAATATAGTTGCATTAAAACCTTACCTTCATATTCATACATTTTGTGTAACGAAACGAAATTGACAGAAAAGAAGAAGAAACGTATTTGAAGTCGTCAGTTCAAGCTGTCACTCATTGTGATTTGTATTCATTGTTTATAGTGGTTTTAGTGATATCGACTGTTTACCGTGCTTGTTTTCAATGTTTCACAAAAAACTTTTGATTTTGAACTTTTGCAATCAAAATTGATGAGATGTAGAAATGTGCTGTAGAGGTAGTCTGACCATAGATGTAATCTGTCAATGTCAGTGTAACTCTAGGTACACTATATATTTTTCTTGAGAATTCTCGTCTTTAATTATCTTGTACAATGAGTCGTACAATAGAATTACTGGTGGGTGACACACTGACCTTACACCAAATAATAAGTACCTACTAATGTAAAACGTAAACTAAACTAATAGAAAAGTCCTATTACAGTGTAAAGGATTATTTGAATGATAGCAAGGCATGGGTATGAATTGTTACAACGGCTGATTATGTAATGTTATATTATAAGTACATATATATAATTTCAAATATTTGTGAGATGGTGATAATAAAAAAAAAGCGGAGTTTATTGCGGGCTCTTCTCAGACCAGGGCACGTTTGGAACCCTCGTAGCTTTAGTTTTAAGATATCGTAGTTAATTATCACCATCACGTCTTATGCTCTGTAAGCATGACGTTCAGAAGGTGTACTTTGTAGGTACATATTTTGAATAAATATGTTTTGAGTTTGAGATTGAGTTCAATAATTTCTGTACAAAAAGTAATGATATCCCATCAAAAACATAAATGTAAAATGAGAGCCAAGTTCAAAATTGTGATATATATGCCTTGGTTGTTGACTTCAGCGACAAAAGAAGTGAGATCTAAATGGGTGCCAAGTTCAATGGTCAGTCCTGCAATTTATATATCCCATCAAAAACATAAATGTGAAATGAGAGCCAAATTCAAAATTGTGATATATATGCCTTGGTTGTTGACTTCAGCGACAAAAGAAGTGAGATCTAAATGGGTGCCAAGTTCAATGGTCAGTCCTGAAATTTATTTATAACAACATATAATATTTTATAACAACTTAAAATATCATTTCTTCTTATAACTTAGTATAAAATGTTGAAGACTAAGGCTTTGGCTTGGCTAGTTTCCATATACGAATTATTATTAAGTAGGTACCTAAAAGTACAGTTTCTACCAGCAAGCCAAATTTTCGGAAGAATAAAATAAGAACTTACAGCTTTACAACTTGTGAACGCTATAATTCGTATATGAAAACTAGCCAAGCCAAAGCCTTAGTCTTCAACATTTTATACTAAGTTATAAGAAGAAATGATATTTTAAGTTGTTATAAAATATTATATGTTGTTATAAATAAATTTCAGGACTGACCATTGAACTTGGCACCCATTTAGATCTCACTTCTTTTGTCGCTGAAGTCAACAACCAAGGCATATATATCACAATTTTGAATTTGGCTCTCATTTCACATTTATGTTTTTGATGGGATATATAAATTGCAGGACTGACCATTGAACTTGGCACCCATTTAGATCTCACTTCTTTTGTCGCTGAAGTCAACAACCAAGGCATATATATCACAATTTTGAACTTGGCTCTCATTTTACATTTATGTTTTTGATGGGATTAAGCTTTTCGATAATACAGATATCAGATGGAGACTCAAAAGATCGAAACCTTTCAACTCAAATCAATAAAAACAAATATTCAATGTAGGTACAATGTAGGTATACTTATTGACGTCAATTACTTAGTTATAAAACTGGAAGTTTAATTCGCTATAATCCGCCACAATGAAAAAATCTATGTGGCAAAGTGTGTATCTTGTGACATTCACCAAACCACATAAATCTTGCAAATTATCCTCAATACACGTGTTATTGTTTCACTCCGGTGTCGGAGTGAAACAACAACACGGAACAACTTCCAGCTCTTTCATTATTAGGGACTTCCGCAAAGTAACGCCTGCTTCTATCCAATATTCGAAACCGTTCGAATCACTTACTACCGGTACTTGTGCTACTTATTTAAGTCACTACCTATAACATAAATTTTATACCTAGACCTAGATAAGTAGCACAAGCGACACTGCACTTATTGCACTGTCATTAGTTTATTTTAATATAAATAGTTAGTGTAAATACATCCGGAAGTTAGGTATTTATACCTAAAACTTAATATTTATGACTCAATATTTTCTCGATTTCTTTTTAAAATAATAGCAGGTAATCTATTTACAGTCAACACCGAAATATCAAATGAAATAATCATGCAGAACATCGGTATTTAAACCGATTTTATGGTGAAATCTAAACTGCCTTTACGCGATAATGTACGTTCCTGCTTTAACAATTGGGTATAGCATAAAAAACCTTACTTCCTTTCAGATTTTTTGCTGGATATTTATAATATACGTTTATCTCATGATACTTTAACATGCTATAAAGTTTCGTCGGCTGAGGAATTATTGTTGGGGTCAACTAGGTTTATTGCCGAGACTTAATAATAGTATGATCAGTATCGTCACTCAGGCATCCCCTGACAGCGTGTTTTTTAAACACTCGCTGAGAGCGCACCGTATTTTTATGCACGTGTTTTTAAACAGTGGCTCAGAACACTAAAGTGACTTATATATTACCAATGGTATTTGAATGAAGTTGTAGTTTAAGTTTTAATTCTATACTTTTGTTTTTATATTCTGTATTTTGTATTATGGTGTCCCTACCTAGAATAAAACAATTTTATTATTTCATATTGGAAGTAGCAGACTTGCCCGCGACTTCGTTCGAGTGACATAAGTTTTTTAAATTCCCACGCGAACTCCCTTATTTTTCGGGATAATATGACACTCACAAATAATGAGGCTTTCTATTTGTACCAGAATTTTTAAAGTCGGTTCAGTAGATCCAGAGATTACCCCCTACAACGTCACAAACTAACAATTCACAAACTCACAAACTTTACTTGTATTGGAATAAAGTTGTTGGACTATAAATTAATGTACTTAGTAGAAGTTTAAGTTGACGTTACATTACCAGCCCTTGGCTAGATCGTAGTAGAAAAGAAACTGCTGTGCTAAATGGAGCTTTATGGTTAAAGAATTTCAGATTAACTTTCGACATAATATTTACGATTCGAACTTAGAATTACTAAATAACATGACTTATTTATTTTAAGGCAAGATAAACTGTGATTAAAAATTTTTATATAGTCAAAAACCTGAAGTCCACGTGAATGTATTATGTATGATGTTGCTTGTTTAGTGTTTACCTTTATTTATTACTTTTTTCATTTACTTTCAATTATTTGTTTATTGGTGTGTTACTAATTTTATTTTATTTGTCCGCATAAGACTTATATTTATGTAAGTACTATATTTTAGAGGAATGTGCAGCCCCCAGACAAGTCGACAAGGCTTAAGGGGTGCTAAGAAAACAGTATTTTTAAAATGTTAATGAATTGTAATTGGAAAATTGGAAATGAATTCCAATGATATAGTTAGTAGTTATTACTCTACAGTGTACTAGATAGTGTTTTAGTTTTTATTACTCTACAGTGGCTTTGGAAGTCGGTTTTTTGAAAAGAACTTTTAAAGGTAGAGCAACTCCTGAATTGCTTTCTGGTTCTACTCAGTAAGATCTGCTGATCGAGCCGGTGGTAGAGTCCTGACAAATCATAAGTGGCACAAGTAGTTCCACATGAAATACCTACTCTTCACTTCGTTTCATATTCGGGTAGTTCTGGCTTTGATTTTACGGAGTTATTTAAGTTTTAAGAAATTAAATATCACTTGCTTTAATGGCGAAGGAAAACCTTCCTGAAATCTGAAGGCCGAGAGGTTACAACAATGTTCACCAAGGTGTGTAAAGTCTACTAAACCGCACTTGATGGACTATGGCCAAACCTTTCTTATTCTGAGAGGAGACAAGTGCTCAGGAGTGAGCCGGCAATTGGTTAACATGATAATGCTTTTTCAAAACAGCAACCGTCGAGTTTCTTTCTAGTTTGTCGATATATGAATGATATTCCGAACCAGTGTTAGATTCACTTAGAATAAATAATCATTATTTGGGATACAAGAGAAACAGGTAAAATACAGAACAAAATTGCTAGTACAGACATTGATAAACACTTGACGATTCAAAAGCACTTGTAGAAGCTTATTTGTATAAAAAAATACATTTGTATTTCGTATTTCAGTTTTGCGTTCCACAGTTAAATATCAGTAAAGAATACAATGGGAAAATTCCAAAACCGTTTCTGAAATAAACGTTAAATATCCTTTGTGGAACAGAATGCAACAGTAAGAGCTCTTGAATGGGTCGATCTCTCGTTTTCGTTTCATTAACTCTCAATTTGTATACTGTTTTATGACAAAAGTATTATTATATGTAGAGTATCAGTTTTGCACGGTTCGTTTGATTTTTCACATTTTAGTATTCCGTTAGTAAATAAAGTTAATGTTTCAAAATCTATACCTATAATGCGAAAGTTTAGATGGATGGATGCTTGTTATGGCTGAACGGATTTAGATGAAATTTGGCACAGAGATTACTCTGGAATAAGACATCGCCTACTTTTCATCTCGGAAAATTAAAAATTTCCGTGGGAATCAATCACTTCAATCAACGCGGCTGAATTCGCGGGCATCAGCTAGTCTAGATTCAAAGCCCAGAGGGTAAAATAAGGGTTTGAAATTTATGAAGTCCACGCGGACGAAGACGCGGGCATAAGCTATTGATTTATAAAGTAGAAATGATTTTGATAATATTACCGTGGCCGAACTCTTTTATGTTCCGGGGTAAAATGTGTATTTAGGATGGCATTTAGCTTACTGAATTCTCCTGGTTTTTATACGACTGCCTGAAAAAAGGAGTATATTGTTTTCAGGGTTCATGTATGTATGTATGTATGTATGTATGTGAGTTTGTATATTCCACCATAACTTCTATACGCCTGAACCGATTTTGATAAATGAGGTATCGTTAGAATCCCTAGCTTATTCCGGGTGACATAGGCTAGTAAAATTTTTAAAAAAATTGATGGGGTGACCATGGTCCCGCATTAAAGACCAAAATTGAAAAAAAAAATTCGAATATAAGATTAACTATATAATCATCATCTAGAAAATGATGAGTAGATTCCAAATATATATAACACTATAGTTCAATATTTAGTGATTCACAAAAAAATATCATTTAATAAAAAATGTGAATAAGCAAATCGCTTCTTACGGAGGTAAACTCCAAAAATAATATGGCAGGGCAGTCGTATTTTTTAATTCGTTAAATTATTATAACCTAAATTCACCTGAACATAGCCGCTGACTTCGTACTACAGTACAAGTGAATTGTTAAATAAAGCGAAAAGAAGTGCATTGTGGAGAAAAATAAATATACACGGCAATGTTATAGAATTTATCCTCAGACAATATCGGGAATATTGTTCAGTAACAACGCTGTCCACTCGTGCCCGCATTGAATAGTTTCATTTGATTGAATCTGTATTTGAACGTAATAATATAGATACCACTCATTTTATATAAACATATTCGGTTGGTTTGATATTCTGTTTAAATTTCCCTAGACAGAATTGAGTTGATTCGACAAGAGTTGATTTATTGTAACGGGGTAGAGAAGGACGATAGCTAGCAAATGGAGGGTAGCGTAATAGTATGTATATGTCACCGTAAGATTGTAAAAACCGTTAGATTATTATCTAATTCGCGAAATTCTAAACTGTCGAAAGATTAGAATTTAAAGCTTTATTTTCCGGTAGATTGTAATCTGATAGGTATTTAAACCCGATAAAACCTAACTACTTGATTATTTATGTCGAACCCTAACCTAACCTACAAGAAAGAGACAAGAAAACATAAATACAATGAATATTTCAAAAATTGACACTCAGAACATTGTACAGTTTACAATCTTTCGACAGTTTAGAATTTCGCGAGTTAGATTATAATCTAACGGTTATTACAATCTTACGGTGACATATATATAATATATAGTATAATAGTATGTATATTTATAATGTATATATTATATATATTATTATATTTTATATTTATATATATAGATATTGGTATGTGGGGATTTTAATATTGATCGGTTGAATAAAAACAACCTATCAATTAGATTCGAACAAGTCTTACAATCGTTTAATCTAAAACTAGAATTCACTGAAGCCACTCGAAAATGCAGTGGAACATGCATAGACAATATAGCTCACAACATTAGAGGCGCAAAAAGTGAAATATTGGAACTTGCATTATCAGATCACTCGGCTCAGCTCTTGAAGTGTCCAGCAAAACAAAAATTTAGATTACCCTTCTGGTTTATAAACAGACGTGACATGTGTAAAGAAAACATTCAGTAGTTTATTAACTGCATGACAGCTCTTACTTTTAACGACTGCTATAACACTGAGGACGCTAATACCGCGTTTAAAACATTTTTCGATTTGTTTAAGCTTTTTTATGATTTATGCTTCCCAGTTATTAAATTAAAAATAAAAGCAGAGAGAAGACCAAAATGGATAACGAAAGGGATTAAAAAATGCTCAATTCGTAAAAGGGAATTACTATGGAAATACAGAAAAAACCATGTGTGGAGAATAAATCTGCATTTAAGAACTATTCTAAACGACTAAAAAAAATAGTATGGTTGACTCAGCAAGCACAAAATAATTACACAATAAGAACAGCGCGCAATAAGACAAAAGCCTCTTGGCAAGTTATACAAAAATCACAACCACTGCTTCCTAAAACTTTTATTGAGAAAATTAATGTAAATGGTAATCTTTTAACGGATCCTTACAAAATAGCACAAAATTTTAATAACTATTTTGTTGATCAAATTAAACCTAATACAGCCCTTGCAAAGTCTTATAATATAAAAAATAATAATAGTAACTCAATTTTCTTCGGACCCACTACTGCTAAAGAAATTATGCGTCACATAAGCTCTTTGAATAATACAAAAAGTACCGGCCATGACGATATATCCACGCACATACTAAAATGTGTATCACACGTGATAGCTCCAGTTCTGAGTCATATTATCAATGTGTGTGTACTTAAAGGAACGTTTCCAGAACAATTAAAAACCACCATAATCAAACCACTTTTCAAAAAGGGAACGAGGGTTGATATGAAAAATTATAGACCGGTAGCGTTGGTTTCAGTATTTTCAAAAGTTATTGAAAAAGTAATATATGAGAGACTATATGACTACTTTGACAGGAACAAATTATGAGCAGATGAACAAATGGGATTCCGGAAAAAAAGCGACATTAATATGGCAATTTATAAATTCTTAAACACAGTTATGTCAAACGTAGATAGAAAATACACAGTATACACATTACTTATGGACTTGAGGAAAGCTTTTGATCACATAGATCATATCTTATTGATAAACAAATTATATGATTATGGGGTCCGGGGTAATATTAATGATTGGATCTTATCTAAAGAATGCAGTTCAGTACACAATAATAAATAAAATCTACCAGAAATCCAAAGCTGAAATCATTTATAAATCTGACATTCGATCAATATCGTATGGTGTGCCACAAGGGAGTGTTCTTGGCCCCTCTTATTTATAATTTATATAAATGATTTTCCAAAGTCTATTCCACATCCAATAACTCTTTTTGCTGACGACTGTACTGTGACATTTACAAATAAAAATATACCTGACTTTGAAAATGAAATAAACCAATCAATTAAAACTATAGTTGACTGGCTAAATAAAAATAACCTGATTTTAAATTTTGACAAGACAAATGTTATGATTTTTAGAAACAAAAATAAGCGAATTATTCCCCTTGACATTACTTATGATGATAAAAAAATTAAAGACATTGATGTAACTAAATTTTTAGGGCTCCATATAGATAACAATGTAAATTGGAAGGCACACCTTGAAGCTGTATGTAATAAACTGAGCAAATGCTCTTACGCTCTTTATATGCTCGCTAAGGTGGTCAGCATAGATGCTCTTAGAACTGCATACCATGCCTATGTAGCGTCCGTCTTAAGATACGGGCTTATTTTCTGGGGTAACGCAGCGGGTCATGATGCTGTTTTTAAAGCACAAAAAAGATGTGTACGAGCAATGTTCAATTTAAAGCAAACCGACAGTTGTAAGCCATATTTTAAACAATTTAAAATTTTAACATTTCCTTCGATGTATATTTTTGAGTCAATATTGTTTGCTCGTAGAAATCTGCACCTGTATGATAATTTAATAAGTAAAAGACATATAAATAAACTCCGCATGCCAACAGCAAAGACTACACATTTTGGTAACAGCGCCTTTGTTATGACTTGCTTTCTATATAACAAACTCCCAGAATGTATTGTTAATATTAAAAACTATTATAAATTTAAGCGCTCACTACAAGAATTTTTAATGGACAAAGCATTTTACACCATACAAGAGTACGCAAACCGTTATAAAATATGATAAAATGATAATATTAAGAGACTAAGCACCTAATTTATAAATTTGCACGACAATAAAAAAAAAAGTTTAAATTCATGCTTAATTTAGATTAACTTATCAGAAAATATTTTTTTTTGCACGCCAAGCTTGGCAGAATATGTTGAACTGTTTTTATTTTAACGCCTATGTAATAATGTGTTGCATGTACCATATTCTTGCAAAATAAAAATGATTATGATTATGATTATGATTATGATCAGTAATTAAAAAAAAAAAAAAAAATTATGTATATATTTGTATATTATATTTATATGTGTAATGTGTATTTATAATTTCTGAATTTTCCCTGGTCTGGCCCGGTGGGAGGCTTCGGCTGTGGCTAGTTACCATCCTACCGGCAAAGACGTGCCGCCAAGCGATTTAGCGTTCCGGTACGATGCCGTGTAGAAACCGAAAAGGGGTATGGGTTTAATATAACTACCATGCCCCTAACAGGTTAGCCCGCTACCATCTTGGATGCAAATAAATAAATAAATTAATGAAATAAATCTTAGACTGCATCTTCACTTACCATCAGGTGAGATCGCAGTCAAGGGCTAACTTGTAGTGGATAAAATATATATATAAATATATATACAGTGTATGCTGTAGATAAGCAAGTTTAGTAATAAGTAGATTAATTAATTTAGTTATTTCAGTAATAAGTCTGTAGAAAAAATGTAGTTAATACCTTGGGGTTAAAGAAAAAACCCACCCTATATAGTATTACTGTAACTACAACGTATTCTCTATTGACATAGTTTAGATAATAAAAAGGCTTAAATTGTAACAAGGCATAATTAGACAGCTTATAGTTAATATTGTAATAGATTTATGTATTAAAAGAAAAAAAATATGTCGTACATTATATAGTGACAGAATTAAAAGAAAAAAAAAATTCTGTTCAAGTGCAGAGGCAAACAAATGATTTTACGAAACGTGGGTGGTTGTAATCCATTTGGAGCTATGTTGGGTGACACTATGAGCAGTGGCGTGCATTTCATAGAGGCATAAAAGCGCTGATTACCCTAATTGCACGTCAACGCTCATTTCTCATCAATACAGCTAGTAAATAGGTATTCTGATCAATTCATGCCTACCCCAGCTTCAGACCCTGTTCACGCTACTGACTATGAGCTCGATTGTATATTCTTTGATTTGAAATAAAATAAAATTAACTGATGTCCGCGACTTCAACAGCGTGGTTTAATTTTTTTGAATTCCCGCGGGAACTTCTTAATTTTCCGGGATAAATAGTAGCCTATGTCACTCTCCAGGCCCTCAACTTTACCCATGCCAAGAATCACGCTGATCGGCTGCTCAGTTGCGGCGTGATTGAGGGACCAACAAACAAACAAACAAACACACCTTTGCATTAATAATATTAGTGTGATTTATTAAGTAGGACATGATATGAGGCTACTTAACCATTTATCATCATTCTACCATCGGTTCAGAGTTCTCTCCTGAGAAGAGCCGTTTGTATCAAAAGAGATTGACCATGGGTGGTATCGCTGCAACCTAAGTTGTGTCACTACTTTAAGAAATCAGTAATTCCTATTTTTAATTTAAAAGATTTTTGCAAATATTACGAAATAACAAATTCTCCGGAAAAAACTGAAAAAAATAAAAGTAGTTGCACTGTCCATTTTGTTGACACAGTGTCGACATTACCAAAATAGGGACGCGGATCGATAAGTTTAGACCGATTATGATGACGTGTGTTGAGTTTCGATTAATATTTTTTGTCCATTGAATTTATACTTCAGATCTCAGCTTCTGACGTAATTTTTACTTTATTCTCAAAGTAAGAATAGAAGTTTCGACTATTTTTTAAATATAAATAATTTGTTGGTTTGTCCTTCAATCACGCCGCAACAGAGCAACGTATCGACCCGAGTTTTTGCATGGGAATAGATGGGGACCTGGAGAGTGACACAGGCTACTTTTTATTCCGAAAAATCAAGGATATCCCGCGGGGATCAAAAACTTAAACTAAGCGGACGAAGTCGCGGGCTTCAGCTAGTTTAAGTTAAGTTTGGTGATTCTAACTTGCTGAAATCCATTGAGTTAGTGATAAGGTATGCTAGTAATTCTTAATAAAGCGAAATATTTCAGAAAAACACAGGTTTGCACGTCTTAACAGTTTCAAAAATTCTAATTTTTGAGGTAATTCATCCCCATATTGCTGCAAAATGCCAAGAATTATATATGTTTTTTAATGTTTAATTAAAAGTAATAAATCCATCCTAAAAATTAAGCTCAATTATATTAAGGCACAACAGATTTGATAGCGATACTGAGCTTCATAGTCACTTGGGCAATCTCCTTTCATCAAAACCAAAGATGGGCCGTGAATGCGTTTTGGAACGAAGTTCCTTAAGGAACGATGCGGATGCTAATTTAGCTGGCAAAAAACGTCCGTAATGAAAAAGCGTGGAATAAGATTTTATGCATAGTTTATTCGAAACTTAACACTAAAGCAATAAAGTTTATTTTCGAATGTAGTATATTTATATTGAAGACTTATTGTCTTCATAACAACGCGAGCTCAAACAAAAGTCAGAACAAAAGTCAAGATTTTTGTGTATAGTTTATTCGAAATTAAAACTTAACTTTAAAGCATTAAAATTCAATTTCGGATGTAGTATCCGAAATATATTTCAATTTCGGGTATAGTATATTTATATTTACCTTTAATCTTCGTAACAATGTCGTATGTCAAGATTTTTATGTATCTTTTTATTATGTAGGTGTAAAATATTTATATATAGGTATATTATATTTGAATGTTTTCGTATATATGTTTTAGTATTTTTATTTGTGTATTTGTTTATGTATTATTAGAATGTAAGGCGTAAGTAGTTTATTGTATGTATTAATGTTGCTTCACTATCCCGCTTCATTGCATTTGTTTCGTATAGTTTATTCGAAATTACACCTTAACATTAAAGCATTAAAGTTTAATTTACAATGTAGTGCATTTATATTTATGACCTTTTGTCTTCGTAATAACGTTTGTTTTTCTTTTTTCCTCGACTAGTACTTGAAATAAATATTTATGTAATAAAGAACTTCGTTCCTATTTATCTAACTATGCTTTCATAGACTCTCTGGTTAACTGAACTGCCGTATGGTACAGAAATGGATAGTATTGGGAAGGATATAAAGAAAGAAAATAAATTAATTCAGCAGTAATGTCGTACCTAGTACGTAATACTTACCTGTCTATGACGCCACACAGAATGAGTGTACCACCTAGTTATATGCCCTGTATCAAACTAATGATAAATGATTTAATTCATGTAGGACAACTTGTGTCACTTATGACACGTGAAGACTCTACCACCGGTTCGGAAAGCTGATTCTACAGAGGAGAGCCGGCAAGAAACTCAGCAGTTGCTCTTTTCATAGAAAAGAAAAGGTTACAATATGTAGACAACACAACACATACGTTACAAGTATTACACTGACTTGTGGGTCACTGGATGCGAGGCCGGTTGCTTCCATGCAACTTTGTCATTAATAAAATCATCGATAGTGTTATAACCTCGACTTAACAAATGCTGTTTAACACAGTCTTTAAATCTATGTACCTAATGGCAAATCCAAAAACTCAAAAACTCTAAAATGCAGGGCATTTAAAGCTTTTTATACAGGAAAATTAATACCCGTTGAAAACTTATATAGTTGCTACTAAGTGCCAGATAGCGCATCAAAAAAAGAAAGAAAGAAAACGTTGTTCATTTGATCACAATATTTAGTTCAATAAACTATCAAATTAGATATAGCAACAAGGTTGTGTGACCAAATACAGGACTCCAGCTCAGCATCATGCTACAGCGGGATCAAAAAACTCCACTGGCGAGTTTTTATATCCCGCGGATAAAAATTTCGCCCGCGCACTTTTATGTCGAACTGCAAAGACCACCGCGATAGGACAAAACGTTCGCTTAAGACGCGAACTTTTTAACTTTTGTATCGTTTCGATCTAGTTCATCTCCAAAAGTATGTTCTTTACACAAGTATAGAAGTAATGTATGAATATATGTATTCGCTTCATCTATGGCCTGCGTAAATATGATCATGTGTCTGAGTTTCGGGCTCAGTTGAAGTGGCTACCAATTCGTTCCCATATAAAGTTACATGCTCTTTCGCTCATATATACTACTTTATATCATCCTCAAGCACCATCATATTTGAAAGAGCGATTCACCTTTCTTGGCAGCAAAGACTATATATAATAAATACAATTTTATACGCGGTCTAGGGACGACATCAGGTTAGAGATACCACTGAGTCGGACTAAGGTGTATGCTTTACGGTAAGTTAAATTATGGCATGCCCTGCCAAGTGACATTAGACAGTCAAAATCTTTCAGTATTTTTAAGAATCGATTATAGGAATTTTACCTTGATATGCTATAAATTATTTATGTATTTATTACTTTTTGTTATGTAGATGTAATTTATTTATATTCTTAATATATAAAAATCACGTGTCACGTTGTTTGTCCGCGATGTACTCGTAAACTACTTAACCGATTTTAAATTAAATTTGCACACCGTGTGCAGTTTGATCCAACTTGAAAGATAGGATAGCTTACATCTTAATTTATAGCCGCTATATACAAATGTACAAATGTTTGCGAGTCAATGGTCACTGAGGGTCGCCATATTGATTTTAGTTGGTTTTGAAAAGACAAGGCGACAACGTCAGGTGTGTAACGTTTAAATGAATATCTATAATAATAAGTTATAAAGATTAATAATTTCGCAGTGCAATGTAAAACCTGATTTTCTGCCCAGTGCCCACTGCCTACATTGGGTATGGATTAATAATTATGATTATTAGTGCTACCCGTGCGAAGCCGGGGTGGGTCGCTAGTATATATATTATATTTAAATGTTTTCATATATATGTTTTAGTATATTGTATGTATTAATGTTGCTGCACTATCACGTTTCATTGCATTTGTTTCTTTATTTTCAGGTTGTCACTTTTAGTGATAAGACTGCCTTTGCGCAATTGTTTTTTTTTGTCTGTTCACTTTTTTATTTCTTTTTAATATTTTGTATGGCAATAAAGCATTTATCTATCTATCTATAGAAGGTGGTTACGAAAAGCAAGTAATAAAAGGAAGAGTTTAATTAGCTACCGGAGTGTGAAATTGACATCTGTTCCTATAAAATTCATATTGTCGACTCCGCGCCCCAGTGACGCAACCAGAAATTATACAAAGCAAAGAGGTAGAAGCAATACACTACGAACCGTTAGATAAACCGAATAATATTCTACAAAACATATATAAAAATGAGCCATTCAAACTTTTAAATAAATAAATAAAAGCTTTATTGTATCTCATTGTTAGAATTTACATAGTTAAACACTTATCAACTAAGTCCTACGCCTAAAAAAAAAAGTTAAATAAAATCTAACAATATACAAAGGGAAGCAAACTCAGCATTACAGAGCAATGATAACAATGCTCAGCGCTGGTTTTCAGTTTGCTCCGGTTCTATTCCATTATACAAAAAATTGCGCTGCGCCCTCTGCCATATATTTATACTATAAATTAAAAATACTTAAACAAACATACACATCCAAAAAAAAATAATATATATAGTAAAAACGCGAAATTATTAAATAATTAACTAATAAATGAGATAGATCGAAACAATTCACTAACTTATACAGGTTTAATTAATTATTACAGCTATACAGCTATTTATTTCATGAAAAACACACATATTCACTGTTTTTTTTTAAAATATGAAATAAAGTAGATTAAACAATAGTAGTAGTAGTAGGTACAAAGTTATATACATATATAAGAAAATATATTTAACAGGGATAGTATTGTTGTAATTTTTTTTATTAGATTCATGGCTCCAGGTTCTAGTTGTTAGCTTTTTTGATTTTTAAAACTTAAAATAATTTTAATTAATTATATTAAATACAATTTATTATTTTATGAATTAATTACATCAATTCACATCTAAATGTCAATTTTTTAGTTTTTCTAGACACAAAGTCAATATCATTATGAACCTTCTTGCAAGAAAACTTATTTAGAAGTAACGTGGACTTAATTAATTAATAAAAAAATTAAAATAAACTGCAAATTTACTGCACGAAGGCGGTAAATATTTACTGCACGAGGGCAGTAATTTTAACTTACAACCGCTGTTTACTGCCTCTGTAAGTGCATTTGTCGAACAAGTGTATTGAAAAATATTTGACATGTACCATATTATACAGGCAAATAAAAAAAAATATCGTGTTTGTGTATAAAGCGGTCGTGTATAATAATGAAATTCTTACCTGGTTAACATGAATGATATCTCTGCCGTTGGAAAACAACTCGGACGAGTGTCGTTGCGACCCTGTGAACAAAAATATATTATGTTAGTGGGCGAAAGAATAACAAAATGTTATTTCATAATTTTATTACAGTGCTTCACATACGAGGAAAGTTTGTAAAATTACATGTAAACATATATACATATTAAAAAAAACCCTACCGGTTCTGAATTTTTATTTTTGAAATATTTGTTTGTTTGTATGTTTATAATGGATACAGTCAAAAACTACTCAACCAATTTTAAAAATTCTTTCACCCATAGAGCCAGCGAGTAAAATAAGCTATATTTTATTTTCAAAAAAATTAGAAATCCTTAAGAAAATTGCAATAATGTGAACTAAGTCGGAAAAATTCGTCTCTTCTGAGAGATTACGTGGCGTGCGTTAAGTAAATAGTTAAAGTTACACGAAAATAATGTATGGTGCAATTGTTCCTTTCAAAATGTTCTAAAAAAAAGTCCGCAATGCCATATATATTTAAAAAAATGGTTGACTCACAATAACCATTTTTATGATTTTCAAATTTGGTCTAAACCAATGTTTTATTTGCGAAGGTTTTTTTCCCGACATAGTATTAATCCTTAAATATATCGTATTCTTACAATGTAATATTAAATTGTAAAACCTTCCCACTGCCCACTGGCTCTATTGGGTATAAACTGTTAGGATTATTATTGCTACCCGTGCGCAGCCGGGGCGGATCGCTAGTCAAATATAAAATTAACAGGGGACGTGGATATTACGTCTTTTGGCAGGTCCTCTATTTAACAATCGCTGAAATCTAATAACAATTTATTTGACACAGGCAACCTTCCAATTATACATTTTTCATCTAATTAATTCTAAAAGCCCCTACAAATAAAGAAAATAAAATATGTTTTCGCTCATTACTGGGGGTCGTGACCCCGTTCCATCAATCAAATAACGGTTGGAGTTTTCTTGGGATAATAATGCGGTGGGTTCCCACGGCCGAGTTAAGTAAGACTTACGAGTCTTTAAACTCTTAGGTTTTTGTCACGATTACTATCAGATGTTGGTGATAATAACCGGGACCGACGGCTTAGCGTACTCTCCGAGGCACGGCGGGGACTAAAAGGGTAAATTTGAACCTCCACATTCGGTCACCCAATCCAGTTACCGACTTGGGCCAACGTTGCATTCGCAATCGACTGATATCCATAACAAGGCCACTCGTCCCTCCATTAATTTTCGATTTTACTCTGTTTTCAGATTACCTATTTTGAAATGCTGTACTCGTTCAAACTCCGGTTGATTGGACAACGACAACAGTAAATGCTGCCACTGTCGCATTCAATTTTCACGGTGTTATTGCTTTTCGAACAATGGGATCCCGTCAGGAGGCTGAGTACCTGTCTGTAATGTTTGACTAAACTAATTCTCCAATTTTTTCCGACATAAAAAGTAGCCTTTGACACTCTCCAGGTCGTCAACTATACCCGTGCAAAAAATCAAGTCGATCCGTTGCTCTGTTGCGGTGTGGTTGAATGACAAACCAACAAATCAACAAAAAACACTCTTACGCATTTATGATTTTAGTATGATTCAAAGTTATAATTTATTTAATTAGTTATAATTTATGTTTGGATGGATGGATGGACGGATGTTTGTCACTCAACCACGCCAGAACGGCTTAACGGATCTGGATGGAATTTGACACAGATATAGATTATAGTCTGGAATAGCAAATAGGCTACTTTATATCCCGGAAAATTAAAGAGTTCCCGCGGGAACCAAAAACCCTCAATCCGAGCGGACGAAGTCGCAGGCGTCAGCTAGTTAATAATAATAATAAAAATAAAATAGGATTCAAAGGAGGTAAATAATAATTAAAATAATATAAGGTTCAAGCTCTTAGGACGGTGAGCAAATTGTTTAGTTCGTGTAATAATAATATGTGCATGCGGTATTCCGTATTTTTATAGGTATAATGAATAATTAATAGACTATAATTAATGTACCAGGTACCTAACCCGGTACATTCATTATAGTCTATTATGTGAGCCAGCCGATATAATGTATAGGATCATATTCTACGTGGGTGGGATCATGTTACGAAGTGTCTTCAAGAAAACGACATATGGAGTCTGAGAGTGCAAGGAAATATCAATATCTAAACGTTCGCACTGCGCAAAATATTCGCGGTTTTTTTTCGAATTTCTGTTACACTAGAAATCATATGGATATGTATGCACTAGCAAATAAAATTTGGTTGATAAAAATCGCAAAGCAAACGTAACCTAAGAGGACAACATCGAAGTTGTTTGAGGAAGACACCGTGAAAACAAGCTAATCCGTGTGGTCATCTTCCTTTTAAAACGAAAAGTATTTTCCGTTCAAAAGGAAGATGCCTTGAATGGCATCATTTATTTAAGAACAATAAATGATGATTGGTATTCTGAAACACTAGAAATCATATGGATATGTATGCACTAGCAAATAAAATTTGGTTGATATAATCCGCAATGCAAACGTAACCTAAGATAACAACATCGAAGTTATTTGAGGAAGACACCGTCAAAACAAGCTATTAATCTGTGTGGTCGTCTTCCTTTTAAATCAATCGACTAATAGGTCTCATAAGTATACCAAGAAACCTAGAGACGTATGCAAGTTATCCCTGCAGTTTTGGCATTAGGTGTATATATCACCGTAAGATTGTGAAAATTAACATACCCTAACCTACAAGAAAGAGACAAGAAAACGTAAATACAATTAATATTTCAAAAATTGACACTCTGAACATTGAACGGTTCACAATCTGTCGATATTTTACAATCTATGATATTTCCTATGAGATTATCATATTATCCTCCTGCAAAAGGCCTACCTGTCTTTAAGTAGAGGCTATTTAAAGCTTATAAGTATTTATAATTTAAAAGTAATATACCTAAGTGCTGATTTTCAAGTTTCTAACTTCAAAAACTTCATGACCTTCATGTAAACTTCCAGTTCCAACCCCAATTTCACCCCCTTTGGCTTTGGTTGATTTTCATGACGGTAGTACATATTATGTTAAAAGGAAAACTACGGAACCCTATATACTGGGTGTGACCTGACACGCACTTGACCTGTTTTCTTTGCAAGTTACAGTTTATATAAAAATTGGTGGTGTAGGCGGGTAAATAACAATCTGAAAATACAACTGATTGTAAGAATTTCTGAAAAAAAAAGGTGTAATTGGCTAAATTCATTTTAGAAGGCACAAATCTCTTTGAAATAAAATTAATTTTACAAATAAAATAATTAATAGAAATCACTTACTACAACTTTTCACGCTAAGTGTGAAAATGCGAGATGTAGGAAAAATATTGGTACCTGCCTAGATCGAACAATATACTGCAACAAATTAATTACTCTATAATAGTATTAAACTACAATCTTCATCACTAGATTCACTCATTAAAAACGTTCAACAAAATGCACTCGCAACAAAAACGAATTTTGCCATCAACAAATAACCATCTACGTTATGTTTGAAGTAAATGTATTTTTTAAGGGTGGAAGACAAATGAAACTAAAAAAATTTACAGTCATAGGGACCGATACAAGTGAAAACGAATATTTCATATTTTTTTTAATATAATGTTTTTTTTTTGTAAAATATAAACCTTAACACTAAGGCATTAAAGTATTTTATAAACAAAATAAAATAATTCAAAAGACGTGACGGAGTTTCTAAACGCTTTTTTCAAACTCCCAGTGAGTTTTTATGACTATGGTTGTAACCCTTTACATTTATGAGAAAGCCCTTGCCATGAACAGCAGTGCGCCAGTGATGGGTTTATTTTATTGATGATGTTTCGGGTGAAGAGCCCAATAAAGGGACGCGAATTCCTCCTCGGACTATAGCCCGCTGTTTGAGGCTACCCTAAGTGTTATTATTCCGTGTAATAAGTTTAAAATGCTAATAATTAAGCCCTGTGATAACGGCGCGGCACAGCGGAGCTAATTAATGAAAAACAAACGAAACTGATCCATTAGCATTCTTTTTAGGGTTCCGTACCTCAAAAGGAAAAAACGGAACCCTTAAAGGATCACTTCGTTGTCCGTCCGTTTGTCTGTCAAGACCGTTTTTCTCAGGAACGCATGAAGGTATCAAGCTGAAATTCATATCAAATACTCAGGTCTACTGTTCCTTGGAGCTGTGAAAAAATCAAACGTCTAAGCCAACGCAATCAAAAGATACAGCCGTTTATGCAAATTTTCGACAAGGGAATCAAAACCTACAGGGTCTTCCCGTGAACTCAGAATCTTGAAATTTTGTACGAAGCATCGTCATAAAGCACAGATAAAGGAAAAATTGCGAAACGCATAAATTTTTTATTACATTAATATAATAAAAATATTTTTATAATAATTTTAAACTAAAAAAGGTCGTGGGGGGGGGGGTTCTTGGGAGATAACTGCTTGAGGGCCACAAAGTAAAAGTAATCTTCATACAGTCTTACCGGACTGTATTATTAACTTAGGTTTGGTTTAATAAATAAGTATCGCAGTTCATTTAATTACAATGGAAATCGAGGGTAATTATTTGATTTTACACTGCTTATTTTAGCTTCAAAGGCTTGTATTTAAAAGACACTTGGATCAATTATTTTCTGAGAAATTATTTCAGACCTGGTCTCTAATTATTTTAAGTGCGGCAATCTAAGATATTATGAAGTCATATACGGTAATTTCCCTTGATGGACAGTCAAAGGAAATTACCGTTTACCGAATTTAATAGTTGGCAAATCCTTTTTGTGGAAACGGAGAACCTGCCTTAAGGCGCTGTCTCATTGCATCCGGTCATGACTAATTCACTTTTTCAATCAATCAATCACTCAACCAATCACGTAATCAAGATATTATTCAAGATTGGTACACTGTATACTTTTAAGACGTCATTCAATCAATAACCATAGAAAGCTTTGTCCTGTGTGACTGGACCTGGAGCTCAAACGGCTGAACGTAAAAATTTAAAATTTTGAGAAAATATTTCTTGAGCACCCTAAGGGACGAATTTTTGAAATTCTACACCCATGTCTGCTTATAAGCTTTAGAGCATAAGAGGTGAAAAATGCTTTATTTATATTTTCTCACGAAATGAAGAAACTCCGTCACATATAACGAATTAAATGTAGATTTTATGTATGCTCAAATTATTTTTTATATAATACTTTTGAGTATTAATTTATTTAGATTAATGTATCTTATAATTTAACTGACAAAAATTTATTTACCAAACATAAATTAGTCCGCCACTGGACATCCCTGCGTGAAACGCTACTCCAAGTCGCGAGCAAAACGTTAATTTTGAGAATTTAATACCGCAATTTTAATCTTAAAATTAATCTAAACGAATTATACAGTCAGTAGGTACGGTATTTTTTCAGGATTTATTTTTACTTTCAAACCTGCTGTACCTAGTGACCTAATTTGCGTGAGCACTTGATTCTGAAATAGGGGTAGGTCACCTAAAATGATAAGAATTACGTTAAAAAATAACATATGACATTACATTTAAAAGATGGCAACGCTCTAAAGTTGAAACGTAGACGTACTTAATAGGAGTAGAAGATAAAATGTTTAAGATTTTAAATACATTTCCAATATATCAATAGTCTTCTTTGAAGAAACGCATATATACAAGTTAGTTTAATACATTAAATGGGTTCCTATTGAATTGCTCCGACGTCGCACAGGTAAATCTTTCTGTAGAATATTTATCTTGAAAATATCGTACTGGCAGAGCTTTGAAGTTCCTTTTCTAAGTGAATCATGTATTATTAATATTGCTAGATACGCGACTCCACATGGCTGGGCCACAGCTTATCGATTTTTACTATTAGCTGTGCGATGATGATTTGTTTAAGTAAGTTTGTTCATCTCGTATACCTAAGTTTATTTTTTATAACAATTATGTAAGGAAACAGAATAAAATATATTCTTTTTTTCGAGGACATTTAAACAGATTAAGTTAAATTTTGTAATGCTGTCACTTTTTAGCAAGAGCTTTTTTGCCAAAAATGACAGCATTAAATAATTTATCTAAATCAATTTAAAAGTCCTTGTTCAAGTGGACAAACTGAATTTAGGCGATGATTTATAAATATAATTTCTGCTAAGAGTAATTAATAAGTATGGTAAATTAAATTCATTCTGTGTATCATATTTTGTATTCATTGCATTTATGTACATACAATATAATATAATTAATTAATTAATTGTAAGAACATGATTTTTGAAATGAAGTTTTTATTCAAAAGTTGTTACTATTTCGTAGGCTGCTATTTAATATTCGTCAAAATTCAATTATCAACAACGGATTTTCAACAACGGAATTATTTTCATAATTCACAATAACAACAAACATAGTTTTTTTTTAAAAATTATTATCTAACCGCAAGGCATCGACAAGGTCTGCACTTTTACGCAGTCGAAATTTCGCGGGCTCGAAGCGATTTGCTTCCTCGTTTCTAATTAGAACCGCTAGGATATGGAATGCCCTTCCGGCTTCCGTTTTCCCCTCCTCTTTTAATATAGGCACCTTCAAATCAAGAGTGAATAGACATCTTCTAGGCAAGCGCGCTCCACCTTAGGCTGCATCACCACATGCAAGCAACTGACAACTCAATCAAATCAGCAACTCTTTATCAAACTTAAAACGCTCTTCTAGTATGGAAGTTGTATGAAATTCGCAATTGTGACGTCATCAAATCTCAACGCACTTTTTCTCTTTAATCCATATTATAAAATGGGTATCAAACTTAAAACTAACCGAGGATGTGAATTTTAGGCCTTTTTGGAGACCCTCTATTTAATAATCGGTTAGAAATAATTTATTATTGATATAGGATTTAAAAAAAAAATGTACACGGCTGTACAAGCAACAAAAAGTATGGAAGTTGTATGAAATTCGCAATTGTGACGTCATCAAATCTCAACGCACTTTTTCTCTTTAATCTATATTATAAAATGGGTATCAAACTTAAAACTAACCGAGGATGTGAATTTTAGGCCTTTTTGGAGACCCTCTATTTAATAATCAGTTAGAAATAATTTATTTTTGATATAGGATTTAAAAAAAAATGTACACGGCTGTACAAGCAACAAAAAGTATGGAAGTTGTATGAAATTCGCAATTGTGACGTCATCAAATCTCAACGCACTTTTTCTCTTTAATCTATATTATAAAATGGGTATCAAACTTAAAACTAACCGAGGATGTGAATTTTAGGCCTTTTTGGAGACCCTCTATATAATAATCAGTTAGAAATAATTTATTTTTGATATAGGATTTTAAAAAAAAAATGTACACAGCTGTACAAGCAACAAAAAGTATGGAAGTTGTATGAAATTCGCAATTGTGACGTCATCAAATCTCAACGCACTTTTTCTCTTTAATCTATATTATAAAATGGATATCAAACTTGAAACTAACCGAGGATGTGAATTTTAGGCCTTTTTGGAGACCCTCTATTTAATAATCAGTTAGAAATAATTTATTTTTGATATAGGATATTAAAAAAAAAAAATGTACACGGCTGTACAAGCCACGTACGTACACGTAGCGGAAGTGAGACGCAAAGTGACCATCAGAAATGTGGGAGCGGGACGCCGATAGCCCCCCGCAACCCTGTACGCCTCTCCTTAAATGTATGTACTGCGCAACCGCAGCTCGATGGAAATTTAAACTCAGAGACGCATTGCATAGATCATTGCTGTACCGTGCACTTAGATTACTATTTCTTTTCGCATTGCATCACAATCAGTGGTACACAAAATTGAATCATTTCAGATAGTACTCATCTATTTTCAGTTAGTGTATGTGTTTATTTGTGTATATTCGTGAATTATTACGCTCATTCTACCTGTATGCTCTGCGTTAATGTACAGGGGGCTTACTCGTACTACCGTCGCTTAAAGCAGTATTATTTTAATATTGTTTCGACTTTGTCAATAATAACATCAGCAAGCATGTATTTTTGTGTATAGTGAAAATATATGAAAATGTGTATATACTAGCGAATGCCCGCGACTTCGTCTGCGTGGTTTGGGGGTTTTGGTTCCCGCGGGAACTTTAATTTTCCGGGATAAAAAGTAGCGTATGTGCTATTCCAGACTGTAATCTATCTCTGTGCCAAATTTCAGCCAGATCCGTTCAGCTGTTGGGGCGTGATTGAGTGACAAACATCCATACATCCATCCCAACTTTCGCCTTTATAATATTAGTAAGATGTGGGTGCCATAATCTATACTAGAGTTAATATGTGTGTCTGTCTGTCTGCTACGCGTTAACGGCCAATGTTTTTGACCGATTTTGATACAATTTGGTACAGGGATAGGTTACATCCTAGGGAAGAACCTATGCTAATTAATCCCGCAAAATTAAGGAGTTCTTACGGGAATCAAATAAACTTAACCCAAGCAGACTAAGTCGCGGGCATCATCTCGTCGGTGTGTTTGTGTGTACGAGTACTTTTGTGTGTCTGTACGCATGTTGGTGATACGATAACGAGACACAAAGCAGGAATAAAATTCGCTGTTGAGTTACTTACAAATAGTAAATAATACTACATACAAATAGTAAATAATACTACATATGTACCTATATAAATTATACCGTGCAAAAAAATTGCTGTTACTACAAAACGTCATAGTTTTCGCAAGGCTTATTAAACATTAACTATTTTGCAAAAAATAATTATATTTAATCATTTATTTCACTTCGCACACAAAAACAAAAACATACTACGAAGGACTTTTCGTTACAAAATATGTGAGAATAAGCATCTTAAAAATTATACTATAAATAATAAACAAAGAGAGAAAATAAAATTACAAAGGAATTCAAAGATCACGCGTGCAGCAGTGGGAAAATAGGACCACGACTCACGAATCTGGAAAACAAAATAAAAAAATAACTGGTGGGTCTGAATAAAGAAATAAAATTGTACAAGGAACAAATAGATGATTTACAACGCAATAGTCACAGGACTACAAATAAAATCGCATAAATAACGGGACTAAATTATATTTTAAAAATTCATAGAAATAAATTACAACATCCAACTTACTTATCTCTGAATTCGAATCTCCCGTATTTCTCGTTTTTACATTTCAACACTTTAAAACTGTTCAGTCTAACACTGAGCGTCATTTTACCTGGTCCAACAACCCATTTTTCTGTTCATACAGTCACATTTTCACAAAAACTTCGCGATCGCCGTGGCGATTAAATCTACGGGAATTTCACTGGTCAAGTTCGCACTGGCTAAATACATAGAAACGGGCGCTCTTTGGGAGAGTTCACGGTGGAATGAAGTGAGGGCGGATTCCAGCTTCGGGCAATGCACCCCGCCCTACCCTAAACTTGTCGTTATTTTGTTAGAACCTTTTTATAGGTTTCGATACGACACCTTACTAGCACAGCGTAAGTACATATTCATACCGTGGGCTAACGGCCATAGATGATTGGTGATTACAGATCCAGGTACCATGACAGCTGTAGCAACCAGTAGAGGTTCGGTACTCTTACATATTGGTTGAGAGAGGTAGGAAACTATATACAAATTTGAAGTTAAAGTGACAAAATTATGTGTGTTACGTACAAATCACCCCGCAGCGTTGTTTTATCCAGACGCTTCCGTCGAACGACAGGTAGGAAAGAAAGTATTTTCTTAGGCTCTGCTAATAGTATGTGATCCCATGAAGAGAACAGCTTAGAGTGGGACAAGCTGCCAGCTCACTTATGTAAGTGACTAAAGTATACACCTGTTAGTAAAAATGTAAGTCGTACCTAAGAGGCAATGGCGCATGTATTTAACAGTTCCGAAGCCTCAGGGGATTCGGAACTGTTAAATACATTTACAATTTATGCTATATACAAAAAAGATATATAAGTACATCAAATATTCTTAAAGATGAGGCTTAAGCGGTCAAGCTGTGTTTCAAGTAAATCGTTTAAAGGAGATGTTTTGGTGGTAAGTTACCACTTAGTTTATATGCATAATATTGATTAAGTATATGTGTAGTATCCAGGTTAGGGCAAAAATAACACACTTTATCATCATTAAAACCCAAAAACCGCTGAATATCACTGATTACCAAAATCGTCGAGCCAAATTCAAGAGTGTCACTTAATTGGCAATTCAAACTGATTACAATAGCGCCAATGCTTTGAACACCAAGCCCTTGAATGGTATATTTTGTAAACATATGAGAAACATGATGATCGAGCCCAGACATATCATCTATATGGCACTAATTACATGAAATAAACATTTCATTTCATTTGAAACTTTCAATTAAGTACAAGAGAGTAAATAAAGTGAGATAAATATTTATGTTCAAAAACTTTGTTAAAATTTTCTGTCAGCTAAAATTAAGTTTGCTATATTAGAACACATTAATAACCACTATATATAATATGACACATAAAACAGCTGATAAGCATTCATAAATCAAATCCTTTGTTTCAGCAATTTATGATGTACGAAATACAAATTTGAAACTTCAAATTAGGCGAACTGACCAGTTTGACTTCAGTCAACGTTGCTTCACAATTGCACACCCAATTGGTAGTATATCAATGCATATCACAACTGCTATCTGACAAATAAATGTGCAATAAAAAATACTAAATAAGCCTACAGAAAATCAAAGGTTTTGTTAAATGTTTTTTTTTTGCTTGAAAATAATTGCTGTCCTCCTTTGTCTTTGTTACATCGTCCGACACCGATATCGTATAATTTAGTGTAAGAAGAATCCGTTTTGTCGCACCAGGGTAAATGTTTTTCCAGGTTCTCACCCAAAAATGCCCTTACAATATCTATTGTTGTTTTAATTATTTTAAAAAGTTTTCCTGGTTTGAATACTAAGATGTTTAAATACTACTTTTGACGGAGAACGGTTTCATTCTCCCAAAAATCGGTTTTCTATTTCTCACGAAAGTATCATATAATACTTGTTTTATTTTAAGTTACTCAGGTGCAATAAATAAAATACGTTATAGGCTTTTTTATAGTGTAGGGTTTGAAGTTTCCAAAATACTTTTTTTTTCATTTGATGCTGCTTTCAATAGCTTTCTATTATTGTATATCTGTTTTTTGTTTTGGTAGCACATAGCTTATTTTTGTATTAGCTACTGTACTGTACTGTACTGTATCAGCAGCTTTGATCGAATCAGCTATGCTCGGAAAATGTTAATGCACAAAAACGGAGACCACGCATATATAGGGACATGGGAGAGGTAATATATTCGTCATTTAAAATAGTGGCTTACAAGTTTGTAGGGGCTCTGCTCCACATATAGCTTGAAAACAATTTTATTTAAATCCGAAAGACCCTTAGAACATCAACGGAATTGCCCCAGAGGATGAAGCCATAGCGTAAAAGTTGTAATCAACCTGATAAAGGTATAGATGCTTAGGTACCCCACCTAAGCATTTATACCTTACTCTAACTATATAATTCAATATTTCTTCAAAATGGCACGTGAATCTAGCAGTATACTGTCGTGTCCATAGTAATCCAAGATCTTTCAGGGTTTCGGAAGCTTCGAATTCAATCAATCCAATGTAATTTACTTGCTGATTGTGGCCAATACTGTAAAAATACAATCTCTAATCTAAATAAATCTCTTTTCTATACATAATAATAAGTACCTGGGTGACCGGGCTTAGCTCCGTAGGTATTTTTTTTGACAAATCGTATTTTTTGGAAATTATATTATTTAAAGACAAATTACATACATTTTTCAATCTTACCGACATAGTAATAAAAAAAATATAAACTGGTTATGAGAGTATGACTATGAGAGTTAAAGGCCATTTTTATTGTACTATACGCGTTTAACCCAGGGTTAAGATTTCTATATCTTATTTAACAACATAAGTCTTGTTCCATAAGGTCACAGTGAAACGAACTAAATAAATCTAGTGGTAGCATCTTCCTTTTACAAAAGAAAAGGAAGATGCTTTGAATGGCATCATTTACTTTTCTAAAAAATAAATGATGGTTGGCTGGCTCCGCCCCGCCACCAACGGTGAGCTTCTTCCATCTCTTGGTACCCCAAGAGGCATATTAAGCCATCGACTAATAAGTCTCAAGAGTATACCAAAAGGCAAAAGCCCCCCCCCCCAAAACCACTAGATCACCATTAGGGGAAAAAGCGCGACGCATGCAAGCATGCTCTATAGTGGCGCGTTCCACTATGTCAGTGTATAGCTGGATAATTACATTTTTGAGTGGTGTACGGTGTACCCACATATACCTGTAAGTTTTCAAAATCCTGGAAACAAAATCCAAAGGGGTGATCCATCCTTCGGTAATTCAAATACAGCGCGGAAACATGTACGTAATTGTACGTGTGAGCTAATGCTACGTAGGCATAGGATGTAAATCTTTGAATTTACAAGTAACATTAGTTGTGAGTCTATGAAACTGTAGATAGCATAGATTGTGAATACATGCAACTATGAATAAGTATCATGGTTGAGTCTGGCGTAGTGCAAAGCATCGCTATCGATCATGGTAAGTTGTCGTTCAAACGTATCAAAAGTTCTGAATAGCGACATAAGCAAAGGTTATCTTATATTATTTACATATAAAAAAGCGAAAGGTCACTCACTGATTCATCACGACATCACAGGAAATATAAAACATACAGACTTGAAATTTGGAAGGTAGGTTCCTGTTATGATGTAGACATCAGCTAAAAACGGTTTTGAGAAAATTCACCCCTAAGGGGTCGAAATGGGGGTTGGAAGTTTGTATGAGAGTCCTTTGTTTTTGAAGTTAGACTCATGAAAATTGGCAGTTAAGTTATGAGTTACAAATAATAAAAACCTGTATAAGCAATTTTACGAAAATCTACTTCAGAAGGGGTGAAATGGGGGTTGGGAGCTTATATGAAGGTTCTAAGTTATTGAAGTTAGAGACTTGAAAATCGGGATTTAGATTATTAGTTTTGTGTAATATTAAACTCCATACGAAATTTTACGAAAATCTACCCCACAGAGGGTTAAGTAGGGGTTGAAATTTTTTATGAAAGTCCCATGTTTTTGAAGTTAGAGACTTGAAAATCGGGATTTAGGTTATTAGTTTTGTGTAATAATAAGCTATACGCAATCTTACGTAAATCCATCCCAAAAGGGGTCCAATGAGGGTTGGAAGGTTACATAAAAGTTCTATGATTTTCCATTATATTATGTCTATAAAAAAACATCAATTAAATTATAAATTTTAAATAATAAAAACCTGCATAAGCTATATATAGCATCTATAGATGTGCTTTTTGCAGCGGGAAAATTTCATAATATCATAGGAAATCAGAAATTGTACGCGGACGAAGTCGCGGGCGACCTCTAGTCATCTATAAATAGATCGCAAGGTAGAGTCAGATTTATGGCAGAACATAGATACGTAGGTACATGAAGCCCACCTACAGAAAGCAAACTCTCTGATTCTACAACAAACGAATCCCGTCTTAACGTCAAACTAGTCAGATACCAAAACGAAACCAGCCGTGCTGAAACATAGCGTAAGCGAGATTTTATATGACTGATACATGATTTAAAATAAAATAAAAAACGTATTTATAATTTAAATACTAGTTAAACATCGGTTTGGAACAGGTGCCTCAACTTATGAATTACGTCTATTGTAATTAATCTGATTTTCGTTGAGTATGTTAATACGCGGATCGCTATTGATTTGATGTAACCCGTTATGCGCCATCCTTCATCAGAACGTCTCGAAATTTATATGAAAGCAAAATTTTTTGTGATAAAATTGAGATTTTGTTTTGGGACATGACGTTATTTCATACAGTGTACGTTCTTATGTCGATCTTTGACACGCACTTGGTGCTGCAGCGACCTTATCAAATATCTACGATATAAAATTTACGGCAAGTCACTTAATAATACGACAAATTGTAAACATGTGTAGTGTTACGTCACCTATTAAAATCACAATAAACTACTTTTATTTTCATTATTCGACCAACCACACTATTCATGCATAAAAATGTATGCTCTTTTACTTACTAAATAAGACTTATAAACAAAAATTATAAAGCACAAACATAAACAACTCGCTTGTACAAAGATTTTTAGATAAAAACATTTAAATATTTAAGTATGGCAGGTTTATAAAATGCAATAAAGAATGCGGTCTTGAAGAGGAACTAATTTAATCTTGAAACGCGAAGCGAAGTCCTTCGTCGATATATGCTCGAACTCTGTGAAAAGTAAGGGCCCAAAAGAGTTATTTGTTAACTTTTGGTACCTAACCTTCCACAGGGCAAAGAGCAATTAATTATCTTCATCTGTGAAGTTGCTGATTGTGGCCAATACTGTAAAAATACAATCTCTAATCTAAATAAATCTCTTTTCTATACATAATAATAAGTACCTGGGTGACCGGGCTTAGCTCCGTAGGTATATATTTTGATAGATCGTATTTTTTGGAAATTATATTATTTATATACAAATGACATACTGATGAAATTTGAATAGTATTTTTCAATCTTACCGACAAAGTAATAAAAAAAATATAAACTGGTTATTTAAATGAACAATCACGAGTGCAATTGGGCTCCAAATAATAGTTTCTCTCACAAAAGAAGGAACTTGAAAGAAAAAGGAAAAGATAATCGGACTGGTCGACACATCGACCAGACTCCAACAGGGGTCTCCAGGTTTCAGGATCGCCCGTTTCCCACCTGAGCTATTATTACCTGGTAGATGGTGGCGAAGTTTACCTTCGTATTCTAATGATATTGTAGCAGTTTTTCATTGCCTGAAAACACAGAGAAATTGAAATTTTCTAAAAATGAATCCTAGCTAGATCGATTTATCGATTTATCGCCCCCGAAATCCCCTGCATACTAAGTTTCATGAAAATCGTTCTAGCCGTTCCCGAGATTCAGATTATATATATATATATATATATATATATATATATATATATATACATATATACAAAAATTGCTCCTTTTAAGGTTTTAGATAAAAATCTATTTTAGCCTTGATAAGATAAAATATTTCTATAGTAAAATAGTAAAATACTTCTAATAAGATTTCTGACATTATTTTTGGAAATGTGTGACAATCAGAATTCCACCGAATTATAGATCAGACTAAAAGTAAACAAGATTTGTTAATAATAATATTATACACAGAGAATCTTTGATCGATAAACACGCAAAAACAGCGTTAAATTTTTTTTTGAAGAGGTTCTGAGTTTTTCTCAGATAATACGATGGAATTAATATTATCCTGCGCGAACTCATGAACAGTGTAACAACATTTATTTAATAATAATTTGAACATTTTTGATTAAAATTTATATATATTTAGTTTTTAAAGCTCTTGGTAGGTATTTTATTATAAAGGAACTAATTTAAACTTGACCTTCGAAGCGAAGATCTTCGAAGATATGCTCGATCCCCATTAAGAACATTGCAGGGAGTTTTCACGTATGTAATAGAACTTCTCAATGCAGTGCCCGAAAAGAGGTAAAGAGAAATCTTCGGCGACTGTGAAGATGCTGAAAGTGGCTTTCCTCTAAAAATTAAAGCTGAATAAAAGCTCAATTTTATGAAATTGTTAAAAAAGTCAGTAACTCTAATATTATTAATAATATGATAACATGAAATTAAAGATAACGTCTTGAGGATATATGGAGGATACCTGTGATTTATTTTTATTTTGCACAATGATTAAAATGTCAAACTAAGCCTAAAAGTAAACAAGATAATAAGTCTATAATAATATTATCCTTAGATAATAACTTTTCGATAAACACGCTAAAACATAGCTAAAAATAATTCTTAAGATGTTTTAATGTATTTAAGTTTTACTAAAAATTAACATACTTAACAATATTTTTTTAAGTATATTTTAGCCTTGATTTAGATGAAAGATAAGATTATTTTATATTATTTACAATATTTGATTTATCGCAAAAATACACATAAAGAGTTCTAACAATATTTTTAGAATCAGTGTGCTACCATATATGGCGGGCAATTAATATCAGTGTACGACATATCTACTTAATATACTTATTAACGTTCTTAATGCAGTAAAACAATTAGCAGTAAAAACTGCCTCCTTGGTCTAGTGGTTGGCATGTTCGATTGCGGCTGACGAGGTCCCGGGTTCGAGTCCCGGGTCAGGCCTTAACAAGTATTGGGGTTTTCTGACTAGAAATTCCCAGTACTAGCCCGAAGTTAGGAAGTTGGCGGTGTTTCACTCCCGTGCCTCGGAGAGCACGTTAAGCCGTCGGTCCCGGTTATTATTACTAACTTGATAATTGTAGTTAAAGCCCACCAACCCGCATTGGAGCAGCGTTGTGGGTCTAAGCTCAATTCCCTTTCTCTCATGAGAGTGGAGGTCTGTGCCCAGCAATGGGACGTTAATGGGCTGTAGTGGTGGTGGTGGATTATGAAATAGTTATAAGTTAGTAAGTAAAAAATGATAATATGTCAATATTTATATTAACCATCAGAATAATTGACCGATAAACACGCCAAAATATAGCTTAAATTAATTTTTAAACATGTTCTTAATACATTTTTTAGTTTTACTGAGATTATACGACGGTATTATTTAATATTATCCTGCAAGAACTCATGAACCGTGCAATAGCATTTATTAAATAATATCAATTTATATTTAAAGTTATATGTATTAAGTTTTGTATTTTATTTCAATATACGCATATTTTGGCCATGTTATTAACGTTTTTTTTATAAATAAGTTAATTCTTTAGATTGGTAGCACAAGCTTTTTTTTATATCTGTGGGACCTTGAGATCGCATCAGCTATACTCGGAAAATGAGCTCTATGTTAATGCACAAAAACAGATTTCAAATATATAGAGACAGGGGATAGGTAATATATTCGTCAATTAAAATAGTGGCTTAAAAGTTTGTAGGGGCTCTGCTCCACATATAGCTTGAATACAATTTTATTTAAATCCGAAAGACCCTTAGAACATCAACGGAATTGCCCCAGAGGATGAAGCCATAGCGTGAAAGTTGTAACCAACCTGATGGGGTACCAAAGCATCTATACCTGACTCTAACTATAGAATTCAATATTTCTTCAAAATGGCACGTGAATCATGTAGCAGTATACTGTCATGTCCATAATAATCCAAGATCGTCGACAGTTTCAGAAGCTTCGAATTCAATCAATTCAATGTCTTGCTTATACATCGATTTAGATGTAATTTAGTTTACTTAAAACAGCCATTAAGTAACGTTTACACTTTGACTATGACAGTTAAAGGCCATTTATATTATACTATAGGCTTTTAGCCCAGGGTTAAGATTTCTATATCTTATTTAACAACATAAATGTTGTTCCATAAGGTCACAGTGAAACGAACTAAATAAATCTAGTGGTAGCATCTTCCTTTTACAAAAGAAAAGGAAGATGCTTTGAATGGCATCATTTACTTTTCTAAAAAATAAATGATGGTTGGCTGGCTCCGCCCCGCCACCAACGGTGAGCTTCTTCCATCTCTTGGTACCCCAAGAGGCATAATAAGTCATCGACTAATAAGTCTCAAAAGTATACCAAAAGGCAACAGCCCCCTCCCAAAACCACTAGATCTAGATCCACATGCTCTATAGTGGTGCGTTCCACTATGTCAGCGTATAGCTGGATAATTACATTTTTAGAGTGGTGTACTCCCACATATACCTGTAAGTTTTCAAAATCCTGGAAACAAAATCCAAAGGGGTGATCCATCCTTCGGTAATTTAAATACAGCGCGGAAACATGTACGTAATATACGTGTGAGCTAATGCTACGTAGGCATAGGATGTAAATCTTTGAATTTACAAGTAACATTGGTTGTGAGTCTATGAAACTGTAGATAGCATAGATCGGAGACGGACTGGAACAACATTATAAACCCTAGCATGAATGTTAACTTGAATTATACTAATTTCCTACAACACCTAACAAACCTTTTAAATGAAAACATCCCTAAAAAACGTACGAAGATTAAAAATAACCCTAAAAAAACCTTCTTAACAAAGGGCCTAAAAAAGTCGTGCCAACATAAACGTCTACTTAAAATACTAGTAAATGTGTCAAATGATGAAATATTGAAGAAACACCATAAACAATACAGTAAAATGTTAAGAAAATGCGTTAAAATGTCACAAAAAATAAAAAACGTTAAAAAGATAAAAAATTCTAAAAACAAAACGAAAACAATGTGGAACATTATCACAGAGATTACAAATAAAAATGAAAAGCATACAAAAAATATATCCTTGCAATCAGATACGGGCCGCATAGAGTCGCCTCAAAAAGTAGCTAATCTATTTAATACTTACTTCATTGAAGTTGGCAAGTCCTCGCAAGACGACGTGCCACAGCCGACACACAATATATCTATAAATTCTGACCTACAAACATCAGTAATAAATTCAATGTTCTTAACACCGGTGACTGAAAAAGAAGTACATGACATTATACGTAATCTTGAGAACAAAAGCAGCTTCGGCACAGATGAAATACCTCCGACATTAGTTAAATTATGTAAAAATCAACTGACTCCCCCATTGACATTTTTAATTAATCAATCTTTTGACGAAGGCTACTGTCCGGATAAACTGAAAACCGCGAAAATACGACCAATCTTCAAAAAAAGTGGATCACCTCATAATACAAGTAACTATAGACCCATAGCACTGCTACCGACTTTCTCTAAAATTTTCGAAAAAGCGATTTGTAATCGAATTTACTCGTTCTTAGAAAGGTTCAATATACTCGATAATAATCAATATGGCTTTCGAAAAAAGCGATCTACTACATTTGCTGTCTACAAATACATCCAAGAGATTCTTGAATGTATGGAACAGAAAAAGTATGCAGTAGGACTCTTATTGGACATGACCAAGGCCTACGATAAAGTGTCACATAAGATATTACTAGAAAAAATCTATAATTCGGGGATCAGAGGGAACGCTTACACATGGTTAAAAACGTACCTACAAAACAGGACACAATACGTCCAAATACAAAATTATGATACAAAAACTCAAGAAATTTGTACAATTGACTCAAATACAGAAATTATTAACTGGTCTATACCTCAGGGAAGTGTGCTCGGGTGTACGCTTTTCTTACTATATATAAATGAGTTGCCGAAAGTACTAAGCTCGGAGTGCAAAGTCATAATGTTTGCAGACGACGTATCATTACTCACCAAATGCTCTGATGCTACCGAATGTGAAAATAATATTACTGGAATCCTAAATAAAACGCAAAATTGGCTAGAGAAACATCACCTACAAATTAACGTTAAAAAAACCAAACTTATACAATTCAGACCTTATCAAAAAATACCACTAGACTTAAGTAAATTATCAGCACAAATAAATATTGAGGAGGTAGGGGAATTCAAACTTCTAGGCCTGAGTATCGATACCCACTTAAATTGGAAACAGCATGTACAAAATATCAGACTGAAGCTGTCGCGGTTTGCATATGCCCTAAGCGTCCTCAAGGCGAATGCAAACTTCGAGACAGCTCTATCTGCTTACTACGCATATGCTTACTCATGGCTTAAGTACGGTATTATACTTTGGGGCCAAAGTACGGACGTTGAAGACCTATTCATTGCCCAGAAAAAGTGCGTACGAATATTAGTTAACATTAGGCAAAGAGAAAGTTGTAGGCCTCATTTTATAGAAAAAAAAATCCTGACATTAACATCTATCTACATAATGGAGACAGTCTTGTTTGTAAGGAAACACATACATCTATATAAAACATTAGAAAGTACATATAACCGAATCCCTCGAAATCAACATAAGCATAATCTAGCTCTTCCACGTTATACTCTAGGAATATCAAGCCGTAGTAGTCCGTACTTTAGATCAATTATTATTTACAATAAACTCCCTAATACTATGAAAGAAGAAAACAAAGAGGCTACCTTCAAAAGAAAATTAAGACATTGGTTAATACAAAAATGTTTTTATAACATTCAAGAATTTCTGACTACATAGACCTCAATAGCACGATAAATGTATTTAAAATAAATTATGTATTAAAACTTATAATTATTCAATTATTTTAATTTTATTGTAATAACTTATTTAATATTATTTTAGCCATTGACTACGACTTCTAGATTTAATAACTTGACGAGACTATTTATTTATCTAATATTTGTAATAGATTTAGTGAATCTTGTGTAATTAATTTAAAATTTAAATCTTGTGTAATTAATTTAAAATTTGCAATGCCCTGACAGGGCCTCATGCCGATGTACTTGTATGTAGACATGAATGCAAATAAATAAATGAAATGGAATAGATTGTGAATACATGCAACTATGAATAAGTCCATGGTTGAGTCTGGCGTAGTGCAAAGCATCGCTATCGATCATGGTAAGTTGTCGTTCAAATGTATCAAAAGTTCTGAATAGCGACTTAAGCAAAGATTATCTTATATTATTTACATATAAAAAAGCGAAAGGTCACTCACTGATTCATCACGACATCTCAGGAACTATAAAACATACAGACTTGAAATTTGGAAGGTAGGTTCCTGTTATGATGTAGACATCAGCTAAAAACGGTTTTGAGAAAATTCACCCCTAAGGGGTCGAAATGGGGGTTGGAAGTTTGTATGAGAGTCCTATGTTTTTGAAGTTAGACTCATGAAAATTGGCAGTTAAGTTATGACTTACAAATAATAAAAACCTGTATAAGCAATTTTACGAAAATCTACTTCAGAAGGGGTGCAATGGGGGTTGGGAGCTTATATGAAAGTTCTAAGTTATTGAAGTTAGAGACTTGAAAATCGGGATTTAGGTTATTAGTTTTATGTAATATTAAACTCCATACGAAATTTTACGAAAATCTACCCCACAGAGGGTTAAGTAGGGGTTGAAATTTATTATGAAAATCCCATGTTTTTGAAATTAGAGACTTGAAAATCGGGATTTAGGTTATTAGTTTTGTGTAATAATAAGCTATACGCAATCTAACGTAAATCCATCCCAAAAGGGGTCCAATGAGGGTTGGAAGGTTACATAAAAGTTCTATGATTTTCCATTATATTATGTCTATAAAAAACGATCAATTAAGTTATAAATTTTAAATTATAAAAACCTGCATAAGCTATATAAAGTGCTTTTTGCAGCGGGAAAATTTCATAATATCATAGAAAATCAGAAATTGTACGCGGACGAAGTCACGAGCGACCTCTAGTCATCTATAAATAGATAGCAAGGTAGAGTCAGATTTATGGCACAACATACATACGTAGGTACATGAAGCCCACCTACAGAAAGCAAACTCTCTGATTCTACAACAAACGAATCCCGTCTTAACGTCAAACTAGTCAGATACCAAAACGAAACCAGCCGTGCTGAAACATAGCGTAAGCGAGATTTTATAAGACTGCTAAATGATTTAAGTAAAATAAAAAACGTATTTATAATTTAAATACTAGTTAAACCTCGGTTTCGAACACGTGCCTCAACTTATGAATTACGTCTATTGTAATTAATCTGATTTTCGTTGAGTATGTTAATACGCGGATCGCTATTGATTTGATGTAACCCGTTATGCGCCATCCTTCATCAGAACGTCTCGAAATTTATATGAAAGCAAAATTTTTTGTGATAAAATTGAGATTTTGTTTTGGGTCATGACGTTATTTCATACAGTGTACGTTCTTATGTCGATCTTTGACACGAACTTGGTGCTGCAGCGACCTTATCAAATATCTACGATATAAAATTTACGGCAGGTCACTTAATAATACGACAAATTGTAAACATGTCACGTATGTACGTCACCTATTAAAATCACAATAAACTACTATTATTTTCTTTATTCGACCAACCACACTATTCGTGCATAAAAATGTATGCTCTTTTACTTACTAAATAAGACTTATAAACAAAAATTATAAAGCACAAACATAAACAACTGGCTAGTACAAAGATTTTTAGATAAAAACATTTAAATATTTAAGTATGGCAGGTTTATAAAATGCAATAAAGAATGCGGTCTTGAAGAGGAACTAATTTAATCTTGAAACGCGAAGCGAAGTCCTTCGTCGATATATGCTCGAACTCTGTGAAAAGTAAGGGCCCAAAAGAGTTATTTGTTAACTTTTGGTACCTAATCTTCCACAGGGCAAAGAGCAATTAATTATCTTCATCTGTGAAGTTGCTGATTGTGGCCAATACTGTAAAAATACAATCTCTAATCTAAATAAATCTCTTTTCTATACATAATAATAAGTACCTGGGTGACCGGGCTTAGCTCCGTAGGTATTTTTTTTTGATAAATCGTATTTTTGGAAATTATATTATTTAAAGACAAATTACATACATTTTTCATCTTACCGACATAGTAATAAAAAAAATATAAACTGGTTATGAGAGTATGACTATGAGAGTTAAAGGCCATTTTTATTGTACTATACGCTTTTAACCCAGGGTTAAGATTTCTATATCTTATTTAACAACATAAATGTTGTTCCATAAGGTTACAGTGAAACGAACTAAACCTAGTGGTAGCATCTTCCTTTTACGAAAGAAAAGGAAGATGCTTTGAATGGCATCATTTACTTTTCTAAAAAAATAAATGATGGTTGGCTGGCTCCGCCCCGCCACCAACGGTGAGCTTCTTCCATCTCTTGGTACCCCAAGAGGTAGTTTAAGTCATCGACTAATAAGTCTCAAGAGTATACCAAAAGGCAACAGCCCCCCCCCAAAACCACTAGATCACCATTAGGGGAAAAAGCGCGACGCATGCAAGCATGCTCTATAGTGGCGCGTTCCACTATGTCAGCGTATAGCTGGATAATTACATTTTTAGAGTGGTGTACTCCCACATATACCTGTAAGTTTTCAAAGTCCTGAAAAAAAAATCCAAAGAGGTGATCCATCCTTCGGTAATTTAAATACAGCGCGGAATCATGTACGTAATATACGTGTGAGCTAATGCTACGTAGGCATAGGATGTAAATCTTTGAATTTACAAGTAACATTGGTTGTGAGTCTATGAAACTGTAGATATCATAGATTGTGAATACATGCAACTATGAATAAGTCTCAAGGTTAAGGCAGGCGGAGTGCAAAACATCGCTATCGGTCATGGTAAGTTGTCGCTTAAACGTATCAAAAGTATTGAATGTACGCGGCGTAAGCATTATTTATCATCTGTAACTAGATCGCAAGGCAGAGTCAGAAGTACTGCAGAACATAATATGTACATGAAACGCACCACACAGAAAGCAAGCTCTCTGGTTCAACAACAAACAGATACCGTCACTCTAGTGACGGTATCTGTTTGTAGTGGCCCAATTGTCTATAGAAATCTGAATCATTTGACTGCTCAATGGTGCGCTTCTGCCTTCTCCTGGTACCCTAAGAGACGTATTAAGTCAATCAACCAATAGGTATCATAAGTATACCAAAAGACCTTGCTCCCCCCCATATTACAGTCGCATTTTGAGGTTAAGCGTCTCATGCCTACGATAAGTTTAATACTCGTGTTATATGCATCAGTGCTGTCCCCTAACAATTTTCCCGTACTTTATATATGTCACCGTAAGATTGTAAAAACCGTTAGATTATAATCTAACTCGCTAAATTGTAAACTGTCGAATGATTGTGAACCGTTCAATGTTCTGAGTGTCAATTTTGAAATATTCATTGTAATTATGTTGTCTTGTCTGTTTGTTGTACGTTAGGTTAGGGTTCGACATAAATACGCAGGAAGAGTTCACGAGTTAGATTATAATCTAACGGTTTTTACAATCTCTCGGTGACATATACATCAAAATAAATAAATTAATGTGCAGCCAGTTGAACAATATAGCGATTTGTTACTATCAAATGTAGATGTGTGTGTGCAAGTGTGTATGGGTGTGTATGTGACTGTTTCAGTGTGTGTGTGTGTTTGCTTGTGTGAATTATAAGTGTGTTTTATCTTTGTATGAGTTACTTAAAGATAACCTGTCAAAGATAAAAAGTTCTCCGTACTATCATAGGTGCGTTCTGGTAACCACTTTTGTACAATAGTATTACATTTTAAATAATTCAAATTAGAAATGTTTAATCCATTATTAATAATATTCCATAGGAAGCCGCCAAAAACCAGTAGAGTTTTTGAGAGAAACGGGCGTTAGGTACCGGGTTATAGGTCAAGGATGCACCGGGCACTCTGCGGGATAGTTCGCCGCAACGAAACAAAATCCACAGGCGTGATCCATCCTTCGGTAATTTAAATATTCATACAGCGCGGAAACCACCATGGGTAGTAGAAAGTAGTTTGTACGTAACATAAGTTGTAAATCAATGCATTACAAGTAACATAGGTTGTTAGTCTATAAAACTGTAAATAGTATAGTAGCATTAATTTATAGTGGCGGTTCTGTTACACTTAAGTAATTGATAAGATTAATAGCAAAAGCAAAGGGTCGTACAAAACAAAGAAACCTAAGCACTTTTGTCTAAGAAGATAAATCAGCATAAAGTCCTATGGGATTTAATGTATTTAGTCAACTATTACCTGCGGATTCGCTGGCGTTAAAATCGATTTTATAAGGGTTAAATTTTCTGAAATCATTTCTTAGCGGAAGCCTATGTAATTATAATTATAAGCCTAAGCTATCAGCATGCGGAATTTGCGGCTTTGTGCTGTGCAAGTCTGTGTGCTTTGATCAGTCTGTCAGTCAGTCATTTTTTTACTTTTTAATCGACTTTCAAAACCAAATAATGTTTTTTTAATTCGGAAATATGTTAGCCCTTAACTGCGATCTCAATCTCACCCGGTAGCGAGTGATTATGCAGTTAAAATAGATATTGTTTTGTTCCGTATTATTTCAAATTGATACCTGAACCTTGACGTTCCTAAAATAAGGATATATAATTCTAAAACACAAACGTCAACAATATTAAAATAATACGGCTTAAAACGATGGTAGTATGCCCCCCGATATTTTGTATGAAGTAATTAAAGACTTGGAAAGTAACTTAAGCTTTTTCACGGCATTGATTCAGATTTCTTGTATAATGATACGTTAAAACATAGCTACGTACTCAACTTGAACTCTACTTGATAACGTGGTTCAAACTAATTTTGGTTTATTCAATACGAGTTCAGGAGTATAGAATCATTCTACCAATTCTTTAAACCTCCTGCAAAACAAGCTTGGAGCCATTTAGAGCCGAGAGCTAGAAAATTACCTGTACTGGAATTCGTATTCGGTACCTCCTACGAAGATGTCGAAGGGAGAGTCATCTGTGTCCAGCAGTCTACTGTAGGTATGTCTCCCACGTCCGGTAGAAAATGATCATCAGTTGATTACGACAACATCAATAAATGAACATTATCTACCGGACATAGGTCTCAGGGAATTCCACACGCCGCAGTGCCTACTGGATCAAGTGGCTTGATTTGACTCGCTTGATGTCGTCCGTCCACATAGAAGAATCAAATCTAAAAGAGTCTAAAAGTAAACAAGATAAGACTGCTCATAAAAATATTAACACAGAGAATAACTGATCGGTAAACACATAAAACCATGGCTTATAATAATTTTTAGAGGTATTAAATTATAATGTAGTAAGTTTCACAACAACTCATGAACCGTGTAATAGCATTTATTTAACAAAAATTAAATTTTTGTTAAATAAATGCTATTACCACAAGCTTAATTTTATATCTGTTAGATCTAGAGATCGCATCAGCTATGCTGGGATAATGATCTCTATTTTTACGCTCAAAAACAGTGCCTTATAAGTTCGTAGGGGCTCTGTTGCACATATATACGTGCTCGTATACACTTTTTTTGAATCCGAAATACCCAGGCTTAAATACTCAACGGAATTGCTGGATGAATTCCGTAAAAGTGATGATACATACCCATGTTATGTGCATTGTACATAGAGCAGTTTATCTAGATGTCACACTTTTGAGCTTATATAGAACGTACACAAATCTATCTAATTTTTAAAATAGAGCATCTACCTGCAGTTTAATTAACTTTACTGACCTGTTGGGGTCCCTAAAAATCTATACACTATTCTACCTTTAAAATCTAACAATTTATTTTTTAAATTATTAAAGTGGCTTGTGAATCATCCAGCAGTGAGACCCTTCTTTAAATTGTTGTGCCCATAATAATCCAGGAACTTTTAGAGATTCTGAAGCTTCGAGTTACGAGTATGTTAATAAATTTATATAAAGCTCACTTCATGTTAAAACTAGTGTTAGTAGTGTGTTCATAATATATTAAAATATTTACATGTGGGTTCACGTATTTAGCATATTTGTATCAATGCGCAATGTTTCTTATATGTGCATACAGTATTCCGTATTTATTAGCATATGCATGTATAGGATCATATTCAATTTAATCTGCCACTTAATCAATGTAAAAAACTAGATACATCTTTTTTGCTGGGTAAATCTTATGAAGAAACAGAAGATTTATTACAATTTGATATATAACATTATTTTTTTTTACCTATAAATATAAATACAGTTTCATTTACTCTCTCATGCTGTTATTTACAAGAACTCACAAGCTCGTACATAGACATAAACACACTCACATTCACACACACATACACACTCACTCTCTCTCACACACACACACACACACACACCATGCAACATACATACTCACTACTCACCAGTTACCATTACTAAGTTAACTTCACGCACAATAATATTTATTTTTAATGTATAATATAGTTTATAGTATTTTTAGTGAATGCTTAAATGGCTACTTGAATAAACTTGTGCTTGTGCTTGTGGACACATTTTGGTTAACGAGGGAGAGGGCTGGCTATCCTTAACACAGGTTTTAAAAAATCTAGCTAGGATAGCCAGTTCTAGGTCTTGCAACATTTAATGTAAATATTTTGTTATAAGCACAAAAATTGTTAGCGTCAAATAGTTCCAAGATCAATTACAATGTAACACAAAATGATTGAAAATAAACGATTTATTTATTTATTTTATTTATTGTAACTCTTTGTGTTGAACGCACTATTGAACTGTCCTGTGTTGAGCTGGAGCAATACATCATAGTTTGCGTATACCGATCTCCCTCGGGCATCTTTGTACTTTTTAGGATGTCATGGAGGAGGCCCTAAGGCGGATATGTAGGTCATCGAAAAAAATGTTGATATGTGGAGACTGATATTTTGCTTAACACATCCCTTTCTGATAGATTACATAATTTATTTAAAAGTTTCAATTTAGACTGTATTTTTATTGAACCAACACGGATAACTGCAAGTTCCGCTACTTGTATTAACAATATTTTCAGTTATTGTAAAATTGACAACAAATCATTACTAATCTAAGATCCGACCATTGCGGGCATATGATATCTGTTCCTAGCTCTAAGCAAAATACAACTAAAGTAATAAAGTATAGGCCAGTTACTACATAACTAAAAATAAATTTATAACAATTCAAACAAAATATCATAAATACTTTACCTACCTTTGACCTTACACAGGGTGTTCCGGATGATGACTGCAATATCTTCTTTAATCTGTTAAATTTTCTGTTTAGTTCCAGTTTTCTAAAATAGTAGAAAAAAAATGTTTAAAAACCTCAAATTTAGCGACTGGGCTACTGTTGGCATTTATAAAAGTAGGAATAAGTTGTTTGAATTGTATGCTGAAAAGCAATATTATTACACTCCTACTTTTGTTCAATATGTCAGATATTAAAATAATAGCAGCTTGGGATATAATCACAGAAGAAATTGGGAAACATAAAGTGGAAAAGCCTAAATTGGAGCTAAAAATTAATGACCGCATTAGTAATATACATATTGTTTTATTCAGTATTATTTCAAAATGTCAGTTTCATGTCACTTACCTTGACGTTCCTAAAAAAAAAACTCTAAAACACGAACATCAACAGTATTAAAACAATACGGCTTAAAGCGATGGTAGCATGCCTCTAGATGTTTGGTATGTAAGTAATTAAAGACCTGGAAAGTAACTTAGCTTATTCACACTCCAGGCACTTTGTGTCGGATCTTTTATGAAATTTTTTATCTTAAAAAAAAAAATAACAGGACTTTTAAAACCTAAACTCACAATTGCAGGCACACACCAGTACAATATGGAATTTCAAGTAAACTCACCATATTAAGCGATAGTAGTTACCCTCCTGGGGTGGTCTTGGGATGTGGCTTAGTTATCACCCCATGATATATGTCTGTATGATAGTTCGAGGTTATATGAATTATAATACGTGTGATGGAGTATTGATTCATCTCTAAACAAGGACACGCGTTTTATACGCGTGTTGTATTAATTCAATACTGCCATGCTTTCAGTTCAAGTATACTGTGCTTTGCTCGTCCTAAGACCTCAACTTCTTAGCACATATACTAAGTGAGCCAGTCATTATGCATAGGCTCATAAAAGGATCATATCATACATCACTTCGAGACATTTATACTTTGACTATCAGAGTTAAGACCTTTCGTATTATACTATAAGTTTTGAAACCCAGGTTTAAGATTTCTATCTTATTTAACAACATAAATGTTGTTCCATAAGGTCACCGTGAAACGAACTAATCCTAGTGGTAGCATCCTCCTTTATAAGAAAAGGAAGATGCTTTGAAATGGCATCATTTACTTTTCTAAAAAGTAAATGATGGTTGGCTGGCTCCGCCCCGCCAGCAACGGTAGGCTTCTTCCCTCTCTTGGTACCCCAAAAGGCATATTAATACATGGACTAATAAGTCTCATAGAATACCAAAAGTCAACAGCCTCCCCCCCCCCCCCCCTTCAACCACTAGGTCATCAACCGCGGAAATAGCGCAACGTATGTTGACATACTTTAAAGTGGTGCGTTAGACTATGTCACGCTGACATGCTGCTTGGTGTAACCAACCTGACGCGGTCCCTATACCTTACTCTACCTATAAATTTCAATGTTTCTTTAAAATGGCACGTGAATCATCTAGCAGTAAGACCCTAATTATGTTGTTGTGTCCATAATAACTTAAGATCTTTTAAAGTTTCGGAGGCTACGAATTCAATCAACCCAACGACTTGCTTATATACCGATTTACACTTGAGCTCTGAGAGTTTAAGACCTTTTTTATTATACTATACGTTTTGTAACCCAGGTTTAAGATTTCTATCTTATTTAACAACATAAATGTTGTTCCAAAAGGTCACCGTAAAGCAAACTAATCCTAGTGGTAGCATCTTCCTGTTATAAGAAAGGAAGATGCTTTGAAATGGCATCATTTACTTTTCTAAAAAATAAATGATGGTTGGCTGGCTCCACCCCGCCACCAACGGTAGGCTTCTTCCCTCTCTTGGTACCCCAAGAGGCATATTAATACAAGGACTAATAAGTCTCATAGAATACCAAAAGTCAACAGCCTCCCCCCTTCAACCATTAGGTCATCAATCGCGGAAATAGCGCAACGTATGTCAGCATACTTTATAGTGGCGCGTTCCATTATGTCAGCGTATAGCTGAATAATTATATTTTTAGAGTGGTGTACTCCCACATATACCTGTAATAGGTTTCAAGGATACACCAGGCGTGATGAAACCTTCAGTAAAAGTATGGTTAGATAAAATACAGTGCGGAACCCACCATGGGTAGTAGAACATTCTTTGAACGTAAGAAAGGTAGTGATAATAATAAGCAGCGTCCTATCAACCATGATTGGTTATTGTTAGAACGTAGCGCTTTTAGTGCTTCACCATTTATCATAATAGTTTTATGAATATTATTTACATTAGGTAAAACAAATTCTAAGCACTTGGTTTTCTTAGCATTCAATAACAAATTATTGACAGTAAACCAGTGTGATACGTGTGATATTGAATTGTTTACATCGTCAAAATTGTGCTTGCTATCCACTTTGAAAATAAGTGATGTGTCGTCAGAAAACAATACAATGTCATAGACATTGTTGGCATGGTATGGTAAATCATTTATATACACCAAAAATAGAAAGGACCCAAGATCAAGCCTTGTGGGACACCCATTAATGCAGTTGAGCCCTCTGACATCACCTGGTTTACGCATACCCTCTGAGTTCTATCGTTTATTATATAACAGTTATCTTTAAATTCACAATAATTAATTCAGTCATGTTTGGCATAATATAAACTGATTTAAACTATAATTTAAAATTTCAGGCGACTAAGGATATCCATTGAGAAAAAACAATGATTCCAATTTTGGATGCAGCACTAGACTGGCCTGAGGCACATTATACGAATTTGCATGTTTGCACTCGAAATATGCCCTAAGCGGAATGCCCTTATTCAACAACTCTGGGCAAGACTGCAGCTTTTATTGTTCTGAAAATAAACATTACACTCAATTCAATTTCATAACAAACATTTAGGTATTATAGATTGTTTAATTCAGATCAAACTTGTTTCCATATAAATAAAAGTAAGAAAATCAAAAAGCTGATTATTTTTTATCATTAATAATACTGTTGAAGGTTATGTAAATGATAAAAGCACTTGGGTTTGACTTGCTCCAGCTATGCTTAGTTTTGCAGTTACTAAATTAAAATTGATTATTTTTTCAAAAGAACAATCACCGAGTTTCTTGCGGGCTCTTCTTAGAAGAAATAGCATAACAAGTCAGTGTTAGATTTAATCAACGATTCAAAAGCACATGTAAAAGTTTATCTCAATAAAAACGTTTGTATTTTGAACATTATATTATTGTTTATTTTTCTTCGACATCTGCTGCAAAACAACACAAACCACTTGAAATGCACTGCATTAAGTGCACTGCTGCATCACAAATCCTGTTCGATCATCGCGCGTAGCGCCACAATAATTATACTTACTCGAGGCCCGACATATTATTCAAAAAAGTTATAAAATAATCAAATTCATCTATTATTTATTTACGTGCCTTGCTTGACAATTGACATTTAAAACAACCGTTTCGTTTCACACAACGTTAAGGAAATATAGAGCAAACAAACAATTATTATTTGGTTTCAAATTATTACATAATATTAATATAATAACAAAATAATATAATAACTTTGTAAAGTTATAATATTTAATAAAAAATGTATCAACACTGTTATTTTATGCATGAAATGAAAAGTGATGCAGACGAGATAGCGCTAAAAAAATATATATAGCTACATCTCGCTTACTCTGAAAGCAAGGAATAGACAATTTTAGAGTATCATTCGTTCTGTCCATCATGTAGGCAAGAGTAGAACCATAATACTTTTGTGCGGTCATGGTAGCTTTCTCAGTAAGATTACTTACACATTGAAACAAGATGTTCCTGTATCATAATGGTTTTCTAAATGTTGATAGTAACCGCCCAGGCATATATAATAAAAGAATTTGAAGTTATGAAAGTCTGTACTCGCAAAAAAGTACGGACTTACGGTTATGAATGAAGAAATAAAAGTTTTAGGATTTCGGATATTTCTGCAAAATGCAAAATCACCACCTTTCGTCAAAATTGGTTTATCAAATTGGCCGTGAAAAGGTCATGTCCATTGGAATAGCAATATTAGGTACTGCAAAATCATAGCCGTTGGCTTGGCCTTGACTAAGGTGAACCGACGACATCAGGCGAGTCGCGGGAAGCCTCGGCGCTCAGCAACAGTGGTCTTCTCCGATTGGCCCATGAGGGCCAAGCGGGGGGTTCGAGGCCTGGTGTAACCAACCTGACGGGGTCCCTAAGAATCTATACCTTACTCTACCTATAAATTTCAATGTTTCTTTAAAATAGCACGTGAATCATCTAGCAGTAAGACCCTAATTAAATTGTTGTGTCCATAATAACTTAAGATCTTTTAGAGTTTCGGAGGCTACGAATTCAATCAACCCAACGACTTGCATATATACCGATTTACATTTGAACTCTGAGAGTTAAAAGCCTTTTGTATTATACTATACGTTTTGAAACCCAGGATTAAGATTTCTATCTTATTTAACAACATAAATGTTGTTCCATAAGGTCACCGTGAAGCGAACTAATCCTAGTGGTAGCATCTTCCTGTTATAAGAAAAGGAAGATGCTTTGAAATGACATCATTTAATTTTCTAAAAAATAAATGATGGTTGGCTGGCTCCGCCCCGCCAGCAACGGTAGGCTTCTTCCCTCCCTTGGTACCCCAAGAGGCATATTAATACTATATACTAATAGGTCTCATAGAATACCAAAAGTCAACAGCCTCCCCCCTTCAACCACTAGGTCATCAATCGCGGAAATAGCGCAACGTATATCAGCATACTTTATAGTGGTGTGTTCCACTATGTGAGCGTATAAAGTAAAAGTTAAGTAAAATATACTTTATTGTACACAAAGAATTGAAGAGACAAAAACACACACAACAGGCGGATAACTGGATAATTACATTTTTAGAGTGGTGTATTCCCACATATACTTGTAATAGGTTTCAAGGGGGTAGGGGGGGTTGGGGTAGTTCACTGCAGCGAAACAGAATCCACAGGCATGATGCAACCCTCGGTAATAATAAGTTAGTTAAAATACAGCGCGGAACCACCGCCTGCGGAACGCACAGGGTTCTGTGTCCATTAGTCTATATATATGTTTGTTTGTTCCTTGCAGGACAGCTATAGCCTAAACGCGTCGACGGAATTTGATGATTCTTGCACCAGTTTATGCCGAATATATCATTAGAGTGTCACTGTGGAAGGCGAATTTCAGAATAAACAAAATAGCGCCCACTAGAAGCCATATTGTAACTAATTTAAAAATTAAAGTCAATAAACTACGGCAAGTGGGGTTTCGATGAATAGGTCCTATAAAATCATAGTTAGGTTCGCTAAAAAAAAAACTCATTTTAATGATGATTTAGGATTTACGAGGTTTCAAAGGTTCATTTTTAGTGTATTCCTTTGTGTCGCACTACAGACAAAACGGCTGAACTGATTGTGATGATACTTGCACCAGTAGATTTGTCTTAATGTTCCGACTGTTATTACGGAGGCCGAATTTCATAAAAAACAAAATGGCGCCCACTAGCAGCCATGTTGTAACAAATTTAAAAATGAAATATAATAAACAATGGCAAGTGGGGTATCGTTGAATAGGTCTCGTAAAATCATAGTTAGGTTCCCTTGAACATTTTTTCATTTTAATGATCATTTAGGATTTACGAGGTTTCATAGGTTAATTTTTAATGTATTCCTTTGTGTCGCACTACGTACTAAAATTCTACATCAATGCGCCCTACAGACAAAACGACTGGACCGATTCGGATGATACTTGCACCAGCAGATTCGTCTTAATCTTGTAAGTGTCACTACGGAAGCCGAATTAATCAATAAACAAAATGGCGCCAATTAGAAGCCAATAAATATATGATAGTCTATAGGTTATGGCAAGTGAGGTATAGGTTAGATAGGTCTTTTAAAATCACACTAACGTCCTTAAACCATTTTTCCGTTTAAATGAGCATTTAGGATTTACGAGGGTTCAAAGGAAATATGTAAGATTCTTACGTAGATCCTATAACTATTTGAACTTATCTTAGAAACTAATATTATAAACATAAAATATTCGTTTGATTATTTGTTTGTAATGGATAAACTACTCAACCGATATTAACAACTATTTCACCTATATAAAGCTACATAAACAGCGAGTAACATAGGCTAAATTTTATTTTCAAAAAAATTATAGATCCCTACGAAAATTGCAATAATGTGAATTCAGTCGGAAAGAATCGTCTCATCTGAGAGCTTTAGTTGCATGTGCTAAGTAAATAGTTAAAGTTACACAAAAATAATGTATGTTTGAATAGTTCCACTCAAAAAGTTCTTTAAAAAAAGTCCGTGATAGCATATATATCTAACATATAAGTTGACTAACAATAAACAATAGGCATGATGACAGTAACCAAGAATCAATGAAATTATGAATTTATCTAATGAAATAGGATTCATGGATTATAAAACACGTATTTATTTTTCTATTTCGAGTGAGATTGCTATTTATTTTGATAAAATAAAATCGTAAAATACACCATTCCGCCATACTGGATTAAACACCAAAAAGCGAATGACGTCACAATTGTTTGTTTTCGAGCTTTGACAATCACATTATTGTTTACTGCACACTGCACAGAGTATATCGGTAAAAACAATAGTGACGTCACAAACGACGCCATGACACTCGCGAGCGTTTCGTTGTGAATTTTAAAACTTAAATTTCAAATGCCAATTTTATCTTCCAAACCTTAGTTTTCTGCTGAAATAAGACATTTTTTCGAAATAGTAGATACGTCCGAACATAATCTGACCATTTTTCAAAATCAGCCATCATGCCTATTTATGATTTTCAAACTTGGTATAAAACAATGCTTTACTTGTGAAGGTTTTTTTACCATCATAGTATTAATTAATCCTTATCAATATAAATACGGTCATCTCAAGCTTCTCTTAATCAAATGATTAAGATAAAAATTGCCCTCTACACCATTTTATTTAGATGAATATTTTATGAGATATCATAGACAAAGTAAAAGAAAATGTCGCGGCCCTCAGCGGATAGGTAAAGGTATTGTCACAATATAATATACATTCCGAGTCCACTTTGCTATGTACTATACGTATACGTACAAATTGTGTTTTTGAAAATACTTTTTTTGCATTGTTGTCGTAATTGGCCGACGTACATTGGTTTACGAAAGCCTCTCGAAAATTAATGAGTACAATTTAGAAAAAATAGCAGATTCACGAACTTTATCAAACTAAATCAATATTAGCATTATAACATATGATGACGACGATGACGACCTCCGTGGCGCAGTGTGTAGCGCTGTTGTCTTAACGTGCGGAGGTCCCGGGTTCGATCCCCGGCAGGGTCACTTTGGGAATTTATAATTTCTGAATTTTCCCTGGTCTGGCCCGGTGGGAGGCTTCGGCCGTGGCTAGTTACCACCCTACCGGCAAAGACGTGCCGCCAAGCGATTACGCGTTCCGGTACGATATAGAAACCAAATAGGGGTATGGGTTTAATATAACTGCCACACAATATATGTTGTGACTTTGTGAGCTAATGTGTGAAGTGTCGAGTTTTAACCTGTTAGGGGCATGACAGTTATATTAACCCCATACCCCTATTCGCAACGCTCGTAACGCTAAATCAGGGAAAATTCGGAAATTACAAAATTCCCCAATTGACCCTGCCGGGGATCGAACCCGGAACCTCCGCACTTTAGTAAAACAGCGCTCAACACTGCGCCACGGAGGTCGTCAAAAAACACCCTCGTTAGTAATCGGTCACTTTCCCCCTCCGTGAACAATGATAAAAGCTTAATAAAATATTGCATCCTTACGAGAAAATGAACAGAAATGCAGAATCCACAGCGCTTAAAAATATCGATTATTTTTGTACAAAACACTTAAATTCAGTCAAGCCATAAAATTGTGAAAAATACTCGTAGGCCAAACTTAATTTTAAGTTCAGAAATTTTCGCCTTACTCTTTGAAGTCCGATTTCTCACAATAATGTCCCCGGACATAGCAAATTTTTTGGCTAATAAGGGAAGCTTAGGAACCTCAAAAGTTTTCAAAATTCGTTGGAAGTGACGTAGACAGGTTTATGTATTTTTAATCTAAAGTTGAAAATTCGACTCTGTCGAACGTAAACTTTTCACTTACGACCAAAATTTTTTCCGAAAGTAGCACACTATAAAGCAAGCATGTTCAAAAAAAAACACTAAATAAAAAGAAAAATATTTTAACACTCACTCCCTCAGAAATCTCACGAAAAGCTTAAAAAATTACAACTCGAAAATAGATGGGTTATTTTTACTGATAGGTCTACGTACGAGAAATCATTTTTTTTCTTTGGACGTCATTATTTGGTCAACCCTGTATAATGTAAATTGCGATCTCCATGGGTGCGAAGTCGCGGGCTCTTACTAGCCACCATTGTCGATAGGCCGAAAATTTCATTATCTCATAGAAAATCAGAAATTGTAACTTCTACGCGGAAGAAGTCGCGGGCGACCGCTAGTATCCCATACGTTGGCATCCGTAAGTATAAAACAAGTAGCATTCAAATCCATCCAGTAAGTAATTTATACTTTATCATTGACAGACCAAAAAAATAAACTCCTTTTTAAAGAATAAAAAGTTGCCTATGTCCTTCCCCGGAATTTACCTACCCCTATAGTTAAATGTCATCAAAAAAGATGAGTCGTAAAAGCGACAGACTGACTAACATTTTCGGTAACTGGATGGGTGACCGAATTTGGCCGCTTCCTCCGCGCCTCGGTTTCGTTTATTAGGTATAAGGAACGTGTTAAAGTAATCCTTAAAGCTCAGAGAGTTTCAAATTAAAATATGTACTACAATTTAAATTATAGTAACTTTTAGCGATGTGGTAAATACCTATATTATCCCATGAAATTAAATACTATTATGCGTTTAAAAGAAAGGGGAAACGCCTTAAAAATATCACTTACCTCTAAACTGCAGCCTTATCTTCAACAATCTGCATATTGGTGTTTCACCATTGTCTTTCGGAATTATTTTATGAATAACTAAACGTAATACACTCATTTTAGAATATTTTATGTCTGACAAAATTATTATTTGGGTGATAAAATTAATTAAATTAAATAAAAATTAATTTAAATTTTAGACTCATCGGTAAACCGGCGCACTTTACCGAAATTATGCTCTGATACTCAGCCTCAGCGAAAGAGCTGTCAATCGTGCCACGACTCGTCATGCAATGTGATTTATTTTCAACCCCGCGGGGTTATATTATGTACACCCCCCCCCCCCCCTTCCCCCGCTACCTGAATGCACCACCCACCCCATTGCAAATGGGCGTGGTATCCGCCCACTGCTCTAGAGAGGGACAAACTATTGCAATCTCTATTAGACTATTTACAACCTGTAAACTTTAATATTACTTTTAATTACTTACTTTTATTGACACCCTACCGACAAAGACGTGCCGCTAATAAAAATATAATAAAAAATAATATCTTTATTTGCAACAATTACATAGGTACTTCGATCTTTCGAACCTGTTAGGGGTATGGCGGTTAAATAATATTATATTATGGCAGTTAAGGATATTTGTAACACGGGGTGCAGTAAGTTATATGACGCCATGCTTAGAAAGGTATAATTTATGGGTATTCATTAGGTAGGTAACAAAGGATTTCAAGTATCGATTTTAACAAAAATATTAATATATTTCCAAGGAGTGGTGATAGATTATAAATATGTATACATGTTATACATATTTATGGTATTTACATGGTATATGTTACCTAGTGGTTTGAACACTCAACCTATACGGGGTCACGGGTTCGATTCGCGGGTATGTATAGGTGTTACAAAGTTAAATAGTCACATGTTTCGCCTAGCAGAAATATAGCTTTAAACTAGTGGCGAAAGTGTGTTTGTTTTTTGGTTCGTTAGTTTGTCCTTCAATCACGCCGCAACGAAGCAACGGATCGCCGTGATTTTTGGCATGGATATAGCTGAGAACTTGGAGAGTGACATAAGCTACTTTCTATCCCGGAAAATTAAGGAGTTCCCGCGGGAATCCAAAAAAACTTAAACCATTCGGACGAAATTGCGGGCATCAGCTACCTACTCGTAGTTTGTTATTTTTTTTTGAAATTTTCAATTTAGTCAGTTTAGTATTTATCATCAAAGTACTTTTGCGGAATACTTAGTAGCATTTTGTCACATATGTATAATACTAGCTGATGCCCGCGACTTTGTCCGCGTTGATTGACGTTTTTTGGTTCCCGCGGGAACTCCTTAATATTCTGGTATAAAAAGTAGCCTATTCCAGGCTATTATCTATTTCTGTGCTACATTTCATCCAGATCCGATCAGCCGTTCTGAGTGAGTTACTTATATTCATCCATCCATACTTTCGCATTTATAATATTATTATAAGAGATCTTTCTGCAAGCTATCCTGGTAAATTGTTATAAATTCTCAGTGCAATATTTATTTCATGAGTCGATATAACTTCTGGTATATAATTTACCCGACTTCGTCTGCGTGGTTTGAGGTTTTTTGGTTCCCGCGGGAACTCTTTATTTTTCCGGGATAAAAACTACATAATAACTATAATCTATCTATGTGCCAAATTTCAGCCAGATCCGGTCAACTGTTGGGGTTGATTGAGTAACAAACATCCATACATCCATTTAGTTTTAGTTTGGTGATGATGCAGTCTAAGATGGTAGCGTGCTAACTTGCAACGGGTATAGCAGTTATATTAAACCCACAACCCTAGTGGGTTTCTGCACGGCATCGTACCGGAACGCTTAATCGCTTGGCGGTACTTCTTTGCCGGTAGGGTGGTAACTAGCCACGGCCGTAGCCTCTCACCAGGCCAGACCAGAGAGAATTCAGAAATTATAAATTCCCAAATTGACCCTGCCGGGGATCGAACCCGGGACCTCCGACATTAAAAAAATAGCTCTCAACACTGCGCCAAGTGTCCTAGTTGTCTATGAACCCTTCCTACCTATTTTCCTTCGTTTCTTTTAATTAATTCTTTATAATTTTAATGTCCATCCGTCTGTCATGTCCATCCGGTTTAGCTCAGAGGCTGTTAAAACTATAAAGCTGTAATTGGGTGTATATATACCTATTATTTATGTTTTTTTTTTTCCCCTCTTACCATAAAGTTCTATTACAATATAACGACAACTTTACTGTCCACTACCGTCTAGCCTATGGGCTAATATATATATATGTCACCCTAAGATTATAATCTAACTCGCGAAATTCTAAACTGTCGAAAGATTTGAATTTAACCCATTATTTTCCGGTAGATTGTAATCTGATAGGTATTTAACCCGATAAAACCGAAGTGCCTCCTGCACTACCTGATTATTTGTGTCGAACCCTAACCTACAAGAAAGAGACAAGAAAACGTAAATAAAATGAATATTTCAAAAAATTACACTCAGAACATTGAACAGTTTACAATCTTTCGACAGTTTAGAATTTCGCGAGTTCGATTATAATCTAACGGTTTTTACAATCTTACGGTGACACATATAGAAATCAATTGCCGTTCGTTTGTCTCGCTAAAACTCGAAAACGGCTGGGCCGATTTAGCTGATTTTGGTTTTGAAATGTTTGTCGTAACTCGTTGTACAGGGAAGGTTTAAACGGTGAGAAAATATGGAAGAATCAAAGAGTTCCCGCGGGTACTAAAGAACCTCAATCCACGCGGACGAAGTCGCTGGCATCAGCTAGTAAGTAATATTATTCTAGCTTTATAAACTTCAACTTATGATTAATTTCTTCATGTAATTTAAAGTCGAATAACTGTCCTTTGTTTATTCTAATGTACTTAACGTTCACGACGTTTTTGTGACCTACATATGTAGCACAAGCACTAATTCACTCACACAGCACTTGGACACGTTATACACTAATTAGTTCTTTTAACTCCTTTTTATGTCCGTGTTATCTAGAAGTTTTACAGCCTCCAGATTTACGTGACGATGAAGCCGATGTCGGTGAGCGTCTGCGTATTTTTGGACGATTTTATTGTATTTATTACTTACAATTACACTTATTAATCACGCTGACAAGGATTTTTTTTGAAGTGAAAATGTATTTGGCCGCGTAAAACGCTTTTTGCTAGGGGGTGAATTTGTAGATTCGCGGCTTGCATACATGCCGCCGACAGGCTCGCGTTGTTACGAAGACAAAAGGTCTTAAATATTAATACTACATTCGAAATTGAACTTTAACGCCTTAGATAAGGTTTAAATTTTTATTGTACTAAAAATTTAAACAAAAATTAGAAGACTACACCGACAGTACCGAGGCCGCCGGCACTTTTATCCCGACTGCCTTGGTCCCGGGGCAAGTGCATAGGGGCAGTTAGGACCGAGTCCACGATATAGGTTACTAGGAAAGAGCTGACTTTCAAACGACTGAACCGATTTTCTTGAATCATAGCTAAAACATTCTCTATCACGTGACCTTTCGAACAAGATATACTAAATCCTTATCGGTTCTTCCGTTTTGAAGGTAGGATTCCACAGACAGACTTTTTTTTTTTTTTATCCACTACAAATTAAGTGATGATGCAGTCTAAGATGGTAGCGGGCTGACCTGTTTAGGGCATGGCAGTTATATTAAACCCATACCCCTATTTGGTTATTTGGTTTCTACACGGCATCGTACCGGAACGCGTAATCGCTTGGCGGCACGTCGTTGCCGGTAGGGTGGTAACTAGCCACAGCCGAAGCCTCCCACCAGGCCAGACCAGGGAAAATTCAGAAATTATAAATTACCAAAGTGACCCTGCCGGGGATCGAACCCGGGACCTCCGCACGTTAAGACAACAGCCACTGAGGTCGTCAAACTGATTCACAGATACGCAGATACACACGTTAAACTACTTTATCTAATCTATAACATGTTCTTTTTGCGTCGGCGGTTAACAATTATGTTATGATCTATGCCTAATCAAATTAAATGACCCCTTTTTGACAACTGTTTACACAATAAATGGTGTGTAAACAGTTATGAACTTTACAGCGTTAATTTTACAGCGTTTTTCAATTTTTTTTTTTTTTTTTTTAAACTAGTGCAGCCTTTAAATGTTTCTATTCCAAGCATTGAAATATCAAAGTGCAAAAGTTGCAGTTTAACTACGTTCTATGGAGGTTACATAATCAATACTACTTTCGTGGACATCCGGGGCCTCCACTCCACTATATAAAACAGCCTGATTGCACTCGGTCAATTTTCCGAACCAATGCAATAGGTAGGTAGGTAATATAGGTAGTAGGAAGGTATTTTTTACTTTATTACTCTTCAGAGCTGCATTGATATTTAATATTTTTAGGGCTGCATTGGTATTTAATATTTTTCCAATTGCATGTTTCAAATTCCCAGCTTTAATGAAATGTACTTAGCGAAAAATGAATTTCTCGTTTGTTCACGCTTGGAAAATCCCGGGAGAGGGAGATTGCAGGGGTGAGTTATTGCTTTACAAGCTATTATTTCATTTGCATACTGGTAATATTTTCTACCTGGAACAGTTTTGCGAGTGATAGAGAAGTATGGAAAGGGATGGAGGAGGTCCATGCCCAGAAATGGGCGTTCCAATAAGATAATGGCGTAATGAAATATTAAATTAATAAGTAAAAGTATATTTATTCAGTTTACAGCACAGATATTGACGTCCAGTTACGAAATATGATGGTGATTATCAATAGATGGCTTGATAATAATATTATGTTTTCATTGTTATGATACATGTAATTAACTAAAACGTTTGTGAGATTGTGTTGAGATGTTCGACTTCAGCCGACGGGGTCCCGGGTTCGAGTCCCGGGTCGGGTCATAACAAGCACTGGGTTTTTCTAACTAGAAATTCTCAGTACTAGCCCGGAATTAGGAAGTTGGCGGTGTTTCACCCCCGTGCCTCGGAGAGCACGTTAAGCCGTCGGTCCCGGTTATTATCACTAACATGATAATAGTCGTAAAAGCCCGCCAACCCGCATTGGAGCAGCGTGGTGGGTCTAAGCTCTAACTCCCTCTCTCTCATGAGAGTGGAAACCTGTGCCCAGCAGTGGGACGTCAATGGGCTGTAGTGGTGAGTGTGTTAGGAAACTTGAAAAGTTGAAATTACGTGGAAAAAAAGGCTTTATTAATTTATTTATTTTTTATTTTGCAAAGTTTTTTTCTGTCAAATCTTGCAACTCTGTATTAGTTGGTTAAGTTACGTTATTCTAAGTCCAAAATATCAGACTCGCAAAGATAGCAGACTAGCTATTTTTAATGCACCTACTAATATAGGGGCGTACATGACATACATAAAAGCATTGCTTACCCTTTTTAAAAAAGCTCAATGCTTATTTTTTACCAAGTTCTGCTTGAAAATAGATATTTACTTAGCCAATGCATGCCCTGGCTGGGAATACTGTGTACCCCCCTTCGGGAGTATGTAAAGAGTACGAAAAGTTGAAGTGACGTCACGCTAAATTTAACATGGCGGACGATATAAGCTATTTTTTTTTAATGTTTTCCTAATGATTTTAGTGTAGAAACAAACAATTCGATTGGCAAATACATTTTTATCAGCAATTTTTACGGTGTTGAAATTCAGCCAACACACAATTTTCATAAAAGACAAAAGTACAGGAGTGTCTTAGCTTGCGTCGCGTGCTCCTACTGACCTGACAAGACAAATCGTCTGCGCGTTATGCCACTTATACTATTAATCATACTAATAATATTATAAATGCGAAGGTGTGTTGGTTCATTGTTTGTCGGCTTGTTGGTTGACGCAACAGAGATGATCTACGTGATTTTTGCATGGGTTAGTTGAGGTCCTGAAAAGTGGCGCAAATTTTTATATTCTTATACCGGAAAATTAAGGATTTTCCGTGGGAATTAAGAAGGTAATTCCACACGGACGAAGTCACGGGCATCTGCTTTTATATATTATAATTTCTCTCCCACTATGTATCTAGTTAGGGAAGACACTGTCTAGCCCGCAAAGTATTGATTGACCGGACCTTTAGCTTGGAATCGCAGCGGTACCTTTCGATGCTCCCCCTCACAGTGCGTTATTATAGGTATTCAATATAGGATGCGGATATGTGTTTTCGGTACATTTTATATTAGGACGGCCTTTGGCCACGAAGTAACAAACTGCTGCGATATCTATTCAATAGAAATAAGGACTCTTTCTTCTTCTTCTTTTTAGTGATGCAGATTTGCAGGGCTCTGTATCACTTTGACTTTTTCTTTTGTGATCGCCACTAACTATAGTTCCTGATTATTGATGAGGAGTAATAGGTTAGCATGGTATGGGCATGTAATGCGGAGGGAAGAAAGGCATATTACGAGAAGAATGATAGATATGCATGTGGAAGGAAAAAAGAGTAGAGGGAGACCAAAGAAAAGATGGATGGATTGTGTGAAAGAGGATATGCGTATAAAAGGGGTGAATAAGAGGTTGACGGATAACAGAAGTGAGTGGAAGAAGAAAACATGTTGTGCCGACCCCACATAACGTGGGAAAAGGGCAAGAAGAAGAAGACTAACTATAGTTCCTGAACAATACTGCTTTCTGCTAAAAATAGCAGCAGCTTTTTGGCCGGGATATTCTTTGCCTCCTCAGGTTCTATCAAGTGTTTCCTTAGGATGAGGCTACGTTTGTGCATTAAAGCGGGGCAGTAGCAGATAAAGTGCGTTTCCTCAGCCTCACAGGAAAGCCTGCACATATCTATTTCTCGAAGCTTTAGGTTGAACATGTGTCTGTTCACAATAAGGACTTTTGCGGTTCCCATCTTGCGACATTCCGTTAGGAGTTCTTAGAACATTTTGTATAGGTTATATAAGACGTATACGATCTTACACACACCTACCTTGATAACGTTAGTACTAGTAGTTACTACTATTACCTATTCTGTGCTAGTAGTACCCCACGTTTGAAATATCGGCCGATAAAAACGCAGCTATGGGGTAGAGCTTTAAATAAATAGCTCACGAACAAAGCAAATCGATGGACAGGTGAACAGTATGACTGGACGACACTCGAACTATTATGGAAAACTCCCCATACTTACTACAGAACCCTAAAAATATACTTAGCTAGTTTTTTAAAATCAAACTTTCTTGTATTTTAGCCATTAAGTGCCTATATCACTTAGTATTCAAACTCAAACTCAAATCTTTTTATTCAAGTAGACTTTGACAAGTGCTTTTGAATCGTCGAGTGAATCTGCCACTGGTTCAGAATGCCGTTACTACCGAAAAAAACCAGCAAAAGAGCAGCTACCGATGATTGCCCTTTGGGCTACACATTGAGGTAATTTTAAAAATAATTTAAAATTACCTCAATGTGTATAGATACATAAGTAATCGGAGTCCTAAGCATTGCTGGAGCGTGTTTTATATGGATTTATAATAATAACACACTTCGTATTGAATCAAATCAACGTTCATCTTTAATTTCTTTATCTTTTTCAATACCGAGCACACCCGCCATCTTTTATATTTATATTTTATATCCGTTGTCCTGACCACAGATCTCTATCTCTGTGTTCAAACCACAGAGTATATAGCTCATAAAGAACAGAGCGAGTCAAACTTCATTCATTTGTTTATCGTTGTCAACCTTTTGCGTCTACAGTTCTAATATAATTCGATATAACTCAGGTATTTTCGAGGGCTGGTCACCACAGTCCCCCGTCTCCCGTCGCACAACAACTTCCCCCCACCTTAGTAGGTGGGGGAATAAAAGTTTTCGAGTTCGTTACTTAGATGTGTGTGTGCATCGTTTGTCCGATTTCTTTTTTATCCACTACAAGTTAGCTCTTGAATGCGATCTCTTGATCTCGATTGATTTGTTGTTGATACTTCACCGCTATCGCAATTTGCAACGCATACCCAGCATTTTCAAGTATGAACCTTGAAAGTGAAAACACTAAAATAAAATATTGTCAACCATATAGTTATGTATGTCACCGTAAGATTGTAAAAACCGATATATTATAATCTAACTCGCGAAATTGTAAACTGTCGAAAGATTATGAACCGTTCCATGTTCTGAGCGTAATTTTTTGAAATATACATTGTAAGTACGTTTTCTTGTCTGTTTCTTGTAGGTTAGGTTAGGGTTCGACATAAATAATCATTTAATAATAATTCAGATTAGGTTTTATCGGGTTAATATACATACCAGATTACAATCTACCGAAAAATAATGCGTTAAATTGTAATCTTTCGACAGTTTGCAATTTCGCGGGTTAGATCATCTCTAATCTAACGGTTTTTACAATTACGGTGACATGTATTTCTCAGCATCATGCCCGAATAGCGTATAGAATAGGAACACATCGTGAACAACTAAATGATTACTCAGATCCATATTTGCTTGGCGACCGTTCAAAGCAATTCCTTCCTAATCGTGATCAAATTAGAGTATATTTTGCGTTAATACCGATTGATTCCATACATGTGGTGTCAAAACCCGCCCCCGCGCTTGTGCTGCGTCATCGAGTAGTGCGCGCTGCGCAAACGCATCGGACTTTCTATAAGAATATACACGATAATATCCAATAACGTCATATCCCTTTCTGGCGTAACACCATCACTTACTCATCCGCTTGGTATTTGGCAAGCGTTGTATGTGTATACACCGATAATTCAGACCAGAAAAACGAGTCGACAGTTCTTAAACACTTCGTATAGCCATTGGCTCTTTAGTTGTGCGTCGATTTCTGGATCGGTTGGTAGTCCGTCTGTAGATTATAGTGATTATTATTGACAATGCGCAATTCTATACGGAACCAGGTATGTTATTATTTTTAACTTATCTTATTTATATTATAATGTACTATAAAGCATAGATTTAATGCTTGGCGCGAATGTTTTATTATTTTATGTTTGCGATTTATTACAATTGTTACTTCGGTTTGGAAATTACCAATTATAAGCACATGTTTATGGTATCCTGCAAAACTGCTTTGTCAATGTTATCTTTGTTTACTGACTGTTGAGTGTAGAGTGACTTTGTAGTTTATTTTCACACTAGCGTTTGTTCGCGGCTTCGTCTGGCCGGAATTAGGTTCTTAAAAAATGTTTCAAAAACTGTGAAAAACATGAAATTCGAATAAATTAGCGGGATATTGAGGGCTAGAACCGTACGGACTCTATTTAGACAAAATAGGTTCACACTTCCACTAACAAAGAGTCTTGACAGTTGCCTTCGAGCGAGCTAGCTCATTTTGACTCTTTTTGAACTCTTCTTGCTCGCTCAGTCCTTTTCGCTAGCTCTTTGCAGGTGAAGAGTCCTTTTAAGCAGTTTTCCTCAGCGAGTTAAACGGTTTTATATTACAACCTACATAATAGTAGCAAAAAAATAGGAAAAAAAAACAAGAAAAAAAAATAAGAAAGCAAACCGGTAACCATAAACGAATAGGTAATATAATGATTATGAAGTTATTAGTTATTCGACTGAATTTTGGAGTGAAAACGACCTAAATTCAATCCCATACCGATTCCCGAAGGAACTATTGCTTTTTTTTGGGATAAAAAGAAGCCTAATATATTAATTAGCCCAGTATGAAGGCGTAAAGTGTGTGCAATGGCATTCAAACAAGTCCAGTAGTTTCCGCCTAATGTGACCTAGATCCACGACCCTCAGCAATGAGGAATATGACGCCGAGAGTGAGATATATTTTTAACTGATTTCCAAAAAAGGAGGAGGTTCTCAATGCGGCGTATATCTTTTTTTAATGCACAGGAATCATTATAGATAAGGGTAAACCATTTACGATCCCCGTGGCGCAGTGTGTAGCGCTGTTGTCTTAACGTGCGGAGGTCCCGGATTCGATCCCCGGCAGCGTCAATTTGGGAATTTATAATTTCTGAATCTGCCTTGGTCTGGCCTGATGGGAGGCTTCGGCCGTGGCTAGTTACCACCCTACCGGCATAGACGTGCCGCCAAGCGATATACGATGCCGTGTAGAAACCAAATAGGGGTATGGGTTTAATATTCCTGCCATGCCCCTAACAGGTTAGCCCGCTACCATCTTAGACTGCATCATCACTAACCATCAGGTGAGATCGTTGTCAAGGGCTAACTTGTAGTGGATAAAAAAATTACTTACATTTTTTTTCCATAGGGCATAATCCTAATCCTACCTAATCAGTTTACATTTACACGGCCTCGTACCGTCTATGTTGGTAGATTGTTAACTAGCCACGGCCAAAGATAGTCCAATTAATAATTACTAAATTCCTGGGAATCGAACCCAAGACCTTCCTCATATAAGACAACAGAGTACCTACACCACTGCGCCAGGGAGGTCACCTTCTAACTAGTAATACCCAAATGTAATTCTGTCCATCTGTTTGCCTCCCGCAGTTCAGTTAACGTTGTGATTTTGTTGGTTTTAGGTTTGACGACCTCCCTGGCGTACTATCTCATATAATTTCTGATATCCATACTAATATTATTAATGTGATAGTGTGTCTGTCTGTCAGTCTGATACGCTTGCACGGCCCACCTTTAGAGAGGTTAACTTTAAACCTGTTAGGCGTTATATTAAACTCTAGTTGGTTTCTACACGGCAACATACCAACTAAATTGCTCGGCTAAGGTACTAGCCACGGCCGCAGCCTCCCACCAGGTCTGACCAGAGAAAATCCAGAAATTATAAATTCCCAAATTGACCCTACCGAGAATCAAAACCGGGACGCTAAGACAACAGCGCTCACCACTGCGCCAGGGAGGTCGTCAACGTCGATCTAGGTCTCCCTGGGTCCCCTATATCTCCTAACTCCTTCGCAGCTAGCACAGAAATACATATTTATTCCCAGTCAAAACACGACTGCAAAGAAAAAGTTAAAGCCTGGCTTCAGACACTTGATTATGATAAACCCGATTTATTTTTAAGAATTCCAAAATAAGTTTAATATTGTGCCTTTCGTCCTCTAATATACTAGTACTCTACTAGAAATACTCTAAGAATATACACGCAGTATATTCTCTAACACACACAAACACACACACACACCACACACACACACACACACACACACACACACACACACACACACACACACACACACACACACACACACACACACACACACACACGAACACACACACACGCACGCATCTCAGAATCATTCTAATTTGCATTTAAACAAATTTATAATCTTATTATATGTACGATTTGTAATTGATTAAAAACTTTCTTTAAAATTCAATACTGTACTAACTACTAAACACAGAATTGTAGGATTCAAGTTAGCTGCTGGTTCAACCCAATGTTTACTGCATTTTTATTAATGCTGCATTTTAATTGTTTGTAATTTATTTATTATTAAATAGACTAACTAACTTCGGTTCGAAAAGACATTTACCTTACACCTTTTATACATATATACGACTAGCAGACTTGCAATTTAAAAAATAAGTTTTTTAAATTCCCACGGAAACTCCCTTATTTTTCGGGATAATATATGTGACAGCCTGTGAGACTCACAAATAATGAGGCTTTCTATTGGTACCAGAATTTTCGAAATCAGTTCAGTACATCCAGAGATACAGCCATATATAGATTCCCCTACAACGTCACAAACTTATATACTTTATAGTTATATAATCATAATATTATAAACAGTAAACACACATATAATATAAGTAATATAATAAATATACGGCAGAAGTGAATTCTCTTGTGAATACTTTTCTGAAACTTCAGAATAATAAATAATGAGATAAATATAACTTGTATTCTATCTCATTCTCTCGCAGGCTAAATCCTATTAATTAATATGTTTGTCGCCTTTTCGTTTCATCAAATATTGAACTCACAACGGTGCTAAATAAGTTTCACTTCAAAAAGATTTGAGTTCGAGTTTGAATACGACTAAATACATATTATTAAAGTCATACATATTAATACATATAATACTAATAATGTGATTAAATACAAGTAAATTAAGTAGAACGGCATGAAGATAGATAGAATTCCTTGAGTAGTTTTTTAAAAATGGCTACCTAAGGATTTAGAATTGCGAAATTCAGAAGGGCAGAGCTTTCCGCAAAATTGCTTAGCGTGAACTGAGAACGATTTTCCGTATAGTTGTGTAACTACGGGGATTATGTGTGATTACGGGGAGTCTGGAGCTTATTTTCCGAGCATGAGCGTATAGCTACATGTTACGATCGGGAACACCGAGAAACGTGAAGCGTACTTTTACTTAAGAAGGAGAAACACAAACTTATCTGACCAAAATTCTAACTAATTTTAATGCCTGTTTAGTTTTTTCATATACACTAGCATCGAAATAGAAATACGCACTAAAATTCTACATCAATGTACACTAGCGACGCTGACGCCAGGTCAGATAAGTGTGTGGGACTATATTGATATTGTAAACGCGAAAGTTGGATGGATGGATGGATGTTTGTTACTCAATCATGCCATAACGAATTTGGATGAAATTTTGAACAGAGATAAATTAAAGTCTGGAAAAACAAGATATAGGCTACTTTTTATCCCGGATGAAGTCGCGGGCATCAGCTAGTTCACTAATATGGTAAAATTTACTTGATTCAAAAATAAATCTTAATGGTCCAGATCCCAGAGTGATCTCACATAATTTCATATAGATAAAACCTTAGGCTCTCAGTAGCGTCTCATGTTCTTTGATGCGTGTTTGTGGAGCTCACCTTGTGATCCCTGGGCAGTTACCAGGTAACAAAGGTAACTAGAAATAAGAGTTACTTTTTTTTTATTGAAAATATTACAATAGAACTTAATGCTAGCTAGCCCAACCTAATTACTATATAAATCATGCCCACGTGGAATGGTGGCAAGAATGCTGGCTGCATTTCCGCGCTGGACAGCTACTTAACTTAAATTTACTAGGCTGATTTTTATATATGTTTGATAGAATATTATTCTAAAATAATATCACAAGTGTATTTTTTTATATATAGTATCTTCAGTTAAACTAAAGATTTAATTTAGAATAAAAAAAGTCAGGTATTTTTGATCTGCAATATTAATTTGAAACCTTTAGAACCTAAGGTTTCATCACGTGAACATAAGTTATGTCAGATCGCTCTGGGATCCCACTCTATAAACACCCACAGACTTTGTAAACGCTGAAGCTTGTCAATAATTCGTCGTATAAATCTGTGTAGAGCTGAGATCGAATGTGTAAGAGAAGTGTTTCTGTTAAAGAAATCTTTAACTTCCAAATCGTATAACTAATAACATAATAATAAATATACATATAATAATAAATAATAACATTGTATGATCCTAGATATTCACTAGACAAATCGATGTAATGCTTATTTTTGGGCGTGCAATCTTTAACTGAAGTAATATTATAAGTGCGAAAGTTTGGATGGATAGTCGATAGATGGATGTTTGATACGCATTCACGTTAGATGATCTGGATGAAATTCTGCATCTAGATAGATTATAGTCTGGAATAACACAAAGACTCTTTTTATCCTGGAAAATTAAGGAATCGACGCGGGAACCAAAAAAACCTCAATCCACGCGGACGAATACCCGAGCACCAATCACGACCTCCATGGCGCAGTGTGTAGCGCTGTTGTCTTAACGTGCGGAGGTCCCGGGTTCGATCCCCATCAGGGTCAATTTGGGAATTTATAATTTCTGAATTTTCCCTGTTCTGGCCCGGTGGGAGGCTTCGGCCGTGGCTAGTTACCACCCCACCGGTAAAGACGTGCGCCAAGCGATTGCGCATTCCGGTACGATGCCGTGTAGAAACCAAATAGGGGTATGGGTTTAATATAACTGCCATGCCCCGAACAGGTAAGTCCGCTACCATCTTAGACTGCATCATCACTTACTATCAGGTGAGATCGCAGTCAAGGGCTAACTTGTAGGGGATAAAAAAAACCAGCTACTTTCAAAATATCGGAGCAATCACCCGTCTACGTTTACATGAATAAAGCACTGGCAGCGCGACGGTAATTTAATATAATAATTGTTAAGTAAATACCTGTTCTCTAAGTTTCTCATAGATACCATTCCGTCTTATTTACTTAGAGAATGGACCGCAGCGAAAAGGCGAATCCATACTAATATTATAAATGCGAAACTTTGTCTGTCTATCTGCTATGCTTTCATCTATCCTATCAATAATCAAACAAATATCAATATGCCTATCAATTCAACCGGTTTCGATGTTTGGTACAGGGATAGGTTGTATCCCGGGGACCGACATAGGCCTCTTTTTATCCCGGAAAATTCAAGAGCTCCCGCGGAATTAAACATTTTTAGTCCACGCGGATGAAATCGCGGAAATCACCTTGTTCGAACATAATTAACTTGTGGTATCCGGGAGTAAGAGTTAGAGTCAGAGGAAAGACGAATCAGTACACAATCCAATATTATTAACGTTGTCAGTAACTGGCTAGATCGAGTTAGCATCCAGCACTGTTGAACCTAGTGTTAGAATGGATTTTGCAGGTTTGTTTTAGGATTGCAAAGGATAGGTTTTAGTAGCCTGTGATTTCTAGCATCAATTGTTAGACCGATGCGATTTCTCCGAGAGCTAATTGGTCGCGAGTCCGAGTTGATTTTACTAATACTATCTGTGATTAAATTATTCTCAGGTAGACTAGCATTATATCTATCATTGTTAGCCAAAGCGACTCGTTCTAAAAACCAATTTTACACGAGTCCGAGTTTATTTTACTAATATTTCTACCATGTTCTCTAAATCAACTCTCTATTCTGATATTTAAATTCAATTTGTACTCTGTAACTAGCTGATGCCCGCGACTTCGTCCGCGTGGATTAATGTTTCTGATTCCCGCGGGAACTCTTTAATTTTCCGGGATAAAAAGTAACCTATGTATACAACTTATACCTGTACCAAATATCATCAAAATCGGTTGAATAGATGGGCCCTGAAAGCGTAGCAGACATTCGCATTTATAATATTGGTATGGATTAGGATGGATAGCATGGGTTGGAATATTAAAGAGTTCGGCCACGTGTATGAGGGAACTAGAAGTTTGATATAATCCGCCAAAGCAGACAAATCTATGTAGTACAGCGTGTATCTCGTGTAGCTTGCGATATTCACCGCCCAGTAATTCGCACCGGCATAAAACCACACCACACAAATACTCCAAATTATTCTCAACGTAGTAGGCACGTTTCACTCCGACACCGAAGCATCTTCAGGAGAGGTTGACAATTCGCACCGGCATAACACCACACCACACAAATCTTCCAAATTATTCTCAACGTAGTAGGCACGTTTCACTCCGACACCGAAGCATCTTCAGGAGAGGTTGACAATTCGCACCGACACAACACCACACCACACAAATATTCCAAATTATTCTCAACGTAGTAGGTACGTTTCACTCCGATACCGAAGCATCTTCAGGAGAGGTTGACAATTCGCACCGACACAACACCACACCACACAAATATTTCAAATTATTCTCAACGTAGTAGGCACGTTTCACTCCGACACCGAAGCATCTTCAGGAGATGTTGACAACTTGCACCGACACAACACCACACCACACAAATCTTCCAGATTATTCTCAACGTAGTAGGCACGTTTCACTCCGACACCGAAGCATCTTCAGGAGAGGTTGGCAATTCGCACCGACACAACACCACACCACACAAATATTTCAAATTATTCTCAACGTTGTAGGTACGTTTCACTCCGACACCGAAGCATCTTCAGGAGGTGTTGGCAATTCGCACCGACACAACACCACACCACACAAATATTTCAAATTATTCTCAACGTTGTAGGTACGTTTTACTCCGACACCGAAGCATCTTCAGGAGAGGTTGGCAATTCGCACCGACACAACACCACACCACACAAATATTTCAAATTATTCTCAACGTTGTAGGTACGTTTCACTCCGACACCGAAGCATCTTCAGGAGAGGTTGGCAATTCGCACCGACACAACACCACACCACACAAATATTTCAAATTATTCTCAACGTTGTAGGTACGTTTCACTCCGACACCGAAGCATCTTCAGGAGAGGTTGGCAATTCGCACCGACACAACACCACACCACACAAATACTCCAAATTATTCTCAACGTAGTAGGTACGTTTCACTCCGACACCGAAGCATCTTCAGGAGGGGTTGACAATTCGCACTGAAAAACACCACACCACACAAATATTCCAAATTATTCACTCCGACACCGAAGCATCTTCAGGAGAGGTTGACTCAACAGTGCACGGTTATAAAGTTGGCGGATTATAGCGAGCTAAACTTCTAGTTCCTTCGTCATCATTGACTTACGCAGAGTAACACTTGTTTCTACCCAATATTAAAGAAGAAAGAAAGAAAGGAACCTTTATTCAGGGATACAAGAAAAAAAAACAGACTTATAAGACGAAAAAAATGGCGAAATGAGACTTTATCCCCAAAATGGTCTTCACTCAGCATGTGCTATACCTGTTAGGATACAGCGCTGATCTTCCCTGAATTCCGTGATATTCTGCCACCGAGATTTTCCTAAAACCCTGACGCGGAAGAAGTAGCGGACATCATCTAGTTTATTATACGTCTGCCCAAAAATGGAGTGTAGTGTTTACAGGGTTCTTGTATGTATGTACGTGACTTTCTTTATTCCACATTATGATCACTTAACTGGTTAGTCCGCTAACATCTTAGATAGCATCATCACTTACCATCAGGTGAGATCGCAGTCAAGGGCTAACTTATAGTGGAATATTAAAACAAATGTTATCATTGCGATATGACGGGATAGGTATATTAGCTAGGTTGACATAAATTTATCTCATTTGATAGCGTAATTTAAAATAGACGTACTCGTATAACGGCCTTTGAACGTAAGATAAAGTTATTTAAACACGTCAATAAATATTATTACACAATACCGTAGTTAGTTATCGGTAACGAATACCTAAAGATTCTTCTAAGAAGAATACCTAAGAGTTTTATTTGCTAAGTTTTAATTAACGCCACGGCTTGTAAAGAGTTGAATAGGTATAGGGTTACTACTAGGAACCTAGGAACTTTTAATACCTATTTAATTTATGGTAAGCTGTTCAATAATAGACGTATTATGTACTATAGATGATGCCAATCCGCGTAGATTATGGCTTTATTTTACTTATTAGATATGGGTTTACGTTTGACCGCAATCACATCTGATGGGAAGTGGTAATGTGGCCTAAGATTGCGCTTGCCTAGAAGATGCATATTCACTCTTGATTTAAAGATATTCACCCATTTAAAGGTTTTACAAACCTCCAAATGAAGTTATTTATTTATTTCACGTAGGACAGCTTGTGCCACTTATGATAAGTCAAGACTCTACCACCGGTTCGGAAAACTAATTCTACTGAGAAGAGCCGGCGATAAACTCGGCAGTTGCTCTTTTCATAAAAAGAAAAATGTTACACTATGTAATTAATATACACTGACTTGTGGGTTGCAGTGTGTTGCATGTGGCACAGTGTACCCGAAAACCACTTAACTTAAGTACAACTTAGATTAGTATTCTAATTAAATTAGCTACCTAATGAAATTAGCTTAAAAGTAAAAACTTTAAAGCTTAAAAAAACTGTAAATAAAATAATGAGTGAAATCAACCAAACTTTCATTGCATCGATCTTGAAAGAAAACTACTTATTTATTGAAATATTAAAACTAAAAAAGAAAGTGAACAGACTTCAAAAGCACTGAAAAGCATTAAATATTTTCTTAAATTACTTTCATCCGATTTACTCTTAGTTGGCTAATTAAGAAAAAATCAAATCATCAAATATATTGCAGGCGGTTTTTGAAGGTGGTGCTGAAACATAAAGAAAACATAGCCTCTAAATTGACTGTTTTTAATTTTGTTCCATCTGTACATTTTCCATCAATGCCACTCGGTATAGAAGATTTAAAAATTAATGGAAATTTTTCAAAGTAATAAGCATCCAGAATTTACGAAATTATGTTCGTATAATTGCTAGTATTTTTCTCTCAGACACATAATGCCTCTTTGATATAAGCGTACTAATTAGGTACTTCGAATCTGCGTAGGATGGGATTCGTAACTTGTATCGTGAACATGAATCTTTTTGTCTCTAATGATAATTTATTAAAAACATACATCATTTCTGACTACTGGGGCCATACTGCCAACGCTTTAAGCAATCATCATCATCAACTGACAGATGTCCACTGCTGGACATAGGCCTCTTGCAAGGATTTTCACACGCCGTGGTCTCGATCCATGATCCTGGATCCAGTGAATACATAGTGATACAGTGAATCCTCTAAGCAATACTTAACGTACTCAAAATGTCAGTTTCATGTCACATACCTTGACGTTCCTAAAATAAGTATTATTATTTTAAAACACGAATGTTAACAATAATGAAACAATATGGTTTTAAGCGTTGGCAGTATGACTCCAGAAGTTTCGGCCCGAACAGACAGACGACATAGTACATTAAATATAAACAGATATACGAGTAATTCAGAAAAAAAAACATGTTTTAGCCAGTCCGTGTCTACAAATGAGACAATTAACAGCGGTGAAAAGTATCGCAAATATTTTTGGCACTGAGAACTAAGATGGGGTCGGGTGCAATCTCTATTCCCTCACTCTCATTTTCAGTCCCATCTGACTCATTCACAGCAATATTGAATGAATTAATAGACTTTATTGCACACCTAAATAGTTACAGAGAAGAAAATACATATTGTAATATCTAACACTAACTTAAATAGGTCCAAGGCAAGGTTGTTGTGAGTAACCTCTTCCAGGCAACCCTTGACTAGAGAGGAAAAATGTATATATCAGGGTAAATGCAAGAGAAACTTTGTTTTTCATCTTAATTTATTTGGGACTTTTGAACACTAAAATAATCAAGAAAATATGATGTACCAACTAAGATATTTATACTATATAATACATAATACCTATAACTTAGTAGACATATAAAAGAAAGTCTATGGGATAAATTATGTAGGATGTGATCACGGTTATTCATCGCCAAGAAATACATCGTCGATCTTCCATGAAGTCGATAAGTACTAACGGTTGAGTGGTCGTGAAAATAAGAGAAAACTCAAAACATAATCACAGGCAGCTGTGATAGGTATTTGGGACACGTGTCAACTAAACTATAAAATACAACAACAGTTATTATAATAATGTTTCATCTGGGAATTTATTAAAATAATGTTAACCCAACATGACAGAAGGGCTGGCTCATTTTATGCGCAAAGGATCAGCCTGGCTGTCCAGCGCGGAAATGCAGCCAGCATTCTTGCCACCATTCCACGTGGGCATGATTTATATAGTAATTAGGTTAGGCTAGCTAGCATTAAGTTCTATTGTATTATTGTCAAAAAAAAAATGAAAAGGAAAAAAATATATAATAAAGAACAAAAAAAAACCAACATTATTATAATACCGCGGTTAATTGCCTCATCTGGTGACAGAAAGGCTGGCTCATTTTTTGCGCAAAGGATCAGCCTGGCTGGCCAGCGCGGAAATGCAGCCAGCATTCTTGCCACCATTCCGCGTGGTTTTAGGTTAGGCTAGGCTAACATTAAGTTCTATTGTGTTATTTTCAATATAAACTCCTTTAAGTCATATTAGAGATATCTATATTATCTCACTAAGAAAAATCCTATTACAATGTAAAGGATACATAGATTTAGGATTGGTCTTTAACCAATGAATATTTATGTCACCGTAAAATTGCAAAAACAACAGATTGCAATCTTTTTATCCCGATCTTTTTATCTTTTTATAATATCAATAAATATTGATTTATTGATATTATAAATATTTATTTATTGATATGTGACCTATTTTATCCACTACAAGTTAGCTCTTAACTATGATCTCATCTGGTGGTAAATAATGATGCAGTCTAAGATGGTAGCGGGTTTACCTGTTACGGGTCTTGGAGTTAAGTATATAAATACCCTAATGGGTATACTCCAAGACCCTAATGGGTAACTCCAAGACCCGTAACAGGTAGGATATCTAATCGGTAAGGTAGGTAATCGGTATTAAGGGTAGGTATCTAATCGGTTTCTACACGACATCGTACCGGAACGATAAATCGCTTGGCGGCATGCCTATGCCGGTTGGGATGCTAAGTAGTAACTAACCCCGACCGAAGCCTTCCACCAAATACCCTATCTCTTTACCCGTGGGCCGTGAAAATGTAATAGACAGAAAGACATTTAAATGAGAAAGCAATTATAATGATAATTAAAATATGTATTTACAAACTAGCTGATGCCCGCGATTTAGTTCGCGTGGATTGAGGTTTTTGATTCCTGCGAGAAAACTTTAATGGTCCGGGATAGAAACTAGCCTATGTGCTATTCCAGACTATAATTTATCCCAGTGCCAAATTTCATCCAAATCCGTTCAGCCTTTCTGGCATGATTGACTAACAAACATCCATCCAAACTTTCACAAGTTCAATATTAAGTATGTATACATAATAACCTAGTATACAAATCTACAATATTTATATTTTAAAAAAATATTCTCCATCCAAGCAATCGCTAATGAGCATGGTATCCAACACACTTTTGCATTTATAATATTTATCTACTCGTGATATTGATTTTATCGGACGAAATGGAAAACATAAAAGAAATCTGTTGATGTGCTACTTGAGACGTTAAATCCCTTTTCTACGTTCTTAAAATATTATATTTCGAGTATAAGCATGGTAATAGGAATAGCAAATTATATCAATTTACTGAGAGAGCCTCACCTACGCTTACATAAACCAATGTGTATGAAGATAAGTTCATTCCTACCAGTCGTTCGACGGAGGCATCTAGGCAAAGCAACGCTGCGGGGTGAATTTTCCAACGAGCAAAGGACATTGTTCCGTCCCCATACAAAGTTCGCCTAAGAACCAACAGTCATAAAACATTGATTACTGGGTTCAAATAAATCCCTTTTTATACTTGAGAGCAGATGAAAACAACGGATACTTGCTAAGAAATGACTTAGTACCAAAAATATTTTCAATTTTGAGGTTATTTCAACTTTCATAATCAATCTGCTTAAACAAATAAATACCATCTTTATCCAATTGTAATAGAGCTGTAAACAGTATGTAGATAAGAAAAGATTCGCCGTAGTTCGTCAAAAACATTACAGATGGCGTTAGATATATTTAATTATTGTACTTTCAATAGATGGCGTTGCGAAATTCAGAATACTAGCGCACAGCACTTTAAACTGCTTTTATCTTGTTTCTTACGATACGGATCTAGCGCTCAAGCGGTGGTATTGCACATTATTTTAACCTGTAAGTTATTGATCTGTCGTTAATAATCGAGAGACGGAAAAGTATAATAGTCAATTTAATATCCATTTATTTAGTTTGTAATTAATTTGAAGTGTCCGTTGAATTCTAATATTTGAAATAAAAGTTAAAAAATAAGCTAAGAATTTCTGTATATTTCAATTACATGTTGATTCTTAGGCGAATTTGGTCAATGTCCTTTATAAGTCCAAGGAATTGTCAATACAAAGCCTGTCACTCTGATGTAAAATTTGTATGCTATGTCCTATCATAACAATAATATAGTCATATACAATACTATAGTCTTTGGTAGGCAGAACATTAATCTTTATGAGCAAATAGGTGATACTCACAATCGATACACTAGAAACCGCCATAAGCTAGCAGCATCGTATCGTGTGCGCAAAGTGCAAAGGAGCAGAAATCCTTTGTGGGGTCGAGTGTACTGTGTACACTTTTATAATATGGCTCCCAAAGAGTTTCTGGATTTGCCATTACATAGATTTAAAGACTGTGTCAAACAGCATTTGTTAAGTCGAGGTTATTACTCTATCGATGATTTTATTAACGACAAAGTTGCATGGAAGCAACCGGCCTCGCATCCAGTGACCCACAAGTCAGTGTAATACTTGTAACGTATGTGTTGTGTTGTCTACATATTGTAACCTTTTCTTTTCTATGAAAAGAGCAACTGCTGAGTTTCTTGCCGGCTCTCCTCTGTAGATTTCCGAACCGGTGGTAGAGTCTTAACGTTTCATAAGTGGCACAAGTTGTCCTACATGAAATAAATAAATAATTTCATTTCATTTTCAACTACTATTACATGAGCGTACCGTGTCCGTAACTATGATAATTACGTACGCTCATCCTAATATATATAGCTAGCCGGGTTTGTCATAAATGTAAGTTCGACGACAGATACCACCTTAAAAGCGGCGATACCTAACATTTATATATCCTGCATAAATTCCGAGACGTCCAAGGCTGATGTTATTCGATACAATCTGGACACGTTTATAAATTGCCATGTAGTAGCTGCAGAAGGTTCGCGAAATTCTGATTGTTTGCAGGTGACAGAAGTACAGCTGACCCTGGATAAACTTAAGTCCTACAACCTACTTCAGCTCGTACGTCCTTACTGTCCCGGATTCGTCCAAAGACATGTTTCTCAGTTCAGATTTTTTCAAAGTCTACTACCCCTACTGTTTTATAATTATTTTATTATTATCATGTCTATTTATTTTATTTTAAGATTTTTTCACTGTGTTAAGATTTTATGTTATATTATCTTTATTTCTATGGGCCTAGTTGCCTAATTAAAAAAAAAATAACAAAATTATTCCCATATCATAAATTACAAAATAATTATAAACAAATATAAAATTAATAATTAAGCTACAACTTCATTAAAATGTAGGTATACCATTGGTATTACTAAGTTACTTTAGTGTCCTCGAGTGTGGTGCGCTTTCAACCAGTAACTGTTTGAACAATACGTTGCAGACATTGTCCGCCGATGCGGTGGGTACTAATCAAACTGTTTAATCAAACCCGCAATCCTATTCCGTATAATTGCGTAGAAGCATAGAGTGTAATAATATAGGAGTCAGGTACATTATTTAACACGACGCACTGTAATACCTACCTCGGCATTAAAAGCAGCGGAGGACATTGTTGTACTGAACTCTGAGGGTGTGAAATGTTCGCTGGGTATAACCAAATCTGCGAGGTATAAAATACTTATATAGAGTCTGTTCAATAAGTCAATATACTTGGGTCAAGGTAATTGAAGAATACTTTTTAGCAATGTCACCGTAAGATTGTATAAACCGTTAGATTATAATCTAACACGCGAAATTCTAAACTGTCGAAAGATTAGAATTTAACGCATTATTTTCCGGTAGATTGTAATCTGATAGGTATTTAAACCCGATAAAACCTAAGTGCCTGGGCACTACTTGATTATTTATGTCGAACCCTAACCTAACCTACAAGAAAGAGACAAGAAAACGTAAATAAAATTAATATTTCAAAAATTGACACTCAGAACATTGAACAGTTTACAATCTTTCGACAGTTTAGAATTTCGCGAGTTAGATTATAATCTAACGATTTTTACAATCTTACGGTGACAGCAACACTGTAAAAGAATCATCGATCAATCAAACAAAATATGTAAGAAACAGTCCAACCCTTCAAACGTATCTGAAAGCTATTAGAATTATCAGAATGCGATTAAAAAAAATCCTATGTGTACTGGCTTATTGAACAGACTCATACTTACACTGTGTACACACATATATGTAATTTTGTAGCCAGGGAAGATGAATTGGGCGACTGTAAAGTCTTCCCTGGCATGTTTTTATAAATAATAAAGAATATGTAACAAAGATAATAATATAAACTGTAGGTACTGATTCATGATGCGAAATATACTTATGTTTGTATGGCGTCTGCTTGTTTTCATGGCGGCCGGTATTGACAAAATTTGATCCCCCATGCAGGCTCTGCATAGAGGGTGTTTGTTTTGTACCTACATCCTACACCTATCCTGAGTTTCCCTCGGTACGTTTCCAGTAAGCTCCTTAGCAAGGCTTTTGGTCTAGGAAACGGAGTGGTCTGTTGTATAGAGACCCCGCACTAAATCCTCAGTCTATGGAACTTGGCAGGGTTTTAGTACTGGTTAATCAAGTACTAATACTTACACAAAAATATCCAACAAAAAAAAAACATCCGGAAGTTTATACCTAAAACTTTTATACCTAAAACTTAATATTTATGACTGAATATTTTCTCGATTTCTTTTTAAAATAATAGCAGGTAATATATTTACACTCAACACCGAAATATCAAATGAAATAATCATGCAGAATATCGATATTTAAACCGGTACTAAATATCGGTACTAAAAGTACAAAAAGCTTAATATTTTGAACTGATTTCTCGGCCCAATTTTTTTTACCAAACTAGTTAATAGCCTTATTACGAGGTAATCGATAAATTACCAAAACGGAACTTTTTTTTTAAAGAGGTTTCCTTTAAAATTGCTCAATCAATTTTTTATTTTCACATGTCCTTTAAAAGCTATTTAGCCGTGTCAGAAATTCCAACAAAATATGCATACCAAAATCAATCTATCTTACTTCAAATGAAAATGATTTATAACTCGGTATGGAAATTTTCTCCATCCTATTTTTTTTCTTTATTATACTAGGTAGTCAAATTGCACGCAAAACCTAAATATCTAACAAAATATCCATGCAATACGCCGAATTAAGCTTAACGTACGAAATCTAAACGGCGTTTACGCAATAATGTATCTTATTCCTTCATATATTGGGTACCTCTATAGTTTAGCAACATAATAATATCAACATAATAGCATCATAATATTAACACTCCAGCGTGGATACTACGGTTGGATACTGTTGGGGAATTATATGATACGGAATAACTTTTGTGGTCCAAAAGCTTTCTTTCCTAAGCTATTCAGTCGGGCCTAGATATAACCTCATTTGTTTGACTGTGATATCGAATGAGCTATTCTCATCGGTATTATCATATGCCTACAAATACCAAGAGTTTGCCGCGATACATATGCAGGAGGCGTTAGTAGGGCCTAGGCGAAGCTTTCCTTTGTGTGCCTGCAGTATTGGTCACGGATCTGGAAATCCGCTTATTAGTATTGGTGGAGCTGCCCACTATCGGAAATATTCATAGATGTACACGAACTGATGATGCGACAATCCGAAATAGACCACAGGGTGGGCGATAATCTAAAACCCCGTTCACGCGGACGCTTTGTAACGCAAGTTATACAAGCCATAATTAAAAAAATGGAAAAACACGACTGCCCTGGCAAAAAACGAACTAATAAGTTAAAAATCTAAATGAATCTAGTTAAATATGAATCTTATTCACATTTTTATACACATACATGAACCCTGAAAACAATATACTCCTTTTTTCAGGCAGTCGTATAAAAAGTAATTAGAAATTTGAAGGCCGCAGGGAAAGAATGGTCTTTGTTGCTCAACGTTTTATTGGGGTGTCTCCCCGTGGTCCTGTTACAGGCACAAGTTAATATAGTTCTATAGATATAGATGCGCCGATTGTTCTTTCAGTCAACGGTCTTATTGCGAAAAGTTTCGACTAACCTCTTAGGAAGCTTTCGCTTGGTTGCTGGGTAAAGAGTCGGATAACACTTTTAAGTTGATCTATCTACTATTACTCCTTAACATGTAAAGCCTACTTAGCTGTGATAACTTTTTCCTTTTAACTTTGACATAAATTCTACCGCATAGATATGCATGTTCTTCTTCTTTTCTTGGTTTATGGTATTATGTAAGTAACTGTAACTGTGAAGAATAATGAAAGCTATTTTATTTTTATTATATATACTGTGTATGTATGTATGTATATTATGTATGTTTGTGTATGTAAGTGTGTATTTTATTTTCACTTATCCAAAAACAAACTCTTAGCTTGACGCTTGACTCTAACAAAAATTTGTACTTTAAAGCTAAATATTTCGGAACCGGATCTCTGAATCGAAAAATGGTGTTTCCACACCCACAGTATTTTTGAACGACCTAGTTAATGACACCCCACACTATGGGAAACGAGAAAAAAATCATCCCCATTCTTCTTATGAGAGTAGCTGAACTAGTTTTTTTTCAAAATGTTATTTTATTTACCTTTTTACCTACACCAAATTAAAGCTTTCTAGTACTAAAATCCTCTGAGCTAAGCCGCAGGCGGACGGACAAGGCCTAACTTCGCTTCGCTCGGTCAATAATAGGTTTTTAGGGGAAGGGGAAAGCGAAGTCTACTTGAATGAATTTGCACTTGTCCGTCCGCCCGTCCGTCCGTCCGTCTGTCCGCCTCATAACTTCTGAATTACTGAACGTAATTACCACAAATTTAAATATAATATGTAAACCGATGGCCTCCAGCCGGAGCCTTAAAAAGTTATAAAAATCTTTATTTCACGGGGCTCATAGAAGTGAATGCGAATTAAAATATTTTTATAGCGTTAGGTACATAGGGTTGCGGTATATCATTTTAAAGATAATTAAGAATAGAGTACAAATATATATATTTTTTAAAATTTTTCCCCTAAAATTGACGAAATATGGGGCTTTCAAAGTGGAGATTTTCTAACGTCCAAAGTTGACCTCAGAAGTCTCAATTTTCTGACAGGTTGAGCCTGAAACTTGGTCAATTATTTGAATTATATCCTGAACCCACTACAGCCTATTAACGTCCCACTGCTGGGCACAGGCCTCCACTCTCATAGGAGAGAGGGAATTAGGAGCTTAGACCCACCACGCTGCTCCAATGCGGGTTGGCGGGCTTTAACGACTATTATCATGTTAGTGATAATAACCGGGACCGACGGCTTAACGTGCTCTCCGAGGCACGGGGGTGAAACACCGCCAACTTCCAACTCCGGGCTGGCACTGAGAATTTCATAATTGAAAAACCCAATACCTAATAATTTTTATGCCCGACCGGGAATCGAACCCTGGTCTAACCGCTAGACCAACGAGGCAGATATATTTTTATATATATATATATTTTTTTTTTTATATAAAAATATCCTGAACAACAAATACTAAAATTAGATAAATGTTATAAGGAAACATAATTATTTAATTTTTAATGAGCTTCAGTATTTTTAACAGAACTTCACAATCATGTCAATAGATGGCGCTCTGTAAAAGCTTATTCGTTTGTGCTTTATGCGTACGGTGCAGTGAATGGATACCGCGAGGTCTCATTTCGGGGCGAACCACTAGTTTATGTTCATATTAATATTAGGCAACATTTGAAATTGTTTATCTAGCGCTGAGCTCTAACATTGCCGCTCCCACGTGGTGGCTATTTTGGGCCGAAACATAATATATATTTATAGAATTCTTAATATTCGAATGTTGTTGTTGAAGATGAGAAGTGAATTTGCAAACACTTCTAGTATCCAATCCAAAGTAAACAATGAAATGTTCCACGACCAGACAAAGGCATCCATCCGAGTTCCCCACCACTGCCTATTCAGTATTACTTTTAGTGGTTAACATGTTCGACAAAGCCCGACGAGGTCCCGGATTCGAGTCCCACTCCCGGTCATAACAAATATTGAGGTTTTCTGACAAGAAATTGTCTGTACTAGCTCGGAATTAAGAGGTTGGCAGTGTTGCACACCCATGCCTCGGAGAGCACGTTAATCCTTCGGTCCCGCGCCTGATCTCTCTCCGATCATGTCGGATTTCCCGCTCCATCGAGCTATGAGAGTCAAGGAACAGAGAGCGCACTTGTGTATGCGCACACACTTGTGCGAAGAAGGCTAATCTCTCTGGAAATAGGCCGCCATGGCCGAAATTCGCTCGGGAGGATATAAAGGCTCTTATAAAGGTTGCCTGGAAGAGATCACTCATAGTGATAAGGCCGCCTTTACACCGTAACAAGTTGTAAATTCTGTCACGTTTTGTTTTACCTCTGTTCTGTTATTTGTTTGTGTGTAATAAAGTGTTTTTACTTACTTACTTACTTACTTAACTTTGCGCCATCTAGATAGTAGGTATCCTAACCTAACTAAGTAATTCACCCCATCCGCTAGTTTTGAGAAATATTTTTGTCTGGGGGGAGACTCTGGCCGTGTTTAGTAACTACCCTACCGGAAAAGACTCGCCGCCAAACAATTTAGCGTTCCGAACTTCCGGTGCGATATTGTTGCATAATCAAACTCTTGGAGCCTTCTTTGGAAAATATTTGTAAAGTCAAAATTGTAGTAGGTATTATAGAATACTAGCTGACCCGGCCACGCGTTGCTGTGGCTAAAGTTTTTGTTATATTACATTATAGTAAACAATTGTGACTGTCAAATAATAACAGACAAATAATTAGCTGAATTATACGGTTTTTCGTTCACTACAAAATAAATTTAATTAATTTTATAGCGTCAACAACACGTGGTAATTATGCTGTTAAAATGTAGCTTATATGACACGTTCGTAGATTTACCATAGCAGCGCCATCTATTGATTACTTACTCAACCCAGTCGAAAGGTATCGACATCTGTTAGAATCATTTGGAGTTAACAGATAATTGTGACTGTCAAATAATAACAGACAAATAATTAGCAATAAATTAAAATTGCGACTATAATTTGAGATTTAAACTATCCTATCTCTCAAGTTGGATCGAACTGCACATGGTGTGCGAATTTTATTATAATCGGTTAAGTGGTTTAGGAGTCCATTGAGGACAAACATTGTGACACGAGATTTATATATATTAAAAAAGTACAAGTTTCACTTTCTTACTAATAACTATTAAAGAATCTTACCACAGACCAAGTAACCATAAACTCGTAGCATAGACACACTACATCTTTCCATTTAAAAAAAAATAGTATATTATTACTAAGGTATGTTAAACAGTTAGGCACTTATAGGATCATCCTGACAAAAACGAGTGATCTAAATCTAGGCTTAAACTTAACACTACATACTCATATATAATATATAAAAAAACATAAACCTAATTAATTACTTTTTTAGAAAAGAAGAATTTCTACGATAAATTTTCCGAAATAAAAGTAGCCTCCTCGTCCTCCTCCGCCACCTTCCTCGGGCTGCAACCTATCTGTGGGTATACCAAATTTTGAACTGGTTGAAGAGATTGGCCGTGAAAGCGTTGCAGACAGGCACACTTTCGCATTTATAATATTACTAGACTAGGTAGATTTTGTATCGTGTTTCTGTCAAAAATTAAAAGATCTATGACCGAAAAAGCTCATATTGAAATATCAAAGATAAGGTACTTAAATTTTTAAAATAAAAATAAATAAATACTAATATAATAATAAATCACCGGCCTTGCATCCAGTGACCCACAAGTCAGTGTAATACTTGTAACGTATGTGTTGTGTTGTCTACATATTGTAACCTTTTCTTTTCTATGAAAAGAGCAACTGCTGAGTTTCTTGCCGGCTCTCCCCTGTAGAATCAGCTTTCCGAACCGGTGGTAGAGTCTTAACGTTTCATAAGTGACACAAGTTGTCCTACATGAAATAAATTAATGATCTCATTTCATTTCATTTCAAATAAATAAATAAGCTTTATTTCAGATCTAGGATCCATCCATCCATACAGGGTTAGTAACAAAATATCTTAAAACTATGCTAGTAATAAAACAATTCATACTTAATTAATTTATCTTAATGTATGTACCTGTACCTCTTATGATACTGGGAGTAAAAATCTCCATTCGATCGCGACAACGTTACATAACTACGATTTGTAAATTATTGCCAAGGGCTTGACAGCTGACGCTCGATCAATTTCATGTTAAGGCGATGTGAGCTCTCGAGATCAAAATATAGATGCGCGGGGGTGAAATCGAGCAAGCGCAGGAAACAAAAAATGCAAGAAATGACTAGTAAAAAAATAAATATGTACTGTTCTATACAAATTAATCGACAATGTGTTTGATGTAGAAGTATAAATTTTATCTTATATTTCTAGAGCAAATTATTAGTTTTGTACTGGAGCAGGTGATATGGCTCGACCGTAACAAAGGATGATCATCCTCCGAGCGGGTGTTGTGCTCGGGGACCACTGGTCCAACCGTTCATCATTGGAGGTCGTATATATAGCGTAATTCAGAGAACGCTTCGTAATCGTGAGTTGGGCTCTTCGTGGTCGCTTGAATCGTACTAGTAACGCCATCTATTGGTTTATGTGCGGACTGCGAAGACCGCCACAGTTTCATTAAGGAGAAAATTTCTTTAAAAGGTAAACTAAGAGGTATGTTTAAAAGAAATTTCAATGCAGAGATTTTTTCAAATTGTGTTTTGAGATACCTCAATGGCTGCTTAAAGGCTTGATAACAGCAAATTATTTTTACAAGCATACATTATGCCACCGTTTGATGGATATATCACCGTAAGATTGTAAAAACCGTTAGATTATAATCTAACACGCGAAATTCTAAACTGTCGAAAGATTAGAATTTAACGCATTATTTTCCGGTAGATTGTAATCTGATCAGTATTTAAACCCGATAAAACCTAAGTGCCTGGGCACTACTTGATTATTTATATCGAACCATAATCTAACCGAAAGAAAGAGACAAGAAAACGTAAATAAAATGAATATTTCAAAAATTGACACTCAGAACATTGAACAGTTTACAATATTTCGACAGTTTAGAATTTCGCGAGTTAGATTATAATCTAACGGCTTTTATAATCTTACGGTGACAGATACACTGCTTTAAAAACTCCGTTTACGGTATCACAGGGCCTTAATAATGGTAGGCAATAAACGCTGCCCTAGTCAAATACAGTCTATGGAATGAACTTCCCTCACATATTCACCGTGCTACTACCCTTAGGCCTATTGACTCTCGACATTTTCTTATAATGCATAAGAAAATGTCGAGTGTCTTATGAGTTAAGAGTAATATCCTAAATCCGCGTTTAAAATTGAAGTCATTACCTATCTCTTTGTTATCATTAATAGCGATATATTTCTTAATAAATATTTCTTTCTTATATTTATTTTTGTATTTATTTATAGGTATGTCTTTTTAGTCTTATAATAGTAATAATAATAATATATATATATTTTATTTATACCAAAAAATATATGTGGTTACATAATTTTTTAAGTTACAATTTTTTACATTACAGCTAATTGTATTGATACATTACAAGTCTTGTAAAAATAAGTATATATGTAAGTAATACTGATATAATTATTCAGTTGCTATTTAATTTTTATTTTTAAATTTGGGCTTCTGAGGCTTAACTAAGGTGAACCTGTGCTTCAGCTTCAGTGCCGACTACCCTAGTGTTTTTCTAGCATAGAATTTGATTATTATATATTTTATCATAGACATAGAATACATATATATAATATATTTGATGTGTATTTTAATTATTTTGTACATCATAGTTTATCATAATATGATAATGGTTAGTTTATTTAGCTATTATTGAAGTGAAAACTTCTTTAGCCACGTTGAGCACTTTTTGGTAGGTTACCCCCCTTGTGGATTCGCGTGACCGTCACCGGCATGCTCGCATTGTTACAAAGACAAAAGGTCTTAAATATAAATATACTACATTGGTAATAAAATTTTAATACCTTAGTTTCATGGTTTATATTATAAGACTTGATGGTGATAATTAACTACGGTATCTTGAAATTAAAGCTACGAAAGTTCCAAAGGCGCCCTGGTCTGAGAAGAGCCCACAACAAACTCAGCCCGCTTTTTACCGCCGGGCCGTATTGTAATATTTGCAGTTTGCACACTATGCATTTATTTGAGTATTAATGAAATAAATAAACAGAAAGAAAGAAGAAACAAAGAAAAAGCGTTTAATTGGAACCACAATACAAAAGTTACAGTAGAACGATATGATATAAATAAATAAAAACTTTTATTGTATCGTATTGCTAGAATTTACACAGTTAAACACTTATCAACTAAGTTCGACGACTATTAAAAGTTAAATAAAATCTAACAAACAATGGGAAGCAAACTCAGCATTACTGGGCATGGATAATAATGCACAGCGCTGGTTTCAGTTTGCTCCGGTTCTATTTGATTATACAGAAATGGACATACTGTATTGTTTCACCATTATTATGTACAAACGTTCTGGCAAATAAATGATTAGGTATTTATTTATGTAACTCTTATTCCAGTTAGACCAAGATGGCTACGTGGTGCTGGATGATTTTCTTCGGCCGGCGGAGTGCGATGAGCTGGTCGCAGCCGGCTTGGAGCTGACGAAGCAAGCTCCTGACTCCACGGAGAAGTCCATCTTCTCCACCGTCGAGGGAGAAAGGCAGGTGCGTGAATTCTTCGTCTCAAAGATGACTTACTAGCGAATGCCCACGACTTGTCTGCGTGGTTTGAAGTTTTTTGGTTCCCGCGGGAACTCTTTAACTTTCCGGAATAAAAACTAGGCTATGTGCTATTCCAGACTATTTTTTTTTTTTTTTTTACTCATAAGGTTCGCTAGCGATTTTTACAAAGGATAATCATAGGTTACATAAATTCATCGATACATGCCAATGTATGTAAAATCATATGAAATCAAACACTACATGCATATAAGTATCTCATACATAACATGGTTAAATAAAAATTAATTTATATAAAAAGTGATACAATAGAAAGAGCCAAAAACAAGTTAAAGAGAACTCAAAAAGAAATTAATTAAAAGTACAATAGACTATAATCTATCTGTGTGCCAAATTTCAGCCAGATCCGTTCCGCCGTTGGGGCGTGATTGAGTAACAAACATCCATACATCCATCCAAACTTTCCCATTTATAATATTAGTAAGACTATTGGCAATTCTTTTTCCTATAGTTGAAGAGGGCAATTTAGAGACCTACGTCCAGCAGTGGACGTCAGTATCGGTTGACGATTATGTTGTCTAGGTACTTTGCCAGTTGCCACATCCATACTAATATTATAAATGCGAAAGTAAGTAAAACACTTTATTACACATAAACAAATAACAGAACAGAGGTAAAACGAATCGTGACAGAATTTACAACTTGTTACGGTGTAAAAGCGCCCATAACGCTATGAGTGATCGCTTCCAGGCAACCTTTTTAAGATAGGAGATTGAAAAGTGTGTCTGTCTGCCTGCAACGTTTTAACGGCTAATATTTTCCACCGATTTTGATGAAATTTGATATAAAGGCAGATAGGCTACCTTGTATCCTGTAATATTAAGAAGCTCCCTCGTGAATTAAAAAGAATAAATCCATGCGGGCATCATCTAGTCTCTAGTATTATAAATGCGAAAGTATGTGTCTTTCTGTTTACGCTTTAATAGACCATGTTTTCAACCGATTTTGATTAAAGGTACAGAGATAGATTGTATCCGGGGGAAGGACATAGGATCTCGGAAAACTAAGGAGTTCCCGCGGGAATACAAAATACCATACATTTAGGAGACCAATCATTGCCAACGGGATCAAATCTATCCAAAAGACTTAATCCATGCGGATGAAGTCGCGGGCATCTAGTTAATAATATTGAAAAGTAGGTTTTTTTTTTATCCACTACAAGTTAGCCCTTGCCTGCGATCTCACCTGATGGTAAGTGATGATGCAGTCTAAGATGGGACTCGTTTTTTTTTTATGACATCTGATTTTTATATCTTAATTTTAATTTCAACATAAATGTAATAATTAAGATAAGGTAACTTAATGTAACATATTTTAATTACTGTAATTTTATTAATGTATGTACTTTGCTTCGCCCTAGCAGGGCTGGAAATGCAAATAAATGAATATGAATATGAAAGTATCAACTAATTACTTAGTCTTTTATTTGTGCCGACTTTATTTTTTTTTATTTCGCACCCTTTGACAATAATTATGGTGCCAGGGACTTTTTTATACGACTGCCTGAAAAAAGGAGTATATTGTTTTCAGGGTTCATGTATGTATGTATGCGAGTTTGTATATTCCACCATAACTTATAAACGTCTGAACCGATTTTGATAAATGAGGTATCGTTAGAATCCTTAGCTTATTCCGGGTGACATAGGCTAGTGAAATTTTTAAAAAAATTGATGGGCTGACCATGGTCCCACATTAAAGTCCAAAATTGGAAAAAAAAAATCGAAAATAAGATTAACTATATAATCATCATCTAGAAAATGATGAGTAGATTCCAAAAATATATAACACTATAGTTCAATATTTAATGATTCACAAAAAATATCATTTAATAAAAAATGTGAATAAGATTCCAAAGGATAAATATGCAAATCGCTTCTTATGGAAGTAAACTCCAAAAATAATATGGCAGTCGTATTTTTTAATTCGTTAAATTAATTTACGCACGAAATTCTATGATAACTCTTTCACGAGGAGTTGTGTCAGGTTGTGGAATTGTCTCCCCGGTGACATACGTCAGGCAAAATCCCTACATATCTTCAAACGTTGTCTGAAAAACTACTATCTATCTATGTAATGGAGTAGAATGTAGTATATTATAATATGTTATGTATAAATAGTTATTTATGGTAGATATTTATATGTGTATTATTAGTATGTAGTGTTTATGTAGTCTATCTTATTCTAGGAAAACTAAATTGCTTGCCACGCAACCCATGATTTCTCCAATCCAATCACCAAAGGTTGTCTGGGAGAGATCGCTTTAGCGATAAGACCGCCTTTGCACGCTTCACTACGATTAAGCTTCTCTTTTTGTAATTATATATTTCTATTTATTTCTTGTGTGCAATAAAGAATACAATAATAATAATAATAATAATAATTTCACTTGTTGCTTTTGAGTTTCCCTATAGTGTCAGAGACTTTTTTGCGGGGAGTTTCACCGCCGAGTACTTATATTCAGTGTCACCTGATACACACAGATTTCTTTTCGAATTCCAGCAACTGAAGGATTCGTACTTTCTGGAGAGCAACGACAAGATCAGCTTCTTCTTTGAGGCCGGCGCCGTGGGACCCGACTCCAAGCTGCAAGTGGACCCCAGTGTTTCTTTGAATAAGGTAGGTTTTGGTTGGGTTTTATTTTGGCAGCGGGCCCAGGGGTCCAATGAAACACTTTTGATTTTAATCATTTTTATTTTGCCAGAATATGGAACATGCCACAATATATTTACATAAGTGTAAAGGTATTGAGATTAAAACTATTCTTTTTATCTACATACAAAGCCTGCCAAGCTTGGCGTGTAAAAATATTTTGAACTAGCGAATGCCCGCGACTTCGTCTGCGTGGTTTGAGATTTTTTGGTTCCCGCAGGAACTCTTTAATTTTTCGGAATAAAAAGTAGCCTATGTGCTATTCCAGACTATAATCTATCTCTGTGCCACATTTCAGCCAGATCCGTTCAGCCGTTGGGGCGTGATTGAGTAACAAACATCCATATATCCATCCATCCAAACTTTCGCATTTATAATATTAAGTATAGATTTAGGTAAATGTATTTTACTGAGGAAATACCTAACCATCAGCTAGCGTAAACCCAAGATTGACCACCAGAAATCGTCACTGATCACTACCTTTATCGGTGAAGAAAAACATAGTGAGGAAACCTGCATACCTGAGAGTTCTTCATAATATTCTCATTTATTTATTTATTTATTGAAGCCTACGAGTGCTTCTAAAAACTATAAACTTTTTTTCATTTTGATATTTTTTTCTGTCATTATTAGTAAGTAGGTATTAAATAGGAGCTCAGACTGACATTTGAAGAGGCTTTCAGTACTTGAGTATTATTCACTAGTAGATGATGGCCGCGACTTTCCGGTATAAAAAGTAGGTATGTCCTTCTTTGGGATGTAACCTACCAGCCAAATTTCATCAAATTTGGTTGAAATGATGGGCCGTTAAAGCGTAGGAGGCAGACAGATAGTCACACTTTCGCATTAATAATATTACTAGCTGATGGCCGCGACTTCGTCCGCGTGGAATAAGTTTATTTTAAATCAGACGGGAACTCCTTCCGGGCTAAAAAGTAGCCTATGTCACTCTCCAGGTCCTCAAATATAACCATGAAAAAAATCACGTGGATCCGTTGCTCTGTTGCGACGTGATTAAAATACAAATTAAAAAACAAACACACTTTCGAATTTATAATATTTAGTATGAAGTACAAATAATTTTAAATCTTTTGCTTGAAAATTATGTTGTGAGAAATGAGATCAACTAAAACTTAGTAAAAGGCTTACCTTCAGCCCTTCGAGCGTACCTACGCTCGAGCAGGACGTACATAGTACTTATGAGACAAAATCTTCTAAAGCATTAGGTTTCAGACGTATATCACAGAATAGAATACTAAGCTCATACGTCTGAAATCGCATCAAAGCTTTGATCGCATCTTTGATAGCTTAAACTTGTAACTCTGTTACGACGACATCGAGTAAATATTGTATCTTTGACAGCTTATTTCTCGGAAACCTGACGCTTTACAAGATTTTGCCTAATAGGTACTTGAGGCCTATAGATTAATAAGAGTTTATGTTACTTGAACAAATGCGTGAGGGTCCGATTGGCGGGTCCTCGAAATTTAGCAGGTAAGTGTAGAAGGTGAAATCAAAGTCGAATCTTGCAACGGGGTAACAGTCATTTTTTAATTAGAAATTATTTTATTAATAAAAAGAAAAAATGAAACCACAACTTTGCTTGTATAGCTTTTGTTTTTATCTTATTTTGTCACCGGATCAGATAAGTTTGTGGGACTTAAGGATGAACCATATGTCTATATAGACAATGTAGATAATAGTCTTTTTAGGCACAGTACACATTATTGTCCCCAAAAAGTCCACTTTTATGTAGTAGTATTATGTCTTACGGAATCTTGCTACGGGGTAAAGCGACAGATATTGAAAAAAAAATTGTATTACAAAAAAGGGCGATACATGCAATTTATAGTTTAAAACCGTGCGAATCCCTTGGAGAAAAATTTAAGGAAATAAACATTCTTACAGTAGCCTCGCAATATATTTATAGTGATTTAATCTTCGTAAAACAGTACATTCATATTTACAAAACAATATGCGATCTGCATGATAGGCAAACTAGAGGCCGCCATAATCTCGTGACTCCATCGCTCCGCCTCAAGAAGGTCCGAAGGCCGTTCGTGGGAGTGAGCATTCTATTTTATAACAAAATTCCACTACCTATCTTAAACTTGGCTCTACATAAGTTTAAGTCCATTAAAAGTAGCTTCTGAAAAAAGCTTATTAAACTGTTGAAGATTACGTAAATGACAAAGGAGTATGGATTTGACTCGCTCCAGCAAAGCTAAGAACAGCTGTTACATATGTAACTACAAATTAATGAAACTGTAATTTTTTTTTCAAAAGAGCAACCATCGATTTTCTTGCTGGTTCTTATCGGTAGGAATGTCATTCCAAACCAGTGGTAGATTCACACTCGACGTTTCAAATGTACTTGCAAAAGTTTATTTGAATAAAAACATTTGAATTTTGAATTTATAAAACTACGATTTTGACTGAATTGTGGGCGTAGCGTAACGTAGAACGTAAATGTATTGGCGATAACACGAGAGTTGTTTGCCGCCATTTCACCAAAAATAATAGGTATAGGTGAAAATATTCCAACCTAAGATATATTCTACTGCAGAAATAAAATATTTTGTAAAGGTCAGACATACTTTATGTCTTACAAAGGGAACATGGAATACCTGTTTTATATTGCAGTGTAAGCTTCCACGTGCCGGATTGTAGCGGATTAACGATGTACCTAGTGCATTGAATGGTATTACAGCAAAGGGGAGAGATGGTATAACATAAATAGAGATTTATCGAAAGCCCCACACACTGCTAGCCATTGATGTAGAATTTAAGTCTACCTATTCGCAAGCACGTGTAACTGCGGCCCTCTAGCGGCGAGTTTATTAGGCTAACTATCATGACGTCCCGGGTCCGAATCTAGGATCGGTTCAAAAAGTTATTGGATTTTACTGTCAAGATATTTTCAGTTATCTTACGTTGCACTGGATGGGTGACCGAATTTGGAATTGGAATGGGCCGAATCTGAATTTGGGCTTTCCCGGTTATTTATTATCAGTAACATCTGACAATCATCGTTAGTAATCTAAGAATTGAAATTGTACTCTTAGTCGAGTGGTATGCGGAAGGACCTGGGAAGTGGGAACCCACCGCATTATTATCCCAAGAAAACCCCATTATGTCATAAATGGAATGGGGTCACGACCCTCAGCAATGAGGAATACGACGCAGAGAGGGAGTTCATAGATGTCTGCATGTCCAAAATCATGTCTGACCTCCTTAAACTGTTCGAATTACATTTTATACTATCAAATGATTACGATTCTTTGTTTCATCCAAGTTATAATATACAATGGGCCTCCAAACTCCAAGCCTCTTAGGTGAAGAACGCTCTTCCTGTTTTTGTGATTTCTATCATTTCAGAAGGTACTTATAAAGACTCTTGAGTTTTATTATTTCGTTAAATTGTTTATGGCTGTTCTTTTTGTATTAGGTACTTTTGTTTAGGTGAAAATGTGAATGAGTGTTGGCTTTCAAATATTTTACACTAGATGATGCCCGTGTCTTCCTTCTCCGGGATGAAACCTATGTCTATATCAGATTTCATCAAAATGGGTTGAAAAGATGGGCAGTGAAAGCGTACCAGACGGACAGACAGACACACTTTTGCATCAATAATATGCAATAGTATATAGTATGGATCTATAGGAACATTGGCATTTTTAGGTAAGTAATTTATGATTATCTTATGTAAACATGGCTAGCAGGTAAAAATAAATAAAAATAAAGACGGCGTTCCAGTGAGATGCTAATTAGGGGTATACCTAATTAGGTTTAACAGACTTAACAGGTTGGCTCGTTACCATTTTAAACTTAATTATCCTAAACTAGATGAAATCGCTGCAAATAAAAAATCTCAGGGTAGCGCAACCCTCTAGCGGAACAAGATAAAAAAAGGTTTAAAAAACTTCAACCCGTCTACGGAAATAATATTGTGAAATTGTTTTTCATCCCTTGATACATTTTAAAATTGTACCTACCCAATACCTACCTGAATTTACTCCTCTTTCATTTGACATCCCACTCGATACATTACCAAAAAAATTTGAGACCACCACTTTCTTTTAATCTATATATCGATTGTTAATATCAAATGTAGCCTATGTTACCCGGATCATGACAAGGAATTGATTGGACTCCCATTCATCAAAATCGGCCCATTAGTTTAGACGCTACGGTGGAACATAAATGCTTTATTCATAACCGCATCATAATCGGAGCATCGCTTATATTATTTATAATATTATAAATGTGAAAGTTTAGACGGATGGATGGATGGATGTTCGTTACTCAATCGCGGCTGAAATTTGGATGAAATTTAGCACATAGAGATATAATAGTCTGGAATAACACAAGCTACTTTATCCCGGAAAACTAAAGAGTTCCCGTGGAAACCAAAAAGCCACAATTCACGAGGAAAAAGTCGCGGGCATCAGCTAGTCGGAAATAAAGTAGAAATAGATCAATTTAATACTTTATTGTATTTGTTTTTATTTTATTTACAATATATATTTAGTATCGAAATAGAATGCCTACCTACTAAAATTCTACATCATTGATATTAGTATTTAAATAGATTTTAAGTTTAAAATTTAGATTATAATAATATGGCTACGTACTTAGCCTGAAATGAAGACCTTTTCGCTTTGCCGTCGGGGTTTTTACCCGACCATAATTTAGGTTATTGTGTGTTTCTTACTAACAAAATTTTATGATCTTTATGGTCGAATTAAAGGTTTTTATTTATTTATTTATTTATTTATAATGCAAAGCAAAAAGCTTGTGGTACAGTATGGCTGATATTAAATAGATGGTAACCTCTAGGTGGGTCACGCATTACACCTGCTGCACCCAATCTTCAGATGCTACACGTTCAGTGACAGAGTGAAGACCGTGTGCCAGGAGTTAAGCCTGGTGGAGCCAGCAGTGGTGCAGAGCATGTACATTTACAAGAACCCGGGACTCGGTGGTGAAGGTAACACAAATAGCAAATTAATAAAATTAAATTAAATTATTAAATTAAATTAAATTGAAAATAATACAATAGAACTTAGTGCTAGCTAGCCTAACCTAATTACAATATAAATCATGCCCACGTGGAATGGTGGCAAGAATGCTGGCTGCATTTCCGCGCTGGACAGCCAGGCTGATCCTTTGCGCAAAAAATGAGCCAGCCCTTCTGTCACCAGATGAGGCAATTAACCGCGGTGAAATATCTCGCAAAAAATTTTTGCCACTAAGACTCCACGGCCCAAGGGTCTCCACGGCAAACGGAACAAATATGTAACTCTAATATGTAAAATATGTATGAGAGAGACATACTTCCGCCGCTTGCCGGTTTCAGCCTTTTCTGCTGCGGCTCCCGGCCTTGATGCTGTCTCCCTGATATGACACGGGGCCAATGTGTCTACGCATGTTGCGTCCCACATTAGCGCCCGTCCCCGTTCCCAGGGAACCAGCGTCAATACATCAGGTCTCTTGCCATCATCCCGACTAATCCCTGCCGGCTCAATGAGCGCAGGAATATCTATGGTGGCAAGAGCCCTTTTGATCGTATCATTGAGAGAGCCATGCCGAAAAAGCCTACCAGCGCTCCTCATTTAATTAAATTAAATGATTAAATTAAATTAAATGATTAAATTAAATTAAATGATTAAATTAAATTAAATGATTAAATTAAATTAAATGATTAAATTAAATTAAACGATTAAATTAAATTAAATGCCTCTCTCATAGAGTTACATATTTGCTCCGTTTGCCGTGGAGACCCTTGGGCCATGGAGTCTTAGTGCCAAAAATTTTGCGAGATATTTCACCGCGGTTAATTGCCTCATCTGGTAACAGATTTTTTTTGCGCAAAGGATCAGCCTGGCTGTCCAGCGCGGAAATGCAGCCAGCATTCTTGCCACCATTCCACGCGGGCATGATTTATATAGTAATTAGGTTGGGCTAGCTAGCATTAAGTTCTATTGTATTATTTTCAATTAAAAAAACAATTAAATGAAATTAAATGATTTATTTATTTCATGTAGGACAACTTGTGTCACTTATGAAACGTTAAGACTCTACGACCGGTTTGGAAAGATGATTCTACTGAGAAGAGCCGGCAAGAAACTCAGCAGTTGCTCTTTTCATAGAAAGCTTAGCCCACAAATTTAACCCTTGTATCCGTTATATGTGACTTAACCGCTAACATATCTCTACTAACATAGGTTAAGTGATTGTTACTAACAAAATATGGGCTGACAGTTGTCTGAAATAAAACGTTTCTAATATTTATTATTATTAATCAATCATTCCTATTGAACGTGGGTATTCATCATTTTAGAGTTAAAATTATCGTGGATTCAATAATCAATAATTAATTATAGAAGGATTTGTCCTGAGTGACTTGACAGACAACCTACAGCCCAAACAGCTGAACATAGGAATTTGAAATTTTGAGAGAATATTTCTTGAGCACCCTAGAGATATACTATGGAAGGGATTTCCGAAATTCAACCCCCAAGGGGGTTAAATAGGGGGTGAAAGTTTGTATGAAAGTTATATAGGCGGTTCAAGTTATATCTATGAAAATTGGTATTAGTAAAGTTTGCTGTCGGTGAATTATGAAGAATTTTATGTATTAGGGGTTCCTCGAATTTTTTTAAGAACCTAATTCCACGCGGACGAAGTCGCGGGCAAACGCTAGTATCTATATAAACATATGGCCGAAATGTCTTCAGAGCGGCAGGACCAATTCTGATGGAATTTTTTGCGTGTGTTTGAGTGGCTCCCGGTAATTAAACCCAGTACGGAGCGCAATATTATTATGTATGTTTTAAGAATTTAAATATGACTTGCTTCAAACGGGTGCAGGAAACCATGGTGAGGAAACCTGCACGCCCGAGAGTTCTAATGTTCACAAAAGTGTGTGAACATTATGAGGATCTCTACACTTGATCAGCGGGTTTGGCCAGAGTCCATCCCTCTGGCCAAACCCTTTTCATTCTGAGTAGATGTGATATTAATGAATTAATTAAGAATTCTTCTTTACAGTGACCGCCCACCAAGATGCCACATACTTATATACAGAGCCAATACCACCAATAGGGTTCTGGATAGCGCTAGAAGATGCCACAGTACAGAACGGTTGCCTATGGGTGGCACGCGGTTCCCACACATCCGGCGTGCATAGACGACTCATCCGTAACCCGGACAAGGAGTCCAAACAGGCTCTCATCTATGACAAGGGAGCCCCTGTGTACCCTCAGTCCGCCTTCACCCCTGTGCCTGTTAGCAAAGGTATACCACTATCTCTCATATTAAAAGTAACCCTTAAGTAAGTAAACATCAGTAAGGCGTATCGTTTCTTTAATCTCTTTTTATTTGGGTTTTTATTTTACAGAACATGAACATCGTAACATTAAATTTAAATTGATTAAAAATATCCGTAATAAAACTAAAACAAGAAACAAAACTATTCGACGTCCGAAGTCGGTCACTTTCACACACAACCGATTCTGATGTGGGACTTGCCAGAACACTGATTGAGTCCCGCATCAAGTGTATTCCAATTAAATTTCGCCATCAGTGACCGTCGTTCGATCACGTTCTTCTGATACCATAAATATGTGAAACAAATTATCTATCCTGCCATTAACATCGCAGGTAGGCGAACTAATCTTTTTCATAAGGTGGGCGAACTTATTAGACAGGTATCGAATGAAGTCTGCATAGGGTTTTGATGCTCGACCTATTGATTTTCACAGATCCGAATGATACATGAAGGTATTTGTAGTGGCTCACATTAAATCGTTTTATATCAGTAACCATACAGTCAAATTCAAAGTATTTTTATGTTCAAAACTCGCTGATGCGCGCGATTTCGACCTTGTGATTGGAGGTTTTTTGATTCCCGCGGGAACTCTTTAATTTTCCGGGCTAAAAAGTACCATATGTGTTCAGCAGTGATTGAGTAACGCACATCCATCCAAACTTTCGCATTTATAATTGGTAGGTATATAGATTACCTACACAGTACACTTTGAACGGTATAAGACGTGATGGTGATAATTAGCGACGGTATCTTAAAACTAAAGCTACGAGGATTCAAAAGCGCCCTGGTCAGAGAAAAGCCCAAAACAAACTCAGCCGGGATTTTGATGACTAACTGATCTATCAACGCATAAGTGAACATAGGCAAAATAAGAATAACTATATAATCATCATCTAGAAAATGATGAGTAGATTCCAAAAACATATAACACTATAGTTCAATATCCAGTGATTCACAAAAAAATATCATTTAATAAAAATGTGAATAAATTTATATTTTTAACTTTTAAGTTCGTTTTGTGCAGGGCAGTCGTGTTTTTTAATTTCTTTAATTATTTTGTAGAATAGGTTGTAGCCTGAGGCACGAAATTCAACTTTTCCCGGATTAAAAGACTACTTTTAACCCGAAAAATCAAAAGTCCTCGCGGGATTTTTCCAAAACCTTAATCAAAGTGGACAAAGTAATGGACATAACTTAGTTACCTACTTAATAATATTTAATGTTATATACTCTAGCTACTTAGAACATCACCTATACTACTACCTATACTATATACCGGCGTACTAAATAGAATGCATTTCAATATCAGAGTACCTGAGGATTATCCTTTGAGATTTCAATCAAACAGAATGGTAACATATTGATGTTTATGTTACAGTTTCAGCCTGAATATTCCGAAGTTTCATTAAAGTAGAAAGTCTCTGTACCCCTACATGTAGTCTTTACACTGCACGCATGAACGAGGAGGCAAAGCGCTTTGCACGGCGCAAAGCCAAAGCGGAATGGTCAAACCAAATAGTAGGTAGGTAAATATCATAAGCCTATGGGGCAAACTGTCACTGTTCAAAGCATACCAAAATTCCGCATCAATGGTTCAAACTACATCCATATTGACATCAAAAGACAAATTTGGCTGGCTCCGCACTATTTGAATTGGTATGTTTGTTTAGTGATCCATAACTTCTCCTCACTTTCGAATTTAGTAAAGTAAAGTAAAGTAAAGGCGGCCTTATCACTATGAGTGATCTCTTCCAGGCAACCTTTGAATTTGGTGTGATGTGTTCTCAGCAAACTCTTTAAATTGATACCCTCATGAGGGTACATAAAAATAACTAGTCCGCCGTCTTGTGCGTCCGCCACATTGGATTAAGAATGACGTCACTTAGCTAACAATGCATTATCATCCAAACTGAACGTGTATGAAAAATTTTAGTGCAATCGGTTGAGGATAACTGTTATTAAATACAGTTACAAGATTTAGCCTTAAAAACGTACAAACATTAAACTAGTTAAATAAAAGCTTGTTATTTAAAACCTGACCGTCGCCCAAAACAAAAAACATGTTTTTTTAAGATTCGAACAGATATCATGAACGGGAACCGATACGTAAAGCAATGAAACTGATATTATTATAGTTGCGCAGTGTGTGGCAAGTCTGCCTCCATTTCCAATGGCTGCCAATGGTCAATGTTCTAATATAGTACGCACGATAGATGTAGACTTCCTGGGTTCATTCAATTAGTCTCACGGGGTAAAACACTTTGTACGGCGTAAAGCCACAGCAGACGGCATCCGTATTTTCCGTAATGACGTCTTCAGACAAAACAACAAAATATCTTCGCATTATCCATACAAATTGGTTAAATGGTTTTACATATAAACGAGGTGCTGTCCCAGCTGTTACTCAAAGCAATGAAGGAACGTTTTATTTTATGATAGCCGATAGTATCACTAACAGAAACCGATACGCAAAACGATGGAACCGATATGGTTGCGTAGTGTATGAAATGTGTGTCAACCGTAAACTAAAGCTGTTAGTTTGTCTCATCTTGTGGATGACGAGACCCGAATTTGATAGGTTATGAGTTTTCTGTTTAAAAGGACAGAGCTAGCGTAGAGACAGGAAACATGCCAGATTTACGTGCAAAGCCTTCGGTGTCAGATCTCTCTTCAATCATATTAGATTGCTGTGGACTTAAGTGGATGGCGAGTTCACCTAATATTGCTCGCACTTGTGCCTTGTGCACTGTGGTGAGAATCCGGTTGAGAGTCGGGTCGGGCCGGTGTTTTTTTTAATTAAAATAAATCTTATAGCAAAATCATACTGTACAACTATTCTATGCAGTCGTGTAATCATGACTGCATAGAATAGTGCCAAGAATGCTAGCTGTAATTTCGCGGTGAACAAACAAGCTGATGCTCAAAGTGAAAGAGATGTTTACTTGAGACATAATTTTCAGTTGCATTAAGTTATTGACCAGTGCAGCTTTATCAGTGGAACAGTAATTAATTGCGGCACCCCACTATCTTATCACAGTGAGTTCTGATCAAAGAACAGTTATTATTTAGTTTTGTTTTTGAAAGCCGGTATTTTGGTTGACTTAGATAGTCGAACAGTAGTTTATTGCGGTTGTCCACTACCATAGGTCATTGAATTTTGATCAAAGAACAATTATTACTTAGTTTGCAACTGAAAGCCAATTTGGTATTTCGGTTGACTTCGATAATACTGTTACTGTGTAACTTAGAGAATGCAGTCAAATTGAAATCAATATCGTCGAAGACTGCATCCGTAAGTTTTCGCATTCCACGGTTTTGCTTCTGCGTTTCTAGTTCGCACCGCAAGATTAAAAAAAATGTGAATAAGATTCCAAAGGCTATATATGCAAATCGCTTCTTAAGGAGGTAAACTCCGAAAATAATACAGCAGGGCAGTCGTATTTTTTAATTCGTTAAATTAATTTCTCTTGTATTATTCATAAAGTGGGCGAACTTAATAGACAGGTACCGAACGAAGTCTGCATAGGGTTTTGAAGCTCGACCTATTGATTTTAACAGATCCGAATGGTACATGAAGATATTTGTAGTGGCTCGCATTAAATCGTTTTGTATCAATAACCATACAGTCAAAGTCAAAGTAGTTTTATGTTTAGTAGTATGTTTATTCAAAACTAACTGATACCGGCCCGTGGGCCGTGAAAATGTAACAGACAGAAAGACATTAAATGAGGAAGTACTTATAACAATAATTAAAATATGTATTTACAAACTTGCTGATGCCTGCGATTTCGTCCGCGTGAATGGAGGTAAAGTAGCATATGTGTTATTCCAGACTATAATCTTCATCCAGCCGTGATTGAGTAACACACATCCATCCAAACTTTCGCTTTTGTAATTAGTATATAGATTACCTACACAGTACACTTTGAACGGTATAAGACGTGGTAGTGATAATTAACGACGGTATCTTAAAACTAAAGCTAAGAGGATTCCAAACGCGCCCGGGATCTGAGAAGAGCCCACTACAAACTCAGTCGGGAATTTTTTCATACTTCAGTAATTATTAGTAACACATTCTAATGCAATCGACTTAAAATTCTTGTCCAACCATGAAACGGGTTCGAAAAGGGCGATCGATAAGTTTTAAATTAGGGATACTAACTATACTTAGAGATACTCCACGATACGAAAATGCTTCATTTGCAGTTGTTCACTGCAGGTTCTAAAATCCATACTATAATAATGAAAAAAAAACCCGTCTGAGTTTGTTGTGGGCTCTTCTCAGGCCAGGGCGCGTTTGGAACCCTCGTAGTTTTAGTTTTAAGATACCGTTACTGATTATCACCATTATATTTTACAAATAACTGGACGTCAATAAGTGTAGTATACCCAGTGGCGTGCACAGGGTAACTCAGAATACCTATTTACTCACTGTTTTGGTAAAAATGAGCATTGACGTATTTCCACTTGGGTAAGCAGTGCTTTTATGCCTCTATGAACTGCACTAATTAATATTTTGATTTATTTTTCAGTCCCTTAGTTTTTGACTCAGAGTAAGAATAAACTGGTAAATAATATCAGTTGAATATCGATGTTCTGCATGATTATTTCTTTTGATTTTCGGTTTAGAGTGTTAAATTTATACTACCTACTATATTAAAAAAAGAAATCGAGAAATTATTCAGTCAAAAATATTAGTTAATTATATTAGTTTTAGGTAGGTATGTATATATATATATATATATTTATATATAATATATCTAATATATAACTCTCGTGTCACAGAGTTTGTAATAAAATCCTCCGAAACGGCTCGACCGATTCTTATGATTTTTTTTGTGTATATTCGGTTGGTCTGAGAATAGGGAGTTAACTACTTTTCATACCCCTTAAAACACCTCAATCTACACGGACGGAGTGGCGGGCATCAACTAGTTTTTGTATAAGATTTGGTTCGTACCCAATGTTCAATTTCAGACTACAACCCTGTCAAGTTTCGACGACTGAGAATTTAATGCAAGGGTCTCCTTAGTGAACAAACCCGTTTCCTAAAGGCATTTGATCAAGTTCGGGGACATGTCGGTAGATGGCGATAAAAATGTTTTTCTGCATGACTATTTCTTTTGTCATTGCGGTTTTGAGTGTCTACGTTGAATTTAAAAAAACGAAAAATTATTCAGTCAAAAATATTAAGCTTTAAAGTGTAAATGCCTAATTTCCGCATGGTTTTTATTGGATATTTTTGTAAAAGTTTTGGTTCATACCCAATGTTCATACCATACTACAACCGTTTTAAGTTTCAACGACTGAGGGTTCTCCATACAACAAATCTTGTAAGGTTCTTGAACAAACCGTCTCGTTTTCAAAAGACATTTGGTCAAGTTCAGGCACATATCGATAGATGGCGGTAAAAATGATTGTAATAATATTTTTTGCAATTTTTTAATGAGGGCAGCCCATATCTTGCCTTAACGTTTCGTTTACGTAACTTTTTTACAAAAATCTAAAACAAGTCATAATTTAAAAAATTAAAAATACGCCTGCCCTGCCAAAAAACGAACTAAAAAGTTAAAAATCTAAATTAATCTAGTTAAATTAGAATCTTTTATTATATTCACAATTTATTAAATGATATTTTTTTGTGAATCACTGGATATTGAACTAGTGTTATAATATGTTTTTGGAATCTACTCATCATTTTCTAGATGATGATTACATAGTTAATCTTATTTTGCCTATGTTCACCTATGCGTTGATAGATCAGTTAGTCAGTCAGTCAATTTTTCCTTTTATATATTTAGATATAACCGGGACTGACGGCTTATATTAACGTGTTTTCCGTGGAACACCATTTTCACTTTCGTGAAATAGATGGCGCCACACGGCTTTAGCATCGCGCTATGGATTGGGGTATTTCATGTTATTAGTACCCTTCTAATATACTGGATTGTACACCTATTTCAGTCTCCATATTTCATTCTAGATCTTCTAGATGAAATGAATTTTTGGAAGTGCTGTGCTATTGCGTACTGAAGCACTTAACAAAATCAAGCGATCCGCCCCAGCTTCTTTAGGTAACCATGGATTAAGAAGCTTAAATAAAAATAAATAAAAGAATTTATGTATTATCTTGCCCTTCGATATTTTCTTGCCCATTTTTGACTGGATGCTAGAATCTTGACAATTCCCGCGACTTCGTCTGAAATTCCCGCAGGAACTTTTCAGATTTAATTTTAAGGGATGAAAAATAAAGCCTACAAGTCTACCTTCCCCTGGATGCAACCTGTCTCTATATCAAATTTCATCAAAATCGGTTGAAAAAATGGGCCGTTAAAGCTTAGCAGAGAGACACACTTTCGTATTTGTAATATTAGCAGTAAAACTTTTAATATTAAATTAATACAGAGAATAAAAACTAAAATTAAACAAAACTACATACATTTTTTATTTTTAGAAGCGAGAACCCCTCTATATTTGAGGGTGGAAGGCCTCCTCCAGAGAAGACCAACGGTCTCTGTTTTTCAGGTCCCAGGTTTTACCACCGAATTTTGTAATCACATCTGATCACCTCTAAAATGGCCTGCGCACTGTACTCTGTCCTGCAGGGCCAGGACATGACGTTAGCCTTAATGTCATCACTCATCCTTGCCACAAGAAGATTAATCTAAATATATACAAGTCATAATTAAAAAATACGACTGCCCTGCCAAAAAACGAACTAAAAAGTTAAAAATCTAAATTAATCTAGCTAAACAGAATCTTATTCACATTTTTATAAGATGATATTTTTTTGTGAATCACTGGATATTGAACTACTTATAGTGTTATATTTTTTTGGAATATACTCATCATTTTCTACATATGATTATGCAGTTAATCCTATTTTCGAGATTTTTTTTCAACTTTAGTCTTTAATGCGGCACTATGGTCACCCCATCATTTTTTTTTTATTTTACTAGCCTATGTCTTGCCTAGGGATTCTAACGATACCTCATTTATCAAAATCGGTTCAGGCATATAGAAGTTATGGTGGAATATACTAACTCACATACATACATTCATACATACATACATGAACCCTGTAAACAATATACTCCTCTTTTCAGGCAGTCGTATAAAAAAATAAAGACACTGACTGTAACTTAGCATTATAAAAATATGTTTTTACTGATTTAAAAACAGATTTTAATAATTTCTACTAAACTAACTAATTGGATAGCTTCATTGTCATCTCATTTGTGGTCTGTAATGTCAGCCAATAAAAATAACTTTTTACTTGTAAGATTTTTGAAGAGAAAACTTCTTTATGGGCTAAAAAATTGAGCACTTTTTGGTAGGTAGGGGAAAATCTTAAGGGGTTGCGTCACCGACATGCTGTGACGTATTGTGCAACATTATTTAATACGATTAGTATATCAATTGTTATTATTGAATAATAAATAAACCACATATATAAGTATATAATTGTTACTCGGAGTGTCAATAGATGTAAAAACTAGATTGATGTTGATAAGTTTAATTTAAACATGAAAGGACTTGACCAGTGGAACTATGGCAGCTTGCCTAGGTGTCAAAAATCAATGTTCAGCAATGATTTCTTTATTATTGTAATTGTAATATTTCACTGTTTTCAGATAAAAAAGTTTCAGGAGTCTGAAGGCTCGGAAAACTGCGAAAATGAACAAAAAACGTTTCACCAAAAGACTGCTTTCCCACACTAGATGGCGCTATTTATTGTGTTGAGCGAGTCTAAAAAAATATTTTCAAGTATTATTTCTTTATTATTGTAATTTTTATATTTTATAGTTTTCAAATAAAAAAGTTTCAGGAGTCTGAAGGCTCTGAAAACTGAGAAAATAAATAAAAACAATTTCACCAAAAACTGCTTTCCCACACTAGATGGCGCTAGTTATTGTGGTGAGTCTAGAAACTATTTTTAAGTATTGCTCACTACTTTTGGTTAACAAGTTCAACTATTCGACCACAGATGGCAGCATATGCAATGTGATAGGGCGTTCCTGTAAACGCAGTATTTCAAAATGCTTTGTTCGATCTATTAGTTTGAGACTTGTCAAAAAATAAAAATAATTATAAACAAAACATACATTTCCTTTTCATTACTATTTAATTGATCAAAAATAAATCATTCATAATATAATGACTAAGGTACTTAAATGGTATTCATGTAGGGTTACAAGATTATTATTAGGCATGGATATAATGGAACGTCAAAATGTAGTAGTGCTTAAAGAGGTAAGCGGACGCTCAAGATTTAAACAATAAACGTACTGTTTTTTTTGTCATTTGAACCCTGACCTTATTTGGAATAATAAATCCATAATAATTTCGTTTTGAATTTTTAAAACTTACTGTAAAAACGGAAATCCTGTGCATTGTCCCGAATCGGAGGGCAATTACTGGTCATGTCCTTTCAAATTTTAATACTATAAAAGTATATAGTATATAGTATAAAAGTTAAAGTTTTCACTTCTATCGGCAGTCCCTATGACTGCCTTTTTTTTAAAAATAATTTGTACACGACCATATTATAATGGTTTTAAAATAAAGTGCTGTGTTATGTAATGTTATTGTAACAGGTAAAAGGAAGATAACTTCATGTTGTGTTTTCGTAAGGAAATTCCCAACTTTGACTCAAAATTACACTTTGTCAGTTCAATTTGTTCCTTGAACATATTCAACTGATAATGAAGGTGGTGAAGTTGGGTCAAATGAACCAATAAATACCATAAAATATTATAAAAATAAAGGATACTTATATAGTACAAAACACGTCCTAAAGCTAAAGGTATATAAGGATACAAGAGAAAATTTGTACAGCTAGGAGACTTGTTTCGCTCAGCTCTTTGGAGTGATTACTCTATACCCACTGACCTATAAAACAATTTAACCCTTACTAATACCATATATAACTAAATATTATAAACGCGAACGTTTGTAAGTATGGATGTATGGATGTTTGTTACTATTTCACGTCAGAACGGCTGAACGGATCTGGATGAAATATGGCACAGCAATAGATTATAGTCTGGAATAACATATATGCTACTTCTTATCGCGGAAAATTAAAGAGTTCCCGCGGGAACCAAAAGAACCTCAATCCACGCGGACGAAGTCGCGAGCATAAGCTAGTAAAGAATTCATTCATTATTTTTTTTATAGTTTTGCATAAATTTAAAGACTGTGACTTTTGCCTGGTGGGAGGTTTCGGCCGTGGCTAGTTACCACCCTACCGGCAAAGACGTGCCGCCAAGCGATTACGCGTTCCGGTACGATGCCGTGTAGAAACCGAATAGGGGTATGGGTTTAATACAACTGCCATGCCCCTAACAGGTTAGCCCGCTACCATCTCAGACTGCATCATCACTTACCATCAGGTGAGATCGCAGTCAAGGGCTAACTGGTAGTGGCCGTGGGCCATCAGCTTGTACCCTACAATCTACATACATCTTAGTCTATGTCACTGACCACAGTTTCTCTTTCAACAGGAACCTGTATCCTCATCCACGGCAACGTAGTTCACAAAAGCGCGCACAACAAATCGGACAAGAGTCGCCATGCGTATACCTTCCACGTCATAGAGAAGCATGACAATACCTATTCGCCCGACAATTGGCTGCAAGAGGGGGAGAATGCGCCTTTCCTAAACCTCTATACTACACCACAAATGGAGTAGATATTTTAATAAACCTCTATACTACACCACAAATGGAGTAGATAGTTTAATAAACCTCTATACTACACCACAAATTGAGTAGATATTTTAATAAACCTCTATACTACACCACAAATGGAGTAGATAGTTTAATAAACCTCTATACTACACCACAAATGGAGTAGATATTTTAATAAACCTCTATACTACACCACAAATGGAGTACATAGTTTAATAAACCTCTATACTACACCACAAATGTAGTAGATAGTTTAATAAACCTCTATACTACACCACAAATGGAGTAGATATTTTAATAAACCTCTATACTACACCACAAATGGAGTAGATATTTTAATAAACCTCTACACTACACCACAAATGGAGTAGATATTTTAATAAACCTCTACACTACACCACAAATGGAGTACATAGTTTAATAAACCTCTATACTACACCACAAATGTAGTAGATAGTTTAATAAACCTCTATACTACACCACAAATGGAGTAGATATTTTAATAAACCTCTATACTACACCACAAATGGAGTAGATATTTTAATAAACCTCTACACTACACCACAAATGGAGTAGATATTTTAATAAACCTCTACACTACACCACAAATGGAGTAGATATTTTAATAAACCTCTACACTACACCACAAATGGAGTAGATATTTTAAGGAATAGTACGTTTAGTCTCAGTTTTAACATTGCAAACTCGAATAATCACATTGGAGTCAAAGTAAAATGGGCCCAAGAGCTCTCAATTTAAAGCACTGGCTGTGAATGTATGTTACCGTAATATTGCAAAAACCGTTAGATTGCAATCTAACGCTTTTTATCTCGATTTAAACTGTCCACAGATTGTGAACCGTTCAATATTCTGAGTGTAATTTTTTTAAATATTCATTGTGTTTACGTTTTCTTGTCTCTTTGTTGTAGGTTAGGTTAGGGTTCGACATAAATAATCAGGTAATAGGTTAACCAACCCGCATTGAAGCAGCGTGGTGGGTCTAAGCTCTAATACCCTCTCTCCTATGAGAGTGGAGGCCTGTGCCCAGCAATGGAACGTTAATGGGCTTTAGTGGTAATATACCTAACAGATGACAATCTACCGAAAAATAACGCGAAAAATTATAATCTTTCGACAGTTTACAATCTCGCTAGACAGATTACAATTTAACGGCTTTCACAATCTTACGGTGACATACACGAAATTGAACCCTAAACCAAAGGAATTTAAGATAACACTAAACTGATCGCATCGAATTTGTAATTTAAACTCTAAAATGTAACAAAGAATACAGAAACCCGATTGGATAAAAGTGAGAGATCTTCAGTGATTAGTTTAAATCAACTTTAAAAATAAAAATCAAATGCTGTTAGTCGGTAAGCCCACTTGAGAACGGCTGGACCGAATTGGCTAATGTTCGTGATAGTCCGAATTACCTGGAAGACATAGATTTAAGATTGGTTTCCGCTGTCTGTTGTAGCGCAACCAATCCTAAATCTATGCTGGAAAATTGAAAAATTCGGGACCTTTTTTGGACTGTATTTTTGTATTTGTATGGACTTTTTGTATGAAGTCCATTAATTTAAATTTGGACAGGACAACGTCTATCGGGTCAGCTATAAGTTAGTAATAATTTTAGAATTATTTTAAGAAAGAGTAATTATTTTAGTTTGATCCCGTGCTATGCTCGGGCCGGGCACTGTCTTGGCACGGGCTGTTCACAGACTTTCAAATATTGTTGTGATATTTTGTATAGGTACTTGTGACGATTTAGCTTAATTAGCTTGAGCTATTAAATATCACCAGCATCCTTGCCCATCGCCTGACCCGAGTTGGTACATGATGGACTTCACGGATCAATCGTCTTGGTCTGTGATTAACTCCGACCTCCGTGGCGCAGTGTGTAGCGCTGTTGTCTTAACGTGCCGGGTTCGATCCCCGGCAGGGTCAATTTAGGAATTTATAATTTCTGAATTTTCCCTGGTCTGGAGGCTTCGGCCGTGGCTAGTTACCACCCTACCGGCAAAGACGTGTTGCCAAGCGATTACGCGTTCCGGTACGATGCCGCGTAGAAACCAAATAGGGGTATGGGTTTAATATAACTGTCATGCCCCTAACAGGTTAGCCCGCTACCATCTTAGACTGCATCATCTCTGCCATCAGGTGAGATTGCAGTCAAGGACTCAAAAAAACTGTTCACATATATACTATGTTGTTAAACCAATAAATAAATCATAAGGGATCCAGGCTTTTCCGTCTTCTGTGCCTCGAAAAGCATGTTAAGACATAACTGGGCTATTTTCTCTAATACCTAGATTGATCTGATTTCAATAATCATAAACTTGATGGCAGTTTATTTCTAAATCTACTACCAGCTGGTTTTTCAGTTTGATGGTACCTACCTAGCTAGTTACAAACCTTTGATGGACCTCATCATCAACTACTGTGCATCCATCATCCATTGTTGGACATATGCCTCTTAATCTTAAAATACTTAAATCAATGTATGTAGAATCTTTTCACCTTTACTGTACACAAAAGCTTATCTTAATGTTACTGGCTTGTATTTTGTGCTACGACACTGCATTGTTATTATCTACCATAATGTTCAATAATATAGATCCGTTCAAATGAAGTATATGTATAAAGAGGACATTCGAGAGCAGGCTTGAGCCTGATGCTGGTGGTATTTTATAGATGCTCTGTAACTTTGTCATTCTGTTTGAAGAACATAAGGGTAGTTCGATATAATTAATACTAATAGGTAACTTTAACTTACTATTTCTATGCGTAGTTGCACTTGTTCAACAGATTAGTTCTTATTTTTTAAACGAAAAAATATGATAAGCTTATTTTATAAAATAAAAAAATCAGACTAAAGCGAATAATAGTTTTTTTTCTTCCCCAATGACAAGACCGAAGTTGACTACAACCGAATCGAATCTAGTCGTATTTGCTCTATATGCGTATGCGCAAGACTCGACTAGGGGGACGCCGTTAAGCGATAGTTTCATAGTAAACTTACAGATGCCGGAGTTATTGCGATTCGATTCGACTCGAAACGGCGAGCTTGGTGGAACTCTACCTTTGGCATATGAATGCTATCTCACCTTGTGGTAATAGTCTAGGCAATAAAGCTAGTTGACCTCAACAATAATTCCTCAGGCGACGAAACTTTACAGTATGATAAAGTATCACGAGTTAAACGTATATTATTAATATCCAATTAAAAATCATAAAGGAAGTTAAGGTTTTTATGCGATACTTAATCGTTAAAGCAGGAAGGTACATTATCGCGTAAACGCAGTATAGGTTTGGTAATAAAATCGGTTTAAATATCGATTTTCTGCTTGATATTTCGGTTTTGATTGTAAATATACTACCTATTATTTTAAAAATAATTACATAAAATATTCAGTCATAAATATCGAGTGTTAGGTATAAATACCTAACTTTCGGATGGATTTTTTGTTGGATATTTTTGGATAAGTATTGGTTCATACCATACTACAACCCTACTAAGTTTCAACGACTGAGGATTTAATGCGGGGGTCTCCATACAGCAAACCGCCCCATTGCCTAGACTATAAGTGGTAATTATCCATGATAGTAAGTAATTATATCATACAAACGATATGATATAATTAACTAACATAGCTAGGTTATGGAATATCATTCCGGCTTCCGTTTTCCCCTCTTTTAATATAGGTACCTTCAAATCAAGAGTGAATAGACATCTTATCAGCAAGCATCTTATAACCTTAGGCTGCATCACAACTTGCAAGCAAGTCTAATTGCAGCCAAGCGCTAGCCCATATATTAAAAAAATTGGTTTCCCAGTCAACATTAGTAAAAGTTACATAGATTTTAGTGAAAGTAAGAAAAGCACAGCAATTTTGCAAAACTCAGTTCACACACTGTAAAATTTAAAGTAATTAAAATAACATTAATAAATATGAAATACAGAAGCATTAGGCCTTATAATTTAAAAGAAAAAAAACTAAAACGCAAAGCAAAAAACGGGACAAGGTTGGAAATAAAATATCCGTAATAAAACCCTTAACTACTTTATTCTTTCTTTACAATATTGATTCTATGCTAAAAAAAATCAACGATTTATTTATTGTGCAGAGAACGTAAGGATTAAGGCTAGCGACAAATCTAGAAGAATGTTGAAATAATTTTGAAAAATTATGGTTTTCAACCAACCCGCATTGGAGTAGCGTGTTGGGTCTAAGCTCTAATTCCCTCTCTCCTATAGGAGTGGAGGCCAATTCCCAGCAGTGGGACGTGGGCTGTAGTGGTGAATGGTTGTCAGAAACAGTGGCTTAGGGCCTAGAGATATGCTACATTGCTTAACTAAGGATGTGTGTATGTGTGTCAAATCCACCAATAGGAGTGCTTGATTTCCATAGCTTAGATCGCTACATGTAAATCAAACGTAGCACATCTTTGATAAAAAGGCTCCCTTAATCCGTTTCACAGAATCGCTTAACTAAAATGCCATACCTAATTTCATCGCTAGATATAAGTCTAGCGATGAAATTAGGTATTAGGTATTATGAAGGTAGGTATTAGGTAGTGAGCTTATCTCATCGCGGATAATTGATCGATTGATTGATTGATTGATAGTCCAGAGATTGTACATTGATATTTAGTTATTAGTAGCCACATTGTTTTAATGACACCATTTTTTCGTGTCCTGTCAGTAGTATGTTTTTGCGCTAAGTATGGAGGGTAGAGGTAAGGAGAACCATCTCTTAGCAATAGTAGCATTTACCTTATGGTATTATAATGTGTGGCACAATGGTGAGAATAAATAGATTTTCTTTCTTTCTTTCTTATGGGAGAAAAGTTGTAAAAGTGTCCAGTGGTTGCTATAAATAACAGTTCAAAAACCTTCCACAGTGGCGCTGGTGTAGGCAAATGGTCAGATTATGTTCGGAAGTATCTACTATTTCGAAAAAATATATTATTTCAACAGTAAAATTAGGTTTTCTAGATAAAATTGGCATTTGAAATTTTAAAATTCGCGCGAAAACGCTCGCGAGTGTCATGGCGTCGTTTGTGACGTCACTATTGTTTTTACCAATGTACTCTGTGCAGTGTGCAGTAAACAATAGTGTGATTGTCAAAGCTCGAAAACAAACAATTGTGACGTCATTCGCTTCTTGGTGTTTAATCCATTATGGCGGATTGCTGTATTTTATAGTTTTATTTTATCAAAATAAATAGCAATCTCACACGAAATAGAAAAATAAATACGTTTTTTATTCTCCATGAATCCTATTTCATTAGATAAATTCATAATTTCATTGATTCTTGGTTACTGTCATCATGCCTATTGTAGATGAACTGAAGTATGCCGAGTTAAAATAATTAATATTATTGTCGACTACAGTAGTTAATTATTGAAAATTTCAATAACTTACGTGGTACAAAATAATGATGAACGTTTCCTTTCCTTGTTTATTTCTCAAACCTACTCCAATAATATATGGCACTTATGGATTTTTAAATCTACCCTGAAGCTGATGTAGCGCCCCCAATTTAATGCATTTCGACGGACACATTTTTACTCTACCCTCCATAGCGTTAAGGCTTTATCCTACAATAAGCTCTCAGAAGAAATGGTAAAGATGTCTCTGAATAAGTTCAAAGTTAATGTAAAACGTAAACTCATTGAAAAATCCAATTACCATGTAAAGGACTACTTAAATGACAAGGAAGATTGGCAATGATTTGATCTAATGGCTGATCTGATAGTTGCTTAGTTAAATGAAAAAAAAAACCGGCTGAGTTCGTTGTGGGCCCTTCTCAGACCAGGGCTCGTTTGGAACCCTCGTAGCTTCAGTTTTATGATACCGTTACTGATTATCACCATTATATTTTATAAATAACTAGACGTCAATAAGTGTAGTATATCTATCAAAATTGAATAAACATTATTTGACTTTGACTTTGACTTACGTGAGCGACAAACGCGACTCGATACGACGCGACTAGTATGAAATAGGAGCTGACCCTTCACGTAGTCGAGTTTGTCATTTTCTATAACGTCGTAACGCGTCGCTTCACGTCTCTTTCGTCGCTCACCTAGGTCAAGAGTCCCAATACCCTGAACCAGTGGCGTGCACAGGTTTTGAGGCTAGGGTAGGCATTCATTGGTAAAAATACCTATTTACTAGCTGTTTTGATGAAAAAAGAGCCCATTTGGGTAAGCAGTGCCTTTACGCCTCTATGAACTGCACGCCACTGCGCTGAGCACGCGCGATTTTACTCTAGATTTGTCCCTTGCTTTTGAAACCTTCCGTACTCTTTGATCAGTCAACAAATAAGTACGATTTACATGAAACGCGCCGCAGCGCATTTTACATGCGGTAAAGGAAAATGAAGTGTCTGCACATACGCTTTAAAGTCTATATTTGCATGGAACCATAATGGCCATGCATATTATGGACTATAATACGTAATAATTGCCTTCACTACCACACAGCGTTGCGGTGCGATCCGATGTGACGCGTTTCGTGTGAATCGCACTTTAAGTTAAAGCTTACTTTTAATAGTATGTCGAGGTACAATAAAAGCGACCGGAGATAGTGTGAACACAGCATTATCGGCTCATACGTATAGTCGTCATATATTATTAGTGTATGGTGTTCGTTTATTTACAAGATTAGGCCAACTTGCGCAAGTGCCTAAACTGATTTAGTTAAATTTATTGACGCTGTGGCTTTTCAGTTTTTGGTGTTTCGGGTTGATACGAGAAGGACAGGTATAGAAAACTTGATTTGAACACAAATTTTGACGGCCTCGTACAAGTGGGCCTTGGAAACAATCATTATTTACAAAAGCAAATAATGAAACATGTAACTTGTGTAAATATATTGACAAAATACGCTATCGCTATTATATATAAAGTATTGAGTTAAACACTAAATCGTAATTCAATAGAAAATTACAACGATACAAATAAATTTCGCATCAGTTCGCACTGCCATTGTATGATTGAAAAATTGTAAAAAAAAAAGAAGAACACACATGGTTTACGTATATTTTACATATAAATTAGGCTGCCTTTCCACCAGATATGTGTACGTTGTTAAGATATGGATGCGAGCCGATCCTACCAACAGGAGCGCATGCTTCTATTGGTGGGTTCATCACTTACCATCAGGCGAGATCGCAGTCAAGGGCTAACTTGTAGTGGATAAAAAAAAGGGTTCCCACACATCTGTAGCACATCACTGGTGGATACGTAACCTTAGTGCAGTTGAATATGGGATGATGACAACTCAACCAAATCAGCAACTCTTTATCAAACTTAAAAACGCGCTTCTAGTATGGAAGTTTGTATGAAATACATAGTCGTGACGTCATCAAATTTCAACACACTTTTTTTTTTATTCACTACAAGTTAGCCCTTGACTGCGATCTCGCATGGTAAGTGATGATGCAGTCTAAGATAGTAGTGGGCTAACCTGTTAGGGGCATGGCAGTTATATTAAACCCATACCCCTATTCGGTTTCTACACGACATCGTATCGGAACTCGTAATCGCTTGGCGGCACGTCTTTTTTCCGGTAACTAGCCACGGCCGAAGCCTCCCACCAGGCCAGACCAGGGAAAATTCAGAAATTATAAACTCCCAAATTGACGGGGATAGAACCCGGGACCTCCGCACGTTAAGACAACAGCGCTACACACTGCGCCACGGAGGTCGTCAAAACGCGCTCATAGTATGGAAGTTTGTATGAAATACATAGTTGTGACTTATGACGTCATCAAATTTCGTCACACTTTTTATCTCTAATGTATAGTTTTAAACGGTATTCAAACTTAAAACTCATCGAGGGTGTGAATTTTAGGTATTTTTTACCCTCTATTTAATAATCAGTGAGAAAGACAGACCCAATATGTGAAATAAATAAATGAAACAATTTATTTGTGACATAAACATCATCCCTATCGTCAACCGCTAAGGCAGTTGGTTAAAGCGTATAAACAGTGGCGTGCACAGTTTTTGAAGCTAGGGTAGGCATTAGTTAGTCAGAATACCTATTACTGGCTGTTTTGATGAAAAATAAGCATTGATCTATATCCATTTGGGTAGGTGGTGCTTTTATGCCTCTATGAACTGCACGCCACTGTCCATAAGGTACAGTACAGTAAAATTTCGCATTGCTTTGTTTCATTGGGCTTCATGTTCACAAAGCATTAACATAACGACGTATGACGTATGTCCCGACGCATACGATTAACGCCCTTATCCCTTTGGTATAAAGGCGTTAGATGTACCGCAAGCGAAAGTTAAACGTTAAGGTGGAAGACAAGGGTCTGCCCGCGAAATTCAAATTTAATTTGGTTTTTCGCAATTTGTAAACTAATACGACAAAGTAGGCTTATGGCATTCAAATTGCGCCCCTAGTAATATCATCTTCACAGGTTTATATAAAAATCTTTACTTGAAAGTGTCCAGTTTAGGAAATTAGTCAAAATAATGAGTTTGACGTGAGTTACTCACAAATTAATCATTATTTTGACTAATTTCTTAAACTGGACACTTTCTAGTAAAGATTTTTATATAAACCTGTGAAGATGATATTCCTAGGGGCGCAATTTGAATGCCATAAGCCTACTTTGTCGTATTAGTTTACAAATTGAGAAAAACCAAATTAAATTTGAATTTCGCGGGCAGACCCTTGTCTTACACCTTAAACGAAGTGCGTTTCGTTTTCGGAACTATTATCATAGTTTGGCAAACTTATCTGTGCGTTTGGTGGAGGCGCCACTGTCTATTAAAAGATCAATAATTTAGTATAAACACAAGAGATTCTGTTAGTTCCGAGTTTTGCCACACGTAAGTGAATGTAATACGTCATAATAGTGATTGAATAGATATGTATACGTATGCAAAGTTGTTAAGTCGTTAATAGGGATGATGACAACTCAATCAAATCAGCAACTCTTTATCAAACTTAAAAACGCGCTTCCAGCATTGAAGTTGTATGAAATTCGCAATTGTGACGTCATCAAATTTCAACGCACTTTTTTTCTTTAATCTATATTATAAAATGGTTTTCAAACTTAAAACTAACCGAGGATGTGAATTTTAGGCCTTTTGGAAGACCCTCTATTTAATAATCAGTTAGAAATAATTTATTTTTGATTTAAGCATCATCACTATTGTTTGGGTACAGTACAGGCATTAAAATGAATAATCCCTACTAATATTATAAATTAGAAAGAGTTCATTTGTTGGTTTGTCCTTGAAACACGACAAAACGCCGCAATAGGGCGTTTAGAAACCGCCTCGTTGGTCTAGTGGTTAGCACGTTTGACTGCGCCCGACGAGGTCCCGGGTTCGAGTCCCGGGTCGGGCCATAATGAAGTATCGGGTTTTTTGGATTAGAAATTCCCAGTACTAGGCCGGAGTTAGGAAGTCCGCGGTGTTTCACCCCCGTGCCTCGGAGAGCACGTTAAGCCGTCGGTCCCGGTTATTATCACTAACATGATAATAGTCGTTCAAGCCCGCCAACCCGCATTGGAGCAGCGTGGTGGGTCTAAGCTCTAATACCCTCTCTCCTATGAGAGTGGAGGCCTGTGCCCAGCAGTGGGACGTTAATGGGCTGTAGTGATTGATTAAAGAAAAAAAGTGCGTTTAAATTTGATGACGTCACAATTGCGAATTTCATACAACTTCCATACTAGAAGAGCGTTTTTAAGTTTGATAAAGAGGTGCTGATTTGATTGAGTTGTCATCATCCCTATTGGGGTGTGTTTTTGAATGGGTATAGTTCCTGGCGAGTGACAAAGGCTACTTTTTATCCCGGAAAATCAAAAAAACGATCCGGGATTTTAAAAAACTTCACCCACGCGGTCAAAGTCGCGGGCATAGTGTGCGGGGATCTATATGTGACTCCGGTCGCTTACATCGTGTCTGTCTGTCTATTCCATCGTATCTCCGTACTTGTTCGTGGACGTCCCCGTCTGAGCTCCAGGTTTCGCTCTCGCAATCGGTGGGATGTTGGTCGGTTCGATTCTGGAATTTAAAAAAGATATCTTACTATCTTATCTTATCTTACTTCTTATACTTTATACTCTTATACTCTTACACTCTAACTATATTATAAATGCGAAAGTTTGGATCGATGTATGGATGTATGGATGTTTGTTACTCAATGACGCCCCAACGATTATTAAGTTATTCACCACTACAGCCCATTAACGTCCCCCTGCTGGGCACAAGCCTCCACTCTCATAGGAGAGAGGGAATTAGGAGCTTAGACCCACCACGCTGCTCCAATGCGGGTTGGCGGGCTTTGACGACTATTATCATGTTAGTGATAATAACCGGGACCGACGGCTTAACGTGCTCTCCGAGGCACGGGGGTGAAACACCGCCAACTTCCAACTCCGGGCTGGCACTGAGAATTTCTTAATTGAAAACCCCAATACCTAACAATTTTTATGCCCGACCGGGAATCGAACCCAGGACCTCGTGATCCGCAGTCAACTACGCTAACCGCTAGACCAACGAGGCAGTCCCAGCATTAAGTTATTCATAAATTAATAATTCATAAACGTTAAAATACGTTTATCATATTTTATCTCACCGTGTCATTCGTGTTTCATTTTACTGTGATAAGCAGCGTGACTAATAAATCAATATACACTTATACATACGCGTATAATTTTTCGGTCCAAACACTCATTTTATTTTATTTATTTTATTTTATTTTATTTTTATAGGTTCACTCATTTAACACACAAATTATAAAATTAAAAAAGTGACACATTCACTGATATGTACATCGATTAAAAGTGTACACAGCATTTACAAAATTAGCGCATGCAAACTATCAAGAAAAATTTATTAAGTTGATTTCTCACTTGTATGGATCCTGCCTAGCCTCAGTGTACTCTCCGCGGTTCTTGCGCCGCAGCTCGTCATACGACAGCACCGGTCGCGCCGGGCCGCCCTCGGGCAACGTCGGCCCCGCACCTACAACGAAACATTCTCTCTGTCTTTCCGTCGTATTCCCCAATACTGAGGGTCGTGACCACCGATAATCCTTCTATGGACGATGTCGCGTGATATTGTTCAATCTCATTTTTTTTTTTCACTCACTCCCGGGTTGAGGTTTTGTAACTATGACGTAGGTTAGATTATAATATAAGATGTATATCTTAGATCGTAAGTTAGTAGTAATAAAAGGTATTCAGCAGTGAACAGTCGTTTGCCATAACGTCCCAACTTCGACTCACAATCAGGAAATGAAGGAACCAGAAATTTAATTCGCTGCAATCCGCGACAATAGGAAAATCCATGTGGTACAGTGGTGAGACCAGACCACAGAAATCCCCCAAAAACTACCCTCAACGTAAGTTTCACTCCGATACCTCCGATGTGAAGACTCACAATCGTGCATTGTGGAGGCAACATCTCCTGAAGATGCTCCGGTATCGGAGTGAAACGTACGTAGAGGGTAGTTTTTGGGGGATTTCTGTAGTGTGGTCTCACCACTGTACCACATGGATTTTCCTGTAGTCGCGGATTGTAGCGAATTAAATTTCTGGTTCCTTCATTAAACAAAATTCCAAGCAACGCACCAAATAGCACTTAGACACACATTTACACTTGTTTGTTGTTGCTTGTCATTACGTTAATACTAAAAACGAAGATAAAATTGTGATACCCAGTTGTAGGCTTGTTAAATTAACGATTCATTTATACATAACTGCCGTTCATTAGGGACCATAGACCTAAGTATTTGATATTAATTTCAACATGATACACGCGTCCCCGAGAATAAGGTGGTTGACAGACAGACAACGAAGTGATTCTAAAGGGCTCCTTTTTATACGACTGCCTGAAAAAAGGAGTATATTGTTTTCAGGGTTCATGTATGTATGTATGTATGTGAGTTTGTATATTCCACCATAACTTCTATACGCCTGAACCGATTTAGATAAATGAGCTATCGTTAGAATCCCTAGCTTATTCCGGGTGACATGGACTAGTAAAATTTAAAAAAAATTGACAGTGTGACCATGAACCTGATACCATGACCATGAACCAATTAAAGACTAAAGTTGAAAAAAAAAAACGAAAATAAGATTAACTATATAATCATCATCTAGAAAATGATGAGGAGATTCCAAAAATAAAGAACGTCACTATATAGCTCAATATCCAGTGATTCACAAAAAAAATCATTTAATCAAAATGTGAATAAAGATTCTAATTTAACTAGATTAATTTAGATTTTCAACTTTTTAGTTCGTTTTTTGGCAGGGCAGTCGTATTTTTAATTTTTTTTAATTATGACTTTTATATATTTAGATTAATCTTCTTGTGGCAAGGATGAGTGATGACCGCTGGGCATTAAGGCTAACGTCATGTCCTGGCCCTGCAGGACAGAGATTTTCGAGGTGATCAGATGTGATTACAAAATTCGGTGGTAAAACCTGGCCCCAAAAAGCAAAAAACAGAGACCGTTGGTCTTCTCTGGAAGTACAGAATCCTGAACAGCACTTACCGGACTCCTGCCCGGCCCGGTAATGGTCGTCTCCGAACAACGGCCGGTCTGTGTCCAGGTCAAGCGAGCTCCCGGGCCCCGCGTCAGAGTATACGTCATCAGATGCTGCGCCGAACATCGTGGGCGTGCGCTTTGGTGGGAAGCTGGGGAGGACAACGTTGATTTTTTTGTTTTTTGTTAGCCCTTGACTGCGATCTTAAGTGGAGATGGCAGCGGGCTAACCTGTTAGGAGTATTCAGTTATGATAAATGATAAATGATAATTGATTTATTTATTTCATGTAGGACAACTTGTGTCACTTATGAAACATTAAGACTCTACCATCGGTTCGGATAGCTGATTCTACTGAGAAGAGCCGGCAAGAAACTCAGCAGTTGCTCTTTTCATAGAAATGAAAAGGTTACAATATGTAGACAACACAACACATACGTTACAAGTATTACACTGACTTGTGGGTCACTGGATGCGAGGCCGGTTGCTTCCATGCAACTTTGTCATTAATAAAATCATCGTTAGTGTAATAACCTCGACTTAACAAATGCTGTATAACATATATTAAACCCATTCCCCTATTCGGTTTCTACACGGCATCGTACCGGCGGCACGTTTTTGCCGGTAGGGTGGTAACTAGCCACGGCTGATGCCTCCCACCAGGCCAGACCAGGGAAAATTCAGAAATTATAAACTCCTAAATTGACCCTGCCGGGGATCGAACCAGGGACCTCCGCACGTTAAGACAACAGCGCTCAACACTGCTCCGCGGAGGTCGTCAAATTTTATCAAATCACAGTTAATTTCACAACAACGGACAATGGAAAATTGTAAATCAGCATGATTGATGATCATTGTCCAGCCAACAGCTCTTGAAGATGCTCCGGTATCAGAGTGTAACTTGAGAATAATTTAGAAGATTTCTGTGGTATGGTGAATATCGCGATCTATAAGTGCAAGATACACACTGTACCACATAGATTTACCTATTGTGGCGAATTATAACGAATTAAACTTCTAGTCCCCTCATTATCATGTAGCAAAATGACGCCTGATTCTATCCAATATACCAGTAAATATGAAAAATAAAATTTAAAAACTTATCAGGCATAAATTTTCCAATATTGGCCACTAGGTTAGATAAGTTTGACGGAATATGAATTTGCTTTACATGCTCAATACAGGCAATACATACCCAGACCTTCCTTCCTTCTTCTCCCTAAGGAGCTGCCCTATATAGCTGCCTGGCAGTGCCATGAGCTTCTCTGCACATGCTTGCTGATAGGAGAGCTTCCCAAGGAAGTAACCCACTATCACTGCCAATGTCACTTTGGGGAATGCACCAAAACGAGGGTTCGGTTTCAAGTGACCTGAAAACAAGAGGAAGAAGTTTCATGATGTTGTGAATATCATATTTAACACAACAGAATTAAAACATAGATTAAAACTAATAAATCTGTGTTTTTATATTTTATGTCATTGAATAGATGACTGAGAAATTAATAATTTAATAAGTTTAATTGTTTAATGTACACCAATTGCTGTATCTTACTAGAGTAAGAAATTTTGTAAGTTTTTACCTAGCCGATTTAATTTGATACTTCAAAATTATCTTCACATGCACATTAAGTGCTTTTAATTCAATTAAGTCATTTTTTTTTTATTCGGCTTTATAAAGTCAGTTGATAGGGTCGTGTGATGTCATGCTATCGCAGCTTTAAGCTTTCCATAACTTATTCATTTGTTGAGATATTTTAATGATTCTTTAATATTTTTGTTTTATTTTGTCTTCATTTTTATAATAAAATAAAAAAATGGAAACTTCTCAATTGAATTCAAAACGAGTCTTCATTTCAACTGATCACCGCACTGGGCACTGTTGAACACTAGTCTCTTCTCAGTATGTGAAGGGTTTAGTCTGATACCCTGTTGCTTTATAATTTAAGAGAGCCTGACATGGTATTGCAATCGTACGATTGCAACTCCCACATTGTCCCACATTGTCCATTGTCAGACACATGTACATGTGTCACAATGGACAATGTGGTTTCTAATATTGGTTTACCTCTATTAGAGACATCTTTAATAAAATAACGAAGGTCTGATCGTCGCGGGATCTTGGACCATATATATATATATAAGGGCAAGGATAATATTAAAAGGGATCCAAGCATGCTCGAGCCTGTGGAGAGCAATTTAAAAATCATACTTAGTTTAACTATGATATTTATACATTATTTGGATTGATGCCAGTTTTTGCCATGAAATGTTTTTTTCAAAGAATATTAGTTGGCACACCATGCCCACTCACCTCCTTGGACACCAAAAAAGGCTGCAAGACCAAACCCAGTGCCCAGCGGTAAAGAGCGCTGATAGAAGCTCTCTGTGTTACACTCCTTGAGTACCCGCAACTCATCCTGCGAGAACTTGTACTGCGCCTGAACAACCACACTGTTATACAACTTTGCCTGACATTCTAATACTATGATCATTGATGTACAGGAATATTGCAATTATTTATTTAACTATTTATTTTTGAGATAACAGGAAATGTTGGAGGAGGCCTTTGAAAACAGGCAAACTGGGGGGGTTGTCGAGGCAGTGCATTTATATAAAGAACTGTTAATGTCTGAATGTATTATATTGAGGTATTATATGTATTGTAACTGTAAATGCTTTATGTATTTTATTTATTAAACACTAAACGATGCAGCTAAATTACATTAATTCAGTCTCATTTCGCAACATTTTCGCTTGGAGCGCTGGCTATGGATGTAAGGAAGAAAGCTGACATTACCAACAGAGGTACATCTGTACCAAATTTCGTCAAAATCGATTGAAGAATTGAAAAGATGGGCCGGGAAAGCATGGCAAATAGACAGAAAGACAGACACTCTTTCGCATTTATAATATTTAAGTATATGTAGTAAAAATACGAACACAAGTCTATAAGGTTTCAAGTAGGTACATATTTAGGGAGAGTATTTTTGTTTGTTTGTTCTGCTATAATAAAAGTTCACGTACACTTCCTCACCCAGATTTTGCATGGGACTTAATAACTATCCTGTACAATATTACTCAAATAGACCGTAGGTACGATGAATTAGCTACCGAAGAAAATCTCATAACCTCGCTTACCGGACTTATCCGTGCAGCGCCACCGGCTGCTCCATCCTCGTATCCGAAAGCATTCGTGTCACTCATTTTAAAGGTTTAGTTCATATATAAGAGATTACAACAAAATTAATTGATGTAATTTTAATTTTATTTATTTTGTGATGGTAATATGATAAAAACTGAGGAAAACACACTTGAGAAATGGGCCCATTGGGCCATATTACGTAAAAATAAAATGCTACAGCTGCTATCGCAATCACCTCTGATTGGTTAACACTGTTCTGCTATTGGCCACAATCCATAGACGCAGCAAGTATACCTAAAATTCAGCCAATCACAATAATTGAGACAATGTTGTATTGACAACTATGAAACAATGACAATGTTGTTTTTCATTTTGTCCCCTTTTCAGACAGGCAAAGATCTGAGACCATACAGCCTATTCAGTCGTCGAAACAATGTCAATTTAAAATCTTGTCACAGACAGTAGTAGACTGGATAAAGGCGTGGAACCTTAATTATGTATATGTCACTGCCGCCGTAAGATTGTAAAAACCGTTAGATTATAATCAAACTCGCGAAATCGCAAAGTGAACCGTTCAATGTTCTGAGTGTAAATTTTTAAATTTTCATTGTATTTACGTTATCTTGTCTCTTTCCCGTAGGTTAGGTTAGGGTTCGACCAAAATAATCAGATAGTGCCCGGCCGCAGCCCGGGCACTTAGGTATAATCGGGTTAATATACATAATAGATTACAATCTACCGAAAAATAATGCGTTAAATTGTAATCTGTCGACAGTTTACAATTTCGCTAGTTAGATTATAATCTAACGGTTTTTGCAATTTTACGATGACATATTATACATGACATAGGTTCCACTATTCGTGCTTTGATTATATAAATTATTATCAAAGGTAGCAAAGGTCTCTGAGTCTACTTGAGTGAATTTGTACTTGTCCGTCCTCTAGGGGTTGCCAAAAAATTTGTCCGTCTGTCAGAGCCTTAAAACTTCTGAATTACTAAATGTAATTACTTCAAATTTAAATATAATAAGTACCTAAACCTATGGCCTCCAGCTGAATATGGCTGAAAAAGTTATGAAAATCTTTATTTCAAGGGGGCTCTCATAGAAGCGAATGCGAAGTAAAATATTTTTTATAGCGTTACATAGGGTTGCGGTATATCCATTTAAAGATAATTAGGAATAGAGTCCAAAAATTTTTTTTTCTTATTTTCCCCTAAAATTGACGAAATGAGGGGTTTTCAAAGTGGAGATTTTCTAACCCCCAAAGTTGACCTTAGAACTCTCAATTTTCTGAAAGGCTGAGCCTGAAACTTGATCAATTATTTGAATTATATCCTGTACTTGAACAACAAATACTTAATTATGATAAATATTTTACGGAAACGAAATTATTTAATTTTTAATGAGCTTCAGTATTTTTAACAGAACTTTACAATGATGTCAATAGATGGTGCTCTGTAAAAGTTTATTCGTTTCCCCATTAACTCTTTAGCTCTTTTGCGTGTAATGTTAAAAGCTATTTCAATATAAAGTTAAAACTATCTTATGGATACGCGAGGTCTCAGTTCGGGGCGAACCACTAGTTATTCTTTATTTTATCGAGGTACATAAGTAGAAATAGTTTCTATTATTAAGTATTTTGTAAATTACTATGCAATATTTTTTATCAGTTATTTATTGGGCTTATCTACCTATACAAACATATTAGTTAGGTACTTAATCAAAAGTCATTTCTTGGGCTTTGGATTTCTCTCATCGAAATGTTTCCTCATGGTGTTTCCTAAATGGCTACTGTTGGGCAGTTCTCGCAGTTTGATTTCGCATTCAGAAATGTAGGACAACCGGCCGACACAGTGGCCGATGAATGCAGCAATCATCAGTTTCGGGAATACGCCGAAATGTGGATGTCTCCTTAAGCACCCTAAAACAAAAAGTTCACAGAAGTAAGTAATGGAGAAATAATATGCAATTTAAAATCTTTTTTAATCAAAGAAAATACTGAAAATGAGCACCATTATCAGGGCAAGGTATTTCTGACGTCTACCTTTATAGAAAAGGAAATCTTGAAGTGTGTCCACTTACACGTACATAAATTACATTTTAAAAAAAACAAACCGCCTTGCTAAATTCTTACTTCTATGAACTTGTGCCTACCTGCATTTTTTTTTGTGGTGATAGGTATTTTACCGGTACCGATTTGACATAATTATGTAGGTCACATCTACTAAGTTACGTATTTTTATAATTAAGTAGGTAAATACCGATCTATCCTGAAAACTGTATCAAACCTTCACCTAATCAATTATTATCACCACTCCAACCATTTAAATAAAATCATCTCATTTAACTTTCTGATCCAAATCTGATGCTCTTAGCATACTCTTTATTAAACTAAACTCGCCGGCATATTTAGCGGAACATAAAAAAAAGGTCCTTATTTTAAAAAATATGGTTTTATTTTAAAATCTACTTACTATACTTCTTTTGTTATTTAAAGTTTCATTTGTTTTACTTAAAATGAGATCACATTAAGAACAGATTTTGCGAGTAAAGGCTATTTGTGAAAAATGGTACACATTGGTATTGTTTAGTGATGAGTGCAGAATTCTCTTAAATCAAATTGACGGCAGGCAAAGAATATACATACGCAAAGGAGAACGATACATTCAGACAAATTTTGAAACTACAGTTGCATACGGTGGTGGATCAATAATGGTTTGGGCGGGCATTTGTTTGGGAGTTCGCACAGACTTGGTAGTGATTGACAGAGGGAGTCTGTCTGCAGACCGCTTTATCAGAGAAGTTTTAGAAGAAAATGTCGTACCGTTTGCCCCATATATCGGTGAAGATTTTGTTTTTATGCAGGATAATGCTCGGCCGCATACCGCTCGGGTAACTCAAGCTTATCTTAATGATATGAATATCACTGTTATGGAGTGGCCGGCGAGATCACCGGATATGTACCCAATAGAGCACGTTTGGGACTTGCTGAAAAGAAAAGTTAAGCCCAGAATTCCAGCTCCTGCCAACGTGGGAGAACTGCGAATCGCCGTAGTTGAGGAATGGCGGAGACTATCCCAGGAGACCATCGATAACATCATTCTCAGTATGCCTAGACGGGTAGAAACTTTAATAAGAGCACGTGGAGGAAATACGCGATATTAATCACCATTTTTCTAATTTAATTAATTGTTATTTTAATATTAAATTTCACTTTTCCTGGTTACATGAAAAGTTCAAAAATGTACCATTTTTCACAAATAGCCTTTAATCGCAAAATCTGTTCATAATGTGATCTCATTTTAAGTAAAACAAATGAAACTTTAAATAACAAAAGAAGTGTAGTAAGTATATTTTAAAATAAAACCATATTTTTTAAATTATGGACCTTTTTTTTATGTTCCGCTAAATATGCCGGCGAGTTTATTTTATTATAAGCAGCTATTCCAGCGCTTCTTGTTTTTAAATCCATCTTTGTTACTCTTACCGTATTGTATGCCTGTGTAAGTGAGAGCACCGAACCGCGGGTCGTGTGAACTCCCCCTGTCACGTCCTTCCGGCGTTGGCCCATTATTACTTCTTTATCCATCTTTGTTGCTCTTACCGTATTGCATACTAGTGTAAGTGAGAGCGATAAGCAGCTGATAGAAGCGCAGCGCTGGTAGAAGCTTTCCTTGCCACACTCTTCTAGCGATTAGCATTTGACTTCTATACCCATCTTTGTTGCTCTTACCGTATTGTATTCCGGCGTAAGTGAGAGCGGCGAACAGCGTACTAAAAGGCAGGCAGCGCTGGTAAAAGCTCTCCTTGTCGCACTCTTCCAGCGCTTTGATCTCATCTGGCGAGAACTCGTAGTAACGCTGGAAAATGGCACCAAATAATTAAAAGGAAACAGTTTTTCCAGCAAGAGGTTGCTATGTATTTTCTTGTTACTTGATACATTACGATTACAAGACCGATCTGGTCGAGGTTTGTTTAGTTGGTTGGAGTCTGGTTTTAAATGTGAGAACAGACGAGCATAATTTTTTATGTTACTAGTCATGTATCTCATAATTTTTGAAGTAAAGTTCTGTAAAGTTCTGACTCACTCGCTCACGTTATGTTCGAGTGTCAATTTTACACCCGAAAAATTTTACACCCGGGTTTTAAGGATAAGGATTACATTCAAAAATCCATTCTTAACTGATGTCTACGTGACAATAGCCATCAGCATGCCACTCAGTCAGATCTGTCTAGGGTTTGAGTTGTTCGATAATAGATCAGTCACCTTTTCCCTAAAAATATTTAGTAAGTACTCAAACGTGTAATGCATGCTAAATGGTACTATTAATAAAATTAATAAGAGTAGGGCGCTTTTTTGTGGACTGACCAGTGGCGGTCAGCTCTAAGACCCATTAGGCCCGGGCCTAGGGCGGCCAGATAATATTAAGGTCGGCCAATAGTGTCAAAAAATTCACTAATGATAAAAATAAATAACTCTAAGTACCTAAAATTCTAAAGGCTCGCCTATATTTTGGCGGGCGCATCGCTCTGCATTGTTTAACAATAATATTCCTAAATCACTTTCATATATTTTATGGATAAAATAGAGATATTTTACATAATATGTGTAATAAAATTTAATGTACAGTAATTATTTCGTTCATATAAGTGATTTAGGAAGAATACTGTTACACACATGTAGATGATGGGTGCTGAGGAAGGGTCGGCTGGTACTTACTACATGGCCTGGGGCCTAGGGGGCGGCCAAGACTGCAAATCCGCCACTGGTACTGACCTATCTATAGTTATTGGCAAGGTATAGAAACGACATACCAGTGGATGGGTAACATTACGGATCGGAGGACAGGTCCATTTCAGTTCCGATTCTTCGGTCTTGCAAATCACCTCCCCCTCATCATTTTTTTTCGGTTCAACCATTACGGTTCAACTTTGTACGTTTAGGGGTAGGTTAAGTCAGGGGTGCAGGGTTGGTAAGGTTTAGTTTTCTGCATTATAATCACTATTACTTTGAAACAACATTGAAAAGGTTAAAAATTATCCAAAAGTTGCATTATGGCGGATTTTGACACTGTCAAAAAATACAAACAACTTTTTCAAGACTTTTCCATATTTTTTCTTATTAACCAAAATCCTAATGTTAGCGGTTTTACTTCGACCCATTTATTCCCATGAATTCGACGAAGGTTCGACTCTCTCACAAGTGTCAGCAGCCTTTACATATTAACACCAACTTATTGGCCAGGTTGTAGCCTGTAGGAACCTGAACAAAACATATAAATATATCGTAATAGTTAACTTACCCACTTATTTCTATTTAAAACTCGACCTCATTAGGGACCGAATATATAATTTAAAAAAAACACCAATCAACGTCACAACGAAATACACAATGAAACTGTAAATGTCAAATTCGTAGTCAACCCTCAGAATAATGTCGTTAATTTTATGTTTATCAAGCGTCCATTTAACCTGACGTTAAATTGTGGTTCCCTCAGATCATGACCCTTGTTTTGATTGTGCTTTTAGTGTGTGCAGTGGCGCTGGCTGGAGCGGATCGGTACGGTGACTACGCGGGAGTGAGTATGCCGCAGTACAACATGGAAGATGGGAGCCGGGATGCTGTACCACCTGCTGAGGATTACCTCGAACGGTCGCCAGATGTACCGATCCCGTTTGATTATAAATACGAAGAAGATGTGCGAGGTTAGAATTACGAGGAAAAAAATAGAGTATACCAATAGATTCCCACTACGATATCATCTCTAACACAAACTCATGATAAAGAATCACACCGATTAGTCCCACATATACTCTACAGAAAATAGTTACGAACTCAGTTTGCCACCACACACACACACCACAGGAGGAAGGCCACCACTACAGCCCAATAACATCACACTGCTGGGCATAGGTCTCCACTCTCATAGGAGAGAGGAAATTAGAGCTTAGACCCCCCACGTTGCTCCAATGCAGGTTGGTGGGTTTTAACGGCTATTATGATAAGCGTCCACTTGTCCGCATCGGACGCATCGCATCAAACGGATCGTATTCTTTGATAGTAGTAGACGGATAGTATTCTTTGTATAGAAAGTCACACAAGTACGTCCACTGATCCGCACTGTACGGATCGCTCAAATCTGCTCATCGGCAATGCCGACGCCGTTGCTCCGAGAGGCAACTTTTGCGATGCGTGCCGATGACGCCATACGGAATACCGACTAGGTGGACGCACCCGCTCCACATCGTTTGGCATTTGCATTTGACGATCGTCCTCTCCACACACATTTCGCACATCCGCTCACTACGAAAATCCGAATGAAGCGGCAACGGCAATCCGATTGCTGGTAGTTGCGTCGTCAAATCCTGCCCATCTTGCCGATGACGCATTGTGAAAAATTTATCCGTTTCATTCTATGCATCCGATGCTTACGATGCGGACAAGTGGGCGCTTAACATAATACTGTTTCAAGGAATTTTCCACAGGAATTATAATTTTAAATATTTATTTTAGATAAAGGAAATAAGTTACCGATCAAAACAGAAGACGAAAACTGGCACAACCAAAGCAAAAATATAAAACAACCTCCAAACATCCCTGATGATGACGAACGACAAAAACATGAAGTGATATCAGTTCCGAAATCTGTTGTGAGTCGCAAAAACAGAAGACACCGAACTCGTATCAAAAATAAAGATTTAGATAGAGAAGAAATAAGCTACAGACAAAAAGCAGCTTCAAAAGTTCGAAGTCGAAAAATTGATAAAGATGCTGTAGATGTCAGAAATGATTATTTTGCAAATAAGGGTCGTAAACGAGAAGATAATAGTATAGAGTCTGACGACATTAACTTTAGAGATAATTCAGATAAAATAATAAGAAGGAAGCCACGTGACAGAAGAATAAACCTAAGAAGGATGAACGTGGACGATGAAGATGATGATGAAGATTTGAAAACCTTAGAAAGGGATGATATAAAACATTTCGCAAGGGATGAAGATGTTGAATATCCCGATAATCCGAGGACGAATTCCCGGCGATTCATGATCGCAAGGCCACCTGAGCCTATTCCTGAAAAGACGAAAATGAGAAATAAAAACTACCCAGAGTACGACGATGATTATTACGACATGAAGAGGGTGAACGATATGAAAAATAAATTGCCTGACCTGCTACTTCGCAGAACACAAGGTATATTGAATTTCTTTGTTTTTTTCGTTTCTGTTTGTTTCAGTAGGTCATATTATTCGTCTTTTTCTAAATCATTTTCGTAATAATTCTGCAGATATATTTAATAAACATGTTAAATATGTAATATTTAATAATTAAAAAGTTTATCAAACTGTTTTTAAGCCTGACCACAAAATACGAACAAGTTATCTAAAATATGGAGCATAAGTGTTTAATCGGCCATAAACGCGTTAGAAGTGTAAGGTGATCTTAAAATTATAGCTACGTTAATGCTTTTTTAGTAAATTCGCGAATAAAATTGTTCGAAGTTGAAGTTTCAAGACCAAAATTTAATAATAGGTTTGTATGTGCCCAGCAAGCACCGAGGAGACGCCGAGGACCCGCCTCGTGCAAAACTTCACTCATCGTCGGGCCAACCTACCGGAAACTACTACAGAAACCACTACCAAAAGCACCAGCGCCACAAAAACAACGATTGTTACTAAAACAGCTGAAGTGACGTCTCTTACTCCTTTAAGTCATCCTCCTAAAAATGTTCCAAACTCGACGGAGTTGTCGTTAGCAGAAAAATCGAGGTTATCAATTCTGAAAAAGGCTCAGAGGAAAGACGACGTGAAAAACGTGACTTGGACAACAAAGCCACCAGTTTTGATGCAAGTGACGCGACGAATGCAGACCTTGGTAATGGTGGAACCCCCGCACGATGTGCGTTTACGCGCTAGGGAAGTAGTCGACGATTCTCCTGAAAGAATCGCGAGAGCTAAGAAACTGATGCGTCGCAAATTAGTCGCGGGTGCCCGTAGTATCCACGATCTTACCGATAACTGGGATGAAATGATCTGTGATTATATTGACGTTTCTTTACTAGACGGATCTAACCTTAAATGCCTTAATTTCGAACTGCTGACGTTAAGCCTTATATCTTTATACTGTTCATCTATATTCATTTGAATTTTTAACATTCTGAAGATTATATTCTAAGAGGTTTTACGATTTTAATAAAGGCTTTTTGTGCATAAATCTGCTGTTTGATTTATTGTCTTCGTCTGTGAGAACTTGAATTTGCATTTCAAAAGAGATTGTTCGCTTTGTGAAGATGCTGACTACGAAACGTACTTAAAGGAAAGTGAATTGCAGGTCGAGTGGGAGTTTTCATACGTATTCGATCGCGACTACGTTCAACTACCATTTAGGAATTACTAATCTGAGCTGAGCTTTCTAGATCGCTTGCTTGCTTAAGTGCAGATGGCAAATCTCTGCGGAAATTAGGCGCTTACTGTGATGAGAATTCGGTCGGGAGTCAGGCTGGGTCGGTATTCAGTTTTGTTTACCTTAAAATGATATATATTAGTAAAACTTATAGCTTATCATACTGTACAATTATTCACTGTTTATATCATAACTGAATATAACGGAGGCAAGAATCGAGAAACGAGAAACGGAGAAAGAACAACCAAGCTGACCGTCAACTTAGAGATATTTAATGAATACTGTGACTAATTAATTGATACATCGATTAGTGCAACTTTGACAGTGGAATAGATTATTATTATTATTATAGATTATTATTAGAGATTATTGCGGCTTCCCACTACCAAGACAGAGAATTCTGATCAAAGAACAATTTAATTACTTAGATTGTATTTCAAAGCCTTACCGAACCTTACTTACCGAGCCTTACTTAAGTCAACCGAAATACCAAATATGGTATTTCGGTTGACTTAGATCTTAATACTGCGACTGTTAATGAAAGCTAACTAAAGCTAACTGTCACAAAGAGAGAATACAGTGCTAAATTGAATACAATAATGCCACATACCGGGTCTAATTATTGTGAATATAAACCATCCCAGGACCCACTCAAACACACAAATATTTATAGATTAGTTTATATTTTTATACCTAGATATATAAAAAAACGGTCAAGAGCGAGTCAGACTAGCCCACAAAGGGTGCCATACCACCACACAATGTAAATTATTTTAGTAAGTAACCGCTTCCTAATGGTATATACTGTATACGATGTAAGGGAACGATTCCATTTTATTCTATGTACGATACCAATTAACTCTTGCTACGTAACCTGTATCGTACAAAGAATACCGGTTCAGAATGCCCTCTACCGAGAACCATCATTTTTATACGACTGCCTGAAAAAAGGAGTATGTTTTTTTCAGGGTTCATGTATGTATGTATGTATGTATGTATGTATGTATGTATGTATGTGAGTTTGTATATTCCACCATAACCTCTATACGCCTGAACCGATTTTGATAAATGAGGTATCGTTAGAATCCCTAGCTTATTCCGGGTGACATAGGCTAGTAAATTTAAAAAAAAATTGATGTGGTGACCATGGTCCCGCATTAAAGACCAAAATTGAAAAAAAAAAATCGAAAATAAGATTAACTATATAATCATCATCTAGAAAATGATGAGTAGATTCCAAAAATATATAACACTATAGTTCAATATTTAGTGATTCACAAAAAAAAAACATTTAATAAAAAAGTGAATAAGATTCCAAAGGCTACATATGCAAATCGCTTCATATGGAGGTAAACTCCAAAAATAATATGGCAGGGCAGTCGTATTTTTTTATTCGTTAAATTAATTGCTGGTACTATCAGCTTTGTATAGTGTATATTGAAGGATACTTTCAGTATACAAAGTATATCTAATTAAAACCCCTGTTCTATATCATAAAAGTAGACATTAAACTCGACTTTACCATTCCAGCGACCACCACTCCATCAGCAAGCATCGCCGAAAGAGAACTCAAAGCTCTACTAGGCCATCGACAGCGCAAGGAAGTGCCCTCCTCACAACCACCCTCGAAAACCCACCTGCCCGCCACATTCCCCCCCGACGCGGTCAACCCCTCCATCAATGACGAGTGGCTGCATTTCATAGGTGCCAATAACGCAAGGAAACCCCCATCTATGTTGTATCTAACTGTGCTAGCTTTAATATACTTCTTACAATATTATAGATAGATATTTTATTTCGGGCCTTGTCACATTTGGTTGTGTCTAGAGTCCGGCTCACAAAAGAAGACACGTAGTGGCGGCGCTAGTGGTCGCATTTAAAACTCATAGAGTTACGACATGTCTTAGTGATACAGCAAAGTTTACAATATGACGATAATTTTGATTTTTGACAGATGAGAGACGTTTATCAATCAGGAGTACCATAAGTTAGTAAGACGTTTAAATATCCGTCAAAACTTATCTGAGCCAGTGGCCAAATTTGGAATTAACTTTTATGCCTGATTATTTTTGGTTTTTTATTTTAATATATAAAACAAATTTATAATAACAATAGCAAACAAATATTTTTATTTTAATATGTAAAACGAAGTCGGGTTTGTTTGAACACTTATAACGGCTATCTAGAACGGCTGAGCGAATTGGCACAGGAATAGATTATAGTCTGGAATAACACATAGGCTACTTTGTATATCGGAAAATTAGAGAGTTCCCGCGGGAACTAAAAAAAATGCCGACGAAATCGCGGGCATCCACAAATTTTTAACATAATTCACCAAAATTATCATTGCATATTTAACAAATCATAGTTCCAAAGTTAGAGACCCGGACTATAATTGCGGCTCGTCATTTCAAACGACTTACTTTAGTAAAATAGAAGGATGAAGGAGGAAGGCAGGTTTATGCCTACTCACGTGGCACTGCATCGGTCAAATTAACTTTATTTCTCGATAGAAGCGGCCTCTATCTTTGGAGCCTCCCTCTTTAGGGCCTCCTATACGAGAGTTGCATACTCATGGTCCGCCGGGCTTATCCGCCAACGCCTGTTACAAGTCACAACCTCAGATATTGCTCATTATATCCTATTAAAATGATTATAAACTAGCATACTTGACGACGTTCGTCCGCGTTATATAAGTTTTTTAATTTCCCACAAGATGTCCCTAATTTTTTGGGATAATATATATCCTATGACACTCACAAATATTGCGGCTTTCTATTGGTACCAGAATTTTCAAAATCGGTTCAGTAGATCCAGAGATTACCCCCTACAACGCCACAAACTCACAAATTTTACCTCTATAAAACATTAGTAATATTAGTATAGATGTGAAAGTTTGCATGTTTGGATGTTTGTTACCTACTCCTTCCCGCCACCATGACTGAAACGATTTGGCTGAGAGGAACGACAATGGAAACACCATGGAATGCTGAATCAACGAATATCAACTGCATAGCTTACGGCACCGAGGCAATGTCGCCTGCTTATTCGGTTATTTATCAGATATACCTGAGAGAGTGTGCTCAGGAACTTTTCAACCTTGTTCTTCATCACCGTTTTACCACAGGACAGCAAAAAACCGCCAGCGTTGGCAACCTTATGTAATTATTTCGTTGCCATCCAGTCTGCTCGAACGAAACGGTTTTTTTTTTAAATTTATTTATCAAGGTACAAATTTATTACACACAATAGATTAGTATACATTGAAAAAAACCACAGAGGTTTGACCTCAATGTATGAGCGTCTGCGCCTTGTAGTAAAAAAAAAATACAGAACTAAGTAAAAATAAAAATCATAACAAAACCCACAGTATAAGTAATAAAACTAAAGATAACATACAAAACAATTATTTTGAATTACCTACTAGACCAATCATTAAATTCATCACCGCAGGAGCCAAAGAAACGTCTCGTAGGTAACAAGTTAATTAAGCAGAAATCTGAGTGCAGGTTCATCATATGTTGCCCAAGAAAAATTCCTTTAGCTTCCGCTTCACATTCGGTTCTGCTTTACGTTCCTGATTCGATCCGTTAGGTTGTGGAATGCCCTTCCAGCGCATTTGTTCTTTGCCACGTACAAATTAATACCTTTTTTTTACCTTTAAGGCAAGAGTGAATAGGCACCTAGGCAAGCGCGCTCCAACCTAGACCTCATCATTGCTTTTTATTAACCCTTATCCACCTACCTCCTGTTTCCGTCCCTTAACCACCTACGTGCGGTCCTGGAGATTATTGATTCTAATTTGCAATCTATATCTAATAACAATGAAACATGAAAGTGAATCAAATACTTTATAATATTCTATATTTCTAGAGCTTTATTTAAGAATATCATTTATTACAAACTAGCTAATGCCCGCGACTTCGTCTGCGTGGATCGTTTTTTTGGTACCCGCGGGAACTCCTTAATTTTCCGGGATAAAAAGTAGCCTATGTGCTATTCTAGACTATAATCTATCACTGTTCCAAATTTCAGCCAGATCCGTTCTGCCGTTGGGGCCTCATTGAGTAACAAACATGCATATTGCATACATCCATACATCCAGACATCCATCCAAACTATCGCATTTATAATATTAGTATTAAGTATTATAAGATAAGATTAAAATCTCCAAACAAACTAGCAGTCTTTACAAAGCTACAGTACTGGCACAAAAAATAACTACTCATAAGAAAATGAGATCTGTAAAAGTACGAACTCTAAATTTCAACTTCTTTTTATTCATTCTTATAAATTGAGTAAACTAACTATAATTATATTAATAAAGAAAAATAACAACCTCGAATAAAAACTTCTACTAAATTGCAATCCCTCAACATTTACAACTTTTGGCGGCTTTACAATATATTTTTGATGCTTCCCCTTGAAGGTTATCCCTTTGAAGGTGAAAGGTGAAAATATTATTGTTATTTGTCTGAATACCGAGGAGGAAGAGTGAGAACCCCGAGATAAAGGGTTTTTCAAACTTACTTCGGGGTTCCCGACACAATTGTGAAACAACTAACATTATTAACAATAAATTTCCTTTTCATTTTCATTAATTCCTGCGGGAACTCCTCAATTTTCCAGGTTAAAAAGTAACCTATGTCCTTTCCCGGGACTATCTCTGTAACAAATTCATCAAAATTGTTTAAATAGACCCGTGAAAGCGTAGCAGACAGACAATATAGAGACAGACAGACAGACATACGGGCAGACAGACGCACTTTCGCATATACAATGTATAGAAGTATCATAGTAATAAAAAATCTTATTCCACGCGAATGGAGTCGGGACACGCGACAAGCGGGCTTCATATATTATCATCTAGTATCTATACTGTGAGTATAGTACTTTACTAACTCATTTTTTCGAGCTAGGTCACATTTGGGGAGCGCTGTGGGAGATCCCGGGTTCGATCCCCTGCAGGGTCAATTCGGGAATTTATAATTTCAGGATTTTCTCTGGTCTGGCTTGGTGGGAGGCTTCGGCCGTGGCTAGTTACCATCCTTCCGGTACGATGCCATGTTGAAACCGCGCGATTAGGGGTATGGATTAAATACAACTGCCATGCCCCTAACAGGTTAGCCCGCTACCATCTTAGACTGAACCATCACTTACCATCAGGTGAGATCGCAGTCAAGGGCCAACTTGTAATGGATACAAAAAATTAGGTCAGATTTTGCGCCTACAAAACTCATATAATACTGCAGTAGAACCGGGCTAGCTATGAATCGAAAAATTGGTTGAACATTTTCGAATAGCTATTGGATCTATTTTCTATTTCCAGACCTTTCAGCTCTCGTGTTTATTTCGGAACCAATATTTGAAATCCCGCGTGTATTCCACCTGCCAAGTACCGAGAAAGCTGCTACCTATTTTGGATGGAATCATTACTCCACTATTTTTAGCGGAAAACCAAATTTCCTTCCAATGTCATCACATTAATCAAAGCCAACCACATTCAGACCAAAGACATTTAAATTATTCACCCTAAATATATAAAAACAAAAGACTGACTGATTGATTGATTGATCTATCAACGCACAGCTCAAACCACTGGAGGGATCGGGCTGATATTTGGCATACAGCTGTTATATCGTAGGCATCCCCTAAAAAAGGAATTTTGAAAATTCAACCTTTAAAGGAGTAAATTAGGGATTTCAAATTTGTCTGTATCCGGACAGAACTGCTGGGATTTTTTGGGAAAAACACGACCGCTTTGCCATATTGGATTTTGTTCAAATTCCAATTTAGATTATTTATATTTTCGCCCTAAAGCCAGTATTACTCGGTATGATGTAAATTGTAAAGAGTTTAACGATACTCCATTCATCCAAATATGTCCAGGCATTTATAAGTTATCGTGGAATGAAGAAACTTACCTAAGTACATACATGAACTCTGAAGACATTACCACTCCTTTGTTTGGTCAGTCGTGTAAATATAGCACAACCAGTAATAACTGTATCAGCACACGCTAGCTGTTTAAAATTGGTAGAACATTCGAATATTGGATCCATGTGACTATGTCTATTTTGTCGACCTATCAGCTCTCGTTAATTTCTGAGCCTAACTTTATCTTCTGAACCTATAAAATATTTAAACTCCGTCAAACCGTCAAACCTTTCAAAAGATTTGTTCTTCCTTGATACTAAAAGCACTTAGCTATTTTTATCAGAAAGCGCAGCATTGGCTGACCGCTCACTAAGTGGACAGAGGATATTATTAAAAGAGACGCAAGGAGCCTACCACCGTGGCGTGTTTCTTTTTAAAAGGAAGGATGGAAGCTCCAATAAGATCTAAACATGATTTATTTTATCTATAACACAATTAATAAAGGAGATAATAACCCTACACTGCAAGAATTAACCGATTAACAGACACAAACAGATGTAGAAGAAAGAAGAACAGCCCTGAAAGTGTACCAGACAGTCGGACAGACAGACAGTCGGACAGACAGACAGTCGGGCAGACAGACAGACAGTCGGACAGACAGGCAGACGGCCAGACAGACAGACGCACTTTCGCATTTATAATATTAGTATGGATTCTTACAGTGGACCGACGCCTATACAAATTGCAGCCCAGGCTCTACGTTTACACCTTCGAAGGTATACCTACATCTGCAAACTAATAATTATGTTACATTGGAAGAATTTTGTATTACAAATTGTACCCGTTTGGGGATACGTCCTCCCTCCCTGTCACCCTTTCCGCTCTAGACGTCTCCGTCATCTGACTGAGTCATCAGATTGGTAAGAAAAAAATCTCTTTAACTGTGGTACAACTGTATCAGATGTAGAGAATAGCTCTATCATTATTATTTTTAATACCTAGTGTTCTTCTAGCGCTGGATAGAGGGCGCTAGAGTATACGCAAGTACCTACTTAAATAGTTAACAGTAGTTTCATCCTCGTGGGTTTATCCAGTGCTATATTATTTGTTACAACTTACAGTGCTTATTTTGAGATTAAATGCTTACTTTGTACCTATACAATGTTTTAAAGACACGAGCTATATGAATCCCCACAAGGCGGGCGGACTGACGGCGGAAGAGCGGCACTAGGACGTATCCTGTGGACATCCATGCATGAGACCTTCGTTCAGCAGTGGTCTATCAGTTGAGACAACAACAACCATGGAATTAGGAAACTGCTTATTACAAAGAAGACGACGAATGTACTCATGTGTTGGTAGAGTCCGTATTTATCAGCGCCATCTTTAAGAATGCACGCGTTTCCGTACGTGACCGTCAGATGTCGTCACCGGTTTGAGCGCAGTGGTTGTGGGATTGATTGGTGCGCGGGGAGGCGCGGCGGGAGGCGGTGCGGCACGCGAGCCGGCTTCAGTTGCGAGCGAACAACTCATTTTATTTATTCGCCGCGGCTCGCGCGGGCCGTTGGTCGCTCCAGAGTGTGCGGGGCCGGCGTAACCCGTCCGGTAGTCCGGTGTCGTTATCGAACCCCCAGTCGGTGTTGCAAGTGACTAGTATGAGTGACAGGGACAGGTCGTCGCCTTCCCTCACGGACACCCCGCTCAAGACGTACATCGGTCGTCACGACGACGACTACCCCCTTATAAACGGAAACGGTGAGTGTCAGGCTCGAGGAGTACGGCACCGGGTCGAAGGTACAGGAGGGCACTGGGTCGCAGCAAGCTACTCCAAGCTCGCTGTCAGTTCGCAGCCGTGCCGTTTTGCCGCAGTGTACACGCGGGTTCGATCGACCCGTCTTCCGTGCTCAAATGGACTAGATATACCTACACTCTACATCCTATATACCGAACTCTGCATTGAAGCACCCAACACAAACTATGTGGACAAAACCCTATTATACATTTCAAAATAATTAGTTACAGCAGTTAACTTGAGAACTTTAATTTCCTTGCAAAAAAAGTTCTACATTACGCGGGAGACTACAATGTAGAGCACAGAACACCGAAAATAGATAAGTTTTATTCGAATAAACTTTTACAAAGTGCTTGCAAATTGTCAAGTGAAATTGCGATTAGTTAGGAATTGCCTGGTTTCAGGAAAACCCCTATTGTAGTCGAGGAAATGAGTGTCAGTGCTCAGGAGCAAAAAATAAAAATCAATTCAGATAGCACCGTGCAGAGCCAGAAATGCGACCGGCACGCGATCTCGTAGCTATAATCTCGTTGGTCCAAACTTTGTGTGAACGAATTCCTAATCTTTTTCATTGACTGACTGACATGTTAATATTAAAGTAGCTTAAACTACTAGGTCTTAAAACCAGATCTTTTGCGTGAAAAGCTGTTCTTTTCAACGTAGAGCCTACTAAGAAAGACTCGGAAATTAAATAGAAGCCAGCACAGGTTACCAAGCTGGTTCTAAAAGATCTTTTGAAGTCAGAACATCAGGTGAAGTTCCTGGTACGACTCGGTTCTGTGCATGGACGTTTCCTGTCATGATTTTGGTGATTTACGAGAACACGGATGCGGGGTGAGTCGGCGCTGTGGTGCGGTCGGTAAGATACTCTGATATTGCGGATCGATACCTACACTGTGACCTTAGATCTTCGAAACGAAGACTTCCATCAGAAAAAAGGCTATAGATTGAGGCTAAACGAGACATGTGCCCTCACAAACTTTTCAGGTTAACGGGAAACGTTATGACAATGTCTCCATAGTTACTAAATGGTTGTAAGCTATGCCTGGTTTGATGTTAGCTAGAGGTCAAATATCGCAATCAGCGATTGGTGAACACTCTTTCGCTATTGGCTAAAATACATTGATGCACCAAGAATATCATAAATTAGATGATGCTCGTGACTTTGTCCGCGTGGACTAAGATTATTTGTTTCCCGTGGGAACTCTTTAATTTTAGATGATGCCCGCGTGGATTAATATTCCGGTTAAAAGTAGCCTACTTCCTTCCCCGGGATACAAACTATCCCTATCCCAAATTTCATCAATCGGTTGAACAGATGGGCCGTGAAAACATTCAGACACACCCCGTGACGACCTCCTTTTGACGACTTCCGTGGCGCAGCCAGTGTGTAGCGCTGTCTGTAGCGTCTTAACGTGTGGAGGTCCCGGGTTAGATCCCCGGCAGGGTCAATTTGGGAATTTATAGTTTCTGAATTTTCCCTGGTCTGACCTGGTGGGAGGCTTCGGACGTGGCTAGTTACCACCCTACCGGCAAAGACGTGCGGCCAAGAGATTTAGCGTTCCGGTACGATGCCGTGTAGAAACCGAATAGGGGTATGGGTTTAATATAACTGCCATGTCCCTAACAGGTTAGCCCGCTACCCTCTTAGACCGCCACTAATTAGCCACGACCGGTAATTAGCCACGACCGAATCCTCCTCATTTATTTTCCAAGGTTCTTTAACAAGTTTCTTTAAGGTTATTTTCTCCTTCATTGCAAATACCTAACATAATAATTTACAAGGACCTCGTGACTTTAAACGCTCGTAACTTGAATTAAGTCGGTGCATGTGGTTCGTTTAATTCTTTGGATAGAGATCAGATTTTGTTAGACAATGAAGCTTCTCCGTTACTAAAAAATATCCTTTTTTTACTGTTATTTGTATGAACACATACATACAAACATACATATATAATTTATCTTATATCCTTACGAGGTTATTAGGGAAATCGTAGATGATGATGGTGATTATGGTGAAGGTTACGAACTAACTATTACTCAGTCGGTGGTAGACAAAATAAATGTTTTCGAAAATGCAAACGTTTATCATTTGGAACTTCAAAATTAGTACATAAGTAATAAGGTTTAATAGAGGGAACATTTCGAGCTTTCCCAAAATTCAAAGCAAAAAAAAGTAATCTTTATTCGCGGATACAAGTACCAAAAGCAACAAAGTTTGAAAATAAAAATAATTGTAGAATGAGATTTTATCCCCAAAATGGTCTTCACTTAGCATGTGTTATATCTTTTAGGATACAGCGCTGGTCTTCCGTGAAGCCATACAACACACAGTAAAATTATTGACATAGGGCTAAACACAACATTAAATATATTAGTAAACATTCCTTAAAGCAAAAAGTTATATGCTATGGGAAAGACAGGATAAAACAAACTATTTTTGTATCCACAGAAAGTTTTTCAAATGTTTCTGATCGAAAAATAACACATACTTCTCCCAAGAATGTAAAACATCTCTTTCTTGTAATACCAATCATAATATTTATCAATGAGCCAGCTAAACTGTGAAAAGGTTACAAAAATATATATAGACTTGCCGTTTCTTTTCAGTGGGTACTGCAATCGCTTAAAGCAGTATTATTTCAAAATGAGAATTTTATATGACGTACCTTGACGTCACTAAAATAAAGATTATTATTCTAAAACACAAACGTCAACAATTTTAAAACGATACGGCTATAGGCGATGGTAGTATTAGACCAGATACAAGTACTTTTCGAACGGGTACAGTCCGAATCAAACTTTATGACTTATCGTGCGTTTTGAATTTCGATGCGCAGAGTACAATATTAGGTATCAGCGGGACAGTTTCGGTTGACTATACTTGCGCGAATCTACACTCGCGACTAACTTCCGAGACGTCATAAAGTTTAAATCAGACTGTAGAAGAGTTTTGAAAATCCATTTTGGTGTCCACAGCTTCATCTCATTCATCGACGAGCTCCAACTTTTTGACAAGCGCCTTAGAGCCTAGCATGTTATCTAGTCTGTACTAAATTAATTCATCAAAAAGTTGGTAGAATTTTGTAGGTAGAACCCGATTGCAGTGCCCTACCTGGTCGAACTATGAATTTAAGTAAACCATCCTGGTGCCCACACAAATACACATAAAAAATTCCATCAAATTCAGTTTCTGAGTTTTAGCGAGACAAACGAACAACAATTCATTTTCATTATAAGAAGGCAGATTGGAAAGCAAACTATAGATGGGACAGTCACTGTCATAATAACAATATTGGTACTTGGGAGTTCATTATCTCGAGATAGAGACAAGTCGACTTGAAACTCCACGGTGCTCCAAGGGAGTTATAACTATGTTGTGAGTTAGTGTGACCTTGTATAAACTCTCTCTCTACAATCACAATAAACACCGACGCTAGCAAAATTCGTCAAAACGGTTGACGAAAATGTGTATGGGATAGTAACTATGAGACACACACACTTTCGCAATTATAGTATTAGTTGGAGTTCTCTAACAGTTCGAAACTCGAATTCCTAGCGAGTTTATAACATTAGTGTGTAGTTTATTAGACGCTCGTTGGACGTAGGGCTCTCTCCAAGGTAGCCAGTCATCACAATAGACAGCCGCTGGCAAAGGCCGGCGCGCTCTGGATGAGCACATAAATAATCCACCGAATAGTTTAGTTCAGACTCGACACCAATATAGATATATTTAGCCGAGCTTCCGCTACTATTTGAATATTTCAATGTGCTTCTGACATACCAAGGAAACCTATGTACACAGGCGTAACTGTGCCGATTGTAATCCGTATTCTCTTGGGCAGAAGTATGACAATTTTGAGAAGAACAAATCTTTGTTTTTGGTGCAGATGTTAGTCGAGGTCCATACCTATTTTGAGTATAAAAGCCTGGGAGACACAAAAACTACGCGTCGGGTGCGAGGGAATGGTTTAAAATGTAACTCCTTGCGCTTGAAAAACCATACTAAATAATATATCTTACTATTAAAACTATAAAATCGAATTACAAAACTTATTTTACGCAGACAAAATCGCGGGTGTCAGCTAGTAAATATTATAACCTAAAAATTATGAACTTTCGGTAGGTAAATATCGCACTGTGAACCGTAATTTCTCTTTGGAGCCTTCAACGTTGGCTGCATTTCTTTATTTTTAGGAAATCTCTTCACTTTATAATATTAGTTTAGATTAGATTAAAAAGATTTATTTTTAAAAGTATCGCACACTAGAAATATAAGTTTACAGCTTTGACAATTTAGGTATAACTTACAGCAAAATATAATATTACAAGATACATTTAGATCTAAATTAAAACTAAAAACTAAACATTAAAAAATAATCCCTAATTAAGGATCTATCATCTTCACCCCATGACTCCAGGGTTTCAACACCAAAAGACACGAAAATTTTATAATTTTTTTTGGATGTTTTTTGATATTTTGCATTTGCTTTTCTATATTAGACTGTTACCTGATACGAGAAACTGTTCGGTTCTATTGTTCAGCCCGGAATTAATATAGCCAGAATCCTTACCATTATTCCACGAAATGATTTTGTACAGTAATTAGGCTAGGCAGATTAGCTATGAACTTAAATCGTAACAATTACAATAAAAAGAGAAATACAAGAGTACTTCATAAACGAGAGAATTCAAAATTGAACATTATTTAAAGCATTCTAGTACCAAAATCTATATTTATTCTAAGAATTCTTGTTGAAAATTAGAAAATCCGTGGTAAATACGTTGGTTGTTTTCGTAAGTCTGACATTCCAAGGAAATCAACGCATGCAGCTGTGTCGCTTAAATGAATGGATTATTTATTACCAATTGAATATTGCAATACAGTTATTATTAAACCTAGTCTATATTGTAAAAGCGAAAGTGCCTGTCTGTCTATAGCGTCTAACGCGATGATTAGCATTTTTTTTGCATCTCAGTTAACTTTGTTTTTCTGCTTCACTATGTGATATATATCGCAATTCGCAGAATACTTAATATATTAGTTCCTTGCCTATTTGTTCTTTTTTTAACCATTTATTGAAAACAATATAATGGATCTTAAAGCTAGCTAAGCTAACCTAATTACTATATCAATCATGCCTGGGTTGAAACATGCAGATGAAGAATGCTGGCTGCATTTCCGCTTCGGACAGCCAGGTTGATCCTTTGCACAAAAAAATGAGCCAGCCCTTCTGTCTAGATGAAGCAAATAATCGCAGTGAAATATTATTATTATTATTAAACTCTTTATTTGTACCACACATGACAAAAGTAAATTACAGAAAACATAAAATAACACAAAGAAGTACAAAGGGCGGCCTTATTGCTAAGTAGCAATTTCTTCCAGGCAACCTTATTAGGAGAACACAAGGAAACCAGGCTGTAGGTGGCGCCCAATTATACTAATACTACATACAAAAAACTACATAACAATACAAAATATATAAATAAATATATATAAATATCTCGCACGGCAAGCGGAACAAATATCTATCTCTATAAGAAAGGCATACTTCCGCCGCTTATTGGTTTCAGTCTTTTCTGCTGCGGTTCCCGGCATTGAAGCTGTCTCCCTAATATGACTCGGGGCCAATGTGTCTACGCATGTTGCGTCCCACATTTGCGCCCGTCCCCGTTCCTAGGGAACCAGCGTCAATCCATCAGGTCTCTTGCCATCATCCCGACTAAACCCTGCCGGCTCAATGAGCGCAGGAATATCTATGGTAGCAAGAGCCCTTTTGATCGTATCATTGAGAGAGCTATGCCAAAAAAGCCTACCAGTGCTCCTTGGGCAAGAGAGTCCGTGAACTCCATATTTATCAACCTCTTTACCACACGGACATGTAGTTAATACTTAACTACTTACTTTTTACTGTTTATTACAAAAATGGACATATATTTTAATCATTTTTAACGATAGAGTTGTAACCTCGTTTAGCAATTGCAAATATTCGTTAAGAAAAAAGTAAATTCTTTCATTTATGCCAGATTTTAGTGTAGAAATTTGTCCAACAAGCTTGCGTGCCTAGGTCTGAGAAAGCGAAGGATTTTATAATAGAATCTCGAGCGCAGCGAGCCTAAAAAGGCCTCGGCTGGCGCCTCATCCTTTTAAAATCACTTGGCAAGTCCTCGACTTCTGTGTACTATAAAATTCAGTTGGAAGATTGCACCTGAACAAACCCACAAAGTAAAAGGATTGCAAGTTAAATAAAAGCTTGTAGAAATATTATGGATTGTATCTTACTTGTTACTATCTAACCTAATATCTACCTTCGAGCTATTTACATTTAGCTAAATTATTTGGAAATTCGGCGGGCTTTTGCGAAGCGATTTGCTTCCTCGTTTCTAATTCGAACCGCTAGGATATGGAATGCCCTTCCGGCTTCCGTTTTCCCCTTCGCTTTTAATATAGGTACCTTAACATCAAGAGTGAATAGGCATTTTCTAGGCTTCGCTCCACCTTAGGCTTCATCACCACTTGCAAGCAAGTCTGAATGCAGCCAAGCTCTAGCCTATATAAGTGTATATACTCGTATTTATACTTTATTAATATAAAGTTTGTGGGTTTCTGACGTTGTAGGGGGTAAACTCTGGATCTACTAAACCGATTTTGAAAATTCTGGCACCAATAGAAAGCCACATTATTTGTGAGTGTCATAGGCTATATATTATGCCGAAAAATTAGGGAGTTCCCGTGGGAATTCAAAAACATATTTCACGGGAACGAAGTCGCGGGCAAGTCTGCTACAGTTTCGCAATCTTACGCTGACGTACTCGTATATTAAAAAAGGATGCCTTATCAAAGAGATTCAGAATAATATTTTATCAAAGAGAATTTTTTAATTAATTCTATTTTCTGAATGAATAAGCTCCCGCTCTGTGAAGAAGCGAGTTGGCATTCCATTAAATGTTCTTTCGCTGCATAGCAGAAACCTGTCGCTTCTGGAATACGAAGTTTAATAAGCTTTTTATCACAATATGCAGATTCCTTTTTCTATGCTTTTTATGTACGTACCGTCGAGTAAGCATAAATTATCCCTCTACATTTCTCTACATATATTAGTGCTCCAAAGTTTTTTTCACTTTCTTTATAAGCATGATAAAATATTGCATAAGATGTGACGGAGTTTCTGAACGTTTCCTGAGAATGAAAAGAGAGAATTATGATCTAAATTCAAAATTCTTTTTCTCACTGATTGAATAAAAACGTCTTTTACTTGCTGGATTTAAGCTGCAAAGGCGTGCTTTTCGAATTGCACCTTAGCTAAGGCCTAATTTACGGATTTAACATTAATTGACGGATGTACGTCACTTTTTTAGCTGATATTTGTCTTAATATGTCACCGTAATCTTACGGTAACATAATATATTAAGACAAATATCGGCTAAAAAAAGTGAAAAACGTCAGATTGCAATGCTTTTTTTATGTAGGTACCTATGTTTTTCTAAGAACGTACGCCGAAGCCTCCAAACGTACAAAAGGCAAAAAAATAAAAATGCATGATTGTGTACCATAAATCAGCCAAAAACAGCAATTTAAAGCAAGTAGTGATCTTCAAAGTAATAAATAATCGTCGAGTTTATCGGGAACATTTATTATCTTTGAAGTCGATCCAATATTGTCTCAATGAAAATCCGTCAATCGAATAAAAGTAAACTACAGTCAGTGAATAGCGTTCACAAAGTTTTATGCCCCTTTTTCTGGTATATTCCGCGATACAGGATGACATGAATATTTGAAGTAAATACTTTTCGTGCAACGATTTCATAGTTATTTGTGTTACATGGGGCCAAAGAAAGTTTTTGTTCCTGTTGTTGAATTCAGAGCGAAGTGAAGGATTATAAAGTAGAATCCTGAGCGTAGCGAGGGATTCAATTTGGCCAGGCCAGAAAAAATTTGGCCCCGAGTGACACACACTATTTTTCATCATTACGTATGAGAAAAAGCTAGGAGTATCAACGTACTATGTATGGACATTACCTATACGTTTAAGCACCAATCAGAAGCACGAACGCGGACCAATCAGAACAGAGAAATGAAAAGTCCCATGGGCCCAAAAATTACATTTTGCTCCCGCTATCGTCTGAAGCCAATATTCGTTTTTCGAATAGGTATGATGAAAAATACGTTTTGTATTTTCCATTGTTTATTTCTACAACACCAGTATAAATTTAGAAGTCTATTTCAGATTTATGTCGTCAGTAACATGGTAGCCATTTTCCTACGTGAGCGACGAATGCACAATGCGACTAGACACGACTCTATTAAACAGCAGCTGATCCTTCACGTGGCCTACGTTGTCGCGTAGACAAGTTTGTCATTTTCTATGGCGTCGTATGGTGTCGCGTCGCTTCTGGCGCTCACCTAGGACAACGGGTGACCCTTCACGTGGCCTAAATTGTCACGTATAGACAAGTTTGTCATTTTCTATGGCGTCGCATGGCGTCGCATCGCTTCTGTCGCTCACCTAGGACAACGGGTGACCCTTCACGTGGCCTAAATTGTCACGTATAGACAAGTTTGTCATTTTCTATGGCGTCGCATGGCGTCGCATCGCTTCTGTCGCTCACCTAGGACAACGGGTGACCCTTCACGTGGCCTAAATTGTCACGTATAGACAAGTTTGTCATTTTCTATGGCGTCGCATGGCGTCGCATCGCTTCTGTCGCTCACCTAGGACAACGGGTGACCCTTCACGTGGCCTAAATTGTCACGTATAGACAAGTTTGTCATTTTCTATGGCGTCGTATGGTGTCGCGTCGCTTCTGTCGCTCACCTAGGACAACGGGTGACCCTTCACGTGGCCTAACTTGTCGCGTAGACAAGTTTGTCATTTTCTGTGGAGTCGTCGCGTCGCGTTACGTCGCGACTCGCGTCGCTTTCGTCGCTCACCTAGTAATACACGGTCTCGCGGGTAATTATTTTGTCCATACTAAATCACAGAATACCATATATATTAACGTTTAAGTAGTTATAAATGCGTAAGTTATTGATTTTCACCTTCTCACTGCTTAATCCCTGTAGCGATCTTGGTGTAATTTATCACAGAGATAGCTCGCGTCCAGGAGTTTTACTTACTTACAAAATTAATCACAGCCGTAGTATTTCGTTTGTGTATTAATGTCATCTTTGTTATCTGATAAGATGTGTTGAAGTCAAGCAGGCATACCTCGATATGATACTAACGTATATAATAACTAAAGTAATAATAGTCGGTTATACCAACTTCTAACAGACTATGATTACTTAAGTCAAACAGGACGTGCTGCGGAAACTGTACGGCAGGACGCCCCCGTCACGAGAGCTTATTTAATTACCTTCTATAAACTATAAAGGTAAGGCTATTAACGCTATAAAGCAGCTTCTATAATCCACTTTTGCTATAGGAAGTAGTAAAATGATGTGGAGATTTAGCAGCTACATGCTTTATTATTTATTTTAAGCTTTAAATCAAATCCAAGCAGTCTTGCATGATTACAAAACAAAAGCGGATTCATTGTTTTGTATGGGTTTAATTTTGTAATGTACCTAAAATAACTATCAAAAGACCAAAGGATCTAGATATTTGGCTAAAATAATACGAATTGCCATATTATAGTTATTTAACGTTGACACTATACGAAAGACCGGACTGATACAAACGTACAACTATACATACGTCGTATAAAATCGTTAAGTCAACACTCCACATAGCGTTGATCTTGAGGATAACATAGTAAATCTTAAGTTTTCCTAATTTCCGCTTTCACTGTGATAATATAATGTTAAAATACATTAGTTAAAAAGACAATTGAACCGTTTCGTCACGCGTTCTGTTTGCTACAGTCTTTATAATTTGTTGAACGATTATACCTACGTACCATTATTATTAATTACATACTGCGCAAAGCGATAATTTTATTGCGTATTGTAATCAGTCGTTTTTTCTTGCTTTATTTGCATTTCAATAACATTAATTTGGCGTAGTGGCTTTATAATCAAACAATCAAGAAAGTAAATTACTGACTACCAGAATTCAGATACGAGTGCGTAAATAAAACAATGCAATGATTTCCATATTTGCGGGAGGAAAATTTTATTAAAACTTTTTACTTACTCATAAAGCCAGCTCACCGTGAGTTGTGACGAGTAAAAATCCACAGAAAAACCATTCATAGATAACAGCACACAAGTACAAATCCACAGAAAATATATTAATAGTTGAAACTGCTTTTTATTATTAGCCTTTATTAACAATCTTTCATTTCATACACATTCAAATGTATGAAATTACACTTAAATCTAAGACACCGGTAATATTCGATTGTTTTGCCCATCAGCATAGGCCTCCCCCAGGTTGTCCCATGTTTTACGGTCATGCGTTTTCCTCCTCCATAAAATTTCTGCTGTGGCCCGTAGGTCCATCTTCCAACCTTATAAATGGCCTCCCCCTTTTCGTCTTGTCCTTTTGTGGATACCACTCTTCTTTGACTTGTTAGGAGTTTTAAAAAACACTAAATAAAATGATTACAAATAGGTATACTACTCTGTCTCTCTACATTTATACTCGAGGGACAGAGCTTTCGCTAACGCTTTCCTGTCACGTATGTTTTTCCAGGCCAGGACCCAGTGGCGTGCAGTCCATAGAGGAGTAAAACCACCGCTTCCCCAAATGGGCTCAATTTTCATGAAAACAGCTGTTAAATAGGTATTATTACTACCTAATGCCTACCCTAGCTTCAAAACTGCCAAAAAGAACAATGTTCTAAAAATTACAAATATAGCAAAGATCGGCTTACTCTAAACTCACGATCACGGTTCGAACGCGAGTGAGTAGCCTCCGAGTTTTGAAGACCTCCGTGGCGCAGTGTGTAGCGCTGTTGTCTTAACGTGCGGAGGTCTCGGATTCGATCCCCGGCGGGGTCAATTGTCAATTTTGGAATATATAATTTTTGAATTTTCCCTGCTCTGGCCTGGTGGGAGTCTTCGGCCGTGGCTAGTTACCACCCTACCGACAAAGACGTGCCGCCAAGCGATTTAGAGTTCACGTACGATGCCAAATAGGGGTATGTGTTTAATATAACTGCCATGCCCCTAACAGGTTAGCCCGCTACCATCTTAGGCTGCATCATCACTTACCATCAGGTGAGATCGCAGTCAAGGGCTAACTTGTAGCGGATTAAAAAAAAGCCGGCTTAACAAATTGTGTTTAGTGGAATATTGTACTCGTTGTGTTCATTACTGAGTCTGAAAGCCGATTTCGTACTTTCAACAAAACAAACAACAACAAAACAACAAACTACTAATTTAATTTCTTTTTAATACTCCTTTTACAACCAGCGATTAAAGGATTAGGTAATCTTTATATTATAAATGCGAAAGTTTGAATTATATGGATAGATGTTGGTTACTCAATGACGCCAGAACGGCTGAACGGATCTGGATGTTTGGCACAGCGACAGATTATAGTCTAGAATAACACGTAGGCTATTTTTAATCCCGGAAAATTAAAGAGCCTATGTCCTTCCCCGGGATGCAACCTACCTCTGCACCAAATGTCGTCAAATCGGATAAAAAGATGGACGGGGAAAGCGTAGCAAATATACAGACACACTTTCACATTTATATTTCAGCCTTTTAGGTTTGAAATTGCGGAAGTTACTCGCAATTACAAGTGGACACTAATTCGTATGCCACAGGACACTTGTATCAAAACGAGTGTTAATAGTTTGCAGAGGCAAATTTACCGGCAAATTATCACGGTTTTGTCAGTAACTCGATAATGCGAGCAAGCAATGGGATGGGGTATTTAACTGCAACGCCAAGGGTGTCATGGTTCACCCCTTTACTTTTTTGTAGGAGGGGAAAATCCTCATACACATCCGACTCCGAATTGGATAGTGCCGGACTCCTACCGACCGCCTCGTTGGTCTTGCGGTTAGCGTAGTCGACTGCGGATCGCGAGGTCCTGGGTTCGATTCCCGGTCGGGCATAAAAATTGTTAGACAACATCAAGAAATTCTCAGCGCCAGCCCATAGTTGGAAGTTGGCGGTGTTTCACCCCCGTGCCTCGGAGAGCACGTTAAGCCGTCGGTCCCGGTTATTATCACTAACATGATCATAGTCGTTAAAGCCTACCAACCCCTGCATTGGAGCAACGTGGTGGGTCTAAGCTCCTAATTCCCTTTCTCCTATGAGAGTGGAGGCCTGTGCCCAGCAGTGGGACGTTAATAGGCTTTAGTGGTGGGACTCCTACCGGCTAAAAACTCCCCCTTTCTGTAAGCAGTGATATCTCCGCCTTAAAGGCCTACCATTACTGCCACAGCCTGTCTAAGCACCTGACACTTAAACAAAACACAGGCCCAGTTGTTTCAAACCAAACAGAGGCCCAGTTGTCTTATAATCTAGAAAATTGTAAAAAATTGAGAGCTTAAACGTTTTACTTGAACTGTTTAGGAAGTTCTAACGCGTGCTTTTTGACATACAGGCATCTATGAACTCTTTAACACTCCGAATAAAACAGGGAGCTTATGACGTAACAATGATTGTGTTCATTGTAACGAACTTAATCTGTGTTTGGCTTCTCTCGTTCGCACTTGGCAAAAATCTAATGTCACAGCATGGCTAACATTAATTCAGCCATAATTTTCCATAAAAAGTTGGCTATTATAATTTTACATTGCTTTGTTTGGCAAATTAACAACTTAAATCCTTACAAAGTCAGTTGAAAAGTTAAATGAAAAGAAACATTCAAAGAAAACATTCTTCCTCTGATGAATGAAAGAAATAAACCTTTATTTGGGAGCTTGAGGTTACAAGAAAAGGTTTCGTTTTTTTCCACTTCTATTCACTGGTCTGTTGCTTCGGCCGTGGCATGGTACCACCCTACCGGCAACGATGAACCACCAAGCGATTAAGCTTCCGGTACGATGCCGTGTAGAAAACGATTAATAATAAATAATTCTTTATTAAGGTAAAAACTAAAAAAATACAAAAAAAGAAAATTAAATGAAATTAAAATAGATAAAATAAAATAATATAAAATAAAATAATAAGACTGTACACAACAGGTCGATTAGGATTAGGGGTATGAGTTTAATATATCTGCCGCATCAGCATCATCGCCTTTAAGTAAGATAGCAGTCAAGGGCTAACTCGTTTAAAATTTTATGTTGTTAAAAAGTTGTTTAAAAGTAAAATTCTAGCTACCATAGTGCAGCTCATAATTAATTGGCTTTACATATAAATTTAAAAGTAAACCACTATGAAATTAATTGCCAAACAATTTCATATATTGGCTGACAGAACACGTTTTATTGCAAACGAAAACGTTAATATTTTGTCTGCAAGTTAAATGATAGCCATAAAAATACTTGCCCTAGAAGCGAATTGTAGTTTCTACAACGTCGGGCAACGCTCCTGTCGAGGCATTGCAGTGAGATATGGCCATTTTACCTACACTGATAGCCACTAGGACGCAAACACGTATTTCCTCCTTTGTTTATTCTTTGTGTTTGCTATGTTTACGTACACTGTATGGGGAAGGAAAAGCTATGAAATAAATATTGAACGTTACTTTGTAGTAATGTTTTAATATAATTTTTTAAATCCTTTTAATATAATGTATGGATAGATGGATGTTTGTTACTTAATCAACAAACAACGGACGAACGAACGGTTCTGGATGCAATTTGGCACAGAGATAGATTATAATTCATAATTCGTTTATTGTCCAGAACATGGTACATTATAATATACTTACTTATTACAGATGTTACAATAAATACATAGTAGGTTCTGCATGTTCTACCGTAACCGGTGTACAATTATCAAGTTAGCTATTTCATTATTATAAATTAGTTGTGAGCCCAGATTAATGATTAAATAATTCTTACAGTCAAACAATAAATAAAAATCAATATAAAAGGACAACAAAAATATTTAAGTCTTCTAATTAAATTATTTTATCTTAATCATAAAAGAATTAAATTCCCTGTATACAATTTTCATAATAATAATATTGTGAATATTGTGTATATGGTGAATGTCAATGGATGTAATATATTTTTATTCAATTCATTAATTATTTAAATTTGAAAAATTGTTTAAGGTCATAAAAGTTATTCATGTTAAGCCATTGGAATAACTTAGTTTTAAATCTTTTTAACGGTAATAACTTGACACTACTGGGGATTTTGTTAAATATTTTTATACTCATCTTATCACAGTTTTTTTAAGAAATACTGAGTTTTAGGAATATAATATAAAATCAAACGGTCTGTGTTTCTAGAACTACGAATATGAGTATAGTATGTATTGCTTGCAACTGTAAACATTTGTCAAAATTTGACGTTTGACAAAATTTTTGACAAAACAGATTTCAAATATGTATAAACATGGAAGCGGCAATAATTTTAATTTTTTTAATAATGGTCGGCAACTGTCTAGAGGGGCAGCACCACACGTAGCCCGAATACATTTTTTTTGCGCAATGAAAGCCCTATTGACATCAGTGCAATAACACTGATGTCAATAGGGCAATGGCCCCAAAAGATCACTCCATATCTGAGAACCGACACAACATAAGTGTGATACACCAAAATTACAGTTTTGAAATCTACTATTCTACTATAGTCTGGAATAACAAAAAGACTAAGTGTGCTTTCATTGTTCATCTTTCATTCACGCCGCAACTGATCAACGTGATTTTATGCCAGACACCTGTGTCCTTATCATGTCAAAATTATTGCTACAGTGTTACGATGCAATGACCTCTGATTGGCTAGCACTCTTCTGCTATTGGCCAAAATACATTGTCGCAGACAGAACACCATAAATTCAGCCAATCACAAAAATTATTAAGGCACGTACATGATACATGAATTCCTTAATTTTGCGTTTTTTTTAAGTAGCCTTCCCCGGGATACGAACTTTAAACCAAATTTCATGAAAATCGATTAAACAGGTAAGCCATGAAAGCATAGCAGCCGGACATACTTTCGCATTTATAATATTAGTGTGGATATGGATAAGAATTGCCTACATGTGTGACTTCCTTCCAAAAAATATTTCTAAGGATGCCCATTACTGGCCCGTCTCCTCTCAATTGGCAAACTAGATCGTTTGGCTGTCTCCAGCTAAAACTGGTATACTCAAAGTACGTGCCGGTTACCTTAACAATTGACGGTGTGGTCCCAGACGCTAACAAAATAAAACCGGATAACTCCGTTTGAACTTCGAAATAACAGGTTTATTTCGGGAATTCCTTGCCGTTTCTCAGGCATTTTTAACCAGCGGTAGAGATTTTGTGGGACGAGTGGCCTAGTTGCGACAGCGCATATCAATCGATTGCGATTGTCAAGCAACGTTGACCCAAGTCGGTGACCGAATTTGGCCTTTTCGTTGCCTCCGTTTCCCTCTCTCCTATGAGAGTGGAGGCCTGTGCCCAGCAGTGGGACGTTAATGGGCTGTAGTGGTTGCCTCCGTGCTCCGTTAACTGCCTCGTTGCTCTAGTGGTTCGCATGGTCGACTGCGGCCGACGAGGTCCTGGGTTCGAGTCCCGGGTCGGGCCTTAATATTGGGTTTTTCTGACTAGAAATTCTAAGTACTAGCCCGGAGTTAGGAAGTTGGCGGTGTTTCACCCCCGTGCCTCGGAGAGCACGTTAAGCCGTCGGTCCCGGTTATTATCACTAACATGATAATAGTCGTTAAAGCCCACCAACCCGCATTGGAGCAGCGTGATGGGGCTAAGCTCTAATTCCCTCTCTCTAATGAGAGTGGAGGCCTGTGCCCAGCAGTGGGACGTTAATGGGCTGTAGTGGTGGTGGTTGCCTCCGTGCCTCGGAGAGCACGTTGAGTCGTTGGTCCCGGTTGTTATCACTAACATCTGATAATAATCTGTAGAAGCCTAAGAGTTTAAATAGTTATTTTTATCATCTACAATAGTTACCCCTAGTCGGTTTCTACACGGCATCGTACCGAAACACCAAATCGCTTAACGGCACCTCTTTTCCGGTAGGGTGGTAACTAACCACGGCCAGAAAATTCAGAAATTATAAATTCACAAATTGACCCTGCCGAGAATCAAACTAGGGATCTCAACAGCGCTCAGCACTGCGCCATTGAAATAGTCAAACTAATACTTCGACCTAATGTGATCCTCCTAAAATGTGTTCAAATTACCTATTATACTAACTTGAATTGGCAGCTATTTACTATGGCTACTGCACTGAAATAGAAACTAAAATTCTACATCAATGGGCTACTGTGACAAATTTCAAATCAGTCGGCTTTGTTATTCCTGAAATACTGTGACAGACAGACTAACAAAAGGACTTACTAAAGAAAATATTATGTGTGTATCTATGAATTCCTTTTTACCAAAGACGAATAGATACTAGATCTATGAAAAAAAAATTGTCAGTCAATGGGTACTGTCGATAGAAGGGAAAACTAATATTAAATTAAAAATAATTGGTAGTCATAGGGACTGCCGATTAAAAAGAAAACGAATATTTAAATTTTTTCCAATTATTTAATTATTGTTTTCTAATTTGAAAAAATAAAACTAAATGATAATAAAGCTAATAAAAATATTTAAAATATAAACCTTAAAACTATGGCATTAAAGGTTTAATTACGAATGTACGGTATAAATATTTATACCTTTTGTCTTCGTAACAACGCGAATGTCATGTCATGAGCATGTCGGTCACGCGAATCCACATTTTTACCCCCTACCAAAAAGTGCTCAAAGCGGCTAAAGAAGTTTTCACTTCAACAAACAAGGCAACAACAACAACTAAACAGGCATAAAAATATGTTTCAATTTTGGCCACCGGGCCAGATAAGTTTGTGTCCCACAAAGTCGTCTTACCGTTTATTAAGCAAGTTTATTAATATTTAAAATGTTTACTTGTATACTTACTAAAGGCATAGCCTTAAACTTGCACATTATAAGAAAATGTCTTGTGTCTTATAAGTCACATCTCATATTTTGTATGCGCGTGTCTGATAAGACACAAGAAAATATATCTTGTAATATGTATGGTCTCATACAACAACCATTGCGACAGAATTTCTAGACACAAGAAATTTTCATGTAATGCACAATAAGCCTAAGGCTATGCCTTAGGGATGTGCCTTAGTAAGTACAAGTAAACATTTTAAATAGTAATAAACTTGCCTAGTATTTTAAAAAAAATTGTACGGAAACTTTGGTATTGAAACGAAAAGTTTCGTCGACACTGTAACCAAGGAGGGCCAACTCTGCATTTATTTTTTCTAGGTCAATCGGTTTGAGCAGCGGATTGATAAGTGTAATCAGTCATATATGTAGAGATAACTGAGTTTGATATAGATAACGATATGTACAGGGACAGACACGTCGCGGGAACTACGTGGTTTCCTAGACTCACGCCACACAGGCATACAAAATATCAAAACCTTACTACTTAAAAATTTACCGTAGTTACTAATTATAATATTAACAAAATATTCATAGAAATGTACTTAATCTTCATAATTAACATAGAATTACTCAGAGAAAACTCTTTACTATTCCTGATTAAAACTTAAAAAATAAAGATTTTAATACATTCTTTGGAAAATATTTCGATCGAGAAAATTGTAGCCAATCGTATTTCTGTTACAAAATAAATTTAGTTTAGAGATAAAAAAGCACATAAGAAAGCAGTTAAGAATCATAATTGCAGATGTATTTTTTAAATAAAAATCTTCCAATATCTCTCTTCCTCTCTCTCTATTCCAGAAGGCCTCCGGGCCTCATATTAAATCGAGTCGTAGAAGGTATTTAAAACAATGCAAAATAAAATATATAGTTAAAGAATACTATCTTTTTCCACATTTTATTTGGAATAGAACTGAAAATATATTCAAATTCAAATGTGTTTTATTCAAATATAATTTTGTAAGTGCTTTTGAATCTTCGAGTGCATCTACCGCTGTTTCATACAGAGAAACGCCAGCAAGAAGCAAAGTTTAAGCAGATCTAAAACTATTAACTTATCGACATAATACAGATAAATAGATCGATTAAATATTATTTTCGATTTGGGGCGTTAATATTATGACTGAATTTATGTTAAATCCGACAACGAGGTGTGATGTTACAAATAATTTCAATTTTGCTGATAAGACAAATGTAAGATAACATGCCTAAACTGTGACGTAGGAAGTCCATAGAGCTAAGCAGCTCTACGGTAGCTCTGTCCTTCCTTCACACATGCTTCAGGGGTAATACTACCATCCTTTAAAGCAGTATTACTTCAAAATGACAGTGTGTCACGTACCTTGAGTCCCTAATTTATAGATTATAATAATTCTAAAACATACAAACAACAATATTAAAACAATACAGATTTATCGACGATATTAAGTCTCTTGAGTAGCATTTCTGTCATCATAATTTATTGTATTTGCGAGTTAGGATTTAAAATTTCTAAAAAGTCTCTGGTCTATTGTGAGGGGCTTCGGACTTGGCTAGTTACCAACCTTGTTGCAAAGTCTCCAAGTAATTTGCTTAGACTGCATAATCAGTTACCTTCCAGCAGGCACATCAATACTGCCATCGCTCCAAGCATTATTGCTTTAATATTGTTGACGCTCTTGTTTCAGAATTATAATCCTTGTTTATGGGACGTCATAATACTTTTTTAGCCACAGTGTAAGTACAGGTAGTAAGGCCAAGGTTCGGAAAGAACCCACAACAAACAGCCGGGATTTTCGTTCAGTCGATATTAGTCTTAACGCGTTGTATAGGTTCTTATCAACCGCGTAATAGGCGCAGCATCGAATAGAAATGATAACAAAGTTATATATCAGACCGGTTCTGCGCGTGACCCGACCTCGGCGCTCTAAATTTAGCGTCCACCTATTAAATCGGCGCTATTTTGTAAACAATTATCTATGATAAACTAAAAATTAAGTGCTATGATTTTCTGCTTTGAATACTGTGAAAGAAATACCACTGTTCTGAGGTCTGTCAATTTAAATTATCTACTTCGGAGATTGTGTGTGAAATATAAATGTAGAATCGCAACTCGCTTACCCACAACGCGTAGTTTAATTTATTTATGGAATATCAGCTGTTACTTTTTATTTCGATTGTACACATTCTCCATGATAAACTAAACATGAAGTGCTATCTTTCCTGCTGGGAATACTGTGAAAGGGACACCACAATTTCGAAGTGTTGTCAATTTAGATTGGTCAGGAGATTATTTATTTTTATTTTTATTTTATTTCTATAGGTGCACTTACAATATACATATTTAACACACAAATTATAACATTGAAAAAGTGACACATTCACTGATATGTACCTACATAGATTAAAAGTGTACACAGCATTTACAAAATTAGCTCATGCATACTATCAAGATTATGTGAGAAGTAGCTCTATCGTAGTTTAATTTAGGAATAATATGTGAAGTTCAATAAACCGGAGCTATTTCTATTGTTCACAAACTCTATGATAAACTAAAAATTAAGTGATATCCTTTCCGACTGGGATTTTTCGAAACACCTAACTTACGTCGCGACTCGTGTAGTTAAACACTACTTGTAGTTTGATTTATATTTTACTAGCTGATTTGCGACTACGTCCGCGTGGACTAATGTTTTTGATTCCCGCGGGATCTCTTTTATTTTCCGGGATAAAAAGTAGCGTATGTCCTTCTCCTGGATACAAACTATACCTGTACCAAATTTACCTAATTTTATCAAAATCGGTTGAACTGATGGGCCGTGAAAGCGTAGCAGACAGACAGACAGACACACTTTCGAATTTATAATATTAGTATGGATTTTATAGAACTAGAGCTAGAACTTCTACCAAAGCTGCGCTCAGCATCGCTTAGCGCCAGCTGTGGTGGAAACGCGGTCTAACTGTAACTTTAATCGATATCAAAAAGTAGGTTCAAAATGACGAAAACTGTGACGAAATCGGGTGAAACCGCTACTGGTTGTAGCAATGGTAAATAATTCTCACAGAATATTGTCAGAAGTATCTACAATTTTCGTAAACAACCTATGCTTTATACATAGAAATACGTCAAAAATATCATTGGTTTTACTATAATGCATCATACTAATACTATAAATGCGAAAGTGTTTGCTAGATGGTTTGGCCTTCAATCACGCTGCAACAAAGTAATTTATTGAATCGACGTGATTTTTTGCACGGGCACAATTGAGGGCATAAAGAGTGACATAGGCTACTTTGTATCCCGAAACATTAAGTTCTGGTGGGAAGAAAAAAACTTTTTCCATTAATTTCTAGCTGATAACACCTTTTAAAATGAATACAGTTTATGTCTCAACGTTAGGAAGTTTTTTGACGATCTTTCCATTGGTATTCTTGGTAATTCAATGATAATTATAAGTAATTCAATGAGGCGCAACAGAACAATGAATCGACCGTCGCAGAAAAACAAACAAATAGACACATTTTCGTATTTCTATGAGTACTAGCGATCCGCTCCAGCTTCGCACGGGTAGCACTAATAATCCTAATAGTCTATACTCAATATAGCCAGTGGGCAGTGGGCAGGTTTTAATACACTCAATACACCTGCCACTGCCGCCAGCACTATTTAATCTGAGCGCCGGCCGCAGTCGTTCCATTTTTCTTTGCACGTTACATTATTTCTATGATATCTCATAAGATAAATCATCTAAATTAAGTGGTGTAGATGACAATTTTTATCTTAATGAAATACTTGAGTTGACTACAATATTTATTTTGATAAGGATTAATTCTATGCCTTCGCAAGTAAAACTTTGGTTTAGACCAAATTTGAAAATCATAAAAATGGTTATTGTGAGTCAACCTTAAAAGATAGATATAGGTACTCTCGCGAAATCATAAAAATGGTTATTGTGAGCCTTAAAAGATAGATTTAAATAGGTACTCTCGCTGACTTTATTTAAGAAATTTTTGAGAGGAACAATTCCACCAAACATTTACATTGTTTTCATGTATGTTTAGATGTTATTTGGAACAGTAACTTAATTTTTACATTGCCAATTCGATTGATCTGCTTGATTTCGATCACAGTCGCGTCAAAGTAAAATGGGGATGTTTGTAATTAAAGTCACAAACTCAATTTATACATCCGATTCTGATTTCGAAACGCATCGCTTGGAGCGCTGAAATGCATACACGAAAATTAGCTCTAAATCAATCATAATTAGGTTCATTCGACTTTGTCGCTAAAGTGATCAAACGCTCAATCACGGCCAATCGAATTTGCAATATAAAAAATTTGCCTACGCGTTCAGCTCTTTTTCCAGTTGAGAGCTAAAGTCGTCATCGCCCTCAACGAAATAGACGTCCACTGTTGGCCACAGCTCTCTTGTAGAGACTTCCCATTGCCGCGGTTTATCCTATTTTTTTACAGGCTAGCCCAGCATTACCGCTGTAGGCCAGTGGCGTGCAGTTCATAGTAGCATAAAAGCACTGCTTACCCAAGTGGTATCATCAATGTGCTCATTTTTATACGACTGCCTGAAAAATGGAGTATATTGTTTTCAGGGTTGTGGGTATATGTATGTGAGTTTGTATATTCCACCATAACTTCTATACGCCTGAACCGATTTTGATAAATGAGGTATAGTTAGAATCCCTAGCTTATTCCGGGTGACATAGGGTAGTAAAATTTAAAAAAAAATTGATGGGGTGACCATGGTCCCGCATTAAAGACTAAAGTTAAAAAAAATATACGAAAATAAGATTAACTATGTAATCATCGTCTAGAAAATGATGAGTAAATTCCAAAAATATATAACACTATAGTTCAATATCCAGTGATTCACAAAAAAATTAATTTAATAAAAATGTGAATAAGATCCTAATTAACTAAATTGATTTAGATTTTTAACTTTTTAGTTCGTTTTTTGGCAGGGTAGTCGTGTTTTTTAATTTTTTTAATTATGACTTGTTTATCAAGACAGTAGGTAAATAGGTATTCTGACTTACCAATGCCTACCCTAGCATCAAACCCTGTGCACGCCACTGAATATAGCCCATTAATATCCCACTGCTGGGCTCAGGCTTTCGCTCTCATAGGAGAGAGGGAATTATAGGCTAGCGTTTAGCTGCAATAAATCCAGTTTGCAAGTAATTGCAGCGTAACTTGGAGCGCGCTTGCCTAGGATGCCTTTTTTTTGTCGACGGGGGGGAAATCTCCTTATGATACCCGACTGATCGGGGTAATCGGTTTATGTAGGGTATTTTTAGGGTTCCGTACCTCAAGAGGAAAAAGGAACCCTTGTAAGATCACTTCGTTGTCTGTCTGCCTGTCAACCATCTGTCTCAGAAACGCGTGCTCCTATCAAGTTAAAATTAATATCAAACACTTTTGTCTACTGTCCCTTGGAGCTGTAAGAAAATCAAGCTTCTAAGTCTACGCAATCAAAAGACACGACCGTTTTAAATGCCGCATATTTACATATTTGGACATGCCAATAAAATCAAAACCTTTATGGTACTTTCCGTTGCCCTAGAATCAAGAAATTTGGCAAGAAGCTAGGTCTCACAGCAAAAGTATAGGCAAAAGTCCTAAACTTGATAATTAGGGTTCCGGACTGCCTCGTTGGTCTAGTGGTTAGCATGTTCGACTGCGGCCGACGAGGTCCCGGGTTCGAGTCCCGGGTCGGGCCATAATTAAGTATCGGGTTTTTCGGATTAGAAATTCCCAGTACTAGCCCGGAGTTAGGAAGTTGGCGGTGTTTTATTGGAGCACCGTGGTGGGTTTAAGCTCCAATTCGCTCTCTCCTATGAGAGTGGAGGCCTGTGCCCAGCAGTGGGACTTTAATGGGCTGTAGTGAAGGGACTTATAGGGAATCGAATGTTTGTCAGGCGCTACCAGTTTAGCGCCTCATGAAAGCCATCCAGTTATTTAGCCAGAATCGCTTATTTAGTTAAAATCCAGTTATTTCACAGCTGATAATGTGTTGTTGTGACATCGTTCTTGTTATTTTCTAAAAGAATTTATATTGTGTGGTGGTTCGGAGCCCTTTGTACTCGAGTCTAACTCGCACTTGATCGGTCTTTTATAGACTAGCGCTTGGAATGCAATCAAAACTGTTTGCCAGCGATAAGGCAGCATAATGTGGAGCGCGTTTGCCTAGGATGGCTTTTTTTGTCGACAGGGGGGAAATCTCTTTATTATACCCGACTTCCTGAGGGGGAAATCGGGTTATGTAGGATTTTTACCCACTACAACCCCCTCGGTGGCCAACCTCAGCGCATATTGGGAGGCTCTGATATTTCATCGGACGCCTCCCTTACTTTATCTTATTATGACTTTTAATTTTTAAATTTTTTTCCGCACTCAAATTATCCTTTTTGCTCTGAAATGTGCCTACTCACGATGGCCGTGAAGTAGGTCTGTGTGTCTTTATTTCATATTGTTTGTGTGTCGAAAATAAGGCCCATTTCTGATATGCACGATTCTTATACAAAAAAAAAATTATAAGGTCTAAATCTATGACAATAATGAAAGGGATAGCGTTTATTTTACTGGAAAATAGAATTAGTCACATCATATTCAATACACTTTAGTTATTTCATGCGTAATACAAATAACAAAACACCCATCTTCTATACTTATTTATGCGAAGAAAATTGAGACATTGGTTAACAAAAATGTTTTTATAACATTCAAGAATTTCTGACTACATGACTCAATAGCGCGATAGATGTATTTAAAATAAATTGTGTATTATAGCTATTATAATTATTCAAATATATTTTATCTTCTTATATATAATATATAAAAATCAATTGCTGTTCGTTAGTCTCGCTAAAACTCGAGAACGTCTGGGCGGATTTAGCTGATTTTGGTTTTGAAATGTTTGTCGTAGTCCAGGGAAGGTTTAAACGGTGAGAAAATATGGAAAAATTGCGAGGAAATCTTAAATCAACAATTTCATTTTCCCATATATTTTGTCGTTAGGATGGGTGATACGAAGTTCACCGGGCCATCTAGTTATTTAATATTATTTTAGCCATTGACTACGATTTCTAGATTTAATTACTTGACGACACTACCTATTCAATTATCTAATATTTGTAATAGATTTAATGAATTTTGTATAATTAATTTAAAATTTGCAAAGCCCTGACAGGGCCTCATGCCAATGTACTTGTATGTAGACATGAATGCAAATAAATGGAATAAATAAATACTAATATTATAAATACCCAAGTCTGGATGCATGTATGGATTGTTCATGATCTGCATGAAATTTGGCACAAATTAGCACATAGGCTTTTTGTATCCCGGAAAATGAAGGAGCTCCCGCAGGAACCAAAACCTCAATCCAAGCAGACATAGCTAGTATGAACATTAAATAGAATTTACGTAATAATTTGGCAATTAACTTGGCTGGATAGGTCTGACTCCTAACTAGTTACCTGTTTTTGGGATATCATTCCCATTTCCCGCGGGGTTTAAGGCTTATGAAGTTCAACCTGTTTTATTCACAGAAACTCGAATATAACACTATTTTGACGTGTAATTAGTAATTAGTAACTAAAAGTGTATGACGACCTCCGTGACGCAGTGTTGAGCACTATTGTCTTAACGTGCGGAGGCCCCGGGTTCGATACCCGCCAGAGTCAATTTGGGAACTTACAATTTCTGAATTTTCCCTGGTCTGGCCTTGTGGGAGGCTTCGGCCTTGGCTAGTTACCAGATTAAAAAAACCTTTACCTCCATCGTTTGTGCATTTACCGGTCCCCCCTCAGGTGACGTTATTATTATTATTAAAAAAAAATATATCCAATACAAGTTAGCCCTTGACTGGGATCTCACCTAATGGTAAGTGATGATGCAGACTAAGATGGTAGCGGGCTAACCTGTTTTTTTTTTTTTTTTTTTTTTTTTTTTTAATATTTCCTCCGACATGGTGGTCGGAGACCTTTTTTACTTATAATATTTTCACAATTTTAATGGTTTATTTATGTATTCTTTACTTATTATTATCTGTTTGCTTTGCTTTGCGCTTGATTTTTAAAATTTTGTTATTTATTAAGTTAATACTTTGTTGTTATATGATGTATTGATATGTTGAAATTATATTTATTTATATTCTTAACGCTTAATTTTAAAAATTTATTATTTATTGGGTCACTAATACTTTATTATTATAGTTGTAAATGTTAGAATTTTATCATTTATTATTTTATGCTTTATAAAATTAAAATAGTTTCTTAATATATTCTTCGTTTATAATTTTCTGTTTTTGTTTTTAGCGCTTGATTTTAAATTTTTATTATTTTTTTAGATTATTAATATTTCGTTGTTATAAGTTGTGAATATGTTGAAATTTATATCTATTTATATTCTTAACGCTTAATTTTTATTAATATTTCGTTGTTATAAGTTGTGAATATGTTGAAATTTATATCTATTTATATTCTCAACGCTTAATTTTAATTTTACTATTTATTGGGTCATTACTTTGTTATCATAGTTGTAATTGTAAGAATTTTTATAAGTTATTATTTTATGCTTCGGGCTAACCTGTTAGGGGCATGGCAGTTATATTAAACCCATACCACTTTCGGTTTCTACACGGTATCGTACCGAAACCACAGAATAGGTAATAGTACAATGTACCGAAACGCTAAATCGCTTGGCGGCACGTCTTTTGCCGGTAGGGTGGTAACTAGCCACGGCCGAAGCCTCCCACCAGGCAGAACTCCACACAAGACATAATGCGTTCGATAGAAAGACGTTGTCTTTTCGTTCTTTACATTTTATGTCTTATCGATTCTAAATGAGGTAAATTCCAAAAACACAGACATTATCACCACTGTTTACTGTGTTATCACGATAGAAAAAGCGTCCTTATCGCTTACTAGCGATCCCTACCAGGCAACATTAATAATCTTGCGATTCTACAATAAATTCACACGACAATTCAAAAGCACTTGTAAAAGTTTATTCGAAACAAAAAACATTGGAGTTTGAGTTTGAAATGGGTAACAGGTGCCTAGAATTTATCTTTTCCTTAGTCTCTCCCTCCATCTTAGTTTATCCCTGTAGCAAAAGAGTGACTGGAACAAGGTAAACATCAGGAGCATACTACCATCGCATAAAGCAGTATTATGTCAAAATGTCAGTTTTATATGACGTACCTTGACGTCCTAATAAGTATTACAGTTCTGAAACAATAGCGTCAACAATCATAGTAATATGCGAAAGTTGCTAGTAATATGCGAAGTTTCGTAATGCGAAAGTGAGTTTGGTTGTTGGTTTATTGGCTTGTTAGTTTGTCTTTCAATCACGCCACAACAGAGCAACGGATCGGCATGTTTTTTGCATGGGTATAGTTGAAGATCTGGAAAGTGACATAGGCTACTTTTTATCCCGGAAAATTAAGGAGTTCCCACGGGAAAAAAGACGAAGTCGCGGGCATCAGCTAGTATTAAATTCTGCATTGCACTGGCTTTAATACTAGTTAGCCAATAAATATGGATTTTAAGCTTGTTTTAAGGACTGAGTGCCCGGGTATTGTGGAACCAAGGTTAAATATTGGTTGGCACCTTGGTTTCATGAGATCTGTGTTACTCCCATGTATGTTTCATTTAGTTGTAATATATTTTATTTATTAATTACTAGCAGATGCCCGCGACTTCGTCCGCGTGGAAAAAGTTTTTTAATTCCCAAGGGAACTCCCTAATTTTCGGGTTAACATATAGCCTATGACACTCACAAATAATGTGGCTTTCTATTGATACCAGAATTAAAAAAAACGGTTCAGTAGATCCAGAGATTACCCCCTACAACGTCACAAACTCATAAACTTTACCTCTTTATTGACCGAGTGAAGCGAAGGTCTTTGAGTCTACTTGAGTGAATTGGCACTTGTTAATCCAAGGGTTGCCAAAAAAATTGTCCATTTGTCTGAACTTCTGAATTACTGAACTTAATTACTATAAATTTAAATATAAAATGAAAACCGATGACCTCCAGCCGAATATGGCTTAAAAAGTTATAAAAATCTTTATTTCAGGGGGGCTCTCATAGAAGCGATTGCGAAGTAAAATATTTTGTAGCGATACATAAGCTTGCGGTATATCATTTTAAAGATAATTAGGAATAGAGTCTAAAAAGTCTTTTTTTTTAATTTTTCCCCTAAAATTGACGAAATGGGGGTCTTTCAAAGTGGAGATTTTCTAACGTACAAAGTTGACCTCAGAACTCCCAATTTTCTGAAAGGCTGAGCCTAAAACTTAATCAATTATTTGAATTATATCCCATACTTGAACAACAAATCCTAAAATTAGATAAATATTATGAGGAAACGAAATTATGTAATTTTTAATGAGCTTCAGTATTTTTAACAGAACTTCACAATGATGTCAATAGATGGCGCTCTGTAAAAGTTTATTCGTTTGTGCTTACAAATAATAGACGTTAGCACCATCTTACGTGAAATAAAAAAATACCGCGAGGTCTCAGTTCGGGACGAACCACTAGTAATATTAGTACAGATAATACTGCTTTAAGCGATGGTAGTACGCCCAGAGTCTAGGCTGCACTCAGCCTGTGGTCTTAACTGAGTGGGTAAAAGAAAAACGTGACGCCACACCTATACCTAAATGTTTGTATACCGGTTTACACTGCACATTGGTGAAACTGTTAAATGTTCGGTGGATCCAGGAGACCTATTGGTAACAAAGCGCTGGTCAGTTCGAAGCTGCAAAGCTTAGAACATCGGCGAAAAGTTGCCTGTCTGTTGGTATTCTACAGGATATATCTTGGAGAGTGTGCTCAGGAACTATTCGATCTGGTTCCTCAGTCACCTTTTTATTATCGAACCGCAAGGCATCGACAAGGTCTGCACCCTTACGCAGTCGAAATTCCGCGGGCTCCTATGAAGCGATTTGCTTCCTCGTTTCTAATTAGAACCGCTAGGATATTTGCTTCTAATTTTCTGCTAGGATATGGAATGCCCTTCCGGCTTCCGTTTTCCCCTCCTCTTTTAATATAGGCACCTTCAAATCAAGAATGAATAGCCATCTTCTAGGCAAACGCGCTCCACCTTAGGCTGCATCACCACTTTAAGCAAGTCTGATTGCAGCCAAGCGCTGGCCTATATAATTAAAAAAAAAAAAAAACTCTGTTACTTATATATGCCACCGTAAGATTGTAAAAACCGTTAGATTATAATCTAAGTAGCGAAATTGTAAACTGTGTAAGTTGTGAACCGTTCAATGTTCTGAGTATCAATTTTTGAAATATTCATTGTATTTACGTTTTATTGTCTGTTTCTTGTAGGTTACGTTAGGGTTCGACATAAACAATCAGGTAGGACCTATCGGCAGTTAGGTTCTATCGGGTTAATATACCTGACAGATTACAATTTACCGAAAAATAATGCGTTAAATTGTAATCTTTCGACACTTTGCGATTTCGCGAGTTAGATTATAATCTAACGGTTTTAACAATCTTACGGTGACAAATATAACTAGCTTTTGCCCGCGGCTTCGCTCACGTTTGATTCGATTAGGGTTGAATTTTCAGAAATCGCGGTAGAAACCGATTAGGGGTATGGTTTTAATATAACTGCCGTGCCCCTAACAGGTTAGCCCGCTACCACCTTAGACTGTGTCATCACTTATCATCTGGTGAAATCGCAGTCAAGGGCTATCTTGTAGTTCATAAATTAAATTAAAATCATTCTTAAAGGATGGCTACGGCATAACTCATAATGTGTTTCTGTATGCCAAATAGCAGCCCAATCCATCCAGCTGTTTGAGTTGTGCGTTGATAGGTCAGTCAGTCAGTCACCTTTTCCTGTTATATATTACTAGCTGATGCCCGTGACTGTGTCCGCGTGGTTTGAGGTTTTTTGGTTCCCGCGGGAACTCCTTAATTTTCCGGGATAAAATTAGCCCATGTGCTCTTCCAGGCTATAATCTTTCTCTGTGGTAGAGTCTTAACGTTTCATAAGTGACACAAGTTGTCCTACACGAAATAAATAAATCATTTATCATCTCTGTGCCAAATTTCAGCCAGATCCATTCAGCCGTTGGGACGTGATTGAGTAACAAACATCCATACATCCATCCAAACTTTCGTATTTATAATATTAGTATAGATTTAGACTTGATGATGCTTGCGACTTGGTTTTTTTATTCTCAAGGAAACTCCATATTTTTTCCCTTTTGATACGTCTTGTTTTGACTCTACTACCGGTTCGGAATGAAGATTTTACTTTGTCTTGGCAAGACTGGGCAGTTTAAAAAAAATCAAAGCCGGCTTCGACACGATTTTCCTTCACCGCTAAAGCAAGTGATATTTGATATATATCTTATAACGCACGTAACTCCGGAAAGTACGATTTTAGTACTGCGTGGTTTGAGGTTTTTTGGTTCCCGCGGGAACTCTTTAATTTTTTCAAAAAAATTCTATATGCTATTCCAGACTATAATCTATCTCTGTGCCAAATTTCAGCCAGATCCATTCAGCCGTTGGGACATGATTGAGTAACAAACATCTAACATCCATACATCCATCCAAACTTTCGCATTTATAATATTATATAGATATATATATAAGTAAGAAATATTAGTAAGAAGTAAGATTAGCATGGATTAGATCTTCTTGTGTTTTAAGTAAATTAGAAACCGGTTGAATACAAAGCCATGCTCATTATAACTATGAGTAAGTATAACTAAGTATTTAACGTATTCATTTTGTACGGAGGTCAACCAGACGTTTTGCTAGAATTAGGATAATATTAAAAACTCGGCTGAGTTGGCTGTGGGCTCTTCTCAGACGGGGCCGCGTTTGGAACCCTTGCAGCCTTGTAGCTTTAGTCTGAATGTACCGTAGCAGTTAAGCACTGAACCAACTTAAATGCTCGATGATCTAAATTAATTATCACCAACCTAGACCTCATCATTGCTTCGTAATAAGCATGATTGTCGTCAAGTGCAAGCCTATTCTTTTATAAAAAATATCCCTATTAATTTTAAACATTGGGGCGGTCCGCTGTATGGAGACCCCCGCATTAAATCCTCAGTCAATGTAACTTGGCCGGGTTTTAGTATTGGATGAACCAAAACTTACACAAAAATGAAAGTAGTACGGTATTTATACCTAAATCTTAATATTTATGACTGAATATTTTCTTGATTTCTTTTAAAAATAATAGTAGGTAGTATATTTACACTCAAAACCGAAATATCAAATGAAATAATCATGCAGAATATCGATATTTAAACCGATTTTATGATGAAATCTAAACTGCGTTTACGCGATATTGTAACCTGCTTTAAAAATTGGTTATAGCATAAAAAACCACACTTCCTTTCTTATATTTGGTTGGATATTCATAATATACTTTTAACTCATGATACTAATCATACTATAAAGTTTCGTCGCCTGAGGAATTATTGTTGGGGTCTACTAGCTTTATTGCCTAGACACGGGCATTTTTGTCCTGGTTTGGTGCCACAAATGATGGGTAGTGTACAAGAAACGATAATTTATTGAGGCATAAGTCACGTTCACCTAGCTTTCAGATGCAAATCTTTGTATTGAAACCTATTGTAATGACCTGTACTGGCACAGCATCCTTGCTGTGTTCGCTCCGTCATATTAACGAGCGGTAAGAATTCTATCGCTTCCATACACTTACGTCGCGGTAACACCTCCGTGGCGCAGTGTGTAGCGCTGTTGTCTTAACGTGCGGAGGTCCCGGGTTCGATCCCCGGCAAGGTCAATTTGGGAATTTATAATTTCTGAATTTTCCCTGGTCTGGCCTGGTGGGAGGCTTCCGCCGTGGCTAGTTACCACCCTACCGGCAAAGATCTGCCAAACGATTACGCGTTCCGGTATTATGCCGTGTAGAAACCGAATAGGGTATGGGTTTAATATAACTGCTATGCTCCTAACAGGTTAGGACGCTACCATCTTAGACTGCATCATCACTTACCATCAAATGAGATCGCATTCAAGGGCAAACTTGTAGTGGATAAAAAAATACTTGTCAGATTTTACGGAAGTAGCATACGTTAGTCATAAAACTAACAAATGCATACGATTTACTACTTATTAGACTTAACTTATTTGAGTAATCGTTAGAATAATAATATCGACACTGGTTTTTTTACACGATTACCCAAAAAAGGGGCGTAATGTGTTCAGGGTTCATGTGTATATGTGAGTTTCTTTATTATAAAATGATAAATGATTTATTTATTTCATGTAGGACAACTTGTGTCACTTATTCCACCATAACTTCTCATTAACTGACCAGATTAGGATGTATTGTTATACAACTGCCTGAAAAAGGAGTATATTGTTTTCAGGGTTCATGTATGTATGTATGTGAGTTTGTATATTCCACCATAACTTCTATACGCCTGAACCGATTCTGATAAATGAGGTATCGTTAGAATCCCTAGCTTATTCTGGGTGAGATAGGCAGGTAAAATTTAAAAAAAATTTATGTGGTGACCATGATGCCGCATTAAAGACTAAAGTTAAAATAAAGTATGGCAGGGCAGTCATATTTTTTTAAGTCGTTAAATTAAGTTCACTTGTTAGGATCCTAACATCATCCCGAGTGATACTGGCTATATTTTTCTTAAATTCTTTAGGTAGAGAAGTCGTCTTTTTTTAAAAAATTAATCAAGGTTTGTTACTACTTAGGTGTTAGCTGATGATGCCCGAAACGTGACCGCGTCGACTGTGTAGATTTAGATTTTAAAAATTACAAAGGAACTCTTTGATTTCCAGTATATATAAAAAACACGACTGCCCTGCCAAAAAGCTAACTAAAATGTTAAAAATCTAAATTAATCTAGTTATAGAATCTCATACACATTTTTATTAAATGATATTTTTTTTGGGAATCACTGGATATTGAACTATAGTGTTATATATTTTTGGAATCTACTCATCATTTTCTAGATGATGATTATATAGTTAAATAATCTTATTTTCGAATATTTTTTTGAACTTTAATGCGGGACCATGGTCACCCCATAATTTTTTTTTAAATTTTATTAGCCTATGTCAACCGGAATAAGCTAGGGATTCTAACGATTCCTCATTAATCAAAATCGGTTCAGGCGTATAGAAGTTATGGTCGAATATTCAAATTCACATACATACATACATGAACCCTGAAAACAATATACTCCTTTTTTCAGGCAGTCGTATAAAAAGAGTCGTCTTGGCAAGTATGGCTTGAGGTAAGAGTGAATAGCCATTTTCTAGACAATCACGCTCCTACCTAGACTTCAGCCGTTTAACCTAGCTTCGTTGCTTTTCAATTATGATTGTCGTCAAGTGCAAGCCTATCTTCTAATAAAAAAGGCAAGTTGATCCGTCCGTCCGTTGATGTAAGGACAAACCAACAAACAAACACACTTTTGCATTTAAAATAGTGATTAGTTATAGTGCGGTCAATACTTAGAATTATATTGAAGCTTACGCAAAATACCTACATGTTAATCTGTTCTATATGTCACCGTAAGATTGTAAAAACCGTTAGTTTATAATCTAACTCGCGAAATTCTAAACTGTCGAAAGATTAGAATTTAACGCATTATTTTCCGGTAGATTGTAATCTGATAGGTATTTAAACCCGATAAAACCTAACCTACTTGATTATTTATGTCGAACCCTAACCTAACCTACAAGAAAGAGACAAGAAAACGTAAATAAAATGAATATTTCAAAAATTGACACTCAGAACATTGAACAGTTTACAATGTTTCGACAGTTTAGAATTTCGCGAGTTAGATTATAATCTAACGGTTTTTACAATCTTACGGTGACATATACAAGCGGCGACCTTAGTGATAAACTATTAATGGACACAGAAGCCAGTTTTTTGAATGAGTGATCTGGTACTTGTAAGTACTAGATAGGTATAATAAACTGCATACGACCTTGGATGTACTGCTTCGTTGCTAAATAATAAAAGGTGCCAACGCCTATGTAAAAGTACATACAATAGTGTAGGTACAATTTTTTTTTATCCACTACAAGTTAGCCCTTGACTGCGATCTCACCTGATGCTAAGTGATGATGCAGTATAAGATGGTAGCGGGCTAACCTGTTAGGGGCATAGCAGCTATATTAAACCCATACCCCTATTCGGTTTCTACACGGCATCGTACCGGAATGCTTAATCGCTTGACGGCACGTTTTTACCGGTATTGTGATAACTAGCCACGGCCGAAGCCACCAGGCCAGACTAGGGAAAATTCAGAAATTATTAATACCCAAATTGACCCTGTCGGGGATCGAACCCGGGACCTCCGCACGTTAAGACAACAGCGCTACACACTGCGCCACGGAGGTCGTCATACACTTTTAGTTACTAATTACTAATTACACTTTCAGCTTTATTCAGCCACTACCATTACAGCCTATTAACATCCCACTGCTGGGCACAGGCCTCCGCTCTTATAGGAGAGAGGGAATTAGAGCTTAGACCCACCACGCTGCTTCAATGCGGGTTGGCGGGCTTTAACGACTGTTCGTGTTAGTGATAATAACCGGGACCGACGGCTTAACGTGCTCTCCGAGGCACGGGGGTGAAACACCGCCAACTTCCTAACTCCGGGCTGGCACTGGGAATTTCTTAATTAAAAAACTCGATAACTAACAATTTTTATGCCCGACCGGGAATAGAACCCAGGGCCTCGTGATCCGCAGTCGACTACGCTAACCGCTATGTCTATCCGCATAATATAAAACTGCCGTATTGTATAAAGATGCTTAAGCTACGTAAAGCTGAATGGGTATTCAACGTTACGTAGTAAGTACGTTTCATAAATCCATAAGCGTACTAATAATATAAATACAAAAGTGTGTCTGTCTGTCTGATGCGCTTTAACGGCTCATCTTTGCAACCAATTTTGATGAAATTTTCAACTGGGGTAGGTTAAATACCGTGGAAGGACATGGACTATCTTTTAGGTATATACTTTTTATCCCGGAAGATTAAGTTCACCCGGGAGTTAAAAGAACCTATTTCACATCATCTACTTATTTAGTAACTGGACAACGCCCACAACTTCATCCGCGTCGATTTGGTTTCCCTGGTAAAATTTCCGGAAGTAACGCATCTCTGTACGAAGTTTCGTCAAAATCGGTTGAAAGGATGGGCCGTTAAAGCAGACAGACAGACAGACAGACGGACAGAAAGACACGCTTTTGCCTTTATAATGTGGTTATGTAAACATTCCACGGTGATAGCAGTTAAAGCCCGCCAACCCGCATTGGAGCAGGGTCTAAGTTCTAATTCCCTCTCTCCTATGAGAGTGGAGGCCTGTGCCCAGCAGTGGGACGTTAATAGGCTGCTGTGTTAGTGGATGTAAACCGATTTTTTTTATATGTATGTCTACATTAGAGGTATAAACGATCCCCGACTATGAAGTTTGGATCGCGGTTACTTTGGAAGGTATCAGGTAGAAAAGGTGGCACCTCAAATTCATTAGAGTATTAAGCTCCGTTTTTTTATATTTTTCTTTGGAATAATATTAGAAATCACGTTTTTCATTGTACGATTGCAACCCCCTGTTAAACTCTCTTAAATTATAAAACAACAGGATGTCTGATAGGGTGATAGGGGGTTGCAATCGTACCACTATGGTTTGTCTAATTTAGGGCTAATTGTTCAATCGTCAGCTAGAGTTTATCGGCGGAATGAATTTGACGCTTCGACGGATTTTCAATACAAAACCTGTCAAAACGTCAAATTTATTCCTCTGATAAACTTTATCTGACGATTGAAAAGTTAGCCCTTAGTATGCTAATGTACCACTTCAATCTGTCTAACTCTAGTCCTCCATTATTGCTATACAACTTTCATCTATCAAAATTATCATCCTAAATCAAACAAACCATATTTACTAGATTTAACCGCTCTTTACGGTTGTGTGTGCAGTATGCAACGCACATTGTTAACCGCATCTGCGGTTGCCGGTGTGAAATTATTGCTTCGACGTCATTAAATCAATTACCATTAACACATCAAGGATCCTATTACAGTAGCAATCATGCTACAGTGTAACGATCAAAATCACCCCTAATTGGTTATTAGTCTGCCGCTTTAATCGTGTATTTGACAATTATATTTGTTTTTAACCACTACAAGTTAGCCCTTGACTGCTAGTAAAGGTATGGTAGAAGTATAAAGTGTATTTTCATTTCATTTCAAAATGGGGTTTAGGGTTTCGTTTCGGTTTCAATCATATTTAAACGCTATTTAATCACTTGGTGGCACAGTATTTTTATTTTATTTTATTAAGTTAGCCCTTGACTGCGATGTCACCTGACGGTGGGTGATGATGCAGTCTAAGATGGTAGCGGGCTAACCTGTTAGGGGCATGGCAGTTTTAAAACCATACCCATATTCGGTTTTTACACGGCATCGTATCGGAACGCTAAATCGTTTGGCGGCACGTGTTTACCGGTAAGGGTGGTTACTAGCCACGGCCGAAGCCCCCCACCAGGCCAGACCAGGGAAAATTCAGAAATTATAAATTTCCAAACCCTGTCGGGGATCGAACCTAGATTACAATTTAACGCATTATTTTTTGGTAGATTGTAATCTGTTAGGTATATTAACCCGATAGAATCTAACTGCCGATAGGCACCGCCTGATTTTTTAATTCGAAGCCTAACATAACCTACATGAAACAGACAAAAAAACGTAAATACAATGAATATTTCAAAAATTGACACTCAGAACATTGAACGGTTCACAATCTGTCGACAGTTTGCAATTTCGCGAGTTAGATTATAATCTTACGGTGACATATATATATAGTTAAATCAAACCACCAACACCTGCAGAAAGTTCGGCCGAAGCAGACGTACACATATTATTAAAGTTTACAGTTACAGTTCCCTGTCTTCTGTATTGTATGCATAATTTTGTACCTATGTGTTAAGATGCAATAAAGTCTTAAACTAAGTACTACTACTATTATGTGTACAATAACAGTCAACTTTATTGTGAGTTACAACTTGACGACCTCCGTGGCGCAGTGTGTAGCGCTCTTGTCTTAACGTGCGGAGGTCCCGGGTTCGATCCCCGGCAGGGTCAATTTGGGAATTTATAATTTCTGAATTTTAGTTTTAGTTACCACCCTACCGGCAAAGACGTGCTGCCAAGCGATTACGCGTTCCGGTACGATGCCGTGTAGAAACCGAATAGGGGTATGGGTTTAATATAACTGCCATGCCCCTAACAGGTTAGCCCGCTACCATCTTAGACTGCATCATCACTTACCATCAGGTGGCATCGCAGTCAAGGGCTAACTTAATAAAATAAAATAAAAATACTGTGCCACCAAGTGATTAAATAGCGTTTAAATACGATTGAAACCGAAACGAAACCCTAAACCCCATTTTGAAATGAAATGAAAATACACTTTATTGCACACCAAACTAGATAAAAAAAGAACATATAAATATACATTAAGAAGTTTTCACTTCCAAAATCGCGGTGAAAATTGAATTCGAGACCTTCCACGTAAGAATAAAATGCTCACCTACGCACCCAGAGGTAAAAAAAGGTGTGTCTATAAAAGCCAATTTTACAAACAAGGAAATTGGGTCTAGAACATAAAAGTGAAGTTAGAGAGCCTTTGCGCAAGGAAACGATGACTTGCTTGATATTCGCCTCTATTTACAAGAAGACGGACGGACGGACGTCACTCCCTTTTTTGGGTTCCGTACCTTAAAAGGAAAAAAACGGAACCCTTATAAGATAACTTAATTGTCCGTCTATCGAGACCCTTTTTCTCAGGAACGCATGGAGGTATCAAGCTGAAATTCATATCAAATACTCAGGTCTACTGTCCCTTGGAGTTGTGAAAAAAACAAACTTCTAAGCCAACGCAATCAAAAGATACAGCCGTTTATGCAAATTTTCGACACCCGCAAGGGAATCAAAACCTACAGGGTACTTCCCGTGAACTCAGAATCTTGAAATTTGTTACGAAGCAACGTCTTATAGCACAGATAATGGAAAAATTGCGAAAGCCATAAATATTTTCAATAATTTTTAACTTACTACAGGCTGTATGGAACCCTCGGTGCGCGAGTCCGACTCGCACTTGGCCGTTTTTTTGTTGTCTATACTTCCATTAGACGATAGGATGAGGTATTGCTGACTAGTAACACTGTCACTGTCCAATCTATACTTCTATACTAATACTAGCTGATGCCCGCGCCTCCGTCCGCGCGGATTGAGGTATTTTAGGGGAATGAAAATTAGCTATAAACCTATTCTCATACCTACTGAATATACATATGAAATTTCATCAAAATCGGTCAAGCCGTTTCGGAGGAGTATAAACACTAAAACTGTGACACAATAATTTTATATATCAGATTATAAACGCGAAAGTTTGGTTGGATGGATGTTTGTTACTCAATCACAACAGAACTGCATGGTTGTCTGATAAAGGAAGGAAAATCATAGGGCTACAACGGGATTAAAAAATACAGTGCACACATCGTCTAGATCAAAATGAAGATTTAAAGGTAACCCTTCAAATTGTGTGGGCTTTAAAAGGCTTTCACGGATGACTTCATTTTCCGCTTAACCGAGCAAAAATACGCTTTTAGAGTCACATGAGCAGTGACTTGCGACATTTCACGTTAGAAACCTAGACAAGTCACAGAATCCTTAGTATTAAAATTCATCATTTCATGCATTCCCATTTTACGACCTCCCGTAGCGTAGTTGTTGTCTTGATAAGTGGGAGTACTGGGTTTGATTCCCGGCAGGGGCGATTTGGGAATTTCTAAATGGTTGCTGGTCTGGTCTGGTCGTGCACGACTGTGAGCTAAAGTAAAGTAGAATACCGGAACGCTAAACCATGGTACGTCTTTTCCGGTAGGGTGGTAACTATTCAAAGCCTTAGTCTGCCACCAGGCCTTTTACTGAAAATCTGACTTTTTATACGGCTGCCTGAAAAAAGGAGTATATTGTTTTCAGGGTTCATGTATGTATGTATGTATGAATGTAAAATGTGAATACGATTCCAAAGGCTATAATATGCAAATCGCTTCTTAGGGAGGTAAACTCCAAAAATAATATGGCAGGGCAGTCGTATTTTTTAATTCGTTAAATTAAGTTCACTTGTATATGTTTATAACTAGTTGATGGTTTATACCAACTCAGTTTAGGTTTTTAATTCTTAAAATCTTTGATTGTTATTAGGCTCATTAGCCGTAAGAACAGATTCTTATGTATTAAAAAGACCGATCTTGAGCAGTGATTTACCGTTACATGATGATCTGTTCTTATCCGATGTCGGTTTATTAAGACATCATACATCCTTTAGATAGGGACTATAGACAGCTAGACTGAAATTTTAAAATGGTAACTCTAGCCGGGCAAAATGCGAGTTTCATACAAAGTTCAGGTTTAAAGCTTGTCAGTACTTTGTGGAAGTTTCATAGTTAGCGGCCATCTCAAGCCGCGGCGTCTCGAGGGAACAATCTCTTCATAAAGAGGTACTCGTAGATTTCTCGATAAGACAGGGCTGTCACAAATCCCTTCTTGAAAAAATTTATGACGACTGAAACCTCGTTTGTAACTCTAGTTGTGGGTTGTTATAAACATTCCGTTGAGAGTATAGTAATGTTTCGAGATCTAAAGTACGGTCGATAGGTCTGTTATGAACCCTAAGCAAATCAGACAGACAGATATTGTGCTCTGTTTTGTATCTGGGGAGTATTGAAACAAGTTTGTGTGAACCCTAGGGCAAGGTAGCTCAATGAACACTGAACAGTGAGGCAGCAAACTTCAACAAACTTCAAACATCCCTGACACTGGGGATCCACATCACTTTGTACTTAGACTTACGGCTCGGTTACACGGTGTGAGCCAGGGTGCCAGTGTGACCGGTAAGTTACTGCCACTGCAGCACTCTAACTACTCGAGGTTATCTCTCATAATTACCTCGCTGGTCAATTGGGGTTTTCTATAAGAAATCATCAGTAAACTGGAGCTGAGAAATTGCAGGGGCCATACTGCCAACGCTTAAAGCAATGCTTAGGCAATATTACTTCTTCTCTTTAACATTACTCAAAATGACAGTTTGATGTCACTTATTGTACCTTGAAGTTCCTAAAATAATGATTATTATTCTAAAACACGAAAATGAACCATAATTAAACAATATGGCTTTAAGCGTTGGCAGTATGGCCCCTGGTGTTTCACCTATTTGTAGGAAGGAGGACGGGATGGTCCGCCGTTCAGTCGAAACCTTGAGAAACCCTCTTTTCTGCCTTATTGCCTTATGAATGAGAGAATAGAGATAAAAATTATTTTCTCGAATATAAATTATTTTGTGCATCATAAAATTTGCGTAGTTGGCTAAATTGGTGCTAAAATTCAGTCAAAACTATTTTTACTAAAATGTTTTGTTTTCTTTTCAGGTAAGCGAGAAGATAATCAGATTTGATGTGTGTGTCGGTAACTACCAAACTGGCAATTCAGTTAAGTATGATTTCCAAAAAGCAAAGTAGGTACATCTCGCCTATATAATGGCTAATGATATTATTACTATACCTACTGGCATATATATAATATACAACCTGTATATTAATTATATGTCACCGTTTGTAACTTGTTTTGTAACACACATATTTTGCAGAATTAGCTATATTGTTGAAGATGGTAGTAGCTGTCCACTGTCAGGACAGTAACCCGTGCCATATAAACAAGGCATACGAAAGCTATTTAAAGTTCTGTTCTAGCTCAAGTAACTTTGTGCCTTTTCCACCAAAGATTAATTACAAAATGTAATAAATCTTCAAGTTGCTACTGTCCTGAATATAACTTTCTCAATAGACGCCCTCCTCTGTTCGGAACTGGATAGTATTGCATTGGGTAGTCTCTTTTGAAGTTCTAGCTAGTTATTGAAACTGTAAGCCCTATTGCACATTATAAGACGCTACTAGCTAATGCCCGCGACTTCGTCTGCATGGATCGAGGATTTTTGGTTTCCGCTGGAACTCCTTAATTTTCCGGGATAAAAAGTAGCCTATGTGCTATTCCAGACACATAATCTATCTCTGTGCTAAATTTCAGCCAGATCCGTCCAGCTGTTGGGGCGTGATTGAGTAACAAACATCCATACATCCATCCAAACTTTCGCATTTATAATATTGTATAGATAGCTGAAGCCAGCGACTTCGTCTGCGTGGATTGAGGTTTTTTGGTTCCCGCGGGAATTCTTTATCTAGCTATAACTAATTAAAAAAACACGACAGACCTGCCATTTTTTATTAATTTTAGCTTTTAAAACTCAGGGTCACGTAATGATTTTAAGGTTTTCCGTACATCCAATTCTGTTACGACAGAATAAAGAAACTCACATACATATACATATATGAACCCGGAAAACGTGTAAAATTAAAGTAAAAACTTTGGTTACATGTACAATTATATTTCACTGAACCAGGTACCTACTTACAGCACCCATTGTAGCATGCAGATTATGTGAAACAATGGGGCTGATACTGTAGTGTACAATATCTAAACTAAACTAAATAACTACTAGCGACCCGCCCCGGCTTCGCACGGGTAGCACTAATGATCATAATTATTAATCCATACCCAATGTAGGCAGTGGGCACTGGGCAGAAAATCAGGTTTTACATTAAGCACTGCGATATTATTAATCTTTATAACTTAATATTATACATATTAACTGCCTCGTTGGTCTAGTGGTTAGCATGTTTGACTGCGGCTGACGAGATCCTGGGTTCAAGTCCCTGGTCGGGCCATACTAAGTGTTGGGTTTTTCAGACTAGAAATTCTCAGTACTAGCCCGGAGTTAGGAAGTTGGCGGTGTTTCACCCCCGTACCTCGGAGAGCACGTTAAGCCATCGGTCCCGGTTATTATCACTAACATGATAATAGTCGTTAAAGCCCGCCAACCCGCATTGGAGCAGCGTGGTGGGTCTAAGCTCTAATTCCCTCTCTCCTATGAGAGTGGAGGCCTGTGCCCAGCAGTGGGACGTTAATAGGCTGTAGTGGTGGTGGTGGAACCAGGTAGGTACCTACTTACAGCACCTATTGTAGCGTGCAGATTATGTGAAACAATGGGGCTGATACTGTAGTGCACAATATCTAAACTAAACTAAATAACTATAGGTTCATACCTGTCCTTTTAGTGTAGTTTAGAGATTGTGATAAACAGAATTGGCCGCAACATAAATCACGATCAAAGCGGCATCAATTATACTGCGTCCAAATATTATCCGACCAAGCTATTGATGGATTTCTTCTAGTGTGGTCGGAATGCACTTGCGCAGGGTTACCACTTACCGGCTTGTCTGTAGGGTTGGCACTTGCCGGACCCGTTTTTTTTTTAAATCCTCTACAAGTTAGCCCTTGACTGCGATCTCACCGATCAGGAAATCTTCTAACTACTCTCTATTAGTACTGAGAGTTGTTCGGAAGACTTCTCACACTGTACACAAAGATTTACTTATTGTCGCGGATTATAGCAAATTGAATTCTAGTTCCTTTACTCAAATGTTTCTATTATCACTTTAAGTGCTTTGAATCGTCGAGTGAATCTACCACTGGTTCGGAAGGCCATTCTAAGACTTTGCTGCTGAGTTTCTTGCCGGCTCTTCTCAGTAGAATCTATTTTACTAGCCGGTGGTAGAATTTTAACCGCTAGACCAACGGGGCAGTCGTACTGCTAGATAATCTCTGGATCTACTGAACCGATTTTTAAAATTCTGGTATCAATAGAAAGCCACATTATTTGTGAGTGTCATAGGCCTGAAAAATTAGGGAGTTCCCGTTGGAATTTAAAAATTACTTATTTCCCCGCGACTCGAATCCAGAACCTCATCGGCCGCAGTCGGATATGCCACTAGACCAACGAGTTAGTATTAATAAATTAGAGATTATTAGTAAATTCGCATAGTCCAGTATAATTTAGTAAATTCGCATAGTCCAGTAACCCTATGCAGACTCATCGTCCAGGTATGAAGTACTTGTGCTATTAGGCACTTACAGTTGTTTGTAGACAACTATATAATAACTGCAGAGTTAGTATTAATAAATTAGAGAGTATTAGTAAATTCGCATAGTCCAGTAACCCTATGCGGACTCATCGTCCAGGTATGAAGTACTTGTGCTATTAGGCACTTACAGTAGTTTGTAGACAACTATATAATAACTGCAGAGTTAGTATTAATAAATTAGAGAGTATTAGTAAATGCGCATACTCCAGTAACCCTATGCGGACTCATCGTCCAGGTATGAAGTACTTGTGCTATTAGGCACTTACAGTTGTTTGTAGACAACTATATAATAACTGCAGAGTTAGTATTAATAAATTAGAGAGTATTAGTAAATTCGCATACTCCAGTAACCCTATGCGGACTCATCGTCCAGGTATGAAGTAATTGTGTTATTAGGCACTTACAGTTGTTTGTAGACAACTATATAATAACTGCAGAGTTAGTATTAATAAATTAGAGAGTATTAGTAAATTCGCATACTCCAGTAACCCTATGCGGACTCATCGTCCAGGTATGAAGTAATTGTGTTATTAGGCACTTACAGTTGTTTGTAGACAACTATATAATAACTGCAGAGTTAGTATTAATAAATTAGAGAGTATTAGTAAATTCGCATACTCCAGTAACCCTATGCGGACTCATCGTCCAGGTATGAAGTAATTGTGTTATTAGGCACTTACAGTTGTTTGTAGACAACTATATAATAACTGCAGAGTTAGTATTAATAAATTAGAGAGTATTAGTAAATTCGCATACTCCAGTAACCCTATGCGGACTCATCGTCCAGGTATGAAGTAATTGTGTTATTAGGCACTTACAGTTGTTTGTAGACAACTATATAATAACTGCAGAGTTAGTATTAATAAATTAGAGAGTATTAGTAAATTCGCATAGTCCAGTAACCCTATGCGGACCCATCGTCCAGGTATGAAGTACTTGTGCTATTAGGCACTTACAGTTGTTTGTAGACAACTATATAATAACTGCAGAGTTAGTATTAATAAATTAGAGAGTATTAGTAAATTCGCATACTCCAGTAACCCTATGCGGACTCATCGTCCAGGTATGAAGTAATTGTGTTATTAGGCACTTACAGTTGTTTGTAGACAACTATATAATAACTGCAGAGTTAGTATTAATAAATTAGAGAGTATTAGTAAATTCGCATACTCCAGTAACCCTATGCGGACTCATCGTCCAGGTATGAAGTAATTGTGTTATTAGGCACTTACAGTTGTTTGTAGACAACTATATAATAACTGCAGAGTTAGTATTAATAAATTAGAGAGTATTAGTAAATTCGCATACTCCAGTAACCCTATGCGGACTCATCGTCCAGGTATGAAGTAATTGTGTTATTAGGCACTTACAGTTGTTTGTAGACAACTATATAATAACTGCAGTTCGGAAATAGACTCGGCCTTGCGTCCCGCTCCCCGCCCGAGTGGAACACTATTGTGACACCGCACACTACTGGCAGATTATTGTTTGAAATAATTGCATTGAATATTCAGAAACGACCACATGATGCCCGCGACTTCGGTCGCGTGGATTATGGTTTTTGGAGTTTACTTCCGTAATAATAGAACTTGTACTACTTCCACTTGTGGTGGATAAAAAAAATACAAAAAAAAATTAAATAAACGAATCGATTTTTATTTAAAATCCCGGAATATGACAATTTATAGGGAGTGAAATCAAACTTTATCCGTTTTATAGTTTTTGGATTTTACTTCCTTATGATTCGATTTTTATTTAAAAGCCCAGGATATGACAATTTATAGGGAGTGAAATCAAACTTTATCCGTTTTATAGTTTTTGGATTTTACTTCCTTAAGAATCGATTTTTATTTAAAAGCCCGTGATATGAAAATTTATGAGGAGTGAAATCAAACTTTATCCGTTTTATAGTTTTTGGATTTTACTTCCTTAAAAATCGATTTTTATTTAAAAGCCGGGGATATGAAAATTTATGGGGAGTGAAATCAAACTTTATCCGTTATTTAATTTATGTTTCTATGGTAACACTTTTCGTTCATAAGGAGTAAATTCCGGTATAAACCTTTGTAAAGGCCGGTAAAGCGTAGCAGAGAGACACTTTCGCATTGATGACGTTAATATTAGTATGGATGTAACTTTAACATTAATTAAAGTTTGAAGTCTTAATATAAAGATATATCCCTCGCGGTAGGGAACGCCATTATACTCATACCATTAATGCGAAAATGTGTTTGTTTGTTGGTTTGTCCTTTAATCATGCCGCTATGGAGCAACGGACGGACGTGTTTTTTTGCATGAGTATTGTGTCCATGGGAATTTACCTAAAGAAAAAAAAGAAAAAATACTTATTTCCAAATTGTACCACACATAAATAAGCATACCCCACAGAACATGTAATACCTAAAAAGGTAGATCGTCAGGTGGAATTACGATTACTTACACAATCTGGGGTCATGTTCATTAAAAGTATGCTCCTTAAAAAACTTATTAGGTATACTGTTGGAGATTATGTTAATGATAAAAAAAGCGTGTATTTGACTCGTTTAAAAAAAAATTGGCCAGCGCTTAGCTGCAATCAGACTTGCTTACAAGTGGTGACGCAGCCTAAGCCTTGCCTAGAAGATGGCTATTCACTCGATTTGGATCTTGGAACTGCAGTTTCTTATGTTTCTCACTATTTTTTTAAAGAGCAACCACCGTTTCATGCTTCCTTATGTGGTTGATGTCCAATCTGCCCGCACGAAACGTTTTTTCTCAACGTTTCTGATTTCCTGATCTGAACCGCTAGGGTGTGGAACACCCTCCCAGCATACGTATTTCCTGCAACGTATAATTTAGGTACCATCTTCTAAGCAAGCGCGCTCCAATCTAGACCTCATCAATGCTTTGCACTAAGCATGCTCGTCGTCAAGCGCAAGCCTATCTCACAATAAAAATAAAAAAGCTCTTCTCGGTAGAAATGGAGTTCCGAAGCAGCGGAAGATTCACTCGACGATTCAAAAGCACTTGTAAAAGTTTATTTTTTATTTATCGAGCTAAATTGAGACAGTAAAACATCTTCAATTAATTGGAATCTGAAATGCAATTTCAGATTGGAAATGAATTAAGTGTTGTTAGCTTAAGCTTGATCCTAGGCTCCCGTTAAAATTTCAATCATTACCTAATTAAGATGCGAGTCATAGCAAATTCTATTGTATACCTCTATCGAGCTAAATTGAGACGGTAAAAGATCTTCAATTAATTGGAGTCTGAAATGCAATTTCACACTGTGTTAGCTTTTACTTGATCCCGTTATTTCAATGTTTAATTAAATATGTTCAAACAAAGGACAGTTCAACCAGTTTCTGTCCTCCGATTCGGGACAATGTGCGGGATTTTCGTTTTTACAGTAAGGTTTAAAAATTAAAACCAAAATATTACGGATTTATTGTTCCGAGTAAGGTTAACGTTAAAACGCCTAAAAAACAATAAGTTTAGTGCATAAATCTAGAGCGCCGCTTTTAGGCACTACTCTATTTTGACGTTCCATTTTATTCATGCCTAATAATAATCTTGTAATCCTACGTGAATACCATTTAAGTACCTCTTTCACTACATTATGAAAAGGAAATGTATGCTTTGTTTGTAATTATTTTTATTTGTTCACAAGCCTCAATGAAACATGTAATTGATCGAACAAATCATTTTTAAACAACCACTGCGTTTAAAGGAACGCCCTTTGACATTGCATCTGTCCGCCATCTGTGGTCGAATAGCTAACTCGCTACGTACAATTTAACGTGATATATTATAAATGTGTAATACTTGCAAATATAGTTTTATGATTCCAGTATTGTCCTCATCCCTGCCCAAATAATGCAAAGCTTAATTTTTTTCGATCAACGTGGTTGAATAATTGTTTAGACTCGTTAACCATAACGTCTAGCTCGATCTAGTGTGGGAAAGCAGTAGTTATTTGGTGAAACTTTTAGTTTCCTGAGCCTTCAGCCTCCTGAAATGGTTTTATCTGAAAACTATTAAATATAATTGCAATAATGCATATTGCAATAATAAAAAAATCTTTGACCCCTAGGCAAGTTCCCATAGCTTCACTGGTTAAGTCCTTTCAACCCCCGATTTTACCACCTTAGGGGGTTGCATTTCCAAAAATCTTTTCTTAGAGGTCTACGTCTAATAGCTGTCTGTACGCCAATTTTCAGCCCAATTTGTCCAGTGGTATGAGCTCTGCGTTGAAAGATCAATAAGTCAATCATTCAATCAGTCACTTTTTCCTTAAATTTATTTATAACGGCTGTGCAATATGCAATATGCTATAAATCTTCAATACATTCAGTATTACTAAGAATTCTGAATGTAACTAGTGGATATCATATGGATTTATTTTATTTGTTCCTCACTTATTTGTTTAATTACGATTTATTTTTAAGGTCAGTCGCGGCTTATCCATATGAATGTCGGTCTGATAGCTACGTTTTCAATCCGTAGGACTGAAAAGCTCTCGATTCAAGGTCACAGATTCAGTAAAATCAATATTAATTTCGAAACATCGCATCGTTTGGAGCTCTGGCTGTGAATGCATACACGAAATTGAGGTCCATTTTACTTTGACACTAATGTGATCGAACGGTCAATACAATTAATCGAATTAGCAATGGAAAAACTTAGACTAAGCGTTCTGGTTAGCTTATTAAGTTATTTTGATGAAAAGGAATTCAGAAGAATGTCTTCATACACCGGGTAGGGTCTATGGTTTCATACAAGAATGCGCCCATGCTTTATCGGGTTCCGGTGGGATTGAAATTTGAAACATATCTTGTTACGTTTAATTGAAAACTAATGTACTTATAGCATCTTGTTTCAAGAAATTATTGTAAAAAAGGAATGCGATCCCGTCAACAAACTGTTTAACAGCTTGACGGAATATATTGTATTGAATATTGTAACAATTTAATGTGGCTAATGAATAATTTAAATAAAATTATAAACAAGTCGTGTTTATCATTTTATTTAAATTATTCGTTAGAGATAATAATTCGACTGTCCAAAATAGGAGTGTTTCTAAAGGAGTGTATGTTTTCAGGGTTCATGTAGGTATGTACCTATGAGAGTTTCTTCGACGATAACATCTAAATGCCTGAACAGATTTGAATTTAGGGGATATCGTTAGAATCCTCACATAATACCGAGTGACAATGGCTATGAATTTTTTGAAAAAAAAAACAATACGGTATCGTACCGGAACGCCAAATCTCTTGCCGTCCGTCTTTGTCGGTAGGGTGGTAACCAGCCACGGCCGAAGCCTACTCTATCCGTAATGAGTAATGTTGCATTAACTTATTATTTTTTTCCTGTTACTTGAAGTAGGCAAATTGTCTAGCTTGTTTTGTAAACAGGAAAATTATACGATTTTGGTAACTATAATAACTTACTCATTAAAGTTTTGTGATGTACTAACAACTAAATTAATTAGACAGACGTCTCGTTTTATACATTGTCTAAAGTAATTTTAGACCAAAACACCCCCTAAAAAAGAAAACTCAGTTTCCTCGCCATTTTTAGGGTTCCGCGTCAAAAAGGAATTATATTTTCACCATGTTCGTTTGTCTGTCTGTTTGTCCACGGCTTATTATAAACGCGAAAGTAACTCTGTCTGTCTGTGTGTTACGCAACCACGCCTTAACTACTGAACCTATTTACATGAAATTTGATACAGTGATAGTTTAGAGCCTGACAAAGGACAGGCTATTTTTTTTTATCCCGGAAAATTCAAGTGTTCCCGCCAGGAATCAAAAAATCGTCTCTTCAACAAATTATGAAATTTGATATAGGGATAGTTTGTATCCAGGGGAAGGACGCTACTTTTTATTCCGGAAAATTAAACAGTTCCCGCGGGAATCAAAAAACCTTAATCCACGCAGACGAAGTCGCGGGCATCGCCTAGATACATATATAAAACTAAAACTGCCTCTTTGGTCTAGTGGTTAGCATCTTCGACTGTGGCCAGCGTAGTATTGGGTTTTTCTGACAAGAAATTCTCAGTACCAGCCCGGAGTTGGAAGTTGGCGGTGTTTCACCCCCGTGCCTCGGAGAGCACGTTAAGTCGTCGGTCCCGGTTATTATCACTAACATGATAATGGTCGTTAAAGCCCGCCAACCAGCATTGGAGCAGCGTGGTAGGTCTAAGCTCTAAGTCCCTCTCTCCTAAGAGAGCCTGTGCCCAGCTGTGGGACATTAATGGGCTGTTGTGATGGTGGTGGTTACATATATATTATTCACGGCGATAAAGTGGTATTTTTTTTTACTGTAGGTACCTCGTCCATCCCGTGTTCAAAAATATTGTTGGTGTGGGAAATCCATTTTTCCATTCGGGGATCCGTTTGCGTGCTTATTATTTTGCAATTTCTATTTTTATCCCTACAAATTGGCCTTTGACTGCGATCTCACCTGAAGTGATGATGCGTGATGGTAGCGGGCTAACCGTGATGGTGTATTAAAGTGCACTTGGCCGGTTTTTTTTGGATAGCAAACACGCGATATTTCCTTGCCCTTCAAGGGCTAAACATAGACCAAAAACTATTGTGTAACATCGAGCCTAGACGGCATAAAAATATGGTGCAATCATTTTGTCAAAGACGCCACTTATTTACGAAGAAGTTTGTACGTGCTACCTATTATAGCAATCACGAGGGACGAGTGGCCTAGTTGTGACAACGCATATCAGTCGATTGTGATTGTTAAGCAACGCACACCCAACTGGAGGGGTGACCGGATTTGGAGGTTCAAATTTGGCCTTTCACTCCTCGGCTAAGCCATCGGTCCCGGTTACTATAAATAATCCTTTATTTAGCAAAGAAATTACAAGTAAAAATGAAAAAATATTACATGGAGTACAGCTCTCATGGAACCAAGGTGCCGACCAAGATTTAAGCCTGGTCCCATGAGACCAGAGCACTGACTCCTTAAAACAAAACTTAAAATCTATACTTATTGGCTAAACGAGGCGCTGCCTCAGCTTTATGCTGCAACGTTTATCACTAACATCTGATAATAATAGTTATACAAACCAAAGAGTTTAAATACTCTTAACCGAGTCGTACGTACCCCAAGAAATCTCCACTCTTAGTCGAGTCGTACGCGGAAAGACGTGGGAAATGGGAACCCATCCCATTATCATCCCAAGAAATCTCCTATCATTATTTGATTAATAGAAAGGGGTCACGATCCTCAGTAACAAGGAATACGACGCAGAGAGAAACCTAATAACTAGAGATGAACCAAGAACAATTTTTTATGGTAATGAAATCTTGTTTTATTGAACCCCAAAAACCAGTGCTAGTGCGTGCCTGCGATCAATCCAATCGGAATTGAATCGCGAGCAGGGCTTGTAAGCTTTATTTATTGATCAATGAACAAACGTAACGATACTGAAGCTCTGTACCCGTAGTACAAGTGTGCAACTATTGACAACATGGATAGATTTCGATCTACCGAAACACTGTCGCGTAAGAGTAGAATGGACCATGAGGCTATACAATACTTGCTTCTCCATACAAACGTATTTGACTAACTAAGTATTCTATTTTATATTGATCTAGTTTTTGAACAAATCAAGATAATGTTCGATTACAAACATCAACATTTGTTTAAAAGTTATGGCCCCTGAAAATCTCTATCTTGGGCAAATTTCCAAACGAGGCGGCATAGGTCTGCCACCTCATTTAAATTACAGCCCCATGTAACTTTGAAAACGTAGACGACCATAGACGAACTCGAATAATACAATATTGATTCGATACTCGAAATCTGTCAACGTTGTCGAGTAGTCAATCTCGGGCGAAGGGTATTGATTATTGGTCCATGGGCTCTCGAATCTGCGATGTGAATTGTGAAACGGTCACAATTTACTTTCTACGAGTATTTTTTGTCCCTCGCTTCCAATCTACTGGCCTGCATGCGCCCACTACTGAACATATATCATCATCATCATCATCATCTCATCAACAGTGCTCATTGGTTCTACGCTTGCCGGTTCGCGATATCCACTCTAGATTTTCAAGGTTTGGTCCTCTTTGGTTTTTTCCTCGTCTCAACCGAAAGACAAAAGTCTCCTGCATGGATTTCCACAAGACACGCTTACTTCCAGACGCTTCTACTAGCTTGTGACCATGCGTTCACCTAGTGGAATGACGTTTCTTTTATGCCAATAGTTAGCCCTCGAGTCTAAGATGGTAGCGTAGGGGGTATGGCAGTAATATTATTAAATATTTTTTAAACCATACCCCCCATCGGTTTCATACGGCATCGTACAGGAACGATCAATCGCGTAGCGGTACGTCTTTGCCGGTAGGAAGTAATCACGGCCAAAACTCCAACTAGGCCAGATCTGAATAAGATCACAGCGCAATCTAGTGGTGAGCTCGCCACGGAGATTGCCAAAACGTTGAGATTTTAAGGTGCTGCAACGACGATCTTGAACCTGCAGTTACCTTTTATTATTGACGGGAGAGAAATCTACTTAAGATATCCCACTGGCGGCTTCCGAGAGGAAATCAGGTTATTTAGTGGTTTTCATCTTATCTAATGCAAAAAACCGTATTACAATCGGTCCAATAGTTCTCCAGGAAAATTCTCTTCTTCAAATATTCAAATCGCTCTTATTCAAATCATCATCATCACTACAACCCATTAACGTCCCACTGCTGGGCACAGGCCTCCACTCTCATAGGAGAGAGGGAATTAGAGCTCAGACCCACCACGCTGCTCCAATGCGGGTTGGCGGGTTTTAACGACTATTATGGTGTTAGTGATAATAGCCGGGACCGACGGCTTAACGTGCTCTCCGAGGCACGGGGGTGAAACACCGCCAACTTCCTAACTCCGGGCTAGTACTGGGAATTTCTAATCCGAAAGACCCGATACTTAATTATTGACTCGGGACTCGAACCCGGGACCTCGTCGGCCGCAGTCAAACTAGTCAGTCAGAGCTGGACCTCGTCGGCCGCAGTCAAACATGCTAACCACTAAACCAACGAGGCAGTTCAAATAGGACAATAGAATAACGATTTCACTTCCGCACTACAACTGTCTGGTTCCAAAGGTTGGTGCCATGCAGATTTTAGTTTTTTTTAGTGTCATTAGCAACACGGTGAAGACAGACGGCAGGTATATTTAGCCGACATCGTTCATCAGGCGAGATCGGCCGAATCATATTACGTGATTTATATTTGAACTTCAGCTTGAGCGTTTTGCTTTTCGCAGTTTGTGTTTGTCACTAATTTGTTAGTATAAAACCATGTGCCGAGTGATTTAGACGCCATGTTTTCTATTCGCGGTGCTGGAGATTCGATCCCCAGGCACGCACCTCTTTAGAGAGTTATGTTCTTTTTTATACGACTGCCTGAAAAAAGGAGTATATTGTTTTCAGGGTTCATGTATGTATGTATGTATGTATGTTTGTATGTGAGTTTGTATATTCCACCATAACTTCTATACGCCTGAACCGATTTTGATATATGAGGTATCGTTAGAATCCCTAGCTTATTTCGGGTGACATAGGCTAGTAAAATTAAAAAAAAAATTGATGGGGTGACCCATGGTCCCGCATTAAAGAAATCGAAAATAAGATTAACTATAAAATCATCATCTAGAAAATGATGAGTACATTCCAAAAATATATAACACTTTAGTTCAATATCCAGTGATTCACAAAAAAATATAATTTAATAAAAATGTGAATAAGATTCATAAATAACTACATTAATTTAGTTTTTTTCTTAGTTCGTTGTTTGGCAGGGCAGTCGTATTTTTTAATTTTTTTGTACGATGTTAAGGATTATTATTTATTACCCACGACGGACCGCAGACGTCACCTCGAGTCTCCTGAGGCTTAGCTTGCGCACGACGAGATATCTCGCGACGAGAGAGAGAGAGAGTTTACTGTGGAGAGATGTTGTCGATGCCGGCTTATTTCTCGTTTACCCTGACCTGTAAACTTTTCTTTTCTATCAAAAGAGCAACTGCTGAGTTTCTTGCTGGCTCTTTTCAGGAGAATCAGTTTTCCAAACCAGTGGTAGAGTCTTAACGTATATGTGTTTATCCTAAGAGATTTTTTGTTTGTTTGTGCACTTTTTTGTAACAATTTTCCTGGAGAACTATTGGACCGATTGTAATACGGTTTTTTGTATTAGATATGTATAGCTTCTGAGAAAGTTCTTAGATATAAACATACCTAAGAACTTTCTCAGAAGCTATGTTGAAGCAGTTTGGTGGACTATAGCCTTAAAACTAGGCTATAGTCCACCAAACTGCGCTGCAATCGTTATTTTTATTTTTTTGTATAATTTCTTGTTTAAATGTCTTCCTATAAGATTTCACGCCACGTCCAAGCGACAACTCGGCTTGGAATACTAATACAAGTAATTTATTTACAAAACATTTCTACTACAAGTTAGCACTTGACTGCGATCTCACCTGATGGTAAGTGAAGATGCAGTCTAAGATGAGATTATGATGAAGAACTTTCGCAATACCTAGGCATATTCAGCATAAAACCTTTCCAAATCCTTCCTATAAGATTTCACGCCACGTCCAAACGACAACTCGGCTTGGAATACTAATACAAGTAATTTATTTACAAAACATTCCTGATAACATGTTACTACAAGTCAGCCCTTGACTGCGATCTCACCTGATAGTAAGTGAAGATGCAGTCTAAGATGAGATTATGATGAAGAACTTTCGCAATACCTAGGCATATTCAGCATAAAACCTTTCCAAATCCTTCCTATAAGATTTCACGCCACGTCCAAACGACAACTCGGCTTGGAATACTAATACAAGTAATTTATTTACAAAACATTCCTGATAACATGTTACTACAAGTTAGCCCTTGACTGCGATCTCACCTGATGGTAAGTGAAGATGCAGTCTAAGATGAGATTATGATGAAGAACTTTCGCAATACCTAGGCATATTCAGCATAAAACCTTTCCAAATCCTTCCTATAAGATTTCACGCCACGTCCAAACGACAACTCGGCTTGGAATACTAATACAAGTAATTTATTTACAAAACATTCCTGATAACATGTTACTACAAGTTAGCCCTTGACTGCGATCTCACCTGATGGTAAGTGAAGATGCAGTCTAAGATGAGATTATGATGAAGAACTTTCGCAATACCTAGGCATATTCAGCATAAAACCTTTCCAAATCCTTCCTATAAGATTTCACGCCACGTCCAAGCGACAACTCCGCTTGGAATACTAATACAAGTAATTTATTTACAAAACATTCCTGATAACATGTTACTACAAGTTAGCCCTTGACTGCGATCTCACCTGATGGTAAGTGAAGATGCAGTCTAAGATGAGATTATGATGAAGAACTTTCGCAATACATAGGCATATTCAGCATAAAACCTTTCCAAATCCTTCCTATAAGATTTCACGCCACGTCCAAACGACAACTCGGCTTGGAATACTAATACAAGTAATTTATTTACAAAACATTCCTGATAACATGTTACTACAAGTTAGCCCTTGACTGCGATCTCACCTGATGGTAAGTGAAGATGCAGTCTAAGATGAGATTATGATGAAGAACTTTCGCAATACATAGGCATATTCAGCATAAAACCTTTCCAAATCCTTCCTATAAGATTTCACGCCACGTCCAAGCGACAACTCCGCTTGGAATACTAATACAAGTAATTTATTTACAAAACATTCCTGATAACATGTTACTACAAGTTAGCCCTTGACTGCGATCTCACCTGATGGTAAGTGAAGATGCAGTCTAAGATGAGATTATGATGAAGAACTTTCGCAATACCTAGGCATATTCAGCATAAAACCTTTCCAAATCCTTCCTATAAGATTTCACGCCACGTCCAAACGACAACTCGGCTTGGAATACTAATACAAGTAATTTATTTACAAAACATTCCTGATAACATGTTATTTGTAGGTACAAATTACAATGTATGAATGTGCCGAATTTTAAACAGGCGCATATTATCCTCGTTGCGATAAAAATATCTTGTACACGGAATGCAGATCCTTTTAGGGCGAAAACACACTATGGATTGTTCAGACCACTGTCAGATAGGTACTGTCATGTCCTGTCCGTATTTCTTTTGGTCTAGGCAATAAAGCTAGTTGACCCCAACAATAATCCCTCAGCCGATAATCTTTACAATATGATAAAGTATCATGAGATAAACGTATATTATAAATATCCAATAAAAAATCAGGCAGGAAGTAAGGTTTTTTTTGCTATACCCAATTACTAAAGCAGGAAGGTACATTATCGCGTAAACGCAGTTAAGATTTGATAATAAAATCGGTTTAAATATCGATGTTCTGCATGATTTTTTCGTTTGTTAATTCGGTTTTGAGTGTAAACACACTACCTACTATTATTTTGAAAAGAAATCGAGAAAATAATCAATCATAAATTTTAAGTTTTAGGTATAAATACCTAACTTCCAGATGTTTTTTGTTCGATATTTTTGTGTAAGTTTTGGATCATCCAATACTAAAACCCAGCCAAGTCTCCGTACAACGGACCGCCCCGTTGCCTAGACTATTTGCCCTTTATAGAAAGCAAGGGTTTGTGGAAAGTCTAATTTTCCGAGACAAATATATTTGTCAGTTCTTACAACTTCAGGTTACGTACACACAAAAAGATTACGTATTTTAATTATTGTTAACACGCCATTACCACTCTAACACAAACCACTCACAATTTGGACTACCTACTCTCATTTGGATATTTATCAAAAAGTCAAATCTCCAACTTTTTTTCTGACGTCATAACGCGCGCTTAGGATTAGCGCGGGATTTAGTATCAAATTCTGAATTGTGAAGTCATCAAAGTTGCATGTACTTTTTTACTCCAATCGATAGTTTTATATGGTTATTCAACATAAAACTAACAGGGGACGTGGATATTACTACTTTTTGGAGATCCTATATTTAATAATCACTAAAAAATATTTTAGTCAAATACCTATTTGTAGTGAGCGGATAGATTTAAATGACGATGACGAACGATTAGAAGGCAGAACGTGAACGTTGAAACAAACGTTTTGCACCGAGTTGGAAGCGTAAAAAGAACAAAACGCATAGAAAGCCTGAGCTTGGCTCAATGCAAATGTCACAGTTAATTGCTAACCGTGCCCCAATAACTGCGTTACGTAACACATAGCCGGGTCATTGGCATGGACCTGCCACAAACACTGTGCTAGAAGCCGTGAATCGTCGTCAAATAATGGTCAATAAATTATGGTCTGGTCTATTATCTACATGTAGTCGTTAAAGCCCGCCAACCCGCATTGGAGCAGCGTGGTGGGCTTATGAGAGTAGAGGCCTGTGCCCAGCAGTGGGACGTTAATGGGCTGTAGTGGTGGTGTTGGAGAGGCTTCGGCCGTGGCTTGTTACCACCTTACCGGCAAAGACGTATCGCCAAGCGATTTAGCGTTCCGGCGCGATGTTGTGTAGAAACCGACTAGGGGTATGGGTTTAATGTAATTACCATACCCCTAACAGGTTAGCCCGCTACCGTCTTAGACTGCATCGTCGCATACCATCAGGTGAGATTGGAAAACTTTGTAGTGGAATAAAACGAAACGGTGAGAAAGCAACCATCTCGGTGGTCCGACATCACCGAGCTTGGGGGGAAAACTTGGAGGGGGCTTGCCTCGGGAAGAGTGGCGTATACTTGAGGAGGCGTATGTCCAATAATGGATGAAAAAAGGCTCTTAAAGAAGAAGAAGAATGGCAATTGGTGTCAATCTCAAATCAATGATGAGGTCTGAATTGGAACGCGCTTGCAAGATGCCTGTTCACTCTTGCCTTGAAGGTACTTAAGTTACACGTGGCAGGAAACACCAGTATTCCACACCATAGCGTTTCGTTTCGGATTATTATTATTACCCTACCTCCGAGAGGGACGAGTGGCCTAGTGGCAACGCATATCATACCCTTGAGATAAGCAAATGTGTGGCAAAATTGGAAAAAAAAAGATTTTTCTTTCTTTCTTTCTTTCTTCAGTCGATTGCGATTGTTAAGCTACGTTGACCCAAGTAGGTAATTGGAAGGGTGACCGAATTTGGAGGTCCAATTTTGGCCCTTTCGTTTCCTCCGTCCACGTTAAGCCGTTGGTCCCGGTTTAATATCACCAAGATCTGATAATAATCGTTACAAAAGCCTAAAAGTTTAGTCGAGTCGTATGCGGAAGGACGTGGGATCCTACCGCATTATTATCCCAAGGAAACTCCTACCATGTGATTAAAGGAAAGGAGTCACGACCCTCAGTAATGAGGAATACGACGCAAACAGAGACCACGGAGAGAAGAGAAAAGCAAAGACGCGCTCGTAAGTAATAAGTAGAAACCCTCGATAGCCATTTTAATCATACTTTATTAGCAATTTACACACAAACACTGTACAGCCATCTTCGACATTCAGCACCGAGGCCCTTGACATTACTCAATACTCAATATCTTTTATTCAATATTGGTGCACTGTAGGTACACTTATTGACGTTAAAAATTACTTACTTATAAAATATGATGGTGATAATTGGTTACGGTATCTTAAAACTAAAGCTACGAGGGTTCCAAACGCGCCCTCCGAGCCAGCACCGAGCCCCTGCCAAGTGCTCGCTCAAGTCACTGTCGAGAGCGCTGTAGAGCAGACCATAGATAGACCATAGATAGACCATAGATGGATCTGTCAATGTCAGTCTAACAGTAGGAAGTACCTAAAGGTCAGTGAGACCTCAAGTCGTGACTGAAGGTCGTCTCCGGCGCGCATTGGTCGATATTAGGCTAATTGCAATTCCCAACACAAGCGGTTATCTCTAAGTTCACTTATCAGGACCCCCGACCTTTGTGATTTGCCGACATTGAATCTTTACCGACCCACGACCCATACTCCATATGTATATGTCACCGTAAGATTGTAAAAACCGTTAGATTATAATCTAAATGGCGAAATTGTAAACTGTCGACAGATGGTGAACCGTTCAATGTTCTGAGTGTCAGTTTTTGAAATATTCATTGTATTTACGTTTTCTTGTCTGTTTCTTGTAGGTTAGGTTAGGGTTCGACATAAATATTCAGGTATTGCCTACTTAGGTTCTATCGGGTTAATATACCTAACAGATTACAATCTTAAAAATAATGCGTTAAATTGTAATCATTCGACAGTTTACAATTTTGCGAGTTAGATTATAAACTAACGGTTTTTACAATCTTATGGTGGCATATACCTACCCAGTTCACCAGCCCCGGCTTCGCTACATGATGCCCGCGACTTCACCTGCGTGGATTTAGGTTTTTAATAAATCCTTTATTTTTAATACATAATCGTAAAAATATTAATTAATTTTTTTAACGATAAATACAAATCATTGTTTATTATTTTTGTAATCAACTATGAACTAATTAAAATCTAAATTAAAAGCTAAACATTAAAAATATCATCTATTTTTAATATTATATACATATATAGCGAGCAAACGAACGGGTCACCTGATGTTAAGTGGCACAGTGTTGATTGCTGTTGAGAATTCATAATTTCTGAACTTACCCTGGTCTGGCCTGGTAGGAGGCTTCGGCCGCGGCTGATGACCTTAACAGCAAAGACGTGCCGCCATTAAGCGATTTAGCGTTCCGCTACAATGCCGTGTAGGAACCGAACAGGGTATGGGTTTAATATGACTGCCTTGATAGGCGGGTTAGCCCGCTACTATCATACACTGCATCATCACTTACTATCAGGTGAGATCGCAGTCAAGGGATAACTTGTAGTGGGAAAAAAACCTTGAGCAAACGATATGACGCTGTTAATAAAAAGAAGATAATATCAGAACAGATTCGACGGAGTTACGGATGGAGTGACATCGACACTATCATTCATACCCTATACCAAAATAATCCTATTATTTATCGGGATTTAACTATTCGTAGTTGGTACTTGTTCAACAGTAAAATTAATAGTGGACAGACTGGAATATTCAGTTCATGAAACTTTCGTACAAAGCGAATTTCGGACGACCCCGTGACATTTTCCGGCGATTCTATTTACCTGTGTACCTTCTATTTAACATTGCACTACACAGGAAGGGTAAATAAGGTGATATTGTCTGTTTCAATTCACGTAAAACTCCTAGAGTCAAAGCGTTTTCCAACTTGTGTGCATATTTACATGCTCAAAAGTAAAGCTTTTCAATTCCAAATATTAAAAGAACGTTAAAACCTGAATATTGTTATCTGACAGACACAGACATCGTCTTGATATCTAAGTTATAATAAAACTGGAGTCTGTACTCTGTAAGCAATTGGAAGATTCTTGTACATTAAATCTTACTTCTTATCTTACTAATATTATAAATGCGAAAGTTTGGATGGATGTATGGATATTTAGATGTATGGATGTATGGGTGTTTGCTACTCAATCACGCCCCAACGGCGGAACGGATCTGGCTGAAATTTGGCACAGAGATAGATTATAGTCTGGAATAGCACATAGACTTTTTTTTTTAACTTTAGTCTTTAATGCGGGACCATGGTCACCCATCATTTTTTTTAAATTTTACTAGCCTACGCCACCCGAAATAAGCTTGGGATTCTAACGATACCTCATTTATCAAAATCGGTTCAGGCGTATAGAAGGTATGGTGGAATATACAAGCTGACATACATACATACATACATGAACCCTGAAAACAATATACTCCTTTTTTCAGGCAGTCGTATAATTGCAACTACTCTCGTGTTTACGCAAACTTGGCCGATACAATTTACCAATTTAATTACCACTTTGTCATGGCGTCGGACGTATTTAGGAATGCAAAATGAACAGAGTAAAATTTATTGAACCAATTATTAAACAAACAAACCGTATTTTAAGGCTAAAACTGTGTATTTCCTCACTATTTGCGTGTATGACGTGTTTACATTAGGTCGGTTTGGTCATCCGTTTTCGGTTACTGTGTACTATAATTCGGTTGACCGCATTCAAAATAACAGCCTGTTTGCGGTGGCCGCTATAGTAGGTTTAAATAGAAATCTTTGTATACATTGGTTCGGTTTGGTCATGCGTTTTCAGTTACTTTAAACTGTAATTCGGTTGACCGCATTCAAAATAACAGTCTGTTTGCGGTGACCGCTCTAGTATAAAATAAAAATCTTTATTAATAAAATTAACTAAAATACAATGAATTCCTGCCCCCTAAACTAGGAGGACCCGTATCTTAGGGGCTAGTTCCTTCCCAAACGTTTATCCATTATAATTTTATAAATGCGAAAGTGTCTGTCTGTCTGCTACGCTTTCACGGCCCATCTGTTCAACCGATTTTGATGAAATTTGGTACAAGGGTAATTTGCATCCCGGGAAAGGACATAGGCTACTTTTTGTCCCGGAAAATTAAACGGAAAATAAAATGAAAAGTGGATTAAGATCAAGTTCGACTCCGCGAACGTAGTCGTGGGCATCATCTAGTTAAAAATAAATATTTCTCAAAATGTGCTGAGATTTCTAATGAGGTAACATTTTTTTAAAATCATTAATTAATTTTACATTTAAGTTTATCATAAGGTTAAGTTAAAACTTGTTCCAGTTGGCCGGACTCGGTCATAACGTTGTCATAACCGAGTAGGTGATACCTACTCGCTATTGGCCGAAAATCGAATGCGGTCAACGCATTCGGTCACTGCAAGACCTTAAGATCCAAGCTTGAGATTGTCGGTCTATCTAGTGGGGGGTCGTTCAACGCTGCAAGAGCGTTTTCCGGTTCGAGGTCTTTTTTTTTTATTGCGTGATAGACGTGCGCTTGACAACAATCATGCTTAGTGCAAAGCAATGATGAGGTCTAGGTTGGAACGCGCTTGCCTAGAAGATGCCTTTTCACTCTTGCCTTGAAGATACTTAAGTTATAAGTGGCAGGAAACACGTGCGCTGGGAGGGTGTTCCACATCCTATAGCGGTTCGTATCAGAAACGTCGAGCAAAAACGCTTCGTGCGAGCAAATAGGACGTGTGGTTTAAGGGTGCCAACGCTCACGGTTTCTCGCTGTTCTGTGGTAGAACGGAGAAAGAGGAACAAGATTGTGAAGTTCCAGAGCATCATAAGGGTACTAATAACGATTCTGCGGCCTCAGAAATCATGTCATCATGATTAACAAGGGGCAGCAGCTACGGAAGCTGACACGTAACAAGCACATTATTGCACTGCGCGCGTCACACGTCCTGTCCCTAGCCTTCCTGCGTACACATTTCTTGCTTGGACTCTGATGTACGTTTTTTGATTTATACGACTGCCTGAAAAAAGGAGTATATTGTTTACAGGGTTCATGTATGTATGAACCTCTTCTCAGACCAGGGCGCGTCTGGAACCCTCGTAGCTTTAGTTTTAAGATACCGTAACCAATTATCATCATCATTTTACAAAGTAAGTAATTTTTAACGTCAATATGTGTACCTACAGTGTACCTATATTGAATAAATGATATTGAGTATTGAGTATGTATGTATGTATGTATGTATGTGAATTTGTATATTCCACCATAGCTTCTATACGCCTTAACCGATTTTGATAAATGAGGTATCGTTAGAATCCCCAGCTTATTCCGGGTGGCATAGGCTAGTAAAATTAAAAAAAAATATGGAGTGACCATGACCCCGCATTAAAGACTAAAGTTGAAAAAAAATATTCCAAGATAAGATTAACATAATCATTATCTAGAAAATGATGAGTAGGTAACAAAAATATATAACACTATAGTTCAATATCCAGTGATTCACAAAAAAATATCTTAATTTATTGTTTTTAACTTTTTAGTTCGCTTTTTGGCAGGGCAGTCGTGTTTTTTATTTTTTTTAATTAATGCTTGTTAGTAAATATTTCGAACAGATTACTTGCTTGGACTCTGATGTATTTTAGTAAATTGTTTATTTAAGGAAGGTTCTCCTTCCGTAAATAAACAAGGCGGGGAAACATAACAGTGCCCACAAGATTTTCAAAAAACCATCTAAGATATAAAAAGGTACAAGTAGCTACCATTATGATATTATTATAAATAATATAATTATATGCCTCTTGATTTATATGTACAAGTGATATACAAGACGTATGGTAGAGCTATGATAAACAATAAGTATGGAAAGTAGGATATCTTGACAAGCACCTAAGTACTCGTATAATATGCGCCAATTAGATAAATAGTGTTAAAATTATTTATTAAAATCACTGAAATCAGATAAAATGGTCGAAATCGTACTATATCAGGTGGTAAGGAAGGCAAAGCGGTGATAGCTTAGTGGTTAGACGCCCGGGTTCCTAATTAGATCCGCCCGGGTTAGATCCCCGTACGCGTATATAACTTCTAGTTATGTGTTTCAAGAAATTAAATATCACTTGCTTTGAAAATTGGGTACTTATTTGACTACTAGTCAAATTGGGAACTTTTTTCACACTTCTAAATGCGCTCTTACTAAATATAATTTTGTATGGAATACTGAATTATGACGTCATCAAAAGTCAACGCACTATTTTACATCGTGGCAAGAATGCTGGCTGCATTTCCGTGCTGGACAGCCAGGCTGATCCTTTGTGTAAAAAATGAGCCAGCCCTAATCGATAATTTAAAATGTTTTTCCCACATAAAGTTTACAGGAGACGTGGAAATTACGTTTTTAGGCAGGTCCTATAAGTAAAATACCATTCCCAAAAAAAAAATTTACATACGAAGCTAAGTTAGTATAGTTTATAGTTTTTAGCATTGATTGGTCATTAGTCTATACCTATATAATGTACTAGCTGATGTCCGCTACTTACGGAATAAGTTTGTTTAAATTCCTACGGGAACTCCGTAATTTTCCGGGATAAAAAGTAGCATAAGTCCCTCTCCAGTTCCTCAGCTATAACCATGCAAAAAAATAGGTCGATCCGTTTGTCTGTTGCGACGTGATTGAAGAACAAACCAACAAACAAGCACAGTTTCGCATTTCTAATATTAGTATGGACTAGCGAATGACCGGGACTTGAGGTTTTTTGTTTCCCGCGGGAACTCTTCAATTTTCCGGGATAAAAGGTAGCATACGTGCTATTCCACACTATAATCTATCTCTGTGCCAAATTTCAGCCAGATCCGTTCAGCCGTTTGAGCGTGATTGAGTAACAAACATCCATACAACCATACATCCATCCAAACTTTCGCATTTATAATATTATAATAGAATAGTATAGATTATCTTTGATCTATACCTATCTCTACGTCTCCGTCAGATGACTGTTACTATGTTTTTACACATTATAATAGTCATGCCAATAATAAGTTCTAGATGCCCTAGATCTATGTGTGAGAGAAAGCGATACGTCGCAATGCGATGCGATACGACTCCATAGAAAATTACAAACGCGATATCTACGCGACAACGTAGGCCAGCTACTGTTTGCGACTGTCGCGTCGCGTCGTATCGGTTCGCGTTGTCGCGATTGTCGCTTACTCAATAGACCCTAATGTATAATCTTTGACTGCCTCGTTGGTCTAGTGGTTAACATGTTCGACTGCGGCTGACGAGGTCCTGGGTTCGAATCCCAGGTCGGGCCATAATTAAGTGTTGGGTTTTTCTGATTAGAAATTCTCAGTACTAGCCCGGAGTTAGGAAGTTGGCGATGTTTCACCCCCGTGCCTTGGAGAGCACGTTTATCCGTCGGTCCCGGTTATTATCACTAACATGATAATAGTCGTTAAAGCCCACGTGGTGGGTCTAAGCTCTAATTCCCTCTCTCCTATGAGAGTGGAGGCCTGTGCCCAGCAGTGGGACGTTAATAGGCTGTAGTGGTGGTGGTGGTGGTATAATCTTACTTCTTTTTTTTTTTTAATTTAAAATAATACAATAGAACTTAATGCTAGCTAGCCTAACCTAATTACTATATAAATCATGCCCACGTGGAATGGTGGCAAGAATGCTGGCTGCATGTCCGCGCTGGACAGCCAGGCTGATCCTTTGCGCAAAAAATGAGCCAACCCTTCTGTCACTTGTCTTACTTCTTGCTAATATTATGAATGCGTAAGTTTGTATGGATATTTGGATGTATGGATGTTTTTTACTCAATCTGGCTGAAATTTGGCACAGAGATAGATTATAGTCTGGAATAGCACATAGGCTAAAAATAATGAGTTCCCGGAAAATTAAGGAGTTCAAAAACCTCGATCCAGTCGCGGGCATTAGCTAGTGTAAATATATATTGACCCTAATGTCCCTTACATTAGGGTCAATACCTTATGCCTACCTTCTATAATAAAAAAGAGACACTTAAGTATACAAGCATGCGCAAAAGGCGGACCATGGCTAACAAATAATAAAACCCCTATTTTTACGTCGGGACGGAATTCAGGCCCCTAGTTAGTTCGCAAGTCTAGACACTTCCCCCCTCCCCCCAAGACCACCATTGAAACTGTGCCAACTGCCAATACCTCTCGACAATAACAAAGTAAATCTTCCACTTCGGTAGAAAGTACCTAGATACTTGATGCACGTTATTAAGGATCTTCTTATCTTTTCACATCTTTCTCAGCATTTTTTCCCACTACAAGTTAGCACTTGACCTCACCTGATGGTTGTTGTGATACCTAGTATATATCAAGGGTTGTGGGGTAGAGTAGGGTGCTAAATAGACGCGGCCGAAGCCTCCCACCAGGCCAGACCAAAGAAAATTCATATATCATAAATTCCTGAATTGACCCCGTTGGTGATCGAACCCGGGAACTCCCTCGGGACTGCACTCACCACTACTAAAGGGAGTGCGTCAAATTGCATCATTTTCTTCATTTCTGAGGATCGTGACTATAAGGTGTAATTTTTCCCAAATTATTCTCGAACTTTTTCCGATCCTGGGAAACACGAACAACATTTAGATTCCCAGGAATTGGAAAATTTTTAATGCGCTTGACTAGGTATAAATTTAAAATCAAATCAATTCAGACATCTTAAATCAGCCTCAACATCAAATAAAAAAACTCTTGCTCATGAAGAACACATAAAAAACTCAGAGAATTCCCGGGAAATCGCAAAAAGTTACCAACGCTGGATTACAATGTGCGAAACACGATTGAGTAAATACTTTTATTCCAAACACTCAAAATTTTTTGTGTTATTCGGAAATACCAACGTGTTTTTTTAATATTAAATTTATGTTAACAATTTAGAAAAAATTAAGTAAATAATTCTTACAAAAACTACTCTACAAAGTGTAATATGTGAATAGTTTTCACTCAAAACATTTTGTGTTAGTAGGAAATAACAACGTTTTTTTACTATTGTATTTATGTTAACAATTTAGAAAAAATTAAGTAGGTAAATAAATCTTACAAAAACTAGTCTACAATTCGTGTAATATGTGAATAGTTTGCACTCAAAACATTTTGTGTTAGTATAGAATAGAATAGAATAGAATAGAATAGAATAGAATAATTTATTTGCAAGAATGTGGTACAATTATTAGGTCTTAAAATTATTTTGCGCTGACACATTCAACCGTTTCATTAGTGTGCAAATTTTAAAATATAATTCATTCAAATAAGATTAATAAATATTACAATGTCAATAGCTAAGTCATATACTCATTCAAACTATAGAAACATTTCTCCATTAGCCAGTCTCGAAGTTTGCATTTAAAAGTTTGTAGGGGCATGGCCTGTATTGTTTGAGGTAGATTATTATATATCTTTATGGCCATATAAGGCGCATTTCTACGGTATATATCTTTATTACACCTGGGCGCGAAAATTTTATAAGGATACCTTGTACTCCTATTTATTTCACTATTGAGTTTGAAATAATTAGGGTATTTTTTTACTAAAATACATATTTCTTTTATATACATGCTCGGTAGTGGCAAAACTTTTAAATCTTTAAATAGCGGCCTACAACTTACGAGAGGGTCAACACCAAAAATAGCTCGAATGCACTTCTTTTGAGCTCTAAAAGCTCTTTCAATATCTACGGAATTGCCCCAGATTACAAGTCCATATGACAGAACTGACGCAACATAGCCGTGATAAGCTGTAACCGCGGCTTCCTTCGACACTGTGATGCGAAGTCTCCTCAAGACGTAAACAAATTTGTTCAATTTTTGACACACAACATCAATCTGCTGTTTCCAACTACAGTGTTTGTCATACATGATGCCCAAAAATTTTGTTATTTCCGTCTCAGTAATTTTAGAACCATCATACCGGATATCTAAAGTGGGTCTTTTTGAATGGTAGGAATGAAATTGTATTATTTTAGTCTTTTCTAAATTAACCTTTAATCTGTTTTCACCCAGCCATTTCATTACATTGCTTAGAGCTTCATTTATGACTTCGTGATAGTTAACCTGATTTCCTTGTATGAGCACTGTTGTATCATCGGCAAAGAGAACACAAGGATAGCCTACACCTTTAGGGAGATCATTTATATACGTAAGAAATAAAAACGGTCCCAATATACTGCCCTGAGGGACACCTCTCTCTGCTAATCTAAATCGTGACCTCACATTATTTCTTGTACTGTCCATTATTTTAGAGATTTCAGTACATTGAGTTCGGCCTATTAAGTATGATTGTATCCATTTGTATGCTTGACCTCGTATTCCATATTTTTCTAATTTTGTTAATAGCAATTCATGATCTACATAGTCAAACGCTTTGGTCATATCTAGAAATATTGCAGTTATGGGTACCTTGTTATTTAAACTTTCAGTAATTAATTTAACGAGATGGAAACACGCTAGTGTTGTTGAGCTTCCATCACGAAAGCCGAATTGTTCTGCAATTAATAATTTATTTTTGTTAAAAAAGTTTTTTAACCGTTTCAACATCGCTTTTTCGAAAATTTTTGCTAAAATAGGAATTAAAGTAATTGGGCGGTAATTGTTCATATCACATATGTCGTCTTTTTTATATAGAGGCTTTACAATAGATTTTTTTAAACTAGTGGGAAAAATACCTTGTTCAAACGATAAATTTACTATATAAGATAATGGGCCACATAGACAGATCGCACATTTTTTTAATATATCCGTTCGTATTTCGTCATATCCCACTGAATTAGTGTTATTTAATGACCTTATTATTTCGAAAATTTCTTTTGGGTCCGAAGGGTTTAAAAAAATTGAGTCCATATTATTGTTAATGTCAAGAAAATTAGGTCTAAGAGAATTTCTAAGTTCAATGTCATGTTTACATAGGTCAATAAAATGATTATTAAATAATTCTGAAATTATATTTGGATCATCAAACGTCAAGCCATCCTTACAAATACAGTTAATATTTATGTTTTGTTTGATGGATCCGGTATTTTCTTGGATGACATCCCAGGCAGCTTTACATTTATTTTCGTGATTCTTTATGTAGTTTAAATTTTGTAACTGTCTAGATCGATAAATACATTTCTTTAATAATTGGTTATAGTTTTTAAAATTTCTTTTATTGATTATTTTTTGTCTATGTACTCCACATAGTCTATAACTCAAATATAGATGACGTTTAACAACGCAAGACTTTTTTATTCCCTTTGTTAACCATCTCGACTTACGCGGTTTGTTTGATATTTTTATTTTTTTGATTGGAAAGCAAAGATTGTAGAAAAGTATTATCGTGTCATGAAAAAGGTCGAACATCTCGTCAACAGATGTTAAGTCAATTAATTCTGAAAACGAAAGACTAGATAAACACTCTTTAAACTTAATGATATTCTCTTTTGCGTAGTCTCTCCTGTAATCTGTCCACACCTGAGGGCAAGGATAGTTTTTAATCTTTAATGTCAGTGTTTGGGCGGTTTCATGGTCAGACAATGCTAGGTGATGAACTCCAGCACTAGCAGTTTTAACATTGCTCACTATTAAATCCAAGCATGAAAGTAATCGTGTGGGTGTCTGAATGTGAGAAACCATATTATAATTACTAAGAATGCTTAACAGTTCCCGAGACATCTTGGTGTCCTTGGATATATCAATGTTCCAATCTCCACAGAGTATTATTTTTTTCCGTTTACTCTTTGAGTGCAGAGCATGTAATAACATCTCAACTTTCTCTAAAAATAAGAAAGGATTACTCTTAGGAGTCCGATAAATACATATTACAATTAAGTTTATATCTTCTACTTCTACACCGCAAGATTCAAAATTATTAATTTGTGCGATCGTTCTGACTATATTTAACTCTTTGCACTTTAAATTTCGTTTACACAATATGCAAGAGCCACCACGTTTAACTGGTCTGTTAAAGGAAGAGCATAGGTTATAATTGGTTATTTTAAATAAAGATTCTGTACTTTTTGTTACAAAAGTTTCGGTGAGGCACACTATATCTATATTCTTTAATTCCTTTTCCAGATCCAACAAAGCTGCAGTTAATTCTTCTGACTTATTTATTGCGCCTGCGATATTTTGATGGAAAATTGTTATGTCATTCACGAAAAAATTTTGATTGATTACGTGTTGTGTTTTTAGGTGCTGTATTATTATTAGGTGTATTTTTATCTTTGATGTTTGGGCTAGTAGGGTTAAAATAGTGTGTAATTTTTCTTTGATACATATAACTACTTCTTTCTTTTATTTGGCCATTTACGTTAATTTTCTGTGTTGTTTTTATAGATTGTGCTGTCTTTTTAAATCTTAAGTTAATGTATGTTTCATTATAATCGTCTAAGTCAATGTTATAGTTAATTTTGTAAATCATGTCCTGAAAATAATGTTCCAAATTAAAATAAGCCTTCTCGGGCTCAATAAATTTACAATTTTTGTACAACTTCACTATGCAAGCTAGTTGACTATTAAGTGTAACAGTCCGGAGGTGTATGTTATTATACACGGGTAATACATAAACTCTTATATTTTTCAACTTATTGAGCGCCAATCCTAGTTCATTTAATAATGCGCATGGGTTACTATCATTTGCCCCGACTGACAGTATAACAATATCTTTGTCGGACAGTTGCTTTTTAAGGACTTTACAGAGCTTAAGTGACTCAGAGGATAGTGCATTCGGCTTTACAAAAGATGTGATTTTATAATCGGTATGTTTTTTGCCCTAGTAGGAAATAACAACGTTTTTTTACTATTGTATTTATGTTAACAATTTAGAAAAAATTAAGTAAATAAATCTTACAAAAACTACTCTACAATTCGTGTAATATGTGAATAGTTTGCGCGCGAGTTGAATGCAGAGTAAACGTACGGTGTCACATACATTTACTCTGCATCTAACTCGTGCGCGAACTGTAACTACATAGCAACTTCCATGGCGGCTGGCGACATGCCAAGAAAGGGAGGCCCATGCTCCTGGTTTTAATATTATCTCTCAGGATAACCGACGCGCCTTGCAGGCTAAATCCATACATAGCCTCTGTCTACGCCGCCGCTGGATTTCGATTACCAGCTCTTAAGGGGCCACAACGAAACAAGAAGGTTTAGAGAAATTTTCTAGCGTTCCTTTTAATTTTGATCTTCCAAAAGGGTTTTTGAACTGAACTCTATCCGGATTTTGACATCGTTTGGCAGGTGAAATTAAAAATTGCGCTCGCATTGATCAGACCTCCCCTCCATCAGTTAATACACATAAACAAATTTATGTTTTTTGGATTTGTTATTGTCCACATTAATAAAATGAACTGTAAAAAACAATTAAGTACTGTTCCCGATTAAAATTAAAAACTAGCATTTAGCGTATTTTTTATTGTAAGACGACTTTAGATGGAAGACCCTAAAACCGCATACTCTAAACTATATTTTTTTAATTCAAATAAACTTTTACAAGTGCTTTTGATTCGTCGAGTAAATCTACAACTGGATCAGAACAACATTCTTACCAAGAAGAACCAGCAAGAAAGAAGAAGAACTGGAAATAAAATATTTACAATTATATCAATGTATACCACAGTCCTAAGCATTGCTGATGCGAGTCAAATCCATGCCCTCTTATACATATCATTACATAATCTTCACCAGTGTAAGCTTTTTTCTGGAATAAGCAATTGAAAGTATATAACTTTTAAAAAAAGTATCCCAAAAGTTGCGAAATTAATTAATTAATTTGAAAGTAGCGCCAGAGATAGAAAAGATGAGGTTAGCATGGTATGGGCATGTAATGCGGAGGGAAGAAAGGCATATTACGAGAAGAATGATAGATATGCAAGTGGAATGAAAAAAGAGTAGAGGGAGACCAAAGAAAAGATGGATGGATTGTGTGATGCGTATAAAAGGTCCACCCCCTTTTAAGAGGTTGACGGATAACAGAAGTGAGTGGAAGAAGAAAACATGTTGTGCCGACCCCACATAACGTGGGAAAAGGGCAAGAAGAAGATCCAAAAGTTGCGAAATTATTAATATGGGCCCTTAAGTGCTCTCCAACGGTAAAATAAGTCAAGTCGTGCGTGAAATGCTATTTGGATCCGCATTTTCGAACCAGTCATACTCGAAAGCGAGATAAGCGATGTTTTGACTATTTGTCAACGTTTTATCTAACGTTTTGAAGACCTCCCTGGCGCAGTGGTAAGCGCTGTGGTCTTATAAGTGGGAGGGTCCGCATTTGGTCCTCGGCAGGGTGAATTTGGTCATTTATAATATCCGATTTTCTCTGGTTTGGTCTGATAGAGGAGGACGACCTCCGTGGCGCAGTGTGTAGCACTGTTGTCTTAACGTGCGGAGGTCCCGGGTTCGATCCCCGGCAGGGTCAATTTGGGAATTTATAATTTTTGAATTTTCCCTAGTCTGGCCTGGTGAGAGGCTTCGGCCGTGGCTAGTTACCACTTTACCGGCAAAGACGTGCTGCCAAGCGATTTAGCGTTCCGGCATGATACCGTGTAGAAACCGAATAGGGGTATGGATTTAATATAACTGCCATGCCCTAACAGGTTAGCCCTCTACCATCTTAGACGGCATCATCACTTACCATCAGGTGAGATCGCAGTCAAGGGCTAACTTGTAGTGGACAAAAAACAAGAGAATTACTCTTATATAAAGTTCGGATGTTGATTTGCCGATGCAAATTAGTTTCGCGGAACTAATAAATTTTTGAAACAAACTAAAACCGTATGGAATTGTGACAACTATTTTTTAAACAACCAATATTTTTTTTTGCCGAATTTCCGAACAACCAATTTTGTAGGATGGAAATACCTGGCGTACGAATATTGGAAACCAATATATTCTAATTTGCGAAAACAACATTTTTACCTTAAATTCCGGTGGAAAGATCGGTTTTTAAATTTTTCGATACCGAAATCTGTTTTTTTATAGAAATGAAGGTAAACAAGTTTATCCCACTATAACTAAAGCTCTTTTGAGCGAAGTTTCTATAATACAATAACGTTGAATTTGTTGAAATCTTGTAAGAGTTTATTGGAATGAATACCGCGATAAATCGTCCACGTGTACTTTTGTTTCTTAAAATCACGAGGCACGGAGGAAACGAAAACGCCAAATTAGAACAGCCAAATTCGATCACCCATCCAGTCGACCCATGTCGGTAGACTTGGGTCAACGTTGCTTAACCTTCGCAATCGACTGACATGCGTTGTCACAATTTGGAGGTACAAATATATATTTTTTTAATTCTAATTTTTCTTTCATTTTATTTAATGCCTTTTAAAAATATCAAAAATTTGACCTTTTAATTTCCTCGGTGCCTTTCTCGGAGAGCATATTAGTAACCAGTACGGTTATTGCCTCGTCCTCATCGTCATCAACCGATAGACGTCCACTGCTGGACATTAACGTTTTCTGAAGTCATGGTTTTTTACAAAAGTATTTAAAAGGTACATAGTGTTAAAGGCCTTAACAGGGCCCTGAGGGTGGGCGTGGACGCTAAGTAGAGCGTTTCTTATTACACAGCTTAATAAGGACCAATATAGGGACCCTTTCTCCCTAAATTTTATTACATCACACTGATTCAAGTGTAAGGGTCCCTGTGACGAGTGCAGTGTATTATGCATATAAATCTTGAAAGTAAGGAACCCTTCGTGTGTGACTCTGACTCACATTTGACCGGTTTTTTTTAAATGTCTAGTCTGGGTAGGTCTGTACCTAAACCTGAAAACTTCCGTGGCGCAGTGTTGAGTGCAGTTGCCTTAACGTTCGGAGGTACCGGGTTCGATCCCCGGCAGGGTTTGAAAATTTATGATTTCTGAATTTTCCCTGGTCCGGCCGTGGCTAGTTACCACCCAACCGGTAAAAGACGTGCCGCCAAGCGATTTAGAGTTCCGGTACGATGCCGTGTAGACACCGAATAGGGGTATGGGTTTAATATAACTGCAATGCCCCTAACAGGTTAGCCCGCTACCATCTTAGACTGCATCGTCACTTACAGTCAAGGGCTAACTTGTAGTGGATAAAAAAAGGCAACAAACAAGACACAGACTGTACAATACGTCTATAGCCTATTCTCTATAGTCAAGGGGGCTATTTTGAGAGCGTTCAGTGAACCCAAAACCGATACGATGTGTACCTAGGAATACCAAGGTAAATACCTAGGTATCTATTGAAATATCTATTTCATGATATAAGGCCAGGTATAAATCTAGCAGGAAATTTCAAGCGAATTTCCCACGAGGAAATTCTCTAGACGATTTCACATCTCGTTCACTCCGGCACGTGGCTTACTAGAGGTGGGCGTTTGAACCAAAATTGGAACGAAAAACACATAATAGGTATGATAGGGTTTTCTAAATAGGTCCTATATGTCACCGTAAGATTATAATCTAACTTGCGAAATTGTAAACTGTCGAAAGATTGTGAACCGTTCAATGTTCTGAGTGTCAATTTTTGAAATATTCATTGGATTTACGTTTCCTTGTCTGTTCCTTGTAGGTTAGGTTAGGGTTCGACATAAATAATCAGGTACTTAGATTCTATCGGGTTAATATACCTGACTGATTACCGAAATTTACCGAAAAATAACACGTTAAATTGTAATCTTTCGACAGTTTGCAATTTCGCGAGTTAGATTATAATCGAACTGTTTTTACATAAGGTGACATATAGATAGCGAGCAAACGAGTGGGTGGAGTGAGGAACCAGGAAATTTGTTTATCCGCCCTTTGAAGAGCCCCATATTTTAATCATGACGGAACACGGAAGCTGGTTCCATAATTTGAAAGTACGTGGTGGAAATGACCTGGAATAACCGGAGGAGGAAGAAGACCGGGCATAAAAATAAGTACTAACACGTTGTTTAATAAAACAAACTGATAGTTGTTTTTAACCATCATTGGTCGATAACAATTTAATCTCAAGAGCATTGAGTCCCTAAACAGATCCTTATTGCTGAACAACAAGGTTGAATTTGTTTTGCGTCTTATTGAGATTATTGTACCTAAGCTGCCTACCTCGATTTACTGCTTTTTCTGTATGATATTATTAATTACAAAGAACGGTAATAATTCAGTTGAATATACTTAGTCTGCAATAGATTATTATACAAATTACGAAGGAAATTTCATTGAAATAGTTCTAATAGTCAATAAGTTAATAATCTTGGATAGGAGCAGGCGTTACTTTGCGGAAGTCCATGACAATGAAAAAAAAAACTGCTCATCTGCTTATTTGCTTTTTGATGTTTTTCATCAATGATTATTAACTTATTAATGAAAAAACTAGAAGTTTAATATATATTAATTATAATCCGACACAGAAGGCAAACTGCAATTCCAGAACCTTCCCTTTTTATGGAAGTCGGTTAAAAATAGCCATAAACTGAACGATAACATTTATCCAGTCAACATAAAATAATAAGTTAAGTTAATTTATCTTTAGTTAAAAATATTTTATAATTTCTTTACAAGTGTTAAGTCGATTTTTGAATGGCTCTAAAGGATGGCATTATTAGCGGATGCCTACGTCATAAAAACTATCTATATGGCAAATTTCAGCCCGATCCATCCAGTGGTTTGACCTATGCGTCGATAGATCAGTCAGTCAGTCAGTCAATTTTTCCTTTTATATATTTAGATATAACCGAGACTGACGGCTTAAATTAACGTGTTTTCCGTGGAACACCATTTTCACTATCGTGAAATAGATGGCGCCACACGGCTTTAGCATCGCGCTATGGATTGGGGTATTTCATATTATTACTACCATACTAATTTAATGATCAGTATAAGCTCATCCAGCTTACTGCAATCTTGTTCTTTTTGATGAAGTGAATTTTTTGAAGTGCAACGCAATTGCGTACTGAAGCACTTATCAAAATCAAGCGATTCGCCCCAGCTTCGTACGGGTTAGCAGATATCTTTAGGTAACCAAGGAATAAGAAGCTTAAATAAAAATAAATAAAAGAACCTTTTATCTTATTATCTTGCCCATTTTTGACTGGATGCTAGAATCTTGACGATTCCCGCGACTTCGTCTGAAATTCCCGCAGGAACTTTTCAGAGATTTAATTTTAAGGGATGAAAAATAAAGCCTACCTTCCCCTGGAAGCAACCTCTATATCAAATTTCATCAAAATCGGTTGAAAAAATGGGCCGTAAAAGCACATAAAAGCTTAGTAATCGGTATCACTCGCTATTGTAAGGAAACCTGTATGACCTGTATCCCGAGAGTTCTTCGTAATTTTCTCGAACGCATGAGAAGTCTGCCAATCCACATTCGGCCAGCTTAGTGAACTATAGCCAAAAACCCTTTTTATTCCGAGAGGAGACTCAGTAGTAAGCCGGCAATGACGACGATGACGTGGATGAAAGGCGGGCATTTCAACTAAATAGTTTATAAAGTCAGAGATTTTTTATAAAAAGGCATATTTAGTATATACTTAGTATATATATATTATTTTACTAGCTGATGCCCGCGATTTCGTCCGCGTGGAATAGGTTATTTTGAATTCCCTCGGGAACTCCTTAATTTTCCGGGATAAAAAGTAGCCTATATCACTCCAAGTCCTCGACTATACCCATGTCAGAAATCACGTCGATCCGTTGCTCCGTTGCGGCCTGATTGAAGGACAAACCAAGGAACAAACACACTTTCGCATTTATAATATTAGTAGTATATGATATTGCACCATCGTTTACATATTATTAAGGTTATCTCGTAGTGTAATGACGAGATAAGAAAACAATACTGAATACTTTCAAACCGACTTTAAAAAGGAGGAGGTTCTCAATTCGACGGTGTGTTTTTTTTGTATCTATGTTACGCGATATTTCCGCCAATTACGAATCAATTTTGATGACTCTTTTTTTGTTTGATAGATCACACTTCAGGGGTGGTCCCATATAAATTTTATCGAAATTGATTAAGCGCTTTTTGTGAAAATCGACTAAAAACAAAATATATACCCATAGACTTTTTGACTTTTTAGTTTAAGTTGGTACATATAGGAATAGTTTTGAAGTCGGTTTTTGTTTTAGATAAAAGCGAATAATTATGTATACCATAGGCTTGAATAATTATTATTATCATAGTGTTAAATAATTAATGAAATTGAATAATCTTTAGTATAGTGTTGAATAATTTTAATCAATCACTTTTCACTCATAATTTAACGAACAATAATATTCCGGGCTTTGCGGTTGAGTTAATAATATTAATAAAAACATTATTATTTTCTCTCTGGAGCAGTGGTGAGCTCTATGTTATACTAGTGAATGTCCGCGACTTCGTCTGCATGGTTTGAGGTTTTTTGTTCTCGCTGGAACTCTTTAATTTTACGGGATAAAAAGTAGCCTATGTGCTATTCCAGACTATAATCTTTCTCTGTGCCAAATTTCAGTCAGATCCTTTCAACCTTGGGGCGTGATTGAGTAACAAACATCCATACATCCATACATCCAGACATCCATACATCCATCCAAACTTTCGCATTTATAATATTAGTATACATTATAAGTGGAAGGTCCTGGGTTCGATCGCAGGTCGATTTAGGTTTTACAATTTAATTTTTTTTCTCTTCTCTGATCTGGTGGCTGGCTGTAACCGTAGCTCGTTAAACACCATATCGGCAACGTGTGTGAAGTGACATGCAGTTTAAGCTGGTAGCAGGCTAACTTGATCGGGGTGAGACTTCTGGCGCGGCGACAATTTCAGCAACTTCAAGGACAAAGCAACTTCAAATGTCTAAACACATAGGCTTGTTCTACTATCTACAAATTTAACCTTTTACACTGTATTCTATAGTTATTGTGAAACAAATAAAGTACGTCGTTTAGTAAAAAAATAACAAAAAAAAACGGTACACAAGTGAAAAGTTCTCGTTTAATAAAAAGTACAAAACCTGCAGCATTAATTCTGAGTCGGGCCTTTTCATCTTGTGCCATGTGGGTGCAAAAGCTTAACTTTAAATGCGAGGCATGGGATGAATAAATGATTTTTCTTTATTTCTTTCTTTCTTTTAAATAACAAATTTATCAAAAAAAAAAACGGTACACAAGTGTAAAGTTCTCGTTTAATAAAAAAATTTACAAAAAAAAAACGGTACACAAGTGTAAAGTTCTCGTTTAATAAAAAAATTTACAGACAACACAGTACAAAACAGTACAACACAGTCGTAAGAGGGTAGTACGCGGCATCCTCAGCAACGGCACGAGCAGCTTTGACGGCGACGACGTCCGCAACGTCTTCTCCGGCGACGCATAGAGCACAAAACGGTACACAAGTGTAAAGTTCTCGTTTAATAAAACAATTATCAAAAAAAACAGTTTGAAACAGTACAACAGCCGTAAGAGGATAGTACGCGGCATTCTCAGCAACGCTAACGTCGCCGCCGGCAGCTGCGACGGCGGCGACGTCTGCGACGCGAGCAGCTGCGACGCCGACGTCGTCGACGGCACGAGCAGCTTTGACGGCGGCGACGTCGACGCGAACAACGGCGACGTCGACGTCCGCAACGTCGTCTCCGGCGACGCATGCAGCACATGCCCTTTGCCAGCAAGTGTATGAATTTGGACCCCTTCCTCTCCAGAAAGCCCAGTTCAGCGCCACTCTACAATCAATCAAATGTTCATTCAAAACTAGCTAATGCCGTCCGCGTGGTTTAAGTTTTTTTGATTCCCGCAGTAAATCCTAAATTTTCCGGGATAAAGTCAGTGTAATACTTGTAACGTATGTGTTGTGTTGTCTACATATTGCAACCTTTTCTTTTCTATGAAAAGAGCAACTGCTGAGTTTCTTGCCGGCTCTTCTCAGTAGAATTATTTTTCGAACGGGTGGTAGAGTCTTAACGTTTCATAAGTGACACAAGTTGGCCTACATGAAATAAATAAATCATTCATTCATTAAAAATCATTCATTCATTCATTCATAAAAAGTAGCCTATGTCACTCTTCAGAGGTGCGATTATGTAAGAATTGCCGATCCAATCGTCAAGTTCGGCGGCAAAGTAAAATAAACCGTAATCTTATGAATTAGAGCTCAATTTCGTGTATCCATTCTCATACGTTTATGGTATCGTACATACCTAAACGTATGAGAATGGATACACGAAATTGAGCTCTAATTAAATGCTATTATGGTTTATTTTACTTTGACGCCGAACTTATACGATTCGATCGACAATTCTTACACAAATAGGGGGGCAGGTCCTCAACTATACCCTTGCCAAAAATCACGTCGATTCGTTGCTCCGTTACGGCGCGATTGAAGCACAAACCAACAAACCAATAAACCAACAAACTACCAAACAAACACTTTCGCATATAGAATATTAGTATGAGAATGATGAAAAGTGGCCGTGCCTCGGAGAGCACGTAAATGACCGATGACCTGATGGTGGCGGGACCTTTGTGACGCGCTCTCGAAAAGGCTATGTCCTATGTACAGCTGTGGACGCATACATTCCGATGGATTGGGTTGTAATTGGATTATTCAATACCTTTAGAATGGTTTCGACCATTTTATTCAGCTCCTCCGGTGGCTGGCTGCCCGCCACGGGCTGCTTTCTAAGGTGCTGCACTACATCCGAAACAGTTGCACCGTCTTCGTTCTCGTTTTCCTGAAGGTATCTATCGGGAAATTGATTTATTAATATATAAAAGGAAAAGTGACTGATCTATCAACGCACAGCTCAAACCACTGGACGGATCGGGCTGAAATTTGAACACAGACACGGGTGGGCAGGTGGAGGGTGATGCTGTGTGTCCCACTGCTGGGCACAGGCCTCCACTCTCATGGGAGAAAGGGAATTAGAGCTTAGACCCACCACGCTGCTCGTGGTGGCTCGCGCATTATCATGTTCGTGCTCTCCGAGGCACGGGGGTGAAACACCGCCAACTTCCTAACTCCAGCTAGTACTGGGAATTTCTAATCCGAAAAACCCGATACTTAATTATGGCCCGACCCGGGACTCGAACCCGGGACCTCGTCGGCCGCAGTCAAACATGCTAACCACTAGACCAACGAGGCGGTTCCATATAAATACAAGGAATTCAACCTGCCCCGGGCTCGCTCCCTATGTGTTTTGCCCTTTAATTTTCATCATTGATACGGTAAACTCTCTTCTCAAATTAATCAAAGAAAAACTTAAACCACACGGACGAAGTCAAGAGCATCACCTAGTATCATACATAAAGTTGTGGTAAACGTAAAAGTAATACAATGGCTGGTACTTACTTTAAGATGAATCTACCGGGGACGCCATCCGCCGCCGGGGGCACATTTAAATTCCTGGCCATCGTCAACACAACTTACAATAACAAATTTAATATACTGATACCAAAAGCATTTCCACGTTTAAATGAACTGAAATTACGCTAAAATTTAAACATTTTATAATCTTCTAACATTCATGGTTATTGAAAAAATTTATGATTTTGACTTTCAAAATGTCAAAAATATAGTCAAAAAGCATTGGCAGCTATTTGAATTTGGAGTTACAACTTGCACTAATTTGTGGGTTCCAGGAACTAATTTAACAATCTACCACCTTAGAAATAGAGTTCGATATAGCGCAAAAGAATAACACCATAGTGGCAGCCTATTGGCGAAATAATGAAAATAAGAAAATAACTGCGCATTTTTAACATTTCATGTCATGTTCTTCTTTTTCAATCTCATATTTTTCAATGGTATGATTGACGGAAGTAGTAACTCATAACAAACCTGTTTTTAACATTAGTAAAACCTTTTTGGTAACGCAAAAAGATGGATGACCTGTGAGGATGACCGATTTGGATTTGCATTAGAGATCTCTTTTGGAGATAGCTTATATCCTGAATTAACACATAGGTTACCTTTTAAGTTTTATATCGGAAAATTAAATATTTTCCGCGGGAGTCAACAACAATGTTAGTTAGCATAATCCTCCGAAACGGCTTGATTGATTTTTATGAAATTTTATATGCATATTCAGTAGGTCTGAGAATTGGCTACTATCTATTTTTTATACCCCTAAAACACCTCAATCCACGCGGACGGAGTCGTGGGCATAAGCTAGTATAATATATGTAATGCATATAATTAACCAGCTTTTTCCCGTCACTTTGCTCAACTCACTCACGTTTCATACAAATTTCAAACCCCTCGGGTTGAATTTTCAAACATCCTTTCTTTACGGATGATTACGGCATATTAATAGCTATCTATATCTGGATTAGTATGGAAGTATGGATTATAGTATAGAGGTACTTTGATCTAAAATAATATATAGAAAAGGTGACAAATGAAAACTGTAACCAATCTAAAATTTAGGGATGATCGCCCAATCTATAAACGCCTCGAACGCAGATCTCAAATCAATGGTCGGATCGGGCTCAAAATGGCATACGTGTAGCCGTAGGTAGCGTTCGCTAAGTAAAGTATTTTTGAAAATTATAAATACATTAAGGGTATAATTTTCTAAAATCCTAAATAAAGAAGGGAAGAGGTCAAATAGGGAGGCGCTAGATTCACTCAACGATTCAAAAGTACTTGTAAAATTAATAAAAAAGATTTGACATTGAGTTTGAACCATAGATTTAGAATCGGTCTCCAATCCTATCCAATCCTAAATCCTAAATCTATGGTTTGAACCGATCAAAATCGAAGTTAAAACGAGTGGAACCGCAGGCAAAAAGGTAGCGAAGTTTATCGCATTGCATCGCGGCGGCGCGGTTGTGCCCACTCGGGCATCGATCCCGCGACCGTGGACGTGGACGGAATGATGGTGGGGCTATTCGCTCTTTACACAATAGGTACTTCGCTGCAAAACTTTTGGCATTACAATACATTATGGCGATATTCAATGCATATAGTGCCAATAAAAAGGTTATTTTTTATTTTTAACCGGCTTCCAAGAAAGGAGGAGGTTCTCAATTCAGCGCGTATTTTTTTTTAATGTATGTCGGTGCATATGACCGTGGTTTCTGAACCGATTAGATTTTTTTTTTCAGTCCTTAGACACTCTCGAGGTGGTCCCATAAAAATTCTGAGTCTAAATCCTCAATCCTGATACAAAAAAATTAAAAATTAAAATTATTTTCAAAAATCCGACTTCCAAAGCCACTGTAAACACACCATAGATTTATTTTGGTTTCGCTTCGCTTCAACTGAAGCGAAAACCAAACTAAATCTATGAAACACACTACGTTTTAGTCGGGCGGGTATAACAAGGATAAGAAAAGTTGACGCATCAGGCTCGCCCGACTTCAACATAGTGTGTAGAAATCAAAATTATTTTTTACTTTACAGTGGCTTTGGAAATCCGTTGTTTGGAAAGAATTTTTACTACCCGACCTGGCTGAAAGTCATAAGTATTTCCATTTAAAAAAGTATGTGACACGGCAGAAGTGGAAATTTAAAAATAAAGTAGCAGTGCAAAAGTTTTTGAGTATTTTATCAGATGAAATAGTTTTGTAGAGAAGAGTAACCCTGTATAAAGCGCGCACTCTAGAGGACAGGAAAAAACGTCGCGTCAGGGAAACACACTACGGAAAGGACAGAATAAAACTGCATTGCCCTCCTGAAGTTTTGTTCTGTCGGGTCACTAGTGTGTTTTCGCCCTAACCTCGCCCTCTTGTAGGTCAACAACGTTGACAACAATTATTCCGGGCGAATGCTCGATCGAGTCCCTATTGCAACTAGCTAGTGTTTGCTGATTCGATATAGCACTTTAAAGCACAATCAATGACCGGACATTGATCTTCCTATAGCTCACTATAAACTAATCGTGCTAGGGTAATGCCAAGGTAAGGGTAGCCCGCCAACCCGCATTGGAGCAGCGTGGTGGGTCTAAGCTCTAATTCCCTCTGTCCTGTGAGAGTGGAGGCCTGTGCCCAGCAGTGGAACGTTAATAGGCTGTAGTGGTGGTGGTGGATAGGGTAATGATAAAATAAATAAAATGACCTAACTGAATTTTGGCTCTGGTGACCAAGTTATACTATTTAATATAGTAGTAACAGAAATGCACTCTATGCGGAGGGATGAGTCAAAAGTCAAAGTCAAAGTCGTATTCCTCATTACTGAGGGTCGTCACCCCTTTCCATTTATCAAATAATGGTAGTAGTTTTCTTGGGATAATAATGCGGTGAGTTCCCACGTCCTTCCCCTTACGACTAGGACAAAAGACTAAGAGTACGTAATAAAACTTTTTGTAACGATTAATATTAGATGTTAGTAATTATTACCGGGACCGACGGCTTAACGTGCGAAAATAGCAAATTTTAACCTCCAAATTCGGTCACCCATCCAGTTACCGACTTGGGTCAACGTTGCTTAACAATTGCAATCGACTGATATGCGTTGTCACAAGTACTCCACTCGCCACTCGTCCCTCAAGTCCGTCCTAACAACTGATGTCTATTATACTATAACTACACGCTATATCTTTTATATTAGAACTACACGCTAGAATATAAAAGACACACACACTCGGCGATAGGACAAAAACTTTCGCACGATTTACACTCAATTTTGTCCCGGTCCCTAGTGTGTTTTCGCCCTAACATCGCTCTTTTGTAGGTCAAGCGTCGACAGTTCCGGGCGAACGCTCAATCGAGTCCCTATTGCAAGTTGCAACTTGCTATTATAGTGTTTGCTGATTCGATATAGCCCAATCGGTAGCGTATAATCACGTGAACAGAGGTTGACCGGGTGACCTAAAGCTTCGAGGCATAGAGGCCGGCCTTGGTTTGTGCCTCTACAAAGCCTACACACGCCAATAGGCTAAGCGATCTAGCGTTCCAACTTCCGGTACGATACCGTGTAGTGGCGTGCACTGAGCTTTAAGCTAAGATAGGCTTTAGTCAGAAAGCCTAACTGACTGTTGTAATGAAAATTAGCACTGATGTATTTCCATTTGGGTAAGTGCTTTTATGCCTGTATTAGTATGAAAAACGTGTCCTAAATCACAACTACGTATTTCATACAAAGCTTTTTTAAATTTAATAATGGGTTGTTGATTTAATGGGGGCTACCGCGTTTAAATTCGCCGCTTGAGGCGCTAGTGTAGAGTGAGGTCTCGAAATGTGAAATAGGTATTATCACTGGGCCTTTATCGCGGGTCTAATTATGTCATTAATGTATTTAGCAGTACCGGATTAATTAATGAAGATGTAAGATACCTGTCAATGAATTTCATAGTTTTGCGCTTTGAATGCGGAGGTAAGAAAAATAAGTGCAAAATTAAGCGGGTTGAAAGAAGAAGAATTCAGAAGTCATGCCAAAAAAGTGCAGGCCGCTTCTCGAGACATGCCGCACTTAACGATATCATACGGCGGTCCCTTGCCACCGTCAACGTGCCAAGTCTACTTGAGCCGACTGGTATTGCAAGAGACGATGGCAAGAGACCGGATGGTATGAGTTGGATTCCATGGAAGATGGGCCGGGTGGTGGTATGGGATGCAACCTGTTCAGACATGCTGGCCCCTTCCCATCTACTTGGAACCATCAACAGAGCAGGTGCGGCTTGTGAAGCGGCTGAAAAAGCAAAAGCATGCAAATGCTCCGAATATGATTTTTTCCAATTCGGTGTCGAGACCCTTGGTCCGTGGGGTCCTAGCACTTTAAAACTTTTTAAGGAAATAGTAAAAAGGTTAGTCGACATCACAGGAGACCGAAGAGCTGGCAGCTACCTCGGACAAAGAATTAGCCTAGCTATTCAAAGGGGGGCTGCCAGTATCTTCGGAACCTTGCCTAAAGGGACTCCTTTTAATAATATTTTTTAGTTATTATAATATATTTTTAAGACTTTAAATAATATTAAGTTTCCTTTTATTTCTTTGTTGAAAATTAAAATAAATTTTTGGTATATTCAGAAGTTAGTACATCAAGTCCCTGGTTCCTGTGTGCTTATTATTTAAAAACGTATTTTTTGTCAAAAGTATCCTTGTTTACCGAATTTACTAAGGACCTTACTCGCCAGTGGCGCTAACTAGTGAGCATAAAAACGGTAGCCCTCATTGAGTTGGCATAAACCTAATGTCACATGGAACGCGTAAAGCTGATGCGCTGCAGGGGAGCCCCCTTTTCACGGGGCTTTAACAGACAGCGGCGCGCCGAACTATGATCCGTGTGAATTTTCCACATCGATTATACACACTATAAATCTATTATATTCACTAATAGACTAGGCAATAAAGCTAGTCGACCCCAACAATAATTCCTCAGGCGACGAAACTTTACAGTAAATGATAATGATAAATGATTAATTTATTTCATGTAGGACAACTTGTGTCACTTATGAAACGTTAAGACTCTACCACCGGTTCGGAAAACTGATTCTTAACGATGAAAAGAAAAGGTTACAATATGTAGACAACACAGCACATACGTTACAAGTATTACACTGACTTGTGGGTCACTGGATGCGAAGCCGGTTGCTTCCATGCAATTTTGTCATTAACAAAATCATCGATAGTGTAATAACCTCGACTTAACAAATGCTGTTTAACACAGTCTTTAAATCTATGTAATGGCAAATCCAGAAACTCTTTGGGAACCATATTATAAAAGCGTACACTCGACCCTACAAAGGATTTCTGCACTTTGCGCACACGATACGACGGTGTTACTAGTTTATGGCGGTTTCTAGTGTAACGATTGTGAGTATCACCTATTTGCTTAAAAAGATTAATGTTCTGCCTAATGTATGATAAAGTATCATGATTTAAACCTACCTATATTATAAATATCCAATAAAAAATCAGAAAGGAAGTAAGGGTTTTCTGCTATTCCTAATTGTTAAAGCAGGAAGATACATTATCGCGTAAACGCAGTTTAGGTTTGATAGTAAAATCGGTTTAAATATCGATGTTCTGCATGATTATTTAGTTTGATATTTCGGTTTCGATTGTAAATATATTACCTACTATTAGGTATTTTAAAAAGAAATCGATAAAATATTCAGTCATAAATATTAAGTTTTAGGTATAAATACCTAACTTCCGGATGGATTTTTGTTGGATATTTTTGTATAAGTATTGGCTCATACCATACTGCAACCCTGCCAAGTTTCAACGACTGAGGATTTAATGTTGGGGTCTCCATACAACAAACCGCCCCATTGCCTAGACTATAAGGCTGAGCTGTACACCCATTCCGAGTTGTGTCAAAGGCAAACATATTCTTATGTACTTACAATTATTGTATGTTAATAATGTTTGTCTGTGTACAACACAATAACCTATTTTATTATAGTACTAGCTAGCTGATGCCCGCGACTTCGTTTTCATTTGACCGTTTTTTCTCCAACTTACTTTGCAAATCCGACTACCTTCTTCTAAAGTCTTTTCCTTTTTCGGATTAGTTATAGCCTATGACACTCACAAATCATGTGGCTTTCTATTGCCATTTTCTTTTTCAATATTGGTCAGCAGATTCAGAGATTATCCCCATCACAAACTCACAAACTTTACCTCTTTAAAATGTGTATATAAGTAGAGACTAGCTAATGCCCGCGACCCCGTTCATACATGCTTTTTGACGTGCAGTCATCTATGAACTCTATAAAAAGGTCGAGTTATACAAGCGATTACGATTACGATCTCCTTACACAATCGGGGGGCTGAAGATTAGTGTAACCACAGAAAAAGGAATCTGCTTATTCTTAAATTCTGTGAGCGTAACTTCGTCGAAACTTCGAAAGGCAGGGTTTCCTATATTGTATTTCTTTTTTCTGTATTACCCATTGCGTCTGCCTGCTACACAATTACCGCTGTTTAACACGAAGTAACAGCACAGCTTTAGGCTGACAATTAGTGTCGTGTTAAGCACGAATACTTAGTGGGAATCTCGCCAAAACAGGATTATATTATGTATTCAGCAAAACGTAATTTGACGACCTCTCTGGCGCAGCGTTGAGCGCCGTTGTCTTAACGTGCGGAGGTTCCGGTTTCGATCGGGGATGATTTCTGAATATTTTCTGGTCTGGCCTGGTGAAAGCCTTCGGCCAAGGCTAGTTATAGGCTAGGCTAGGCGATTTATCATTCCGGTACGATGCCGTGTAAATTGCCGATTAGGACCGTATAGGTTTAATGTAACTGCCATGCCCGTAACAGGTTAGCCCGCTACCGTCTCAGACTGCATCATCACTTACCATCAGATGAGATCGCGGTCAAGGGTTTACTTGTAGTGGATTTTTTAAAGTAAGAAACCTTTTCATCTAGGGGATCATAAAAATGACTGAAAATAAAATGAAAGATCAGGTGCTTGAATGACTTGTGCGTTTTACCAGAAAGCGCAGCGTCTTTATGATCAATCCCCTATAAGGATGCATGATTCCAAGAGAAATGGGAGCCAAGCGGTACAAGATTGTGCCCTTTCGTGTAGGAGGGGAAAATCCTCATGGTCCACCACCGCTACTGCAGCTTATTAATGTCCCATTACTGGCCACAGATCTCCACTCTCATAGGAGAGAGGGAATTAGAGCTTACACCCACTACGCTGCTCCAATGCGGGTTGGCGGGCTTTGACGACTATTATCATGTTAGTGATAATAACCGGGACCGACGGCTTAACGTGCTCTCCGAGGCACGGGGGTGAAACACCGCCAACTTCCAACTCCGGGCTGGCACTGAGAATTTCTTAATTGAAAACCCCTAATTATACAAATACAAATACAAAATACTTTATTTCCAAAAAAAATTTTAAAAGGCAACAAGGTGCACATTAACAAACTAGTAAAATCTTAAAACTAACAAAAATTTCTGGTTTAATTCATGTACCCCTTATATGCTTAGCTGTGGACCTCACACTAGGGGACCTGTATCGTGAGGTCTTGTTATCTTAATTTACTTGAATTATCTTGATTAATATCTAACAATTTTTATGCCCGACCGGGAACCGGGACCGGTTTTTATGACATCAAACGTTTTTTTATGTTTCTACTTTCTCTATCATATGTTTACGTACATGATTGAATCATCCAACTTCACGTTGGTTTTCCAAATTTTAATTATCCTAAGTAAATAATACCTACTTACCTACTGTAATGCTGTAGAGGATTAAAATTAATTGTGTAAGTGGTCGGCAAACAATCGATTTTAAACGAAATGAAACGTCCGTGTAATCAAGTATCGAAATTACCATAGAGATGTCATATCACTGGAATAAAGGAGCATGTATTGGAGATAGTGTGGGATATATAGAGCGAACTTCGACTTTGCTTAGACTTAAGACATGGTTAAAAAGAGACAGATTTATCTTACTTAAATAAGTCCATCTAGTTTTAACTCTAATTAAACTCTGAGCCAAGTCAAAGTACGCTCTATAGATCTCAGCATTAGAAGCTTAGCTTAGCTTAGCCTTTCAACAACGTAAGTCGCATAAGGATGAGTAGTTACGGAATCCTAAGAAGAAAATTGTTTTCGATAAAACATTTTATTAATGAAACAGTAAATCACTTTACCTACGACCGGATACGGCATAACAGACAATTGAGTTTAATTGGTAATACGTACCGCTCGAAGTAATTCGTTCTTTTGTTTATTGTGATTTCCTAGAAGTATTTATCTCGGCTATTAGACTGTCGTTAGGTTGTTAAGCAATACTGTGACAAAACTGTGAACAATATTTTACATAACTAATATTATTATTATAAAAAAAATATTATGCAAAATCTACATCTTTAATTGAATGTGTTGATGATAAAATAAATAAATAAATATATTTATAATATTATTATATTTGTTTATAATAATATTATGCGCGAAAAAGACCCGTTTACGGGTGATGGATTTTGCTCAATCAAAAAAAAAAACAATCAGAGGCGATTGCGATTGCTACAATGTTTTTTACGTTATAAGACTCCTAAAGTCCTGAACTTAACGCGGAACAATTTACCGGGTCGTTGCACGCTCTAGTGCTGAATGATGCAACTCTCTGGCAGTGAATTAAGATAATAATAATCGCCATTAAATTAATTTAAACACTTTTTTTAGTCTGTCCTTTTCTACGTTGTAATTAAAGTTTGTAATTTGCTCTATACTACACTAGCGATCGCCCAGGCTTTACTCGCACGCTGAGACGATGCCCTTTTTGGATTATTTTTGTTACAGTTTAGTTACTAAGTTTTGAACTAGTAATTTTGTTTTTGTATTCTGTGTCCTTCGTATAACCTAAAATTTAATATTTATGACTGAATATTTTATCGATTTCTGTTTAACATAATAATAGGTAGTATATTTACACACAAATCCAAAATATGAAACTTATCAAACCTAACTGCGTTTACGCGATAATAGACCTTCTTGCTTTGAAAACTGCGTATAGCATAAAAACCCTTACTTACTTTGTGATTTTTTATTGGATATTTATAATAAACGTTTAACTCATGATACTTTATCATACTGTAAAGTTTCGTCGCCTGAGGAATTTATTGGATATTTATAATATACGTTCAACTCATGATACTTTATCATACTGTAAAGTTTCGTCGCCTGAGGAATTTATTGGATATTTATAATATACGTTCAACTCATGATACTTTATCATACTGTAAAGTTTCGTCGCCTGAGGAATTTATTGGATATTTATAATATACGTTCAACTCATGATACTTTATCATACTGTAAAGTTTCGTCGCCTGAGGAATTTATTGGATATTTATAATATACGTTCAACTCATGATACTTTATCATACTGTAAAGTTTCGTCGCCTGAGGAATTTATTGGATATTTATAATATACGTTCAACTCATGATACTTTATCATACTGTAAAGTTTCGTCGCCCGAGGAATTTATTGGATATTTATAATATACGTTCAACTCATGATACTTTATCATACTGTAAAGTTTCGTCGCCCGAGGAATTTATTGGATATTTATAATATACGTTCAACTCATGATACTTTATCATACTGTAAAGTTTCGTCGCCTGAGGAATTTATTGGATATTTATAATATAAGTTCAACTCATGATACTTTATCATACTGTAAAGTTTCGTCGCCCGAGGAATTTATTGGATATTTATAATATACGTTCAACTCATGATACTTTATCATACTGTAAAGTTTCGTCGCCTGAGGAATTATTGTTGGGGTCGACTAGCTTTATTGCCTGGACTAGTATGCGACAGGGCCGACAGCATTGAAGGCCGCTAATCGAGTTAGCGCTGCAGAGTTAGTTGGCAACAGCGACGCCGATAGCATGTAGGTCAGAAATACATGCGGGTCTTTGTTGCAGCCATCTTTGAATTCTAGTACTTATAGCTAATACTTTTGTTAGCATTCTTAGTTTGTCATTATATCTCATGAAACAGGAAGTATGCACTACAGCCCATTAACGTCCCACTGCTGGGCACAGGCCTCCACTCTCATAGGAGAGAGGGAATTAGAGCTTAGACCCACCACGCTGCTCCATTGCGGGTTGGCGGGCTTTAACGGCTATTATCATGTTAGTGATAATAACCGGGACCGTCGGCTTAACGTGCTCTCCCAGGCACAGGGGTGAAACACCGCCAACTTCCTAACTCCGGGCTAGTACTGAGAATTTATAGATTTATTTATTTATAGAAACAGGAAGTATAATATCTGTCAATTTGACTCGTTTCATGTCCATGTCGTTAACCATTGACTGCGATCTCACCTGATGGCAAGTGATGATGCAGTCTAAGATGGTAGCGGGCTAACCTGTTAGGGGCATGGCAGTTATATTAAATCCATACCCCTATTCGGTTTCTACACGACATCGTACCGGAACACTACATCGCTTGGCGGCACGCCTTGCCGGTAGGGTGGTAACTAGCCACGGCGGAAGCCTCCCACCAGGCCAGACCAGGGAAAATTCTGAAATTATAAACTCCCAAATTGACCCTGCCGGAGATCGAACCCGGTACCTCCGTACGTTAAGTCAACAGCGCTACACGCAGCGCCACCGAGGTCGTTAATTGTTTGTCATTATATCTCATGACACAAGAAGTATAATATCTGTCAATTTGACTCGTTTCATGTCATTCGATTTAATCTGTGGATACGGACGCCATATTGAAAATAGTTAATATAAATGCGAGTGTTTTGACGATGGCAATTCAGTCCCCTGCCGGCAGACTCAGCGATTATTGAATACTTTTGTGTTTAGATCGCAATTTGGTTTAGAGCTTAACGATAGAGCAATCGTGGCCAGATTAAAGGAATATTGCCTTTAAGTTTAGCTAACTTTTATCTTATTACATTAAATCTCTCTCGAAAACGCTACACGCTGTGACCATTCGTTCGTGCAAGTTCCAAATGAGAGTAAAAATATATTAAAAGTGTCTCAATAATACCTACTTCTGGATTGTCGCTTACACTTTGAAGAGTAGCATAAGTGTTGTGTGTGTTTATATACTTTATTGTACACCAAACACTAGGGTTCATGCCTATATCAAAAATAAATTATTTCTAACTGATTATTAAATAGAGGGACCAAAAGACCTAAAATTCACATCCTCTTTTAGTTTTAAGTTAAGTTTGATAACCATTTAAAATTAAATTTGATGACGTCACTATTGTGAATTTCATATAACTTCCATACTAGTAGCGCATTTTTAAGTTTGATAAAGAGTTGCTGATTTGATTTTGATTGAGTTGTCATCATCCCTTTTGTTCATCATCAATCTTGTAAAAACAAGAAAACAGAAATAACTCGGTACAATAGAAGGTATATTGTGGAGTGTTGAAGATTATGCAATACTAAGAATAGGAATGAATTTCCGCCATATCTGCATACTAGCTGATGCCCGCGACGTCGCCCGCTTGGATTGAGATTTTTATCATCACGCGGTAACTCTTCCTATGTATTATTTCAGACTATTTCTAATATATCTCTGTGCCTGATTTCAGCCGTTCTTCGTTCATCCAAACTTTCACATTTATAAGGTTAGGCTCGCGACTTCGTCCGCGTGGATTATCCGGGATATCCATCCCTGGGATACAACCTATTCCTGTACCAAATTTCATCAAAATCGGTTGAACGGGTGAGCCGTGAAAACAGGGACTGAAAAACAGATTAATAAAGGTTACAAAAATATAAGTGTTACAGAATGAAAGTGTAACAGAATCGAAGCTGTAACCCTTTTGAATGTGTTTTTAATTGTGTTAACCCGAAACACTTCTGTAACAGAAACATTTCTGTAACAGAAACGAATCTGTACCAGAAATAAAGGGTTTTAAATTGTTATAAAGTGTAACCGAAATAGCGGCGTTACCAAATTTACTGTTGACGTGTATTCAAATTTGAACCTAAGATGAAAGCACCGATGGTTGCAATTGTTTTGAGTAATGATTGCTCTTGGCAATGATTTGCTCTATGGCTCTGATAGTTTCTTAGTTAAGATTATTTGTGAGATGGTGATAATAAAAAGAAAAAAAACCCGGCTGAGTTTGTTGTGGGCTCTTCTCAGACCAGGGCGCGTTTGGAACCCTCGTAGCTTTAGTTTTAAGATACCGTAACCAATTATCACCATCATGTTTTATAAGTAAATAATTTTTAACGTCAATAAGTGTACCTACAGTGTACCTATATTGAATAAATGATATTGAGTATTGAGTAAAACATGTACTTACAACAACAGTGTGTGTAAAGTCCAATGAAGTGAGAAGACCGCATTGTCACACTGTGCAGTTTGTTAGGGCATGTACCTATTAGGGTTACAGATAAAAACACTTATTAACAGAAATAAACGGTTACAGATTGATTGGGTTACAGTATCGTTTCTGTTTACGTTATAAGTTGTTTCTGTTTTATAACAGTTTCAAAAAACAGTGTTTGAACCCGGTTACTGTTTCAGTCCTTACGTGTAAGCATAGCAAACAGACAGACAGACACACTTTCGCATTTATAACATTAGTATAATTATGTAGTATGGATTTAGTTTAAAACACACGAAAACGAAACCCTATATTTACGTGTTCTGACACCTATACTTGACCATTTTTCTTTTTTTATTTCAGGTGAGCATCGTTTACGTGTAAGCATAGCATACAGACAGACACAATTTCGCATTTATAAAATTAATATGTAGTATGGATTTGGCTTAATACACACGAAAACGAAACCCTATATTTACGTGTTCTGACACCTATACTTGACCAGTTTTCTTTTTTTATTTCAGGTGAGCATCATTTACGTGTAAGCATAGCATACAGACAGACACACTTTCGCATCTATAACATTAGTATGTTGTATGGATTTAGTTTAAAACACACGAAAACGAAACCCTATATTTACGTGTTCTGACACCTATACTTGATCAGTTTTTTTATTATTTCAGGTGAGCATCGTTTATTAAAGCAGTCAGTAAGTACAAACTTCGAGATGAGTCTATACTTACTATCACCAATAGTATTAAATACTAACAATAATCAAATATTATCTGACCCGGCCATGGATGAACTTTCAGAAAACATACTGGTAAAATCTCAACTCCCACAGTGCAACTCTATTGATCATTTGCTTGTAATCTTACTAATATTATAAATGCGAAAGTTTGGATGGATGTACTGGCGAATGCCCGCGACTTTGTCTGCGTGGTTTGAGGTTTTTGGTTCCCGCGGGAACTCTTTAATTTTCCGGGATAAAAAGTAGCCTATGTGCTATTTCCAGACTATAATCTATCTCTGTGACAAATTTCAGCCAAATCCGTTCAGCCGTTGGGGCGTGATTGAGTAACAAACATCCATACATCCATACAAACTTTTGGAATTATAATATTAGTAAGATTACAATTAAATGGTCCATAGAGTTGCACTGTGGGAGTTGGGATTTTATGGATCTATGGATGTTTGTTACTCAATTAAGTTTGTTACTGAACGGATCTGGCCGAAATTTGGCACAAAGATAGATTATAGTCTGGAATAGCACATAGGCTACTTTTTATCCTGGAAAATTAGATGTTTAGATTTCCTGTATCCATTCTGATACGTATAGGTATGTACGATACCCTAAACGGATGAGGATGGATACACGAAATTAGCTCTAATCCAATGCTGTTATGTTTTATTTTACTTTGACGCCGAACTTTGGATCTACTATCTAACTATCCCGGAAAACTAAGGAGTTCCCGCGGGAACCAAAAAACCTCAATCCACGCGGACGTATTCGCAGGCATCAGCTAGTCTGATAATAATCGCAGAAAACTAAGAGTTTCAATACTATTAGTCGATTCGTATGCGGAGGGACGTGGGAACCCACCGCATTATAACTCCAAGAAAACTCCAACTATTATGTGATGGGGTAACGACCCTCAGCAATGAGGAATACGACGCAGATAGAGTATCATCAATTGAATTTTAATTAAAACTTCAACCAACTAAATTGCTTACTCTATGCTGAAACTAAGCGTACGTAACTCACTCCGATCGTAGTATAGTGGAAATCCCGCTTAAGTATTAACCTTTCACTTCAATTAAACTTTCATAAAATACACTTTAGTGGGCAATGGCAACCACTTCAGTCAAGTTTAATTTGTTTCAACCTAAAGTTTAAAGTGCCTGTTTGATGTTATGATTCATAGTTAACGTTAACATAGAGCTAGGTAATAGGTACTCTAGGTAGTTAAGTAATAGTACTGATGTAATAGTATTTAGAAAAAAGGTAAACAAGTAGGTACCTTAGTTTCTTGCTAAAATAGTGATATCTATGCGATTATTTTATTTTATTTTTCATTTTATTTCTTTGGGTTCACAAACAACGACACAGTAGGTATTACGTAGGTAAAGTTTAAGTATAACAATAATAACTGTGGCAATCACGTACCTAAACCACAAATTATAAAGGTAAATTTTTAAGTGGACTTAGTGCTAATTATTATTAATATATGTATGTAAAATAATATTAGTTAGGTCAGGAAAACAAAAAAACAAAGACAAAATGGAAATTTTCAGTCAGTTAGTATAGGTAGGTAAGTAAAAATTCAGTGATTTGTATAAATTATCTATAACCAACCTCTTAAAAGCGCCAATACGTATAGAAAAGATAACAATATTATTAAGTCTCATTATATGATTGGGTCATTCTTTATAATGCGATTATGAAATAGATGATGGCCGCGACTTCGTTCGCGTGGATTAAGTTTTTTAGATTCCCGGTGGAACTCCTTAATTTCCGGGATAAAAAGTAGTCTACGTCCTTCCGTTGGATGCAATCTACCGCTACACCAAATTTCATCAAAATCAATTGAATCCGTGAAGCGTAGCAGACAGACAGACAGACAGACACACTTTCGCATTTATAATATTAGTAAAGTATGGAGATTTTAAAAATCTTTGAATTCTCTCTTGATAGATAGACTGATTTATAGGACATAAAATCTGTCAGTAACTTGTTTGTTTTCGCCATTAGGGATCGAAAAGGGAGGTCACGTAAACAACCGTCATCTTTTGAGGATATTACATCTTTTATCCTGGTCCATAGTACCTACCGCACACGTAACTTATTATATTACAAAGTACAACTCAGTATCTTTCTACTCTTTGACTCGGAATGAAGGTAAACTGGATATAATTCCCACTATTCATAGTTGGGACAATTAACATCGACTAATTAACTAAAGTTTGGTACCTTAGAGTTATACTGAGTTTGAGAGGATTTTCTAAGACAGTAAAATAGAATTAATTTAACAACAATGGAAGGACAAAAGCATATCGCAATGGACAAAGCTGCACCCAGTCCGTACACTTGTCTTTTCCATACTCTTATATGGTGCCGAGACGTGGACCCTCAAATCCGCCGACCGGAAACGGATTGATGCTTTTGAAATGTGGTGCTGGAGGCGGATGCTCAAAAGACATTGTCCAAATTCGCCTAAGAATCAACAAGGAATTGAAATATACAGTAAATCTTAACTTATTTTGTACCTTCAATTTTAATAACTAGAATTTAACGGACACTTATAAGTAAAAATAATGAAAAAAATGGGAATTTAATCGATTTTCCATCTGGAAACGTCAAGTAAGAGTAAGAACTAAAACAGTTTAAAGCGTTTAGATGACACGAGAAGGAAGAAAATGGCTCTCTTAACGATACGAGCAGGAAACAAATATATTTTGTCTTAGTGTTCGAGTGAGATAAAATGCCATCTTTTCCATTTTGTTAGTGTTGAGATTTACAAAGACATTATTTTATAGGTAAAAACGATAAAAAATCGATATTTTAAGCAGTACCGATCTTTATTTCTCGACTTTATAGTATGGCTGTACCTGGTTTACTTTTCGTGACAATTGTGTGGTTACTATTCTTGAAAATAAAAAGTGTAGTTCGAGAAAGCTGAGCTCCGTATAAAAAACGGCCATCCAGGTGGTTTATATTCCCATATAATTATAAACTACCTGGGAGCTAATTAAATAACCTAAATCTTGTATCAACTCTAAATTAACTAACATTCAAAATCAAAAATATTATCGGTAATAAATAAATTCTCTGAAGTGTCCGTTGTTTAAATTTACTTTGAATGGTATTTATGTGTTATTTTGAATCTGTTAAAATATGTTTCATGACTGTTGGTTCTTAGGCGATCTTCGTATGGGCGATGGTCAATGTCCTTTCTTGGACAGAACACAAGACCAATGTCACGATCTTAAACAAATTAAAAGTATAGGTGCGGCTATCCATCATCTGTCTGCGGCGGATGCTCGACTACTTCGGTCACATTGCCAGGAAACATTCAAGCAGCATTGAAATTCGCATCATCACTGGCAAGATCGAAGGAAACCCCGCAGACGAAGCTCCAGACGTTGGTCTGACCAAATAAAAGAAGCGGCCGACAATCCGGTCTGCAGTGCATTGCACGGCCTCCAGTAGGGAGAGATGGTGAAACACCGTGAAGGCTGTAATATCTCGAGGGAGCCATGATCCTCAAAGTTGAGAAAACGACGCGAGAAGAAGAGAATTTAATAACGTTAAGTAACCATTAAGCCATGAGTATTAAATTCAACGATAGTTGTCGTTGAGATCATCATCCATTATAATAAGTAGATTTCGCTAGCGGTTACCACACCACCCCCACTACTACAGCCCATTAACGTCCCAGAGCTGGGCACAGACCTCCACTCTCATAGGAGAGAGGGAACTAGAGCTTAGACCCACCACTCCAATGCGGGTTGGCGAGCTTTAACGCCTATTATCATGTTCGTGATAATAACCGGGACCGACGGCTTAAAGTGCTCTCCGAGGCACGGGGGTGAAACACCGCCAACTTCCCAATTCCGGGTTAGTACTGAGAATTTCTAGTCAGAAAATCTCAACACTTATTTTGGCCCGACCCGTGACACGAACCCGGGACCTCGTCAGCCGCAGTCAAACATGGTAACCAACGAGGCAGTTACCACAAAGCCAATTATATTGATGGTTTGTCCATCGTAAAATCAATCAGTTAAGACACTATTGGACACGAGCCAAACGCTCAGATAAATAAAAAGTATAATGAACAAGTATGTATACTCGTCCCTACATTTATACTACCGTTCCACATCCGACAATGGCCCAAAAAATCGAAATCAGAGAACTAAAATATTCCATTCATCAAGTCATTGCATAGAGGGGCTTTCTGTAGGTTTTGTCTTCTATATATCAGTATACTAGCCGATGCCCGCGACTTCGTTCGCGTGGAACATTTTTTTTAAATCCCCACGGGAACTCCTCAATTTTCCAATCAAGTTGAGGTAGAAGTTGGTATCAAGTTGAAATTAATATCAAATACTTAAGTCAACGGTCCAATGGAGCCGTAAAAAATCAAGATACGTCCATTAATGCTGCATATTTTGAAACTCGCCAATGAATCGAAACTATTAGTGAACTTTTCATTTACCTAGAATCATGATATTTGGGAAGAAGCAAGGTCTCACAGCACAAGTATAAGAATTTTTTAAAAATCATACATTAAGGTTTCCGTACTCATATGTAAGCCACTTATTTCACAGCTGTCGTTTGAACATATTTCATGTTATTTACTAAAATAATTTATATTTATAAAATATATTGTGTGGTGGTACTAAACTCAAAGTCAAATAATGTTTATTCAATTTAGGTAGGTATACTACACTCAATTACGTCCAGTTATTTATAAAATGTAATGGTGATAATCAGTAACGGTATCTTAAAACTAAAGCTACGAGGGTTCCAAATGCGCCCTGGTCTGAGAAGAGCCCACAACAAACTCAGCCGGGTTGTTTTCATTATCACCATTTCACAAATCATCTTAACTAAGGAACTATCAGAGCCGTTAGATCAAATCATTGCCAAGCTTCCTTATCATTTAATTAATCCTTTACATGGTACGGAACCCTTTGTGTGCAAGTCTGCCTCGCACATGACAGTTTTTTTTTAAAATCCCGTGGGAGCTGTTTATTATCTGGGCTAAAGTAGGGCTATAGGTCTTAAACTGTATCCGTGAAAAAAATCAAATCGATCCGTTGCTCCGTCCGTTACGGCGTAATCGAAGGACACAAACAACAAACAAACACACATAATATGAATATGATTTGTGCGTATATCTATCAACCTACTTTCTGAATTATTAATTTAAGTAATCATGTGAAATTTGATACAGTATTCAGTTAAGTAGCGAATTATTTATTACTCGATGATGCCCGCGATTTCATCCGCGTGTAATAAGTTCTTTACATTCCCGCGGGAACTCTTGAATTTTCCGGGATAAAAAGTAGCCTATGTCTTTCCCCGGGATACAAACTATCCCTGTACCAAATTTCATCAAAATCGGTTGAACAGATGGGCCGTGAAAGCGTAGCAGACAGACAGAAACACTTTCGCATTTATAATATTAGTATGGATTTTAGGAACGTCAAGTTACGTGACATCAAACTGTCATTTTGAGTACCTAATTAAACTGGCAGTACGTCACCAGAAAAAATACTAGTTAGGGCCACTTGCACGAGAACATTAAACCAATTTAGTTAAATTTTGTAATGCCGTCCCTTTAGGTACTTCGGTAGACAAATATAGCTAACCGGTGGACATAATTTTATTTGTCGTGCGCATGGTAGCCCTACTGGCCTCATATTCTTCCATTTATTGCAGTCTTCTGTTTTTTCAGTCTGTATGTTTCTACAGTAATTCGCGGCCAAAATAGTGCTTCCTTTTTCCCATGCTTGCTTGAACTTGTATAGTGCTGTTGAAAGCAGGTCCCAATTTTGTTTTCTGTGTCAGAGTTCACAGCCATTTAATATAAGTATAGCCATGTCGAGTTTCCAGCCCAATAACGAACCCCTGTTTTATCCGGATTTGGATGTTGTTCATAAATAAACTTATAATTTAAAGTCCTCCCGACCGAAATTCGATTTTAGAGCACTATTGTATGCGCAAACACATGTGTACTCTCTGTTCCTTTACTCTCAAAGCCCGATGGGACGCAAAACCGACCGACCGACATGTCCAGAGAGAGATCAGACGCAGGACCGATGGCTTTACGTGCTCTTCGAGGCACGGGGGTGTAACATCGCCAACTTCTTAACTCCGGGCTAGTATTGATATAATTTCTTGTCAGAAAAACCCAATACTTAATTATGCCCCGACCAAGGATATGAACCTATATAAAGTACGAGTATATGTATAGTCAAAACAGCCTGTGACCGCTGTTTTCACCACAAAAACGCAAAGTTTAGTTTCTGAAAATAATAGGCTATGGTCTACTTTTTATCCCACAATTGAGCATTAAAGATTTCGCACGTGATTGTTAGAAAAAAACTAAAGTTATCCTCGCGAACGAATTAGCGGGCATCATCTAGTCCATAATAATATTACAAAAGCGAAAGTGTGTCAGCCTGGTACATTTAAAATGCTCAGTCGCTACACCTATCTTGACGAATTTTGGCACAGAGGATAGCATTCGACGTGGAGACACACATAGTTTTGTCTTTCTGGATGTATTTTATCCAAAACGAAAGATTACAAAAGCATTAACATTCGAAAATAACTGAAATCGTGGGTAACTGTTGTAGCTATTATTAGCACGATAAGCTATATCGGTATATAGTTATTTATAACGTGTATAGGATCGGTACGGGTCGGGTGACGCTCAACGCGGTTAAATTGAACTGAAGTCTGAATGGCTCGCGCGCATCATTGAAGCGTGTGTTAACACTGTAGCTACGAGTAGTGTTGCCAACTGGGGTGTATTACCAGATATTAAGGGTAAACATTTTATAAGTGGCAGACGCGTAATCGCTGGTAACTAGTGTAGCTATGATTAGAGCGATAAGTTATATCAGTATAATTTATTTATAACGTGTATAGGATCGGTACGGGTTGGGTGACACTCAACGCCTTTAAATTGAAGTCTGAATGGCTCGCACGCATCATTGAAGTGTGTGCTAGTACTGTAGCTAGTGTTGCCAACTGGGGTGTATTACCAGATATTAAGGGTAAACATTTTATAAGTGGCAGACGCGTAATCGCTGGTAACTAGTGTAGCTATGATTAGAACGATAAGCTATATCGGTATAAGTTATTTTTAACGTGTATAGGATCGGTACGGGTCGGGTGACGGTCAACGCGGTTAATTTGAACTGAAGTCTGAATGGCTCGCGCGCATCATTGAAGCGTGTGCTAGTACTGTAGCTAGTGTTGCCAACTGGGATGTATTACCAGATATTAAGGGTAAACATTTTATAAGTGGTGGTCTCGTAATCGCTGGTAACTAGTGTAACTATGATTAGAACGATAAGCTATATCGGTATAAGTTACTTATAACGTGTATAGGATCGGTACGGGTCGGGTGACGCTCAACGCGGTTAAATTGAACTGAAGTCTGAATGGCTCGCGCGCATCATTGAAGCGTGTATCAGTACTATTAGCTAGTGTTGCCAACTGAGGTGTATTACTAGGCATTGAGGGTAAGCATTTAATCAGTCGCAGACTTAGGGTTGGTGGAAGCGGGCGGTCTACCCCAATCATCGGGCCTCCGAACGCTGTGAATTGCTCATTCGGATATCTGATCGTATTTTATTAATATATTAAATGTGAAAATTTGGATATTTGTAAGTTTGTCTGTTTAGATGTGTGGTTATTTCTTCTTCACGCAATTCGCACCAGCCGCCATATAACCCAATAGGCATGATGACTGATTTTGAAAAATGGTCAGATTATGTTCGGAAGTATCTACTATTTCGAAAAAATATCTTATTTTAGCAGAAAAATACGGTTTGATAGATAAAATTGGCATTTGAAATTTAAGTTTTAAAATTCACGCCAAAACGCTCGCGAGTGTCATGGCGTCGTTTGTGACGTCACTATTGTTATTACCAATGTACTCTGTGCAGTGTGCAGTAAACAATAGTGTGATTGTCAAAGCTCGAAAACAAACAATTGTGACGTCATTCGCTTCTTGGTGTTTAATCCAATATGGCGGATTGCTGTATTTTATAGTTTTATTTTATCAAAATAAATGGCAATCTCGCTCGAAATAGAAAAATAAATACGTTTTTTATAATCCATGAATCCTATTTCATTAGATAAATTCATAATTTCATTGATTCTTGGTTACTGTCATCATGCCTATTACACGCGGATGATAGAATTTATTAAAACTTAAATCTAGTAATGGAGTAAAATATTATTGTCCTCCTGACCAAATATTGGCAACTGGAATTAACCATCTGCGCAGCTATTATTGCTACTCTCATAGCCCGATGGGACGAAAAACCCGACACGACCGGAGAGAGATCAGCCTCAGCATCAAAGGCTTTTTAGTCAATCCTTCACTCCATGATAGGACTACGGGACGATGTGCTGTTTTGCATGCAGTCGAGAACCTCATACAGGATTGTTACGCGGGAAAATCAATTTTCTCTAGGTTTTCTTGAAACTTAAATATATGTAGTAGGGAAATAAAATTATAATGTCCTCCCGACCCAATTTTGCCCACGGAGGCCTATTTAAAGTCAGCCATCTGACATAATTAGTAGGATTCTAATTTTTGTATTTTTTATTTATTATTACAGTGCTTCATACACTTAAAAAGTTGCTAAACTTACTTAAATGATGTCGGTCTCGCAAATATTTGATATGTATTTAAGTAAGTTTAATAGGATTCTAGGTTCGAGGATTTTACAAAAGCCTAAATCCACGCGGATTAGTCACTGGGTATAACTTGAGTACCTTCAAGATATGAGTGACTAAGCTTTTTATAAGTAAGCGCGCTGCAATCTAGACCTCTTAATCTTTGTTATCGTCGAATCAATCTTTAAACCAAATAGGATTGCGCTTGACGAAAACTTGCGCTTGCGCTTTATGATATTATTTTATGGTAAAGAAATATTGGCAATCATAGGGACCGCCGATAGAAGTGAAAACAATTTTTTTTCTTTTATTTTAATTAAAATTATTAAAACATAAACCTCACTTTGGCATTAAAGTTTAGTTTTGAATGGAGTAGTTATATTTATATGTTCGTGAGCATGTCGGTCACGTGAATCTACATTTTTACCCCCTACCAAAAAGTGCTCAACGCGCCTAAAGAAGTTTTCACTTCAAAAAGGGCATAATCTACCAAGGTAAAAAATATTGTTGTAGTGGCAACACTCGCTCATATCGGACCGCTCGCTCTATTAATACCAGTCCCGTGACCAAAGGCGAGTGGAGCTTGTATATACCGCGTGATCAGCAGAAATCGAAACTGGTCAGGCGCTGACAGTGCGTCAACGATTGTAACGTCTTCTCGACCGAAAACCACGCTGGGACGATTAAATCCGACATGAACGGAGAGCACTTACTACTCGGTGAAAGTGAGAGATCAGAGGCCCAATTGTACAAATCGTAATCATTTGACAGCCTCAAACGTATTACTCGAACTGTTTAACGAGTTCATACATGCTTTTTGACGTGCCGGCATCTATGAGCTCCTTAAACAGGTCGAAATATACGTTTGACAAACAATTACGCATACGATTTTCTTACACAATCGGGGGGCAGGTGCAAGACCGACACCTCCGAGGCACGTGACGGTGAATGACCGCAAACCTCTCTGAGCTAGTACTGAGAACTTCTTGTCAAAAAAACCCAATGGTTAATAATTATTTCGCGATTATATTCGCTATCGGTAGTCGAATATGCTAGCCACTAGAATAACAAGACTTAAGGCTATGGGTAAATGCACCATCGCTGTTCAGAGAATGGGGGGCTACCGCGTTTAAATTCGCCGCTAGAGGCGCTAGTGTAGAGTGAGGTCTCCGAAATGTCAAACAGGTATTATCACTAGACCTTTATCGCGGGTCTAATTATTTCATTAATGTATTTAGCAATACCGGATTAATTAATCAAGATGTAAGATACGTGTCAATGAATGTCAGTGCTCTGCGCTTTGAAAGCGGAGCCAAGAAAAAAAAACGTGCAAAATTAAGCGGGTTGAAAGAAGAATTCAAAAGTTAGTTCATTAATTCCCTGGTTCTTGTGTGCTTACTATTTAAAAACGTATTTTTTGTCAAAAGTATCCTTGTTTACCGAATTTACAGCTATACTAAGGACCTTACTCGCCAGTGGCGCCAACTAGTGAGCATAAAAACGGTAGCCCTTAATGTCACTATTACAACGTAGATTGAACACAATAATTGGGATAGAGAACCTATACCAAAAATAAAAAATATTTTTTTTTAGTGATTATTAAATAGAGAACCGGCCAAAACCTGTTAATTTTATGTTTGATAACCATTTTAAACTATATCGATTTCAGTAAAAAGGTGCGTTGACTTTTGATAACGTCATATCAATGACGATATAAACTTCCAAACTAGAAGCGCGTTTATTGAGTAGTCATCATCTCTATTAAACATAGGTGGGGATTTCTGTAGAGACGATTGCTACAGAAGTATAATTTCTAGTTGATAAAAGTCAGCCCAAATTACTTGGTGACCCAAAAAAGTGTGTAAGCTTCGTGTTACTACATCATGTGAATTGTGATGCAAGTATTCACATTTCTCATGTCTCCGGCTGAGACACGTGGTCCGCGAGGAGAGACTGATCGCTGCTGTCCTACCGCGAGATTCGGTGCCAATAGGGATGATGCCCATGTCAAATATAAATTATTTATTACTGATTATTAAAGTGAAAACTTCTTTAGGCGCGTTGAGCACTTTTTGGTAGGAACATATATATATATACTTAAATTAAACTTGAATGCCTTAGTGTTAAGATTATATTTTAATAATTTTAATTAAAATAAAATTAAAAATTAAAATAAAAGTAGTTTTCACTTCTATCGGCAGTCCCTATGACTGACAATATATTTTTTATATACAGGGTCTTTTAAAAGACCTAAAATTCACATCCTCGATTAGTGTTTAGTTCGATAATTAAAGAAAAAAAGCGCAATAGAATATGTTGACGTCACAACTATATATTTTCATACAAACTTCCATACTAGAAGCGCGTTTTTAAGTTAGATAAAAATGTAGGTGGGGATTTCTGTAGACTATTGCTAAAGGAGGACAATTTCTAGTTGATAAAAATCAGCCTGAGTAATTGGGAAACCCTAATAAGTACGTGTGTAAACTTCGTGTTTGCGTCTACACCATGTGAAGTAAGCACGCACATTTCTCATACATCAGCACGTCTCCGGCTGAGACACGTGTTCCGCGAGGGGAGACTGATTACTGCTGTCCTCCCGCGAGATGGAGTCAATTAAACTAGCTTGCGAGCCGGTGGGAATTTTTGACTGTTGCTAAAGAGATATAAAACTTGTCGCCCCTGTTCCATGACTACACAGTTTTATTTAAAGGGTTCTTTTAAAAATACTATAATGAAAAACGTTTGTTGTACCTACTTTCAAGTTTTAGGTAAGGTTTAAAGAGATTTATTTCCCAAAAAAGAACAAAAGTTCACTTATATTTGAAACTTAATTTATAATTTATACTTAAACATATTACAGTAAGCTAACCTTAAATAAAAATTTCTATCTTACCTACAATATCTTTCAATATATTTCTATCTTCTAAAATCATAATATTTTTAAATTTTAAGTTAATATTTTCGCTGTTCGCTCTAGGTAGACATTCTGCAACTCACTGTTTTTAGCAAATAGTAGTGACAGGGTCTGCCGCTTCGAATGCGCGTCACGTGGAGTTTCTTAGATCAGACCATACATATAATAATTAAGTATAAAAGAGAAAAACATTATTCTTAAAAGCTGTATTATATCATAAGTTTTTCATTATTACGTAATAGTCACCCTTAAGAGATTATAACTATTTTTAAGTTAACCTTGTATACTAGAATTTAATGACGCCATGTAATGGTAGTAGGCTTTTAAAAATCTTAAAACTGCTTTAAATCAAGCTCATTTCGATACATTTCTTCGCATTAGAATCATCTTACCGAAAAGGTGATAGAGTCTTGACGTATCATAAATAACACAAGTTGCCCTACGTGAAGTAAATAAATCATTTTTCATTTAATCTGTCACCATTTTTAAAAACTCGGGTTAAAGTACTCAAAAGTAAATTCTGTAAAATTTCCACGATCTCTCGGAGTATGAATTCCCACGATTGCTGAATTAAATAACGACCGCCGTAAATATCACGTAAACATTCGCGTGGGTACGTTTAGTTACTATTGAACGCGCTTTTAATGCATAATATTATTGGTACTAAAAATAAATAAGTATACTCACTACTGAAGTTGCATGGAACCAATCGGCTTTGCCTCCCACACGATGCATTGGTAATATTGCTCGTATTTTATTCATACCAATATTATATAAAGTGTGTTTGGTTTGTTGTTTGTTAGTTTGCTTTTCAATCACGCTGCAGTAGAGCAACGAATCGACGTGATTATTTGCATGGGTGTAGAGGACTTGGAGAGTGACATAGGTTACTTTTTATCCCGGAAAATTTGGGGGTTCCCGGGGAACTAAAAACTTTATACACGCGGACTAAGTCGTGGGCGTCATCTGGTAGGGTACATAAGTAAAACTTCCAGACACTTCGATAATATTTTTTAAACTTATTTACTTACTAAAAATATTCAAATAACCTTTATAAACCTTTATATGAGATAAAATCTTCTGAAGCGTCAGGTTTCCAAAATATACTTAAGCTATCAAAGCTGTATAACTTTGATAGCATAAATTTCGGAAACCACATCGAGTAGGTAAGTTCTAAGAAGACTACTTAGTACTTACTCGATGATGGCGCCACTAGCACAGCTTTGATGGCTTATATCTCGGAAACCTGACGCTTTGGAAGACGCTTTTACCATTGCAAATGGTTATCAGATGCAAATCGCCTGAGACGTATTTTTAGCCATAGCTCCGAGGATTTTGTGAAAATCGAGACGCGAATCGTATCAAAAGTTGAGGAATTTATCGAGACACATGTGAGTGTTTAAATTTTGAAAATCGGCTTGCAACTTTTTTGTAGTTTAAGATTGATCGTTATTTAAAAAAAAAGGAGGGGCGGTAGGCCAGGCTCCATACAAAAATATTCAAACCACAACGCTAAAATAATAGAGTTACTACTCATACGGCGTGTAACAGCACTGAACGTACGCGACGTCTCTCAGAAACGCTTGATTTATGTCTTGTGTCGAATGCTTTCGAAATTACAAAATACACATGTCACACATATGTCACATGACGTGTGAACTGAAATACAGGAAAACACAATAGTCCGGGGTTCCGACTCCCGCTGCATAAATACTTACCTCACAAGATACATCAATCAATCAATCAAATCATTAATTATTTGCATTTGTTACATTATTAATGTTAGTAGTAACTACATTCTGCCGTGTACTGGCCAAAAATAGTATCTAATAATAATAAATACGTACTTAGTCTTATCATCAAGTATATAACATATATACATGAACGGGACTAGCTTATGAAAAATCATGGTGAAAATTAAAGTACTGTCCTGCCAACTTGTCTGGCTGTGGCCAAAATTGCAACAAATGTTTTTGTTTTATTTTATTTTATTTATTAGCAACACTCAGCGACGCTGTCACCGGGTCAGATATTTTTTCGGGTGGGTGTGATAATTTTTTTATGACCGTTTATTTTTTTTAACAAAAAATTAAGTCATAAATTATTAGCTCCAATTTTGGCCATCGGGCCAGATAAGTTGGTGGGACAAAGAGTAATTTGATGTACTGTAGGTACGCGCGCGAATTGAATACATTCGGGCCCTGGGTTAAAACGGTGAAAACTTCGTTCCGTCTACTCCGATACTATATCGGAGTAGAGGTACGACGGAACGAGATTTTCACCCCTTATTACTTTCAGTTCGCGCGCTTACTGTAATGCCTGTTATGGTAATGTTAATATCCAATAGATATGAGTTTTTTTAATTTCTTTAAAATCTGATCACATCATCTTATCTACCACTTGACTAATAGTGATTATTGTGATTTTTTGAGTATTAAAAAGCCGACATGTTCCTAGATATGCCCATCAAATCGTTATTGGTCGAATTGCAGATGAGATTACGTGATGAAGTTGAAATAAAAGATCATCTCTATTGGAACAGACTATAGCCTACTTATCTATTATAATCTTTGATATGGTACACAGAGTAATTTGAAAATACTAATAAATTCCACGGTTATTTCTGTACATTATACTGAAAAACCATTGTTCTACGAGAGGTTATTAATTTTATTCCTGTACAAAAGGCTTGTCCAGAAATACACTTTGCGGATGCAGTAAAGTAACTAGGTACATAATTAGTTCTAGGGGGACTACCACCACCGCTTAAAGCAGTGTTATTTAGGTTTCAAAATTACTGTTTCACGACGCGTCGTCAAGGTACATGACATAAAATTGTCCCTTTGAAACAAGCTATAATATGCGATGGTAGCATACTTAGACTTATTGTATAAATAATTGGATGGTAGATGGATGGTAAAAACCTACTTCTTAATTGCCCACCAAGTACCTACTGGACTAAAGGACAGCAAAATGACAAACATCGAAGTGTTTGTGTGCTGTCTCCATGGCCACCGCCGTCCGAAATGCGAACCTGTATTTCTTGATTTATTTATTCAGGAGTTCAGGCAGTTCAGGACAACGTATTAGCTCAGTTTAAACTGTGGTATTTGACCTGTTCTTATGTGTATGTTTGTAACTGTGGTATATAATGGTATGAATATCGTTGACAACGTATCGACTATCAAAAAAAAGTGCGTGTTTTCACACGGCAGAAGTGAATCTTCAGAAAAGTAGCCTACGAGAGACCGAGATAAATATAACTTGTATTCTATCTCATTCTCTCGCAGGCTAAATCCTATTAGGTATGAACATGATTGTCTCCTTTTAGCTTTTTCGTTTCATCGAATTTTCAAATCATAATGATTCTAAAGAAGTTTCTCTTCAAAATATGAGTCAACCCATACTATTTTATAAATGGGAAAATGTGTCTGGCTGTCTGTCTACTAGCCTTTAACGAATTGAGCTCTTGCGTATTAACATCTCATCCAACCTCAATTTCGAGAAATGCATCGCCATGCGAGTTAGAGGCCAAAACAGCTGCCAAGAAACTTGGTATTATCATGATTAATTTTGTAATTTTATTATCTACAATAAAGTTTTTTTTTTACTTTTCCTATTTTATTTTAACTATCTATTTATCAGGGAGTAACTAGGAATAGTAGCTCTAATCAAGTGACACTTGCAATCAACCAGATCAACTTTGTCATAGAATAGCTAGACCAAAATATGAAATTATCATTAATCCATATGCGTAATAAGCTATCCTGTTTCGACATTTTATTATTATTAGTGAGTCATGAGTAGTCACTAAATAATACGAATAAAGAATTAGAATTTAGAATACATATCTCAATAATAATTGTTGTGGGTCGGTGGATCACATCCCCCTTCTGAGTTTTAATAAATCAAAACCCAATGTTCGTTTTAAGACTTCATTCCTCACGATAATATCATATTCTCAGAGTACCTTATTTAATTATTTTGTACAATATTTTAATCCTCCGATTTTCTTTTCATCCTTCGCGCTCAATTGGCGGAAAGCGCCCCCATTGGCGCTCCGAATCCCCTCTTTTTTTAATTATTTTATTTTACGGTCCTGGGTTCAAGTCCTTTACTTCCTTGTATTTATTACGAATATAAATCATAATAATAAATAATAGTAATAATAATCATAAATAATTGTAATGTTGTTGTAATTAATAATAATGGATAATAATTAAATTTTAATTTACATACAAATTGAATCGAATATAATATGAATATGACGTTAAATGAAATAATAACCGAATTATTAATTACTTAGTGTGTACATAAGACTAAGAAATTGTAACGTAATAGTAAATAAAGGCCTTTTTTTTAAATTTATTTATTACGAATGTCGTACCATAGAATATAAAACTAGGAAATCATGACATTATCTTGAACAGGTGATCCAGTACTTCACACCGGAACAGCGCCTCGATCTTTACAATCCCAAGTACGTTCAGGCATGGCTCTGCCAAGTACCAACTAGATGCATTAGACTCAATTGATCGCTGGGCCCGAAGAATGATTGGTGATCAATCACTCACGTAGGCGAAACTGCATAGCGAAATTTGAATAAATCAATATTGACTGAAATATTGATAGATTCACCGTGGCGTGGAAGAACCCAAAGAGACGCTTAGTGTAAGTTATCTTCTTATTTTGGTTAAGGGGTTAAGAAGGCCGAATGACCTTGACGAAACGCAGACCAGCGGGACTTTTGCCGACGGTAATGCCGTATAGCGGCCACGCCCGGAACTACGCAAACTAGGCCAAAGACTATAGACTGCAGAGGGAACAAGTGCTATTTTATGGGATAATGCCTATATTTATGTTTGCGCATAAATATCATAGGTCACAAATACGTAAACTTTCTTTAATACCTACCTTTAGCTTTACCTTGAAACCTTGCTATGAAATGTTCGATATCGTATCCGATACTAAATATTGTTTGCGCTTGTAGTAGGCACAGATTTAGGTATAGGTACAAGTAATATTTCGTATTGGACCAATGCTAAAATGTAGATAGTTCAAGTTAGTGTTGCAAAACTATCGATAGTTGACATCAAGCTAAAAGTTTTGAAACGTGCTACCTCCACCGAGGGATGAGTGGGGTACAGGGAGAGGAGATAGAGAATTAGGTACTAACTGCTCACAATAAACCCCACTTGCCGGAGCTGCGTAGTTTTTTTGTGAGTTTACTCCTTTAGAATCAATTTTCATATATGTATGAGCCTGTGGTATGAAAATTTATGAGCAGTACTACGTCATGCGCAGCTCTCAGCACAGAGTCACTTAAAAAAAAGTCAGCGCCATTTTGAAATTCTTTGTTAAATAACCGATTTCGTTCAAAATTTATATTTACGGCTATCTGGGATCACAAAACAGGAAACTGTTCTCAAAATTTAAAAAAGTCGGTGCCATTTTGAAATTCTTTGTTAATTGACCGATTTCGTTCAAAATAGCATACGCACTACGAGTAAAATTATGTCTACCCGTTATCTCTCTCTGTCTACCGAAGCTAACATGGTTACTTGTCTCGTTACGCCAAAAGTAGAGATAAAAGTAATATTTCTCGTGTTTTTTGTGGTGATACATACATACATACATACATACATACATACATACATACATACATACATACATACATACATACATACATACATACATACATACATACATACATACATACATACATACATACATACATACATACATACATACATACATACATACATACATACATACATACATACATACATACATACATACATACATACATACATACATACATACATACATACATACATACATACATACATACATACATACATACATACATACATACATACATACATACATACATACATACATACATACATACATACATACATACATACATACATACATACATACATACATACATGCATGCATGCATGCATGCATGCATGCATGCATGCATACATACATACATACATACATACATACATACATACATACATACATACATACATACATACATACATACATACATACATACATACATACATACATACATACATACATACATACATACATACATACATACATACATACATACATACATACATACATACATACATACATACATACATACATACATACATACATACATACATACATACATACATACATACATACATACATACATACATACATACATACATACATACATACATACATACATACATACATACATACATACATACATACATACATACATACATACATACATACATACATACATACATACATACATACATACATACATACATACATACATACATACATACATACATACATACATACATACATACATACATACATACATACATACATACATACATACATACATACATACATACATACATACATACATACATACATACATACATACATACATACATACATACATACATACATACATACATACATACATACATACATACATACATACATACATACATACATACATACATACATACATACATACATACATACATACATACATACATACATACATACATACATACATACATACATACATACATACATACATACATACATACATACATACATACATACATACATACATACATACATACATACATACATACATACATACATACATACATACATACATACATACATACATACATACAAGTTTTGCATTAAAAATATTATAATCTATTCCGTCGGGTCGGAGGAAAAAAAATCAAATTAAAGCTTATTAGCTTTAAAAACAATCAAAATTTAAGTAGCGAGTGCAGGTAGGTTGTTCCTCATCAAAATCATCTTGATTTGAATTTTTACAATCACTTGTCACTACAGAACCTTATTTAGTCTTTGCACCTACTTTGCACTCTTAAAAAATTAAATTCTTAAAAAAAATATATTTACACCTACTAATTTACAGATAAATACTGAACTAAGTATTTCTAAAATTTTAAATATGTACAAATGAGTATAAACCCTTCAAAATCGAAAATTAACTTTAAAAAATTCGCTCCGACACCGACGTGCGGTCCACCTTCGACAATGTCCCGAAACGGACTGCCGAAGGGCTCGCGGGTGTTTACAGGGCGACGGAGCAGCCACGTTCTCACTAAGATACTTAAATTTCGGGGGAAAATTACTTTACACGAATGTTATAGGGAGTAAAAATAAAACTCTCCGTTAAAAATATTGTAATTTTTAAGACCTATTTTTGTGTGCAAGAACTATTTAAAAAGCTTGTGCCGTTTTGCAGAACATTTTCAAAGTATGACAAAAGTAGATACTCTTTGGGGATTTTTTTCTGAAAGAGGGTTTGAAAAAAGTAAACATTTTTTACAGTAGAAATGTTTATTAAGCCTATATCTTCCGTTACATATTTTTTCTTTACGGATTCAACTATCAGTTATTAAGACAATTTGACTTAAACATCCTAATACTGAGGCAGTTTGGCATCTCTTAAAGCCTTAATGGCTCTTCGTAGTGCACCATGGTCTAAGTTTTTGCATTGCAAATTCGATTGATCATTTTATATATAGCGTTCGATCACATCAGCGTCAAAGTAAAATGGACCCTAAAGATATTTTTATAAAGTCACAAATTCAGTACAACCTATTTTAATTACGAAACGTTTCCCTTTGGAGCGCTAGCTGTGAGTGCATACACGAAATGGAGCTCTAAGTAATTAATGCAAGTTTCACTTTACTTTGACGTAAAGTTTACGCTCAATAGGTACTATCAATCGATTTGCAATGTAAAAACTTACAATAAGCGTGTCTATAGGTCCCACAAACTTATCTGACCCGGTGACAGCGGCACTAGTATCTATTGAAAATAAAATAAAGACTTAAACTAAACAGGCATAAAAATTTGTTCCAATTTTGGCCACCAAGCCACATAAGTTTGTAGGACTATCAAACAGTAGACGTCTATCGGTTGACGAAGACCTTAAAAACTATACTATTATGTCAAACGTATTTACTTGTTTATTAGCGTAATGATACAGATTCGCTGTCAATGGGTGCTACCGCGTTTAAATTCGCCGCTAGAGGCGCTAGTGTAGAGTGAAGTCTCCGAAGTGTCAAATGGTTATTATCACTGGGCCTTTAGCGCGGGTCTTATTATTTCATTAATGTATTTAGCAATACTGGGTTAATTGTTGAAGATGTAAGATACTTGTCAATGAATGTCAGTGCTCTGCGCTTTGAAAGCGGAGCTAAGAAAAAAAAGTGCAAAATTATGCGGGTTGAAAGAATAAGAATTCAGAAGTTAGTACATTATGTCCCTGGTTCCTGTGTGCTTACTATTTAAAAACGTATTTTTTAACAAAATTATGCTTGTTTACCGAATTTACAGCTACACTAAGGACTAGTAGACGCCAACTAGCGAGCATAAAAACGGTAGCCCTCATTGTCACCAAATGGAAGCTAGGTCAAGGTCAATGGCCAATCAACTACAGATACAATATGACACTATTTATGTTATACTACATGTAGGTGTTATACCGTATACTCGAGTTTTTATTCCCTGTAAAAAGTACTACGTGGAATATTACTAACGTAATAAGTATATCCATGTAATGTAATTGTTACTGCCGGGTACTGTAGCTACGCGGCCTTGACCCCCTTAGTAGAGGCCCTCTTCGCATTTGTTGAGCATCATTAAAACATCTACCTTCACTATTTTTCAGGTGTTTTTCATTTGCATTTTCTTTTACCTACACTATTTGTCAGTTGTTTCTGCAGTGACTAGATACCAGATAGATCGCTCTCTCTCTCTCTCTCTCTCTCTTCCATTAATCACACAGTAGCAGGGGTTAATAATGCGATGGGTTCCCCGGTCCTTCCGCATACGCTTTCAAAAATCCCTGTCGATGGAAACTGGAGCAAATCAGCTAGCTTTGGCTAAAATCTAGTTATTTTTTTAATGTTTCACAGTCAGTCAGTCAGATCAGTTATCCTCTACCATGATTTCGTTAAGAGGTGGTGTTTTTTAAAAATAATTATTCTAATTATTGAATAGAAATAAAAATAATATTTATAAAATATAATACAATAACTAATTTATCCCGTTAGTTGAAAAGCTGGTGACTGAAATAGGGTGTGCTATTAAACGCTGGGTCCCGTCCGGTAATTTTTAATTTCCTAAATCCACATGGTTTTATGCTAAAGTTGCTGACAAAAGCTACTATATGAGCCGTGTCACACTGCGTTAAGATTGCCAGGTTTTTATCATGCAATAAAACATAATATATGATTTCAGCGGCGGCATAAAGAGTTCAGACTTATAGAACAGAGTATAAGACCTATTTTTGAATGCTAAGGTGCTCGTACCGATTTTTTTAATTAATCCACGCAGATAAAGTTCCTGACAATAGCTTGGAGCTAGTAAACTATGAGCAATGTCACACTGCGTTAGGGATGCCAGATTTTTAAAGTAGGGAACATAATATAATACCTAACCGACCACCCATTCGTCACAACGTCATCCTAAGCCATCAGAGCCTCACAGGAGATGCCCTTAGGAAGACTTTGCTTAAGCCTAACGCTCTCCCAACCCCCCCGGTGACGCTGTAGCGGCCGGTAGGGTCTACGCATATTCAATTTGAAAAAAAACCTAAATTGTTTCATGGAGGGTAATTAAATTAACCCTTTAACGTTAACAAAAAAAAGAGTATTTTTGTATATGATTTAATTTTTTGTATTTTTGCAGTACTACTAGTAGTATTGTAGTGTGCAGTAAGTGCTTTTTAGAATAATTCTACAAATTACAATTTTAAGTTCCACTGGACCGGGAATTCTTTTTTTAACTATTTAAAATCAGAAGCGCTAGCGAACAGTGTGCCAAGAAAGTTAAAAGAGTACTAAAATTTTGAGCTTACCTACTTTATTTTAGTGATATAAGATTATAAAGTACTACCTACAACTACATGAGAAATAGAGATCAATACCCTACGGTTGGCAACCCTACGGCACGTCGAACACGAGTTTCGAACTATTCCGTAGCAAAATAAAATAATTTCGAGGGCAAAAATAAAAATTAAAAATAACGCTGCGTGCGTTATAATAGCTGTTGGAAAAATAGATTGTGTATATCTGACACAGTTCCGAGTGTCTCTTCGTAGGAGATTAATTTTATTGGGATCGCGTCAACAAAGACGAAAACGCCTCAGCCGCTGCGATGGTGGTGCAAGGGATAAACGCCGGCGAAGGAGGTGTGGAAACTGGACCTCCCAATAGTCGTTCGTTTCCCCGTGGTCCTACTAATTTGATTTACTATGAGACAGAACTATTCCCCGTGGTCCTACTGCGGAGTTAAATTATGAATCGTAGAAAATACCTATTCATATCCATTTAAATTGAGCACAATCGTAACAAACAGTTTCTATTATACTATTGAAGAACCTACATTTACCTACATTTAAAATGTTCATAATAATTAAATGGTAAGTCTGAAATAGGACGCTCGGAGTAGTTCAGGACAAAACACGAAGTAGGTAGTTATTTTCAATCTGTTATTGCCGTAAAATGAGTTCGCCTCCGAGAAATATTTTAATTTTATACGTAAAAAGCTGTTGTCGTCTCAATATCAATGAATTCCGGTGGAACTAGGGCCACGGTGTTATTTTATAAGCGATAATTTAAATTTTATTAATTTAAAGATTAGATTTTAGTTTATTTAATTTATATTAATGGTGTTTTATTAAGTTTAGTTATATTTTATTTCATTCGCGGTGAAAACAGTAAACTAAATGCATGCGACTTCGCCCACGTAGATTTATAAATGTCCGTAGAAAATATTGAAATTTTCGAGAGAAAAAGTAGCCTTAAAAGTATGTTCTTCAATCAGACTAACGAACAAACAGAAAAACTCAATTTTGCCTTTATCCATAAATCGCCCGATGAACGACGAAGAACGTGGTTTGTATGAAATTTTACCTCGTCCTTCCGACTGTACTGTAACCTTGACCTTAAACTCACGCTAGCCAGAAGTAAGAAACATTTGGCCAGAGAGTTGGTACTCCCTACTTACTTAAAATAAAACTAAATGGTTAAAGAATTTTCATAATTTAATTTATAAGCAAATAATTATCAAGATTTTTTTAAGTTTTTGTACTATAATTTTCGTCTGAATCATATCTTCGCGTCCTGAAAAACATAGTAGTGTAATGTGACTAATATTATGTAGTATTAATATTAACTATTACTAATATTATGTAATATTATGTAACTAATATTACTTATGTAATGTAACTAATTAGGTTAGGTTAGCTAGCATTAAGTTCTATTGTATTATTTTCAATAAAAAAAAAAACTAATATTAACATGTATTAATCTCAACGATACAATAACTGTTGGAAATATTGGATTGTTTTATAAAAAAGGTAAAAATAATAAGGTTTTGTATTTAATTTGCAATAAAATATTTATAACAATTATGCTTTGATGAAATGTTAAACCAAAACCAAATTTATCATACTCGGGATTTGCAGGATTTAATAATTTAAAAGGCATTATTGAGCCCATCGCAATCGCACGCGCACTTTACTTTTGTCAAAACTCTGACCACAACTCCAAGTATTTCACTTAAAAGTTATAATTTTCACGAAAATGTTGACGACTCCATGCGTTTTTGGTATCCGGTGCGTCGAAACAGAAGCCTTGACTGTGATCTCACTTTTAGCACCATAAGATAACGGGCTTATCTGTTAGGTGTAAGGTATGAATGCAACAACTGAACTTAATTTAACGAATTAAAAAATACGACTGCCCTGCCATATTATTTTTGGAGTTTATCTCCTAAAGAAGCGATTTGCCTATATAGCCCTTGGAATCTTATTCACATTTTTATTAAATTATATTTTTTGTGAATCACTAGATATTTAACTATAGTGTTATAAATTTTTGGAATCTACTCATCATTTTCTGGCTGATGATTATATAGCTAATTTTATTTTCGATTTTTTTCAACTTTAGTCTTTTATGCGGTACCATGGTCACCCCATCAAATTTTTTTAAAATTTTACTAGCCTATGTCACCCGGAATAAGCTAGGGATTCTAACGATACCTCATTTATCAAAATCGATTCAAGCGTAAGGAAGTTATGGTGGAATATACAAACTCACATACATACATGAACCCTGAAAACAATATACTTACTTTTTTCAGGCAGTCGTACAAAAATAAGGCCACGATTTAGCCAGCAAGGCGAGCGTGCCGCTTGTCCCGTCGCCAAGCCCGTGGCCCTGGGGTAATTTTGTACGTACTAAGCCGTGCTACAAGTAGGTATTCTGTGGGAGTTACTCGTGACTTGTCTGAAATGTGAGTCATGTGATGAGCTTGGCACCAACTCACCAACGTTTGGACCAACGCTCGCGGTTTCAGGCTATTTCTGCCTCGAGTTCAGCTACGCAATAATAGACATTTTGTCCAGTGCTTTTGCAGGACTTGCGGGAAACCCGGCTGGGTTTGTTGTGGGCTCTTCTCAGACCAGTGTGCTTAGCATGCGCACAACGAGATTATCTCGCGACGAGAGAGAGAGATGTTGTCGTTGCTGGCAAATTTTTCATTTACCCTAACATGCACAGAATGCGGTCTATGGCAAGAAAAAAATTGTTAACGTGTCAAGGTTCGTAGAGAAAAATACCATAGATAAGAAATATTACTTTTATCTCTACTTTTGACGTAACGAGACAAGTAACCAAGTTAGCTTCGGTAGACAGCGAGAGATAACGGGTAGACATAATTTTACTCGTAGTGCGCATGCTAGCCATACAGGGCATGCTAGCATAACGAGTAAAATTATATCTACCCGTTATCTCTATTTCTCTACCGGAGCTAACACGGTTACTTTTCTCGTTACCTCAAAAGTAGAGATAAAAGTAATATTTCTTATCTGTGGTATTTTTATCTACGCATTATTACGCGGTACTTATTTATTAATTTATTATTATTATGACATTATAGCCATTCATTATATTGTAGCATAGACTTATTGTAAGATTAGGTAATTTGAATGTCACTTATAGAACATACTTGTACTATGCTATTTAAAAATGTCTAACTACAAAAAAGTGCACGTCAGGGTTGCCTGACAACTGATATGCTGCAACTTTTCATACTGTGACCATCATTGTAACACATATTCAGACAAATAAAATTATTCTATTCTATTCTATTCTACGAACCTTTACATGTCGAGTTTTTTTTTCTTGTAATATACCGCATTTTGTGCATGTTAGGGTAAATGAAAAATTTGCCGGCAACGACAACATCTCTCTCTCTCTCGTAACGACATAATCTCGTTGTGCGCATGCTAAGCACACAGGGCGCGTTTGGAACCCTCGTAGCTTTAGTTTTAAGATACCGTTACTGATTATCACCATTATATTTTATAAATAACTAGACGTCAATAAGTGTAGTATACTCACATAAATAAACATTATTTGACTTTGACTTTGTGCTTTTTTTTTAAATCAACTACAAGTTAGCCTTCGACTGCGATCTCACCTGATGGTAAGTGATGATGTAGTCTAAGATGGTAGCGGGCTAACCTGTAAGGAGTATGGCAATTATATTAAAACGCATACCCCTAATCAGTTTCTACACAGCATCGTACCGGAACGCTAAATTGCTTGGCGGCACGTAGTTGTCGGTAGGGTGGTAACTAGCCACGGCCGAAGCCTGCCACCAGACAGAAAAACAAAGCCAACAAATTCTTGATTCAAATAAAGTTATACAAGTGTTTTCTAGTCGTTAAATGTTAACTAATGTCAAGTGGGCAATAATATAATTTTGACTCCCAAAACAATTTGGATTGTGTTTTGTCAACTTTCGTAACTCGTAGTACTATCACAGGGTACATATGTATAATAATTATCACTAATATGTATTATAAATGCTATAGTTTGGATGATAGATGGATGAATGTATGGATGGATGGATGTTTCTTACTCAATAACGCCAGAACGGCTGACCGGATCCGGATGAAATTAGACACAGCTAGATAGATTATAGTCTGTAATAACACATAGGCTACTTTTTATCCTGGAAAATTAAAGTTATCTCTTGGGAACCATACAATCCTCAATCCATGCAGACGAAGTCACGGGCATCTAGTAATGCCATATACTTAACTGAAGAACAGGCTCTACAAACACGTCCTCGCAATCGTAACTATACAGTACGCCTCGACGACTTTGGTATCTACTATAAATAATGTACCCTATACCTAGATACTCAAAATAAACTTGTAATGCCTGCTTCTAGGCTTAGTAAAACTAACAATTTATTTGTTGGAAACAGTGCCCGCTTCTACAATAAGCCCCCAGAAGACATGCTAAAGATGTCTCTGAATAAGTTCAAAGTTAATGTACCTAAAACGTTAACTCATTAAAAAATCTTATTACCATGTAAAGGACTACTTAAACGACAAGGAAACTTGGCAATAATTTGCTCCTATGGCTCTGATAGTTTCTTAGTTAAGATGATTTGCGAGATGGTGATAATAAAAAAAAACCCGGCTGTGTTTGTTGTGGGCTCTTCTCAGACCGGGGCGCATTTGCAACCCTCGTAGCTTTAGTTTTAAGATACAGTTACTGATAATCACCATTATATTTTATAAATAAATAACTAGACGTCAATAAGTGTGTATATGTACACCTACCTAAATTGAATAAACATTATTTGACTTGGACTTTGACTTTACTGTTACCTATACCAATTGGTGGGAGGCTTCGGCCGCGGCTAGTTTCGGCAAAGACGTGCCGCCAAACGATTTAGTGTTCCGGTACGATGTCGTGTAGAAATCGAATAGGGTTTAACATAACTGCCATGCCCCTAACAGGTTAGTCCGCTACCATCTTAGACTGCATCATCACTTACCACCAAGTGATATCGCAGTCAAGGGCTAATTTGTAGTGGATTAAAAAAAAAATTAGATTTTAATGCTACAGAACCCTTGGAGTAACAATAAGGCTACGCTTGACCGTGTTTCATGAGAGCAGTGTTTTTATACCTTTGAAACCCAATCCCAGCGTTTTAGTCGCTAATGCCACACTGTTTTGATAATCAAGCGAAGCGAAAAGTAAGTCCCAGGCTGATTGAAATAGATTATCAATTTTTTTATACGACTGCCTGAAAAAAGGAGTATTTTGTTTTCAGGGTTCATGTATGTTTGATGTATGTATGTGACTTTGTATATTCCACCATAACTTCTATACGCCTGAACCGATTTTGATAAACGAGGTATCGATAGCATCCCTAGCTTATTCCGGGTGACATACGCTAGTAAAATTTAAAAAAAAATTGATGGCATGACCATGGTCCCGCATTAAAGGCTAAAGTTGAAAAAAAAAATTCGAAAATGAGATTAACTGTATAATCATCATCTACAAAATGATGAGTAGATTCCAAAAATATATAACACTATAGTTCAATATCCAATTTAATTTAATGAAAATGAAGATTCCAAAGGCTATATTATATGCAAATCGCTTCTTAAGGAGGTAACCTCCAAAAATAATATGGCAGGGCAGTCGTATTTTTTAATTCGTTAAATTAAGTTCACTTGTTATTCTAAAAAAAATACACTTAAGTTAAGTTAGTAAATTCAATTATTTATTTATTCTTTGCTTTGTGTTTTGCTAAAATACTTTGGTTTGGTTTCGTTTAGTAATGTTGCGTTGTAGTTAAGCCCTATTACCATGCATGCCATGTGTATTTCAAGAAGACTCAATTGTATATGTCACCATTTGTAAAAACCGTTAGATTATATTCTAACTCGCGAAATTGTAAACTGTCGAAAGATTACAATTTAACGTATTATTTTTCGTTAAATTGTAATCTGTTAGGTTTATTAACACGATAGAAACTAAGTACCTGATCATTTATGTCGAACCCTAACCTAACCTACAAGAAACGGACAAGAAAACGTAAATACAATGAATATTTCAAAAATTGACACTCAGAACATTGAACGGTTCACAATCTGTCGACAGTTGACAATTTCGCGAGTTAGATTATAATCTAACGGTTTTTACAATCTTACGTTGACATATATAATATAATATTTAAATATTGATTTATAATGAGTTGTACTCAAAGCAATTGTGGTCAGTTTTATAGACTAAATAAAAAATTTAAAAAACTTATTTTATTCACTACTATAATAGTTGACGATGATAACTCAATCAAATTAGCAACTTTATATCAAAGTTAAAAATGAACTTCTAGAACGGAATTTTGTTTAAAATATAGTTAGTTAAAGTATAGTTGTGACGTCATCAAATTTCAACACACTTTTTTTTCTTTGATCTAAAGTTTAAAATGGTTATCACACATTAAAAAAACTAACCGAGGATGTGAATTTTAGGTCTTTTGGAACACAGTATTGAATAATTAGTAATCTTGATTCTTGAAATAGTTTATGGTGGGTGGGTCGACTGCGGCCGACGAGGTCCCGGGTTCGAGTCCCGGGTCGGGCCATAAGTAAGTATTAGGTTTTTCCGACTAGAAATTCTAAGTACTAGCCCCGGAGTTAGGAAGTTGGGGGTGTTTCACCCCCGTGCCTCGGAGAGCACGTTAAGCCGTCGGTCCCGGTTATTATCACTAACATGATAATAGTCGTTAAAGCCCGCCAACCCGCATTGGAGCAGCGTGGTGCATCCAACCAACCTTTCGCATATATAATACTAGATGATGCCCGCCACTTCGTCCGCGTGGATTACGGTTTTTTGATTCCCTTACTACTGCTTACTCTATTCTTTAATTTTTCGGGATAAAAATTAGCCTATGTCCTTCCCATGGATAGAAACTATCCCTATACCAAAATTCATCAAAATCGGTTGAAGAGATAAATATTTATGATTCCCGTGGGAACTATTGAACTTTTCGGGATAAAAAGTAGCCTGTGTCCTTTCCCGGGATACAACCTATCTTTGTATCAAATTTCATCAAAATCGGTTGAACTAATGGGCCGTGAAAGCGTAGCAGACAAACAGACAGACAGACCGACAGACACACTTTCGCATTTATAATATTAGTATGGATTAGTATGGAGGATATAGTATGCACACTAGTATAGTATGTCATGCAAATAAAGTATCTGAATCTGAATCTTGTTCTTGCTGTGCTATACTGTTTGGCTGAAAGCGGAAATGGTGATTGCGGTCGTTAAACTATTAGCAGTCATTTTTACGTTATTACGTTAAACCTATTGCTTACAGTTTAACATTTTTACGTTATTACGTAAAAACGATTGCTTACAGTTTAACATTTTTACGTTATTACGTAGCAACTATTGCTTACAGTTTAACATTTTTACGGTATTATGTAAAAACGATTGCTTACAGTTTAACATTTTTACGTTATTGCGTAGCAACTATTGCTTACAGTTTAACATTTTTACGGTATTATGTAAAAACGATTGCTTACAGTTCAACATTTTTACGGTATTATGTAAAAACGATTACTTACAGTTTGACATTTTTACGTAATTACGTAAAAACTATTGCTTACAGTTTAACATTTTTACGTTATTACGTAAAAAATATTGCTTACAGTTTAACGATCCGAGGGGTCATAGAGCTGAACACACCGGGTAGCCGATATCGATCTTCCGCAAGCCACTTCTGTCACGTTCCTGCAACTAGATTTATCGGTGTTGCAATAGGGTTGACAACCGGGGAATATCCGAGAAGATTACCTAACAATCCTTCGGGAAACACTAGAATATATTTACTTGAAAATCTACCCAGTAAAACACTAACATTGACTGCAGCTCTAGCTGAAATGTATAGAGTGTACTTTGACTTTGTTCAGACTTTAATCAGAGTTAAAACGGGATGGACTTATGTACACATCATAGATCTGTCTCATTTTAACTCAGTCTTAAGTTAGACCTAAGTCAATGTATGCTCTAAGACAGGGACTCCCAAAATGGTCAATGTTGACCTGGGGGTCGATATCGGTTTCCCAGGGGTCGACTTAAACGAAAACTGATTTTGGGGGTCGATGAGGGCTAAAAATCGATCCCAATTTTAATGCTTATTTTTTTTTTAAATAGTTACCTACGTTAGTATTTTTACGTAATTTGTATTAAAAATTAATAATTATACTATTGATATCTGAATTTTATGTCTAATTATTTTGTCAAATTTTTATGAGAAAATGATGTCAAGTTTACTCACTTAACCAACCGCAAAGTTTTTAAATTGATAAGTATTTTGTTAAGTAATTTGGCTATGGGGGTCTGAGGTTTCATTTCATTTTGGAAAAGCGGTCTCTGGCCCAAAATAGTTTGGGAATCCCTGCTCTAAGATCTCATAGTTAGACAGACAACACTCTATTTACGGCCAGTTCCCTGTGTTTTTTTTGTGTTGATATATTACTACTGTTGCTTTTTCTTTTGCAACAACTTTCGTTCCTGTTACTATTTTTGCTATATTAATTATTACTATTTTAATCATTTATACTATTATTTACTAATAGGCTTATATACATTGTTACTCTTTTTGTGTCGACCCTATATTGAAATTTGCCAGTTCCCTGTTATTTTACCTCTGACACAGAGACGTACACAACATAGAGATTTAATCATGCAATGCCAGAAAATATGTATCTAAATCAATGCCATATTCACGCTACTGACTGTCTTATATCGAAAATTGTATTTTCTGCCAGTTGACATCTTGGAGAGAATGTGATTTCTAGTTCACATTTCAGCCATTGTAACAAAAGTTTTTTGGGCGCCTTTTATTTAAGTTAAGAGGGAGCGCTACTGTACAATGATTTACCAAAAGAAATTTTAATGAAAAATTCTTCGTGAGATTTAAAAAACAATTACATAAGTGTACGGGAGCAGGTGAAATGGCTCGACCGTAACAAAGGATGATCATTCTCCGAGCGGGTGATGTGCTCGGGGACCACTGGTCCGACCGTTCATCGTTGGAGGTCGTATATATAGCGTATTTCAGAGAACGCTTCGTAATCGTGAGTTGGGCTCTTCGTGGTCAAGTGAATCGTACTAGTAATGCCATCTATTGGATTATGTGCGGACTACGAAGACCGCCACATAAGCATTAAATTAAGCACATTTTACACCTAAGTTAATAAAGTCACTGTATGAAGCAAATTGATTACCTAGACGTCCCTATTACATAGTTAGTACCTAAGTACTTAATTTAAACCCATCAATAAGATAGTGGTTCAGTGGGCTACCTCCTCAGCCCTGACCGCAGCATCCGGCAAGCGAGACGTAAGCGAGAGGGGATAGATTGCGGCGAGCTGGCTTACCACGCGCTGTTTGCTATTTAAGCGGTGTGGTAGGATAGATAGAATTCCCAGTTGACACCCCCGGCATACGACCTCTATACCGCAAATTAGTCAAAATAGACATTTCAAATTACAAAAACTCCGACAGCACTGAATTTTGCTAGAGGCCTTGGCAGTGGCGTGCAGTTCATAGAGGCATAAAAGCACTGCTTACCCAAATAGAAACACGTCAATGCTAATATTTCATCAAAACAGTTAGTAAATGGGTATTCTGACTATCGAATGCCTACGCTAGCTTCAAAACCTGTGCACTGGGCCTTGGGTACACCAGTAGAAATAAAGTGCCAAAAGTCCCCATCGATCCTGTGTGTGCTAAAAAAGTTATTCAAGATCAAAGGTAAAAATTTTCGGTTTTTTGGATTTTTCTCGAAAACTGTAAGTTTCATCAAAATATATAACTCAGAGAAAAATTGTAGATCATAAAATTATCCACGAAAAAGGTCGTAATACTTCTTTCCCTATTAATCACCATTCCTAAGATATCGCGATTCTAAAAGTTGAAAGTGTTACATTGTACATTATGTGCACACATTTCCATACCACCTGTGAGCCTGTGACCGTAAACTTACAATACAATAGTACTACAATGGTTCTCTTTCTATATACTTAATGGTTCTATTTAAAATAAGTACATCTCGATATTTTAATACCTATTGTTGCCATTTTTCTCGTTTTGTCTCGAGAAATCGCTGTTGCCTATAAAAGTCCGCTGCAGAGTATGGTAGGAAATTAGAATGCCTTATTTTTCCGAATCCGCAAGTCTATTGTGAATTTTTTCTTTGAAACTTTAGTCCCTATGCACACGGCTTCATTTATACGAGCAGATAACGTGCAATTCGTGAAAAAAAGTTTTGAGTTCGTGTCAAATCAAATCAAATATTTTTTATTCAAGCAGACTAGTCGAATAATTGCGTATTTGTCGTTGAATAATCGAGTGAATCTACCATTGGTTTGGAATGATATTCCTACCGAGAAGAACCAGCAAGAAACTAGGTGGTTGCTCTTTTGAAAAATTAAATTACAATAGGCATGATGACAGTAACAAAGAATCAATGAAATTATAAATTTATCTAATGAAATAGGATTCATGGATTATAAAAAACGTATTTATTTTTCTATTTCGAGTGAGATTGCTATTTATTTTGGTAAAATAAATCTATAAAACACACCAATCCGCCATAATGGATTAAACACAAAGAAGCGAATGACGTCACAATCGTTTGTTTTCGAGCTTTGTCAATCATACTATTGTTTACTGCACACTGTACATAGTACATTGGTAAAAACAATAGTGACGTCACAAACGACGCCATGACACCGGCGAGCGTTTTGGCGTGAATTTATAAAATTTAAATTTCAAATGCCAATTTTATCTACCAAACCTTATTTTTCAGCTGAAATAATATATTTTTTCGAAATAGTAGACACTTCCGAACATTATCTGACCATTTTTCAAAATCAGTCATCATGCCTATTGCATCAATGTGTAGATAAGTGCATAAGTAACCGCTGTCCTTAGCATTGCTGGAGCATGTCAAATCCATGTCCTTTAATCATTTAATCTTCAACAGTATAAGTCTGTATCTTCGTGTCAGCGCGTTGGTTTCGATACAAACTACATACGGATCTCCTCACCCCTCCCAGCAAACATGAAACAATGAAAAAATTAATAGATTTTTTTCATTTTCCTGTTGTCAAACCCATAGTTGTATCCCAGGAAACGACATAGCCTACTTTTTATCCCGGAAAGTTGAAGAGTTCTCGCGTTAACACAGAAAACACACGCGGCCGAAGTTGCGGGTATCATATAGTAAATTATAAATTTTAATTTTTATTAAAAACTTTTTAAAACAATGTTTGTGACAAACAAACGCACAACCTATTAGGGCAAACACAAATACCATCTCCGTTTCGTCGTAGGTAATTAGAATTTGAAATTTAATACATACGTTACATACATGAACCCAAAAAAAATAGTTTTACTACCATGTAAAGGATTACATAAACGACAAGGAAGCTTGGCAATAATTTGCTCTAATGGCTCTGATAGTTCCTTAGTTATGACGATTTGTGAGATGGTGATAATGAAAGAAAACCCGGCTGAGTTTGTTGTGGGCTCTTCTCAGACCAGAGCGCGTTTGGAACCCTCGTAGCTTTAGTTTTAAGATACCGTAACTAATTATCACCATCATCATGTTTTATATACGTAACTGACGTTAATATGTGCACCTACAGTGTACCTAAATTGGATAATGAATGTTAATTTATTTGATTTGATTGTTTGATTACATTCCTTTTATTGTGCAATCGTGTTAATAAAAATCCTTAAGCGTTACATACAATAATAATAATATGAAAATCACCATGATAACATACATAACACGGTTCGTACATTAGCTAACAGCTTACATTGAAATGGAATAAAGATGAATGCATAGTAATTCTTCGGGTATTTACTATTTACATAGCTGTGTAGGTACATTGAGGTAAATGAATGAAAAAAGTTTGACGACCTCCCTGTTGCTGTGGTGAGAGATGTGGTCTTTTTGAGGGGGTTCCTGGGTTCACGGCACGTTCGATTTGGGTATTTTTTTTATTTTCTCCGTTCTAGTCTGGTGGGAGGCTTCATCCGTGGTTAGTTACCACTCTACCGTGCCACCAAGCGATTTAGCGTTCCGGTACGATGGCGTGTAGAAACCGATTGTATGATTAATGCAACTGCCATACCCCTACAGGTTAGCCCACTACCATTTTAGACTGCATCATCACTTAGTTACCAAGTTACCATCAGGTGAGATTGCAGTCAAGGGCTAACTTGTAGTGGCGTTAAAAATCACACCAGTCCGTGTGGATTTAGGTATTTTCAAAATTTCGAGAAAACTCTTTGATGTTCCGAGAAAAAAAAAAATTGGGTACTCTATATCACTCTCCACTTTAAGCGTTGGCAGTATGTTATATTATAACCAAAAAATTATTAATTCCAAAATTGATTCGGCCGGGAATCGTACCCAGGACCTGCCACGATAAGACAACGTCGCTCACCACAGCACTTGGGACGTCGTCATAAATTATTAATTTATACTCGCTTGTTAATAAAAGTAGAAGTTTAAGCTAGAATAATATTACTCATTAGCCCAAAGGATAGATGGTAGTAGACAATAAAGTTGCCTATATATTGTAATGGAACTTTATGGTAAGCCTCGTTGGTCTAGTGGTTGACATGTTCGACTATAGTCGACGAGGTCCCGGGTTCGAGTCCCGGGTCGGGCCATAATTAAGTATTGGGTTTTTCGGACTAGAAATTCTCAGTACTAGCCCGGAGTTAGGAAGTTGGCGGTGTTTCAGCCCCGTGCCTCGGAGAGCACGTTACGCCGTCGGTCCCGGTTATTATCACTAACATGATAATAGTCGTTAAAGCCCGCCAACCCGCATTGGAGCAGCGTGGTGGGTCTAAGCTCTAATTCCCTCTCTCCTTTGAGAGTGGAGGTCTGTGCCCAGCAGTGGGACGTTAATGGGCTGTAGTGGAGTCAGTGGCGTGCACAGGGTTTGAAGCTAGGGTAGGCATTGGTAAGTCGGAATACCTATTTACCCACTGTTTTGGTAATAATGAGCATTGACGTATTTGTACTTGGGTAGCAGCTTTTATGCCTCTATGAATTACACGCCACTGAAAGGAGTGGATGGTAAGCGAAAAAAAAAACGTGTTAATAAGTTTGAATGTGATCGTTGAACATCGTCGCAGGATTACAATACATAACGTCAGACAATGAGAGACGCAGACGAGTAGAAGGAAGCTCATACCGATGTAGGTCGGTTAGAAATAGAGCAGCCGCTAGACTCGACATTTCCGAGGTATTCAATGTAGGGATGCTACGGAGCTCCGACTCCGATTCCGATAAGTCGGAACTCCGATTCCGATAAGTCGGAACTCCGATTCTGGTAAGTCGGAACTTCCGATTGCCGAGTTTCTTGCTGGTTCTTCGCGGTAGGAATGGTATTCCAGTGGTAGATTCATTTGACGATCCAAAAGTACTTGTAAAAGTTTATTTGAACAAAAAACATTTGAATTAGAATTGATATTGCACCTCCGGTCGCGACTCCGACAGTTTTAACGGACCAGGCAAGAGGTAAACGAAATCTGACCAGACAACCCCCTTGATGTACAAAATGCAGTACCGGGAAATACGGCCGTAAAAGGCAGAAGGTTTATAGTTCGTATGTCATTAAGAACCTTTTGGAGAAGTCGGGCATGTCGAATGGCATCCTTAAGTATTTCCTCCTACCCAGAAAATAATACTTTAATCGAAAATAATAATACGTACTGTACCACACTGATTTGTATACTGTAGCGGATTATAGCGAATTAAACTTCTAGTTCATTCACTATCATGGACTTCCGCAAAGTAACGCCTGCTTCTATTCAACACTTAAATCGAACGTTTTAATCCAAGGTCGTTTTACTCGATGCATATGTCGCGAACCCCCCCACGTGATATTTGCCTGCCATTAACACTTGTCTCGAGGGACGATGCATATCAGTCGATTGCGATCGTTAAGCAACATTGATCCAAGTGGGTAACTGGATGGTTGACCTTATTTTCCTTTTCGTTTCCCCCGTGTCTCAAAGAGCACATTAAGCCGACGGTCCCAGTTATTATCTCTAATATTTGCTAATAATCATTAGTTAAACCTAAGAGTTGAAATATTACTCCTAGTCAATTCGTATGCGGAAGAACTTGGGAACCATCCCAAGAAAACCCCTGCGATTATGTGATTAATGGGAAGGGGTTACGAGTCACGCTCAGCGATGAAGAATACCACGCAAACAGTCTCTCTCTTCTGCCGACATCCGGCTCCGACGCCGATTCTGGTTTCGACTCCGACAAACCAAATTTAAACCCTCCGACTCCGACTTCGGTTCCGATAAAACAACCACCGTAACATCCCTGATTCAAAGTACAACAGTGTCGGATATAGCGGCGCCGTGGAATGGGCTAAGTAGCCAAAGCCGCTCGCAGTTCCTCGCACACTACAGAGTCGTTAGTCCGAGTTTTAGCATCGCCAATTCGAGCGTTCGAACACATTGGCATCCAAGACAACATTAAAAGCCTCTAAGCTAAGCCGCGGACATACAGACAGACATGGCGAAACTTACTAGAGTTCCTTGTCAACTACGGGACCCTAAAAATATGGAGACACATTGTGCAGTCAAACTGTGTAAACAACTTTGTCGGGTATCCATGATAAATGCATCTTTCGCATTACGTCTGTCTGCCAGGCTTTCACGGCTCACCTATTCAACTGATTTTAATGAAATTTTATTCAAGGTAAGATTGTATCCTGTGGAAGGACATAGGCTTTTTTATCCTGGGAAATTAAAGAGTTCCCCCAGCAATCAAAAAACCTTAGTCCACGCGAATAGAATCACGGGCATCATCTATTATTTAATACTTAAGTTAGTTTGTAAGCCATGCTGTATAGTGTTAAAATAATATAGGAATGTTTTAAAATAGTGATAATTAAAAAAATTTAAAACACGACTGCCCTGCCAAGAAACGAACTAAAAAGTTAAAAATCTAAATTAATCTAGTTAAATTGGAATCTTATTCACATTTTTATTAAATGATATTTTTTTGTGAATCACTGGATATTGAACTATAGTGTTATATATTTTTGGAATCTACTCATCATTTTCTAGATGATGATTATATAGTTAATCTTATTTTCAAATTTTTTTTTAAACTCAGGTTTTAATGCGGGATGGTCACCCCATCAATTTTTTTTTAATTTTACTAGCTTTTGTCACCCGGAATTAGCTAGGGATTCTAACGATACATCATTTATCAAAATCGGTTCAGGCGTATAGCTCACATACATACATACATGAACCCTGTAAACAATATTAAACTCCTTTTTTCAGGCAGTCGTATAAAAAAGTATACCTCGGTCCTCGTCTGGGCATATAAGCTGTATTAGGAAGCGCCAATAAGTCTCGGTGTCGTATCGTATGGCACGGCCGTTGTGCGCATGCGCTGGAGGTACGGAGGTAACGTTACAGTAAATGACTTGATATTTTTACGAGTTCAGCCACTAAGTTCAACGGACACCGCTTGTAGAGTTGACACTAGGGTTGCCAACCGTACTATATTGTCGTACGTAATTCTTCGAACTAGTCATAAATTCTTCGAACCATTGCCGGCTCACTAGTCACTATTCAGCACGAGTCTCTTCCCAAAATGAGAAGAGTTTAGCCATAGTATACCACGCTGGGTAAGCGCTTCACACAGCTTTGAGAACATTATGAAGAATTCTCGGTTCTGGGGCATGCAGGTTTCCTCACGATGTTTTCCTTCACCGTTTAAAGAAATAGAAAGAGAATTTGTGTTCTTAGAAATCACTTGGATTTCTAAGAACGCACATAACTCCGGAATTATATTTCTTGTGTGTTACATATTTTTTATAGCTTATTCTAGAATATATATGCTGGAAAAATGATGGCAACCCTAATTGAGACTACTGTATTGTTGCTATACCTCCTGTATAGCTCCTGTGTTGTTGCTGTGTTGTTGTTGTTGTTCCTGTATAGTTTTTCGTCCGCCTCGATCTGACTTCCAATTGTATGAAACAAGGTACTAATTACTCAACTTAGTACCTGCCTTGTTTCTAACTACAAGTTGGTACCTACTTGCCATGCACGTAGCATTACTAACAGGGAAAACTTTGCTCAGTTCTGTTGTATTGTTTTTGCTGTAGGGAACTCACGCGTACCACTTCGTGAAAATTTAAAGAGATTGGGGTTCTTACAGTGCCTTCACAATACATATACAATAATATAGTCTTTGTTAGGCAGAACATTAATCTTTATAAGCAAATAGGTGATACTCACAATCGAAATACTAGAAACCGCCATAAGCTACACCATCGTATCATGTGCGCAAGGTGCAGAAATCCTTTGTGGGTCGAGTGTACGCTTTTATAATATGGTTCCCAAAGAGTTTCTGGATTTGCCATTACATAGATTTAAAGACTGTGTCAAACAGCATTTGTTAAGTCGAGGTTATTACACTAACGATGATTTTAAAAATGACAAACTTGCATGGCAGCAACTGGCCTCGCATCCAGTGACCCACAAGTCAGTGTGACACTTGTAACGTATGTGTTGTGTTGTCTACATAGTGTAACCTTTTTTTTTCTATGAAAAGAGCAACTGCTGAGTTTCTTGCCGGCTCTTCTCAGTAGGATCACTTTCCGAACCGATGGTAGAGTCTTACCGTTTCATAAGTGACACAAATTGTCCTACATGAAATCAATAAATCATATAACATTTATCAGGCCCTAGTTATGATTATATCCCATACACCGTAGTAAGTGGCAGCCCTATTATACGCCTACATTCTATATTTTAGGATACACTTAAAATAAGGTATTTCAATTTGTATATTTTGGAAGCGTTTATCACAGGCCCTGAGATAATAATATGTCAGATTTGTGTATAAGTGCTTGTTTTAGATAAGATAATAAATTCCTACTACGTATGTTGCGGTTAGAGCTGGGTTTGCAAACTAGACGACATCAAAATAACTTCCGGTAGGTATCGTATTAACTGACGATTTTCGGTAAATTTATACGACTATAGCTTCCAATCATTCAAAAATTTTCTCGTTCCAAATTTCGGGGAGATAATTAGTGAAATAGTAATATTATTATGTTCCCAAACTGGTGAAATCCCTATTGCCTTACTCTCAGGCCGATGGGACGGAATTTTTTTTAAAACTTAAGTGGATGAACAGCAAAAATCCGCTGGTTACGAAAACCGACATCAGCTAAGAACAGGGCTTGTACTGTAACCATCTTGTTTCATTATTGACTTTCGTATTTTAAAATTATAATCCATAGTTTAAGAACGTCAAAGTACGTGACATTAAACTGATATTAGGGCTGTTTCTGCACAGCGATTGCGTAACTTCTCCATCGATCATTGTTACAGTATCAATTGTTGTTATTGGCTGAATTTATGGTATTGCTGCGTCAATGGATTTCTTCCAATAGTGGAAGAGTGTTAACCAATCAGAGGTGATTGCGATCGTAACACTGTAGCTATTATTTTTAGCTGGTCACCCTGTCTCTTGTACACAACCTCTAAACTAAAATGACAGCATTCAAAACATTGCTAACCCTTTCATAATATTATCTGCGGAAAGGGACAGACCTAGATTTAAATCTGTCATTTTAGTTTAGAGATTGTGTTACACAGAAGTCGCCTCATTTTGAGGAATATTGCTGAAGTATTGCTTTAAAAGCGTTGACAGTATTCACTCAAGTATCGGTCAACCTATGCTTAAGACCAGTTTTAACTATAGATTGGCCGATACTTGAGAATGTGTTCTTAGATGATGTCGATCTATTTATAGGGGCCTTCGTCATCTTAGCCAATAGACGTCCACTGCTGGAGGAAGGCCTCCTGCATGAAGGCCCCCACAGGACAGCCTTGTGCTTGTAGTGAAATAAAAAAAGTTATGTTAACAATAGGAAGGGTGGGAAGTGGTGAGATAGTCTGTTTTCCTCAATTACTAGTAAGTCGAGTCGTATGTGGAAGAACCTGCGAACCCACCGCATTATTATCCCAAGAAAACCATCATGTAATTAATGGAAAGGGGTCTCGATCCTCAGCAATTAGGTATACAACGCAGAGATAAACCCTATCCCTCTCGTCATCGTGGCTATAGTTACAACCCTACCGGCAAAGACAGGCCGTACAGGATGTCGTGTAGAAACCGGTTAGGGGTATCAATAGTCTATACTTAGCCCGCTACCATCTTAGACTACATGATGCAGACCATCAGGTGAGATCGCAAACAAGGGCTGACTTGTAGTAGAACAAGTCATGATTAAAATAATTAAAAACACGACTGCCCTGCCAAAAAACGAACTTAAAAGTTAAAAATCTAAATTAATCTAGTTAAATTAGAATCTTATTCACATTTTTATTAAATGATGATTTTTTTTGTGAATCACTGGATATTGAACTATAGTGTTATATATATTTGGAATCTACTCATCATTTTCTAGATGATGATTATATAGCTAATCTTATTTTCAATTATTTTTTTCAACTTTAGTCTTTAATGCGAGACCATGGTCACCCCATCAACTTTTTAGTTTATTTTGCTGGCTTATGTCACCCGGAATAAGCTAGGGTTTCCTCATTTATCAAAATCGGTTCAAGCGTATAGAAGTTATGGTGGAATATACAAACTCACATACATACATACATACATACATAAACCCTAAAAACAATATACTCCTTTTTTCTGGCAGTCCTATAATAAAAAAAACATGTTAGCAATGGGAACGGTGGGAGGGGGTGAGATAGTCTGTTTTATTCAATTACCAACAGGCGCCTTGCACGACAAGGAAGCCCCAAGCCTTAAAGCTGTCTAGTGTGTACTTGCTTTAAACCCTATCGGCTTACTCCTATAACACTTGGGTTTGTTTATGCTGAAGTTGGTACTTGGATAGACGACCTCCTGATGCAGTGAGCGCTGGGGTCTTTATGCTTACTCCTATAACCCTTGGGTTTATTTATGCTGGTGTTGGTACTTGGATAGACGACCTCCTGATGCAGTGAGCGCTGGGGTCTTTATGCTTACTCCTATAACCCTTGGGTTTATTTATGCTGGTGTTGGTACTTGGATAGACGACCTCCTGATGCAGTGAGCGCTGGGGTCTTTATGCTTACTCCTATAACACTTGGGTTTGTTTATGCTGAAGTTGGTACTTGGATAGACGACCTCCTGATGCAGTGAGCGCTGGGGTCTTTATGCTTACTCCTATAACACTTGGGTTTGTTTATGCTGAAGTTGGTACTTGGATAGACGACCTCCTGATGCAGTGAGCGCTGGGGTCTTTATGCTTACTCCTATAACACTTGGGTTTGTTTATGATGGTGTTGGTACTTGGATAGACGACCTCCTGATGCAGTGAGCGCTGGGGTCTTTATGCTTACTCCTATAACACTTGGGTTTGTTTATGCTGAAGTTGGTACTTGGATAGACGACCTCCTGATACAGTGAGCGCTGGGGTCTTTATGCTTACTCCTATAACCCTTGGGTTTATTTATGCTGGTGTTGGTACTTGGATAGACGACCTCCTGATGCAGTGAGCGCTGGGGTCTTTATGCTTACTCCTATAACACTTGGGTTTGTTTATGCTGAAGTTGGTACTTGGATAGACGACCTCCTGATGCAGTGAGCGCTGGGGTCTTTATGCTTACTCCTATAACACTTGGGTTTGTTTATGCTGAAGTTGGTACTTGGATAGACAACCTCCTGATGCAGTGAGCGCTGGGGTCTTTATGCTTACTACTATAACACTTGGGTTTGTTTATGCTGAAGTTGGTACTTGGATAGACGACCTCCTGATGCAGTGAGCGCTGGGGTCTTTATGCTTACTCCTATAACACTTGGGTTTGTTTATGATAGTGTTGGTACTTGGATAGACGACCTCCTGATGCAGTGAGCGCTGGGGTCTTTATGCTTACTCCTATAACACTTGGGTTTGTTTATGCTGAAGTTGGTACTTGGATAGACGACCTCCTGATGCAGTGAGCGCTGGGGTCTTTATGCTTACTCCTATAACACTTGGGTTTGTTTATGATGGTGTTGGTACTTGGATAGACGACCTCCTGATGCAGTGAGCGCTGGGGTCTTTATGCTTACTCCTACAACACTTGGTTTTGTTTACGCTGATGTTGGTACTCGGATAGACGATCTCCTGATGCAGTGAGCGCTGGGGTCTTTATGCTTACTCCTATAACACTTGGGTTTGTTTATGATGGTGTTGGTACTTGGATAGACGACCTCCTGATGCAGTGAGCGCTGGGGTCTTTATGCTTACTCCTACAACACTTGGTTTTGTTTACGCTGATGTTGGTACTCGGATAGACGATCTCCTGATGCAGTGAGCGCTGGGGTCTTTATGCTTACTCCTATAACACTTGGGTTTGTTTATGTTGGTGTTGGTACTTGGATAGAAGACCTCCTGATGCAGTGAGCGCTGGGGTTATGCTTACTCCTATAACACTTGGGTTTGTTTATGTTGGTGTTGGTACTTGGATAGACGACCTCCTGATGCAGTGAGCGCTGGGGTCTTTATGTTTACTCCTATAACACTTGGGTTTGTTTATGTTGGTGTTGGTACTTGGATAGACGACCTCCTGATGCAGTGAGCGCTGGGGTCTTTATGCTTACTCCTATAACACTTGGGTTTGTTTATGCTGTTGTTGGTACTTGGATAGACGACCTCCTGACGCAGTGAGGGCTGGGGTCTTTATGTGGGAGGTCCCGAATTCGATCCCCGGCAGGGTCAACGGTCTTATATCAGGGGGGTAATTTCTGTAATTCCGGCCACCGATTGTGTAAGGAAAACGTAATCGAGGAGTTCATGGATGCCTGAATGAAAAAAGCATGTAACTATGAACTCCTTAACTGTTTTAGTAATAAGTATTTTTTTTAACCACTACAAGTTAGCCCTCGACTGCGGTCTCACCTGACGGTAAGTGATGATGCAGTCTAAGATGGTAACAGGCTAACCTTTTTGGGGCATGGCAGTTACATTAAACCCATACCCATAGTCGGTTACTACGAAATTCGGTCGGGAGGACGTATTATTACTGCGAACCGCGGCTTAGTATGAATAATGTAAAACCGCTCATTCAGTGGGGATTAATTAATATCCCAGTTACGCACTAGTGCGTAATGATTTATCGATTGTATTTTATCAGTTTGCATAATAGTTATTATTCAGATTGTATCGGGAGGGACAGAGCGGGGTTATCACATTGGTCTCGATGTTTTCTTGAACTTTAGATGACTATAGTTAGACGTCGTCTGTGAAATACATTAGTTAAATATTGAAAAATCACAAGTAAAAATTTTTTTTTTACCACTACAGGTTAGCCCTTGACTGCGATCTCACCTGATGGTAAGTGATGGTGCAGTATAAGATGGTAGCGGGCTAACCTGTTAGGGGCATCGCAGTTATATTAAACCCATACCTCAATTCGGTTTCTACACGGCATCGTATTGGAACGCTAAATCGCTTGAGCGGCACGTCTTTGCCGGTAGGGTGGTAACTAGCCACGGCCGAAGCCCCGACCAGGCAAAAATATAAAAGCATAGACTAATAAAGTACTTATGTACTTAAATAATACTAATTATTGTAAACTAGCTGATGCAGGGACTTCGTCCTCGTTGATTAAGTTTCTTTGATTCCCGTGGGAACTCTTCTACGCCTTTCCCTGGATACAGCCTATCACTGTACCAAATTTCATCGCAGTCGGTTAAACAGATGGACCGTGAAAGCGCAGCAGACAGACAGACAAGCACACTTTCGCATTTATAATATTAGTAGTTTGTTTCTTGGTTTGCTCGTTTGTCCTTCAATCACGCCGTAACAGGGCAACGGATCCACGTCATTTTTTGTAAGGGACGTCATTTTTAGTTAAGGACCTGGAAAGTGACTTATGTTATTTTTTATCTCGGAAAATTATGGAGTTCCCGCGGGAATTAAAAAACTTATTATCTGTACACACGGACGAAGTCGCAGGCATCAGCTTAACGGGATTAATGATGGGCCTGTGGTAACAGGGGCCATACGGCCAAACGCTTAAAGCAATACTCAAGTAATATTACTCAAAAAAGCAGTTTCATATCACGTACCATAACGATCCTAAAACAATGTCAATACTAGAAATAAAAGTGAACTTGTAATGCCTGCTTCTAGGCTTAGTAAAACTAGCAATTAATTTGTTGGAAATTTAACTAAAACAAATTTGTTGTTTTAATTTGTCCGCTTCTACAATAAGCTCCCAGAAGACATGTTAAAGATGTCTCTGAATAAGTTCAAAGTTAATGTAAAACGTAAACTCATTGAAACATCTTATTACCATGTAAAGGACTACTTAAACGACAAGGAAGCTTGGCAATAATTTGCTCTATGGCTCTGATAGTTCCTTAGTTATGATGATTTGTGAGATGTTGATAATAAAAAAAAATACCCGGCTGAGTTTGTTGTGGGCTCTTCTCAGACCAGGGCGCGTTTGGAAACCTCGTAGCTTTAGTTTTCAGATACCGTAACCGATTATCACCATCATGTTTTATAACTAAGTAATTTTTAACGTCAATAAGTGTACCTACAGTGTACCTATATTGAATAAATGATATTGAGTATTGAGTATAAGGATTTTAGGATTCTAAAACACGAAAATCAACAATAATTTATGAAGCGTTGGTAGTAAGGCCCCTGGTAGTGTCGCTAAATTAACTAAACATTACACAGGAAATACGTCGTTGTCATCGTTATATATATCACCGTAAGACTGCAAAAATCGTTAGATTGTAATCTAACTGGCGAAATTTTTGACGACGACCCCCGTGGCGCAGTGTTGAGCACTGTTGCCTTAACGTGCGGAGGTCCCGGGTTCGATCCTCGGCAGGGTTTGGAAATTTATAATTTCTGAATTTTCCCTGGTCTGGTCAGGTGGGAGGCTTCGGCCGTGGCTAGTAACCACCCTACCGGTAAAAGACGTGCCGCCAAGCGATTTAGCGTTCCGGTACGATGCAGTGTAGAAACCGAATAGAGGTATGAGTTAAATATAACTGCCATGCCCCGAACAGGTTAGCCCGCTACCATCTTAGACTGAGGTGAGATCGCAGTCAAGGGCTAACTTGTAGAGGATAAAAAAATAAAACTGTAGACAGATTTCAATTTAACGCATCATTTTTCGGTACCTAGATTGTAATCTGTTAGGTATATTAACTCGGCAAAACCTAAGTGCCCGAGTACTTGATTATATGTCGATACCTAACCTTACCTACAAGAAACAGACAAGAAAACGTAACTACAATTAAAATTTCAAAAATTTACACTCAGAACATTGAACGGTTCACAATCTGTCGACAGTTTACAATTTTGCGAGTTAGATTACAATCTAACGGTTTTTACAATCTTACGGTGACATATATTTAGATATAACCGGGAGTGACGGCTCATATTAACGTGTTTTCCGTGGAACACCGTTTTCACTATCGTGAAATAGATGGCGCCACACGGCTTTAGCATCGCGCTTTGGATTGGGGTATTTCATGTTATATCTCAATTACCACTCACTGACTGACTCATTGACAGAATTGTTCTCCTACACAGAACAGAAAACGATACAATGATGTATGAAGTTTTCATACTGTAGAATTTTTGTAAGTGCAACGCAATTGCGTACTGATGCACTTATCAGAATCAAGAGCTTCGCCCCAGCTTCGTACGGGTTAGCAGATATATTTAGGTAGCCAAGGAATAGGAAGCTTAAATAAAAATAAATTAAAGAACCTTTTATATTATTATCTTGCCCATTTTTTACTGGATGCTAGAATCTTAACGATTCCCGCGACTTCGTCTGAAATTCCCGCAGGAACTTTTCAGAGATTTAATTTTAAGGGATGAAAAATAAAGCCTACATCCCCTGGATGCAACCTGTCTATATATCAAATTTCATGAAAATCGGTTGAAAAAATGGGCCGTATAAGCTTAGCAGACAGACAGACACACTTTGGTATTTGTAATATTAGCAGTAAAACTTTTAATAATAAATTAATGCAAAGATTAAAAACTAAAATTAAATAAAACTGAATACATTTTTAATTTTAGAAGCTAGAACCCCTCTTTATTTGAGGGTGAAGGCCTCCTCCAGAGAAGACCAACGGTCTCTGCTTTTCGCTTTTTGTGGCCAGGTTTTACCACCGAATTTTGTAATCACATCTGACCACCTCGAAAATGGCCTGCGCACTGTACTCTGTCCTGCAGGGCCAGGACATGACGTTAGCCTTAATGCCCAGCGGTCATCACTCATCCTTGACACAAGAAGATTAATCTAAATATATATGTCACCATAAGATTGTAAACACCATTAGATTATAATCGAACTCGCGAAATTGCAAAGTGTCGAAAGATTACAATTTAACGCATTACTTTTCGGTAGATTGTAATCTGTTATGTATATTAACCCGATAGAACCTAAGTGCCTGATTATTTATGTCGAACCCTAACCTTACCTACAAGAAACAGACAAGAAAACGTAAATACAATGAACATTTCAAAAATTGACACTCAGAACATTGAACGGTTCACGATCTGTCGACAGTTTACAATTTCGCGAGTTCGATTATAATCTAACGGTTTTTGCAATCTTACGGTGACATATACATATACATATATGCAGTTTGTGTACATCTACTTATTTAGTTTTAACCGGGTTCAAAACGGAACTGATTTTAAATTATTTATTTATTTCATGTAGGAAAACTTGGGTTACTTAATTATGACCAGTCAAGACTCTATCACCAAAAGCTGCTAAACCTGATTCTACTGAGAAGAGCCGGCAAGAAACTCAGCAGATGTTATTTTCATTAAAGGAAAATCTCGTTGGCCTCGTTGGTCTAGTGGTTAGGATGTTTGACTGCGGCCGACGAGGTCCCGGGTTCGAGTCCCGGGTCGGGCCATAATTAATGATCGGGTTTTTCTGATTAGAAATCCCCAGTACTAGCCCGGAGTTAGGAAGTTGGCAGTGTTACACCACCGTGCCTCGGAGAGCACGTTAAGCCGTCGGTCTCGGTTATTATCACTAACACGATCGTTAAAGCCCGCCAACCCGCATTGGAGCAGCGTGGTGGGTCTAAGCTCTCATTCCCTCTCTCCTATGAGAGTGGAGGCCTGTGCCCAGCAGTGGGACGTTAATGCAGGGCCGTAGTGGTGCTTAATATACAATGCATTTGTTACGTAACAAGTATTTACACTGACTTGAGGGTTGCCATGCAACTTTGTCACTAAGGAAATCATCAATAGTGTAATAACCTCAACTAAACAAAATATACTGATTAACACATTTTTTTAACCACTACCAGTTAGCCCTTGACTGCGATCTCACCTGATGGTAAGTGATGATGCAGTCTAAGATGGTAGCGGGCTAACCTGTTAGGGGCATGGCAGTTATATTAAACCCATACCCCTATTCGGTTTCTACACGGCATCGTACTGGAACGCTAAATCGCTTGGCGGCACGTTTTTGCCGGTAGGGTGGTAACTAGCCGCGGCCGAAGCCTCCCACCAGGCAAATGTCAGTCTTTAAATTTATGCAAAACCATAAAAAATAAATGAATGAAATATTCTTTACTAGCTTATGCCCGCGACTTCGTCCGCGTGGATTGAGGTTTTTTGGTTCCCGCGGGATCTCTTCAATTTTCCGGGGTAAAAAGTAGCCTTTGTGTTATTCCAGAGTATAATTTACCTCTGTGCCAAATTTCATCCAGATCCGTTCAGCCGTTCTGGCGTGATTGAGTAACAAACATGCATTTAAGGTTTTTGGTTCCCGCGGGAACTCTTTTGTTTTTCGGAATGAAATGTAGCTTATTTGTTACTCCACACTATAATCTATCTCTGCGCCAAATTTCATGCAGATCCGTTTAGTAGTTTTTGCGTGAGAGTTACAAACATCCATACATCAATACATGCAAACTTTATAATATTAAAGTAAGATGTACACCAAAGGCATAACATAAATAATCAGAAACAATAAAAAAAGTTCTATTGGCGGTCTAAGGAAGCTAGTGGACCCCAACAGTAATTCCTCAGACTACGAAATTTTACAGTATGTTAAAGTATCTTATCGCAAAGGTATTATAAAATTATCAAACAAAAATTTCGAACGGAAGTTAGGTATTTTTAGCTAAACTCTTTTATGATTAAAAATACAAATGTTTTTTATTCAAATAAACTTTAGCAAGTACTTTAACAAGTTGTTTAATATCTTGATCCGGAAAAATCCGTCAAAACTTTCTTCACTTGAAACTTTCATGGGAAGTATGGAAACTAATAAGAAATGTCCAAAAAATACTCCAACCGGAAACAACCAAATTTTGAAAAAACAGGTTTTTTTTAAATGTTACTTGCATCGGAAAATTGCTCATTGAATTTTTTTCACTGGAATGTCCTTTTATTTATGACAACTCTTTTTTCTTGCATATCCCTTTCAGAACACTTCCAGCGGAAAGGAGCAGCATTAGATATGTCTGTAACATTGTAAAAACCGTTAGATTATAATCTAACTCGCGAAATTGTAAACCGTCTGACTGTGTGATTGTGAACCGTTCAATGTTCTGAGTGACAATTTTTGAAATATTCATTTTATTTACGTTTTCTTGTCTGTTTCTTGTAGGTTAGGTTAGGGTTCGACATAAATTGCGGCCGGGCACTTAGGTTCTATCGGGTTAATATACCTAACAGATTACAATCTACCGATTTAGATTATAATTTAACTGTTTTTACAATGTTACGGTGACAGATATAAAGCTGTCAATTTAGTTTAGTAAAGAGATTAATATGTTACACAGAATTGGCTACATTATCTAGTCAATACAATAGATTCATACAACATACACATTATCTCAAATTAAAATTAAAAAGAAAAACTAAAATCCGAAATTATTGATTTGCAGAAGCATAAAATTTAATTTGTTTGTATAATGATTTACTTACTTAATAAATAAAAAAAAAAAAAACAACTTGTGCCCTAGTCAGTCCTCGGTTAAGTCTAATTTTAGATACCTAATCATAATACGGTCTCCGCGATACAGGTTCCCTAGTGCGGAGACTATAGTTAAAATAAATTGACTGTAACTGTAAGTATTGGCAATAAATATATATATATATATGTCGGAGATTAAAATGAAAACGATTATTATGTAAAGCGCCATCTATCCGGTATTAATTGTACTAGTTTAAATTCAATCACTCAATTGACTCAAGAGCGCCATCTATAGCGAGCTCAGGTATTGTAAGTACTCGATTATTCAAAAGCCTCATTTGACTCAATTAGTCAATTGTGCTTTCATGCCTGGATGGGGTTGGTGTGGCGGGGGTGATGACTCTAAAAGATGAGGGGCCGGTGCCCATGGGGAGAGTGATTCTTGAGAGCTTGGTGGAGCATGGTCTCCCAGTAATACCGCCGCGCCGCGCCAAACCCATCGTTCGCTATATACTTAGTGGTACTATTTACCTAGTTAATCTACAAAGTGTTTAAAGTGATTTCTGTTTGAACTACTGTGTTAATTCTAACTAGCCTAATATTCTACAAAGTGTAAATATAGTGTGTGCAATAAATAACGTGATCAGCTTCTCGCGTTTATTTGCCCGAGTACCCACATAATGCAAACAGATAAAGACGAAGAACATGCCCACGATGTTGAGGAGTCACCCCGGCCTCCGACATATTTAGGTTAATAAATATGTCGGAAATATATATATATATATATATATATAAAAATAATAAAAATATATATATATATATATATATATATATATATATATTTATTGCCAATAAAAATGTAAAATATATATAAATATAATAAATATAATATATAATTATACATTTGCATTGCATTATATTTGACAGTAGCCTATATAGTTCGCCGCAACATCAAGTCCACAATCCATATTCGCATCCATTGATTTTGGCGTGCCCTTGACCTACAGTGCCAAAGTTAGGGTTGCCAGCATATTCTCCAAAAAATATAGATACCACTACAGCCCATTAACGTCCCACTGCTGGGCACAGGCCTCCACTCTCATAGGAGAGAGGGAATTAGAGCTTAGACCCACCACGCTGCTCCAATGCGGGTTGGCGGGCTTTGACGACTATTATCATGTTAGTGATAATAACCGGGACCGACGGCTTAACGTGCTCTCCGAGGCACGGGGGTGAAACACCGCCAACTTCCAACTCCGGGCTAGCACTGAGAATTCCGTAATTGATAAACCCAATACCTTACTTTTATGCCCGACCGGGAATCGAACCCAGGACCTCGTGATCCGCAGTCGACTACGCTAACCGCTAGACCAACGAGGCAGTTGGGCAAAAATAGAGATATTATATTTGTATAGCGTAGGCCGTAGCGCAGCAGACAGACACTATTTCTCAATTATAATATATTAACTAGCAGACTTGGCCGCAACTTCGTTCGCGTGAAACAAGTTTTTTTTAATTCCCACGGGAACTTACTTATTTTTCGGCATAATATATAGCCTATGACACTCACAAAAAATTAGGCTTTCTATTGGTACCAGAATTTTCAAAATCGGTTCAGTAGATCCAGAGATTGCCCCCTACAAAGTCACAAACTTTACCTCTTTATATTATTAGTATAGAAGTATGGATTTATTTAAATTGTTCATTGTTTCCGTCCATTTTAATGTTAATATTGTATTTTTTATGAATTATGCTAAGAACGCTAATAATTTTGCCTATGAACTTTGCATGTTATGGCTGATTGTAGATGCGTTAAATATTATGTAACACCTGTAATGTATGTTCTTCAAATTGGGCAAATGAAATAAAACGAATATTATACTTAGTAAGTACTTCAACAACATACAACATACAACATACAACATACAACATACAACATATTAATATGGTACGGTTGGCACGAAACAGTGCGGTTGTTTTAAGGTATAGTACGGTTGGCAGCCCTAGCCACATTCCCCTTTTATATTGCGTGTCCTTCTCTCCTCAGCAAATCCCTATCTGCTATCCCGCTTCCGATTCACGATTGGGGATTCCTATTCACTGGTCAGTGTAACTGTTTCCATAGTATCTCTAAGGGCGAACACCTTGGACCAAGCCATGGACGGATTAGCGAAGGCTAGGTTATAACCAACTAGATGTTGCCCGCGACTTCCGCGTTGATTGAGGTTTTTTTGGCTCCCACAGGAACTCTTTAATTTAGCCTATGTGTTAATCCAGACTATTATCTGTCTCTGTGCCAAATTTCATCCAGATCCGTTCAGCCGTTTTGGCGTGATTGAGTAACAAACATCCGTCCATCCATCCAAACTTTCGCATATGTCACCGTAAGATTGTTAAAATTATAATCTAACTCGCGAAATTCTAAACTGTCGAAAGATTAGAATTTAACGCATTATTTTCCGGTAGATTGTAATCTGATAGGTATTTAAACCCGATAAAACCTAATCAATAATAATCAAGTACTTGTTTGTAAGGCACTACTTGATTATTTATGTCGAACCCTAACCTAACCTCCTCAGAACATTGAACAGTTTACAATCTTTCGACAGTTTAGAATTTCGCGAGTTAGATTATAATCTAACGGTTTTTACAATCTTACGGTGACACATATATAATATGACAATTCGTGACAATTGTGTGGTTACTATTCTTGAAAATAAAAAGTGTAGTTCGAGAAAGCTGAGCTCCGTATAAAAAACGGCCATCTAGGTGGATTATATTTCCATATAATTATAAACTACCTGGGAGCTAATTAAATAACCTAAATCTTGTATCAACTCTAAATTAACTAACATTCAAAATCTAACCTCAAAATCAAAAATATTATCGGTAATAAATAAATTCTCTGAAGTGTCCGTTGTTTAAATTTACTTTGAATGGTATTTATGTGTTATTTTGAATCGGATAATGTATGTTTCATGACTGTTGGTTCTTAGGCGAACTTTGTATGGGCGATGGTCAATGTCCAAACTTGATCCGTTCAGCCGTTCTGGCGTGATTGAGTAACAAACATCCGTCCATCCATCCAAACTTTCGCACCTAAAATAATCGTAGGTAGGTAGGTATACCTAGATAGTAGATAAGTTACTTTTTTATTCACTGCAAATAATTGGTTCGCCCGACCCGATTTTTTAGAGGGGGAATAATAATTATCTCTCTCTGCTTTGTATTCCTCATTATTGGGGGTCGTGACCTAACTCCATTAATCAGATAATGGCAGGGGTTATCTAGGGATAATAATGCGGTGGGTTCCCAGGTCCATCCGCATACGACTCAACTGAGAGTACAATTTTAGCTGTTAGGTTACTAATGATTATTATCAGTAGTGTTAATAACCGAAACCGACGGCTTGACGTGCTCTCCGAGGCACGCAGGAAACAAAAAGGTCAAATTCTAACTCCCAAATTAGGTCACCCATCCAGTTACCGATTTTGGAAAACGTTGCTGTGCAATCGCAGACGACTGCTAAGTCGTCCCTCGGTATTCCATAGTATTATATCTAATATAAGGGCGAAAACCTTGGACCAAGCCATGGACGGATTAGCGAAAGCTAGGTTATACCCAAATAGATGTTGCCCGCGACTTCCGCGCTGATTGAGGTTTTTTTGGTTCCCACAGGAACTCCTTAATTTAGCCTATGTGTTATTCCAGACTATCATCTGTCTCTGTGCCAAATTATTAAAAAAAATGATACCGATTTGCCTACACACGGAATGATCAAAAAGGCGGCCTCACCAATCTCCCGATATTGCCACTGGTATTAGGGTAGCGTGTACCGTTTAAGCCGTAGCAATTTAGGCAGGATATCAACGAAACTTGGTACTTTAGCTTTCGGTAAAAAATAAAGAAATACGTTTTTAAAATGTTACCCCCCGAGGGGTAGAATAGGGGTTGAAAGTTTGTATGAAAGTCCTTAATTTCTCTAGGTATTTTTCAAGTTATATCCACGAAACTTGGTATTTTGGCTTTGGGTAAGTTTAAAGAATAGAATAGAATAGAATATGTTTTATTTGCTGGTACAACACATAGTAAACATAAAATACAAAAAGTACTTAAAATTTAACTTGACTTAATCACTCAACGTCTAGAATGTGTCGTGCCAACAAAAGGGTCCTAACGCTTGATGTTGTGGGTACAAAATGTAACCACAACGCTGTTATAAAGAACGCTGTTGTAAAGAAGTATTACGTGTTTCACAATTTTTAAAAATTCCACCTCCAAGGAGGTTAAATACTGGATGAAAGTTTGTGTAGGATTTTTAGGAATCTAATTCCACTCGGACGAAGTCGCAGGCAAAAGCTAGTAGGTATAATAATATAAAGATGCACAGACTGCCACGACACGACGAAACGTGTTTCCCATACGTAGGCGTTTTGCGCAGACCTTCATGGACACCAGTAGCGCACGGAGAGGTACAACGGTTCGAGGACTACCTAGGTATTTCCTATCGGGCAAACAGACTCCCCAAATCCTGATACTGTGTCCTGACTCAACACCATAATAACGCATTGTATTATTATCATACCTACCTACTGCATGGTAGGTTTGCAAATGCACGCATTAGGTACCTAATACCTATCTAACTAATCCATTTTCACGCCTGAACCACGATAAACTGTGATTTGGTTCAAGGCCGAATATTTAGTTGATCAAGGTCATTGAATTATTACTTAAAGGGAAGTACTAACGTCAAGGCCATGCACCTACCTATCTCTAATTAATATCCTACTCGATATGATAAAACTCCGCAGTCCAAACTACGCCGCGCGACCGGTTGCAATAATAAAACGTTTTTATTCAAGTAATCAAGGCGATGCGATTACGTGAAATTATGTCACTGTTGTAATAGTTTATGGCGAGTTGTAAACAAAATATACACTAGCGCCACCTGTGAAATGTCACGCGTTCAGTGCGCGCGGCCTTCAAACGTGCTTGTCACGTGCAGTTGCATGCACTGCTTTACCGACGCAGTGCTAACCGACCAATGGCACTCCATGCTGCTTTACCGACACAACAATCACACGCCAATCGCAATTAACTACACTCCGGCCATCGCGCCCACATGTGACCGGACTCTATTAAACTTCTATAGTGTATAAAATATTTTTACAAGTTTCCACCCGATTATATTGTGAGAATCTAATTGGAAAGTCGTTTTATTTAACAGTGCTATATTACTGTGAAGCTATTTTAGCCGGCCATGAGTCGAAACGGTGAGTCCGGATGTTATATTTTTTTCCTTAAATAGGCACGTGCTGTACAGCGCCAATTGTGATGACGGCAGGAATTGGAACTTCTTGGTTGCAATTCTCGAACCACGAAGACATGTGCCTTGGAACGTGCCTAGTAGTTCAGTGATTCAGTATAGATGGCGGTATAATTTCATTTCAGTAGTGAACGGGGTTTATAATATAAAATTTCAACATTTTATCATTTGAGACGTGGTTTGAGCTTTACAACATAGATGTCGCACATAATATTATATAAATAGAGACCTTTTTCGAAAATTCTAATAGGATTCAAATTAGAAAAAAAGGTATAGCAACTAGAATTTTATTAATTCTAGCTGCGAAATCAATAAAACAAGCATCGGCGTAGGGGGTTGGATTTATTTCAATCGTTGATTTAGAAACGTGCTACTTACTGCTAGTGCTACGGATAGAGTTGTGATGTCTCCGGAGGGGTCTAGGGGTCAAGATGAAATTTCCAATTTAAATATTTGGCGAAAGTAAAAAAAATAATTGCACAAAATTTCGGTTTAATAGCAAATTTCCAGTACAACGCAACTTGCTAACGGCATGCGTGACTGTGTAGGTACACACGTTCTATTGTTGCGTGGTAACAATGTTGTTTAAAAATGTGGATCTCTCCCAAAACTAAATCAGCTCATCCCAACTCCATGTAGTCTTGTCTGGCCTACACCTAGAGACTTTTGTAAAGCGCGAAGCCAGAAGTGAGTCTTCTGGTGTAGCCCATCCTTTACATCTAAGTACATTTTTATGGACACGCAACGAGCAAATGCCAAAACCGAATTGTAGACGTATTTCTTCGTGGGTAAAAAATAGCTAGACTATGTCCTTTCCCGGGATTTTATCACCTCTATATCAAATTTTATTAACATTGGTAGAAAAGTAGCAGACAGTCAGACAAGAAGAAGAAGAGTCGGGTTTTTAACGGATATAGGTACCTACCATGAACAGTGTGCTCAGGAACTTCACAACCTTGTTCTTCCTTCTCCGTTTTATCACAGAATAGTGAGAAACCGTCAGCGTTGGCACCCATATGTAATTGACGTCCAATCTGCTCGCACGAAACGTTTTTACTCAACGTTATGATACGAACCGCTAAGGTGTGACACACCCTCCCAGCGCACGTGTTTCCTGCCACCTATAACATAGGTGGCGTTCAAGGCAAGAGTGAATAGACATCTAGGCAAGTGCGTTCCAAACTAGACCTCATCATTGCTTTGCACTAAGCATGATTGTCGTCAAGCGCAAGCCTAACTCACAATAATAACTAGTTAATGGTTCGCCCCGAACTGATATCCATTTCGCGGTATCCATTCACTGAACCGTACGCGACTGTATTATGCGCGCTCTTCTTTACATTCATAGACATCAGTACTATCAGTAGACTATTTTTCTACGTAAGATGGTGCTAACGTCTATTATTTGTAAGCACAAACGAATAAATTTTACAGAGCGCCATCTATTGACATCATTGTGAAGTTCTGTTAAAAATGCTGAAGCTCATTAGAAATTAAATAATTTCGTTTCGTTATAATATTTATCTTATTTTAGTATTTGTTGTTCAAGTACAGGATATAATTCAAATAATTGATCCAGTTTCAGGCTCAGCCTTTCAGAAAATTTAGAGTTCTGAGGTCAAGTTTGGACGTTAGAAAATCTGCACTTTGAAAGCGGGGGGTTTCGTCAATATTAGGGTAAAAATTAAAAAAAAAAATTGTGTATTCTATTCCTAACTATCTTTAAAACGGTCCGACGGACGGACGGAACAGTGCAAATCCACTCAAGTAGACTCAGAGACCTTCGCTTCGCTCGGTCAATAAAAAGACAGACACACTATATCATATGGATTTCACAGTGCTCATGTTCCCCCTCAGAGTTTCATAGAAAAATGTACTTAGGACCTAATAATCGCATTATGAAAAGGTTCCGATTTGATATTATGATGCTACTCTTTTACCAAATTAATAAAGATTCTAAGAAACTTTTTTCTTTATTTTTCAGATTTCCTGAGTCACGGGGCGAGTTTCAACAAAAAATACGGTCAGTAGAAATAGCTTATGTTAATCTTATCGGCGGATATGTACCCGTGAAAATCTATACACCCGTAATGTGTTTCAATCGAGGGCCAATTGCTCCAACACCGAGTAACGTTTAACTTACGAGCATATTATTATGTGGGTATTAGATATTTTCAAAGACGTTTTTAATTTATTCAAAGATTAAACGTTATTCGAAGTTGCAACCATCAGCCCCTTAGTCGTCAATAAAATTAAACTAACTTACTATTTATCTACTTTGGCGATGGTCTTTTCTCTTTACAATAGATGTGCATACTCTAAGTACTACCTACGTATTATTATTTAACATGGTTTACAAAAAATTATACATTTCTTTAACATACCTACTTACCTACCGTCTTAACTAGCGCTGCGAATATGTGCAATGACTAAGTGTCGACTTAACGTTTAACCTAGGAATAAATTTCATTTTTTGAGTTTTTGACATGGATCAACTTTACCGACTCCGAGTAATGTTTAAGCTAGGAATTAATTAATTTTTTGGAGTTTTTGACATGGATCAACTTTCTCAACTCGCAATGACGTTTAGCCTAGGAATTAAAATATTTTTTTGAGTTTTTGACATGGAATGTAGAGATTGCAATTTGGTTGCAATCGGCTCTTATTCTATCTACTAATGTTTATAAAGCTCATCTTATGTGGCCACCGCTTCCTCCGCTTTATTCCTCACTGCTGAGAGTCGGGACCCCTTTCCTTTATCCTCCTACTCCTAGGTTTATAACGGTTGTTATCAAATATTAATTTAATAGAGATGATGCCTATTTCGTTCGTATTATGATGCCTTTAAAAAAATGAACAAACATCTTCTCTATTCTTCCTGTCCTTTTCCCGTGCTATATGTGGGGTCGGCACATGTTTTCTTCTTCCACTCACATCTGTTATCCGTCAACCTTTAATTCACCCCTTTTATACGCATATCCTCTATCACACAATGCATCCATTTTTTCTTTGGTCTCCCTCTACTCTTTTTTCCTTCCACATGCCTATCATTCTTCTTGTAATATGCCTTTCTTATCTCCGCATTACATGCCCATACCATGCTAGCCATTTACTCCTGATCATTTCTGTCACTGGCTGTACTTTCAAACTTCCCCTTATATATTAATTCCTAATCTTATCCATTCTAGTCACACCACACTTCCAAAAATAAAATTTCTTACTATTAAATAGTGTCTTTTAAAAGACCTACAATTCACACCCTCAATTATAAACTATAGATTAAAGAAAAGAGTGTGATAAAATTTGATGACGTCAAAATTCACAACTAGTTATGTACTTATTTCATACAAACTTCCATACAAGAAGCGCGTTTTAAGTTTTGTAAGGGGTTGTTGATTTGATTGAATTGACATCTTCATCCCAAATGATAAGATAAACATCCGGGACCGTCGGCTTAACGTGTTTTTTGACGACCTCCGTGGCGCAGTGTGTAGCGCTGTTGTCTTAACGTGCGGAGGTCCCGGGTTCGATCCCCGGCAGCGTCAATTTGGGAATTTATAATTTCTGAATTTTCCCTGGTCTGGCCTGGCTTCGGCCGTGGCTAGTTACCACCCTACCGGCAAAGACGTGCCGCTAAGTGATTTAGCGTTCCGGTACGATGCCGTGTAGAAACCGAATAGGGGTATGGGTTTAATATAACTGCCATGCCCCTAACAGGTTAGCCCGCTACCATCTTAGACTGCATCATCACTTATCATCAGGTGAGATCGCAGTCAAGGGCTAACTTGTCGTGGATTAAAAACCAAAAAATAAAAGCTCGTAGGCACGGCAGAAACGAAAGGGCCAAATATGGATCTGTCACCGTAAGATTGTAAAAACCGTTAGATTATAATCTAACTCGCGAAATTCTAAACTGTCGAAAGATTGTAAACTGTAGGTACAATGTTCTGAGTGTCAATTTTTGAAATATTCATTGTATTTACGTTTTCTTGTCTCTTTCTTGTAGGTTAGGTTAGGGTTCGACATAAATAATCAAGTAGTGGCACTTAGGTTTTATCGGGTTTAAATGCCTATCAGATTACAATCTACCGGAAAATAATGCGTTAAATTCTAATCTTTCGACAGTTTAGAATTTCGCGAGTTGGATTATAATCTAACGGTTTTTACAATCTTACGGTGACATATATGTACATTCAAATTCTAAGATACCCAACTTCTGGGGGGAGAAGTCGGGTTATGTAGGATTTATAACTCCTACAACCCCCTCGGTGGCCACCATCTGAGTATATTGGGAGGCTCCGACATCTCTTAAATAACGCATCGATGCATCCCTTGCGCAATGCCCAAATTACCCCTACAGGGGATCGAACCGAACTTTCCACTGTTAGAGTAGACAAGTGAAATTAATTTAACGAATTAAAAAATACGACTGCCCTACGACGATATTATTTTTGGAGTTTACCTCCATAAGAAGCGATTTGCATATATAGCCTTTGGAATCTTATACACATTTTTTATTAAATGATATTTTTTTGTGAATCACTAAATATTGAACTACAGTGTTATATGTTTTTGGAATCTACTCATCATTTTCTAGATGATGATTATATAGTTAATTTTATTTTCGAATTTTTTTTTTCAATTTTGGTCTTTAATGCGGGACCATGGACACCCCATCAATTTTTTTTAAATTTTACTATCTTATGTGACCCGGAATAAGCTATGGATTCTAACGATACCTCATTTATCAAAATCGGTGTAGGCGTATAGAAGTTATGGTGGAATATACAAACTCGCATACATACATACATCCTCACTCCATTTTTCAGGCAGTCGTATAAAAAGTGTAATACTTATAGACCACTTAGGTGATTTAGAAGTTTTACAGAGTTCCGACTGAAGACCGCTTGTCACTCTTTGTTCTATAGCATCCATAGATGACAGCATAATTGCTTGGACCTACAATTTTTATCACCTTACTTCCTAGCGCAGTATAATCTTTGTGGACCGCCTCCACTTCAATAGGCATGATGACTGATTTTGAAAAATGGTCATATTATGTTGGGAAGTATCTACTATTTCGAAAAAATATTATTTCAGCAGAAAAATAAGGTTTGGTAATTAAAATTGGCATTTGAAAATTAAATTTTAAAATTCACGCCAAAACGCTCGCCGGTGTCATGGCGTAGTTTGTGACGTCACTATTGTTTTTGCCAATGTACTCTGTGCAGTGTGCAGTAAGCAATAGTGTGATTGTCAAAGCTCGCAATCAAACAATTGTGACGTCATCCGCTTCTCGGTGTTTAATCCATTATGGCGGATATCTGTATTTTATAGTTTTGTTTTATCAAAATAAATAGCAATGTCACTCGAAACAAAAAGATAAATACGTTTTTTATAATCCATGAATCCTATTTCATTAGATAAATCCATAATTTCATTGATTCTTGGTTACTGTCATCATGCCTATTGCTTGGACCTACAATTTTTATTACCTTGATAGGTACTTGCCTCCCTAGCGCAGTATAATCATTGTGGACCGCCTCCACTTCAATTAGAGGTGCGCAGTAGACAGGTGACCAGGGGGCATACTACATTCGCTTAAAGCCGTATTATTTTAATATTGTTATACGATTGCCTGAAAAAAGGAGTATGTTGTTTTCAGGGTTCATGTATGTATGTATGTGAGTTTGTATATTCCACCATAACTTCTATACGCCTGAACCGATTTTGATAAATGAGGGATCGTTAGAATCCCTAGCTTATACCGGGTGACATAGTCTAGTAAAAATTTTAAAAAAATTGATGGGGTGACCATGGTCCCGCATTAAAGACCTAAATTGAAAAAAAAATCTAAAATAAGATTAACTATATAATCATCATCTAGAAAATGATGAGTAGATTCCAAAAATATATAACACTATAGTTAGCTCAATATCCAGTGATTCACAAAATATATCATTTAATAAAAATGTGAATAAGATTCCAAAGGCTATTTATGCAAATCGCTTCATAAGTAGGTTAACTCCAAAAATAATATGGCAGCGCAGTCGTATTTTTTAATTCGTTAAATTAAGTTCACTTGTTGATGTTCGTGTTTTAGAATTATAACCCTTATTTTAGGGACGTCAAGGCACGTGACACAAAACTGACATTTTAAAATAGACTCGCTTGACGCTTCGAAAGCACTTGTAAAAGTTTGTTTCAATAAAAAATCTTTTGAACTTGAATCGTTAAACAATTGCCATCCCATTACAGAGCACGAATCGACTCCCAGAACGGAAACTGGTTTGGCCATAGTCCACCACACTTGTCATGTACGGATTGGTTTGTATGCATTCTACACACCTTTCAGTACATTATGAACAGCTCTCGGGCATGAAGTTTTCCTAACGATGTTTTTCTTCACCGTTCAATCAAATGATAGAATCTCCACAGGATAGTATAACAACTTACACACGGCCCATCCGATTTTGACAAAATTTGGTACAGGGATATGTTGTATCTCGGGAAAGGACGTAGAGTACTTTAAATTAGCAAAATTGCTTTTTAAAAAGAGTAACTGCAGAGTTCCTTGCTGGTTCTTCTCAGACCTACCTAGAAACTGCTTTGTGAACCGGTGGTTGCGTCAAAACATGACGTACGTAAATCTTTATTGCTAATTGATAGCCCTCAATGGTTGAACAGCTTAAGTTTTAACTTTTAAGGTTCCTGTCCATTATCCACTTAAGCCTATCTTTATCCACCGTGGCGTAGAACTGTCCCCTTCGCCAATCCTCCTAGTCTGAAGATTATGTAACACCCTGAACCACAACAGCACTAACCTTGTCATTCACTCTGACTCTTTACTTATGTTTCGTGATAAATTAAAGTTTATTTATTTATTTTAAACTTAAACTCAAATGTTTTTTTTAAATTCAAATTAGCTTTTACAAGTACTTTTGAATCATCGGGCGAATCTACCACTGGTTCGGAATGCCGATACCGAGAAGAACCAGTAGGAAACTCGGTGGTTGCTCTTTTAAAAAGCAAAATTGTTAATATATAATTATTATTTTCAATACGGGAAGTATTGAAAAAAAACAACAACATCTAATTTTTTTTACAAACAACATTTAATTTTTTTTACAACCTTCCACGCCGTATGTACAATTGGCCGTGGGAGGAACAAATACACCTACTTTTTAGTTAATATTAATTAGCGAAAAGCGTACCTACGGTTTAAAGATTTTCGCCTATGTAGGTATACCCTACAAAAGATACCACCCCCTCCCATTTCAGCCTCTTTGGAATTTCGTAAAATAGCGTACAAATGTTTTTATTATTTGTGTTTTAACATAAATGGCGATTTTCATGTCTCAAACTTCAAAAACATAGGACTTTCATACAAAGCCCCAATCCCCATTCACCCCATCAGGGGTGAATTTTCTCAATACCATTTTCTATTCTGATGCCCACGCGTGTTTTCTACTGGAACTCTTTAATTCCTCCACTACAGCCCATTAACGTCCCACTGCCTGGGAACAGGCCTCCACTCTCATAAGAGAGAGGGAATTCTTTAATTATTCGGAATAAAAAGTAGCCTATGTCCTTCCCAGGAATACAACCTACTCGTATATCTGTATCAAATTTTAATCATAATCGGCTGATAAGACTGACTAGCAGACCGACAGATACACTTTTGCATTTATAATATTAGTATGAATGTTGCAATATAAACAGCAACAAGATCTATAGTTATAATAATTAAAAAAACACACACTACAAACACGACAGGTCAAAACGTATGTGGAACACGTTTCGTCGTTTCGCGTAGATCTGTGCAGCTCGATACAAGCATAAATCAAAAATCTGTTCTTATAATAAAACTGTAACAGGACCAACACACCACGTTGAAGATATTTTTTTGAAGACACTCAATCGATACTAAAGGCAAAGATGTATTTTGTTCATCTTTTCCCTCCGTCTGTCAACGACTTAATTACAACTATATGTATCTTGTCTTGAAAGGAGACGGTTCAGATTTGTATGGGGCGTAGGCGAAGACTTGTACAAGCAGAGAAATGAAGGAAAATAAAATACTAGACCAGGTTTTATTGGTCAAATCTACGAATTCGTCGTAATTTCAACGGTAAAATTATTTCATCTTTCCAAGTTATGGAACACTAAACATGAGTGGGTAACAATGGCGGATTCATATTTTTTGACGTTTTCAAAAGAAAAACAAGTTATTTGACTGTCAGAAATGACATTTGATACATTTCGCGCCTGCTGCTTTATCTGTGGCTGAAGGTTGCCATCTTGGAAACGTATCGAAAAATTGAAATAGATTTTTATTTTTTTGCTCGTTATTTACTTTACTGTTCTAAATTATTATATTTTTAATCTATGTATTTTCCTCTATTCATGGTAGAGTGTACAAGAGTAGGCCTAAAATGTACCTTTTTCTTTCTGAATTACTTAATCCTAATTCAAAACTTGGCATGATTTGATTTCATAATGACTTAATTACGTTGATTATGAAATAGACTAGAGCTAACTAAGAAAGGATTTACGTAAATTCAACTTTTTTGCTTGAAATTTGTATGAAAATCGAACCGAACGTGAGCGAAGCCGGGGGCAAAAGCTACTTTAAAATAATCCCCGACATATTGAAGTAACCAATCTGGATTCGATCAGACCTGCGGAAGTTGCTCACATCCCTTCATCAATTAGAAACGAGAAAGATAGATAGATAGATATACTTTATTGCTCACACATAGGATAGAAAATACATAGGAACTTAAATCAAACATAATACATGCAAAACCGACCTTATTGCTATCTAAACCGAGCAAGAGCTGATGATTTTCAAAAGGCTGAACCGATTTTCTTAAATCATATCTAAGAACACTCTCGATAAAGTCACTTTAAAAAAAATAACTAAGTCAAAATCGGTTCATCCGTTTTTAGGAAGTATCTGACATAAAAACAAAATATGAGAACTCTGCTCGATTTTTTTTATTTTTAATCGAAAACGGGAATTATTTATTTATGAAAAATAATCAATCCTTAATTTTTGGTAGGTATACAATACAATGAAATGTTTTCAATATAATAAAATACTTAGAATAACTAAAATAAAGGAATATACAAGTTTCTAATTCAAATTATTACTATGAAATACATTAAAATCTAAATTAAGACGAAAAAAAAATATTATTAAAAAGAGATGAAATAATTTATGCTTATATACGTTTCAAACTCGAACTCAGAAAAAGATCCATCTAGCGGCATAATATGAATCGTTGGGTATTCAGAAACGCAGCGCCAGTTTACCGACATTGATGTAGAATGCTAGTTTACTCATTATATTTCAATGTTTATCGACGAAAAAGTAGGTGTATATGGAAAAAATAAAAAATAAAAACCAAAAAAAGAGACACCCCGATCTGAGAACCTCCTCATTTCTTTGGAAGTCCGTCAAAAGGTACATATTGGAATGTAAGACCATGTAAAAGACTACTTAAACGACAAGGAAGCTTCGCAATAATTTGCTCTATGGCTCTGATAGTTCCTTAGTTAAGATGATTTGTGAGATGGTGATAATAAACAAAAACCCGGCTGAGTTTGTTGTGGGCTCTTCTCAGACCAGGGCGCGTTTGGAACGTTTGTAGCTTAGTTTTAAGATACCGTTCATAAGTAATTTTTAACGTCAATAAGTGTACCTACAGTGTACCTACATAGAATAAATCATATTAAGTATTGAGTACTAAAATAAACTAATATACAAATATCTTATTCAAATTAAAACTATGAAATACATTAAAATCTAAATTAAGATGAAAATAAAAAAATATATTATAAAGAGTTGAAATAATTTATGCATATATACGTTAAAACTCGATTTCAGAAAAAGAACCACCTAGCGGCAGAATATGAATCGTTGGGTATTCAGAAACGCAGCGCCAGTTTACCGACATTGATGTAGAATGCTAGTTTACTCATTATATTTCAATGTTTACCGACGAAAAAGTAGGTATATATGGAAAAAATAAAAACCAAAAAAAGAGACGCCCCGGACTGAGAACCTCCTCATTTCTTTGGAAGTCCGTCAAAAGGTACATATTGGAATGTAAGTCCCATATCGCGCTATTAAAGTTTTTTCTATCGCTGAGTATAATTAGAAGTTCCACAACAATCACTTCGGGGGTCCGTGTTCCTACGTCGGAAGACAGTGCAGCGGGGCTGTTCTAAGCCCGCTGATTAAACCGACGGATCATGTCCTCAGGGACATGGTGACAATATTAGTTGATGAGACCTATTGGCGCCGGTATGGTCTCTACCCCACGACGTAGACACTATTACCCCTCTTTACTCATTTTTACCAGAATTTACTGCGAGGAGGCTAACACTTTTTGCGTGTGTATAGTCTAAAAATAATCAATGCTTAGAATAACTACAATAAGCTCCCAGAAAACATGTTAAAAATGTCTCTGAATAAGTTCCAAGTTAATGTAAAACGTAAACTCATTGAAAAATCTTATTACCATGTAAAGGACTCCTCAAACGACAAGGAAGCTTGGCAATAATTTGCTCTATGGCTCTGATAGTTCCTAAGTTAAGATGATTTGTGAGATGGTGATCATTAAAAAAAACCCGGCTGAGTTTGTTGTGGGCTCTTCTCAGACCAGGGCGCGTTTGGAACGTTTGTAGCTTAATTTTAAGATATCGTTCATCGCCATCATGTTTTATAAGTAAGTAATTTTTTATGTCAATAAGTGTGCCTACAGTGTACCTATATTGAATAAATTATATTAAGTATTGAGTACTAAAATAAACGAATATACAAATTTCTTATTCAAATTAAAACTGTGAAATACCTACATTAAAATCTAAATTAAGATGAAAATAAAAAAAAATATATTATAAAGAGTTGAAATAAATTATGCATATATACGTTTAAAACTCGATTTCAGAAAAAGAACCACCTAGCGGCAGAATATAAATCGTTGGTAATTCAGAAACACACCGTCAGTTAACCGACATTGATGTAGAATTCTAGTCTACTCATTCTTTTTCAATGTTTACCGACGAAAAAGTAGGTATATATGGAAAAAATCAAAACAATAAAGAGACGCCCCGAACTGAGAACCTCCTCATTTCTTTGGAAGTCCGTCAAAAGGTACATATTGGAATGTAAGTCCCATATCGCGCTATTAAAGTTTTTTCTCTCGCTGAGTATAATTAGAAGTTCCACAACAATCACTTCGGGGGTCCGTGTTCCTACGTCGGAAGACAGTGCAGCGGGGCTGTTCTAAGCCCGCTGATTAAACCGACGGATCATGTCCTCAGGGACATGGTGACAATATTAGTTGATGAGACCTATTGGCGCCGGTATGGTCTCTACCCCACGACGTAGACACTATGACCCCTCTTTACTCATTTTTACCAGAATTTACTGCGAGGAGGCTAACACTTTTTGCGTGTGTATAGTCTAAAAATAATCAATGCTTAGAATAACTACAATAAGCTCCCAGAAAACATGTTAGAAATGTCTCTGAATAAGTTCCAAGTTAATGTAAAACGTAAACTCATTGAAAAATCTTATTACCATGTAAAGGACTCCTCAAACGACAAGGAAGCTTGGCAATAATTTGCTCTATGGCTCTGATAGTTCCTAAGTTAAGATGATTTGTGAGATGGTGATCATTAAAAAAAACCCGGCTGAGTTTGTTGTGGGCTCTTCTCAGACCAGGGCGCGTTTGGAACGTTTGTAGCTTAATTTTAAGATATCGTTCATCGCCATCATGTTTTATAAGTAAGTAATTTTTAATGTCAATAAGTGTGCCTACAGTGTACCTATATTGAATAAATTATATTAAGTATTGAGTACTAAAATAAACGAATATACAAATTTCTTATTCAAATTAAAACTGTGAAATACCTACATTAAAATCTAAATTAAGATGAAAATAAAAAAAATATATTATAAAGAGTTGAAATAAATTATGCATATATACGTTTAAAACTCGATTTCAGAAAAAGAACCACCTAGCGGCAGAATATAAATCGTTGGTAATTCAGAAACACACCGTCAGTTAACCGACATTGATGTAGAATTCTAGTCTACTCATTCTTTTTCAATGTTTACCGACGAAAAAGTAGGTATATATGGAAAAAATCAAAACAATAAAGAGACGCCCCGAACTGAGAACCTCCTCATTTCTTTGGAAGTCCGTCAAAAGGTACATATTGGAATGTAAGTCCCATATCGCGCTATTAAAGTTTTTTCTCTCGCTGAGTATAATTAGAAGTTCCACAACAATCACTTCGGGGGTCCGTGTTCCTACGTCGGAAGACAGTGCAGCGGGGCTGTTCTAAGCCCGCTGATTAAACCGACGGATCATGTCCTCAGGGACATGGTGACAATATTAGTTGATGAGACCTATTGGCGCCGGTATGGTCTCTACCCCACGACGTAGACACTATGACCCCTCTTTACTCATTTTTACCAGAATTTACTGCGAGAAGGCTAACACTTTTGGCGTGTGTATAGTCTAAAAATAATCAATGCTTAGAATAACTACAATAAGCTCCCAGAAGACATGTTAAAAATGTCTCTGAATAAGTTCCAAGTTAATGTAAAACGTAAACTCATTGAAAAATCTTATTACCATGTAAAGGACTCCTCAAACGACAAGGAAGCTTGGCAATAATTTGCTCTATGGCTCTGATAGTTCCTTAGTTAAGATGATTTGTGAGATGGTGATAATTAAAAAAAATCCGGCTAAGTTTGTTGTGGTCTCTTCTCAGACCAGGGCGCGTTTGGAACGCTTGTAGCTTAATTTTAAGATACCGTTCATGGCCATCATGTTTTATAAGTATTTAATTTTTAACGTCAATAAGTGTACGTACAGTGTACCTATATTGAATAAATGATATTAAGTATTGAGTACTAAAATAAACGAATATACAAATTTATTATTCAAATTAAAACTATGAAATACATTAAAATCTAAAAAAAGATGAAAATAAAAAAAATATATTAATTAAAAAGAGATGAAATAATATAAGCATATCTACTATATAAAAATAAGTCGGGTTTTCCTTCCTGACGCTATAACTCCAGAACGCACGAACCGATTTCCACGGTTTTGCATTCGTTGGAAAGGTCTCGGGCTCCGTGAGATTTATAGCAAAGAAAATTCAGGAAAAGGAAGCCATCTGGTGGCGAAACGGAGTTCGCCGGGTTTGCTAGTATACGTTTAAAACTCGATTTCAGAAAAAGAACCACCTAGCGGCAGAATATGAATCGTTGGTTATTTAGAAACACAACATTCTATTTCAATATTTACCGACGCAAAAGAGACGCCCCGAACTGAGAACCTCCTCATTTCTTTGGAAGTCCGTCAAAAGGTACATATTGGAATGTAAGTCCCATATCGCGCTATTAAAGTTTTTTCGCTCGCTGAGTATAATTAGTAGTTCCACGGCAATCACTTCGGGGGTCCGTGTTCCTACGTCGGAAGACATCACAGCGTGGCTGCTCCAAGTCATGGTGATGGTCACATGGTGACAATATTAGTTGAGACCTATTGGCGCCGATACGGTCTCTACCCCACGACGTAGACACTGTGACCCCTCTTTACTCATTTTTACCAGAATTTACTGCGAGCAGTCTAACACTTTTTGCGTGTACCGTGTAAATGAAATGAAATGATTTATTTATTCCATGAAGGACCACTTGTGTCACTGAGAAGTCAAGACTGTACCACCGGTTCGGAAAGTTATTCTACTCAGAAGAGCCGACAAGAACTCAGCAGTTGCTCATTTCAAAAAAAGATTAGTGTTACAAAATGTAAAATAATATACAATTCATACGTTACGCAACAAGTATTTACACTGATTTGTCGGATGCTGGATGCAAAGCCTTAGACTTACCATCAGGTGAGATCGCAATCAAGGGCTAACTTGTTTTAATCGAAAACGGGGATTATTTATTTATGAAAAATAATCAATCCTTAATTTTTGGTATACAATACAATGAAATGTTTTCAATAAATATGTATGTAATGCAAATGCCAATATCAATAAATCACAATAACTATAGTCTAAAAACAATTAATGCTTAGAATAACTACAATAAGCTCCCAGAAGACATGTTAAAGATGTCTCTGAATAAGTTCAACGTTAATGTAAAACGTAAAGTCATTGAAAAATCTTATTACCATGTAAAGGACTACTTAAACGACAAGGAAGCTTGGCAATAATTTGCTCTATGGCTCTGATAGTTCCATAGTTAAGATGATTTGTGAGATGGTGATAATAAAAAGAAAAAAAAACCCGGCTGAGTTTGTTGTGGGCTATTCTCAGACCAGGGCGCGTTTGGAACGTTTGTAGCTTAATTTTAAGATACCGTTCATGGAAATCATGTTTTATAAGTAAGTAATTTTTAACGTCAATAAGTGTACCTACAGCGTACCTATATTGAATAAATGATATTAAGTATTGAGTACTAAAATAAACGAATATACAAATTTCTTATTCAAATTAAAACTATGAAATACATTAAAATCTAAATTAAGATGAAAATAAAAAAAAAATTATTAATTAAAAAGAGATGAAATCATTTATGCATATATACGTTTAAAACTCAATTTTAGAGAAAGAACCACCTAGCGGCAGAATATGAATCGTTGGTTATTCAGAAACACAACGTCAGTTAATCGACATTGATGTAGAATGCTAGTTTACTCATTCTATTTCAATGTTTACCGACGAAAAAGTGGGTGTATATGGATGAAAATAAAAAAAAGATATTATTTAAAAAGAGATGAAATCATTTAAACATAGATACGTTTAAAACTCAATTTTAGAGAAAGAACCACCTAGCGGCAGAATATGAATCGTTGGTTATTCAGAAACACAACGTCAGTTAACCGACATTGATGTAGAATGCTAGTTTACTCATTATATTTCAATGTTTACCGACGAAAAAGTGGGTGTATATGGATGAAAATAAAAAAAAGATATTATTTAAAAAGAGATGAAATAATTTATGCATATATACGTTTAAAACTCGATTTCAGAAAAAGAACCACCTAGCGGCAGAATATGAATTGTTGGTTATTCAGAAACACAGCGTCAGTTAACCGACATTGAAGTATAATTCTAGTTTAGTCATTCTATTTCATTGTTTACCGACGAAAAAGTAGGTGTACATGAAAAAAATAAAAAAAAAATACCAAAAAAAGAGACGCCCCGAACTGAGAACCTCCTCATTTCCTTGGAGGTCCGTCAAAAGGTACATATTGGAATGTACTCGTAACTCCCATATCGCGCTATTAAAGTTTTTTCGCTCGCTGAATATAATTGGAAGTTCCACGGCAATCACTTCGGGGGTCCGTGTTCCTACGTCGGAAGACAGCGCAGCGGGGCTGTTCTAAGCCTGCTGATTGAACCGACGGATCATGTCCTCAGGGACATGGTGACAATATTAGTTGAGACCTATTGGCGCCGATACGGTCTCTACCCCACGACGTAGACACTGTGACCCCTCTTTACTCATTTTTACCAGAATTTACTTACACTTTTTGCGTGTACCGTGTAAATGAAATGAAATGATTTATTTTTTCCACGAAGGACAACTTGTGTCACTGAGAAGTCAAGACTGTACCACCTACCACCGGTTCGGAAAATTGTTCTACTGAGAAGAGCCGACAAAAACTCAGCAGTTGCTCATATCATAAAAAGATTAATGTTACATAATGTAAATAATATACAATTCATACGTTACGCAACAAGTATTTACACTGATTTGTCGGATGCTGGATGCAAAGCCTTAGACTAACCATGAGGTGAGATCGCAATCAAGGGCTAACTTTTAATGGCGTAAAAAACAACTTTCACGTTTTCATACAAAAACCTTCGCAGTAGGCCCGTTGTATTGTATATATCCGTCCAAAGCCTACATAACTTACCGTCATAAAAAGATCACCGCGTTAGCTAGATGCGAGTTAAATCTCACGTATAAAACTGTTTTTATAGTATTAAACAGAACTTGTAGGTATTCTCACCCGGTGGTTAAGCAGCAGTATAATCTTCGGGTTTTCTATGCGTATTTAATGGGAGCTATTTTTGCCTTTGGATCGATGGGTTTCTGTAAATAATTTACTGTATTGAACCGTGAATTTTCTTGCAGATAAACTGATAATAAATGCTGAAATGGGATTAACTAAAAAGAACAACTTGAAAAAAATTAGAACTAACAAAATCTACGTGACTTTTATTAGAATGAAGGTTAAGTAAGTTATGTCAGTAATGACAGGTTGTCAATGCATGACAACAAATTCAAATTCAAATGTGTTTTTTATTCAAATAAACTTTTACAAGTACTTTTGAATCGTCAAGTGAATCTACCACTGGTTCGGAATGCCACTCCTACCGAGCCAGCAAGAAACTCGAACCCGCGACCACACCGCTTATATTTTACATGATCATCAAAAAAACGTAAGTCGAAAATGAGCTGAGTAGTGTGACAAAAACGTGTTCATGTACTTACAGACTAACAATATTCAGGAACTTTATTTATTTCGGAAACACTTCGGCAAATGGCGAAATGTTTAGGGCGGAGCTCTTGCGAAATACTTGTTTATTAACTTTACCTTTATTTCCACACTTTAGGTTAGTTATGGAAAATATGTGACGAAACTTTTTATTTTCTTTTTAAATATATTATATAGGCTTGCGCTAGGCTGCAATCAGACCTGACCCTGCAAGTGGTGATAAGGTGGAGCGCGCTTGTTTAGAAGATGGCTATTCACTCTTGATTTGAAGGTACCTATATTAAAAGAGGAGGGGAAAACGGAAGCCGGAAGGGCATTACATATCCTAGCGGCTCGAATGAGGCGTTCCTCATTAGGCTCGTTAGCCTGCGGATCCGAGAGTTCTTAATAATGTTTTTAAATGTGTGTGTAGTCTCCTACTACGCACTATTTTGCCTTTTTGGCGTTTACCTCTTTAAGAATCGATTGTCATATAATATAAGGGAGTAAAATCAAACTTTTTCCGTTACGTTATTAACTTTATGTTTCCATGGTGAAACTTGGTTTCCATGGTGGCACTTGTTTATGTTTCCGTGGTAACACTTGTTTATGATTCCATGAACACTTTTCGTTCGTTAGGAGTTAACTCCAGTCGTGAGTCGGAGCTGACACACAATTTTTTTTAATGCAAGTAGGACTAAAAACGCAATTGGCTAACATTACACCACGTTATATAACACTTTTGACAAAACAAAGATTACCATTACACCACTTTAAAAAACACAAGACTAAACAAAGCAGATTTGTGATTTCGAGGCTAAATATTCAAACTTCAAACTTGAATATTACATAGATAATTGTATTAAAACTCACATAAAGTAATGAAAAAATGTTGGCAATACTGAGTTCTATCTGAATAATGCGTGTATATTTGTTAGCCGGCAAAATAAAAACTAGCCCAAACTAGGTGATCTACTTTGAGCGGTTCAACTCCGCATGCAGAACTCTTCTATTTTTATACGACTGCCTGAAAAAAGGAGTATATTGTTTTCAGGGTTCATGTATGTATGTATGTATGTGAGCTTGTATATTCCACCGTAACTTCTGTACGCCTGAACCGATTTTGATAAATGAGGTATCGTTAGAATCCCTAGCTTATTCCGGGTGACATAGGCTAGTAAAATTTTTAAAAAAATTGATGTGGTGACCATGGTCCCGCATTAAAGACCAAAATTGAAAAAAAAAATCGAAAATAAGATTAACTATATAATCATCATCTAGAAAATGATGAGTAGATTCCAAAAATATATAACACTATAGTTCAATATTTAGTGATTCACAAAAAAATATCATTTAATAAAAAATGTGTATAAGATTCCAAAGGCTTTATATGCAAATCGCTTCTTATGGAGGTAAACTCCAAAAATAATATGGCAGGGCAGTCGTATTTTTTTATTCGTTAAATTAATTTCGCTTGTTGTACATAGAATAATCCTTCATTTGGAAATATCGGAAGCTGGTTGAATCCTAACAGGGCGGTATGAGAATACTACAGGTGGGTCTTCCTAAAAGGAACTAGGATTACCTTTGGCAGCGTTAGCGCATTAGTGCCTATATTTAGTACACGTTTGTGACGACCTTCCTGGTGCATCGCTGTGGTCTCAAAGCGCCCCGGGTGCGATTCCCGACAGGGTTAATTTGAGAATTTATAATTTCTGAATTTTTTGCGGTCTTGTCTGGTGGGAGGCTTCGGCCGTGGATAATTACCACCCTACTGGTAAAGACGTGCTGTTGTATTCCTCATTAGTGAGGGTCGCGACCACTTTCCATTAATCAAATAATTGTTGGAGTTTTCTTGGGATAATAATGCGGTGAGTTCCCAAGACTAAGAGTTAAAACTCTAATAACGCGGTGACTAAGAGTTAAAACTCCTCAAACGATTATTATCAGATGTTAGTGATACTAACCGGGACTGACGGCCTAACGTGCTCTCCGAGGCACGGAGGAAACGAAAAGGCCAAACTTGGACATCCATATTCGGTCACCCATCCAGTTACCGACATGGGTCAACGTTGCTTAACAATCGCAATCGTCTGATAAGCGTTGTCACAACTAGGCCATTCGTCCCTCTACAACTAAAAATTAACTTAGTCATCAACTAGTATGGGTATATTTAAAACATTATCTACAGTGGAGTCTTAGTGGCAAAAATTTTTTGCGAGATATTTCACCGCGGTTAATTGCCTCATCTGGTGACAGAAGGGCTGGCTCATTTTTTGCGCAAAGGATCATCCTGGCTGTCCAGCGCGGAAATGCAGCCAGCATTCTTGCCACCATTCCGTGGCATGATTTATATAGATATTGTATTATTATCAATAAAAATTATCTACAAGTGACAACGAATGTCGAGGTTTTGATTCCCGAGTCGGCCAATAACTTATCACGTTTCGGATTTAACGAGAAGAATAACTTGAGTATGCACAAGTAGTCTGGATTTGTGAAGGTAGGGGGTGTAACGATAGCTGATCACGTGTCCTGGAGACGTTGAGTGGAGGTGCTTGCGTCCCGTGGCTCTGCTCGGGCCTTAAGCCTGACCCATCAACCAATCATCCTGGATCAGTTGACCGGGGAGACGCGGGTCGGAGGGCGGTAGAGACGAGGCGCGGGCGTGGAGGGCGTATTACACTGCACTTTTCACAGATACCCTTGCACTTGAATCAGTAGTGTAATAAGATTCAGGGTGAAAGGGTCCCTAAATTGGCCCACATTGCTGTGTAATAAGAAATTAATTTAACGAATTAAAAAATACGACTGCCCTGCCATATTATTTTTGGAGTTTACCTCCTAAACAAGCGATTTGCATGTATAGCCTTTGGAATCTTATTCACATTTTTTATTAAATGAATTTTTTTTGTGAATCACTAAATATTGAACTATAGTGTTATATATTTTTGGAATCTACTCATCAGTTTCTAGATGATGATAATATAGTTAATCTTATTTTCGTTTTTTTTTTTCAATTTTGGTCTTTAATGCTGGACCATGGTCACCCTATATTTTTTTTTAAATTATACTAGCCTATGTGACCCGGAATAAGCTAGAGATTCTAACGATACCTCATTTATCAAAATCGGTTCAGGCGTATAGAAGTTATGGTGGAATATACAAACTCACATACATACATACATGAACCCTGAAAACAATATACTCCTTTTTTCAGGCAGTCGTATAATAAAGAAAGAAAGAAAAAGCGTTTATTTGGAACCACAATACAATAATTATAGTAGAAAGATAATATGAGACAGAAATATGAGTTGTGTGATCCCAAAATGGACTCCACTCAGCATTATGCTATGACTGTGGTTCGGACACACCGTACCACGGGGCCCTGTAAAAAGTGCACTGTAACAGGCCTATTAAGCCTGACCGATCATCCTCGATCAGCCGGGGAGGAGCGGGTCGGAGGGCGGCAGAGACGAGGCGCGGGTGTAGACAGCGGAGGGGGGGAGGGCGGGGGGGATCTGGGGGGGGATGTAGGGGGGAAGGGGGGGCATAAGCACGTGTCGACCGGCGTGCACGTTGCCCGCGAGCGTGCCGCCTCGGTAGGCGACACGTGCGCGTGTGATACAGCCTCAATCCCGCCTCAATCGGGTTCGGGACCAGTCGTCTCCCAGCTGTCACGATTGAGCTAGTAAGCGGGTCCAAAGCGCGCAATGCAGCAGCGCCTCGACCGCCACGGTTACATCGACATGGGCATAGACGCCGCGGGCCCGTGCCGTATGCCCGACCGCTTCCAAACGCCGGCCGCACCGCAGGCTTGCCGCTACCACGAGTCGCTCGGAACAGGTAGGTTAGAACAGCTGACGAGTGACAGCCACAAGAAGACTTCGACAAGTGCTACATACACTCAAAGTTAAACTCAGATCTTTTTTCTTCAAGTAGACTTCGACAAGTGCTGCATACACTCAAAGTTAAACTCAGATCTTTTTTCTTCAAGTAGACTTCGACAAGTGCTACATACACTCAAACTCAGATCTTTTTTTTTTCAAGTAGACCCTCGACAAGTTCTACATACACTCAAACTCAGTTTTTTTTTTCAAGTAGACTTCGACAAGTGCTACATACACTCAAACTCATCTTTTTTTTCAAGTAGACTTCGACAAGTGCTACACACACTCAAACTTAAACTCAGATGTTTTTTTTTCAAGTAGACTTCGACAAGTGCTACATGCACTCAAACTCGAACTCAGATCTTTTGTTTTTTTCAAGTAGACTTCGACAAGTGCTGCATACACTCAAACTCAAATTCAGATTATTTTTTTCAAGTAGACTTCGACAAGTGCTACATGCACTCAAAGTCAAACTCAGATCTTTTTTTTATTCAAGTAGACTGACAAGTGGTATTGAATAGTTGAGTGAACCACTGGTTTGGAATGCCGTTCATACCGAAAAGAAACAGCAGGAAACTCTTGATTTTTTGAAAAAAAAAATTACAATTACATCAATCAGTCGATCGAATCGAGTCAAAATTATGCTCTGTTATCATTTTTATAATTTACAACAGTGAATTGCTTTTGTCAGGAGCACTTTTGTAATGGATATTTTAAATCCATATTTTAAATCGAGTCAAAATCATGCTCTTTTATCATTTATATAATCTACAACAATAAAATAAGCTTTTGTCAAGAGCACTTTTGTAATGGATATTTTAAACTTCAGTAAAGGCAAGTTTAAAACAGGTTGCAAAATAATGTGTAGATATTTATGTAACCGCTGTCCTAAACATTGCTAGAGCGAGTCAAAATCATGCTCTTTTATCATTTATGTAATCTATAATAATAACAATAAAATAAGCTTTTGTCAGGAGCATACTTTTAATTCTTAATCTAGAGTAAAGGCAAGTTTAAAGTAAGTTGCAAAATTTTGTTATAGATTAGAATGCCCACTCCAATGAACCACCTCCACCAATTAGGACTTTATTGAGGCGGAGCGATGGAGTCACGAGCCTATTGCGGCCTCTAGTTTGCCTATGTGTTACCGTTTAATATATAACACAGCACTTCTTATGGTGCTATTCCATACAAATAGTGTGTAGGCTATTTAATATCATTAAATAGTGTATGAAGATTTTTATCTCGAGTTCTCGATGTTGTCTTGTGCGAACGAGAGGAACATTTCACAGCATTTGCGTTAACGTTAAACGTACTTGCTAGCAAAGTGTGTGAAACAATTTAGTATTCTTGTATCCATAACTAAGGGTTGAATATTCAAATTTTTGTGTAAAAGTAGACGTTTGTTTTAGGCGGTCAAATTAAACGATGACCTTAAGCATCAATGGTGCAATTGGCCGTAAGGCTTCCTGATAACATTTTACACACTGGTTACAGTCTTACACTAAGATTACACTGTGCTGTGAGTTAACAAAGTTGGAATATAGTAACGATTGTTATGATCATTAAATTGTCACTTCGTAAAAGTAATATGATAAACTAGGTAGTGCCCGCGACTTCGTCCATGTGAATTCAGGTTTAGTTTTATTTCCGCGGGAACTCCTTAATTTTCCGGGATAAAAAGTTGCCTATGTCCTTCTTTGGGATGACACCACTCCGCTAGTACTGAGTTCAAGTCAGAAAAACCCAATACTCAATTATGGCCCGACCCGGGACTCGAACCCGGGACCTCGTCAGCCGCAGTCGAACATGCCAACCACTAGACCAACGAGGCAGTCATCGCGGGCATCAGCTAGTAAATTATATTGAAATTATTGTTAGTGAATTATGGTCGCGAAAATACAAAGTGACTCAGGAATACTAAAGTTTCTCGAAAAGTATGGCCACAGTCTCACTTTTCATCGACAACTGAAAGAATCATGAATATAAACATTGAAATGAAAATATTCATTCTGCAGTTTCAGTCGGCTTCATTGTGAGTGGCCTGGTTTTGGATTTGCGTTGTATATGTCACCGTAAGATTGTGAAAACAGTATTTGTAAAAACCGTTAGATCATTATCTAACTTGCGAAATTGCAAAGTGTCGAAAGATTACAATTTAACGCATTATTTTTCGGTAAATTGTAATCTGTTATGTATATTAAACCGATAGAACCTAACAGAAGTTATTTATGTCGAAACCTAACCTAACCTACAAGAAACAGACAAGAAAACGTAAATGCAATGAATATTTAAAAAATTGTCACTCAGAACATTGAACGGTTCACAATCTTTCGACAATTAACAATTTCGCGAGTTAGATTATAATCTAACTGTTTTTACAATCTTACGGTGACATATATAGTAATATTAAAAAAGCGAAAGTTTAGATGGATGGATGTATGTTTGTTACTCAATCACCCCAGAAGGCTCAACGGATCTGGATGATATTTGGCACAGAGATAGATTATTGTCTGGAATAGCTCATAGGCTAACCCAAAAAACCTCAATCCGAATGAGCGCTGTGGTCTTGTAAATGGGTGGTTTAATCCCCTGCAGGGTCAATTCAGGATTTTAGAATCCCACCAAAAACATCCCACGTAAGACCATTCCAAGACTCACAAGTTCAAATCATAATACTTTCACTGTTAAAAAGAGTATAGCGAGGTATGCTATAAAATCGAGTAGAATCGCTGTTAGTCCCATGGTAAACACTTTACGATTGCGAGAAAATAAAATGAATGCCGTTTTTAATTATTTTTTTGCCTTTCTGTAACATTTTCATATTAACAGTAAAATCTTTATTTTGACTAGATAATATTAACAAATAAATAGTCACATCCACTTTATCTTGTACTTATTACGTATTGCGCATCGAAATTCGGAATGGATTAGTTATCATCCATAGAACATCCATATAAATAAATGAAAAAATTACAACGATAAAATCTATGATTACGCGGCAAACTGCAATACCAAATTTATTTTTCTCCGTATCGTTATCAAGACGGATTTAAAAAAAAATACAGTAGTACCATAGACATAGATCTGTAGGACAATGGTAGGATCTTTGAGTAGGATACGATGGGTAACATTGACATTCAAGTAAGTGACATAAATGTTTTGTTGATAGTAACCATAGACTAAAATTTTTGGATCTCCCATGAGGACTGTGCATGAGGATATCACGCATACCGATATGAAGATAGTACGCCAAAAATTAAAAAAAATACTTAATCCCACAGCTTAATCCCTAGACCCTAAATGTTATCTTTAGTCCGCCTACGCTAAGATATAATAACACCTTTTTAGAGCATGAGAGGTGAAAAAGTATTATATCAATTGCAACTGTGCAGGAAAACATCGACAGGAGCTTGTTTACCTTCCACCTACCAGTGGCGTTTAGTTCATAGAGGCATAAAAGCACCGCTTACTTGGAATTACGTTAATACTCATTTTTAATCAAAACAGCTAGTAAATAGGTATTTTGACTAACTAATGCCTACCCTAGCTTCAAAAGCTGTGCACGCCATTGGCACCTACGTGCTTGGACGTCACACAATCAAGCGTGGCGTCTTTCTTAGACCCAAAAGATTCCTTAGATTGACCATTGCATAAATTTAAAGACTGTAAGGCTTTTGTTAAACCGAGGCTATTATTATGAATTTCATAATGAAAAAGTTGCATGGATGAAACTGGCTTCGCTTTCAGCCGCCCACAAGTCAGTGTAATTCTTCTTACGTTACGTATGTATGTAAGAGCTGATGCCCGCGACTTCGTACGCGCGATTGAAGTTTTTACAATTCAATTGGGATTTCCTTAAAATAAAAGTAGCCTATGTCACTCTTTCTTAGACCCAAACGATTCCTTAGATTTACGAGTACCATTGCATAAATTTAAAGATTGTAAAGCATTTGTTAAACCGAGGCATTTAATTATGAATTTCATAATGAAAAAGTTGCATGGATGAAACTGGCTTCGCTTTTAGCCGCCCACAAGTCAGTGTAATTCTTCTTACGTTACGTATGTACTCGTATGTAAGAGCTGATGCCCGCGACTTCGTCAGCGTGATTAAAGTTTTTACAATTCCCGTGGGATCTCCTTAAAATAAAAGTAGCTTATGTCACTCTTTCTTAAACCCAAACGATTCCTTAGATTTACGAGTACCATTGCATAAATTTAACGATTGTAAAGCATTTGTTAAACCCAGGCTATTATTATGAATTTCATAATAAAAAAGTTGCATGGATGAAACTGGCTTCGCTTTCAGCCGCCCACAAGTCAGTGTAATTCTTCTTACGTTACATATGTATGTAAGGGCTGATGTCCGCGACTTCGTTAGCGCGATTGAAGTTTTTACAATTCAATTGGGATTTCCTTAAAATAAAAGTAGCCTATGTCACTCTTTCTTAGACCCAAACGATTCCTTAGATTTACGAGTACCATTGCATAAATTTAAAGATTGTAAAGCATTTGTTAAACCGAGGCATTTAATTATGAATTTCATAATGAAAAAGTTGCATGGATGAAACTAGCTTCGCTTTTAGCCGCCCACAAGTCAGTGTAATTCTTCTTACGTTACGTATGTACTCGTATGTAAGAGCTGATGCCCGCGACTTCGTCAGCGTGATTAAAGTTTTTACAATTCCCGTGGGATCTCCTTAAAATAAAAGTAGCCTATGTCACTCTTTCTTAGACCCAAACGATTCCTTAGATTTACGAGTAGGTACAATTGCATAAATTTAAAGATTGTAAAGCATTTGTTAAACCGAGGCTATTATTATGAATTTCATAATGAAAAAGTTGCATGGATGAAACTGGCTTCGCTTTCAGCCGCCCACAAGTCAGTGTAATTCTTCTTACGGTACGTATGTATGTAAGAGCTGATGCCCGCGACTTCGTCAGCGTGATTAAAGTTTTTACAATTCCCGCGGGATCTCCTTAAAATAAAGTGGTAGATTCACTTGACGATTCAATAGTATTTGTAAAAGTTTATTTGAATAAAAAACATTTGAATTTTGAATTTTTTTAATTTTAAAAGTAGCCTATGTCACTCTCCAGGTCCCAAATTGGGTACCTACCTGTTCAAGAGTCACGTCGATCCGTGCTCTGCTGCGGCGTGATTGAAATACAAACCAACAAACTAACACACTTTAGCATTTATAATATTATGGTTAGCATTTATAATATATGGTTAGCTATATATTGTACCCTTTTTTCATTTTTAAAAAGAGTAAGTACCTTCTAAGTTTCTTGCCGGTTCTTTTCAATACAATCTCCTTTCCGAACCGTGGTAGTCTTCACATATCCATACTAATATTATAAATGCAAAAGTGTGTCTGTCTATCTGTCCGTCTGCTACGCTATCACGGCTCTTGCATTGAACTGATTTTGATGAAATTTGGTACAGGGTATCCACATTTATTATTTTTGCCCAAACTTAAGTAATTTCTTTAGGTCTTTATTTTCGTAAACCTACTTTAAACTATGGAAAATTTTGAATCAACCAATAACCCCGAGGTTGAGTAATTAATAAAAAAATATTATTGATATCTATGATACATTACTTCTAATAGATGTATAAATTCTTCAATGCACCCATAGAAGTTATTTATGCGGTAGGTTTTAACAAATTGATTTTGCCAAGTTTTAGATTGGAAACCACCACGTTATTGACGTCTCTATTAAAAATATTGAATACAAGTACCATGAAGTACTAGGGATTCAAAATAAGATTCATTTATTTTCGAAACATCTACCGTCCTTTTACGATACCAATTAACTACATACTATTTGAACGTCCAGTAAAAATCTTTGAGAGTTTATTTCTAAATTACTAGAAGATGCCGCAGCTTTGGCTGCATAATTAAGTAGTACTATTCATTTTAGCTTATTTTTATACGACTGCCTGAAAAAGGAGTATATTGTTTTCAGGGTTTATTGGTTATGTGTGTATGTGAGTTTGTATATTCCACCATAACTTCTATACGCCTGAACCGATTTCGATAAATGAGGTATCGTTACAATCCCTAGCTTATTTCGGGTGACATAGGTTAGTAAAATTTAAAAAAAATTGATTTGGGGTTATGATCCCGCTAAAAAGACTAATTTTGAAAAAAAAAATCGCAAATAAGGTTAACTATAAAATCATCATCTAGAAAATGATGAGGAGATTCCAAAAATATATAACACTATATAGTTCAATATCGAGTTATTCACGAAAAAATGGCATTTAATAAAAATGTGAATAAGATTCTAATTTAACTAGATTAATTTAGATATTAACTTTTTAGTTAGTTTTTTGGCAGGGCAGTCGTATTCTTAATTTTTTTTATTATGACTTGTTATACATATTGGCTCCGTTTCGCCGCGATTGACGAAATAACCAAAGAAACACTTAATCACACTTATTTTAACTAAGTTATTTCTGAAACAAGTGTATTTTTGAAATCATCATCATCACCGCGTGCCTTCTTTAAAGCATCTTGTAGCTTTTGGTTGCTAAGCGCTGTCCACCCCCTTATATCGTCTAACCACTGTTATTTTTGAAAAAAGAAAATAAAATAATTACAAGAACAAAGCAATCATTGCTCTAAATGACGTAGGTATTCTTACCGATTTTGTATAATAATGAGGTTTTTATTAAAAGCTAAGGTGCCCAGTATACATAGTTTGACACAAATAATTAATATAAATACAAAAAAAATCTAACTACATACATTAAAGTATACATAAAACTTATAAACTATCTGGGAAGGTTAAAAAACTCTTCCCAGGCGTCATGGTCAAAAATACTACCTACTACCTATCTATTTCCGATTATTCTTTCGATGCACAGATAGCCAATATGTGAAGATTATATATATTATGGTGTGTATGAAGAGTTTTTGTATGTTTGATGTGTATGAACCTAGCTGTAATCCTCCCTGTCACCTGAAATTGAGCGTGAATTTCGTAATAATTGTCCGCGAAAAATAACAATAGTTACCAATTCGTACAGAGATGAATTTTGATACTGAAGTTGCTTTTAATTTTCGATCCGTCCATTTTTACAGTCGACTCAATGACTCTGCTCCGTAGTCTGTTGTGGAACAGATGAAATACTTGTTGTGGTAACAATAATTGTACCGCAAGATATAAATTAAAAAGTTAAAACAACCATACCAATTTGATCTACAAGCAAAGAGCTGATTGATCTACAGACGACTGAACCGATTTCACGATCAAGTCACCTTCCAAACAAAAAAAAAACTAAATCAAAATCGGATCTTAGTACACTTGGGAGCTACGATGCGACAGTCAGAGACACGCATAGATATACTGGTATCTATGAAAAATAAAACAAACTAAACAGGATGAGGGAAAATTCCTCATCAAAATCGAATTATTACTTGAGTAAAATTATGTGGGAACTGTATGGTTTTAAAGTATTTATAAAAAGTAATAAAAAGTAACATTTTATGTCAACCTCCAAGCAATGTGATAATATTATAACCCTGCATAAAATCACGTGACGAATTAATATTGCCAAGCTCTTGGATAGATGGCGTTACAAGGCACTTTCATAATTTGTTTTTGTCGTTCATCCGTTTCCAAATGCCGCAAGGGGGCAAAGTTTGCTTGTGGGCTTCTCATTGAGCGGGTAAACCCATAGACTAATTATCTCTCTCTTTCTGCGTCGTATTCAAATTTGCTGAGGGTCGTGACCCCTGCCGTTAATCACTTAATGACAGGGGTTTTTTGGGATAATAATGCTACTAATTTATAATAATGGGACTCAGACTTTTATTTATACTTAAATAAGCCTGAAATTTTGCATTGAAATTATTATTACCTGGGAAAGAAATGCTAAAAAAGAAAAAGCAGAAAGTACCCCAAAAAAAATGAGATTAAAAAAAAAGCAGAAAGTAAAAAACAATCGCTAAAGAAGCCCGATTGGATACAGTTGCGAAAGTGTGTCTGTCTGTCTGCTACACTTGCATGTCCATCTATTATAATCATATTTTTTACGAGATTTGGTACTGCGATGGTTTGTATCCCATGATAAAATATACGGCTTCTCTTTGCCTTTTATAACAAAAGACTCAAAATTCACATCACAAGTTAGTTTTATGTTTGACAATCATTTTAAAACTATCATTTAAAGAAAACAGTATTACGAAATTTGATGACGTCACTATAAATTTCATACAAACTTCCATACTAGGAACGTCTTTTAAAGTTTGATAAAAGGTTGCTGATATGATTGAGCTGTCATCCCTATTGGTTATTGGAATTGTCGAAACTTTTTTTTTATTGCGTGATAGGCATGTCGACAATCATGCTTACAAACCAATAATGAGGTCTAGGTTGTAACGCGCTTGCCTAGAAGATGCCTATTCAATCTTGCCTTTAGGGTACTTAATTTATACGTGGCAGGGAACATATGCGTTGGAAGGGAACCTCAGAAATATTGCAATAAATAATTCTTGGAGGTAGCTTTGATGTTTACACTGAGAGACATCCATATCTGAGTATTGCCCGCAAATCTACATTAGCAAGTAAAAACACCCCGCCATGTGGAAATCTTAAATTCGAGGTCGCTTGTCTTGGCATACCGTTTGAGGTGTTACAAGGCAAAATATGCAGAACAGGGATAAGTAACCTTTGGAAAATTATTGAAGGGTGCAGAACAGGGATAAGGAACCTTTGGCAAATTATTGAAGGGTGCAGAACAGGGATAAGGAACCTTTGGAAAATTATTGAAGGGTGCAGAACAGGGATAAGGAACCTTTGGAAAATTATTGAAGGGTGCAGAACAGGGATAAGGAACCTTTGGAAAATTATTGAAGGGTGCAGAACAGGGATAAGGAACCTTTGGAAAATTATTGAATGGCGCAGAACAGGGATAAGGAACCTTTGGAAAATTATTGAAGGGTCTTCCCATTTTTAGAACGTACCTATTTATTTTTGGCGACGATGAAACTTGGCCTGGAAAAATCATAGGTGACAATAAGTGTTAAACTCACGCTCTCTCTCTATCCCTCTAGATGTATATGTCACCGTAAAATTGCAAAAGCCGTTAGATTGTAATCTAACTAGCGAAATTGTAAACTGTCGACAGATTACAATTTAACGCATTATTTATCGGTAGATTGTAGTCTATTAGGTATATTAATACGATATAACCTAAGTGCCTACCTGATTATATATGTCGCGAACCCTAACCTAACCTACAAGAAAGATACAAGAAAACGTAAATACAATGAATATTTCAAAAATTTACACTCAGAACATTCACAATCTGTCGACAGTTTTCAATTTTGCTAGTAAGATTACAATCTAACGGTGACATATATAGTCAGGGAACCGGTAATACTTCCAATTAGTTCTCCGTAACACAGCCGGAAACGAGCCGCAAATTAAGCAAGACATCGCAGGTTTGAATCTCGCTCAGGAAATTCGCAAATTTGTATATTTTGATTTGGTTTTCAACTTAAGTTACTTTTCTAAACATTTATTGAATTAAATAGTGAAAGTAGCTCTATTATTACGGGTTTCCACTCTCCTTACACTGTACTATTACAGATAATTAACTAATAAAAATACGACTGCCCTGCCATATTATTTTTGGAGTTAACCTCCCTAAGGAGCGATTTGTACCTATACCTAGCCTTTGGAATCTTATTCACATTTTTATTAAATGATATTTTTTTGTGAATCACTGGATATTGAACTATAGTGTTAAATATTTTTGGAATCTACTCATAATAGAGTCTACTCATTCTAGATGATGATTATATAGTTAACCTTATTTTCGAATACCTTTTTTCAACTTTAGTCTTTTATGCGGTACCATGGTCACCCCATCAATTTTTTTTTTTAATTTTCCTAGCCTATGCCACCCGGAATAAGCTAGGGATTCTAACGATACCTCATTTATCAAAATCGGTTGAGGCGTATACAAGTTATGGTGGAATATACAAACTCACATACATACATGAACCCTGAAAACAATATACTCCTTTTTCCAGGCAGTCTTATAAAAAATGCGTAGTGTGTTTTCGCCGTTAATGCTATTCAAAAATATGGTATTTGTCTGAATACATGCTAAAGTTGTTACTCAGTAACAACTTTAGAATGTATGGCCACATTTGCAATTTTTTTTCGACTCAAAGACGCGGCTGACAACTAGTAATAAATATTTATATTTCAAATCAAGGAGTCAAACTGAGGCGTTTCACTCTTCGTGATAAATCAAATTTTATCTTTATTATAGACTAGCAGACTTGCCCGCAACTTCGTCCGCGTGAAATAAGTTTTTTAAATTTCCACGGATACTCCTAATTTTTTGGGGATAATATATTATAGCTTCACAAATACACTCACAAATAATGTGGCTCTCTATTGGTACCAGAATTTTAAAAATCTGTTCAGTAGATCCAGAGATTACCCCCAACAAAGTCACAAACTCACACACTTTACCTCTTTATAGTATTAGTATAGATGGGATTATAATTTAGTATTCACTTTTTAATCCGATACTAATAATATTGTTGTGAAGTTGTTTTTATGCTAATATGTATTTCTATTTAAATGTAGAAAGAGTAGAAATTTGGTTCTGAGATGGCTTACATTCCATAGGCATATATATGACGTCACATTTTGTTATTATGCTCTTACGACACAGAATATTCCGACGATAGAATAAACGGCAAAATGTATACTATATTTACAGTGGATTTCGTTTGCAATGCACTACAAGTTAGCCCTTGACTGCGACGTCACCTGATGGTAAGTGATGATGCCGTCTAAGATGGTAGCGGGCTAACCCGTTAGGGGCATGGCAGTTATATTAAACCCATACCCCTATTCGGTTTCTACACGGCATCGCACCGGAACGCTAATTGGCTTGGTGGCACGTCTTTACCCGTAGGGTGGTAACTAGCCACAGCCGAAGCCTCCCACCAGGCCAGACCAGGGAAAAATCAGAAATTATAAATTCCCAAATTGACCCTGCCGGGGATCGAACCCGGGACCTCCGCACGTTAAGACATCATCAAAACCATGAAGGAACCATTATTTCCGTCACTACATCCGGGAGCCGTTAAATATTATATTCATTGATGTAGAATTTTAGTAATGATTATATTATACAAAGGTAGAAAGAAAGCAAGATTTGAAAGAAAACAAGTGAACTTAATATAACGAATTAAAAAATTACGTTATTAATAAATAAGTTACCTCCATAAGAAGCGATTTGCATTATATTTTTTTTGTGAATCACTGGATATTGAACTATAGTGTTATATATTTTTGGAATCTACTCATCATTTTCTAGATGATGATTATATAGTTAATCTTATTTACGAATTTTTTTTTTCAACTTTAGTCTTTAATGCGGGACCATGGTCACCCCAAAATTTTTTTTTAAAATTTTACCAGCTTAAGTCACCCGGAATAACCTAGGGATTCTAACGATACCTCATTTATCAAAATCGGTTTAGGCGTATAGAAGTTATGGTGGAATATACAAACTCACATACATAGGTACATGAACCCTGAAAACAATATACCTACTCCTTTTTTCAGGCAGTCGTAAACATCCAGTCGTATAAAAATATCCAGTTTTTCTTTAACAGTGAATGTACTCCTGATAGGTGCCTTAATTAACACACAAGTTAACACAGCGAAAACTACTGAGGAACTAATTCTTAAATTTAACTTAAAATATGTTATCCACCATCTGTCCATGTAAAGAGATAAGAAAGCATAATGATGCTATGAATAAATATTAGTGCATTTGTCGATAGTCGCGGTCTTTGTGTATATGTCACCGTAATATTGCAAAAACCGTTAGATTGTAATCTAACCAGTGAAATTGTAAACTGTCGACACATTGTGAACCGTTCAATGTTCTTAGTGTAAATTTTTGAAATTTTCATTGTATTTACGTTTTCTTGTCCCTTGTAGGTTAGGTTAGGGTTCGACATAAATAACCAGGTACCTAGTTATATCCGGTTAATATACCTAACAGATTACAATCTACCGATAAATAATGCGTTAATTACCGTGTGTCTATGCAAAAAGCATTATTTCTTAAAAATAGAGGTCTCAGAAAAAAAAGTGGTTCACTGCTCGACATGGTACCCTACTAGCTGATGCCCGCGACTTCGTCCGCGTGGAATATGTTTTTCCCCACAGGAACTCCTTAATCTACGGAATAAAAGCAGGCTATGGGTTATTTCAAACAATAATTGACCGAGGGAGGCGAAGGTCTCTGAGTCTATTTGAGTAAATTTGCACTTGTCCGTCCGTACGTCTGTCAGAGCCTTATAAATTTTGAATTACTCAACGTAATTACTTCAAATTTAAATAAATATTATGTAAACCGATGGCCTCCAGCCGAATATGGCTTAAAAAGTTATAAAAATCTTTATTTCAGGGGGGCTCTCATAGAAGCGAATGCGAATCCGAAGTAAAATATTTTTATAGCGTTACATAGGGTTGGGGTATATAATTTTAAAGATAATTAGGAATAGAGTACAAAAATATATATTTTTTAATGTTTCCCCTAAAATTGACGAAATGAGGGGCTTTCAAAATGGCGATTTTCTAACGTCCAAAGTTGACCTCAGAACTCTCAATTTTCTGAAAGGCTGAGCCTGAAACTTGATCAATTATTTGAATTATATCCTGTACTTGAACAACAAATACTAAAATTAGATAAATATTATAAGGAAACGAAATTATTTAATTTTAATGAGCTTCAGTATTTTTAACAGAACTTCACAATGATGTCAATAGATGGCGCTCTGTAAAAGTGTATTGGTTTCTCCAATAACTCTTTAGCTCTTTTGCGTCTAATGTTAAAAGTTAACTATTACAATATAATTAAAACTAGCTTATGGATTTAAACCGCGATACCGCGAGGTCTCAGTTTGGGGCGAACCACTAGTCTAAATCTATGCCAAATTTCATCCAGATCCGTTAAGCCGTTCTGGCATGATTGAGTAACAAACATTTATCAAAGAAACAAACTTTCGCATTTATAATAATAGTGCAGACTACTATATAGTATTGATTGCGTTTGATTTTGGGTTTGCCACCGAAAAAATTTGCACCAAATGGAATGCATTGCGAAACCGCTGGAGAAATATCCGTTGAGATCTCGATATCGAATAACTGGGATGGCGGTGAAAGTACGAGCAACCTGAAACCCATTAAGGAATGCTCCTGAGAAAGCATTTTTGGTACACGTTGACTTAGGGCCAGCGTACACAGTTGTTGCTAGCCTGCCCAGCCTAGACTAGCTTTATGTTCTCTCAATTCTTATTGTATGGCTGTAACTATATTCAATAAGCTCTCCGACAATAATAAAATCTTACCAACATCCATATTTAAGAAAAAGTTGTTTGAATATTTAATTCAAAATCTAATAATTAATACTTAATTTTGTAACTTACTTTTATAACGCATATTATGTATTCTGAGCAGTATGTATGTAATTGTACTGTCAATTTTGCACGCCCATTATTTGGCAAAATGTGTCAGGCACAATAATTTAATTTCCATCCAACTATATTCTGTACCCACATTTGGGAAAATAAAAACATTTGTATTTGTAACGGGATCTTACACGTTAAACTTTAAAGGCCTGGTAAAATGTTGTCACTTAGGACTGAAACTGTAACCGGAATAAGTTTTTTTAACACTTACTTTTGTAGAAACACATTTATATCTGTTACAGATTTATTTCTGTTACAGATATATAGATGTTTTGGGTTAACAGATTTAAAAACACATTGAAAAGTGTTACAGCTTCGATTCTGTTATCAATTCATACTGTGAAACATAATTCTGTAACCTTTATGAAACTGTTTTTCAGTCCCTGGTTGTGACCGTGAGTAGTAACAACAGACTTGAATTACTTTAACACAAAACAGATGTATTTGCAATTGGGGCTAAGAGAGCAAAAGGGATATAAACCTAAATAAAAACTCTTCGAATGGGAGCCATATTATAGGACTTGTATAAAATATCAACATGACATGGTGTCACAGACATACAGACAAAACAAGAGTGTCAACAATGTTTTTGTTGGTCCCCAAGTTTTTCTTGCAACTTCATAAACAAGCAGTTTAACTAGTAAGGCCTTTATGTTCTGGATATGCAATTTCTCAATTATAACTGATGACTTAAGGGACAAGTGGCCTAGTTGTGACAACGCATATCAGTCGATTGCAATTGATAAGCAACGTTGACCGTGATTGGTAACTGGAGCGGTGACCGAATTCGTAGGCGAAAATTTGGTCTTTTCGCAGCCACCGAGGCTCTGTATAAATAATATTAGAATAGATATAGATTAAAGTATCACAAGTCAGTATTTCGTACAAGCTCGTTAATTAAAGCGTTGCGGATTTGATTTTTTGTCAAAATATATCCAATTCTAATTCCCAAAAAATAATAGAAACAAAAAAAAAGATAGGTACTGTTCCATACTGGCACTATCGGTAGTACTAACCGCATTCAAATAATTATTTCAAAGTGTTATTTTATAGCTGAACGGTATAAAAAAGAAATCGATCATGGCGGTCTAATTATAGGATAAAACAGCAAATATATATACTCGTTCTTATTTATAGTAGTCATAAGATAAAAAGAGATAAAAAGAGTATAACGTTTTCATTGTTTAGTCTACTAAATCTTGTACAAAATAGATAGTTTATTACACAATATAGGCGGATTACTCAATATTTCATTCAAAGTAACTAGTAAAAAGAATATTCACATAATTAACAAAAATATGTACAAAACTACAAATCGATTAACTAAAAATAGACTACAGCTATTTTATGTGTATGTAATTTATTAGATAACCCTAGTGGATAACTTCGAACTAAATGGTTTTCAAGAACTGTCAGTCTGAATGCTTAAGGAGCTGACATACGAATATAACAGGTGCAGTATTATTTTAACACTGTTGACGCTCTTGTTTCAGAATTTTAATCCTTATTTTAGAGACGTCCTATAAAACAATGCCTATAATGCAATTTTAAAATAATAAGCGACGGTAGTAAGCATCTTGTCAAAGTAGACAAAACAGCAACTTTTTATATAAGTCTAAACCGGCGTTTCGGGATGTTGTATGAAATACTTGCATGTGACATCATCTTAAAATGGTTATCAAACACAACTAACAGGGGGGTTACTACTTACTACCATCGCTTAAAGCAGTATTATTTCAAAATGACAGTTTAAAGTCACGTCTCTAAAATAATGATTATAATTCTAAAGCACAAACGTCAACAGTTGATATTATAATACGGGGGATATTATGTCTTTTGGAAGATCCTCTCTTAATAATCACTAAAAAATAATTTCTTTTTGATGGCATCCTCCCAATTCGCGCGAACGAAGTCGCGAGACAAGTCATAATTAACAAAATAAAAAAACACGACTGCCCTGCCAAAAAAAAATTCTTATTCACATTTTTTTTTGTGAATCACTGGATATTGAACTATAGTGTTATATATTTTTGGAATCTACTCATCATTTTCTAGACGATGATTATATAGTTAATCTTATTTTCGAATTTTTTTTTTCAACTTTAGTCTTTAATGCGGGACAATGGTCACGCCATCAATTTTTTTTTAAATTTTACTAGCCTATGTCACCCGGGATAATCTAGAGATTCTAACGACACCTCATTTATCGAAATCGGTTCAGGCGTATAGAAGTTATGGCGGAATATACAAACTCACATAATTGTATGTGAGTTTGTATATTCCGCCATCAAATCATTGGATTTACATACATCAACCCTGAAAACAATATACTCCATTTTCCAGGCAGTCGTATAAAAACATTTCATATATTCAGTTTTTCTTTAACAGTGAATGTAGGTGTCATAATAAACACACAAGTTAACACAGCGAAAACTACTGAGGAACTAATTCTTAAATTTAACTTAAAATATGTTATCCACCATCTGTCCATGTAAAGAGATAAGAAAGCATAATGATGCTATGAATAAATCTTAGTGCATTTGTTGATAACGGCGGTCTTTGTGTTTATTTTACAATCTACCGAAAAATAATGTCTATGCAAAAAGCATTATTTCTTAAAAATAGAGGTCTCAGAAAAAAATGTGGTTCGCTATTTAAATATAATATGTAAACCGATGGCCTCCAGCCGAATATGGCTTAAAAAGTTATAAAAATCTTTATTTCAGAGAGGCTCTCATAGAAGCGAATCCGAAGTAAAATATTTTTATAGCGTTACGTAGGGTTGCGGTATATAATTTTTAACTGATAGTTAGAGCGGTCAATGTTGCAAGGTTCTACCGAGCTGGCGCCGTGGGTATGCCAATTCCGGCACAAGTGAAAGTGTATATTTTTGAGAAAGGAAAAGTAGTTTATTTTTTTGTGCTAAGAGCCAATCTCCCCCTCCCCCTCTCGGTACGAAAGTGAAAACAGCTCGCTCAACTTTCGACCGCAACTTTGGTTCAAAGACAATGGTTATCGCCGATCTTTGATGAAAGGCGTGATATTTTTTTTTGGTAATTAAATATATTGTGCGCGTGGATTTTTGTTTCCTGCGTCTTGCGTTACTTTTAATTTCTAGGTCAATTATTTCGTTAACAACTTTTGTGTTAAGTATGTCTCTGTGATGCGTTGCTCGAGTGTGTTGCTGGTTTTTTTCAGTACGAAGGACATTTCTGTATCAGTGGTACTTGTATAGATTCATTTGACGATTTAAAGCCACTGTTAAAAGTTTATTTGACTAAAAATCATTCTGTTTAAATATCCTTATCTTGATAAAGATGTTATTAATGTGAAAGTATTTCTCTTTGTCCTTCAAACATGACGCAATAGAGATACGGATTGACAGAATTTTTTGCATCGTTATAGTTGTAGACCTGCCCCCCGATTATGTAAGGAAATCGTATTCGTAATAGTCTGTCAAACGTATAATTCGACCTGTTTATGGAGGTTATAGATGCTTGCACGTCAAAACGCATTTATGTACTCCTTAAAAAGTTCGAGTTATACGTTATGAACTGTCAAATGAATACGATTGGCTTAGACAATTGGGCCTCTGGTTTGATATAGACTGACCTGGAGTGACATACTCGTAGCATTAAGCATCGCCGTGATTTTTCTTTTTAATTAATTAATTAGTTTTTATTAATTTATTAGTTTTAAGTAATTAATGAATTAATTAGTTCTTCCTTGCTATTTTTGAAATTTAGTTTATGAAAAGAGCAACTGCTGAGTTACTTGCCGGCTCTTCTCACCTTTCCAAACTAGTGGTAGAGTATTGATTTTTGACGTATCACAAGTGACACAAGTTGTCCTAAGTAAATCATTGATAATTTATCACCTTCATGCAATTATGGACCTTTGAGTGGTAAACTTTTTCAGAACGCGACTGTACAGTGCGTCAGTGTGTGTGTGAGTGGTAAGTAGTGTACACGTTTTGGCGCGATGTCAAGTTCAGACCACGATAACGGAGGGTTATCTTACTAAGCACCTCCCCCCCCCCCTCATCCGCTTGCGTATGCGCATCTAATGCGGACGCCGATTGATCCGATTGCTTGAGTTGTATATTGATTTTTAGTAAAAAGGAAACCTTTTGCGAATATATCCCATGTAAAAGTGAGGCGCCATACTACTAAGGGGGACTACGTACATATTACTTGTCTACTTTACTTTTATTCATTTGAAAACTCGAAAAACGAACACAACTAAATTATTTTTGACTCTCAGGTTGTACAGATGAGATATTTTTATCAGATGATGTTTGATAGCACGAGGACTTAATGCATAAAGCAATAGGAAATCCTAAATTCTGATTGCGGTCGGTTCGCAAATTCGGAGACCAATCCAAATTTAACGCTGCTTACCCAGCGCAATTGACTAATACGCGTTTTCTACTAGATCTAGGTTACACGTCTCATACTCATATTCTCATAGATAATGTAAATAGAAATCTTCTCCAATGGATCACAGGTGTTCAAAGTGACCGTGAATGCACTAGTTACGTAATACAGTGTTTATAAAACAATCTAGAGCCACCTGTACCTACCACTGGCTTGAATAGGCCTGTTTAGAAACAAATTTGTTTCACTTTATGGGCACTCTTTTCTTTATTGCATTTTCCTTTGTTAGAGAAACGTCTTTCGAAACGTCGTGGAAAACTATATTACAAGGATATTCAAAATAGGGTCCGCCTTTATTAACTAAACATCTCAAATAATTGAGAAGAGTCAATAACTCATTCGGACTTTGTAGGTTCATAGAGATTCGATCGATGCAGATGTTTGGTAGGAGATTCATACAAAATTTATGATTTTTTTTTCTGGTTGCTTACCCGCAGGCAGGGCCCTCTTTCCCACTGGGCACTCTGGGCACGTGCCCGGGGCCCCGCAATCGATGGGGCCCCCTAGTTCCTGCCAGATCACCTACCGATAGATAACCGATATTCAAAATAGAAAAGAAGAAAGAAAATGTTTAATATGACAGTTTGAATAAATCTAGAATGTTGCTTAACTACTCCATAAGCCTGTTTAAATAAAATAGTCCTATGTCAAATTCATAGGGGCCTATCACCACTATCCTAATCTGCCCAGTGGCTCCAATAGGTTAAAGACCGCCCAGCCCGCAGGAATTCGCTAAAATGGCCGCCAAGGGCCTAAAATGGCGGCTTAGCCGGACTATTTAACTGACCCGGCTGGAATTTCGAACTCAGATAGCTTAAAGCCGGAAATAAAAAAATCCTTAATCTATGCGGCTAGGGTAGCGGGTGTTATCAATTGCTGGCTAATAATTGAATAGTTTTCGGACGGAAGTAACTTTTACAGGAAGTTCATAGGGCACTTCCGGTCATCATTATGGTACCAATTTGATTAAAAATTGACTATAAAATATACTAATCTAATATAAATGTGAAAGTTTGGATGGGTGGATGTATGGATGGATGTCTTCCATGACGCCCCAACGGCTGAACGAATCTGGATGAAATTTGGCATAGAGATAGATTATAGTCTGGAATAACACATAGGCTACTTTTTATCCCGGTATATATAGTATCTATATTAAAAGAGGAGGAGAAAACGGAAGTCGGAAGGGCATGTCGTAGCCTACCGTAGCAGTTCGAATAAGAAACGAGGAAGCAAATCGCTTCGTTAAATTCTAACTTTATATCGTATAATTTAAATTGGCCACTTAAATTTTCAATTTCTTCCGAATAACAGCGTTCCTTATCGAATATGAAGCCGCGAGTTAAGGTTTTCTAATCACTGAAATACTAGTAGTGTTTAAAAAAAGTAAAGCATTTTGAGCATCTGACTGTACCAAAACACCATTGTTAAAGCGATATCGATAGCCTTGCACCTGTTGAACTGGCTTTCTTGTTTAGAATGCTATGCGAGAAAGCTATTCTGAAAAAATCTAGATTTTCTAAAAGGAAATTGGATTTGCAGATTTTATAGGATAATATGGCTAGTACATAGGCAAAGCGAAGCGGACTCTTTATCTTATTGATAAAATTTATAAATTAATTAAAAAGCCATTTATTTCTAAGTAATCATTTTAAGTAATTGGATTTTGAATATAACATAAATCAATAAATAAATTTTAACTAAAAAAATTGTGTGTGTCAGCTCCGACGCATGACTGGAGTTTATTCTTTACGAACGATTATAAGATATATAATTTGGTAAATGAGGGTAAATGATCGCATTTTTTATATTACTGAAAGCATGCTTGATATAATTAATTATATAATTTACATTCATCAACATACATTACATAGTCATGGAAACATAAACAAGTGTTATCATGTAAAGTTAAAGTAAATAACTTAACGGAGAAAGTTTTATAATAATAATACTATTTTATAATAATAATAAATAAAATATATTTAACTCTCCATAAATTTTCTTCGATCGATTCTTAGGAGGTAAACTCCAATTTAAAAAATGGTAACAATTTTTAAATGTAAAACATTATCGATATAAACAATAATCGAACTTAAATGTAACTAGCCTAACCTAATCCAAACTAATATTATAAATGCGAAAGTCTGGATGATATTTACTGGATGATAAACCTTCACTTTTTTTAAAAAATTGATCAAAGTTATAAACTTCTCAAAATATGGTAACACTTTACCAATTTAAATAACTAGCTGACGCCCGTTCGCGTAGAAAAAGAATTTTTAAATTCATGGGAACTCCTTAATTTTCCGGGATAAAAGTAGCCTATCTCAGGTCCTCAACAAAAAATCACGTCAATCCGTTGCTCATACCGTCAAACAAAAACACTTTCGCATTAATAATATTAGTATGATGATAAAATATGATGTGATAAAACTAAAGATAAGTATGAGGGTTCCAATTACGCCCTAGTCTTGAGGAATCCATAACAAACACGGCAATGACCTCATTTGTAACGTATTACTCAAATTACAACAAATAAGCTAACTTCTTTTTTGTGCAAATTACACATCAGTCGGTTGCATTCATTTCATTCATTCATTCGTTCAATATAGCATTCCACATTCTCCCCTACAGAAGAATTCAACGCGTGTCCTACGTACTAATATTCCCAGTTGAGAGTATATTAGTTTATTTATTTCGGTTGACCTCAGCACTTCACTGCTCGTTCTGATTGATAGGATGATGTAGCCTAAGGTAGAAGAATGAAAAGTTTGATGAAATGATGCATTTATTATAGGTCGAATGCTGAGAAGGTGGCAAAATTTCGCGGTATTTGGATTCCCCAAAATCTTCCTGAATAAGAGTCGTGGTGTCTCTATCGTGTCGTGTATCGTGGGCGCAAGGTGCAGAAATCCTTTGTGGTGTACGCTTTAAAATATAGTTCCCAAAGAGTTTCTGGATTTGCCATTACATAGATTTAAAGACTCTGTTAAACAGCATTTGTTATGCCGAGTTTATTACACTATCGATGATTTTATTGATGGCAAAGTTGCATGGAAGCAACCGGCCTCGCATCCAGCGACCCACAAGTCAGTGTAATACTTGTAACGTATGTGTTGTGTTGTCTACAAATTGTAACCTTTTCTTTTCTATGAAAAGAGCAACTGCTGAGTTTCTTGCCGGCTCTTCTCAGTAGAATAATTTTTCCGAACCGGTGGTAGAGTCTTAACGTTTCATATGTGACACAAGTTGTCCATGTCACATGAAATAAATAAATCATTTATTTATCTCTACAAGTTGTTGTGTTGTTGTTTTCAGTAGTTTTGCCATTGTTTTAGAATTTTAGCTGGAGATATTTTATTGAATATCTAGTTAGTGTTGCGTGGTGAACCGGTTTCGGTATCACAATGATAATTGCTGTGTAACTTAAGTTGTGGTCAAAATTCCTCATTATGGAGGGATGTTCAGCAGAAAAGCATTAAGAAGCTAGCGAATGTTGCATGGCCGGTCATCCTCATTATAAGATGTTCAGTAGAAAAGCATGATTAAGAAGCTAGCGAATGCTGCGTGGCTGGTCGTCCTCATCAAGAGTTCGACGACCTCCGTGGCGCAGTGTGCAGCGCTGTTGTCTTTCCGTGCGGAGGTCCCGGGTTCGATCCCCGGCAGGGTCAATTTGGGAATTTATAATTTCCTAATTTTCCCTGGTCTGGCCTGGTAGTTAGTTACCACCCTACCAGCAAAGACGTGCCGCCAAGCGATGTAGTGTTCCGGTACGATGCCGTGTAGAAGCCGAATAGGGGTAATAAGTCCCATAACAGGTTAGCCCGCTACCATCTTTGACTGCATCATCGCTTACTATCAGGTGAGATCGCAGTCAAGGGCTAACTTGTCCTGGATAAAAAAAAAAAAAGTTTCGGTGTCACCACGAGTGTAATCGGTATGTTGGGTTGTGGGTTGTTTACGAATTTTTTTTTTTCGGATTGAGTATGCTGCATAGGCCCTACTGGCCGCTACAGCGTCACCGGGGGGATGGGCGAGCGCTAAGCGTCGCCGAGAAAAGAGCTCTAGGGCTCGATGACACCGATGTCATCCCCCAAGGGAGGCAAAGTCTTCCTAAGCGGCTCTCGGCTTAGGATGACGTTGGGATGAATGGGAGGTCGGTTGGACTAGATTAGTCCACACGCCCCCGAGGCCGTGGGCTAAGACCACGTCCGGGTGACGTAAGATATCGGGGTCCTCGTCTTCGCCGGCGAAGACGATGTGTTTGACAGGTGTAGACCATGTCCGGATGACGTAAGATATCGGGGTCCTCGTCTTCGCCGGTGTAGACCACGTCCGGGTGACGTAAGATATCAGGGTCCTCGTCTTCGCCGGCGAAGACGCTGTGTTTGACAGGTGTAGACCATGTCCGGGTGACGTGAGATATCGGGGTCCTCATCTTCGCCGGCGAAGACGCTGTGTTTGACAGGTGTAGACCACGTCCGGGTGACGTGAGATATCAGGGTCCTCGTCTTCGCCGGCGAAGACGCTGTGTTTGACAGGTGTAGACCACGTCCGGGTGACGTAAGATATCAGGGTCCTCGTCTTCGCCGGTGTAGACCACGTCCGGGTGACGTAAGATATCGGGGTCCTCGTCTTCGCCGGCGAAGACGCTATGTGTGACAGTGTTTACGAACGGACGCGTGCGCGTTATGTGCGCCGGTAATCGGTTATCATCGGCGAGAGTGAGCGTGCATCGGTATTATGTCACGGGGGCCTGGCTGGTGGGGCTGGGCTATGGGGGGCCGGTGGAGCGCTCGCGACTCGCGCGCCGTTCGCCGCCGCGGAAGCACGCTGCGCGCCTCCGCGCTCAACGCGATGTGTCAGTGACGCAGTGCCGTTGCCATGGAGTACCACAACCAGCCTGTCCAGCCGCTCGGTCCGCCGGCGCAGCCCCCGCAACTCCTCCCGCCGGCGCCTCCGCCGCCGCTGCCCTCGCTGCCGCAGCTCCAGCACGGCCACCTCCAGGACGAAGACCGCTGGAGCCAATACCACATCTGGAGGCAGCACGTCTTTGTCAACGGTCAGTTTGGTTCCGCCGGAAGGAAGCGCTCTCGCACTTTCTCTCGCGCCGTTCCTGTGTTAAAAGAGAAAGTGCGCGACCGTGTCCCGCGATCGGACTCGACTTTTTCGCTCGCGTCGAAATTTCTTTGTTCCTGCCCACGGATTGTGCGATTTATTTGTGGTTCTTCCGTCTTTTGCCCTGTTTTTTTCAGAGTTTAATTTGTTCTTCGTATTATATGCAATTAATATCGAAACGATCGCTCGAAACTGGACTAAATTTGTGAATGAATAGGATATTTTTCCGTCTATTTCCGTACTGTCTCAGAACTAAGGTAATGTTATTTATCTAAGAAATAACTGAATTTTTGAATTTAAAGGATTTTTTTCGTATATGTTATTCATAGTACATTATAAAATTAATATCGAAACGGGTTCACGGAAACGGAATAAATTTGTGAAATAAAACCATTTTTCCGACTATTTTCCGACTGTCTCAGAACTAAAGTAGATAATAATATAATGTTATTGGTCGTCTATTATGTAATTAACCTTGTTTTATATACAATAAACATTAATTTAAGTAGGTATTACGTCAATACACATCAAATACTAACTACTTACAAAATAAACTAAAATATAAATTAAAACTTAATTCTTAAATAAAAGCAATTAAAAGTATACCTACTGTAAAAATGAAATTAAATCTAAATTTAAATTTAAAAAAAAACTAATTTTCTAAGTTGCTAAAACCTCATCGAAACCATCGTACTGAAACATAGTGCCCAAATGCTGGCAGCATTTCCTTTTTGGATGGTCAAACTTATTTTTTGGCCAAGGTAGCTGCCAGCTCTTGGATCCCCCGCTTGGTCTCAAACTCTCAACCCCAAAAGGTAAAAATATTGAAACTAATATCGAAAGAGTAACGTAAAAGGACGTAATTTGAATAATTAAAGAAATTTCTATCGCATTTTTTGCATCTTTTCGCTGAGGCCGTAGCATTTGTTAGAAAACAATGGTTGGTTTTTGTATTTTTGTAAAACAGAAACCATGTGCAAGGAATATAATAAAAGAGATTACCACAATAACGTGAGGTTTGCGGAAGACCTTGTCTGGTCGAAGGCGATTATTAGGGAAGCCTTACAATAAACTTGCGGCTGGCAGACCGCCGCCCTTAGATACAATATACCACCTTCGGAAAGATACGTAGGTACCTACGTGCGTACGTACTACGTGGTCAAACTAAATCGAAGTGTCGCTTCGAATTTATTGTACCTTTTTTTTAAATTATAACATCAACCTCATTATACTTTTAAAAAAATTGCAAAAGAATATAGTTCTTACAGTAACTGTTGACGTTTAAAGTCAATTGCTGAGGCGTTATTAAAAAATATTGAAACATTCATCCCTCGAGGACGAAAGCTTGGAATTTTCGTGAGTAACCCAGCATTACAGAAAAAAAAATCAAAACATTTTCTTCTCCACGTTTTGTAGGATTGGGCCTAGTACTGTATCTCCATTGACTGAGCTATTAGGTGCTATACATGGGTGAAATTAAATTTTAAAGCTAATAATATCATAATTTATGTTTATTTACTCAACTCAAAATTAAAATGCTTATATAAAGTAATTACTTTCGAGAGGAACAGATCACGGAAGGAATTCACAGTAGAGCCAAAAACGCAAAAAGTAAGGGATTGTGTTGTAAAACTTACCTCTGATAACGGTAAAATACAAATAGCCTAAATGCCAAATATGCGCCCAATCGTGGCTGAGCGGATAATTTCACACACACTTTTTCTCATTTTGTGATTTTTCATCAAAGACGCCGCTCCACTATCTTGACAGAACTTAGGGTTGCCAATTTGCACATTAGTAGTAAGTCTCCAATACTGAAATAGTAGCATTCAATATTAATATTTATAAATTTACAAGCCATACTCATGCCCGTAAATTGAAGGTAGCTTTGTCTAGTGTTCCGCGTTATTTAATATGACGTAACGATAAATCCAATATGGCGGACAGGGAAAATAAAAATAAGCAAAAAAAATTATAAATTTGCGGCTATCGATTTTGATGCAAATGAATTTGATGCAAATGAATGCTTTTTAACTTTTGGACTATAGTCCAAAAGTTTAAAAGCTTTGCAATCATTAAGTGAATCGCGAATCACTGATTTATATGACGTCTTATTTGTACCTAAAAAAGAAGAAATTAAGCGGTTGCTAATTTCTAAAATTTGAAAACATTATTCAGCCATGTGTACATAAACAATAGTTAGTAATTGATTCCAAAAAATAACTTTTCTTGCTGCTTTTTTTTCGAATTTAAGTTTTTAGTAGACACCTATTTTTGAAGAGAAAACTTCTTTAGCCGCGTTGAGCACTTTTTGGTAGGGGGTACACGCTCGCGTTGTTACGAAGACAAAAGGTCTTAATTATAAATATACCTACTACATTCGTAATTAAACTTTAATGCCTTAGTTTTAAGGTTTTTATTTTAACTATTTTAAAAAAACTATTAAAAGAATTTTACAAATGTATATATTCGTTTTCACTTCTATAGGAAGTTCTTATGACTGCCAATTTCTTCTTTGTCAGAAAATGAATACAGTGTTTTGGAAGCTGGAATGGCTTAGGCCCGGAATGCAATTCGTAGGCCTCATATGCCATCTATAGGATATCTTACCTCTAAGCTTATTTTTCTCCCATTTAATAGTAGATTTCTGTTGATTATGTTTTCTTTCTTATTTAATGTTTTGTGTGGTAATAAATAGTTTATCTATCTATTATATCTATTATCTAATTGTACACAAACTTGCTCAGTTGAAGCGGGAGGGGGAATATAATATCATGAATATAAGTCTGTGGACTTCCACTACTGGGCATAGCTGTAATGAGCTTACTTAACACGGTCTCCTCACCAAAACTTTTCGGCTCCAAAGGATATCAAATAATATGAAGGACTAATGCCCAATATCACCAACAATACCTAAATTTTAGGGAACTACAAAGACTATAGGTAACTGTGTTCATGTATAGCAATGTTTATCTAATACTTAGTATGTCATCTGCTGGTGTAAAAGGGCATAAGTATATCACATTATAGCCTTTTCGACAATTTCAGCTTGAGATGTAGATCGGGTTTCTAGTGACTGACTTTGTTTAAAATTGGAAATAGTATTTGTACTTACTTCGCTGGCTCAATGACCTAAAAATTACCTTGAACTTCGCTACTAGAAGCTCTGTCACACATACCTGCACAGCGTCGAGCGGTATTATGTAAAACCTGTAACAATCATCGTTACAATCTCAATTGTTGTGATTTGACATTGGATTTTGGCTAATAGGGGTAGATTTTAATTATTCAAAGGGGACTGCGATCGTTACACTGTAGCTGTCATTATACTCTATTTATAACATGCAGGACATACAGGTGTCTCTTATGTTAAGTCATATTTTGACTACCACCGCTGGACCCAAAGTCAATTGCTTCCATACAACATTGTCACTAAGATATATAAATTTAATAACTCAACAAGTGTTTTTATACGACGTTTTTAAATTTGTGTAACGACAAATTCAAAAGATCTTTTGCAACCATATTATATTAGTCGGCGGAACTAATAGGACTAGAACTAATAGGCGCTTTTAGGGAGACGTTGCCCCCCGATGTCCTTCAGGGCTCACACCCAACTCTCTGCGCTGGTCAGAGCTCACCCACCCACTTGGTGATGCTGTAGCGGCCAGTAGGGCTTACGTAGCATACTAAAAAAGTACATATTGATAAAGAGAGACAGTGTAGAAGTGACAGCCCTAGAGTCTTGGTCAGTAGGTCACATCGTATAGATAACGACATCTCCCTTATCAGGTGAACCACACACTCGCGTAATTATGAATGTCACAGTCAGAAACCCTGACTGGACAAAGTCAAAGTCGGCTCAGTAGATTAGGCGTTACGGTGGAACATACATTAATACAAACATACATATACACAGACTGCTAAAATCATGACTGCTAAATCCTTTTGGCTTTGCCGTAGGTTCTCTAAACTCTTTTGTTTGGCCGATTCCAACGCCATCTATTATACGTAGATGACAGGAACTTCCAAGAAAACCCGTTCAAAATGTCAACTCAGTCGGATGAACGTTAAGTTAATGCTTTTTTTCAGGTTTGTTTAATTCCCGTGGGAACTCTTTAATTTTCCGGGATAAAAAGTCTATGTCCTTCCCCGGGATGCAATCTACCTCTGTACCCAATTTCGTCAAAATTAGTTGAAAAAATGAGCCGTTAAAGCATAGCAGATAGACAGACAGGCAGACACTTTCCCATTTAAAATATAAGTATAGATTTTATTTTCTATGGCCCAGTTGCAGTACATTTTTAAGGTTAAAGTAAGATCAGCTACTAGTAAAGTTTAATTTGCCAACAAAAAATTTTTTTTACATAATAATTAAGTTGCATCAATTTCCTACAAAAACTTGACCTTTTACTATGAGGAAAATATATAAATACTGACTTGTTGAAATAATTAATGTGATGAGGAAAAATATTATTATTATTACAATCAGAAAGTGTGTTTCATAAAGAGACCTTATTTTGGCGTTGTTTTAGCAGATAAAATGTGTTTTAAGATGAACCGATAGATTTTTGTAAGGTTTATTATTCCGAGAGCTATCGATTTGACTTATTTCATGCCTTTTATTTAATTTGAGCTGGGCGTACATTAAAAATATTATTAAACTTATACTGTTTGTCTATATATTTTATGGAACAAGAAGTGTAACCACGGCGATTTACTTAATTTAATTAATTAATGTTAAACTTTAGTCAATATCCGTTTGTTGACGTATATTGACACGGGGAGGTGGTGATAACGACTTGTAAAAAAACGAGAACGTCTTGGATCTTGTGATTCATTCGATTAACGACAGTAGTCATATTCAGAGTTCAAAGTAATGTTGCTACTTGCTGTTATATTTGGTGAAGTTTTAAATTTGTGATAAGGTTGTGACGAATATATTGATTGCAAGTTTCGAGTATTATTCCACGGAAATATCCCCTGAGCCTTTATTTTATAGTCAAGTATGATATAATTTCCCTTAGAAATTTATATTTTTCGTAAACCCTTGTTTAAAATCACAGAAATCAAAATGTTCTTACTCTTCTTAACCTTACATTAACTGTAAGATGAACCACTGGCCCAAGTAAACCATAACTAGATTTCAGTGATAAAATGTAGGTATACATAAATTAGACCACCGCGTTTTATCTACTGGTGCAAAGATCACAAGCAATGCGTCCATGGCAATGATAGCAGCTGATAAACATCCCTTGCTCAACCTCTTTCATGTAATCATATGTAAAATATGCAAATTTTCATAACAATGACAATGTAATTGTTTGGCCACAAAATTGGGGAAATAGTAGATTTTAACATACCGGATGTTGAAATGTTACATCAAAACGTCTTGTATGACACGTTGCCAAAGTTAAAAAAAGAAATAAGTATTATGATCGTTAAGGTCGTCTTAATACTACAATCCATACTTAAATACTAATATATTATAATAATAAATACGAAAGTGTGTATACTACGCGTTCACGGCTCAACCGTTCAATCGATTTTTATCACATTTGGTACAGGGATAGTTTGTATCCCGGGGAAGGACATAGGCTAATTTTTATCCCGGAAAATCAAGGAGTTTCACGCTCGAATAAAAAAAAATCTGTTCAACCAATTCTCATGACATTTGGTACAGGGTTATGTAGTATCCCGCGGAAGGACATTGGCCTCTTTTTATCCCGGAGAATTTAAGAGTTCCTGCGGGCATCAGAAAACCTTAATCCACGCGAAGTCGCGTGCATTAACTAGTAGTATTATAATACTTGTCTAGGTGGTAAATTATTTATTTTTAAAATTTTTGCTTATTTTTATTTTATTATATTTAAATTTAATATCTTATTTTCAATAATATAATTTTCTTGAATTTATGTAATTTTGCAATTTTCGTTGTTATTTAACGCTTTTTATCACAGTGTAAGCATTTTATTTATTTTTACACGACTGCCTGAAAAAAGGATTATATTGTTATCAGGGTTCATGTATGTATGTATGTGAGTTTGTATATTCCACCATAACTTCTATACGCCTGAACCGATTTTGATAAATAAGGCATCGTTAGAATCCCTAGCTTATTCCGGGTGACATAGGCTAGTAAAATAAAAAATAAAATTAATGAGGTATCCATGGTCCCGCATTAAAGACTAAAGTTGAAAAGTTAATTACGATAATGTGAATTTTTATTATATTATATAATATTTTATATATATTGCCCACCATATACAAATTTCAAACCCCTATTTTACTCCCATAGGTTTTCAAAAATCCTTTCTTAGCGCACGCCTATGTCATTGAAGCTCTGTATGCCAAATTTCAGCCCGGTCCATCCGGTATATCCAGATAGATCAGTCAGTCAGTCACCTTTACCTTGTATTATATTTATTTAGTTTACAGTAATATTTATTACTCAATATAACCAATACTCAACTTATTTATTCCATTTATGATATACAAGTGTCTCTTGCATGATACTGCCTAAACTGATTTTGTCAAATTTATAGATGCTGTCACTTTTTGATAAGTTTATACCGGGATTAACACGAAAAGGACAGGTATAAAAATTGGGACGTAAACATATTTAACGGTCTCGTGCAAGTGGGCCCAAAAACGCGTTTAAACGTTTGGTAAAGACTGGCTGATTTGATAAGTTGGTATAAATGGTATAAAGCTTCTTATTTGCATCTTGTTCTTTCTTATGTACTAGCTATGTAATTAACGTTCCTTTTTTAATGAGTTGTGACGTCGATTACTATCCTTCTACTCTGACTAATAGCTATAGGTATAGCTAGCTTTTTGACCTAGGCTTAGTGTAAATTTATCATTACTCACTGCGTACGAGTGCTTCTCAGAATGAGAAGTTTTTGACCACAGTCTACCACGCTGCAGGAACTCTGCGGGCATTTCTCACGATGTTTTCCTTCACCTTTAGAACAAATGTTATTAAATTGCTCAAAACACAAAGTAATTCGAAAGTTACATATAGTTGCGTAACCGGCCATTAAACTCCGGAGTCCGACTACCCCAATAGGAGGACGGGCATATTTTTGTTGTTTTTATTCCACTACAACTTTGCCTTTGTGTCTCCTCGTGTCGTAATCCTCGTTGCTGAGGGTCGTGACCCCTTTCCATTGACCATTTAACATAATGGCAGGTGTTTTCTAGGGATAATAACGCGGTGGGTCCCCAGGTTCTTCCGCATACGACTCGGCTAAGAGTACCTACTATTTCGACTCTTAGGTTTCTAACGATTATTATCAGATTTTAGCTAGTGACAACAACCGGGACCGAAAGCTTAACGTGCTCTCCGAAGCACGCAGGAAACGAATAGGCCAAATTCGGCCTACTAAATTCGGTCACCCATCCAGTTACCGACTTAGGTCTACATTGCTTAACAATCGCAGACGACTGATATGCATTGTCGCTACTAGGCCCTTGCGTGTCTCATCTGGATGGTTATTAATGATGCAGTCTAGTCTAGTTTTATAAAATTACTAGCTGATGCCCGTGACAACGTCCGCGTGAATTGAGTTTTGTTTGGTTCCCGCGGGAACTCCTTAGTTTTCCGGACAATTCGCGCCGTCTCAAGGATGACCACCATCTTTATCCAACCCATAATTCAACAAACAAGCGAAAGCTTCTTAAGGTATTGGTCGAAACTTTCCACAATAAGGTACAACCGTCGGTACAGCAATCGTGGAGTCAACTTAATAAACCTTTTAAAAAGGTTTAACAAGAAAAGATTACAATTATTTTGCTATAATCCGCCAACAGAAAAAAATCTGTATGGTCAAGCATGCAGTTACAAGCGAAGCACCTTCCCAACCAAGCAAGAAAGCCAAGCAAGTTCCCAAGCAAGCAATGCCACCACCACACAAGACTTTTATACTATTCTCGACGCACGTTTCACCCCAACACCAGAGCATCTTCAGGAGATGTCGACTTTACAATGCAAGATAGTCTAGTCATTGTAAAGACGACATCTCCTGAAGATGCTCCGGTGTAATTGTAATCTTTTCTTGCTAAATAACTTCCGCAAAGTAACGCCTGATTCTATCCAATATTAAACCTTTTGTTACAATATTTAACCAGTTCGAGAAGGCTGCGCAAGATTGGGTGTCCCATGTCCGAATCGCTTGGGTCTACTTACTTATTACTATCAATTCGAGCGTGGCGTACTTTCACTCTGAATATTTGGGAAAAAGTAGCGACCTTTTCGCGACTTTCTCTCCGCCCGCCCCCGGGCCCCGCTCCGCCCCGCCCCGGGCACGTGATTTCTTCCGCGTTGGCTTGCGAAGACCACTTTTACTTTTTTAACTCCACTGTGATCTCTACGGATGGTATTATGGGCAAAAACTTAAAGTAGCTCAAATATGACCTCCGTGGCGAATTGGTGAGTAATATGGTCAGAAACTTTGCCGGTTGACGTAGGTAAACCCGAGCAAAAATGTAGGTAGACCAAGATGTTGATGACCTCCTGGTGAGAACTGGTCTTATAAGAGGTCCCGGGTTCGACCCCCGTTAGGGTCAATTTGGGAATTCGTAATTTACTAGATGATGTCCGCGACTTCGTCCGCGTGGATTAAATTTTTTTAATTCCCGCGGGAGTGCCTTAATTTTTGGTAAACTAGGCAAAAATGTAGGTAGACCAAGACCTCCTGGTGAGAACTAGTCTTATGAGAGATCCCGGGTTCGACCCCCGTTAGGGTTAATTTGGGAATTTGTAATTTACTAGATGATGTCCGCGACTTCGTCCGCGTGGATTAATATTTTTTTAATTCCCGCGGAAGCTCCTTAATTTTTAACCTATGTCCCGGGATCAAAATCTCTTGAATGGATGGGCCGTTAAAGCATAGCAGACAAACGGGCACCCTCACTTTCGCATTTATAATATTATATAGTCCACTACAGCCTATTAACGTCCCACTGCTGGGCACAGGCCTCCACTCTCGTAGGAGAGAGTGAATTAGAGCTTAGACCCACCACGCTGCTCCAATGCGGATTGGCTATATTATATAGTATGAAGTATGATTTCATAGCGAATTAAGATTGAAGTTTTAAAGCACAAATATGTCACCTTAGACTTAAATTTTGGGTTTTGCATTAGGAACTTATAGTCGTGGGCTAAAAACGCTCGCATTTTCAACATAGCCCGCCACCACTCACGTGCTTGGTAGCGTGGAAACTTTTGAAAACACCCAAAAGCCTTCCACTACGGCTTCTTATTTTCGCAATGAAGAGTTGATTAGAAACCTGCGTCCGTATTTTTAACCCACTTAAATATAAATCACTTTGAACCTTAAAATTTTGGTTTCGCATTTCAAAACTTAAAGTTATGGACTAAAAAAGTCTCATTATTAATATAGCCCGTCGCCGCTCACGTGGAAACTTTTGAATAGAATCTAAATTATCCCTCTACGACTTCTTGATATTCAATCAATAGCTCATTAAATATCTGCGCATCTGTATTTTTTAGCCCACACAGCACTTATATAAGTCACTTTGAAATTTAAAGTTGTGGACTAAAAAAGTAGCATTTTCAATATAGCCCGTATCCGCTCACGTGCTTGGTAGCGTGGAAACTTTTGAAAAGAACTAATGTCTTCAACTACGGCTTCTTGATATTTTTTAATTTTGATTTTGTTCATTTCTTTTTTCACCCCCACACAAATAGTTGGGTGATTTAAGTAAAGTATCTATGTATCTGTCTGTGTACGTCCCAAACGTCACGTGCAGTTTGACCAGCAATAGGGTATTTTCAAAATTGACAGCACTATAAGATAAAAGCTTTCATTTGACAATTTGAAGTAAGTGACGAATTGATAATCCATTTAACACAAACAGCCATGTTAATTTCACTCACACCCAGGGCCTATATAATAGGCCTATTACACTGCGCTTTCCACAGGGTACTTTGGTAAGGATGGGCGTGGCCGCTAATTAGAGCGTCGCTTATTACTCAGCAATACGGATCAAATTAGGGTCCCTTTTGCCCTATATCTTATTACACTACACTGATTCAAGTGTAAGGGTCCCTGTGAAAAGTGCAGTGTAATAGGTGTATAACTTGTAGTGGATAAAAAAAGGTCTTATAGACAATAATTTAGTAAGATATGCATGTAACTACTTAGTTTTTATTTTAGTCTGCAGACAAAACGCGTTAACTAAGATAAAACGCGCCTACTAAGCGACCGGGCAAAACGTCGTTCTCCTTCGACGCAGACGTTTCGCACTCGTTATGGTCTGTCACAGTATATTTTCACACTAAATCTGAGCTCTCAGGCCTTCATAAAACTAGTAGGTATGTGTTATCACTTGTTCTTAGTTTCCGGAAATAAATACTACATTCAACTTATCTCTGAAACTTATCTATATAATAGTGTTCAAATTTTCCGCTTTGACCCGACCTCTAGTCCACGACATTGTACAATTAACTTAGATATAAGTCTTAGATCATTAAAAAACATTTTTACAGGCAAGCTTTTATCGTCTGCCATGTTGAATTTAGTGTGACGTCATTTAATTTTTCGTATTCTTCTCAATACCCATATCATGATGATTTTCTTAATGACAAAGTTGCACGGAAGCAACCGGCTTCGCATCCAGCAACCCACAAGTCAATGTAATACTGTTCACGTAACGTATGCATTGTATATTATTTTGATAAATAAAATAATAATGGCCTCATCTGGTGACAGAAGGGCTGGCTCATTTTTTGCGCAAAGTATCAGCCTGGCTGTCCAGCGCGGAAATGCAGCCAGCATTCTTGCCACCATTCCACGTGGGCATGATTTATATAGTAATTAGGTTAGGCTAGCTAGCATTAAGTTCTATTGTATTATTTTATAAATAAATAAATAAATGATAAATGATTTATTTTTTTCATGTAGGACAACTTGTGTCACTTATGAAACGTAAGTAGCATAATTTACATAGTGTTACATTTGTCTTTATATTTAAACAGCAACTGCTGAGTTTCTTGCCGGCTCTTCTCAGAAGAATCATTTTTCAGAACCAGTGATAGAGTCTTGACTTATCATAAATGACACAAGTTGTCCTACGTGAAATAAATAAATCAATTTATCATTTATCATCATCATCAATTTACCGATCACCGTTTTCCTACAGAGCACGAATCTCCTCCCAGAAAGAGAAAGGTTAAGTCATAGTCGATCACGCTGACCAAGTTCGGATTGGTAGACTTCAGTGCAGTCACTTCACACACCTTTGAGAAAACAATTAGTAAAGCGTTGAGTACCAATAAACACATTTGACATTACACAACTTTCCTTTGTAGAGCAGTTGGATATACGTGATTTGTAACAGAGGCCCTATTTTTCCGGATGTAGTTTTCGTTATAATCGTATTCACGAAACTGGCCGCAAGCCTTCGAGTGCGACCTTACACCTAATGAGCCCTTATGCTAATGCCAGCAATTAACTTATTATATGAAGGCAACCGTGTGACGTTTTAATTTTATAGTTCAACCCGACTGCGCGAGAATTTACTTTCGTTTCCATCGATCGATTAGTGAAAACTAATTTGAATTGCTGCAGTGGTTCCTGGAAATCAAACCTAAATAATATATTGCCAAGCTAAAAAAAACGATTTTCGTACAAATTTCAAACCCCTCTTTTACCCCCTTAGAGGGCGAATTTTCAAAAATCCTTTCTTAGCGGATGCCTAGGTACGTATATACCAATTTTATAAGTAATTGGATAAATTATTTAATAAATTTTAATGTCTAAAAGCTATGCCAAATTACAGCCCGATCCGACCAGCGGTTTGAGCTGTGCGAGATAGATCAGTCAGTCTGTTAGTCAAACAGTCGGTCATCTTTCTCTTTTATAGTTAGATCTTTGAGACTTTTTCATGAATCCAGGTATCAAATTATAGAATTTATAATTTCCGAATTTTCTCTGGTCTGGTCTGAGTAGAAGCTTTGGCCGTGGTTAGTTTGGTGGTCCCTACCGGCAAAGACGTGCGGTACCAAGCGATTAAGCGTTCCAGTACGATTGGTACTATGCCGTATTGAAACCGATTAGGGGTTTAACATAACCGCACTACCCTGGTTAGCCCGCTGCCATCTAAGACTGCATTATTATTTACTACCAGTGTGCTTAGCATAAGCACACTGGTAGTAAATAATACTGGTACTGGAGAGAGAGATGTTGTCGTTGCCGGCAATTTTTTTATTTACCCTAACCGGCATAAAATGCGGTAAAAACAAGAAAAAAATACTCGACATGCAAAAGTTCGTAGAGAAAAATACCACAGATAAGAAATATTACTTTTATCTCTACTTTTGCGTAGCGAGAAAAGTAACCATGTTTTTTTTTAAAACTCCAGATTTTCTGGAGACTGCTGCAAACCTCCGACGGGATCGGAGACCTTTTTTATTTATGTTTGATAATTATTTTTTTAAATTATTTATATAAACCATGTTAGCTCCGGTAGAGAAATAGAGATAACGGGTAGATATAATTTTACTCGTTGTGCGCATGCTAGCCATACAGCTGAGATTGTAGTCAAGGGCTTACTTGTAGTGGGGTACAAAAATATAGATGTATAAGTGTCTAAGGCAGACACGTGACTCCGGGCCCGTGCGCGGTTCGCACGTGTACCGAGTTAGAATACTGCAGTAATTTTCCACTCCTTGTCGCAATCATACTCTGATCGTCTCTACTTATAGTCCTACAAACGTAGGACTATTAGTGTCTGCCTGGTGACAGCGTCGCTAGCGAATATATTAAAAACTAGCTAATGCAAGCGACTTCGCCTGCGTGGATCGAGGTTTTTTGGTTCCCTAAGCCTAAGCCAGACTATAATCTATCTCTGTGCCAAATTTCAGCGAGATCCGTTCAGCCGTTGGGGCGTGATTGAGTAACAAACATCCATACACCCATTTAAACTTTCGCATTTATAATATTAGTAAGATAAAATAAAAACAAAAACTTTAAAAAACAAAACAATTTGACCACCAGGCCAGATAATGTGGGAATGGTCCCTTGTAGCTTTAGTTTTAAGATACCGTTATTAATTATCACCATCGCGTCTTGTGCTTTTTATACTTAGGCGCCATTTTTGAGTAAACATACTTTGAGATAGAGTTTAAGGTCTTGTCAATGCTTAAAAAAGGGAATTTTAGAGCAGTATATCTATTACACGGTGGTATAACTGTATTATAAAAGAAATAAGTAAATAGAAGTTTATTTCGAGTAGCAAAGACCGACATTTTAAATTAGCTGAACAGACAGACGTCCTGACCAAATTTCAATTGATTGAGCTCACGAGAAGCCCATAGGAAAAAAGACTTTCTGGTAGATTTTTCCAGGCAAATTTTCCATGGCTCAATATGCCATATAATTTCAATTTCTAAATCAAATGGGTGGGTTTAATTTTTATGGAACACTAAATATTAATTTTCTTACAATTTATTTCTTATATTTTTTAGGCATACGTTTTCTCTATTTCACCCCGCGCGTCTGTGTTTTGATTTCGTAATCTGGGGGCGTACTGCCATTGCTTAAATCATCGACCATACAACCTACGTGTTGTCTGAAAGTGTTCGCCCTATATGCGGGGTCTATTAGGTTGTATGGTCGATGGCTTAAATATTAATTTAAAATGTCAGACATAAATGACGTACCATAAACTCTCTACAGTAAGGATCATATTTCTGCAAAAAAGAGCATCCTCAATATTAAAATAATACTGTTTTAAGCATTTATAGTAATCTCCTGAAAACACCTTAAGGGTAGTTGTCTTCTTATGATCGTTGGCGCTGACAGATCAATTAATGCCCAAGTACCAGTACCTTGCCGTAAATATATAATATATAAGTCCTCTATCTCTGGGCACATTAAGATAATAAGGCTCCTATGAAAAGGCATATATCTGTTTTAACAAAATAGTCCTCTGTCTTTTTGTTAAAACTTGCATACAGAGTAGATAAGCAATATACTAGATTTATTAAACGGTTACTTTAAAAAAACTTCATGATCAATTCTTGTCAATAAAATCTGATTAACTCACTATTGAGATATATTTTGAACGTAGTAAAGTGTATAGTTATCGTTAATGAATATCGGTTATTTATCGGTCGGTGATCTGGTAGTAACTAGGGCCCCCCCATCGATCGCGGAGGCCTGGGCACTTGCCCAGAGTGCCCAGTGGGTAAGAGGGGACTGTATCCCATGGATATCAATAGAATATAATGATTTTACTATCACGCATACACACACAAACTTATACACAAAGACTTGCGTTACGACTAACGATTTTTTAATTCATTTTTTAATTAATTTATTTTGTTACTTTCACTTTTATTTCGTCTGTTTATTACAATTAATTGCCGTATTAATATTTATTAAAAGTATTAAAGCATTAAGTATGTATATTATGTCGTTTGGTTTAGCATGTTCAATGATTTTATTTCGAGAATATTTTAATATTTAAGTATGTTACCTACTAACCGAACAGTTTCAATAGTTGTTGCTTTTATATTAATTTTATTTTGTTTTTTAAAAGTCCTCTAATTAATGATCAGTAAATAAATACACATTTTATGCTTAGTAGGCCTAGACAGACGGACTGGACGTAACTAATAACATTATAGATTACTCAATTTATTTAAAATACATACAGGTCTCTTATGTTACCTCATGTTTTGACTTTACCATCGGTTTGGAATGTAAATTCTACTTAGAAGAGCCGACAAGAAACTCAGCAGTTGCTCTTTTAAATATATAAGGTTCCTTGTTGTTATATAAATGATAAAAGCGTTTTTTTTTGTAAAAGAGCAACCTTAATAGGTATGATGCCTATATCAAAAATATATTTTTTCTAACTGATTATTAAATAGAGGATCTTCCAAAAGACCTAAAATTCAAATCCTCGGTTAGTTTTGAGTTTGATAACCATTTTAAAATATAGATTAAAGGAAAAAAGTGCGTTGAAATTTGATAACGTCTATTGTGAATTTCTTAAAAATGCCATACTAGAAGTGCGTTTTTAAGTTTGATAAAGAGTTTTTGATTTGATTGAGTTGTCATCATCCCTATTATGGCGATCCATGCAGGAGACCTTACTTAATTGTCTGTACTGTAACACCGATCATAATATCTATCTGCGCTGTTACAAAGTATGGAAGACAACGCAGGCATCACTCAAGTGAGAGGAAAAGTAATCTGCCGTTAGCGTTTCCGCGTCCCCCGTCCGTCCGCGCGCCCCCTCTCCCCCCTTCCGACTTTTACTTTCCGGTGACGTAGAACGGTATGCGATCGCATTAGTCTCATGTTAATTATAAAGCCGGGTACTCACAGGTGTAGCATGTAATTATGGAATCTTTTGTATGGTTGAGTTCAAGTCGAACGCTGTTTAGTATTTAGTACTATTCAAATGGATTTTTTATTCAAATAAACTTTTACAAGTACACTTTTTAAACGTGTAATATTTTTTTAAATTATTCTATAGAATAATAAAATATATATATATATATATATATATATATATATATATATATATATATATATATATATATATATTTAAGGCGCGATGGTGATGATTAATTACAGTATCATAAAATTTTAATGTAATTAACGAAGTGTATGTACTCACAGGTGTAATAAGTAAACGTGGAATCCCTTGCGGGGTTGAATATTTGCTTTTAGTCGTAGTCAAAAAACTCAAATTAGGTACACTGTCTTTTTGAGCGTCAAATAAAATATGACATGTGATGGTGATATCACGGTAGATATCTTAAATCTAAAGCTACGAGGGTTCCAAACGTGCCGTAGTCTAAAAAAGCTTTCAGCAAACGCAGGTTTTGTATGACAGTCGCATGTAAACAATTAGCTTTATTTAAGGTAGTCCAATAGATTATGTGTTGCATTGAGAAAACATGAGAACATTACTTCCATTGAAAATGGCCGCCACACAGAACAGCTGTCAAACCAATGTGTCTGTAGCTGATTTATGCTTGTTTACATTACATTAAGACCTAATGAAAATCCAAATTTGCAATAAATGAATCTTGAATCTTGAATCTTGAATCTTTAGAACTGTCATTCTAAACAAGCTAAATTTTTTAGGACTATATTATTATGCTTTCCTACTTTCATCACGAAAAAAGTCGAGCGGCATTTAGTGGAACTAAAACACATATATTAGGAGTGAGGTCCTTAGTATAGCTGTAAATTCTTTAAACAAGCATACTTTTGTCAAAAAATACGTTTTTAAATAGTAAGCACACAGGAACCAGGGACATAATGTACTAACTTCTGAATTCTTCTTTCAACCCGCTTAATTTTGCACTTTATTTCTTAGCTCCGCTTTCAAAGCGCAGAGCACTGACATTCATTGACACGTATCTTACATCTTCATTAATTAATCCGGTATTGCTAAATACATTAATGAATTAATTAGACTCGCGGTTAAGGCCCAGTGATAATACCTATTTGACATTTCGGAGACCTCACTCTACACTAGCGCCTCTAGCGGCGAATTTAAACGCGGTAGCCCCCATTGCATACTATACATACGCCAACTAGAGCCGCCTCTGAGGAACTATTTTCGATACACGAACTATACCATTCTACCCACACACGTATGTGAGGCTTAACGTTTCCGTCACGAAAACTAATACATGATCAAGGATGTTTCCAAGGTGTTAATTAACATTGATTGTGTTTAATCTCGACTTAATAGAACAGAAATGCAACCAGTGTTTGTCTGTCTGTTCGCTGGTATGTTCTAAATTTTAAATATTAGCCGCTGCTTTTTACTATACTTAATTAAGAACCGCTTTTATTTGGCGAAGAATTAATTATTTATCTTTTCTTCAACCCATGAGGGCTCTTAAATTTTCCGGGATAAAAACAACTTGTCACTCTCCAGGTCTGTAACTATATACTTGAAAAAAAAGCCTATGTCAACCGAACAATAATAACGAATCGATTGACACCTTATACATCATAATCGGCTCAGTAGTTTAGGCGCTAAGATGGAACATACATATTTATACATATATACATAGACTGCAAAAATCGTAACCATTCCTTTTGGCTTTGCCGTGTTTGGGTAAATAACGTCAAACCGAAACTGTTTTTTTTAATTCACTACAAGTTAGCCCTTGACTGCGATCTCATCTGATGGTAAGTGATGGTGCAGTCTAAGATAGTAGCGGGCTAACTTGTTAGAGGCATGGCAGTTATTGAATAAACCCATACCCATATTCGGTTTCTACACGGCATCGTACCTTAACGCTAAATCACTTGACGGCACGTCTTTGCCGGTAGGGTGGTAACTAGCCACGACCGAAGCCTCCCACCAGGCCAGAACAAACCAACTAACAAATAGGTACACACTACACATAGCAATTTACACACTACACATACAATCTTATTTACAAATGTAAATAGAATAGCTTTATTACTACATCTATGACGTGTTCCGGATGAAAGTGAAACCCGTTAGTGCGTGATGTGGACAGGTAAACACATGGTAAGGGTGAAAACACACTACGGACCACCCGACAGTCGATTTTGTCATGTCTCGTTCGAAAGTGTTCCGAAAAATCTGTAGTGTGACAAACGAGAAAAAAAATCCTGTTTGTCATACTGGTGTTATAATCTGCCCCCCAATTGTGTAAGAATTGTCGATCAAATCGTTTAAGTTCGGTGTCAAAGTAAAATAAACCATATCATTATTGAGTTAGAGCTCAATTTCGTCTATCCATTCTTATACGTTTTGGTATGTACGATACCATAAACGTGTGAGAATGGATACACGAAATTGAGCTCTATTCTAATGCTATTATGGTTTACTTTACTTTGACGCCGAACTTTGACGATTGGATCGGCAATTCTTACATAATCACACCTCTGGTCGGTAATGGTTCCAGGGGCCATACAGCCAACGCTTAAAGTCATATTGTTTCATTATTGTTGACTTAGGAACGTCAAACTGACATTTTGTAGTAATATTGCTTAAGTATTGCTTTAAGCGTTGGCAGTATGGCCCCAGGTTTTAGGTATTCGATTCACCAACCAGGACAAATCCAGGTGTTATAATCTGGTGTGACTACGAGTCGGTAATGGTTCCAGGAGCCATACAGCCAACGCTTAAAGTCATATTGTTTCATTATTGTTGACTTAGTAACGTCAAACTGACATTTTGTAGTAATATTGCTTAAGTATTGCTTTAAGCGTTGGCAGTATGGCCCCAGGTTTTAGGTATTCGATTCACCAACCAGGACAAATCCAGGTGTTATAATCTGGTGTGACTACGAGTCGGTAATGGTTACAGGGGCCATACAGCCAACGCTTAAAGTCATATTGTTCCATTATTGTTGACTTTGGAACGTCAAACTGACATTTTGAGTAATATTGCTTAAGTATTGCTTTAAGCGTTGGCAGTATGGCCCCAGGTTTTAGGTATTCCATTCATTAATCAGGACAAATCCAGGTGTTATAATCTGGTGTGACTACAAGTCGGTAATGGTTAAAGGGGCGATACAGCCAACGCTTAAAGTCATATTGTTTCATTATTGTGGACTTAGGAACGTCAAACTGACATTTTGAGTAATATTGCTTAAGTATTGCTTTAAGCGTTGGCAGGTTTTAGGTATTCCATTCACCAACCAGGACAAATCCACACAGATACTAAAATAGATCTAAGTATACTAACAGAAAGCTTTCAAAATGCAACCTTTAGAGGGTAGACTTCCTTCCACCCGTCCGAGGTTACCTTGACCTTTACGGGTTTTCTTTAAAAACAAATTTTTCCTGGGTAGTTCGGTCAAAATACTCGGTTTTATATTATGAATGCGAAAGTATCTGTCGGTCTGTCTTTCTCTGTCTATCTGCTACGCTTTCACGGCCCGTCTGTTCAACCAATTTTGATGAAATTTGGTACAGGGACGTCCCGAGGAAGGATATAGGCTACTTTTTATCCCGGAAAATTAAGGAGTTCCCGCGGGAATACACCTGCATCATCTAGTATAAAAGTGCATGTGCGGTATATTTGCCAGCCTGGAATTGTTTTTTGTTTTTTTTATCAACTACCAATTAGCCCTTGACTGCGATCTCACCTGATGGTAACTGATGATGCGGTAGATGGTAGCGGGCTAACCTGTTAGGGGCATGGCAGTTATATTAAACCCATATCCCTATTACATTAATTTACCTTTTAGCACCATTATTTATCCGTATATGTATGTATACTCATAATACTTATCTAAAATTAATCTCAAATTAAAATTAAAAGGAAAAACAAAAATCCGAAATTATTTATTTGCAGAAACATAAAATTAAATTTGTTTGTATTATGATTTACTTAATAAATTAAAAAAAAAAATCAACTTGTGCCCTAGTCAGTCCTCGGTTAAGTCTAATTTTAGGTACCTAATCATAATACGGTCTCCGCGATACAGGTTCCCTAGTGCGGAGACCAAAGTTAAATTAAATTGACTGTAACTGTAAGTATTGGCAATAAATATTTTTTTTTTTTAATTTGGTTTCTACACGGCATCGTACCGGAACGCGTAATCGCTTGGCGGCACGTCTTTGCCGGTAGGGTGGTAACTAGTCACGTCCGAAGCCACCCACCAGGCCAGACCAGGGAAAATTCAGAAATTGTAAATTCCCAAATTGACCCTGCCGGGGATCGAACCCGGGACCGCCACACGTTAAGACAACAGCGCTACACACTGCGCCACGGAGGTCGTCAAAACTGCTGCTGTGGTCCGTAGTACGCTTTCGCCCTAAGTGTTTAATTCCGCGTGTACACCAGTAAAAGTGGTAGGTTACCATTCGAGCCACGTGCGATGTATCGGTTTCCTTTTCTACTGGTTGCCCACACATAAATGCTATGTATATGTCACCGTAAGATTGTAAAAACCGTTAGATTATAATGTAAACTGTCGACAGTTTTTTTTTTTTTTTCTATACCTCCAACATAATTGGAGCCTGTGCTAGCTAAAGTCCTGTCATTCCAGTTCTCGCAGTTATTCCTCTCGCACTTTCATGCTTCATTTCAAAGAAAGACCAGTCTTTCTTTCATTCCTCATCTTTCGTGTCCTTATGGGTGGGTTTCCCATCTAACTATGCTCTCTACAGGGTACAAGGTAGATAGTTTTCTTAGTTTTCTTTATTTAGTTAAAAGTTACAGGTTTTTTTATTTTACAATTTGAGTCTTAGGTCTATTTTCTTATATATTACATTTGACAGATTGTGAACCGTTCATTGTTCTGAGTGTCAATTTTTCAAATATTCATTGTATTTACGTTGTCTTGTCTGCTTCTTGTAGGTTAGGTTAAGGTTCATATATATGTCAACGTAAGATTGTAATAACCGTTAGATTATAATTTAACTCGCAAAATTGCTGATCTGTTGGGTATATTAACCCGATAAAACCTGAGTGCTACCTGATTATTTATGTCGAACCCTAACCTAACCTAAAGAAACAGACAAGAGTTACATACTGTCAGCTTTGCCTTTAAATTTGAATTGATTTTTTAGAAAACTTAAAAGATTGTTAATTTATTTATTGACGAAGGTTTAATTAAATTGATATTTGACTCATTCGATGTATTTCACTCGGTTCGTTCTTTGGCGGATGGCGTTATTGGGATAATTTGCATAAATACGAATATTTTGACGTTTGAAAGTTAGTCTCCTGCCGGCAGACTCAGCGATTATTGAATACTTTTGTGTTTAGATCGCAATTTGATTTGAGCTTAACGATAGCAATCGTGGCTGGATCAAATGAATATTGTCTTTAAAGTTTAATCAAGTTATTACATTAAATCTCTCGTGAAACCGCTACACGTTGTGACCATTCGCTCGTGCACGTTTTAAAGAGAGTACAAACATATTTATAAAAAGCAATTTTATAATTATTCACCCACTTCTGGAATTATGTTTACAATACAATACGTTTATATCTACATGTTGTGTACATAGTCCCATTCAGCAGTTTGTCGCAGCGTTTTTTGTCAGCATTTATGAAAAACACTTTCAGAACCTGTAGTAATGCTACTGTACTATCCATACTAATATTATAAATACTAAAGTGCGTCTGTCTGTCTGTCTGTCTGCTACGCTTTCACGGCCCATCTGCACAACCGATTTTGATGAAATGTGGTACAGGGATAGGTTGTATCCCGAGGAAGGACAAGCTACTTTATATCCCGGAAAATTCAAGAGTTCCCGCGGGCATCATCTAGTAATAAATAAATAAATAATTGAAGTAGTAAAGTAGTTGAACTTGTACTTTATTTTATACTAGCTGATATGTTCATATTCACTTTTATCCGGGAAAATCAAGAGTCCATGTGATTCATCATAAAAACCTTTCCACCAGGATAATGTCACGGGCATTACCAAGATAAACATTTCTGTATGATTGTGTAATTGTATGTAAATAAAACAATGTGTAAAGTTACACAATATGTATACAAAATGAATTATATAATATCGATGTCAGTGGGACATCGTACTATGTTTACAAACAATAGTACATTACTGCCCAGGCCGGAAATAAATAAATTCACGGCTGAGTAATATTGGAAGGACGAGGCGAAGCCGAAGACATCTCAAGTAATTCTAAAGGGACGAGGCCCCAGCCGAGGCCAGACTCGAACCTGGGAGCTCGTGGGTCCGTTAGTTGTATAAAAACGATCCTAAAAAGATCTCAAATGCGTGTAGGTTCCCTATGTGTAGGTTACGTGTAGGGGTTGGAAAGTTTTATTTTATTTTGTGATAGGTAATACTAATAGCAGGGAATTTTCCTATATTATTATAATGTCAATCTAAAAGAAAATACAAAAAGGTTAAGTTACTATTATGCAATTAAATCGAATATTGCCTTTTTTAATGGGGTTAAAAATAACGATTGAAAATCGAAAAAGAATAAATGCGAAAGTGTACAGACAGATAGCTTCGCTTTAACAAAGCGTTGTGTTGGTATAGATATACCTAGGTTGCATCCTGGGGAAAGACATAGGCTACCTACTCCTATGCCGTAAAATCCAAAAATTCATGCGGGATTTTAGAATAAAATCTGTAGTTCACACGGAATTCACTATATGTACTATATTTTAGGAAGTACAAGGAAACACTGCTGTAACCATTTATTTAATATATTATTAGCAGCTTCCATCTTCTGTGTTCTCTCATGAATATAATATGGGGCTCTTCAAAGGGCGGATAAACAAATATCTCAATAGCCGACAACGCATAGGCGGTTCCTCTGGTGCTGCAAATGTTCATGGGCTGCGGTAATCACTTAACATCATGTGACTCACCGGCTCGTTTTCAAATAACAAACGCCATGTTACCTTTTCTTCCATCCCCCAGTACCACACCAACCATAGAGTCCAGTGTTGCCAGTTTATCCACAACCGTAAAGGCAATAAAGCCTTGTTGCGCTTTAATTTTCAGCCTAACAGTAGATAGTTCACACGGAAGTACCTAGTTGCTGGTTTTTTTTGATACGACTGCCTGAGAAAAGGAGTATATTGTTTTCAGGGTTCATGTATGTATGTATGTATGTACGTGAGTTTGTATATTCTATTACTTTTATACGCCTGAACCAATTTTGATAAAGGAGCTATCGTTAGAATCCCAAGCTGATTCCGGGTGACATAGGCTAGTAAAATTAAAAAAAATAATAATGGGGTGACCGTGGTCCCGCAGTAAAGACTAAAGTTGAATATAAGATTAACTATATAATCATCATCTAGAAAATGATGAGTAAATTCCAAAAATATATAACACTATAGTTCAATATCCAGTGATTCACAAAAAAATGTCATATAATAAAAATTTGAATAAGATTCAAATTCAAAAATTCCATGTCTTTGGAAGGGCAGTCGTGTTTTTTATTATTTTTTATTATGACTAGTTATCTGCAACGCATAGCATTACAGCTGGATAGTAAACAGTGTAATAATGTGTCACGCACGCGTCACATAACGTCACGTATACGCCACTGCCCTCCTCTCGCGATGTTTATAAACAGACCCAACTACACACGCCATTGTATAAGGAACCTTGGTCACCTTGGCACCCAAGTAATGGAAAGACTCTGATCTCTGATCTATGAAAGATTTTCTGAGGTCTAGTCTTGTAGGAGGCTTCTGCTATGGCTAGTTACCACCCCATTGGCCGCCAAGCGATTAAGCATTCCAGTATATTATCAGCAACTGCTAAATTTACGAATTCCGTCTAATTTTGCATGCCATTCCATGGCAGATTGTATGCTACTATTAAAATATTACATAACACCAGTAAATCTTCAATCTTTGAGTTTTTTTTTGCCGGCTGTTCTCAGTAGAACTAGTATTGGTAGAGTCAAAACATGACGTAACATGTATTTCTTCTTTTTCTTACAACTTGTAGTTAAGGGCTAAATTAAACACGAACGATGCGCAAGCGCATAGTGAACGATAGCATTTTTTTAAAATAAGATGACATTCACATTAAAAGCATAAGCCATCAGCATAACATAAATAACAATTCGAAGACCAAAAAAAAATATACGCTAATAAGCCCCCGAGAGTTCCATCTTCCACTTTCATACTTTCGCTTTGATTCACACGTTAACGAAAATGAACTCCGGAAAACACTGCTTTCTCTCTTACGCAACTGCAGTGGGCACTTCCCGCTTGCCCCCACCACTAGCCCCCTCCTTCTCTACCAATCGGCACTCCTTACCTATATTTTTCCGAGTAGGAAGTAAGATTACGCAAGTATACTTTCCACTGTAGCATTCCGTTAGACTTGCTAGCTTCAGTGATGAAGCCTGATGCCTACAAGATTTGTAATTAGCTGATTAGTGGTTACCCATATGCAGCTGCTATCTCATCTACGTTCTGTATCCATACCTGAAGGTTATCCATACTAATATCACAAACTACTGTGATCTGCTGATCCCCGCAACTTCGTCTGCGTGGATTAAGTTTTTCAAATCCCACATGAAGTCCTTAATTTTCCGAGATAGCCTATGTCTTCGACTATACCGATGCACAAAATCACGTCGATCCTTTGCTCTATTGCAGCGTGATTGAAGGACAAAAAAGAACACTTTTGCATGTATAATATTGGTATGTGGCCGTCCATCTTTCTGTCTGTCTGCTACACTTTCACGGCCCATCCTTTCAACCGATTATGATGAAATTTTGTAGAGAGATGCATGGCTACTGCTTACCCCGGAAAATGTAAGAGTTCCCGCGGGAACCTTCGTTTCTAATTCGACAAGCTAGGATATAGAATGCCCTCCCGGCTTCCGTTTTCCCTCCCTCTTTTAGTATCTTCTAGTAGTACCTTCAAAACGAGAATAGGCATCTTCTATGTAAGTGCGCTCCACTTTAGGCTGCATCACCACTTGCATTGGAATAACACATAAAATACAAAAGCAAAACAGGAAAAAAACCTATAGACGAACAATCCAATCTGCGTCGTAAAAAATCCCAAAAAGCTAACACACTAAGCTTACACATAATTATTACTATTACCTAAAAGGACAGAAGCCGCAAGTAACACTAATAGTAATTGTAGCGGGCCCAATCGATACCACTATTCCTGGTAAACTATTATTAATCTATGGTTTCATGTGTCGACTATAAAATACTTGATGGATTAAGATTATATAAGCGATAAAAAAGCATGGGTATGAATTTCGTCACCCAAAATCTGATCCTTGCCTCTGGCTCTTATTTAGCCCAACGGCTTAGCTTTGCTATTCAACGTGGTAATAGCGCAAGTGGTTTGTGTTTGACGATCACTTGGACGGCGTGTATTATTTGTAAATATAATTAGTAATCGTTTTTTTCTTTATTTATCATTAATTTATTTAATTTTTTGTATCATAATAAACAAAATTAAGATGGTGATAATAAAAAAACCCCGGCTGAGTATTTTTAGGGGCTTTTCTCAGACCAGGGCAAGTTTGAACCCTCGTACCTTTAGTTTTAAGATACCGTGGCTACTTATCACATGTTTTATAAGTAATTTGACATCAATAAGTGTACCTAAATTGAATAAATAATTATTAAGTGTTGTAAATAAATGCGTGCGGTTTTAAATAGCTACAGTGAGTGAAATATCTTCCGTCAAGCACGGCCATTTGTTTCCTCAGGCGTTTGAAAGTCCCACATAATTTCATCGAGTACCAAAACATAATTTACTGTCTTCTCTATACATCCGGGTGTGTGTTTGTAATCGTTCGTAGTTTTTTAACTACCTAGTGGTTGGCTTATTCGTTACAAATCTCGGCTCTGGTCAAAAATTTGTTCGGAAACGATTTATTTAATTCCCGCGGGCTTAATTTTGCGGGATTAAAATTATTTCACACCCCAGGTTCTCAGCTATACTCATGCAAAAAATCACGTTGATCCGATCCGAAATTTCATTCCAAACCAGTGGTTCACTCGACTATTCAAAAACATGTGAAAGTGTACTTGAACAAAAAATATTTGAGTTTGAGTTTGAACAACTAAAAGTCCCACAAACTTACCTGACAGCGTCGCTAGCACTCGTATATATGAATAATAAAATAAAAACGAAAACCAAATAGGCATAAAAATTAATCCGAAATTTGGCCAAAAAGTTTGTGGGGCTTTACAGACCTCGGTCAAAGTTGCTAAACCAGCGTAATCGAGCGACATACGCCGTTGCATCTGGGCCACTCGTACCTCGCATTAAACTAAGTAATTCAGTGGAAATTACATAGTGTGAACTAACATAGCGTTGCATATGCCGGCTGGTTCGGCAACGGAGGAGAAAGCGCGGGTCGAAATGTGCAGTTCGAGCCACTCTCACTTCGGTCGGACTTTAGCGAAAGTCGATGGCTGCCGAATTGCCCTTCGCTACGTTCTTAGCCGACCGCCGCGATACAAGCCATTGTGAAATACCAATCGTATTAAAAATATTAAAAAACACGACTGCCCTGCCAAAAAACGAACTAAAAAATTAAAATCTAAATTAATTTAGTTAAATAGAATCTTATTCACATTTTTATTAAGTGATATTTTTTTGTGAATCACTGGATATTGAACTTTAGTGTTATATATTTTTGGAATCTACTCATCATTTTCTAGATGATAATTATATAGTTAATCTTATTTTCGTTTTTTTTCAACATCAATAGCCACGGCCACCCCATCAATTTTTTTTAAAATTTTACTAGCCTATGTCACCCGAAATAAGCTAGGGATTCTAACGATACCTCATTTATCAAAATCGGTTCAGGCGTATAGAAGTTATGGGGGCATTTACAAACTCAAATACATACATACATACATACATGAACCCTGAAAACAATATACCTACTCCTTTTTTCAATAATTTCTGACAACAGCTGACAATGTGGAAGAAAAATTTGGCACAGAGATAGATTATAGTCTGGAATAACACATAGGCTACTTTTTATCTCAGAGTTCCCGCGGGAACCGAGAGATATCGATCCACGCGTGCACCAGCCATGTACTGGAAAAATAAATAATTTCCGACAACAGCTGACAATGTGGAAGAAAAATTTGGCACAGAGATAGATTATAGTCTTGAATAACACATAGGCTACTTTTTATCTCAGAGTTCCCGCGGGAACCGAGAGATATCGATCCACGCGTGCACCAGCCATGTAGTGGAAAAATAAATAATTTCCGACAACAGCTGACAATGTGGAAGAAAAATTTAGCACAGAGATAGATTATAGTCTGGAATAACACATAGGCTACTTTTTATCTCAGAGTTCCCGCGGGAACCGAGAGATATCGATCCACGCGTGCACCAGCCATGTAGTGGAAAAATAAATAATTTCCGACAACAGCTGACAATGTGGAAGAAAGGCAATAAGAAATGATCGAGTGAGCGATGCGGCGGTACGACTGGTTGCATAGCGCTCGGCGGCGTGACGTCATCACCTCGACTTTCTCTCGAAAGTGAGAGTTGCTTGGCGACCGCCCCGGAAGGCAACGCAGCCTCATGCGCAACTTCCTTCTATTATCCTATTACTGAATAGGATGTTTTGATGACGACAGCTTTTTACGCGACTTAAAAATATGATATTATCGTATTTATGACGCTATAATATATGATATGATATCGTATTTGTTTATTTTTAGCGCTGCTTTCTTCGTCGTGTTCCTGGGGCCGTACGGCAGTATGGCCCTCTTGAATTAAACGATTTATGGCCCAAATTTGAGGTCCAATTGTCTAGGAAAATCGTAATAGTTTGCTAGCTTAAAACGTATTACTCGACTTTTTATGAAGTACACACATGTTTTTTTAACAGACTTCCAATGAAGGAGGAGGTTCTCAATTTGGCGCTGTGTCCAATGTACTTATGTACACCGACTTCTCCGAGATTTCTGGACTGATTTGTTTTTTTTTCAGTGGTTAGAGTAAGCTCGCGAGGTGGTCCCATAATCATTTTTGACTTCAACTTCTCAATTCTGACGCTGCAGGGTACCTACTACACTTCTATGCCGTAGAGATTTTGGAACTGTTGAAGGTGAATTGATATTGTAGGCACCGAGCATATAGACTTCATGACGAGTACACAAAAAAGCTAAAAATAAAAATTCGAATTATAAAGTAAAGTAAAAGTAAAAGTAATATATACTTTATTTTACACAAAGAATTTAAAAGACAAAAACAATAATAATAGAAAATACCACGGCACAACAGGCGGCCTTATCGCTTAAACAGCGATCTCTTCCAGGCAACCTTAGGGCAGAGGAAACTTTTAAAAGAAAGCGGGAGGGGTGTACCGAGACATAATATTAATAAATAAATATACTGTGTATTTATGTGTGTTTATCCTATATGTATATATATTGGATAAATACACAGTGTAGATATTGTAATAGGTAATATATAGAAGAGTTTGAATTATCCGTTTGACTATCGTTTACGACTACTCGGGGGCAGAAACCCGGTTAGTCCCGGTAGTAGATATAAAGAAAAACATAATCGGACACACTAGTCAAACGACTAATAAGGAGTTCCCGCGGGAACCAAAAAAAACCTCGATCCACGCAGACGAAGTCGCGGGCATTAGCTAGTTATAGATAAATCATTATGTAATAGGTGCCTAATCTCAATCAACAAGTTGTATCATAAACTCAAGTATTAATTATATATGCTATTATTTAAGATATTATGACATTAATTATTCGATGTACATACAAGTACATCGAATAACTTATGTCAGCCAATCAATGTACCATTTTACTTTGAAAAAACTTGAAATTACGGCTTTCCCGTTACGGTAGTGCCATAAACAATAAAGAAATGATAATCCTTCCGCAGTCGGGGAAAAAGATCGTCAAGCGCAAGAAAAGGTCTCATAATAGAAATGTAGTTGTACCCTTACCACAAGATTTTCAATCACACGTCTACGTTGATCGTATTCGAGTGTGGAAACCATTGGCGTCAAAGTTTTACAGCTCAATGTCGTGTATCTATTCACAGCCAGCGCTCCAAACGGAAATGATTCAAAATTAAAATCGGATGTAGTGATGTGACTTTAAGGGTGAATTGTACCATCGATGGTTGTGGTCATCGTTAACTTTGGCAGCATATATATCGTAAAGTGAGTGGCCAAGTCAGTAGTCTAACATACGTAATTATCTTTTAAGTAAAATTTTGGTAAAAAGTGGAAGAACCCTGAGTTTTGTGTGTTGTCAGATGGTCAGATTTAACGATAACCATAACCATCGATGGTGCATTCGACCCTTAATCATCGGCCATTTTACTCAGACGGCAATGTATTCGAACGCTCGAATAAAATCAACGTAGGTGTGAATTAAAAACTTGTGGTAATGGTACTGGTGATAGGTAAAGTTCTGGTGGCGGTAGTCTGGTGGTGGGGTTGAGAGAGGCGCACGCAGAGAGTGAGGGGGTACAGTTAGGCGGGGGGAGAGGGGGGAAGGGGGGGGGAGGGTTACAGTTTAGTGAGGTAGGTACAGGAAACGTAGGAAGCGGGAAGTAGCCTACTTGTTACGTGTGCTACGCTTTCCTATTCGTTACGGTGAGCGCGCATCGAGCAGGTATTGGGTGTTTGATTGATTTGAGCGGTGTTTATATTTACTTATTAGCGAATAGTGATGAGACCGTCTGTTGTTTGAGGCCATACTTAAAACCATCCGAAGAGCGTGAGAAGGATAGATGTATTCACTGTTGTATATAGGCTGTATATGTCACCGTAAGATTGTAAAAACCGTTAGATTATAATCTAACTCGCGAAATTCTAAACTGTCGAAAGATTAGAATTTAACGCATTATTTTCCGGTAAACCCGATAAAACCTAAGTGCCCGGCCTGCGGCCGGGCACTACTTGATTTTTTATGTCGAACCCTAACCTAACCTACAAGAAAGAGACAAGAAAACGTAAATAAAATGAATATTTCAAAAATTGACACTCAGAACATTGAACAGTTTACAATTTTTCGACAGTTTAGAATTTCGCGAGTTAGATTATAATCTAACGGTTTTTACAATCTTACGGTGACATATACAACAGTGAATACATTTGGGAATGGGATGGATATGTTATATGGATTGTAAAAACCGTTAGATTATAATCTAACTCGCGAAATTCTAAACTGTCGAAAGATTAGAATTTAACGCATTATTTTCCGGTAGATTGTAATCTGATAGGTATTTAAACCCGATAAAACCTGAGTGCTTATTTGTAAGTGCCTAACTACTTGATTATTTATGTCGGACCCTAACCTAACCTACAAGAAAGAGACAAGAAAACGTAAATAAAATGAATATTTCAAAAATTTACACTCAGAACATTGAACATTGAACATTGAACATTGAACATTTTACAATCTTTCGACAGTTTAGAATTCCGCGAGTTAGATTATAATCTAACGGTTTTAACAATCTTACGGTTACAGATATAAAAAAGTGACTATAACGTTTTAATAATAAAAAATATTTTGGACCACTTCAATTATTATCTACGTATTTAATTTTAAAAAATCACAGATTTTGCAGTCCCCTCAAGAATCGGAGCATTGAAAATGAATACAAAAATTTACGTTACATTAAATTTACAAGAATTGCTCATTTAAACGCATTAGATTTAATGCAGCCAGTGTGGAGATAAAAAATAGAATGGAGCGAAACAGAATAAGTCCTTAGCATATTATTATTACAATACGAACTTGAAGTAATTCGCATACAACTGTGTTTATGTTTAAGCAGGTCTTCTTTAAAGAAAAAAGCTAAGTTATATTATTTTATGATAGCTTATTATTCTACCTGTTGTTCGACTAGCTTATTCGCCCCGGCTTCGTCCGAGTGAAATTTCTGAAGAGGCTTAGTTCCTGCCCCTGCGTCACTCATATATTTATATTTGAATGTAAAATTATATTTATTGTGCAGAAAGGAGAAAAGTCCAATCGTTGCTACCCACGGAAAAAGAATGACGATGAAATAGCCAGTAGGTAAACAGGTGGGGATGACTTCGTGGGAGAATTTTGTCTTTATACCAAAATAAATGGTATCTTAAAGCGTGTGATTGTTACTAGTAGTTTAAGAAACAACCTGATTAATAAATTATACCTGAAGAATGAAGCGACGAAGTATAATCGACATTTTACTAATATAATAAAAAAGCGAAATTGTGTCTACCTAACAGCTACGTTTTCATGGCAAATCAGCTGTTCGACTGATTTTGACATTTGGATAATGAGTATAACCTACTCATTATCCAAATTTTATAGTATGGGTTGTATTCAACTTTTTCCTTAGCTAAGTAGCTTTGTAACCCGAAAAATTAATACTCCTCACGGGATTTTTCAAAAACCTTAATCAAAGTGGACAAATTAGTGGGCATAACTTAGTTACCTACTTAATATTTTTATGGTTATATACTCTAGGTACTTAGAACATCACCTATAACAGTATCCAAACTTTATACCGGCATAGTAACTAGAATGCATTTAAATCTCAGAGTACCTGAGGATATTCCTTACTTTGAGAAACAGAATGGACACATATTGATGTTTATGTAACAGTTTCAGGCTAAATATTCCGAAATATCATGAAACGAGAGACTTTACACTGCACGCATGAATAAAAGCAAAGCGTTTTGCACGGCGTAAATCCAAAGCGATATGGCTAGACCAAATAGTAGGTAGGTAAATATCATAAGCCCCCAAACTCTCACTGTTCAAACCATACCAAAATTCTACATGAATGGTTCAAACTATTATATCATCAGGTGAGATCGCAGTCAAGGGCTACATTGTAGTGTAAAAAAATAAAAAAAAATTCAATTCAAAAACCCAATTATGTAAATAAAATTATAAATTATTAATGACAAAAAAGTACAGCCTAATATTTTAAGGTTGGCATGTATGGTTGTCGTCCATTGGTGAATATTTAAAATATACGTTTAACTCATGATACTTTATCATACTGTAAAGTTTCGTCGCCTGAGGAATTATTGTTGGGGTCTTCTAGCTTTATTGCCTAGACTACATATTAAACTTAACAAGAAGTGACAAAATAAAACAAAAATCATTTTAGGCAGTGTTGTGCAAGCCAGCCTTAGGTTTTTAAAATCATGTTGGAAGGTAAATTAGACCGCGCTGATTTTTTGGGATAAAAAGTTACTCGGCGTCACTTGTCAAGATCAGCCTCGAAAGTGAACGACGTTTTGTATGCCCCCAGTATGTTTTCGCCCTTAAGTAGCCCAGATGGAAAGGATAAATCCCCCACCGCGCAGGTTCAAGGTCCATGTCCCTGACGTCAACTGTAAAGATTTGTCGCATATCATACCTCGTTACACTTTGTGAGTTCTGTGACGTCACTTGGTTTAATCAGCTTACACGGCTTCATGTATACCCTTAACCCTGCACATTGCCTATGCCTCGTGTATGCCAAGGTCTAACTTAGTATTCTACACTACAATCTACATGATGCTTTCACTTTGTTTTTCAAAATCTAGTAAGATTTTTTGAGCACTTTTTGGTAGGGGGTAAAAATGTGGAAAGGCGCGACACCGTTCTTCTTAAGACAAAAGGTCTTAAGTATAATATAGTACATTCGTAATTAAACTTTAATGCGTTAGTTTTAAGGTTTATATTAATAATAAGTGCTGTGGAACCGTGAAAGACATCTCGCGTTGTTACGAAGACAGGTCTTAAATATAAATATAGTAAATTCGTAATTAAACTTTAATGCCTTAATTTTAAGGTTTATATTTGAGAGATTTTTTTAAATTAGTAATACAAAATTAAATAATTTAAAAAAATAATAATATTCGTTTTCACTTCTATCGGCAGGCCATTTTTTTTTTTATTCCACTAGTAAGTAGCGTTCTAATCCCATACTACCAAAAGGTACTTGAGAACATTATTTAGGACTCTCGGGAGTCCAGCTGGTTTCTTCACAAAGTTTTCTTTCTTTAAAACCGAACCCGGATCATCCGAATGGGAAGTCGGGATTATAAACCACTTGGATATAACCACGTTTTAGCTATACTAATGCCCGCGACTTCGTCTGCGTGGTTTGAGATTTTTTGGTTCCCACGGCAACTCTTTAATTTTCCGGGATTTAAAGTAGCATATGTGCTATTCCAGACTATAATCTATCTCTGTGCCAAATTTCAGCCAGATCCGTTCAGCCGTTGGGGCGTGATTGAGTAACAAACGTCCATACATCCATACATCAATCCAAACTTTCGCATTTACAATATTAGTAAGACTAGCTGATGCCCGCGACTTCGTCAACGTGTTTTAATTTTATTTTTATTCCCGCGGTAACTTCTTAATTTTCCGGGATAAAAAGTGGCCTATGGCACTCTCCAGGTCGTCAATTATACCCATGCCATTCGATCGCCAACGTCGATCCATTTCTCCGTTTCGGCGTGATTGAAGGACAAACAAACACACTTTCGCATTTATAATCGGTATTAGTGTGATAAAATAGAATAATACTCAGCATTTGGATGGTGAATCGCTTAAGATGTCCAGGGGCTCCTGCCATATTGTTTCATGATTGTTGACTTTCGTGTTTTAAAATTATAATCCTTATTTTAGGAACGTCAAGGTACGTGACATCAAACTGTCATTTTGAGTAATATTACTAAAGTATTGCTTTAAGCGTTGGCAGGATTGGCCCTGAAGACGTTAACGAACTGTAGGCATAAATGTTTACTTGACTGAATGGGTGTCGGGTTGTGAACTGTACTCTGAAACAGAGTACTGAGTGAAATTTACAATCAATGTCACAAACAAGGTAGCCAAATATCATAAATGCGGAATGAAAGAGGCAGTCATTGATAAAAAAAGGCCTTGAACTTAAATGTTACATGTGCAACTTTTTAGTTAAGCTGTGTCTTTATCAATTCTCAGAAAGTTTGCTAAGTCGATGAATTGGTAGGATTCCAGAAAGTTGGCATCCGTTGGCAATGATAGGGTTGTCGGAGAATAATTTTCTCAATCTATACTCTATACTACAAATTAATTTGAATATTATAATTGCGAAAGTTTGGATGGATGTTTGTTACTCAGTCACGCCAAAAAGGCTGAACGGATCTGGATGAAACTTGCATAGGCCGGAAAATTAGAGTTCCCGCGGGAACCAAAAACCCAAATCCACGCGGAAGAAGTCGCGGGCATAAGCTATTTGTATAATAAAAACGAATAGGCGTTGCGTCTGCGTTGTGGCTTTTAAAATATGATATCGCATTGTTCATATTATACGAAGAATTCATAATTCTCTTCTTCTTTCACACTTCCACGTGTCTCTTGATCTTAGGGAAAAAATAAAAATAATGTCAGGCGACTAAAAAGACAATCATTGCTATTAGAATAAGACACAATAAGGCAGAATTTCGAAGAAAAATATTAAATAACAAAGGGAAAATATCAATATATGCTATGAATGAATGGAAATGTACACATTATTGTTCACCAAAAATAAGAGACTCATTATTAACTTATTTTCTTATACCTTTAAATGAATTATTACTACATTAAATATAAATGTTAAAATTAACTAAAAGAAAAAAAGTCGGTACAATAAGGTGAACAATATTATATTGTCCAATAGCTATGAATGCGCATTTAAACACGTATGAAAAAAAAACAGCTGATGCCTGAGACTTCGTCCACATAATTTTTTTTAATTCCCACGGGTAATCCACAATTTTCTGGGATAAAAAGTAACTATTGTCTCTCAGGTCCTCAATAGTTGAGGACGTGTTTGCAGACCAATGCAAAAAATCACGATCCCTTGCTCTGTTGTGACGTAATAGGCATGATGACAGTAACAAACAATCAATGAAATTATAAATTTATCTAATGAAATATTCATGGATTATAAAAAACGTATTTATTTTTCTATTTCGAGTGAGATTGCTATTTATTTTGATAAAATAAAACTATAAAATACAGCAATCCGCCATAGTTAATAAAACACCAAAAAGCGAATGACGTCACAATAGTTTGTTTTTGAGCTTTGTCAATCACACTATTGCTTACTGCACACTGCACAGAGTACATTGGTAAAAACAATAGTGACGTCACAAAAGATGCCATGACACCGGCGAGCGTTTTGGCGTGAATTTTAAAATTTAAATTTCAAATGCCAATTTTATCTACCAAACCTTATTTTTCAGCTGAAATAATATATTTTTTCGAAATAGTAGATACTTCCGAACTTGATCTGACCTTGATGATTGATTTTTCAAAATCAGTCATCATGCCTATTGAAGGACAAACCAAAAAACAACACACTTTTGCGTTTATTATATTAATATTTTACTTCAGTATCTATATATTACTTTTGGAACTAGGAGTATTTTTCAGATTTTTAACAAAAGGTGTTATGACCAAAAATCAGAAAAAAAAACAGTTTGGTTTGGTTAGGAGTTATGTTTAAGTTAGGTTCCCGAACAATTAAAAATTTATCCACGTGCATTTCGGGAACTCAGAACAAGCTGAATCTGAGGATTCGCCTGCGAGCAGGCGGAGTCGTTATATTATTGTAGCCTACTAAATCTCAAAACAGTTTCTCAAGGTATCTAAGTGATAATTTTTGCATCAGTAGATTCCGATTCACGTCAATCATAATCCATGAGGTATAGAGCATATTTTAAATCCTAGTATATTTATGCAATTATTACATCAGACTATCTATACTTACTTCTATACTAATATTATAAATGCGAAAGTTTGGATGGACGGATGTATGTTTGATGCTCAATCACTCCAGAACAGCTGAACGGATCTGGATGAAATTAGGCACAGAGATACATTATAGTCTGGATTAACACATTACTTTTTATCCCGGAAAATTAAAGAGTTCCGGGTCGCCAAGTCAGATGATTTTGTGGCACTATACTTGTAACTCGAAGTAGATAAAAAACAGATAGATCAAGCCTCTACCGCCAGTTCGGAAAATAGTTTCTGTCGAGTTCACGCGGACTTCGCGCGTGTGGAGAGGCCGCGTGACTTTCCCCCCCTGCTCCCCCCCCTTCCCCCCTCTACCCGAGCCGCACGTGCGTTTGCTGATCGGTACTTTAGTTCTCTATAAGATGAGAGACCTTTTCATACTTCATTGCTATAATATGCTATAGATAGTTCAACGAAACAGCGCCCGTCCCTTTTTCTTATCGTCGCATCAATAATGTTGCTTTACATCATAGATTTATACTACCGTAAATTTTACCTGCATCCATACTAGTATGTCTGTCCATTTATCTGTCTGCTACGCTTTCACGGCCCATTTTTCCGCCGATTGTGACGAAATTTGGTACAGCATTAGGTTACATCCCGGGGAAGGCTACTTTATCCCGGAAAATTAATGAGTTCCCCCGCGAATCAAAAAACCATAATCGCGGGCATGATCTAGTTATTTTAATGAAGTTGTGTGTTTTGTTGTCGCTATTAGGTACATACTTTCCTATTCAATATTCCTACATTAAAGGGTATACAGTAAAGTAAAAAATAAGGCAATATAGCAATATTACACACAGAACAAAAGCTTAGTAATAAGCAGACTTAAAAGAAAGCAGACAGACTTAAGCAGTTCTGCGATATTGCCCGCAACGGGAGGAAAGAAAAAAAAATAAAGTATGGACTATTAGGTATTAAATTAAAATAAAACGTGAGTGTGTGTGTGTGAATCTTCAGAAATGTAGCCTACGAGATGATTAGATAAAGTTATCTTGTTTCCTATTTCATTCTCTTGCAGGCTAAATCCTATATATGTTTGTCTCTTTTTGGTGTCGCTATAACGTTTAATCTTTTCGTTTCTTTGAATATTCAAAACTCAACGATTCTAAAGAAGTTTCAGTTCAAACAATCACATAATATTTATGACACTTTCTACATAATTTAAAACAAAACCGAAAAATTCACCACCGAGTTCTTGTAAACGGTACTTAAATGCTTTTTAAAGTTTTTCAGTGAGTCTCTACGACGTAGACCCGCGGCGTAGACACTCTATACGTGCGAAATTTCTCGACGGTTTTCCTCGAGCCACAAAACAGAAAAGTGGTTTTGACGCCGCCATCTTTTTTGTTGCGCCATACAGATAAAACGCTATATATTGTTATTACATGATTAATATTGTTTATCATACAAATCCTTTGTCGAGGTCCTTTTTGACATTGAAATCCCGTGCGCATTTATTAATAATTTAACTGCTCGTCCTCCAAAAGACGTAAAATCTGTTCTTTATCAGGTAGGATTACCGTTTTAAACTACCGACTGAAGCAAAAAATTACGTCGAATATTGATGACGTAATTTTATGCAAGTTTTATACTAAACGCATGTGTTAACGTTTGGTAAAGACTCACTGATTAATTACTTTACAAATACCTACCATTTTTTTTTAAATACACAACGATAAATGTGCGACAATGTGTTTTAAAACAAAAAGTCGCTAGTGCAGTCTTATATTTAGTACTTCCTTATGTTTACATCGCATAATAATTGGCAGCAATAACTAACTGTTTCTTGCAATAATAGGTTTAGACTTATGCACCATGACCGCCTTTTTTCCTATTGTTTTTTAATCTGAGCAGGTTTTAGATCTGGAATTTACGTCAGTCCAGGATCCTTAGAACTTTACGAGTAACTACAATATTACAGAGAGTAGGTATAATACAAAACTGCCGGTTAGACTCACGTGTTATATCGGAAAAGTACCCGACTAGTTTAGTAAGTAGGTAGTTTTGTATAGTTAAAACAAATATCACTCACGATGATTTAAACGTTAAAATCCTTAGAATTATCTTGTGATCATTTGATTCAAACTTGTGATCCTCTGGACATAGGTACTTACCATCTTCGTTTTTTTTATAGCATTATTATATTAATACTAGCTGATGTCCGCGACTCCGTCCGTGTGGATTGAGGTGTTTTAGGGGTATGAAAAATAGATAGTAGCCGATTCTCAGACCTACTGAATATGCATATAAAATTTCATAAAAATCGGTCAAGCCGTTTCGGAGGAGTATGGTAACTAACATTATGACACGAGAATCTTATATATAAGATTATTATATCAATATTTAATCCATACACAGCCTAATCTACTAAGTACTTACTATCGATGTCGATCTTTACAGGAAGAAACTGGTTTAGGCTGGATTAGCATCATGAGGATTCGCCATTTTTTTTTCATAACCGCGTAGCTTAAAGTAACATTATATTCTAAATTGGAGATAGTTGGACGTAAAGATGGCAAATATGATACTGAAAAAATACAAAATGGCAAAACTTTTGAAACCCCTTTCTAAAAATCAAATTTTTTTTGCAAAAATTTCTTTAATTTTCGTAAACATTGATTTGTTGCCAGTCTAAGCTACTGCTAGTGACATCTAGTAGTGAGTAGTGACACATTACGGTTATGTAAATTTTAATATGCCCTTATTCACCGACTGTTAAATTTTAGGGAACACCTGCCCATTATGTAATTTTCACCCTACCGGCTGTTGGAGTATGTCAAGTGAATGCTGGGAGTGAATATATTTTAGAAATATAATACATATTTAACGTTTTGAGATGTAGACCATACAAGGACAATGCAAATCTCAAATAAAAAACAATCTAGTTCGTTCGGGGATTGCCCGACCTAGTTATTATTATTTAAAATTCTCCATTCTCAGCTCACACTAGACAGACTTAGATATTATCTTTCCTAATAATGCCTTAATTTATCTTCAAAACGTATTTATAATTACGATCTACATTTAATTGATTGTTATTGAGTCTCTAAATTAATTCATCATGAATTAAATATTTAATAAATTTATAGAAATAAGTATGTAACTATGCAATATTTATTTATTTCAAATTCTAACAAATACTACTGACTCTCCGACATAATTAACTGTGCGTGTGTCAAAATTCGGAACTCGATTCTTATTTATTCTAAAGCGTTGCTTTTTATATAGACAGTGGTGCCTCCGCCCCTAGCACAGATAAATGTGTCAGAGTATATCTAATAATATAATATAATATATAATTACTACAAATTATCGAATTTTGTAACACTTTTTATGTAATAGTAATTATATAAATAAAATATGCCCGAGCGACCTTTTTAATTCTATCGTTTTATAATTCAGTGTAAAATGGTTTTCTTCACCTTCAACAGTACTTTTTCATTTTGTGATCGATCAATTTCTGGGATGCTGTGCGAATGAAATATTTTGTATCACCAATTCTTTTTAAAAGTTGAATAAGAGTCAATGCACACAGATCGATGCGCACAGCAACGCAATGTGAACGGTGGGATCGCGTCAAAATTTTGTTACCTATTTATAAAATACCAATTTTAATAAAAATCGTTATATAAATATATTTACGCAACAAATGTGTGAAAGGAAAAACACGAAGCAGCCCATAGATTTTTGTCTGCATTAATGGAAAAAACTCATGATTTGATTAAAAATTTGGCTTAATGTGTGCCAAAAACTGATATGGATTGATTCACAAACTAACAATTCCGATTAATTATTACATATTAAATTGATTCCCAAATATTTGTTCATAAAAACTTACAGATCCCTCACGTAAAAAATATTAAGACCTTTTTTACCTTTATTGCCTTGTGATGAACAAGATGATGCATTGCAGCGTGGCTTTAAGTGTGCATTGGCCCTTATATCGCAATTGCCCTGTGTATGTGAGCGCATTCGACAACTGTTCCTTCTAGTCTTTTATCCCACGCTTTTGTTACTGTGCTTACCTCAATAGTCCATGAACCTAGACTATCAAAAGTCCATGTTGTACTTACTGATACTGTTACCTGTTCCTAGTTTTAGAACAGGAAAGATTGGACCCGACCAAGATGCATATTGTTTCAATAATATTAATTTAGATGGATTTCTAAATTCACAACTTTATAATTGAATTTTAATAGAATGTGTTTAAAAAATTCATCGCAACGACTGACGGATAATTTACCATCGTATGTGTAGTCAAATATCTGGATAATTTTCTAATCCATCAGTCATTCAACACGCTACATTAAGACGTAAGAAGTAAGACCCCTCAGAGCAGGTAGTTTAAAGCTCCTTGATATTCAGAATTGATACTAAGCGATGTTCAATAATAAGCTCGTTGAAGTATTATCGTCATTGAATAAGCTGTTACAGCAAAAAGGGGAGACGCAATCATCTATATTGATAACTTGAGGTCATGGCGTTTTGTTAATCTCATAATTACTTCCATTTCTATGATAAACATGATATACCTTAGGTATAACATTCGTTGAATCAAGAAAAGTCTCAAGAATTAATTGACCATTAAAAAGTTTAAATGAATTCTATCTGAATTCCGTTAATTTGCATCTTAGTCGCAGTTCTAGCTAACAAACTGGCAAAGGCGTCGTGATTTGGTCGTGACGTCAGATTGACTAGTACTTTTTTTAACGGCGTTCATGCAAAGTTATTCAAGTTATTCTTACGAGATACTGTGAACGGCCGTCGCGACGCATAGCGTTTGTTGAGTTGAAGTCTAAAGGTGCATTTTGTATCATAGTGTTGAGAAACAGATATGTATCTGAAAAGGTCGTTACAGCCATCCTGATAGCACCAACAACCCTTGTGTCATTGGTGCTGGAAGCGCCAATGACACAAGGGTTGCTGGTGACAAGACCGACCACAATGCGGCAACGTTTTGGCTGCGCATCTGACTCTCTGATCGTTATGATCCGAAGTGCACCGCCTCCTTTGGCACAGTAACAAGAACAGTGAATGGGGTAAGAGGCTTGCTGTTGTCGGGCGAGGGCTCGAAATGACCGGGCTGACGCCCTCCTTGTTGCAGGCAAGTCGGTGAACACTAAGGATGCACTCGAAGACAAGAAAGATGACAACGAGCTGTGGGAGGCGCAGGCCGCCTTCCTCGGCCCCAACCTCTGGGACAAGACGCTGCCGTACGACCCAGATCTCAAGGTACAAGAAGTCAGTAATCGCTACTTTGCTACCTATTGCGTGTTGAGTGTCGTGTGTGTTGTCTTCAACCGGCTTCTTGACTGAGCCTCGAGTGAGAATGAGATTGGTAAAGCACGTTTAACTTTACTAAGTCTTATGACAGTGTTAACACTGTCTTAAGTCCAAGCCAAAAAGCCAAATCAAATATTTACCTTTTAATAGTAACTCGTAATGAAGACCCAGCGATTAAATCATAATCGCAATGATCACTCATTGCTATAATTTGAGACGTCAAAGACACATTGTCACATAAGCACTGTCAAGTTGGCTTTCATAAAATTCATTAATTAGCAAAAATTTAAAATAAAGAATCAATGTATAATTTATTGAAGTCTAAATTTTTTCACTTGAGTTGAATCCACAAAATATGTGTATTTGATGATGCTTTCATACACAATATTGTTGATTAACTCTAGGAGATTACACTCAAGGCTCAGTTACTCGCACTAGGTAATAGAGTTGCTTCCTGCTCTCCCAAACTGCCACATCCCTCCTTTTCCCTATAACTATGTTGTGATATTTACTATTTATGATGTATTAATGTAATTTCTAGATGTTATATTTTAATTTCGTTATTGATCGTTAATTTTTAATGATGCTTGCGAATTGCTCGCGAACTGTGTGCCATTAGCGTATGCGAAATGTTTGTACCACCCGTTTCTGATGACGTTATAATATGATGTTCCCTTCAGACCATGTGATGTGATGTTTTGGTGACTAGGACGCGTTGGTGGCGCGCCTTGGGTGCCGAGCGCGGCGTGTGACGTGCTGATTCCTGTTTTCAGTACGTGGACTTAGACGAGTTCCTGTCGGAGAATGGCATGCCCGGCGAGGGTCTGGGTGGCACACACCTGGGCGGTTCGGCGTTTGGAGCGGGCGCTGGACTCGCCCTGGGCCTGCAGACGCCGGTCACCAAGCGCGAACGCTCGCCCTCACCCTCGGACTGCATGAGCCCCGACACCATCAACCCGCCGCTTTCGCCCGCCGACTCCAGTATGTATATACACTTCTTCACTCGGAATTCTATTGTACATAATTATTTCATTCATTCCAGCATTCTATTTACATTTCTATTTATGTGAAAACTTTTTCTTTCTAACCATGTTCTATTTCTTACTTGACAGCGTAGTATACCCCTATCTTACCAGCTCTTGGTACTGTGTAACTTTTATGTTAAAAGACATATTTCCTCTTAGTTGAGGTTTCTTAGTGTCTCTTCTTCTTCTTTTTTTTACTTTTTGTATTCAAACTGCTTGCTAAATTAACTATTTTATCATTGATAAGTGAAATTTATAAAATTTACAAAAAATCATTCATAATATGGGTATGGGAAATCACAGGTTGCATTCTATATACACTTGTATTTATGTGAAAACTTTTTCTTTCTATCTATGTTCTGTTTCTTATTTGACAGCGTAGTATCCCCCTATCTTACCAGCTCTTGGTACTGTATAACTTTTATGTTAAAACACATATTTCCTCTTAGTTGAGGCTTCTTAGTGTCTCATCTTCTTCTTTTTTTTACTTTTTGTATTCAAACTGCTTGCTAAATTAACTATCTTATCATTGATAAGTGAAATTTATAAAATTTACAAAAAAAATCATTCATAATATGGGTACGGGAAATCACAGATTGATTTTAAAAGAGATTTTTCATAGTAAATTATGGGATGGAAATACCTGTCATCTGCACTTCAGTCTGCGTCATCTGCCTCATGTTTGAGGGTTGAGCCTTCTGCTTTAAATCCATTCTAATAGTTGCAATTTTCTATTGATTCTATAGGATATTCCAAAAACTCCTCAAATAAACAAACCGTAGGTGGTGGGTTTCCTGTTCCCAGCTTTTTGACTAATCAGAGGTTAGTGATGATGACCAGAAGATAGGGAGTTCACAGGGGTGAAATACCGCCAGCTTTCGGTCTAGTACTGAGGATTTCTTGTCAGAAAAATACTAAACGTAATAAGGACCTGACCCAGGAATTGATCGCAGGACCCTTTCATCTGCAGTCGAAGATGCCAACAAGCTCAACGCTGTGGAAAGCTGTCGGTTGTGTGCGTGTATTTTCTAAGGACGTGTCGATGACGATATTGACTAATTCACAAACTGTTGAATTCCAGCATTCTCAATGGCGTCGTCGGGCCGTGACTTCGATCCCCGAACGAGGGCCTTCTCCGACGAGGAACTGAAGCCACAGCCGATGATCAAGAAGTCCCGGAAACAGGTAAATGAAGTTAGTGCGCTGATCATTCCTAGCGGCATGCTGCAAACTGCCTGCGGGGTGCGGCGTCACTCACACATTAAGCGCTGGGTCACATTGTCGACAGACTTAGTCTAGTTCTTACGAATAATGCCTAAATTGCATAAACCTATTGGTCTTAGGTGTTCCCTAAAATTAAGGCATTGTCGGTGAAATTGCGCATATTTTATTTTTACACCGGGCGTTGACGTTATTTTTTGATTTTCAAAGAGCTTCCTTCGTAAAAAAAACGCCAGCGTGTAAACACATACATGCCATGACAACCGCGTTACGACGAAACGTGTTTCCATACGACGCGGACGTTCCGCACGGACGTCTAGCATGTCTTGTCCGTAGTGTGTTTTCGCCTCAATATTTTTATTTCAAAACTGGAATGCTCTCTCACTGCATGTGTATGAGCGTGAAAACACATTAATGGTAGGACAGGATCCCAGCGCGTGCACTTTTATATGGAGCTGCACTGTCAAGCGCGACACGTCGAAACGTATTTCCCATAGGACTCGGGCGTTTCGTGCGGAAATTTGATTATGTCCAATCTGTAGTGCGGTTTTATCTGAAAGAAGCCGATTGGACAAAAAGTTATGAAACATTAATTGTCAATGTGACCTAGCGCTTTACACCATTGACATACACACATTCCAGACCCGTATTTATAATAATGCTGATACTTAATTCATTAAATATGAAATTTGAAGTTTGAAAAAAATGACTTTTTTGTGACCCTAGGCTCAGCCTAGTAAAACAATAAATCTGAGACATGAAATTACACATCTTGGGTGTTTTAAATCAGTTAAAAGTTAAGTTGAGCAATTGGCGCACATTGGCTATTATCACTTGATCGTGTATTAAAGCATTGTGTATATAAAAGAGAAGCTTAAGCTACAACAGCAGCTAAAATGCTTCCGTTTAGACGCTTGAACCACCCCGAGGTGTCTCAATGGAATCTATAGCTGAAATAATGCAGCCAATGGGCGTCCAGCGTTAAAACGTAACCCCGTCGCGTGACGAATCAATAATTTTATTCATCACATTTATCAAATTATATTTTCAATCTTTAATTATTTTTTTTGGTCTCTTATGTTTGATTTCTTTAACTACTTTTTTTCTTTTGGCATGACCTTATTAACTCGGATCTTATTTCGGACGAATGTTACGTTCAAACGTTACTTCCGCCGAAAATTGCCGTCATACCGAATTGTTGTTTTGAGGCTGCCATCTTGTATCGAAGCAGTACGAAGTATTTATTGTCCGTAAAAATAGAAATTCATAGAACATGATTACTTACAAAGCTGTTTTAAAGTTTAAAAAAACCTTTTGCCGCCTCGTTTTCATAATTAATCTTGTTTTACTTTACACGATTACAGTTGATATATATATGATTTATTATAATATTCTATTGTGATTTTTCAAATAACTAAATGGAATAAACGTAAAGTCATTTGATCAAATCAATTCATCAAAAACAGTATTTTGCGACATTTCCATATACATACAATAAAACAACAACGCATTCCGTTCTTACACACAGCATGACACATGCTTATCTAACGCTTTTTAATGTAGTACTAAACATTTTACTAATAATGTAATGTAATTAATTATTAATTTATCGTATTATCCGTATCAGTACTAACTCTTTGACTAAGAAAGGAATTTTATACAAATATTTCACTTCCAGGAGTTAAATTGGTCCATGATCCCGCGACGATCAGACCTTCGTTATTTTATTAAAGCTAAAATTTTGTCTATGTATGTCTATAATAGAGGTATAAATGATTCCCGACTATAAAGTTTGAGGTAGAAAAGGTGGCACCTCAAATTCGTTAATGTATTTTTTGGAATAATATTAGAAACCACGTTGTCTATTATCAGACACTTAGTACGATTGCAACCCCCCTGTCAGACACCATGTTGTTTTGTAATTTAAGAGAGTCTGATAGCGGGTTGCAATCGTACTAAGTGCCTGACAATGGACAACGTGGTTTCTAATATTATTGTAAAAAAAAATAGAGAAAAGGAGCTTATTACTTTAACGAATTTGAGGTGCCACCTTTTCTACCAGATACCTTCCAAAGCTACCGCGATTAAAACTTCATAGTCGGGGATCGTTTATACCTCTATTAGAGACATACATAGAAAAACTTTCAGCTTTAATAAAATAACAAAGGTCTAATCGTCTCGGGATCTTGCTCTATAAAGTAAAGACAGACCGGTCTCGCGTCTTATAGACCTTGTATGTTTACTACCACGTATATTAATTATGGCACGAACTAAGCATTTTTCATCAGATTCTATATTCCATGGTAAAACAACGACTTCACCACGAAAATCTTATACAAGGTTTGAACACGAGTTAATTTTAAAACACAAGTTTCCCATTCCCGTCTGAAAATCAATTTAGTTATCAGTTAAACTTGTTTAAAATTTTTGGGGTGAGACTCTGGGTCCAGATTTTAATACGTTGCATACAAAAAATGTGTCGGTCTGTCTTTGCTTCAGTAGACTTATTATTAGATTAATTTTTGAAAATTATATTATGCACTCTAATAGCTTGGATCCACTCATTATATATCACATGTACAGTAAGGTACAGTTGACGTCAAGAAAAGAGATCTCTGAATGCAGTGATTTATCGATCCATTTAGAAAGAATCGGTAGCCAATATTTTGACGAATTGTTAGTCAATCTATTGCTTTCTAATCGTAGATTCAATCTTTTATCGGCTGAGACAAGACCTGCAAAAGCAGTTCTGTATAGGTATAGTGAGAAAAAACAGTGGCGTGAAATTGCGACGTGATATAATACTAAGTTCTCAGTATCCTCATACACTTTGCTCCAGAGTTATCTGTTTAATTGACATCAACTGAACCTATTCAATAGATTGTAGTGTAGATATGGTGTAGATGCTATAATACATTATTGCGTAGACCGCAATGTTATATCATCAAAAAGAACTGCAGCCTCACGTATGTCGATAAAAGGAGAATAACTGAAAGCTATGCAGTTGCAAATTGAAACAGTCGGTCATAACTACTCCAAACTGCCCGTGAATGACCACTCTAACGGTAACTTTGCTTTAATTAACTGACGTGCAACTGGCTCTATATTATTATGAAATATTGAAATATATGAATCATATTGAACAAAAGAATAGCGAAATAATGGTATTTTAAAAGTTTTCTCTAAAGCAAAGTAATCCACGGCAACTTAATGTGGTTTATTGAAACCCCATGGGGACGGGGGCTGAGGGGAGATAGATGTGAGCAAGGCGTAAGTTCTTGCATTTGTATGAGTTTAAATCCTGCGCGGGATTCATTGTACAGTCTACACTAATGCAAACTGCAAACACACAATTGTATATCTCATCTTACTCCTAGCGGACTACATATGATAAGAAAAAGCACTGATGTTAAATTACCGAATCGTAAAGGCGGTTCAAATGAGAATAATAGTATTATAAGGTGCAAGAGTTAAGAGAATAAATAGCAGATTTTCCGAATCCGTTATCCATAAAGACTCCATTTTTCGTTGGTAACACTGTAACGTTTTTTTTAAACCACTGAGTTGGGGTCGTCCTTTAATCACGTAATGATTTTAGCTACTTTTTTGTCGATCAGATTTCGAGATTCAGATGATTAATAGACGATCCGTCAATATGCCGCAAATTGCAGCAAGTGGGAGATCTAATAAGGCTATGTCGCGTTTTAAAACCACGATTAAAATAGGAGAACTTCCAATATCAGTTATTATTCTCATTTGAGTCGCGATTAAGCACCGAACTTGATGGCTGTAACTGGGTGCTGAATCCCCATTTACGTTCAGATTTCAGGCCAACCGAACCCGGAACTGACGCCGAATAACAACGTGAGTGTTAAAACACGTAACTCCGTGCCACTGATACTGCCGCTGTCGCATTCTATGCGACTTGATAGCCCAAATTAAATTAAAATTTGTTGTGCTTTTTAAAAAAAATACAATAATTGTTAACTGTTGGTAGGGCAAAGTTAAAAGCTGCCATAAATTGTACAATGAATTTTTTATTAAAATAGGTAAGTATCTATCTTTTTTGGGTATTCAATCCAAAAATGAGGATTTCTCCGAGATTTTTCAACCTGTTTGCATGATTTTTTCAAAGTTTCGTTTAAATACTTAAATTTACGTTATATTATGTAAATATTTTATGATTTCATAGAATATGATCAGATTTTTTTTTAAATGATACTTATTTTTCTTATTATGATTATCATTGTTTATTTTGAATACAATATTATATTTTAATTTTATGTTCATGATGCGTCGCATTATTATTATCTAGCATATGGAATGCCCTTCCGGCTTCCATTTTCCCTACCTCTTTTAATATAGGTACCTTCGAATCGAGAGTAAATAGGTATTTTCTAAGCCAGCGCGCTTTACCTAAGGCTGCATCACAACTTGTAAGCAGGTCTGATTGCAGCCAAGCCCTGCTAAAAAACCTCTGTACCTGTAACGTGACAAAAGATAAATCAATTCTACTTGCATTTCGCTAATGTTTCCGAAATAAAGTCCAACGCATCCACGATAAAAGCATTTGTGACAGTTAATTTGAATAAAAAACATTTGTATTTTTAATAACGAAATAGGGATCCAATACCTAACTTCTCATTTTATAACTAAGCAACGGGAAAGTGAGAAAACTTCTAATAAACTTATTCGTCTTTTCTACAATATTAACTAAATATTCCAAAGAAAGCGTCAAGTAAAGAACAACAATTATTTTCACTTGTCCTTTATACATCGCCATCAAATTAACTAACTCAGCCATGGATTTTACAACAGAACTTAAGTAGTTAAATCTGGTTTAATAAGTAGGTATAATACTATATTTGTTATACCTACTTATTTTATCGAAATCTTAAGTTAGGTTAGGGTTGAACATAAATATTTAGATACATTGGGTCAGTACTTAAGTTAAAAAAAAATATTTCACGTGCTCATCAAATTAGTTAAATTTAAATGTGGTTAAAGTTTTGGTGGTCATTTACTAATTTTGATGATCATTTACTATTTCTGGTGATCAGTTTAGAACATGCTTTAAGTTTAATTTATAGGACGAGTTATAAATTATGAATCATATTTCTAAATTTTAAACGTGCTTATAAAACTAGAGGTCGATAGGATTACCTTATTGGTATAATATATTTAAATTAGGAGTTTACTACTTTACTGCTTGAATATATGTTGCAAATGTAGATACTGAAAAATTACTACAGTTCTGCAGGCCATTAGGTTTGGTGCAAAGATTGTATAGAAATCGATATCCAATCGGCTATGAATGAAATATCCCCTCTTCAATTTAGGCACGGTAGATCGATTGCAAATTCTTTGTGATTATCACATTGCTACAATCACTATTGTTGTGATTTGATGAATTTATGGTATTATTACTGGGGAGGCATTAGAGCGAAAGAACATCAGCCAAGAGGGGATTGCTAGCGTCATACTGCAAAATATTCTGTTTCTCCTTCTAGATAAAAAGTAGAAAAGAAGCTTCTCGCTGAAACGCCTTAAGCGACGCTCTTTTCATGGTGCATAGGCCGTTGTTATCGCGGACTAACGTTGAAATCATTATACGAGTGAAAACGTAACTCGAGAACGTCTAAAGCGCCCAATGAAGTGCTGCGCTTACGCGTTTCTGCGTTTTTTTTCCTATATCAATACTGTAAAGAAAACTAGACTAGACTAGGCTATAGTTTATACCACAACAATCGACCTCCTGGCTATACAGTTATACCAAGTGTCCACCTTTGCTAGGACTTCTAGTAAAGGGCTGGCAAGTTTTTCTGTTGGAAACTTCTTCCTCAATTTGAATTCTGCAGGTTTTAAAGCGGCCTGGTGTAAGTTAGCCCGCTACCATCTTAGACTGCATCGTCACTTGCCATGTTTTAGTTCAAACTTTAAGATTACCGCCGCTTCTGGGAAACGAGAACACAAATCCCTGTTTTATATAAAGACTATATATTATAACTTTCATATGTATTTTAAAATATTTAAATAAGTCTATTCTATATTTTTTTATGTTATATTATATATGGGCCTAGTTGCCTGCTTTAAACAAATTAAAAAAAACTAATGGATACAATAATTATTAGTGCATGTAACCTATATGTGTGGTATAAGTAAGCTTCTCTGTCATTGTGATGGTGTATGTGATAGGGAGAATAAAGTATAATATACTTTATGAGCTAGTATAGTCCCACAAACTTATCTGACAACGGTAACACCGTCACTAGTAGATATGAAATATAAAATAAAAACTAAACCGGCATAAAAATTTGTTCCAACTTTGGCCACCGGGTCAGATATGTTTGACGGACAATGTGGGTGGAGGTTGTTTTGAGAGTGTGAACGTGGGCTAAACTTTAACGACGTGGTCACAGTTTGTCCCGGATGACCTGAAAGATGACAAGTACTGGGCGCGCCGGCGGAAGAACAATATGGCGGCAAAGAGGTCGAGGGATGCGCGCCGGATGAAAGAGAACCAAATCGCCCTCCGAGCCGGTTACCTTGAGAAAGAGGTGAGTCGTCGTAAGATAGACCGTTAGCTACACTTCGGAGAACCGATAGGCCTCCTGGTCCCAAGCAGTGGGAAGCTAGGGCAAAGGGTGCAAAACAAAAATAGATAGGAACCTGTTGATAGCAGATCATATTGAAATATTACCATTGAGCTACTACAAATCACGCAAGGTTTTTTTTAAATATTTCATCTTTCATCAATTGCCTGATTTGAGCGCCAACAAGTATACCCTCTTTAATTTTTGCCTCACTCAGTTTAGGAAACATTTTTTTTTCTAATATTAAAAGCCATAACCACTCCTATCCATAGCTTTCACGAAGTTTTTCATGTGACCAAGTTTTAGGTGTAAAGGTGGTAAAAGACCCACAAATATAACACAATAGATGTGTGGAACCCACAATTTGTCTTCTTGTCCAATGGCAAAACCAAAATATTGTTAATATAACTTTAGTTACTAATGGTGGCAAATTCCTTCGCTGAGTTTTAAAAGTAATGCCGCCACAAATGTAACAAAACTTGTCAGGATCATTTTTACACTTTCTTGACATTATTTCAGAATTACTTAATTCAGAAATCAGAAAAAAACACTACGCTCTTCAAATAAATAAATTCTCTGAATGCGAAAGTGAAACAAAAACGGTTAATTTAAAATTTTGTGCATTGCTACACATGAAAATAAAACCTGATGGAATCAAAATAAATATGGTGATAAAATGAGGATAGGTAGGTAATTCAAAACTACTAAGCACCATTCTTGTTACAAATTTTGTTGACCAGTGTATCCTATAGAATACCGATAGGCCAGCTACCTTACGGCGGTGATCCCAAGTTTGTAGTTTCGCCAGAAGAGGTGAATCTTCGCCAATCAATCAATCAATCAATAGCCCGACGATCAACGGCGTCTAAAACCGCCAGTGGATACTTAGCAGAGCCATCATAAAGGTGACTGCAGTACTCCATGCGCGACCGAACTTGGGCTTGGTATTTAAGCGAGGTTTCTACCGCGATTCCTAGAGTGAAAAGGTTAAAACGAGCTGACGTGCTTGATATCTGTCGACTGTTCGAGCGCTGGCTCCCTCGTTCGCAAGAGTCAATTTCAAGAAATTCAAGAATCGGAACATTGAAAATGAACACAAAAATTTATGAAAAAGAAATTCTGAAATAAAAATCTCTTAAAAATTTTACAAAAATTTACTACCCGAGTTTCAAAATTCTATCTCGAATGCACTTTTCTGCTTTCACTGCATTCGCATCTTTTAACAACATGACGACAGGTCAATATTCATAGAAGCTACATCACTTATTAAATACGGAACTACCCGTTTTTCTACAATCCCAAATCTAAAGGGACCACTATTATTAACCGATTTTCAAATTATTTTTTTGCCATTTTGTAGCGAAACTAATACCAAAGGACCCTTTTTAAAATTTTTTCTTAAATTCAAACGTTTTTTTCCCAAATATTTACAATTTAGTAAACAAACACCCCCCAAAAAACCCGAATTTTTTACATTTTTCAAAATTTCAAAAATAGTTCCCAGCCGATTTTCAAAATTCAAACGTTTGCTCGTGTCTCGATAAATTCGTCAACTCTTGGTACTATTCTTTTCTCAATCCTCTCAAAATCCTCGCAGCTATGGCCAAAAATACGTCTCAGGCGATTTGCATCTGATAACCATTTTCAGTGGTGTAAATACAAACACTTACACAAACAGCTAGCGGAAGCACGTAGCTTACTCATTAAGTCAACTGTGAATCTACCTCTATGTTAGTGGAAGTCAAAACCTATTTCGTCTACGCAGCCGATTCCGCTTAGCCATTTCCCGCTCGTTACAGCTTTGTGGTGGAAACTCCAACTCGTTTTTCATGTACACACGTAATATACAGGAATACAAAAGTAGTAAAAACAAAGGCATAAGGTGAAAGTATTTTTATTGGAACGATTTTCCATATGGGACGATGTGGAGGGGTACCCTAGCCGGCAAAAAATGTCCGTAACGAAAATGAGTGGAATAATATTTTTATGTATAGTTTATTCGAAATTAAACCTAAAGCATTAAAGTTTAATTTCGAATGTAGTATAAATAAATTTAAGACCAAAGTCAAAGTCAAATAATGTTTATTCAATTTAGGTAGGTATACTACACTTATTGACGTCTAGTTATTTATAAAATATAATGGTGATAATCAGTAACGGTATCTTAAAACTAAAGCTACGAGGGTTCCAAACGCGCCCTGGTCAGAGAAGATCCCACAACAAACTCAGCCGATTTTTTTTTCATTATCACCATTTCACCAATAATCATCTTAACTAAGCAACTATCAGAGCCATTAGATCAAATCATTGCCAAGCTTCCTTGTCATTTAAGTAATCCTTTACATGGAAATAGGACCGTTTGTCTTCTTTGCTTTTCTTTTTACCTCGACTAGAACTTGAAATAATATTTATGTAATTCCTATCTGGTGTCCCACGACACCACACGTTTTTTTGTGCTACTAATAATGTTGTGTGTAATGTTTCCAGAACATGGGCCTGCGACAAGAAGTGGAGCTGCTGAAGAAGGAGAACCACATCCTGCGGGAGAAGCTGTCCAAGTACGCGGATGTGTAAGCGCCGCTCAGCACAAAAACGCCACTCGATATGTACGTTATCAGCTCGTTTCTCATGTTTACCCAGTATTGAAGTGAAAACTACTACTATTATGTATGTATGTATATTCTTTATTGTACACCACAAAATATAAAAAAACAGATAACAAACATGAAAACTTAAAACGTAGGTACAATAAGGCGGTCTTATCGCTAACCAGCGATCTCTTCCAGACAACCTTATCACCATAACCAAATATGAACCTAATAGCTAAATTTTGAATTCGTTCAAGTTTGTTAAGCTGGTCCTCAGTTAAATCAAGATAGCTTGCGTCCGCATAATTGAGAATGGAGAGAAGTAGAGATTGTGCTAACATAATTTTAGTAGGAATAGGGAGAAAAGAACGCAGACGCCTAAGTGAACCCATAGCAGCAAAAGTCTTTCTACTAACTTCTTTCAATTGAGTAGACCACGAGAGAGTATTATCAAAGTGGACACCAAGATTTTTAACGGTACTATGTTCATTTTATTCTATTGTTAGTGTGTTTAATGATGTTTTTTTTTATTCTGCTTTAATACTACATTATCTGATCAAATAGTATTGTAATAGCGTGTCGGGCGGCGCATTTTAGGTTAAGAGTTGCTTGTTTGGAGCAAACTGAAAATCAGCGCTGGTTATTGCTGCCAATGCCCAGCACAAAGCTGAGTTTGCGACCAATTGTGTCTTTTGTTGTCTTTTAGTTTTTCAAGTCTAATATAATTAATGTACATACGAGAACAATAGTGTAACACAATAAAAGCTTTATTTATTTATTATTTGTTTAAAATAAAAAACTTCTTTAGGCGCGTTGAGCACTTTTTGGTAGGGTGGTCAAATGTGGATGTCGTCACGCGTGACTGACACCGTTCTTCTTAAGACCGAAAGGTCTTAAGAAAGATAAGAATATAGATAAAGTACATTCGTAATTAAACTTTAATGCCTTACTTTTAAGGTTTATATGTAAAAGTGCTGTGTAACCATGACCGACACCTTGCGTTGTTAGGAAAACAAAAGGTCTTAAATATACATGTAGTACATTCGTAATTAAACTTTAAGCCCTTAGTTTTAAGGTTTATATTTTAATTATTTTAAATATTCGTTTTCATTTCTATCGGCAGTCCCTATGACTGCCAATTTTTTGTGGTTGACTCTGTACTATGCTTCAAGTAACCAACTGGTTGAGTCGAAAAGTAAGTATGTGAAATATACAGGTGATGTCCCTTACACCTTGAACGGGCACACCTCAGAAATGCACCCACAAAATGTGAATACATTTATAATAGGCAACTTATATTATCGCTTACGCAATTTTTTCCCCACCTCTTTGTTTTCGAGGCCTCTTCTGAGAAGTCAGGGCCCGGGCTCTCATTATAAGGGATCGTTTATTAATCACATGAGGTTCGAAAGGGGGGACGTGGCTCGGAAGAACCACGAAATATCACATACTTTTATACATCTACAAGATAGCCTTTATATACCGTCCGTATTCAAAATGGCCGCCCAATAACGACTGAAGAAATAAGCTGTTTGAAGACTCCATGAGACTGCTCTTATTTTTCTTTAATCTGTGTGTGTTTTATAATGTGTGTGTTTGTTTGCTTGCAGGTCGCGGGCTCACGCGTCGCGTCGCGTCCGTCGCGTCGGGGCACTCCGCTCCACCATCTATTTGTAACGCTTTTCAAATATTCGGTTTGAATGTACTTTACTGACTAATCTTATTGTTAACGTATTGTGTAACTCTCGCTCTGAACCCCCCGCCCCCCCCCCCCTCTACATGTTCAATCCCCCTCCCCCTATCTCGTCTTAAACGACTCGATTCGCTAGTACCCCATAGTGACGCAACTCACACGCGTAGTATATAGTGAAGCTGAGCACCCGCAGTGCGCGAGCCGTAGGGGCGACACGGCGAATCGACTGGTTTACTCGATCCTTCCTAAGTTATTATTTGTTTGTTACGATAGGATTTATCGATGTGCAGTTACCGTAAGTTATCTTACTTTAGTTATAATAGGTGAATCTTTACCAAAGTTCCGCTCGAACACAGATCTATCGTCGTATCTAATTCCTTCTTCGGACTCGGTTCGACAATCTACAGGGTTAGTCAACGACGTACGGACCAAATTTTACGGAGTCGTTATGTTTCGCGTCGGGGTGCCGAGCGCGAGCGGCCCGCGCCGCCTCGTTCCGGTTCGTTCCGGTTCGTTCCGGTTCGGAGCGGCCCGCGCCGCGTCGTTCCGGTTCGTTTCGGCCCGCGCCGCGTCGTTCCGGTTCGGAGCGGCCCGCGCGGCTTAAGTTAGTTGTTGAATATTTATACGTTACCGGCACAGGTCGCGCTCTAGTGCGCATTGCTCAAGCTCGCGCACGCCGCAGGCTCGTTGTACATAGACCGTAGTGTGGGCGGCCCGGACAGCGCGCGTTCCGTCCCCGCCACCGGCGTCCGGGCGCGCCGCTCGCTTCGTAGACCCACCCGAGCGGCGGGGGCCGGTGGACCCGCCGCGCGGTGGGGCCACCGCCCCCCGTGAGCTACCACGTTTCCGTAGTGAGCGAACACTAGTTTCGTTTCAAATTTACTTAGTGAATAGTTTAAGTAGTCCGTAGTTTCCGTAGCGTAGTCGTTATTAGTATATTTTTGTTATGGCTGTAGTTGTTAACGTTTTTAAAGGTTTATATTTTCTTTAGTTGTGTAGACTCGGTAGGCCGGCGCGCGTCGCCAGCCCGTACGCACTGTCTGCTACAAGTTACAACTCGACGCTTCCTCCGTACTCTCTTTGACTCGTGCTAATGTTATAATATATTTTTGTAGGGTTTTGTCGTTGATAAATGAGTCAATTGAATGTTTATTGAATTGAAGTAAATTAATGTTAATGACTAAGACTAAGGAGTTGTTGCATTTTAAAGTATTTTATGAATACAAAGCGAGAACAATAAAATGTTTTTTCTATAAAGGTTTACATGTGAAGGATACTATAAAGGTGTGTGGCGTTGGACTTTTAAAATGCACTGTTTCATATCAAACGATATTACTTATATTACGTGATGAACCTAATGTTAATCGGCATTTGATATTCCATCTTGTTTGTTAAACGGTATACATTAAATTAATGCAAAATATCATGACGTATTATGTGGTACTTTAAATACAGTTATAAATTGTTTCTGCAGTCATGTAATAAATGGATATAATATATTAATGTGTTACATAACGTAGTAGGCTGTAAGTGACGGAGCAGTAGCCTCCTTATTTATTGTATCTGGGGTGCGTCCGAGCGTCCGTGCGTGGGAGCGTCCGCTCGCGTGCGTTCGTGCGTCCGTGCGTCCGAGCGTCCGCTCGCGTGCGTCCGTGCGTCCGAGCGTCCGCTCGAGTGCGTCCGTGCGTCCGAGCGTCCGCTCGCGTGCGTCCGTGCGTCCGCTCGCGTGCGTCCGTGCGTCCGAGCGTCCGCTCGCGTGCGTCCGTGCGTCCGAGCGTCCGCTCGAGTGCGTCCGTGCGTCCGAGCGTCCGCTCGAGTGCGTCCGTGCGTCCGAGCGTCCGCTCGCGTGCGTCCGTGCGTCCGCTCGCGTGCGTCCGTGCGTCCGCTCGCGTGCGTCCGTGCGTCCGAGCGTCCGCTCGCGTGCGTCCGTGCGTCCGAGCGTCCGCTCGCGTGCGTCCGTGCGTCCGTGCGTCCGAGCGTCCGCTCGCGTGCGTCCGTGCGTCCGAGCGTCCGCTCGCGTGCGTCCGTGCGTCGGACGCGCTCCGCCTCCGAGAGTATGTTATGACTTATGAATTGCGACAACATAAAACCATATTGATGTACGAGTAGTATTTAAAGAAAGAGTTTAATTTATATGGTTCTATGGATTGAAATAAACGTTAATAATTGTTGTATTTATGTTTATTTATTTCGCGGCCGGCCGGAGCGCCGGCGGCCGAGGGCGGCTACTTACTGGACCGCTGATACATTTCCTCGATCGCTGTTTTATGTAATAAATCGTGGTAAAAAGTACCTTGCACAAACTTGAGTTTCATTATCCGTCCCCCTTCCTCTCACTTCAGTGCAGCCTGGTGCGAAAGAGACGACCTATTGAGCTATTCAGGCAGCTACCTACTGTATTCAAAAACATTACAGGAATGTCCGGTCGCATCGCATAGATTATTTAGGGTTTGACATAAATATTCAGTTATATTAGGTTCACCTAATAGGTACCTAATATAATACAATTTACTGATAAATAATGCGTTAAATTGTAAGCAATATGTTACGGTTCACAATCTGTCAACAGTTTACAATCTACCGCGATAAAAAGCGTTAGATTACAATCTAACGGTTTTTACAATTTTACGATGACAATCAACAGATTTATTGAAATGGTAACGTGTTTTTTTGCCAATAAAGCAAATTATAGTCCCACAAACTTGAAAACTATGTCACTCATTTGATGTACAATAAAAAGTATTTTTAATGTTATACTGATGTAGACTTTTGACGATCTCCGTGGCGCAGTGTGTAGCGCTGTTGTCTTAAGGTGCGGAGGTCCCGGGTTCGATCCCCGGCAGTGTCAATTTGGGAATTTATAATTTCTGAATATTCCCTGGTCTGGCCTGGAGGCTTCGGCCGTGGCTAGTTACCACCCTACCGGCAAAGACGTGCCGCCAAGCGATTAGCGTTCCGGTACGATGCCGTGTATAAACCAAATAGGGGTATGGGTTTAATATAACTGCCATGCCCCTAACAGGTTAGTCCGCTACCATTTTAGACGGCATCATCACTTACCATCAGGTGAGATCGCAGTCAAGGGCTAATTAGTAGTGGATTAAAAAAAAAGTATTATTATGTTCGTACTTCGAAAATAGTATTAGTTACGTGTTATATGTGAATGTTATGTGGAGTGGAGACAAAAATCTCACCGCTATTAGGAATTACTAAGAGATGTAGCTAATTAGTTACTTAACATAAAGAAATACTAATTATTATAATGAAATAAAATAAGTAAAATGGAGAAAAATGCGTAAGCGTGTTTGTTTGTTGGTTTTTCTTTTAATTACGCCGCTCTATAACCACTTTAATGGATCGAAATGATAATTGCATGGGTATAGTTGACTTGGAGAGTGACTTAGGCTACTTTATGTCCCGGAAAATCAAAGCGTTCCCCGGGAATTTGAAACCTAAACCTACGCAGACGAAGTCGCGGGCATAATCTGATAAGTAGTTAAGTACCTAATACTATTACGGGCAACTGAAAAAAGATTTCTGCTTAGAATTAATTATGTAAACGGTTATATTATAATACTATCTTACTTATGTAAGCGACAATCCAGAAGTAGGTATTATTGAGACACTTTAAATATATTTGTACTCTCATTTGGAACGTGCACGAATAAATGGTGAAACGTGTAGAGGTTCCACGAGAGATTTAATGTAATTAGATAAAAGTTAACAAAAATTCAAGACAATATTATTTTGATGTGGCCACGATTAAGTACTATCATTAAGCTCTAAATCAAATTGCGATCTAAACACAAAAATATTCAATAATCATTGAGTCTGTAAGTCAGTCTCCTGCCTGCAGCTGCTGACTTACCATCGATCAAATACTCGTATTTATAGCACATTTATATTAACTATTTTCAATATGGTGTCCGTATGCGCACATTAAATCTAATGACATGTAACGAGTCAAATTGACAAAAAAACTGGAAATTAAAAAAAAAAATTAATGTCCAAAATTGAAAAATTGACATAATAAACTTGCTGTTTCATGAGGTATAATGACAGACAGTAATAATGCTAATACTATACTACATACAGACCGCGCGCGAGATCCGAGGAATCCTATGGAAAGATAAAGTAATGACCTAGAGTTGTTTAAAGTACAAAATAATACTGCTATCGCAAAATTACACTTACTATTATCCTCGTACTTCTAATCGTCCGAACTCATAAGACGCGAGGTCCTAGTTAGTCGAACCTCTAACTAAATAGTAAGAAATAAAACAAATGAAATAGATTTAACAGTAATTTACTATTTATAATTGACCAAAGAATATTAAACTATGAACTAATCAACTGATACAAAATAATTGATTATCTAACAATATTATGGACACAATAATAACTGTTTTTCAAACAAAAAGTATTTACTAATAACACAAAAATATTGCGTTTGCCGTTAGCCGTTACTAATGGAGTGTCGCGAAATTATAAAAGATATGCCCGCTACACACGTTCAAGTATAATATTTGGATCAGTCAATTACGCCAATACAATGGTGGAGCAGATAATGGTCTTAGATTTAGACCTTTAAAGTTTCTAGAGCTTTAAGTACGAGTTCCATGGAGCTGTCAAACACTTGGTAAACAACGGTGCTTGTTTAATAATTCTCATTCGTTGTTAGCAATCGAATCATACGCAATCGAATAGGTAAAAAATCACCCACCAGATCTGCTGGTAAGTTTTGTCAGGCAAACGGCTTAGTCACTAATCACAATTCACTAAATCCACAATATGATATCCATACTGATATTATAAACTAGGGGTCCGGCAGACGTTGTCCTGCCCTGAACATAAAACCCGTTTGCAGCGCCCTCTACCGGCACTAATTATAAATATAAACCAGCCATGGACCCACTCAAACACACACAAAAAATTCCATCTAAATCGGCCCAGCCGTTATCGAGTTTTAGCGAGACAAACGAACAGCAATTGATTTTTATATATTACTAGTGGGCCCGGCAGACGTTGTCCTGCCCTGAACCTAGAACCCGATTGCAGCGCCCCCTACCGGGTCCAATTATGAATATGTCACCGTAAGATTGTAAAAACCGTTAGATTATAATCTAACTCGCGAAATTCTAAACTGTCGAAAGATTGTAAACTGTTCAATGTTCTGAGTGTCAATTTTTGAAATATTCATTGTATTTACGTTTTCTTGTCTCTTTCTTGTAGGTTAGGTTAGGGTTCGACATAAATAATCAAGTAGTGCCCGGCCGCAGGCCGGGCACTTAGGTTTTATCGGGTTTAAATACGTATCAGATTACAATCTACCGGAAAATAATGCGTTAAATTCTAATCTTTCGACAATTTAGAATTTAGCGAGTTAGATTATAATCTAACGGTTTTTATAATCTTACGGCGACAAATATAAACCAGCCATAGACCCACTCAAACACACACAAAAAATTCCATCTAAATCGGCCCAGCCGTTATCGAGTTTTAGCGAGACAAACGAACAGCAATTGATTTTTATATAAATAAATAGTTAATTGGGAAAGTGTGTCTGTCTATCTGTCTGTCAGTCTTTCTGCCGCTTTCACGGCTCATATTTTCAACCGATTTTGATGAAATTTGGTGTAAGTAGGTTACAATCCGGAGAAGGACATAGGCTACTTTTAATCCCGAAAAATTAAGTAGTTCCCCCGGGAATCACAAAATCATCATCATCTAGTTACTAAGCTTTTAAGGAATTTCTGAAAATCCTTTTTCAGTGGTATCCTACGTTACAAGACACCTAAATGCTAAATCTCGATGTTTTGACCCTAAAAATTTATGTCACAGAACGCACCAGAATTTAGTTATATAAATTTATCCACTCCAATCTGGTACGGTCCCAACTTCCACCAACTTATCTGTCCTGGTGGCCGAAATTGGACCTAATTTTTGTGCAGCATAAACGTCAATCAAATCGTTCAAACTTCAAGGTATGACTAATTTGAAAACGACGCCAATTATACTCGATCGTGTGTGGCTGGCATTAGTGTTTCAACGATAGATTGATCTCACAACCTCAAAGCCATCTACAAACGTGGATATGTCACGTCAAGCCTGCGGTACGACTACGGGCGCGGGTTGGAACGACCGTACTATACTAACCAGAGCAGTATACGTGCCAGCAATCAGACCGATTATGCCAATGAGAAATAGCAGTATATCCTTGCCGAAGAGCACGTTTCTAGCAGCGCTCGCCCTTTTGGTGAAGTTGACGCAAATCTCCATGAGTGCGGGGAAGCAGATACCGAGGGCGGAAAGGCACAGGGCTCCGAATAGGGATATGAAGAGCCCGAGACGAGGCACCGCCACCGCCAGTACGACTGAAAACAAATAACATTTTCATTAACTCTTTTTTTTTACCATTACAAGTTAGCGAAGACTGCGATCTCACCTGATGGTGAGTGATGATGTTAGGGGCATGGCAGTTATATTAAACCCATACCCCTATTCGGTTTCTACACGGCATAGTAGCGGAACGCTAAATCGCTTGGCGGCACGTCTTTGCCGGTAGTGTGGTAACTAGCCACGGCGGAAGCCTCCCACCAGGCCAGACCAGGGTATATTCAGAAATTATAAATTCCCAAATGGACCCCGCCGGGGATCGAACGCGGGACCTCCGCACGTTAAGACAACAGCGCTGCACACTGCGCCACGGAGGTCGTCAATACTCGTAACGTATTCGTAATTGAATTTTTTCTGAACAATAAATGGATTTATGACTAGATGTTGCCCGCGACTTCGTCCGCGTGGATTAAGGTTTTTAATTCCCGGGGGAACTCCTTAATTTTCCTTAATAAACCTATGTCCTTCCCCGGATGTAATCTATCTTCATACTAAATTTCATCAAAATCGGTTGAAAACATGGCCCGTTAAACCGTAGCAGATAGACAGATAGATAGATAGACGGACACACTTGCGCATATATAACATTAGTATGGCTTTTTTGACGCTAATGAAGAGACCAGGGATCGATCCTCACGTTCCATCTACACGAAACGCTTTTCGCCTTCATTCCTCATTCGATTCTGGAATACTCTACGAAAACTGCGTTTCCCACCAATTACAATCCGGGTATCTTATGATCAAGAGTGAATAGGCATCTTTTATGCAATTATTCGGGACCGCGTGGGCGATATTATAGTGCACAAGCATTCTCTGTTCCTACTCTCATAGCCCGATGGGAAGGAAAATCTGAACCCGACCGGAGAGATATCAGGCGCAGGACCGACGGCTGAACGTATTCCCCGAGGCACGGGGATGAAACACCGCCAATTACCTAACTCCGGGTACCTACTGAGAATGTCATGTCAGTAAAACCCAATACTTGCTACGACCCAACCAAGGTCTCAAACCCCGGACCTCATCGGCCGCAGTCGAACATGGTAACCACTAGACCAACGAGGCAGTTATGATATACCCACTACAGCGCTGCACCCGTGCACCTCCACGGCAGTAGCTAATGAATACGGCAATTTTTGTTACCTGATCCCAATGGATCAGGTGCCTGATCACTTGTCAATGACAAGTGATCAGGCACAGAACCACCCGCAGCATATACGTACCACACGTACTTGATTCGCAGAAGTTCATCCTCAACACTTCCAGGGGCATGAGCTAAAAATACGGCGACTCTTGGAGTCTTGTCGACCGAGGCATTGACACTTACAAGTGAGCAGGTAAAGAGCCAACCGCAGAACATACGTAGCTCGCGTACTTGGTTCAACCAAGGCTATTCGTCCTCAACACTTCCAGGGGCATGAGCTAATAAATACCGCGACTCTTGGAGTCTTGTCGACCGAGGCATTGACACTTACAAGTGAGCAGGCACTGAGATACTCGCAGCACCTACTCGTACAACCGCTCTCGGTTCGGCGCTGAACGCTGCACCCGCGGCAGAATGTATCTCTTCCATAGCACCTCCACGGGCAGCAGCTGATGAATACGGCGACGTTTAGAGTCTTGTCACCCGAGGCATTGACACTTACAAGTGAGCAGGCACAGAGATACTCGCAGCACGTACTCGTACAACCGCTCTCGGTTCGGCGCTGAACGCTGCACCCGCGGCAGAATGTATCTCTTCCATAGCACCTCCACGGGCAGCAGCTGATGAATACGGCGACGTTTAGAGTCTTGTCACCCGAGGCATTGACACTTACAAGTGAGCAGGCACAGAGATACTCGCAGCACGTACTCGTACAACCGCTCTCGGTTCGGCGCTGAACGCTGCACCCGCGGCAGAATGTATCTCTTCCATAGCACCTCCACGGACAGCAGCTGATGAATTCGGCGACGTTTGGAGTATTGTCACCCGAGGCATTGACACTTACAAGTGAGCAGGCACAGAGATACTCGCAGCACGTACTCGTACAACCACTCTCGGTTCGACGCAGACCGCTGCACCCGCGGCAGAATGTATATCTTCTATAGCACCTCCACGGGCACTAGCTGATAAATACGGCAACGTTTGGAGTCTTGTCACCCGAGGCATTGACACTTACAAGTGAGCAGGCACAGAGATACTCGCAGCACGTACTCGTACAACCGCTCTCGGTTCGGCGCAGACCGCTGCACCCGCGGCAGAATGTAGCCCTTCCATAGCACCTCCACGGGCACGTAACAGTGCAAGCAGTAGCTGATGAATATCGCCACCGCGAACATTATTATCACGCTGGTTGCTAACCTGGCGGAAAACAAACGAATAAAATTGAGATAATGAATGAATATACTTTTATTGCACATGAACAGATTAAAAAAATACCTAAAACAAAGTAAGCATACAATTTTACAGCCTTATCGCTACGTAGCAATCTCTTCCCGGCATTCAGAATTAGGGCATATCTTTATAGCCAATTTTGTCAAAGGTAGGCAATATAAGGAGTTCTAGTAGGAAAAAAGGAAACCTAATTAACGCGGACGAAGTCATGGGTATCATCTAGTTCGCTATTTATCCGCCAAAACCATTGATGTTTGTATTTGATTGATGGCCAAAACAAACAAATCTATGTGTAATAACGTGCAACATGCGATATGCTAAGCCCAATTAGCAAGCAATACGCACCAATCTTCCAAAGTACTCTCAAGGTACGGGGTACCGGTACACTCCGACACCGGAGCATCCTCAGGAGATGTTGACTCAACAATGCACTTATTGTACCACCACCATCACAGCCTATTAACGTCCCACTGCTGGGCATAGGCCTCCACTCTCATGAGAGAGAGGGAATTAGAGCTTAGACCCACCACGTTGCTCCAACGAGCAAGTTGGCGGGCTTTAACGACTATTATCTTATCATGTTAGTGGTAATAACCGGACCCGACGACTGCTTAACGTGCTCCCAATTATTCCTCACTTATTCCCAGGAATAAATTACTATGCACTGGCCACATTTCCAGCTCGTAAGATTTTTTAAAGTCAATAGAACGTACGGGTCATCTTTAGGGAGATCCAACGTGATGGAGTCACTGCACTTGGACACACAGAAGATGTAGCCAATTGCTCCGACAGCCACATATAGCAGCACTATGATGGTCATCCCTGAGTTAAGGACACCACAGGGCGAACCGAAGGCTTTTGGTGTTTTCATGTTGTTCTCTAGAGCAATAACCTGAAACAAACAATACTATAGTAATATAGGATCCCACGGACGCGTACGAAGCGATTTGATTCCTCGTTTCTAATTCGAACCGCTATGATATGGAACGCCCTTCCGGCTTCCGTTTTTCCATCCAAAGAGCTTTCAAACCTAGACACCTCATCATTGCTTTGCACTCAGCATGATTGTCATCAAGCGCAAGCCTATCTCAAAATAAAAAGAAATTAAAAAAAAACGTGTATCGTGGGACACCAGATAGAAACGAAGTTCCTTAATAAATAAATATTAATTTTAAGTTCTAGTCGAGGTAAAAAGAAAATAATTATTCAGGTATAAATTTTTTATTACGATTTTTGAAGTGAAAGCACCTTTAACCGCGTTGAGCACTTTTTGGTAGGGGGTAAAAATGTGTAACATCTCCATTTAGCGTCTGGTTGTTCAAGGAAGAGTACAGGGCACCAGGGCACGTAGCAGATCACCCATGAGGTGGACAGACCAAGTGAGGGCTGCGGTGGACGTCCCCTTACACGAATGTACTCGCAAGGCTGCTATCAGGGCAGAGTGGAGACGGATCGTTAAGCGTGCCACAACCTCAAAGTGAGGACCACGACCGCTCTGACAAGAGCGATACGACGGAGAAGAGAAGAAGAAAAATGTGTATTCGCGGCGTCATCGACATGTATGTCGCCGATATACGGAACGTTACGGAAGTTTTTTGCCGGCTAGAGTACCTAACCCTCCGCATCGTTCATGTATTAACAATGCGATTTACAACAATTAGCTGTATATTGTGTTGTTTTATATCCTTCAGTAGTAAAAAAATACATGTCCCCTGCTATAGGTAAATCTGTTAGCGCGATGTAAATCCATCCAGCGACACCTGTTGGGGAATTGTTTAGACTCGTGATAAACATGAAGTCTGGAGACTTGGTCCAACCCTTACTAGAGATTTTCATTTCATTGCAAACCTATGAATACATATAGCCTATATGCAACGACTATTATTATATGACTAAGAAATTTGTTGGGTCGAGGCTATTCTACAATTATTGTCGAATTTATTGGTGAAAAATTTCCATGAAACTAATTAACCTTGCGTCCAGCGCCCCACATCACACGTGATCCTTACTAATATTTTAAACGTGAAAGTTCCTAAGAATGGATGTATGGATGTTTGTCATGCCAGAACGAATCTGGATGAAATTTGGCACAGGGTTAGATTGCTGTCTGGAATGACACATAGGTTTTTTATCCCGGAAAATTAAAGAGTTCCCGCGGGAACCAAAAAACCTCAAATGGATGTTTGTTACTCCATCACGCCAGAACGTCTGAATTGATCTGGATGAAATTTGGCACAGGGATAGACCTCAATTTACATAGACGGGCCCTGTCAAACAAAGAATTTGGACTTGTTTTACTAACGCTATCTAGTCTGAAAAGGAGGACAGCGCTATGGCGGGGACAAGGACAGGGCTGTACAGGATAGGAGCGTGCACTATTTTTTCAATGAAAGGTTCCATTTAGTACCTACAATTATCGATGCTTGGCTGTAATCAGACCTGCTTGCGAGTGGTGGTTGCAGCTTAAGGTAATGACCACTAAGAAACTCTTGCTTTCCTTACCACTCCAACAGCCGTAAGCGCAAACAGCGTTGTCCCAAAGAACAACGGGAAGGTTGCGGCAGACCCCCACAAATCCAGGGCTTCGTCTTGAGCTTCTGGCTTCTTCCCTACTAGGAGATAGTATACAACTATGCCCAGACCAACAAATGTCATCAAATTGGCCAGGGCAGAGAATGGCGCTAACATCTTCAGGCTTGGGATGAGATTGAAGGCGATCAGCGGCCCCAGGATTATAAGCATGTGTATCTCCACTGCCATTTGGTAATAGGGGTCGACCACCTGCGAAACAACAAAAACAGAATCTGGGAAAAGTTGCAAAACTGATTTATGGCTACCCAATTTTATTATTTACCCAATGTTAACTGTATGTCATGGCACGGCAGAGGATTTTTCTCGCGATGAACGAAAATACATATAATATAATAGTATTGCTATACAATCGCGAAAAACCGACTTATATTGACCTTGATTATTTGATTATGCGGCAGGACGTGGGAACCCACCGCATTATTATCCCAAGAGAACTCCTATCATTATTTGATTAATGGAAAGGATGATTAGTGAAAAGAAGACCCTCAGTCATAAGAAATATGATGCAAAGAGAGACCTTGATTAACTTACGACGCAGATTCCGGCTTATTATCTCTCATTTCGAGGTGGAACGCCAACTTGACTATCTTCTTCTTTATTTTGTATTAAATTACAATCTTCGTCACTATATTCACTCATTTTTTACATTGTCTTTCACCTCCTAGCTCGAAAAGCGCGCATTTGCTGCCTAATACCAGTGAGCAAAAGACGTTTTTGTTCACTCATAGAGTAAAAGTATTTTGAATTTAGAACGCTATGGATTTTTTTTTTTTTTTTTTTTATTGAAAATAATACAATAGAACTTAATGGTAGCTAGCCTAAACTAATTACTATATAAATCATGCCCACGTGGAATGGTGGCAAGAATGCTGGCTGCATTTCCGCGCTGGACAGCCAGGCTGATCCTTTGCGCAAAAAATGAGCCAGCCCTTCTGTCACCAGATGAGGCAATTAACCGCGGTGAAATATCTCGCAAAAAATTTTTGCCACTAAGACTCCACGGCCCAAGGGTCTCCACGGCAAACGGAACAAATATGTAACTCTCTATGAGAGAGGCATACTTCCGCCGCTTGCCGGTTTCAGCCTTTTCTGCTGCGGCTCCCGGCCTTGATGCTGTATGGATTGGGAATTTCTTTTCATTGACTCACGAAACGTTCAGAAACTCCATCACATCTTAGGCAATATTTTATTATGCTTAGAAAATACTATTTAATGCCAGTACTTTTCTCTTTATTTTTAAGAAGCTTAGGTGTACTAGATACTGGTCATGAAGCCAATTTCAAAAATAAGTTATTTATTACTGATTCTTATATAGAGAGTCTTTAACAGACCTAAAATTTGCAACCGGCCTCGGTTAGTTTTAATTAAAATGTGCGTTGAAATATGATGATTTCACAACTATGTATTTCATATAAACTACCACACTAGGAGTGCGTTTTTAAGTTTGATAAAGAGTTGCTGATATGATTGAGTTGGCATCATCCCTATTGCTTCATCTGGTGACAAGCGGGTTCGGCTAAATCGGGTTCTTTTAACTTTATTTATGTTTGTTTGTGTCAACCCTAAGCCCTACATCACGTGCAGCTGGTAACTAGGTAACGAGTACGTTTCCGCTAGTGATCATTATTATCGACGTGACTCGCCGCTGCCTTATTGACTACAATTGATGCTGTAGGTATAACTTCCCAGTTGTTACTCCCTTGGGATGCATCTCACGCCTAGGGAATCTATATATAAATGCAGTGTAATAAATACGTAGGCACGAGTACTAATCTATACTATCTATACTATATTTGTTGGTTTGTCGAAGATCGATGTGATTTTTTGCATGGGTATATTTGAGAATCTGGAGAGTGACAAAGGCTACTTTTTCTCGCCGAATATTAACCTTATTCCACGCGGACGTCAGTGAAGTCTACCCCACTTTACCAGTGTAGAGGAATATGGCTAAAACTACTCTAGTTCTGAGGCGTTTTTGAATGTGCGCCAACCATTCGTAGGTACGCACGTACCTCTACGCCGTAGTACCTACGTGTTACAACAATGCAAATGATTTGCTTAGCAAGCTTGCTTGACCTCAATCACTTCCCATCAGGTGTGACTGTGGTCAAACGAAATCCTATGATGAATAAAGAAATTAAAAAAATTAAAAAACACGACTGCCCTGCCAAAAAACGAACTAAAAAGTTAAAAACAATAAATGATATTCTTTTGTGAATCACTGGATATTGAACTATAGTGTTATATATTTTTTATTACTCATCATTTTCTAGATGATGATTATATAGTAAATCTTATTTTTGATTTTTTTTTCAACTTTAGTCTGCAATGCGGGACCATGGTCAACCCATCATTTTATTTTTTTATTTTGTTAGCCTATGTCACCCGGAATAAGCTAGGGATTCTAACGATACCTCATTTATTAAAATTGGTTCAGGCGTATAGAAGTTATGGTGGAATATACACACTCACATACATACATACATACATACATACACTCATACATGAACCCTGAAAACAATATACTCCTTCTTCCAGGCAGTCGTATTAAAAGGAAAAATTTATCGCACTGTTTAATACAAATGTAGTTACAAACGAAGCCATTGAGAATATCAATCAACTCACATTAGCCTCAATGGCACTCATGCCTACATATCAGATTGCTTTCATTTATTTTCTGGAATGTGAAAAATTAAGGGCCTTCATCGTACTGATAATATGCCATGAATATTATAAATGCGAAAGTGTGTATGTTTGTTGGTTTGTCCTTCAACCACGCCGCAACGGAGCAATGAATCGACATGATTTTTGGCATGGGTATAGTTGTCACCTGGAGAGTGACAAGTGTTAGCATTATTACTATTTGTCATTATATCTCATGAAACAGGAAGTTTAATATCTGTCAATTTGACTCGTTTCATGTCATTCGATTCAATCTGCGGATACCGACGCCATATTGAAAATAGTTAGCATAAATAGGAGTGTTTTGACGATGGTAATACAGTCCCCTGCCGGCAGACTCAGCGATTATTGAATACTTTTGTGTTTAGATCGCAATTTGATTTAGAGCTTAACGATAGCAATCGTGGTCGGATCAAATTAATATTGTCTTTAAGTATAGCCAACTTTTATCTAAATGGGTATTTGACAACTAGCCAACTCTGTAACTTTTTTCAAACGTCAAAACGCGTGCTTAATATGGGGTTTGTATGCAATTTTTAGTTGTGACGTCATAAAAGTTCGATGCACTTTTTTTACTTTATTCGATAGTTTAAAATGGTTATTCAGAATAAAACTAGCAATGGACGTGGATATTACGTCTTTCGGGAGATCCTTTAATAAATAATCACTAAAACATAATTTATTTAACTAGTAGTCAAATACCCAATTATATTAAATATCTCGTGGAACTTCGACACGTTTAACCATTTGCTCGTGCAAGTTTCAAATGAGAGGACAAATATATTAAAAGTGTTTTATCAACTACCTACTTCTGGATTCTCTTACACAATGGCTACTTTTATCCCGGAAAATTAAGGAGCTCCCGCGGGAATCAAAAAACTTAAACCACGCGGATGAAGTCGTGGACATCAGCTAGTCGTAAACCGATTCATAACCACCACCCTATCAAGATTCAACGAGGTTCTATTTCGAGCTGATCTTAATTATTTAACCATTGAATAGTGATTGTTGCCATTAATAACAATTTGATTCAATCGCGATGACGCACGATATTCTCGTCGTTTACAAAGTCTGAATGAACGTAAATACAATGCCGGTATCTTTGCGTCGTATTCCTCATTACTGGGGGTCATTGCTCCTTTCCATTAATCGCGTAATGGTAGGTAGTTCTAGGGATAGTAACGCTGTGGGGTTCCAGGTCTTTCGCTTAAGACTATGTAATATAAGGCGATGTACTTTCCTACAATTTTGAGGGACGAGTGGCCTTGTTGCGACAACGCATATACACAATAGGGATGATGACAACTCAATCAAATCAACAACTCTTTATAAAACTTAAAAACGCACTTCTAGTATGGAAATTGTACGAAATTTGCAATTGTGACGTCATCAAATTTCAACGCACTTTTGTTCTTTAATCTATATTATAAAATAGTTATCAACCTAAAACTAACCGAGGATGTGAATTTTAGGTCTTTTGGAAGACCCTCTATTTAATAATCAGTTAGAAATAATTTATTTTTGATATAGGCATCATCCCTATTCAGTAACTGGATGGGTGACCGAATTTAGTAGTCCGAACTTGGCCCTTTCGTGCCTAGAGAGCCTGATAAGCCATCGGACTCAGTTATTATCACTAACATTTAATAATAATCGTTAGAAAGCTAAGAGCTGAAATAGTCCTACTCTTAGTTGAGTCGTATGGACTTAGTCAGAAGGACCTGGGAATCCACCGCACTATTATCCCAATAAAAACCCTGCCATTATGTAATTAATGAAAAGGGGTCACGATCCTTAGCAATGAGGAATACAATGGACAGAGAAACCTAAAATTTGTCCCACTAAAATGAAAATTGGGAAAAAAAGTCGACTCATTCTCATTCGAATTGGAATTGAGATAGCTTTCAACACATATTTTAATAAGCTTAAATACATTTTATATAGAAAAATTAAAGAATTCCCGCGGTAATCAAAAACCTTTATCCTTCAGCTAGTAAAAAAAAGATACGCGCTAAATGGAAAATCTCCTCCTTTTTTGGAAGCCGATTAACGATATATACGGAACCAAAGTGCCATGAGTGTGAAAATACCACCACTACCATCACCACTGCAGCCCATTAACGTCCCACTGCTGGGCACAGGCCTCCAGTCTCAAAGGGGAGAGGGAATTAGAGCTAAGACCCACCACGCTGTTCCAATACGGCTTGGCGGGCTTTAACGAATATTATCATGTTAGTGATAATAACCGGGACCGACTTCTTAAAGTGCTCTCCGAGGCACGGGGGTGAAACACCGGCAACTTCCTAACTTCGGGCTAGTACTGAGAATTTCTAGTCACCACCTTTACCCCCAGTTACCTTTTGACGACCTCCGTGGCACAATGTGTAGCGCTGTTGTCTTAATGTGCGGAGGTCCCGGGTTCGATCCCCAGCGGGGTCAATTTGGGAATTTATAATTTCTGAATTTTCCCTGGTCTAGCCTGGTAAAGACGTGTCGCCAAGCGATTTAGCATTCCGGTACGATGCCGTGTAGAAACCGAAGGGTATGGGTTTAATATTAATGCGGCACCACGGTCACCCCATCAATTTTTTTGAAAATTTTACTAGCCTATGTCACCCGGAATAAGCTAGGGATTCTAACGATACCTCATTTATCAAAATCGGTTCAGGCGTATAGAAGTTATGGTGGAATATACAAACTTACATGAAAATGAAAATGAAAATATGTATTTCAGCTTAACTGTAAAGTAAAGTTATTACAAAGGTATACCTAATACATTTTTACCGACTTTTACATTTTACATACATACATACATGAACCCTGAAAACAATATACTCCTTTTTTCAGGCAGTCGTATAAAAAAAATACCTTTTTAATGTTGTCAGCTATGAAGACTATATACACGCAGCATATGCCCAGTTGGTACACCACGAGGAAGACGTCTACAGCCAGAGCCGCGGGCCGCGCAAACCGGCGGAGTGCCTGTGGGCCGTAGCCCAACGTCGTGGCCACTGAATCCGGGTACGATAACAGGGGCACCCGGAGATGCTTGCAGGCTGCGTACTGCGATCGGACCTGCAAAAAACCGGTCAAGGCGAGTCAGACTTTAATTTGACTTGTTTCAAACGTAGAATATTGTTACAGCTGGGGTTCGTAAATTCAGAGAGAGATGCGGAATATTTAACAATAATTTATTGAGTTCACAATTTAAGGGCAAATGGCACTTCTCCAATGCTACTCTTCTGTCGCCTAACTTCTTCTTCTTTCTTCTTCTCTCGTTTTCCACTCTTACTTATTGTTGCCTCGCTGTCTGCTGACTCTAAACTAACTCCATTGTTCTTTTAGGAATTTACAAAATCATGTTGAATTTTGCGTAAAATATCTTGTAAACAAAGCTTAGAATCACAACTTGACATGCAGGTTGTTTCCTTGGTTACGCGCAATATTAGTTACGCGACAATATGTACTAAAACTATGTATGTACTCGTGTTCTCATTTAGTAGTTATGTATGTCGTACTAATTTGAAAACTTTATTCACGTCTGGGAATTGTTTAAAACCGCAAAATTTGTCTGGCGTTTGTGGCATGTACTATTGAAATTACTCAATAAATACGTGCTGTAAATTATTTCAGATTGCCAAAAGTATTTTTTTGGAAATTTTAATAAAATATTTTTGAAGAAGTCTGGTAATACTTTATAACCGACAAAAACGTCTGGTGGTTTTTTTGGCGAATTCTCTAAGCACTAAATTTAAAGATTTAAAAAATGAAGATGCCAAAAAAAATTTTTTTGTTTTTTTTTTTAATTCGCTAAAGCTGCACAATAGCCGAAAACGCTCTACCAGACTGTCAGGACTGGATTCGCCATTTGACAAAATTATATTTTTTCACAATTTCAGCTTGAAAAGACCTTCCCGAAATTCCCGTCTAGTAGCGATTCCATATTATCCACTAACGTAGAATTGACATTTGAATTTCGAACGCGACGAAAGTAGGGTGTAGCTAACTTATTCACTCGCTTCGCTCATGGTTCAATCTAAGAATCCTCAGGTTACTCGTGGTACGGTGGTAGTTGGTATTCTTTTTTTATTGCAAGTTGAGGTCTATTTTATATTCAATGCACACGTCAAACAACAACAACAAAAATTTAAGTCCCTGATATGACATTCTAGCAGTAAATACATAGACCTCGTATTCCAAGGTTCAGGGTTCGAATCTCGGGCGCGCAACTGCAAATTTGCGCGCCCTGATCAGTGTAGTATGGTAATAGTAGTGTCAGGGCCGATGTCACTGGCATAATTAAGTAGTCTATAACATCCTATCATTAAAAGCTAAAGTTCAACCATTTATGTTAACGAAATAAAACGTACTTATTTTTGTTTTGACCAAAAGGCTACGTTAATTAAAAAGTAAAAAGTCTTTTTTACCATACAAATTCAAAGAAATAAGAGTTCAGAAAGAAGCATAAATTGAAAAGGTAAAAGTAAGGCTACCTAAGTAAAATAGGTCAAGGGTCAGACGTCAGGTCACAGTTAAAATAGAGCGAAATTCAAAACATTTCGGTTTGAGCAGTACCTACCCGGCGGCGTTAGGGTTGCCATATCTAAAATCTGGCAAATAGGACAAGAAGCGGGCACGTCAAGTCTTTGGGGAAACCCAGACGGATGGCAACCCTAATTGGGATACCTAGTCGTATAAATGAAGTAGGTACAAAAGCTTCAAAAGCATAGACTTATTAAGTTATTATATTACTAGCAAAAAGCGTATATTACTGAAAAAACATTACGGATCAGACGGGACGAAAAATTTCGGAAAACAGAAAAAGAAAGGCAATTATCGCGTCGAAAGGGAGTCGCGTTGTCGTTTTTTTAGCGTTGATGTTGATGACCACGTCGCTTCTTTAAATTTTATTTGCACTAGTTCGTGCCGGTACCCAGGCTGCATTCCAGGAGGTGCACCGACGTCCCTATGTTACTCACGAGGACATGCAGGCAATGTGTGACGAGTATGCCGACTAGGACGGTAGCGATGGTGCCGGTGACGAGCCCCGCGCGGGTGAAGGCCTGCGGCATCGCCAGGATGCCGGTACCCAGGCTGCATTCCAGAAGGTGCACCGACGTCTCTATGTTACTCACGAGGACATGCAGGCAATGTGTGACGAGTATGCCGACTAGGACGGTAGCGATGGTGCCGGTGACGAGTCCCGCCCGGGCGAAGGCCAGCGGCATCGCCAGGATGCCGGTACCCAGGCTGCATTCCAGGAGGTGCACCGACGTCTCTATGTTACTCACGAGGACATGCAGGCAATGTGTGACGAGTATGCCGACTAGGACGGTAGCGATGGTGCCGGTGACGAGCCCCGCGCGGGCGAAGGCCTGCGGCATCGCCAGGATGCCGGTACCCAGGCTGCATTCCAGGAGGTGCACCGACGTCTCTATGTTACTCACGAGGACATGCAGGCAATGTGTGACGAGTATGCCGACTAGGACGGTAGCGATGGTGCCGGTGACGAGCCCCGCGCGGGCGAAGGCCTGCGGCATCGCCAGGATGCCGGTACCCAGGCTGCATTCCAGGAGGTGCACCGACGTCTCTATGTTACTCACGAGGACATGCAGGCAATGTGTGACGAGTATGCCGACTAGGATGGTAGCGATGGTGCCGGTGACGAGCCCCGCGCGGGCGAAGGCCTGCGGCATCGCCAGGATGCCGGTACCCAGGCTGCATTCCAGGAGGTGCACCGACGTCTCTATGTTACTCACGAGGACATGCAGGCAATGTGTGACGAGTATGCCGACTAGGACGGTAGCGATGGTGCCGGTGACGAGCCCCGCGCGGGCGAAGGCCTGCGGCATCGCCAGGATGCCGGTACCCAGGCTGCATTTCAGGAGGTGCACCAACGTCTCAAAGTTACTGTGAGAGAATACATTTCTTGATAAACACTGTCGCAATTATAATATTTCTAGATGATGCCCGCGACTTCGTCCGCGTGGATTACGGTATTTTCCCCGCGGGAACTCTTTAATTAAAAAGTAGCTTTCCTTCAAAATTTCATCAAAATCGATTGAATAGATGGGCCGTGAAAGCGTAGCAAACAGACAAACAGACACACTTTCGATTCATCGATTACACATAAATAAAAAATTGGCAATCATAGGGACTGCCGATAGAAGTAAAAACGAATATTTATTAGATAGAAGCAGGCGTTACTTTGCAGAAGTCCATCATAATGAAGGAACCAGAAATTTAATTCGCTATAATCCGCGACAACAGGAAAATCTATGTGGTACAGTGGTTCTCACCATACCACAAAAATCCCATATCACATACTCACTTTGTGGGCTTCGGCAGATCACGATGTTGATGAGGGTCGTAATCCTCGTCTGTGTCCTCCCTGAGAATAGAAGATATACATTGGATGAATGGAGAGTTTCCGCTAGAGATGTGCGGTACGAGGTGTTATGTAATCGAAAAGGCGCCATACCAAACCACGGATATTCCATGCCCACCATAATTTGCAGCCTAAATCAATGGCGGAATATGTATTTGACCGTGAATGCGAATACAAGCAGCGCGTAGTCGTAGGGGCGTCCCCGACTCCTTCGAAATTCGAACTGTTAGATAGAAATGATGTACTTGGCAGGTATAGGCGAACAGCTCTCAGCGGTGTCGGTCACCGGCCGCAGTTGTACCGTCTCGCCCTTCTCCTCCATACCCAGGCCTGCTGCCTGTTCCGCCACTCCTCAAGCCGCGCACAATATCTGCAACAAATACATAATATTAGACACAGCTACTACAAAACTGAACTCGGCTTCAAGCAGCGTCTTTCCACCATTGTACAGGCTCGCATTCTCACTTTCTTTGGTCACGTAACTAGACGCGACGATAACGTTTCCATTGAGCGTCTGGTTGTTCAAGGAAGAGTAGAGGGCACCAGGGCACGTGGCAGATCACCCATGAGTTGGACAGACCAAGTGAGGGCTGCGGTGGACGTCCCCGTACAAGAATGTACTCGCAAAGCTGCTATCAGGGAAGAGTGGAGACGAATCGTTAAGCGTGCCACAACCCCACAGTGACGACCACGACCGCTCTGACAAGAGCGATCTGACGGAGAAGAAGACTAAAAAACTGAGGGGATCCGTAGGTGAACCAGAATAACCGACGTAGCTTGAAAAGAGAACCAGAGTAACCGACATAGCTAGAAAGGAGAACCAGAGTAACCGACATAGCTCGAAAGGAGAACCAAGGAAGCTGACAAAGCTCGAAAGGAGTACCAAAGTTACTTACCTACGTGAGCAACAAACGCGACATCGCGACTCGATACGACGCGACGCGACAATATCAAACAGTAGCTGACCCGTCAGTCGTCACGTGGCCTACGTTGTCGAGTAGACAAGTTTTTCATTTTCTATGGCGACGTATCGTGGTCGCTTCTGTCGCTCAACTAGGACAAAGGGTGAATCCTTCGTTTGCTATTTTTTTTTTATCCACTACAAGTTAGCCCTTGACTGCGATCTCTACACCTGATGGTAAGTGATGATGCAGTCTAAGATGGTAGCGGGCTAACCTGTTAGGGGCATGGCAGTTATATTAAACCCATAGTTACCCCTGTTCGGTTTCTACACGGAATCGTACCGGAACGCTAAATCGCTTGGCGGCACGTCTTATCCGGTAGGGTGGTAACTAGCCACGGCCGAAGCCTCCCACCAGGCCAGACCAGGGAAAATTCAGAAATTATAAATTCCCAAATTGACCCTGCCGGGGATCGAACCCGGGACCTTTTAGACAACAGCGTTACACACTGCGCTACGGAGGTCGTCAAAACTTTTGTCCACTACGCTGACCAAGTGCGGAATTGGTACGCTTTTCGACTGACTACAATCAAAAGTGGTGAATGGAAAGGGCTCTACAATAGGCAAGTGTATTCGCCTGGCAAAAGAGACCCACCACAGTTTTCAAGCGAAATTCATAACAATGGAATCGTTGGAACAATTTCTAAGAACACGATAATCGCACTTGCATCATTTCACACTATTTTAACAAACTTCTGGAAAATTGTGCGATTCCCCTTTCGATAAGTTCTATGTTATTTGTCCTCAAAACAAAAAAAAAGTGTACACACACTTTTTTTTTGTACGCAATTCACACACGACAGAAGTGAAACTTCAGAAAAGTAGTAAGAGAGAATATGATAAATATATCTTGTATTCTATCTCATTCTCTCGCAGGTTGTCCTATTATGAATATGTTTAACTGTTTTGGTGTCGCTTTTTCGTTTCATAGAATTTTCAATTCACAACGATTCTAAAGAAGTTTCACTTCAAAAAGTTATCAAGGATTTTCTGCCAAGATATTCTGGGGCCAACGCTTAAAGCAATATTACTCGTAATGACAGTTTCAACCCGTAAGTGATAGCGTAAAATCGGCAAAACGGAGTTTTTTCAAACCAGTGTATCCATCAAACGGTGCCTTATTGTATGCTTGTAAAAATAATTTACCGTTTACAAAACCTTTAAGCAGCCATTGACGTATCTCAAAACACAATTTAAAAAAATGTCTGCATTGAAATTTATTTTAAATATATAAGATAAAATTAATTAGAAAAAAATTATAAAAAATAAGGATTATAATTATTCTAAAACACAAAAGTCTATAATATTGAACAATATGGCTTTAAGCGATGGCAGTATGGCCCTTTAACGAAAACACAGTCCCGTGTGGTAAATCAGTGTAATAGCTTAGTAAATAGTTTTTGACATTATATGAGGTAAACCTACTCGTGCGAAGCTTGGTCTGGTCAACTAGTTCATAAGATATTATAATACATAAACCAAGGATTTTTCCGCTAACCACATTATTAAATTACATATGTTAACAAATAACAAAATACACAGTTTATATAATACAAAAGTCGCCACAGCGGGTTTTCAAAATATAATATTTAAAAAGATATATTATCAGGTAAGTATTTAGGTTACAATGTATTGTTGTTGGAAGAAAAATGGAAGAAAACTATTGTCATATATACAACGCGGACACTGGTCGAGTTATGTAAAACCGCGGAGCTATTAATAATCCTCGCTAGCCGGTGTTAGACAAAATAACCTACTATACTATACCTAGGTACTATATGCTATGGTAAAGAGCTGGCAGCAGTTTTTGAAGTGAAAACTTCTTTAGGCGCGTTGAGCACTCTTTGGTCAAAAAAGGAACTTTTTTATTATTTTGTAATCAACTAAGAACTAATTAAAATCCAAATTAAATCTAAATAATCTTTAATCTTTTTGGTAGGGGGTAAAAATGTAGATTTGGGTGACCGTGACCGACATGTTCGCGAACATATAAATATACTACATTCGAAATTAAACTTTAATACTTTAGTGTTAAGGTTTATATTATAATAGTTTTTAGTAAAAAAAATAAAATCATATTCGTTTTCACTTCTATCGGCAGTGCCTGTGACAGGCAATTTTTTTTATGTATTCCACTTTAAGTAAGCTCTTGACTGCGATCTCACTAGATCGTACGTGATGATGCAAAATTCAGAAATTATGAATTCCCAAATTGACCCAGCCAGTAATAGAACCCAGGACCTCCCACTATAAGACTGTAGCGCCCACCACTGCGCCAGAGATGTCGTCAATTGCAAGATATGATTGCGCTTGACCACAATCATGCTTATAAAAAGCAATGAGTCTAGGTCTAGGTAGGTATTCGCTCTTGCCTTGAACGTACTCAATTCCGATGTGGCTGGAAATACAGACACGGGAAAGGCGTTCCAAACCCGAGCGGTCCGTATGAGAAATGTGGAACAAATACATTTCGTACGACTTCATTGAATATCGACCACACAAGGATGCCAACGCCCACGGTTTCTCACAGATCTGTGGTAAAATAGTGAAGGAGGAACGACGTTGTGAATTTCCTGAGCACACTCTCCGAAGTATAGATTTCATGTGTAAAACTAGAAATAAGTATACCCTTTTATTTGAAACAAAACGCTGTTTGTACTGAACATGAACTATAAAATCGATAAAGTCATAAAACGGGCCCAAAAAGCTGAAAGCTAAGTAACATTAGAATAGATTTTCTCTATGGTCCAAACCTTTGGAACATGTTAAAACTAACAGAAAATTTTCGTGTAAGCGTGAAGTATGTTAGAGGCCTTTAATAACCAAGAGCATATAAATTGACAGGGTTTTTAATTAAAAGTAAAAATTTACTTGAAAGCAGAGCCTAAAGTAGTGGATATTTTTTTAGTTAGGAGGTCAGTCGGATTATATAGTGTTGCGCTTAGGAAATAAATTTGAAGAATTCTTTTTATTTCTGCTGTATTTTTGTTGTATTTTTTATACTTCACTGCAAGTTAGCCGTTGACGGCGATATCATCCTATAATAAGTTCATAGTAAGTTATGATGCAGTCTTGCTTGGTAGTATTAAAACCGTCTTTAAATCAAATAATAAAATAAAAATCTTGCTACCAGCTCTTAATTCTTAAAGGTAAAAGACGTTCGCAGTGCATGAAAAAAATTCGCTTCTAATTTAGGTACGTATATCGTTTTCACCGCTCAATAGGTAAATTATTCAGAGGTTTTCACGATGCACAACCGTACAATCCAGGCTAAGAATAGGACGGCCAATGACCGCTATTTGTCAACTGTCACTTGGAAATCACAGATTGCGACTGCAAGGAAGAGGTAAATATATATAACTAAAAATGTCATTAGTATGTTTATTTGGGAAAGTTTATGATAAAATATATCTTATTTCCCACTGCCAAGGGTCACTGGTAGATATCTCATAAAGAGATAAGTGCTTCCTTGTCCACTATGTTTCTATTTTTTTTACATATTTAATAACTTTTAGTACAAAATTAATTAATAATATTACTCGTACAACTAGTTGATTGCCATGATATCATCCGCATGGATTTTGGTTTTGATAAATTCTGCGGGGATTCTTTGATTTTCCGGGATAAAAAAAGGAAACTAATATATTATGCCACTCTCTAGGTCCTCAACAGAATAAGAACGAGTCGATTGTATACCATGAGCTTGAAAAAAAATGCCATACTAATATTAGAAATGCGAAAATATGTATGACTGTCGGTCCGTCTGTTTGTCTGTCTGTCTGTCTGCTACGCTTTCACGGCACTTCTGTTTAACCAATTTTGATGAATTTGGTACAGGGATAGGTGGTATCCCGTGGAAGGATATAGGCTATTTTTTTATCTCGGAATGCAAGAATCAAAAAAACTTTGGTCTAGTTAATAATATTATGTTCGCTTGCACGCCTAAAGAACCTTATTCATGTATCGCGATTCGCGACCCTGTAGGATTACGATAAGATTAAAATGTTATTAATTAAGACTTAAGGTTAGATCAGTATTTATTGAAATCTGTTTTGGTTCCCAAAATATAAAATAAACATCTCTGTTAAGATATAATTGAAGGACAAACTAACAACTTTTGTACCTTATTATTGAAATACTTTGGCCCTACGACTTTAAAAAATTTGTTTTCAAAACAATGTCCTTCTCATAAAAAATTTAAAAAAATTAGCAACTCTAACATGCCGTTACTCTTCGAATCGCAACGCCCAGTCAGGGGCCATACTGACAAGGCTTAAATCAATACCTAAGTAATATTACTTAAAAATATTGGTGCCTTGACGTTTCTAAAATAAGGATTATAAATAATTATTCTAAAACACGAAAGTCAACAAGAAACAATATGGTTTTAAGCGTTGGTAGTATTAGTATGGCCACAGTGCAGGGAATATATATATTTTTTTACGTTATAGAACTATCAATATTACCTCATTTTTTAGTTCAGGTTAAAATTACTCATTAGCCAAATGGGATAGATCGTATTAAAATAAGTAGGTAAGTACCTTATTGCAACCCAATAATAGGAACTTTTTTTTTGGATTTTCCATATACTCGGTAATATTATAAATACAAAAATAAGTCTGTCTGTCTTCGTAATGCAAAAATAAGTCTGTCTGTCATCTTTTCAACCGATTTTGATGAAATTAATAGATAGAGGTAATGATAGGTTACATTACGGGAAAAGAAAAGTAAGAATAGCCGAACAGCTGATTGGTTGTTTGTCGTACAAGTAATATTTCGAACCACAGTAGGTACATGTTCGGGCCCGGTGTAAACTCAATCGACCCCAACTGATATAAGTGGGTATAATAACGAAGTAGGTCACCCTCGTTCCCAATGGTTCACATTACGAGACGACTGAATTCTAGTTCTTAAACAATACCTTCGCAGATAAATACAATGAAAATAGGTCACAAATCACAAATACAAGCAAGAGAAACATAGAATTTGTTTCTGTGCCATAAATATTATAATTTAAAAGCTTGATGGAAGGTAGTCAAAGTCAAAGCCAATAATCAATTCATTTAAAACATTGAGGACATACAGGTGTCTCTTATGTTACGTGATATTTTGACTCTACCACCGGTTTGGAAAGCGAGTTCTACTTAGAAGAAAAAAAAGAGCCGGCAAGACACTCAGTTTTTTCTGTCAAAAGTTCAAAGTATGTTTATTCAAAACTAGCTGTATGCCCGTGACTTCGTCCGCGTGGATTGAGGTTTTTTAGTTACCGCGGGAACTCTTTAATTTACTTGGATTAAAAGTAGCCAATGTTCCAGACTATAATCTATCACAGTGCCAAATTTCATCCTGATCCGTTCAGCTGTTCTGGCGTGAGTAACAAACATCAATCCATTCATCCATTCATCCAAACTTTCAAATATATAATACAAGTAAGTATATATAAGTACTAGCGATCCACCCCGGCTTCGCACGGGTAGCACTAATAATCATAATAGTCTATACCCAATATAGCCAGTGGGCAGTGGGCAGGTTTTACATTTTAATATTACATCGTAAGAATACGCCCCGTCCTCACCACACCTGCCACTGCCACCAGCCGTCAGACTATAGTAAATTTCTAATTCAAATTCAAATGCTTTTTTATTCAAATAAACTTTTACAAGTACTTTTGTACGAGTGGTAGATTCACTCGACAATTCGAGTGAATCTACCACTGGTTCGGAAAGCCAGTAGAGCAAGTTTAACTGATAACTAAATTGATTTTCAGACGAGAATAGGAAACTTGTGTTTTAAAATTAACTCGTGTTCAAACCTTGTATAAGATTTTCGTGGTGAAGTCGTTGTTTCACCATGGAATAAGAATCTGATGAAAAAAGCTTAGTTCGTGCCATAATTAATTTAAGTGGTAGTAAACATATAATTAATATAGGTGGTAGTAAACAAGTAACAGTTAAACGACCTCCGTGGCGCAGTGTTGAGCGCTGTTGCCTTAACGTGCGGAGGTCCCGGGTTCGATCCCCGGCAGGGTTTGGAAATTTATAATTTCTGAATTTTCCCTGGTCTAGCCTGGTGGGAGGCTTCGGCCGTGGCTAGTTACCACCCTACCGGTAAAAACGTGCCGCCAAGCGATTTAGCGTTCCGTTAGTTGCCGTGTAGAAACCGAATAGGGATATGGGTTTAATATAACTGCCATGCCCCTAACAGGTTAGCCCGCTACCATCTTAGACTGCATCACCACTTACCATCAGGTGAGATCGCAGTCAAGGGCTAACTTGTAGTGGATAAAAAAAAAAACATACAAGGTCTATAAGACGCGAGACCGGTCTGTCTTTACCTTATAGAGCAAGATCCCGAGACGATTAGACCTTTGTTATTTTATTAAAGCTGAAAGTTTTTCTATGTATGTCTCTAATAGAGGTATAAACGATCCCCAACTATGAAGTTTTAATCGCGGTAGCTTTGGAAGGTATCAGGTAGAAAAGGTGGCACCTCAAATTCGTTAAAGTATTAAGCTCCTTTTATCTATTTTTTTTTTTACAATAATATTAGAAACCACGTTGTCCATTGTCAGACACTTAGTACGATTGCAACCCTCTGTCAGACACTCTTAAATTGTTAAAACAACAGGGTGTCTGACAGGGGGTTGCAAATTAATTGCAGTCCTATTACGCTTTAAATTAGTTGTATGCCTTATAATATAATTAGCAAATCAATGTGACGACGCTAATAATTATTTACGGATTTAAGTTGATCACGTCTTTCAGAGGTGATATCTAGAGAACGGCCCGATGAATAGCGTCAGTTTTTATACTGTTTACATAGGATACGCATACTTAAATACTGTACAAGAATCAGCCGTCCTAGTTATGGGTCATTTTTAGTAACCATAACACGTCTTTCAGCGGTCATATCTAGTGAAAGGCCCATCAGTATGCGGGCAGACCTTCACTATCGTAATCAGTGGAGAGCCCTATACCCACTTAGTCAGCCTTCCTGGTGATAGTTACCAAAAATGCAGCTATCTCTTAGTTTATTGGGACCTCAACGCGGTGAACTCTACCTAGGTTCATCGTATCCCTAACACGGGGAGTAAACGTTTAATATATAGATACAAAGTAATTATTTGATTAAATGCAAATAAAAATAAAAATCAAATAAAAAAATATAAATTTTCGAAAAATTTTCGTGAGTGGTAAATTCGCACCTGTGACATCTAACTGAGAAAGCGACTCTTTTCCCGTTATATGCCACTGAAACCAATATTTCAATATGAGATATATGTCACCGTAAAATTGTAATAACCGTTAGATTATAATCTAACGGTTTCTATCTATCCCGCGAGATTGTAAACTGTCGAATGATTGTGAACCGTTCAATGGTCTGAGTATTAATTTTTGAAATATTTATTGTATTTACGTTTTCTTGTCATGTTCGCGCGCGAGTTGAATGCACAGTAAATGTATGTGTCACCATACATTTACTATGCATTCAACTCGCGCGAAAACTATAGGTTAGGTTAGGGTTTGACACAAACAATTAGGTAGTGCCTTAGGTACTGTTCGATCGGGTTAATATTCCTTAGAGATTACAATTTACCGAAAAATAATGCGTTAAATTGTAAGCAGTAGGTAGCACAATCTGTCGGCAGTCTATCGAGATAAAAAGCGTTCGGTTATAATCAAACGGTTTTTACAATTTTACGATGACCTATACAACTAAAAAAATTACATAGTAATCGCTAACGATTTTCGTCACGAACAATTTTTCCAGGCCAAATCTCTGGGTATTTCGTGCCAAAAAAAAAACAACATACTACTAGTGTATCCTGGTTCAGCCGAATGTTTGTTACCAGCAAGTACTGTTACTATATGTTACTGTAGTTGACACACGTTCTAAAAAAAAAAATTAACATACTCCTAGTGTATCCTGGTTCAGTCGAGTGTTTGTTACCAGCAAGTACTGCTACTCTATGTTACTATATTTGGCACAGGTGGTCGGATATACAAAGCGCGCGCGTGCGAATGTCAACCGCGGATCTGACAAGATTGCCAAAAAATTTACGTAAAAAAAAAATATTCAACATACTCCTAGTGTATCCTGGTTCAGTCGAGTGTTTGATACCAGCAAGTACTGTCAGTATGATACTATAGTTGGCACAGGTTGTTTATCCAATATACAAAGCGCGCGCGAGCGAATGTCTACCGCGGATCTGACATGATTGCCAAAAAATTTACGTATAAAAAAAGAATCAACATACTCCTAGTGTATCCTGGTTCAGTCGAGTGTTTGATACCAGCAAGTACTGTCAGTATGATACTATAGTTGGCACAGGTTGTTTATCCAATATACAAAGCGCGCGCGAGCGAATGTCTACCGCGGATCTGACAAGATTGCCAAAAAATTTACGTATAAAAAAAATATTCAACATACTCCTAGTGTATCCTGGTTCAGTCGAGTGTTTGATACCAGCAAGTACTGTCAGTATGATACTATAGTTGGCACAGGTTGTTTATCCAATATACAAAGCGCGCGCGAGCGAATGTCTACCGCGGATCTGACAAGATTGCCAAAAAATTTACGTATAAAAAAAATATTCAACATACTCCTAGTGTATCCTGGTTCAGTCGAGTGTTTGATACCAGCAAGTACTGTCAGTATGTTACTATAGTTGGCACAGGTTGTATATCCGATATACAACGCGCGCGCGAGCGAATGTCTACCGCGGATCTGACAAGATTGCCAAAAAACTTACGTAAAAAAAAAATTCAACATACTCCTAGTGTATCCTGGTTCAGTCGAGTGTTTGATACCAGCAAGTACTGTTACTCTATGTTACTATAGTTGGCACAGGTGGTCGAATATACAAAGCGCGCGCGAGCGAATGTCTACCGCGGATCTGACAAGATTGCCAAAAAATTTACGTTAAAAAAAAAATTCAACATACTCCTAGTGTATTCTGGTTCAGTCGAGTGTTTGATACCAGCAAGTACTGTTACTCTATGTTACTATAGTTGGCACAGGTTGTTTATCCGGTATACAACGCGCGCGCGAGCGAATGTCTACCGCGGATCTGACAAGATTGCCAAAAAATTTACGTTAAAAAAAATTCAACATACTCCTAGTGTATCCTGGTTCAGTCGAGTGTTTGATACCAGCAAGTACTGTCAGTATGATACTATAGTTGGCACAGGTTGTTTATCCGATATACAATGCGCGCGCGAGCGAATGTCAACCGCGGATGTGACAAGATGGAATACTGAGCAAATGAACGGGAGGCAAGTCCTCCTGTACCAGCCGCGCCCACCCTCCGCCTCCCGCGGGGTCATTCATCACTCTCATACTCTCGTAATAGCTCAGTTGAGGGACGTGTGCCCTAATTCGATTCCGCTGATTACTGCGACCCACGTCGCAAATGAGTGGGCGAAAAATCCGAATTCTGACTTCCACATAACACATTTGTTGTGCTTTTCGTTTGTATTCGGTCAAGACATTATTTACTTCTCTCTATCTTAATCTTAAGATGACAGTTTATATAAATACTAACTGATATGACTTAGCGTCGATTGAGGTTTTTTGGTTCCCGGGGGAGCTCTTTAATTGTTTGGGATAAAAAGTAGACAATGCGTTATTCCAGACTATAGTCTATCTCTGTACAAAATTTCATCCAGATCCGTTTGGCCATTTAGGCGTAATTGAGTAACAATAAATCCATCCATCCAAACTTTCGCATTCATAATACTTCGCCCGCGTGGATTGAGTCTTTAAACATTTTTAGAACAAAGTTATTCTTTCATTTTATTCTCTAACTTTCAACAATGCTGCGTAGGATATAATATTAGCATCGTATCCTATGGCATATAGTTGTACATAATATTAATTACCTATTGAATGGCATCGATATTACCTACCCATTCTTCATTAAAAGTACAAAGTTCCGCGTATCATTTGCAAATGATACGATATAAATAGATAAGACAATGAGTAAATGAATGCAGCATTGTCTGACAATTGAATGTGGTATTTTAATGAGTCCCAATGTGTATTATCATTGGTCCCAGGGGGGTTACTGCCATCGCATAAAGCAGTATTATTTCAAAATGTCAGTTTTAAGTCCCTGAAATAAGGATAATAATTCTAAAACACGAAACTCAACATTATAAAGCAATGGCTTTAACCAATGGCAGTGTTGAGCAACCTCCCTGGTGCAGTGTTGAGCGCTGTTCTCTTACGTACACAGGTCGAGTGGAGGGTTCGATCCCCGGCAGGGTCAATTTGGGGATTTATAATTTCTAAATTTACTCTAATCCCAATGCATTCACCTTTCAAATAAAAAAAAACTTAATAAAAATCGGTTCATCCATTTGCCAACTAGAATGCCACAGACAGAAACACAGATTATACTTTTAACACCCCTCTTTTTGCGTCGGGGGTTAGAAAGGCCACGTAAATAGAGTCGCGGGCGTCCGCTAGTCTAACTAACCCGAGCTAAACGTGTTCTCCGTTCATCTCTATTCTATAGAACTGGATTGTCATTATCCCACTCGTTCGTCGTAATTCGTAACCTAATTTCAGTAATTTGAGCCTGAAATATTGCAACTTTGCGGGGGATATGCCTACCACTAGACCAACGAGGCAGTTAACCGGGGATCACTCGGTTTAAATTTATTACACTTTAAGCAAATAATTTGAGCCAGTCACGTTTAGTGTTTCTCATAATGCAAATTTTCCTCTGTGTAGCAGCACATAATACACTATTATATAAGTTTTTATAACAGGTAATTGTAGAGAAGAAATCAACTTTTTATTTAAAGATACCAGCCTGTTCGCGAGTGTATTAGAAGCCGAAAAAGCCCTTTCTGAATGTACTACACAAATGGGTTGGTGCCTAATATTTACAGGGGGCATACTATAATTGCATAAATCCGTATTGTTTACGTTCGTGTTTTAGAATTATAATACTTATTTAAGGGACTCATTCAAGGTACGTGACTTAGATTTGTTATTTTGAAATAATACTGCTATAAGCGATGGTAGTAAACTGTTGTAAGATTTATTACTAACTTTTTTTTTATTTATTTATCCAAACACAAATTTTACAATAAACATGTAGTTAACTACACATTGAAAAAACCACAGAGGTTTGAACTCAATGCACAAGCGTCTGCGCTTCAGGCTTCTTAAAAAAACAACTAAATAAATAAAATACAATCAATTAAAAATCATAACTCATCCCACAATACAGCTAATGAAACTAACAATAAAAATAAAATACAATTATTTGGAAAACCTACTACATCAAGCATTAATTAGTCTCTGCAGAAACCAAAGAAACGTTTCGTAGGCCACAAAGTTAGGTAAACACGAATCTATATGCAGCTTACTAGCTTATACCAGGAAATTCGCTTACGTTAAGCTCGATGTTCACATAAATTTTCAAAAATGCTTTCATAGCGGATACCTACGTCATCAAAGTTATCTGTGTGCCAAACTTCAGCCCGATCTGTCCATTGGTTTGAGCTGTGCGTTGATATATCAGTCAGTCACCTTTTCCTTTTATACTTATTTTTTTTTTATTATTTTGTACGAATTTAAGGAAAAAGTACATAAAAACATATTAGCTGAATCTGGTATTGACTGGTAATTGAGGTCAAAGGAAAAAAATACGTACAAGTAAGTAATCGTAAGCAATGATTCTCTCATTACGATGACAATTGTAATTTATTTCCCGTTACTGAACGACCGTTTCTGTTTCCCGTTACAGACTAAAACAGTATGTAGATGGACAAAAGAATGAAATAAAAAAATACTGTAATGAATGATTAAAAACTCTTTCAAACTGATTTCATCTTGAAATCAGTTTGAAAGAGTTCGGCTTCATCATCGGGAGCTCATGAGAAACAAATATAACATCAATTGATCTTAATTCCCTTCCCCTACAAGACATTTCCTATAGCAATCAAAATTGTAGTGGTTACCAGCAACATATTATAAAAACAATCGCCACTGAGACAAATATAGTAGTACCGAAACAAACTTGTTAGCCAATTTTATTTCGCTTTTTTATGAGTGATTGGGCTACACTACCAACGCTTAAAGCCATTTTTGCTAGCCACTAGCCACTACAGCCTATTAGCGTCCCACTGCTGGGCACAGGCCTCCACTCTCATAGGAGAGAGGGAATTAGGAGCTTAGATCCAGCTTATTGCTAACTTTAGTGTTATAGAATTTTAATCCTTATTTTTGGAACGTCAAAGTACGAGACATTAAACTACCATTTAAAGTGATATTGCTTAAGTATTGCTTTAAGCGTTTTCAGTATGGTCCCTTATAAAAAGGTTATAATATAATAGGAATAGGCATTAGAATAGTTGCGTATAATTATCATTTATTTGTCCTACTGTTGCGAATGAGAAAATCACTCGCTTCATTTATTGATTCTGATGTTCCTTCATGATTTTAAATGAACAACAGAAGAAATGAAGAATGAAGAACATAATTGTTTGGTTGTGACGCAGTCTATTTCTTCTATAGTCAATGAAGAACGGCTATTACGTAACCTGCCTATTATAGTTGAAACAATTTAAGAGTAGCCACCAGCCGAGAAGTCTTGAAATTTGAACGAGTTATTGCGGACTAGATATGCTAAGGATATCCATAACTAGGCATTGCTTTGGATATATTAGACCTAGGTAGATAATACAACAAGATCTAACTTTTTGTAATGATAACTTAACTAATGACCTTTGGGAGAGGCTCCTAACTACGCTCTGGGGCCTAACTAGTCTAACTTTGAAATAAATATACACTGTCCTATCACACGGAAAATAGAAGTTTAATTCGCTATAATCAGCCATAACAGAAAAAATCTATGTGGTGCAACGAAATTTGCCGGCTATACGTAGCTGTACCACATAGACTTGTCTGTTTTGGCAAATTATAAACTTCACTAGAAGTTTCTAGAAGGAATTATCCTTCATTATACACTGTCTAAACAAACCAAGCCTCTGAAATAAAGAAAGAGCTAAAATTACGATTTTCCAAAACATTCAGACAAAATCCGATGTTTCATTTTAGGCTTCGGTTAGGAACCACTGATATTAAATCTGTGATATTTAAGTATATAGATATAGATAAGATTTTTATTTATTTATCAAGTATGGGCTAGCCTTCGGGTTTCGCCTGTACGGGTGGCCGGATCCTCGATCCTGAAGTACGATCCTTTTCCAAATTTTGTGCATTTAACCAACCATTTCCAAATTGTGTGTCCATTTCCATTTAACCAATCCCTTCAAAAAGCTAAGACACACGCTAACGTTTAACACGTCAAAGCTTGCTTGAGGAAACCTGCATGCTCGAGAGTTCTTCATGATGTTCTCAAAGGTGTGCGAAGTCTGCCAACCCGAGCTCGGCCAGCATTGTGGTCTAAGGTCAACCGTCCTCATTCCGAGAAGAGACTCGTGCTAATTATAGTGAAATGAAATGATGAAATGAAATGATTTATTTATTTCATGTAGGACAACTTGTGTCACTTAGTGAACCGGCAATGAGTGGAAGTGATGAGGATGATGTAGTATCGATTTTTAATCATTATACTCCTACAAGTCTCAACTCCGCAATACTGAAACTGCACTTCATTTTTCATTTTCATTCATTGCACTTTTTCAGAATGAGCACTTTGAGGTGAAGATTTCAATTTTGTTATTTTTACACTTTGTCCGTGGCGTGTGAAGTTTTTGAAACATATTTTTGCGCATAATCTTATAAAGATTCTTTCTGAAGATTTTCTTATCTAGTGGTAGGTATTGGTACACCGATCAATCATTTGCGTATCTTGTAGAATAGTAAACAATCGCAACGATATCGCAAAATTTACTAATTACGTTTAATAATTTGACGCCGGCGTGCATTATTTTTTAAATCTCAATATTGTCAGGATTTTAATGCTTTTTTAAAAATATTTATAAACATTATATTAATTGATAACTCACTTTGCAAGCACAGCAAAAAATATTTAATACACATTATTTGACAGTTCTCTAGAGACCAAATAGTAGGAAAATAAAAATATGGGTTAAACCCATAAACTTAACATTAATAATTATATAAAACTTTGTTTTTAACCTAAAGGGAATAAATTACACATTCATAATACGATTTCGCTTTAAAGTTAATAAAAATAAAAAGTACATGAAACTTGCGAGATAATGTTTTGTATGGATGATCACATAAATAATATATAGTATGGCTTACGTAATAGACAAAAACTTACGATTTTCCTGCGTTTTTCCACTGGTTCCAGTCAGGTAAACATAAAAACTGCTAGGAATTTTCGCGGAACTACGCCAGAAGTCAGAAAAGACAACACTTCGCTTCGCGCTATGTTATATACTATGGCACGCGGATCGCTTTAAGAATCTCGGGCTCTGAAAGCAGCGGGAAACTGTCTATGTCGAGCTACAGTGACAGCGTTCGGCATTCAATACCGCGACTGTAATATGCAGTTGAACTACTGGGAAAAAAAGTCTCACTAGTTGAACTAATCGGTACTAGTAGGGCGAGCGATAAAACCACACCTATTTCTTCTATCATCAACAGTATACATAGAAACACGTGGTTGTGTGTGAACAAAATATAATGGCCTTGTTAGCCTAGCTAGTTTCGCTGCGGATCATGAATCAAAACCAGTACTAGGATATTCTGTCTAGAACTTAGTAGAAAGTGTGTCCATTGGAGTGCATTTGTTTTTAATTTTTAATTAGTATAATTGTTTTGTTTAATATGTAATTGGAATAATTCTGGTTAGTCAATTTATTTATTCAATTTTCTGATATCATTTTCAGGGAAACTCCTAAAAAGTTACTTAGCCCATGACGGCAAAAGTTTTTGAAAACATTAAATTACCCGCTTATTAAACTCCACGTTTCAGTGCTATTTATTTAAAAAAACGGAAGAATATACTGGTTTAAAAATACTTTTATTTGTATGTTTGATAAAAATCTTGTTTTTTGATAGTTATGACGAACTTCCTGCAAAAATATTAAGCGTAGTGGTCTTATACCGGATTCTCATAAGCCAGCAATTTATGAGTTGATGATTCGCAAATTGTCTGATTTATGGCGTGATCTGGTGGGAGGTGCTTATTTACTTCGTCTTCCATCTTAGATTGCATTTTCACCAGGTAAAAACACAGGTGAGAGCTACGTTCCATTGAAATGTATAAAAATCCGCTGTCAGTAGTACCACACAATCTTAACCTTGCCTTGTTTTAGGGCCTCATCCCTTACACAATTGCGCGCGCATCAGTCGTCACTGCAGCACACTATCACAAATGATTACAAATCAATTTTTCTTTGGGATTCCCGCGAAAGTTGCATATTAAAAGACGTCTTTCCCTAGCTTATGGTTTATGGTGGTAGCTAAGCCTTTTCAGCTTGTGTACGTTGGCCACACGGAAAACACATTTGCTTGCTTTTCCCCGGCTGAATTTTGTCAGTGTTTAATAAATCTACGGAAATCGAACAGCGTTTTCAGCTGGAATTTACCGAATGGATTGGGCTAAGGTGCTATTATATTACGGAATTTACGGGTAACACACGTATCCGGGTGCGTTTCCTCTAGAGAGGTGCGACGTACCTAAACAGTGCGTAAGGAAACATCCACCAATAGGATTACTTCTTAGGAGTATATTAGTGTTCTGTGCAAACTCAAATTCAAATTCAAATAATGTTTATTGAATTTAGGTCGGCATACTACACTTATTGACGTCCAGTTATTTATAAAATCATCATATAATCAGTAACGGTATCTTAAAACTAAAGCTACGAGGGTTCCAAACGCGCCCTGGTCGGAGAAGAGCGTACAACAAACTCAGCCGGTTTTTTTTTCATTATCACCATTTCACAAATCATCATAACTGAGGAACTATCAGAGCCATTAGATCAAATCATTGCCAAGCTTCCTTGTCATTTAAGTAATCCTTTACACGGTAATAGGAAATGCTTTTAATACAGCTTTGGTGGAATATTGTTTAAGGGAGATATTACTCAGTGGATAAAATACTTCATAATATTATATAAAACTAGCTGATCTCGGCGTCTTCGTCGCTTGGAATAAATTCTTTTTTAATTTCCACTGGAACACCTTAATTTCCCGGGACAAAAAGTAGCCTATGTCACTTTTAGGTCCTCAACTGTACCCATGCAAAAAAACATGTTATTTCGCTGCTCTGTTGCGACGTGATTGAAGGACAAACCAACAAACAAACACACTTTCGCATATTAATAGCACGATGTATTGATAGCATCATTCTTGGTGAGACGAATAGGTCATATAGGTACTACGACAGTGAACCCCGCCTGGTCACAATTAGTATTAGCAAAATATGCGTCTGACTCACTGTATGTATTCACTTACACTGCGATAGACACAGTCTTAAAATACATTCTCGTTTCATGATCATAGCTTTGTTTCACCTATTTTTCCGTGGCCTCGATGTTTTTAGGTATTTGACCCACTGAAAAGCTTTCCTTACGTAATCTGTAGTATGAAAAAAATAATTCGTCCGTGTTCCTACCAGTCTTAAGTCATAGTACTACCAGTAGTAATATGGGAAAAACAAATTCCGTCTTCTATATTACATGAAACAGTTAGTAGTAACAGGGAAAATTCTATATTACAAGAAGCAGTTAGTAGTAACAGGGAAAAAATTAATAATAATGTCCTCCCGACCGAATTTTGGTCACGGCGGCCAATTTCTTTGGACTGCCTCGTCGGTCTAGTGGTTGGCATGTTCGACTGCGGCCGACGAGGTCCCGGGTTCGAGTCGCGGGTCGGGCAATAATTAAGCATTGGGCTTATCTGACTAGAAATTCTCAGTACTAGCCCGGAGTTAGGTTGTTGGTGGTGTTTCACCCCCGTGCCTCGGAGAGCACATTAAGCCGTCGGTCCCGGTTATTATCACTAACATGATAATAGTCGTCAAAGCTTGCCAACCCGCATTGGAGCAGCGTGGTGGGTGTAAGCTCTAATTCCCTCTCTCCTATGAGAGTGGAGGCCTGTGCCCAGCACTGGGACGTTATTGGGCTGTAGTAGGGAGAAGTACAGCATACATACCTACTTACTGAATAATCTGACGACCTCCTTGGCGCAGTGTTGAGCGCTGTTGTCATAACGTTGAAGGTCCCGGGTTCGACTCAGCAGGGTCAAGGTCTCTCTGGTCTGGTCTGGTGGGAAGCTTCCGCCGTGGGTGGTAACCAGTTACCGCCCTACTGGCAAAGATGTTACTCCGATTTAGCGTTCTAGTACGATGTCGTGTAGAAAGTACTTAATATAACTACCATACCCCTAACAGATTAGCCAGCTACCTACTTAGACTGCATCATGTGTAAGACATGATGCAGTCTAAGTAGGTGAGATCGCAGTCAAAGTCGTAACTTAATAAAATTTATAAGAAAAAGTTGTAGGAAAAGGAAAAGGTGACTAACCCACTGACACTCTATCAATGCACAGCTCAAAACACTGGACGAATGGGGCTGAAATTTGGCATACAGATAGCTATCATGACGTAGGTAAGTAAGTAAACTTACTCGTCACTAAAGGAAATCTAGTGCCGCTGATGTTGAGTAGTGTTGAAGGATGGAGCAAAGGTACGAATATGCTGCGCAATATAATGGCTAGACGGGTAAAGGACGAATTGGATAGGCAAAAGAGTAAGGAAGCCTAACCTGACAGCCTCCCTCCTGAAGCTTTGCACACTTGCAGTACCGGGAAGGACGGCCAGTGAAGGGAGGAGGATTTAATCCGTAGGGCACCGAGAAAGGTACAGTCGGACATACCACTAATTTATGGTGGTATCCATGAAGATTTCCTCCTCCCCAGGGGGTAAAAAACTTTATTACACACAAACAAAAAACAGAACAGAGGTAAAACAAATCGTGACAGAATTTGGCATACAGATAGCTATCATGACGTAGGTAAGTAAGTAAAAGTAAGTAAAAAATCTTTATTACACACAAACAAATAACAGAACAGAGGTAAAACAAATCGTGACAGAATTTACAACTTGTTACGGTGTAAAGACGGCCTCATCACTATGAGTGACCTCTTCCAGGCAAGGTTAACGAAGGGAGTTTTGAAAATTCCACCCCTAATAGGGCTTAAAATTCTATGAGAATCTAACCTAAAGGTTGGAAGGTCGTTGAACGTGAAGCACCAGTAGGTATTTATGATGCATTATGCCCTCCTGGTCGGGACGTCCTCGAATGGATCGCCCAGGGACAACACGTCAGCAACGCTGTATTGATTTAAATTTCACTTTCAAATCCGTTCATACAAGTAGGTATATGGAGATACTAAAAGGGATGAAATGTATCGGCATCCTTGTCATTGAATCGCTGCTTGTTATGCGGCCTCCAGCAAAGTTAAGGTATGGAATCGTACAGAATCCTTATGTGATGGAACTAATAAATAAATAATGTTTGATTTGCAGGAACATGGGTACGAATATAGGTCTTAAAGTAGTTGCTTCCCTTACAAATCATACCAATATACCATTATAAATGCGATAGTGCGTTTGTTTGTTGGTTTGTCCTTCAATCACGCCGTAACGGAACTGCGGATGGACGTGATTTTTGACATGGATATAGTTGAGGACCTGGAGAGTGACATCAGCTACTTTTTATCAGGAACCAAAAAACATCAATCCACGCGACATTTTTTTTATCCACTACAAGTTAGCCCTTGACTGCGATCTCACCTGATGGTAAGTGATGATGCAGTCTAAGATTGTAGCGGGCTAACCTGTTAGGAGCATAGCAGTTATATTAAACCCATTTACTAATATAACCGCCATACCCTAATAGGTTAGCCGCTACCATCATAGACTGCATTACCACTTACTGAAAGGTGAGATCGCAGTCAAGGGCTAACTTGTAGTGGAATTAAAAGAAAAAGAGATTATCCCTTTTTCGATTCAATTTTCAGAACGAAGCCATCTTGATCGCCCGCCGAGCAACCCTGGGCTGTCTCATTAGGCCATTCATCATAATCATTTCAATTCCTCATCGACCCACTAATGAGCACGAGTTTCCTTCCAGAATGGGAAGAGTTTAGCCATAGTTCACCAAGCTGCTAAGTATTGAATAGAAGCAGGCGTTACTTTGCGGAAGTCCATGATAATGAATGAACTTTAATTCGCTATAATCCGCTACAGTAGATAAATCTATGTGGTACAGTGGGTGTCATTCACCTGCAGCAAGTGATTTGGAGGATTTGTGTGGTGTGGTGCTGTGAAATTAAGAAATCGGAATGTTTTTTCTTCCAACCCCTCCTATAACGGTGTATAATAGCTAGCTGTACAGTCTGTAATTTAAGAAATACGTGCATAATGCAGTATGCTTACATAATACCATACTACATAAGCATACATTTAAATGAATAAAAAATTCAAGACTCATACAAATGTTCATACAAAAATTATGCTCCTAAGTAGATTTCGAACCCGCGACTTGTGCCTCAGCATAGACTGTAACCACTCGGCCGAACAGGTCGACACTCGGCAATAATCACGTAATCTTGTCATGTTTGTTCGTCTCATTATTTTCATTTTATTACTTACTAGCTCATTTCCGCGGCTTCGCTCACGTTAAGTTAGATTTTCATACAAATTTTAAACGCTTGTTTTACCCATTTAAGGATTGATTGAATGCTGACGTGATAATAACTATTAGTATTTGGTTTGAGCTGTGCGTCGGTAGATCAGTCGGTCACCCTTTACTTTTATATATTTAGATTAATCTTCTTGTGCCAAGGATGAGTGATGACCGCTGGGCATTAAGGCTAACGTCATGTCCTGGCCCTGCAGGACAGAGTACAGTGCGCAGGCCATTTTAGAGGTGGTCAGATGTGATTACAAAATTCGGTGGTAAAACCTGGCCACAAAAAGCAAAAAACAGAGACCGTTGGTCTTCTCTGGAGGAGGCCTTCACCCTCAAATATAGAGGGGTTCTTGCTACTAAAATTAAAAATGTATTCAGTTTTATTTAATTTTAGTTTTTAATCTTTGCATTAATTTAGTATTCAGTTTAAATGTTAATAATACAAATACGAAAGTGTGTCTGTGTGTCTGCTAAGCTTTTACGGCCCCTTTTTTCAACCGATTTTGATGAATCTTGATAATATAGAGACAGGTTGCATCGGGATTCGGGAAGGTAGGCTTGAAAGCTTTATTTTTCATCCCTTAAAATTAAATCTCTGAAAAGTTCCAGCGGGAATTTCAGACGAAGTCGCGGGAATCGTCAAGATTCTAGCATCCAGTCAAAAATGGGCAAGATGATAATAAAAAAGGTTCTTTTATTTACTTTTATTTCAGCTTCTTATTCCTTGGTTACCTAAAGATATCTGCTAACCCGTACGGAGCTGGGGCGAATCACTTGATTTTGATAAGTGCATAAGTACGCAATTGCATAGCACTTCAAAAATTCAAATCATATAAAATGACAAGAACAAAGTAAGGCTGGAATAGGGATCCAATACAATTCATTATATTAGTGAGATACTAATAACATGAAATACCCCAATCCATAGCGCGATGCTAAAGCCGTGTGGCGCCATCTATTTCACGATAGTGAAAACGGTGTTCCACGGAAAACACGTTAATATCAGCCGTCAGTCCCGGTTATATCTAAATATATAAAAGGAAATATTGACTGGCTGACTAACTGATCTATCCACGCATAGGTCAAACCACTGGATGGATCGGGCTGAAATTTGGCATATAGATCGTTTTTATGACGTAGGCATCCGCTAATAATGCCATCCTTTAAAGCCATTCAAACATCGACTTTACGCTTGTAAAAAAATTATAAAATATATTTAACTAAAGATAAATTAACTAAACTTACTTTATGTTGACTGGATAAATGTAATGACTATTTTTAACAGACTTCCAACAAAGGAGGAGCTTCTCAAGTCGGCGCTTTTTTAATGTTTGCCGGTGCATATCTCCGTGGTTTCTGAATGAGGTTTATTTCTAAATTTACAGTTAAATTTTTATTCATTGAAAAATAAACTGCAATGATTTTGAAAATAGGACATAATATTGAATATTTCATTTATTCCTCATATTGAAGCAATAACTAATAAGGCTTTCTCTATGCTGGGATTTGTTTTAAGATCTTGTAAACCCTTTAAGAATATTAGTACACTTAAGACAATGTACTTCGCATACGTGCGTAGTAACTTAGAATATTGCAGCAGCATTTGGTCACCTTGCTACATAAAGCCTACCGAGACAATAGAGAAGATACAGCGCAAGTTTATAAAGCATTTAAATTTTCGTACTTACTCTGAGCCTCTTGACTATAAGGATAATTGTAAACGCTATAAATTACATACTTGTGGGCAGCGACGGCAAATAGCTGATATGTTAGTTTTATATAATTTAATTAACGGTAAAATTGATAGTCCCTACCTATTGTCCAAAATTAAATTAGTTGCACCTCTTAAACGGACTCGACATACTTCACTCCTCCACGTGGCATTTAAAAGGAAAAACTACTCCCAAAATTCCGCAGTAACTAGAATGACTCGTACCTATAATAAAATCTACTCGGAAATTGACCTCTTCCACCACTCTAAAAATACCTTTAAGCGACACACAACACAACTCCACCAATAGTTATACATACACATTACACAAACATACATACACACATAAACACACACACACGCGCGCACACACACACACACACACACACACATACACACACACACATATTTGCATGCATGCAAGCAAACGTCTGCACACGCACACATATATACACACATAGTCACAAACTAATACATTAAACTTATCATTATAACAATGATGCAACATGTCAAATTAGTTTCACATTAGTTACATTTAGTTTCTGAATATTTCTTTAACTCGCTCTCACTAATTGTAATTTATGTTTGAGAAAATCTGTAATTGGCCATATTAATCCTGTTTTCTATAGTGTTTAAGTTTTATTGTTATTAGAATCGCTGTTGATTTTCCTATTATAATAAAAAAAAAAAAAAAAAAAAAAAAAAAATTTTATAATAATAATGTATAATGATCAATCATAAAAGTAGAATATAATAATACGGATTCAATGTAGTGTAGTGCCATTAAATTTATTATAGACGACCTTCGTGGCGCAGTGTTGAGCGCTGTTATCTTAACTTGCGGAGGTCCCGGGTTCGATCCCCTTCGGGGTCAGTTTGGGAATTTATAATTTTCTGAATTTTCCCTGGTGGGAGTCTTCGGTTGTGGTTAGTTACCACCCTACCGGCAAAGACGTGCCGCCAAGCGATTACGCGTTCTGGTACGATGCCGCGTAGAAACCGAATAGGGGTATGGGTTTAATATAACCGCCATGCCCCTAACAGGTTAGCCCGCTACTATCTTAGACTGCATCATCACTTACCATCAGGTGAGATCGCAGTCAAGGGCTAACTTGTAGTGGATAGAAAAAAAAACCCAAATTGACCCTGACTAGGATCGAACCTGAGACCTCCCGGTTATAAGACGACAGCGCTCACCACTGCGCCAGGGAAGTCGTCACCTGTGCCAGAGCTAGCCGCAAGTCTAATATTAGTAGATGCAATTATATCAATCGAAAACTTATATCTCTACCACCGGGCCCTAACTCAGTCTGAAGAGAACGTCAAGAGAGCTGGACGTAGATACACGTCCAGCTCTCTCAGTAGTTATCAGGCCAGACCAGGGAGAAGTCAGACATTATAAATTCCCAAATTGAGCCTGCCGGGGATCGAACCCGGGACCTCCGCACGTTAAGACAACAGCGCTACACACCGCGCCACGGAGGTCGTCAAAATTACAGAAACTGGATGATGCCCGCGACTTCGTCCGCGTGTAAAAAGTAGCCTATATGTTCTTCCCCGAAGCCGGAGACGACGTTGGTCTGACCAAATTAAAGAAGCGGTCGACACTCCAGCCTGTAATGCCTTTCGCACGGCTTCCAATATGGAGGAATGGCATTACACCGTGAAGGTGCTATTATCTCGATGGAGCCACGATCCTCGAAGAAAAAAACGCGAGAAGAAGATGCCCTTCCCCGGGATTCAACCTCTCTCTATACCAATTTCATACAAATCGGTTGAAAAGATGGGCCGTGAGAGCGTAGCAGACTGACAGACAGACAAACAGACGGACAGATAGACAGACACACTTTCGCATTTAACTATAATATTAGTATGGATTTTCTCTGGTCTGGTCTGGTGGTAGATTTCCGCCGGTTATAGTTACCTACCAGATTACTCTTTACCGGCAAAAACGTGCTGCCAAGCTAGTGTAGAACCGATTTGGGTTATCTGGGTTTAATTTAACTGCCAGGTCAGCCCGCTATCATCTTTAACTGCATCATGATGAGACCGAAGTCAAGGGTTGTAGTGGATACAAATTATTTTAAAAACTCACTTGCACAATGGTAGTACTTCTACAAATTTTAATTGTTATTGGACTACTTCTTAACTAATATTCTACCCACTATATTGTTCATATTGATCCTTTCAATTCAACCTCCATGCGTTTATGTACCTTTAGTAAAAATGCATAGTATTTCTATCATCTAGGTTGTTTCTATGTGACGTGGTTTGTACAAGTGCATGTTTGTACTAGGAGGGGCTTTTCAACCGATGCGTTTAACGTGCACCAATCTAATATATTCCCTATCACATTCGGAATAAGACACATATTTGCTAGGTACTTAGTTTGGTTTGATACATTGTTTTTCAGATACCCTCGATCAATTTGCACCTCTTCCGATTTATGCGAGTTTGGTGGAAATGCAGTGCATTAGCAGATTGTTGCACCCAAGTTTAAAAAAAATGAATTAGCCCAACTAAATTGAACTGAAACAGAGATGCGTCTACCATCGCAGATTTAAGAGATGACAATATGATTTCTGACTAGAAATTCTCAATACTAAGTTAAGCCGTCGGACCAATACTAGCCCGGAATTACGAAGTTAAGCCGTCGGACCCCGTTATTATCACTAACCTGATAATAGTCGTTAAAGCCCGCCAACCCGCATTGGAGCAGCGTGGTGGGTGTAAGCTCCAATTCCCTCTCGCCTATGAGAGTGAGTACTGTGCCCAGCAATGGGACGTTAATGGGCTGTAGTGGTATAATAAAAATACAATTATTAGTTCGGCGTTGCATCGGCAAACCAAACTCTTCCCAATTGAATTCCAGTAGTTTAAAAGCACTAGTATTTCAATTTTAAATTCAATTCAATATAATTCATTCATTCAATTTAGGTACACATATTGACGTTACACATACTGACGTCCATTACTTACATATAAAACATGATGGTGATAATTAGTTACGGCTCCAAACGCGCCCTGGTCTGAGAAGAGAAGAACTCAGCCGGGTTTTTTTTTCATTATCACCATCTCACAAGTCGTCTTAACTAAGGAAATATCAGAGCCATTAGAGCAAATTATTGCCAAGATTTTTAAATGAGTTTACGTTTTAACTTTAAACTTATTTTATAGTAAAAAGTACTTCAGTGACTATTTGGTATCAAAATGGAATAGCTATTTAGCTGGCAGTCGACCCCGAAAAGTTCAACTTTGTGAGGGCGATGCCTGTTGACGGGTCACTTTGTCCGGGTGGCTCAATATGCACTGAAATTCGCGTTTTCAATGCAGGTCATATGAAAAAACTATTTTGTATGTGTGTACGCTTAGCCAATTCCCACTCATTACCCTTTTGCAGTGAAAAGGCGTTGCATTTAAGATAGTTCAGCGTGTTTCAGCTGCGATGCATATCATACAGGTCAATCTAATATGGCTTTTATTACATATGGAATGAGATACATAATTCCGTTTTAGCTATTTGTTTTCAGCTAGATACATACCTATCGGTAGGAACAATTGCGATACACCTCTTCAGATTTACACACCTTTAGTGAAAATCCATCGGCTCCTCACAATTGATATAGAGTTTTCTCATTCTATAATGACTTCTTGTTGGTTTACTCATTCTATTTCGATGACTTCTTCAGGTGTCCTTTATTTCTCTGCTTCTATTGCATCGAAGGCGTTAAGTTTTTACAAGCTTTTACGTAACTTACAATATGTTTTTATGGTCAAATCTTGCAACTGAATTTTCAAACAAATTTTTCAACCCCTACTGATTGAGCTGAAATTTTGCATATACCTAGATACGTTTAGTTTGGATGATAGTGCCAAGTTTAGATGATACTCCCAAAGAGTCCCAAAGATGGTGGACTGGTATTTTTTTATGGTGGGCATTTTTTTATATCTACCATCATTAAAGCTTGTTTTTAAAAATATTTTGTACTAAGTATTCATTTATAACTTATTTTTATCTTAGCGGTCTAGCTTGGGCGGCGCGCGTTATAAGACTTTCCCTCTCTCAAACAATCCAACTTTTTCAATGATTGTAAAATTTTCAGTATTTCACAAAAGTTCATGTCTCGATATTAAACTTAGAGACATACCTAATATGTAATGTAATTTAACAAATTTTTGATAGAGAAAAATGGCGAAGAAAATACAAGTTGTTTTCACCATTTTTTACCATCAAAAACAACATAATAAGTAGATACTATTATAATATAATAGTAATAAGTTTAAAATATCTGATATATTGTCTAAAAAGCCTGGAGGAAGTTCTGCACTTATTCTTGCACTTCACAAGGTCGCATTTCCGTTCCTTTTTCTGAAAGTGAAACTAGAAAACTACAGCTTACGAAATAGCTCGAAGTGAAACAATGATCAAAAGTGTTCAAAGTTTGCAGCATGGCATTCACCACCATTTTAATACGGATAACGGGACCCATTCTGCGTATTCTTTAACGCACTTGATCAGTTACCTTTTGACCGATGCATTTTATGTAGAGAAATCAAAAATGAATATCATTTTGTAGACAATAAAACTCATTATCCCTTTTTAATAAACAGATATGCAGATACCTGCATTGATCTCTTCAGGTTTATGCATCTCTAGTGACAGGAGGTGCATCACATCTGTGGAAAGTTACCGTGTATAGTTAGATTATCTGTGGTCATCCATTTTTGTTTTTTAACCCGGGATGCATGTCCTGCGGTGCAACCTAATTTGGATTTTATCATGTAAGAAATAAGATTCACGTTTCCATTCACTTAATTTTGAATTCAACTACCCACACGAACTCAAGTGACGTACATGAAATTTGGTAACTGTCCTTTTCTCTCACAGGTGTATTTACAGCTCTCCAAATGTATGCAACTTTAGTAATAATGAATCACATTTATAGGATGTTGCACTCACACTGAGTGAGATGTTTCTTGCATTGATAACTCTTCACGTTTATGCATCTCTGGTGATAGTACATCGTATCTGTGGACTGCATCCATACGTTTATTTTTTTATTTCTCTCCTGCAGCCGAATTATTCGTGTGAATACTTATAGACCGGGGCTGAGCTAGCACGCGGGTGTACGGGTAGCAGGTGTCCGAAGAGATTTTCATACGGTTTCCATGGACGGAGTGATTCAAGAGGATGGTTTGAAATATGACGATGATAGTTGAAGATGTGAGAAAAAGTCAAGCCCACTGGATGCTTTCATCGAAAACGCTGCCTAAACAAAACAATGTATGGTGGAATTGTTCCTCTTTTATAGGTCTACTGAAAATCATGTCATCAGGTCATATGTTTATCTATTCACTTCTATGTTACTATGATTGACTTCACTTATAATTAAGGCTTTCACTGAAAACCAGCGCTGCAGCCTGCTCCATGATGCTAAGATGTTAGCCTGTGTTTGGTCACATACCACTATATCCAATTTAATTAGTCTTAAACCCCATGTAGTGATCAAATAAAAAACTTTTCTTTCTTTCTCCTTAGGATAGCTTACTTATAGGTACTCAGCGTAAAGTTTTAAAAAATTGTCAAATATAAACGTGATAATTGGAAAACTATTTTGATGCTTACGATATTAATTGTTATCAGATTAAATACGTTATTTTCCTTAAACATTTCATGGATATAATAATTTCCCTTCATACCATACTATTTTAAATAATATCATAAGTAGGAGTTATTGCACAATTAAAACTATCGTAACACCCAATAAATGCTACCCGTGCGAAGTCGTGGCGGGACGCTTGTTATTATATATGTTATAATAATATTTTGCATTGATCTTTGCAATTTAACCTCCACGCGTTTATGTACCTTTGGTGCAAATGCATCGTATTTCTAGGTTGTTTCTATACATACTATGATGTGTATGTATGTGTGTACAAGTGCATCACTAGTCCATTACCTGGAAAGTTTCTCGGGAGTTTTGAAAATTGGTGTATTTTCAAGACACGCGGAAGCGTGTCCAGCCAAAGTTCAAAAAAACTGGCGAGCAGCACCGTGTGTAATATTACACGAACCATTTGGAGACACTTTTGACCCCCTCATAACTCAAAAACTATTTCACATAAACATGTCAAATTTGGCGCATATATTGAGACCCGTGAGATACATATGTGCTCCAAATTTCATAAGCACACCTCAAATGGTTATTTAGATATAAACGTACAAAAATCGTCATTTTTATGATCAAAGGTATAGATCAAAACTCTGACACGAGGCATGCTACCATTGCTTAAAGCCGTATTATTTTAATATTGTTGACGTTTATGTTGTAGTGTTATAATCATTATTTTAAGGACGTCAAAGTACGTGACATTCAACCGTTAGTTTGAAACAATACTGCTTTAAGCGGTGGTAGTAACTCCTTAACTATTGAAAATGACACATAATTATTATTTTAATGTAAATAATAATGAATAATAATATAGTTGCATTAAAACCTTACCTTCGTATTCATACATTTTGTGCAACGAAACGTCATTGACAGAAAAGAAGAAGAAACGTATTTGAAGTCGTCAGTTCAAGCTGTCAGTCATTGTGATTTGTATTCATTGTTTATAGTGGTTTTAGTGATATCGACTGTTTACCGTGCTTGTTTTCAATGTTTCACTAAAAACTTTTGATTTTGAACTTTTGCAATCAAAATTGATGAGATGTAGAAATGTGCTGTAGAGGTAGTCTGACCATAGATGTAATCTGTCAATGTCAGTGTAACTCTAGGTACACTATATATTTTTCTTGAGAATTCTCGTCTTTAATTATCTTGTACAATGAGTCGTACAATAGAATTACTGGTGGGTGACACACTGACCTTACACCAAATAATAAGAACCTACTAATGTACAACGTAAACTAAACTAATAGAAAAGTCCTATTACAGTGTAAAGGATTATTTGAATGATAGCAAGGCATGGGTATGAATTGTTACATCGGCTGATTATGTAATGTTATATTATAAGTACATATATATAATTTCAAATATTTGTGAGATGGTGATAATAAAAAAAAAGCGGAGTTTATTGCGGGCTCTTCTCAGACCAGGGCACGTTTGGAACCCTCGTAGCTTTAGTTTTAAGATATCGTAGTTAATTATCACCATCACGTCTTATGCTCTGTAAGCATGACGTTCAGAAGGTGTACTTTGTAGGTACATATTTTGAATAAATATGTTTTGAGTTTGAGATTGAGTTCAATAATTTCTGTACAAAAAGTAATGATATCCCATCAAAAACATAAATGTAAAATGAGAGCCAAGTTCAAAATTGTGATATATATGCCTTGGTTGTTGACTTCAGCGACAAAAGAAGTGAGATCTAAATGGGTGCCAAGTTCAATGGTCAGTCCTGCAATTTATATATCCCATCAAAAACATAAATGTGAAATGAGAGCCAAATTCAAAATTGTGATATATATGCCTTGGTTGTTGACTTCAGCGACAAAAGAAGTGAGATCTAAATGGGTGCCAAGTTCAATGGTCAGTCCTGAAATTTATTTATAACAACATATAATATTTTATAACAACTTAAAATATCATTTCTTCTTATAACTTAGTATAAAATGTTGAAGACTAAGGCTTTGGCTTGGCTAGTTTCCATATACGAATTATTATTAAGTAGGTACCTAAAAGTACAGTTTCTACCAGCAAGCCAAATTTTCGGAAGAATAAAATAAGAACTTACAGCTTTACAACTTGTGAACGCTATAATTCGTATATGAAAACTAGCCAAGCCAAAGCCTTAGTCTTCAACATTTTATACTACGTTATAAGAAGAAATGATATTTTAAGTTGTTATAAAATATTATATGTTGTTATAAATAAATTTCAGGACTGACCATTGAACTTGGCACCCATTTAGATCTCACTTCTTTTGTCGCTGAAGTCAACAACCAAGGCATATATATCACAATTTTGAATTTGGCTCTCATTTCACATTTATGTTTTTGATGGGATATATAAATTGCAGGACTGACCATTGAACTTGGCACCCATTTAGATCTCACTTCTTTTGTCGCTGAAGTCAACAACCAAGGCATATATATCACAATTTTGAACTTGGCTCTCATTTTACATTTATGTTTTTGATGGGATATAGATTTTCGACGTACTCTTTCCGAGTTTTCACTTTGCCACCTCGTAGATCTTTGCCGCTCGCGCCGCCATATTAATAAAATTAATGGTGTGACCATGGGCCCCGCATAAAAGACCAAAGTTGAAAAAAAAAAACTAAAATAAGATTAACTATATAATCATCATCTAGAAAATGATGAGTACCTAGATTCCAAAAATATATTACACAAAATAAAATGTAAATAAGATTCCTTCTAACTTGATTAATTTAGATTTTTAACTATTAGTTCGTTTTTTGGCAGGGCAGTAGTATTTTTTAATTTTTTATATTATAACTTGTTTATGTCACCGTAAGATTGTAAAAGCTGTTAGATAATAATGCGACAGCTAAAACTGTCGAAAGATTGTGAATCGTTCAATGTTCTGAGTGTCAATTTTTGAAATATTAATTGTATTTACGTTTTCTTGTCTGTTTCTTGTAGGTAAGGTTAGGGTTCGACACAAATAATTAGGTAGTGCCCGGCTGCAGGCCGGGCACTTAGGTTCTATCGAGTTATTATACCTAACAGATAACAATCGAAAAATAATGCGTAATTTTTGTAATCTTTCGACAGTTTACAATTTCGCGAGTTCGATTATAATCTAACGGTTTTACAATCTTACGGTGACATATATATTTAGATTAATCTTCTTGTGCCAAGGATGAGTGATGACCGCTGGGCATTAAGGCTAACGTCATGTCCTGGCCCTGCAGGACAGAGTACAGTGCGCAGGCCATTTTCGAGGTGGTCAGATGTGATTACAAAATTCGGTGGTAAAACCTGGCCACAAAAAGCAAAAAGCAGAGACCGTTGGTCTTCTCTGGAGGAGGCCTTCACCCTCAAATATAGAGGGGTTCTTGCTACTAAAATTTGAAATGTATTGTTTTATTTAATTTTAGTTTTTAATCTTTGCATTAATTTAGTATTAAAAGTTTTAATGCTAATATTACAAATACGAAAGTGTGTGTCTGTCTGTCTGCTAAGCTTTTACGGCCCCTTTTTTCAACCGATTTTGATGAATCTTGATATAGAGACAGGTTGCATCGGGATTCGGGAAGGTAGGCTTGAAAGCTTTATTTTTCATCCCTGAAAATTATATATCTGAAAAGTTCCTGTTCGAAAGATACATAATATCTATCTTTTCTTCTTAGTGATACACTTTGCCCATTTCTACTGCTAACTCGTATGAAGCTGGGGCGAATCGCTTGATTTTGTTAAGTGCGTACGCAAAGGCGTAGCACATCCAAAAATTAATTTGTATTAGTTCCTTAGGAAATTGTATATAGAAATCCACTATATAATTAGGATACTAATAACATGAAATACCCCAATCCATAGCGCGATGCTAAAGCCGTGTGGCGCCATCTATTTCACGATAGTGAAAACGGTGTTCCACGGAAAACACGTTAATATCAGCCGTCAGTCCCGGTTAAATCTAAATATATGTCACCGTAAAATTGTAAAAACCGTTAGATTATAATCTAACTCACGAAATTGTAAACTGTCGACAGATTGTGAACCGTTCAATGTACTGAGTGTCAATTTTTGAAATATTAATTATATTTACGTTTTCTTGTAGGCTAGGTTAGGGTTCGACATACCTAATCAGGTAGTGCCCGGCTGCAGGCCGGGCACTTAGGTCCTATCGAGTTATTATACCTAACAGATTAAAATCTACCGAAAAATAATGCGTTAAATTGTAATCTTTCGACAGTTTGCAATTTCGCGAGTTAGATCTAACGGTTTTTACAATTGTACGGTGACTTATATAAAAGGAAATATTGACTGGCTGACTAACTGATCTATCCACGCATAGGTCAAACCACTGGATGGATCGGGCTGATTGGCATATAGATAGTTTTTATGACATCCGCTAATAATGCCATCCTTTAGAGCCATTCAAACATCGACTTTACGCTTGTAAAAAAATTATAAAATATATTGAACTAAAGATAAATTAACTTAACTTATTTTATGTTGACTGGATAAATGTTATCGTTCAGTTAATGGCTATTTTTAACCGAATTCCATAAAAGAAGGTTCACAATTCAGCGCGTATTTTCTTATACGACTGCCTGAAAAAAAGGAGTATATTGTTTTCAGGGTTCATGTATGTATGTATGTAAGTATGTATGTATGTATGTATGTGAGTTTGTACTCGTACATCATAACTTCTATACGCCTGAACCGATTTTGATAAATGAGGTATCATTAGAATTCCTAGCTTATTCCGAGTGACATAGGCTAGTAAATTTTTTTAAAAAATTGCTGGGGTGACCATGGTCCCACATTAAAGACTAAAGTTGAAAAAAAATACCTATTCGAAAATAAGATTACTATAAAATCATTATCTAGAAAATGATGAGTAGATTCCAAAAATATATAACACTATAGTTCAATATCCAGTGATTCACGAAAAAAATTCATTTAATTAATGGTGAATAAGATTCTAATTTAACTAGATTAATTTAGATTTTTAACTTTTTAGTTCGTTTTTTGGCAGGGCAGTTGTGTTTTTAATTTTTTTTATTATGACTTGTTACAATATAGCGGCGCAAGCTACAATTATACGAGGTGGCAAAGTGAAAATTCGGAGAGAGCACGTCGAATCAATAAAATACACCAATTTTCAAAACTCCCGAGAAACTTTCCAGCTAACTCCCTTTTTGAGCACCAAATGACTGGACTGCACACTGCGAGAGCTTTCCAGCTATGCATTAAACGTCCATCAATCTGATATGTTCCCTATTACTATTACAAATAAGACACATATTTGATAGGAACATTGTTTTTCCACGATAGATCTCGTTATCTATGGATTTTTCACCACCGAACTTTGTGTGTTTTTGATCGCACTTGTTAAGTTGGCTTGTAGTTATGCAATTTGAGGTCTGCGGGTAAACCTCAGGGTGTACCTAGCCTTTTCAATCAGAGCAATCAAATATGAATTTCATTTTATAGACAATAAAACTCAGTATCGCTTTTTAATCTACATAATCTGCAGACATGTGCAAACATGTAACCCTCTTCAGGTTTATGCATCTCTAGTCACAGGAGATGCATCGTATCTGTGGACTGCATCCCTACATTTTTTTTAAACCGGGATGCATATCCTACGGTGCAACCTAATTTGGATTTTATCATGTAGTCATTTGGATCAGTGAGATGTTTCCTGCATTGATAAGTGATAACTCTTCATGTTTATGCATCTCTAGTGATAGTGCATCGTGTCTATGGACTGAATCCATACTTTTTTTTAAACTGGGATGCATATCCTGTAGTGCAACCGAATTTGTCATGTGCATACTATACCTAGTAGAGATATACTCATTGTATTATATTTATATAGCAATTCAACCTCCCTGCGTCTATGTAGCTTTGGTACAAATGTATTGTATTTCTAGGTTGTTTCTAGACATATGACGTGTTTTCAACAAGTGAAGAATGCACTGCGAGGACTTTTCAAGCGTTTAACGTGCATATATCTATCTAATTAATATATGGTGCGACTAGTGAAGCGGCTGATAAAGCAAAAGCATGCAAAAACCAGGGGTCTACGCTCTGAATATGATTTTGTCCCATTCGGCGTCGAGACCCTTGGTCCGTGGGGTCCTAGCGCTATAAAACTTTATAAGGAAATAGTAAAAAGGTTAGTCGACATCACAGGAAACCGAAGAGCTGGCAGCTACCTCGGACAAAGAATTAGCCTAGCTATTCAAAGGGGGAACGCTGCCAGTATCTTCGGAACCTTGCCTAAAGGGACTCCTTTTAATAATATTTTTTAGTTATTATATTATATTTTTAAGGCCTTAAATATTATTAAGTTTCCTTTGTGATTAATATGTTCCCTATTCTTTTGAAAATAAGAAACATATTTGATAGGTACATTTTGACAACCTCACTGGTGCAGTGTTAAGTGCTGTTGTCAAATGTGCGGAGGTCCGTCTCGGTCTCGATCTCGAATTTATTTATAATTCGAGATCGAGAGTCCGCGTGGTTTAAGTTTCTTTGATTCCCGCTCCTCGGAGCTCCTTAATTTTCCGGGATAAAAAGCAGTATAAGTCACTCTCCAGGTCCTCAACTATACCCATACCAAAAATCACGTCGATCCGTTGCTTCGTTGCGGCGTGATTGAAGGACAAACCAACGAACCAACAAACTAATAAACCAACAAACAAACACATTTTCGCATTTATAAAATTAGTGTGATTTCTGAATTTAGCTGAATTTTTCACGGCTTCGGCTTTGGCCAGTTACTAGCCTACTGGCAAAAATGAGTCGAAGCGATTCAGTGTTCTGGTACGATGCCGCGTAGAAACCAATTGTTTTATTTTATTTTTATTATCATATTAAACTAAAGACACTAAAAAACTACCTACTACTACTAATACTTTTTTAAATAGCTAACGAAATAACTTTAAGTGACTTAGTAACCGTCAAAGGTAGCAATTGGCATTCCTTTTCACGACGGATACGGATTTTTCACTGCGGATAGTGCTTATGTTAGATTTTCGTTAAAGTCTGGGGGAAGGCTGAGGGAAAACATAGCCTTTTCAACCGATGCGTTTTATGCATAACAATCCAATATGGATTTCATTTTATAGGCAATAAAACTCATTATCCCTTTTTAATCCCTTCTGCCATATATGTGCAGATACCTGCATTGATACCTCTTCAGTTTTATGCATCTCTTGTGTCAGGAGATGCGTCGTGTCTGTGGACTGCATCCATGTATATTTTTTTTAAACTGCATACCTTGCAGTGTAACCTAATTTGGCAAGTGACATGGACGGGATTTGCACTTTTGTATAAAGGACATTTCTAAGCAATCAGCGTATAAAGCAACCTCTTCAGGTTTATGCATCTCTAGTGACAGGAGATGCATGTATCTGTGGACTGCTTCAATTTTTTTTTTAAACCTGGAGGCACATCCTGCGGGTAACCTAATTAGAATTTTATCGTGTATATAATAAGATTCACATTTCCGTGTACATTTCATTTTTAATTTAACTACTCACACCAACTCAAAAGACGCACCTACAAATTATTTTGTAGCTATCCTGTTCTATTGCGAATTCACATCTCTTCAAATGTATGCAACTTTAGTAAAAATGCATGACATTTATAGAATGTTGCACCTAAAGTCAGTATGAGTAGTCAATCTAATATCGCTTTTATTTCGTAAGTAATAAGATGTAATTTCCATTCTGTTAGTTAGTCATAGGCTCACACTGACTGGATTGCTTCATATTCTCACTGACAAGACTATAAAACTATTAAGCTTTTGGGCGGGACTATCCTAGTGTTGGAAATTTAAAAGTAAACAGAGTTTATTTAAATACAAAGTGCACGTTTGTTGCAAAATTTGAAAAGTCTTATATGTAAGAGCAGGATGGACATGGTTATCCCACTTCTGATATTTAGTTTATATTAGCTTTAAATACAAAATGTGTTTGTTAATTTCTAAACCATCCTGAGAAAAGTGATGACATTTCATGATTCACTTTATAGGTGTGCTAGATTGCTAAGATAAGAGCAGGATAGATATAATTGATTATGAGCTTTTCTGCTGTACTTTAACATTGTTATTGTTGGACGTTTCTAAGCTTTCAATATATAGTGCACTGTATTGCAATTTTCTGATTCATTTTGAAGGGATGCAATCACTGAGGTAAGAGAAGGAAAGGCATGGCTGTCCCAATTCTGATTTTGAATGGGCGGGATTTGCTTTTATGTAAATGGACTAGAAATGTCCGAAAGTGATCAGCGTATAAAGCACTTTACCTCTTCCGGTTTATGCATCTCTAGTGACTGGAGATGCACGTATATGTGGACTGCATCCATTTTTTTTTTAAACCTAAATGCACATCCTGCGCGTAACCTAATTTGTATTTTATCGTGTATGAAATAAGATTCATTTTTCCATTTACTTCGTTTTGAATTCAACTACCCACTACAACTACAACTATTACGGGTGCATTCACAGCTCTCCAAATTTATGCAACTTTAGTAAAAATGCATCACATGCATAGAATATTGCACCCAAAGTCATCACGAATAGTCAATTTAACATAGATTTTATTTCGTAAGTAATAAGATGTAATTTCCGTTCTATTCGTTTTTATTCATTATGGCCGCACTGACTTTCTAGCACTTGCACTTTACCTCTTCAGGTTTATGCATCTCTAGTGACAGGAGATCCAAGAATCTGTGCACTTGCATCCATACAATTTTTTTATAAACCGCAAATCCTGCAGTGTAGAATAATTTCGATTTTATTATGTATGAAATGAGATTCATGTTTCCTTTTTTTTGATTTTGAATTCAATTACCCACATTGACTCAAGAGACGTACAAGAAATTTTGTAGCATTCCTTTTCTATTACGGGTGCATTCACAACTCTTAAAATTTATGCGATTTTAGTCAAAATAGTCGGTGGTACGATGTGTCTCACTGTTAGTTTCTACGCGGCCGTACTGTACTTTAATCGCTTAAATACTAAACTCAGCTTTACCAGCCCTAGTGAGGAAGAGTATTAACTAAGAATACCCGATGTAATTTGTCCAACAAAAATGAAATGCATTAAAAAAAATACGCACCGAATTGAGAACCTTAGAAGTCGGATAAAAATTGATACTTTATTTGAACTGTGGAAGGTATAAAAGGTTTTAGTTTACGGCTCTCGTACGATGAAACTATTGATTTTACAAATTTAAAACGCGTTTTTTAAATCAAATCAAATCAAATGCTTTAATGCCTTAGTTTTAAGGTTTATATATATTTTTTAATTATTTTAAATATTCGTTTGAATTAATGAAATTGAATGCAAGTAAACTAGTTTTATTTTTCGCGCTCTCAATTTTGATAAGTACGAATCAAATATATGCATGAGCTATCCTACTATCACACGATGTTGGGTGAAATAGATAGATACTAGATAGATAAATAAAATGGAAATAGCAGACATTTCAACTCCATACTCCCATGAGTACTTCGAAAAGCATAACCTCAAGTGCTCTAAATATCAAAAACATAGAGTAGATATTACAATGATCAAAAAGCTCCAAAGCACTGACCTAACCTAACCTAGTTCCTAACCTAGGCTAGGTTCGTAAACTGCATAAAGTGCATCCAAGTTAGGTTATTTTATTAGGAACGCAGAATCGCAGTGGAGTAACAAGAACGTTTCCACTGCCTAACCCATAGATACGTCATTTTCTCGTGGAAATTGAAGAGACCTAAGGCAAATCAAATCAAATCAAATTAATTTATTTGTGAATACAGTAAGTAGGTAAGATGTTAGATTTAGAGAAGGTATCATGTATTCTACCACAGTGGGGTGTACAAAATCTTTTCGCTTCATTACAAATTACAAATTACGAGCATATATAATAAAGCGTATCTCGCAGAGTGCTAGTCTAGTAATTACTATTATCATATATTATTAAAACACCATGCAATGACCCATGACGCATACTTAATGGCGCCTTTACGTCCAAAATTAAAATACATAATACAACATAAAATTAATATTAAATCTAAACAATAACACAAATAATAACAAAAATAATATCAAACTAATTTAAGCAGTACAAGCTAGCCTAAGTCTAGCTAGTATTTGCCGGTAAGGTTACTCCCGCCAGACCAGACCAGAGAAAATTCAGATATTATAAATTTTAGGATCAAGTTGGCGCTGCCGGGGATCGAACCCAAGACCTCCCATTTATCACAACCGTGGTCACCACTGCGCTACTGCGCCAATACATCATCATCATCATCTTATATTAGGTACCAACTGGTGCCAGCGACTTTGTCCGCGTGGATTGAGGTTTTTTGGTTCCCGCGGGAACCAAAAAACTTTAATTTCCTGGGATAAAAAGGATTAGGTATTGTTATTCCGGCTATAATAATCTATCTGTGTGCTAAATTTAATCCAGATCCGTTCAGCCATTCTGGCGTGATTGAGTAATAAACATCCATACATACATCCATCCAAACATTCGCATTTATAGTATTAAATGTAAAAAGTAAAGTATATATTAGAATATATATAATATATATTTAAGAGCAGCTTATCGACTCAAGCTTTTCTGATAGCCTTTTTTACTTTATAGTGATTGCATATGATTAAAAAACCTATTTTTGAAAGTCGGTCCATCAAACGTGAGTACCATGTATGCTCAGAGTGACGTAGTTCACAACTTTCGCTCTCAATAAGCGCAGGTTTCATTATATCGATCCATCCACGCAGGCAGTACCTAGTGCACCTAGGCGGGAGGCGGGGCTCGGGGTGCAGCTCTCACCCCTTGAGACTTATGCTTGCCTGGTACTTCGCACTATAGAAAGTTCCGATGCACTGCCATAGTGCACTTTATAACCATCGCCATCGATGCCCATAGCTCCTTATATAAATAAAGCTCTTGTTGTTACCCCATGCAACGGTGTATACTACCATTTTTTATTTTTATTTTTGACGTTTGTGTTTTAGAACGACTACAGCCCATTAACGTCCCACTGCTGGGCACAGGCCTCCACTCTCATAGGAGAGAGGGAATTAGAGCTTAGACCCACCACGCTGCTCCAATGCGGGTTGGCGAGCGTTAACGACTATCATGTTAGTGATAATAACCGGGACCTATGGCTTAATGGCACGGGGTTGAAACACCGCCAATTCCTAACTCCGGGCTAGGACTGAGAATTTCTAGTCAGAAAAACCCAATATTTAATTATGGCCCGACCCGGGACTCGAACCGGGGACCTCATCGGCCGCAGTCGAACACGCTGACCACTAAGCACTAACCAACGAGGCAGTTAGTTTTAGAACTATAATTCTTATTTTAGGAATGAATCAAGATACTTTACGTGATATACCTACTATGACGGTCATTTTTAAATACTGTTTTATGCGATGGTAGCTGTAGTAACCCCCCGTCAGAGTTCACGCATATTATTAATTAAGATTTTAGATGCGATATTTTTTTTAAAGTTCAAGCTACAGTGCCACAAGAAAGATACGTAAGATTGTAAAACCCGTTAGTTTATAGCCTAACTCGCGAAATTGTAAACTGTCCACTGTTCCAGTGGTTTGAGCTGTGCGTTGATAGATATCAGTTAGTCAGTCAGTCAGTCCGTCTGTCACCTTTCCCTTTTATATATATAGATAACGTGCTTTTCGAGGCACGGAGGAAAAAACCTTCAAATTCGCCACTCATTCAGTTACCGACTCGTATCAAAGTTGCTTAACAATCCCAATCGATTATGCGTTTTCACAACTAGGCCAGTCATCCCTCTTGAGGTAACTACCTACCTACCTACCTAACTGTAAAAACCAAAGGATTAATACTATGTCGGTAAAACACCTTTAAAACACCTTCGCAAGTAAAGCATTGGTTTAGAACAAATTTGAAAATCATCAAAATGGTTATTGTGAGTCAACCTTGAAATATAGATATATGCTATCGCGGACTTTTTATACGACTACCTGAAAAAAGGAGTATATTGTTTTCAGGGTTCATGTAATGTATGTATGTATGTATGTATGTATGTATGTGAGTTTGTATATTCCACCATAACTTCTATACACCTGAACCGATTTTGATAAATGTTAGAACCCCTAGCTTATTCCGGGTGACATAGGCTAGTAAAATTTTAAAAAAAATTTATGTGGTGACCATGGCCCCATATTAAAAATTAAAGTTGAATTTTTTTTTTCGAAAATAAGATTAACTATATAATCATCATCTAGAAAATGATGAGTAGATTCCAAAAATATATAACACAGTTTATCAATATCCAGTGATTCACAAAAAAATATCATTTAATAAAAAATGTGAATAAGATTCCAAAGGCTACATATGCAAATCGCTTCATATGGAGGTAAACTCCAAAAATAATATGGCAGGGCAGTCGTATTTTTTAATTCGTTAAATTCATTTCAGTTGTTTTAAGAACTTTTTGAGAGGAACAATTCCACCATGCATAGTTTTCGTGTAACTTTAACTACTCTAGCGGCACGCTATGATGGCCGGTTTGACACATTACAATAGTGATGTGGAATGTCAATTTATTCTCGAACAAAAAACAATTAAGTTTTGTTTTTGTACCTGATTAAATAGGTTTAATAAAACAAAAATGTATATGTTTATTTAATTTATTTGAACGAACTGAATATTTGAACGAAAATGAATATACATACTTTATATGCACACAAGAAACATATGAATACAAAAGATACCAAAAAAGGTGCCACAAAAGGCCATAATTAATCAGATTCGTCCATACTACTATTTTCACTGCCGTTACTGCTATCATCACATACATTAATAATTATATGTTCGTTTTCTATAATATTATCTATTTTCACATCTCTTTCATAATCTTCCCTTATTAATTTAACAGTTCTATTCACAACCTTTTCCCAGTCTCCTTTAGTCACATGTTCACAAGCTTCTTCTAATAATTTTAGCATTTTTTTTGTGGTAAATGGGGGTTCTGTATTGTGTCTTGCAGCATATCCCTTAATTTGAGCCCACACCAACTCAATCGCATTATACTCACAATGGTAAGGCGGTAACCGTATAACTCTGTGCCCATGTTCTAATGCTATTTCGTCAATGACGTATCGGATCTTGGTTGGTTTGTTTTCTTTTAAAAGACGTACTAATTCCGCTTTTAACATATTCATGTTTGCATCTACGCCATTTTTACGAAGCCATGCGACGATATCAGCTTTCTTTTGGGATTGGGCAGGTGGCTTGTCAATTTGCATCGAGTGGTATGGGGCGTTGTCCATAATTATAATAGATGGTTCAGGGAGGCTACACAACATTGAGGTAAACCATTCAGTAAACTTTTCTCCATTCATGTCTTCATGATAGTCTCCAGTGGTTTTTGACGCAAAAGCCATGAGAGAACCTTCGACAAACCCGTTGATGGTTCCGGCGTGACAAATTATAAGTCGCGATCCTTTTCCTACAGGAACTTTGGAAGTAGATGCTGCTGTGTCATCGTTCCAAGAACGGCCTACAGTATGGTTAGCATTAAGCCATGTTTCATCCAAGAACACAACATTTTGCCAATTTTTGATTTCTTTCACTTGCCGTAAAAAAGTATACCTTGCCATCGCTATATCAAATCTTTCCATCAATATTTTGCGTTTGTTACATTTTTTGTATCGAAATCCAATGGTCTTCAAAATCTTCGTTAAAGAACTTTCCCCACCGAAGAATAATCCAGCTTCCTTCAGTGAATGCACCAACTTTTTTCTTGTTGGATACTCCTTCTGTAAATAGTAGCCGTAAACATGTCTTCGGATAGCATCGGCATCAAAGCTATCGATGCCTACGACTGGTTTTGCTCGTTTTCTCTTTTTTGGTGTGTGAAGTTTATTTTCTTCTGTGCCAGTCTCGCCATATTTTTTTTTAGTTATCCGTCTAACAGTTCGTTGTCCAATATTAAGCGCATCAGCTACGCGTTCAACCACTGACGTTATAGGTAAAATTGGCCCTCCATTTTGAGCTTCACGATCGAAATAGTTACGAAGGCGTATTACGAACTCACGTGTCTGACTATTTAGAACAGTTCTCTGCGTACGTTCGGTCATATCGACGAAATCCACAACAAAGGGCTTGAACAGAGTCCAAATTAACGAGCAAGGGTCAACAGTAATGCAGTATCAATATTTGAAATCCAAAGCCAGGTCAAAACTATATCACAATCGCATTGCACTGACAGTTTATACTTTTCGAAGCAACGTCAATTCGAAACTGCTTTGTTTTGCATTGAGCATTGACGCGAGTTTGCCGGAGGTAGTAGTTGTGCTAGCCAGCGATCCTATGTGACGATCGTATTAGATTCCATTTTTAAAAATTTATTGATATTTTTTTGCGATTTCAGAGGTTTGTCCACATAGTGAAAATTGTTCATATTCACAAGTACATTCACCCCTTAAATGGTGCAAACTGATTTTTCTACACTTGTATACATTTAAGAAATCAATTTAATAAATAAATTTTGAGTCCTAAACCTAAAACTACATTCGATAAAATTTATGAATCTCTGCACATCACTATCGTCAATAAAGTAATACAATTATTTCCTTCAAAGTCGTTATCAATTAATACGGAACTTCATGAGCGGACAAACGTCAAACCGGCCATCATAGCGTGCCGCTAGTTTATTCACGCAGCGCGCTCCACGTAAGCTCTCAAAAGAGACGATTTTTTCCGACTTGGTTCACATTATTGCAATTTAATTAATCTTTTTTCGTGTAACTTTAACTATTCACGCAGCGCGCTCCACGTAAGCTCTCAAAAGAGACGATTTTTTCCGACTTGGTTCACATTATTGCAATTTAATTAATCCGGGGCGAGTTGCGAGGGGCGTATTTTATTTAATTGATTTTGATAAGTGCTACGCAAAGGCGTTGCACTTCCAAAAATTCATTTCATCAATTAAGTCTATAGAAGATTGAAGATTGATATTCCTTATATTAGTGAGATACTAATAACATGAAATACCCCAATCCATAGCGCGATGCTAAAGCCGTGTGGCGCCATCTATTTCACGATAGTGAAAACGGTGTTCCACGGAAAACACGTTAATATCAGCCGTCAGTCCCGGTTATATCTAAACTAGCTGATACCCGCGACTTCATCCGCGTGGATTGAGGTTTTTTAGTTCCCGCGGGAACTCTTTAATTTTCCGGGATAAAAAGTATCCTATGTCCGTCTCCTGGTTCTAAGCTACCTTCCCACCAATTTTCAACCAAATCGCGTGGATTGAGGTCTTTTAGTTCCCGCGGGAACTCTTTAATTTTCCGGGATAAAAAGTATCTTATGTCCGTCTCCTGGTTCTAAGCTACCTCCCCACCAATTTTCAGGCAAATCGCGTGGATTGAGGTTTTTTAGTTCCCGCGGGAACTCTTTAATTTTCCGGGATAAAAAGTATCCTATGTCCGTCTCCTGGTTCTAAGCTACCTCCCCACCAATTTTCAACCAACTCGCGTGGATTGAGGTCTTTTAGTTCCCGCGGGAACTCTTTAATTTTCCGGGATAAAAAGTATCTTATGTCCGTCTCCTGGTTCTAAGCTACCTCCCCACCAATTTTCAGGCAAATCGCGTGGATTGAGGTTTTTTAGTTCCCGCGGGAACTCTTTAATTTTCCGGGATAAAAAGTATCCTATGTCCGTCTCCTGGTTCTAAGCTACCTCCCCACCAATTTTCAACCAACTCGCGTGGATTGAGGTCTTTTAGTTCCCGCGGCAACTCTTTAATTTTCCGGGATAAAAAGTATCCTATGTCCGTCTCCTGGTTCTAAGCTACCTCCCCACCAATTTCCAGCCAAATCGCGTAGATTGAGGTTTTTTAGTTCCCGCGGGAACTCTTTAATTTTCCGGGATAAAAAGCATCCTATGTCCGTCTCCTGATTCTAAGCTACCTACCTCCCCACCAATTTTCATCCAAATCGGTTCAGCCGTTCTTGAGCTATAAATAGTGTAACACGAATTTCTTTTATATATATAGATATATAAAAGGAAAAATTGACTGACTGACTAACTGATCTATCAACGCATAGGTCAAACCACTGGATGGATCGGGCTGAAATTTGGCATATAGATAGTTTTTATGACGTAGGCATCCGCTAATAATGCCATCCTTTAGAGCCATTCAAACATCGACTTTACGCTTGTAAAAAAATTATAAAATATATTGAACTAAAGATTTTTGACGACCTCCGTGGCGCAGTGTTGACCGCTGTTGCCTTTACGTGCGGAGGTCCCGGGTTCGATAGCACCCGCGACAGCAGGGTTTGGACATTTATCATTTCTGAATTTTCCATGGTCTGGCCTGGTGGAAGGCTTCGGCCGTGGCTAGTTACCACCCTACCGGCAATGACGTGCCGCAAAGCGATTTAGAGTTCCGGTACGATGCCGTGTAGAAACCAAATAGAGGTATGGGTTTAATATAACTGCCATGCCCCTAACAGGTTAGCCGGCTACCATCTTAGACTGCATCATCACTTACCATCAGGTGAGATCGCAGTCAAGTTCAAGTTTTATCCACTACAAGTTAGCCACTTGTAGTGGATAAAAAAAACCATTACGCTTAGACTACACTAACTACTTAATATTATTAATTATGCCTTGTTACAGTAATAAAAAGGACCGCATTAATATTAGACCTGTCAATTTGATACACACATCTAATATTCGCATAGATATCGTAAATGAAACCACCATAATTCGCTTGGCAACATTTATTATTAAATCTATTAATACGTAGTATTATAAATAGTGTCTAATAGCAGTATTTATAAAATAAAATCCATATAAAATCCACAGTTTGCTGATATACTATTAATTATGTTTAATGTAAGTAGTAAAAAAGTGTCTTAATGTATATAGAGTAGAAAATAATACGATTTATTTATTTTGTCATTATTTAAATGATTGTTTATTTAAAAAAATATTTTACTAAAATTCATTATAAGAATATAAAAATGTTTTATAATATTTGTATCAAATAATCCTATTTCCATTCAAAAAAATCACAATTTCCTTTAAAATTCCACTAAATTCAGTCCATGAAAATATGATATTCAATAATTTTTTGTAGGAAATTAATAAATGCAACAATAAAATTAAAATAAAACATAAATTAATATTTTATTTTTATCATAGTTTAGAAATCGATAGAAATACTCACGTTGTCAAATACAAAATTAAATTAATACTTTCAAGTTTCAATTATATAACTACTAGAAATTCTTAGTTTAAATAAAATAATACAAAATTGTGAGTTGGAGTCGGGCAGTATATGAATTGAGATGTGCATATAATATTATTCTATGCTAGAATTAAATGCTAGGAACATTGAAGTACTTCAAAAACACGTACAAAGCGTACATCGAAGAGACAAATTCCTACGCAACAACATTCGTCATAAAATTATATAATAAGTAGACAATCTTTATTAAAATGTTTTGAACTGGACATAAATGACCTACGATTACAACTCAAACAACAATATCGTTGATGTTCAATCTCTGCGTTTTTGATTTTATTGAAGTGAAAACCTACGCGCGTTGAGTAATGTTACAATCACGCATTTATAATTATTAAGATGAAAATCTCAAGAAAAAAAGGGGTTTGATGGAAAAAGAAAGAGATAGTTGGAATAGAACACGTTAAATCTTTCGCTAAGCGGACTCCATCGATCTGGTGATAATAAAAGGAAAATTATTCGCTATGCAGTCACATCTCGAAGTAATCATGAGAAATTACTACTCACTTCAAGCTGAAGGCCCATGACGCACTGAAGCGGGGTTGCCTCTACAAAAGGGTAATGAGCGAGAAAAGGCTAAGCGGAACGGACTATATGTACGGGCACGAAATTAGCGACGGCGGAGCGACAGCGACAGCGACAGCAGGGCGACGCGATTAGTCGGAGAGTTGGCTGATTTTTAATCATATATTTTTTTTAGTCTTTATAATCGACTAAAACGTCTGGGATTTTTTTCGAAGTCTATAAGTACTAAATTTAAAGATTAAAAAAAATCAAGTAGCCAAAAATATATTTTTTGTTTTTTTTGCAAACTGTAGCGAAATAACCGTCGGCCGTCGCTAGTTTCATGCCTGACGCCTTAATGAACGAGCTCATTTAGACTCCTTTTGAACTGTTTTTGATCGCTCAGTCTTTTCCGCTTGCTCTTTGTTGGTGAAAGTGCTTGTGTGCAGTTTTACTCTGCGAGTTAAGCGAAGTCCATGTGGAGCTCGCTTCGCTCGCGGTGGCAGCCCCGCTTCAAACTGTAGCGACTTAGAATTTGATGCCGACTTGCACTTGGGCCATGAGATCCGCGGATTTGCGGAGCTGTCCGAGCTCTTTGTCGGTGAGCGGCTGGCGGATGACGTCAGAGACACCGTTGCTACCCAACACGCACGGGAGGGAAAGGAAAACTTCCTCCTCTATTCCGTGCTCACCCTGGAAGACAGATAGTTTTCCAAATGAACAAATTGTAAGTGCTTTCGAATCAATTAATGCTTTCGAATCATGAAGTGAATGCATAAATGTGACGTAACGTATGCATTGCAGTATATTATTTAAAAAGAGCAACTGCTGAGTTTTTTCCGGTTTTTCTCAGGTAGCATTTTTCCGAACCAGTGGTTGATCCTGACTTGTCACAAGTGGCACAAGTAGTCCTATGTGAAATAGAATCATTATCGGTTGGAGAGATCTAGGCCGTGAAAACATAGAACAGAGACACACTTTCGCATTTAAAATATACCACTCTTTATCCCATAAGCAATCCTTCTAAGAAATTCTACAAATTGATAACCCTTCTAGGAATTAAATAAATTGTTAATTATAGCAACAAAGGCCCAATCATTAGGTCAATCTCCCACGAATCACAAAAATAACATGGAATTAGAATAGTAACAAATTGTTTAAAAATTAAAATTGATTGATAAACAACCATTATTATTAAATAATATTAAATTCTTAAAGTATAAATAATTTTAAACAACATGAATATAACAAGAAAGCTTGACGACCTCATAGGCGCTCTTCAACACTTTGTCGTGGAGTTCCTGCCGGTTCTTACCTTCAGATAAGTGGAAACAGTATGTACGCTGTTGGCATTGGACAGGATAGCCCTCGAAAGCTGCGCTAGTGACAGGCCAATAGCCCAGGAAGTGTATCCCTTCAGCTTGGTGACCTCATAGGCGCTCAACACTTTGTCGTGGAGCTCCTGTCGGTTCTCACCTTCAGATAAGTGGAGACAGCATGCACGCTGTTAGCATTGGACAGGATAGCCCTCGCAAGCTGCGCTAGTGACAAGCCAATAGCCCAGGAAGTGTATCCCTTCAGCCTGATGACCTCATAGGCGCTCTTCACCACTTTGTCGTGAAGTTCCTGCCAGTTCTCCGGGTCGGTGTCTGTGCCTATCTTCTGGTTGAGATCGCTCAAGCGGACGCCGGCCACGTTCACCCCTGACCAGACAGGCACTGAAAAATAATGTCATTACATACACTCCATGTTATTACTGCTTTCATCATATCTGGAAAATAGAGTATTCCAGGTCAGGCAAGGGGACGCCAGATCCAGCTTCTACACTTGCTCCGCAGGGGTGCCCCAAGGCTCAGTTCTTGGCCCAGTCCTTTTTAATATTTTCACATGTGATGTACCACAATGTCACCATAGCAACATTTGCTGACGATGCTGCCTTCCTGTCTTGCAATCAAGATGCCAATCGAGCTAGTTCCGGCCTCCAAAAACAACTTGATGATATCCATTTATGGCTTTCCAAATGGCGAATAAAAGCGAGTGCATCCAAATCACAGCACATCACCTTCGCATTAAGACCTGGAGATTGCCCTCCTGTCAAATTGGGAAACGATACTCTACCTTCTGCAAACTGTGTCAAGTACCTTGGTTTCCACCTGGACCGGCACCTGACCTGGAAATATCACATTGAAAATAAAAGAGACGAAATGAATGCTAGATTCCGAAACCTGCTCTGGTTGCTTGGCCGGCAATCAACACTGAGGCTCAACAACAAAGTGTTTATTTACTGCACTATGCTGAAACCCATCTGGCTCTACGGCATTCAGTTGTGGGGGACCTGCAGTAAATCCAACATAATGCGCATCCAAAGGGTTCAAAATAACATACTGAGGACAATCACAAATGCGCCCTGGTTTACACGCAACCATGAAATCCATAAATATCTGGATCTGCCAACAGTCAGTGATGAACAGCATGTATTGCAAAAAACACCAAGACCGCCTTGCCAAACATCCAAATCACCTTGCTAGCTCGTTGCTACGAGCCCCACGAGCGAAACGCCTGAAACGAGCTGATGTGCTCGATTATTAACGGATGGGCGAGCGATGGCTCCCTCGTCTGCAAATGCCATAATGTCACTCAGCACATCTGATTATATTCGCAGGACTGATTGCATATACAAAGGAGGAAAAAAAACAAAATTACATTATAAATAACATTATATCAGAGGCCCAATAGGAAATTTGACAACTAGACAAACACGCTAAACGCGTGCTTAGTATGGAATTTTGTATAAAATACTTAATTTTGACGTCACCAAAATGCGACGCACTTTTTTACTTCGACGATAGTTTATGCGACAAGGGGTGCGACCAGAGAACACCGAGAGCGGATAATTCTGAAATACCCGTTTAACCGTAATTACGATAACAGAGCAACGATTGTTCAACTTACCACTGCTATCACCGTGTTCGCCGATGATGTATCCGTGGCATGAAGTGGCAGCCACGGACAGCTTTTCTGACAGCAGGTATCTGAACCTGGCCGAGTCCAGGTTAGTGCCAGACCCGATCACGCGGTGTTTGGGCAGACCACTGATCTTCCATGTGACGTAGGTAAGGATGTCCACTGGGTTGCTTGCAATTATGAAGACCGCTTCAGGGCTGTGTTTGACTAGCTGGAACATTATATAACATAGTCATAATTTAGTCATAATTAACAAAATTAGAAAACACGACTGCCCTGCCAAAAAAAAATTATCTAAATAGAATCTTATTCACATTTTTATTAAATGATATTTTTTTTGTGAATCACTGGATATTGAACTATAGTGTTATATATTTTTGGAATCTACTCATCATTTTCTTGATGATGATTATATAGTTAATCTTTTTTTAATATTTTTTTTCAACTTTAGTCTTTAATGCTGGATCATGGTCAACCCCATATTTTTTTTTAATTTTACTAGCCTAAATATAAGCTAGGGATAAGCTAGGGATTCTAACGATACCTCATTTATTAAAATAGGTTCAGGCGTATAGAAGTTATGGTGGAATATACAACACACATACACACATATATACTCAATACTCACATACATACATATATACATACATGAACCCTGGAAACAATATACTCCTTTTTTCAGGCAGTCGTATAAAAAATAACTTTTCTCCTACTTGATCGGAAATAGCGTCATTGCTTAAAATTACAATAGGTACTTACTCGTACGTACATTGGCTCTTTTCAGGCCTCTGAAATTCAAGTAGAATATCTTATTATCATTGCCTAGATATAACGAGATTTTAACATGAGTTAAGATAAGTCAACGCCATCTATCTGCAATGTAAAAAAGCTTCTTCCTCGCAAATTAGAGAAAAGGTCCTAGGCGACTTCACGGCTACAAGAAGTTCACCGGGATACAATGCCCCACACCCGACCCGGGTAAGGAGGCGAGGACTCGAAGCCCGTACCCTCGCTTGGCCCTCATAAGCCAACCGTAAAAGTCTCACAAACAAGAAAAGCACTGTACAAGTCTCAGCTGAAATAGCAATTCACGGCCTCGTTTACTTTAAAAAAACTTTTACGGTGCTTTTGAAGCATTTGGCATCAACATTTACCAGAAGGTGACATTGCAGTCTGGCTAAACTAGTAGTGGCGTAAAAAAAGTTTTATTTTGCTTTTGAAGCCCCCTTGTGCATTGTGATATTTAAATAGTGAGAGGTCCCGATTCGATTCCTGGCTGAGTCAGTTTGGGCATTTATAATGCCCAAATTTTTTTGGGAATTTCTCAAAGCTAGCAAATGCCACACATCAAAGAACATTAACAATCGGAACAACAAAGGGAATATGAAATGGTCGCTGTGGATATATCTGTTATATAGTTGGGTTACTAAATAATTAGTGTAGGATTTCATATAGTTTAATCGCGTGGATTCAAGTGAAATATTATATATATTATTCAATATATAGTTAAATCCTGTATTACTATTACGTTATGTTTTCTTATTATATTTTATAATATTATATCATAATATATTACATTTATTATCATGATCCTTACATATATTCAATTAAAATTTGCATATATAGGTGTTGTTTGTTCTTTTGCTCTGGACCTGAATTTTGATGTGATTGTATTTTTATTGCTAGCTTTAGATTTTGAGTATAGTGGAATATGGGTAAGTAATTATTGTTTATAGGTTAGGTAATTATTCGGTTGGATGTGACGCCACCCGGGTCAAAGCTGAAAATCAGCGCCCTGCACAAAACGTGCAAACGCAAGTTTTGATGCAGGGCAAAAGCTGAGCTGTACACCCATTCTGGGTGGTGTCACAGCAAGCATAATTTTAGGTACAATAGTACACTAATTGACTGTTAGTTCACACCATCAACACCATCGATGAATAAATATATTTTCTTTTTTTCTTTCTTTCAACAACAAAGCCGCCTACCTGTGGGATAATGTTCTTCAACACGTCAGTGTTCCTCTGCACTAAGTCTAGACGTGACTCGCCCTCCCTCTGTCGCACGCCCGCTGTCACCACGCAGATCTTGGAGCCAGCCGAGATGGCGTAGTCTGAAACAGACAAACTCATACAGAAGGAATACAGCGGCGATCTTTCGACGCACCCAACAATGTGTTTTTTTTTTAATTATTATTTTATATGCCAGCCACCACTACAGCCCATTAACGTCCACAGCTGGGCACAGGCCTCCACTCTCATAGGAGAGAGGGAATTAGAGTTTAGACCCACCATGCTGCAATCCGAAAACCCGATACTTAATTATGGCCCGACCCGGGACTCGAACCCGGGACCTCGTCAGCCGCAGTCAAACATGCTAACCACTAGACCAACGAGGCAGTTATAGGCCAGAGCTTGGCTGCAATCAGACTTGCTTGCAAAGGTGGAGCGCGCTTGCCTAGAAGATGTCTATTCACTCTTGATTTGAAGGTACCTATATTAAAAGAGGAGGGGAAAACGGAAACCGGAAGGGCATTCCATATCCTAGCAGAAAATTTGGAAACGAGGAAGCAACTCGCTTCGTACAAGCCCGCGGAATTTCGGCTGCGTAAGGGTGCAGACCTTGTCGATGCCTGTTAAAACTATAAATTCTGTATAAAACTATCTCTAAACTAAAATGACGCCTCTACACCTAGTTCTTTCTGCATAGAGTATTATGAAAGGGTAAGCTAGTTGTTTTAGTATAGTTTAGATCTTGTGAATCTGCCCCGATATTTGGTTATAGTTGAATGCAGATAGCGTACAAAAAAGCGGTGATAGTCTCGTGGATTGGACGGCTTCCTATTCGTGTGGTCAGGGGTTCGCAGGTGCGGAACTACGGGAGAGGAGGGAAGTACAGAAATAGAGGAAGCTAATTTAAAAGGCTTCGGGACCTTTTCGTGTTTATGTGAACTCAGCCGCACAAAGGGGAGAAACAAGTACTTCGGTGATTGTTTCTACTTCGGGTGCATTCCCGCTATTCGGCATTAGTAATTAGTATATCATTATGGACTACTCAAGTGATATTTTATTTGTTGTGGGCTCTTCTCAGACCAGGGCGCGTTTGGAACCCTCGTAGCTTTAGTTTTAAGATACCGTAACTAATTATCACCATCATGTTTTATATGTAAGTAATGGACGACCTATAGTGTACCTAAATTGAATTAATGAATTGAATTGAATTGACAATGGCGTACCTTTGCTGGCCTGTATCCTCGCGTTCTTCATGAAAGCCGACCCATGCTGCAGATCCATCATCTCGCCCTTTAGTTTGTCCTCCATCACGTCGACGAGGGCGATGTGAAGTTCACACCCTGGGGAAGTTAAAATTATGAATTCCGTGCCCACGTGATGGTTTTTGACCTTCCTAATTCTGAATCTCAAGAGGATTCCCAAATCCTATAAAGGCCTAGAAATAGAAATAGGCCTAGATGATATATGTTCACTTTATGGAGAATCCCACTATACATAATATTATGTAGCCCCCTTAGAGGTAAGTATCAAAGTATCATTAAACAATTCAGACTAATTTAATGGAAAATTAAGCACCGTGATAAAAAAGTCCAGCCAGAAAATTAGATTTCCACCGGAAAACGTGCGTTCAATGAAAAATTTAATACACGTGATATATTAATTTCACAATGGAGTGACGATTTAATATTGGTAGCCAGAAAAGGATGGATAGAAAAATCAAGGGGCAGGATTAAATGGCAGAAACTTGGCGAGGTCTATATTCAATGAGGGATCCTTATCTATATCATTAAATTTCTCATCTATATCATTTTTTTTTCGGCAGGTAGTTGTGAAATAAGAAACACGATTTTTGTGCATCTCCATTAAATAATTGAATTTAATTAATTTAATGATTTATATTCAGTGTATTATGCACTAATAACATCATACCTGTCAACAGTATCTCCTAAAGGTAAATCCTTAATACACAAGTAGAAATCCATAGTGAGTTTTGTGACACTAATTACTATCACACAATGGAATCACTCAAGAAGACTGTGGATGATTTGTCACAACACTTTCACAAAACAATGGCTGAATTCCAACAAAACTTGCAGTCTGCTATTCCAGCAGCCAGTCCCACACCTAAAATCGCAGCATAATTTAGCTCCTTCCGGAATTTTGTGCTATCAGCACTAAAGTCTCCAGGGGCAGGTGGAACTTCTAAACCAGCAGATGGATCAGCTAGAAACCAGAAGCCGTAGGAAGATGCTCCTGATACATGGTGTCCCAGAGGCCCCAAAGGAGAATGTGTCCGCCGCGGTTCTCAAGGTTGTGTCCCAACAATTGCAAATGCCTGAGCTTACTGCTGCGGCTATCAGTCGGTGTCATTGTATGGGGCAGGTTGGTGGTGAAAAGCCTAGGGCTATTTTGGTTAAATTCCACGATTTGCAAGTGCGAAACAAGATTTGTTTCAGTAAAAGAAATCTCAAAGGCTCGGGGATTACTCTGGCTGAGTTTCTAACAAAGAACCGGCATGAAGCATTCATGGCAGCCAGGCAGCAGTTTGGCATATCAAAATGCTGGACTAAGGATGGCCAGATAATTGTGGTTGGGTCTGATGATAAGCGCCATTCTATCACTACTAAGGCCGAGCTGTGCTCCATTCCGTCTGGGAGTGATAGTTTCGTAGCTGCAGGTGCTCCAGCTGTACCCGTTGCAGGTGCCTCTAAGCCCCTAGCTGGTCCTTCACAGTCCTCAAGAACCAAACGGGTTGTCAAAAAATAACTCTCTTGAGCTTAGTTAACTTGAACCTTTGTCCTAGAATGGGCAAGTAGTTAAACTTAGTGGTTATCAATTTCTGTGTCGATAACTAACTGGTGTTTTTCTTTTTATTTTTACCTTTTCGTAGTTTGTACTTTAATTATTAGTTTTACCTACAACAGTTTTAAATCGTAAAGTTTATTTACTATCGATATGCCAATGTCAAACTTGCCAAATGCCATCAGAGCTTGCCATCTGTCATAACTTGACATAGACAATTACTTTCATCACCGTAGACCACAGGGAGATTATTAATTAGCCAGACTTTATTGGTGGGACTGGGACTTTACCACGGACTTTACTTTGTTTTGACATTTAGTTTAGTACGATTTTCTTGTTTGGTCTGGGCCATAGATTATTTTTCATGGTTAATGGCTTATTATAATATAAGGCAACATTAGACCAAAAACGTCGATGTTAGCGATGTGCCGAGTTGTATATTTTTTGACTCGAGTTACTCGAGTTCGTAAGGCCACTAACTCGAGTTGCAACCCGAGTTGACTCGACTCGTTGACTGTCTCCCGTCGGGCGTCGCGACTCGAGTCCAAGCCTCAAGGCAAGGCGCGGCAAGCGTGTGCCGTGTGCGGTGTGGCATGAATGGGAGCGACGAGTCGACTCGGTGTCTTTATAGCTGTAGCGGCTTTAAAGACACCGAGTCGACTCGTTACAACAACAACCAATGTTGCGTAGCGGCGTAATTAAGATTTATGATTCAGGCTTCCAGGATTACAGGTCGTTATAAACGTACAGTATGTTATAAACGAAATATAGCAGGTATTTGTTACTAAAATTATAAAATATTTAATTATTGAAGACGTACACTTAAAAGTATTAACTATTAATGGCACCATTTTTCAATCTTTAAATAATAATTACTTAATTAGTTTAACTAGAACGTGTACAAATCTTTAAACTAATCAATTATACAGTCTTGTGTTTTAGACAAATACAAACATAACACTTAAACGATTTTTTAAAATTAAATTTTTAATAAAAAAAAAATTTAATTATCAAATTAACTTTACTTATTCCTTATGGAAAACTTTGATAATAATTATCAAAGTTACTATTATAATTATTATAATAGTAAGGTTGTGTTAAAATTGACAAGCTCTATGTGCTTGTCAATCAAAACAAAACTAAAATTAAATTACGAATTAATCCGAAGTCCGAACACTGCAAAGCGAGCTCCGAGTTAACAAGGCGCGCGCGGGAACGCGACTCGGTTATCGGAGATGCTCGGCAACTCGGCGCAGGCCGCAGCTCGACTCGAGACTCTCGAGGTAATGCGTCATGCAACGCGAGTCACGAACCAACCACGCGAGCTGCGAATTCACGACGACGTGAGTACGAGTTGACTCGGGTTGTTAAAAACTGGACTCGAGTTGACTCGTTTACGATTTGACTCGAGTTACTCGAGTTACACATCGCTAGTCGATGTGAACAAAAGTCAAAAACTTGGTCGGTGTGGTCAAAAACATGTCAAAGTCAAAAATGCAAGCGTAACGTAATTTGATAAAAGTAGTGCATGTAGTGTCGCTCTCGCTTATTATTCGTATTTCATAGTAAGTTTTATATTCACCGACCTCGGACTTAATAAAATATATCATAATCTTTCTCATAATCTATCAATTACTTATATCATAAAACCAATAGAATGAGTACGAATAATAAGCGAATGTGATTTACAAAATTATGTGTTTACAAAAACTTTGGTTTCTGCTTAGACGTTATATTTCGATGGGTTTCTGAGGATTGATCTACTTTGTTTTTCTGGCTAATGTTTTTTTTGTTATGGCTTACATTGTGTAATAATTACGTTTTCTTTATGGATATTTTTTAAAGCGAGCGATAAACCAATTAATAATATAACAAGACCATAGGGGCGACAGAAGTAGCTACTTTGTGCAGTGTCGATTTATTATCTTGTGAACTACTGAACAAAGAAATTTTAAATAATTAGTGTACTAAGGATATTTGCTTATATTAAAAAGCGCTTGATTCATTGAAATTGAAGGGCAAAGTCCGTAGAGAAAACACGTAAGTAATCTTCCTTTTAAATTTTGTTTATGTACTTATATATATATTAGGTGATGCCCGCGACGTCGTCCGCGTCCAGGCCCCTTCACTATATCTACTTATGCAAAAATCATGTTGATCTGTAGCTCTGTTGTGGCTCAAACCAACACAATTTTATAGTCTTATATTTGTAGTATATACAGTAGTTGATTGAAAAGCAAGTTACAGACAAAAGATCAAGTTTAACGACCTTGCTGATAGCAATGAAAATGTTAAGTACTAGATGATGCCTGTTACTTCATCCTTGTAATCACTGTAGATTTAAGTAGGTTTTTGAAACATCTAGAGGCAACTCTAATTTTCCAAGGTAAAAAGTAGCCTATGTCCTTTACCAAGATATAGACAATCTCTGTAGCCAAATTTCATCAAATCAATCGAATAGATGGCTGAATGCATAGCAGACAGACAAACAGACACACTTTTGCATTCATAACATTTGTACTGATGCATAGAATAACTAGATTCCTATAAAATATTAAAGGTTTCTGCTGTTAATAAAAATTGCTATGCTGTAACTAAACTGTACTAATCGCTAAACGTCAATTGCTGGACATATCTTGCTCTACATCTTGCTGGACATGCTTGCTTGCTTGATATTGTCTATCTAGTAGACAGGGTCTGCCAACACTGCCCTTTTCAGTGCAGATGCGACTTCATAACATTTTGGAAATGTCTAACTGTTCTTCAAATTATGTGCCACTTCAGCTTCATAACATGTCAAGCTAATTGAATTTGATGCTTAAGTTCTAAAAATTCTTCAATTCTGATTTGAATGCATATAGAAACTATTCTTTTTTTACGATTAGAATGGCGTGGACAAATTATCAAAAGTTTTTGGCCCTCATGATGGTTGTTACTGGTTCTATCAACTCTCTCAGCACAAAGTGGGCCGACAAAATGGATGCAAAGAACTCGGCGGGTGAAATAAGGAAGTTCACACACCCATTCCTGCAGGTATGTGATTATCACTTACACAGTCACACACTTAGGCCAGTATTAATAAGCCAATGTCAAGCTAAGAACACATTCTCAAGTTTCAGTCAATCTATGCTCCTGTGTTGGTCTTAAAAATCTGTTAGAGGCTGTAGTTTACAATCACAACACATTATATACACATGGGTATTACAGTCACAAGTGAAGAATTTGGTTTTATTCAATGACAAAAGGTCGCAGCATAGAATATTTTGTCATTTTCTATAGAGTCGCAGTCGAGAGTTGCGTCGCTTTCGTCGCTAATGAAAAAAAGCCATGTATAGCCAGCTATGCCATTAGGAAAAGATTTTCCAGTGCGTTCCATTCTGTTGTTTATATAAAACTTGTTTTTCAGGCAGCCGCAATGTTCCTTGGTGAGATGCTATGTCTTCTTACCTTCAAAATAGTATACTGGTTGAACCGGAATGAGGACAATCCACGGAACACTTTGATCCAAGGAAACCAGAACTTCAACCCTTTTATATTGATGCCAGCGGCTATGTTTGATTTGGTATGCATTATTTTTATATCTATTAATATGTTACTTTTTGACCGAGTCTTGTTCACCAGTGGATTTGATTTGTTACTACACTGCACTGACAGTGGTAACATTTATTATTATATATACTATACTAGACAATACCCGAGACTTTGCATTGATAAAATTTTCTGTGGGAACTCCTTAATTGGGATAAAAATGTCGTCTATACCCTTCCCCAGCAATGCTGATGCAACTAATCCCTATACTGAATATCATCAAATTGGGCTGAGATGGGCCGTTAAAGTGTAGCAGACAGATACACTTTTGCATTGATAATATTAGTATGGATTTTTGAAGGTTATTAATCACATTAAAAGAGAAACCACCAACTTTTGTGCTGGTTCTTCTCTTCTTCACTTGAAGATTGAAGCGATTAAATTTAAAGTTGTAAAAGATAATCTAATGGTTTGCCTGGTGGGAGGCTTCAGCCGTGGCTAGTTACCACCCTATCGGCAAAGACGTGCCGCCAAGCGTTCCGGTACGATGCCGTGTAGAAACCGATTAGGGGTATGGGTATAATACAATTGCCATGCCCCGAACAGGTTAGCCCCCTACCATCGTAGACTGCATTATCACTTATCATCAGGCCGTCATTAAAAAGATGTTTTGAGTGGACCATCGCAGCACTGTCATATTGTTTGTTACATTTACACAATCACTCTGTCGTTACATTGTTTGTTACATTTACACAATCACAACTTTCCAGGTTGCCACATCAACAATGTACATAGGGCTAAACTTGACATACGTGAGCAGTTTCCAAATGTTCCGTGGCTCTGTCATAGTCTTCGTGGCATTGCTGTCTTCCGTTGTCCTCGGCAGATTAATCACTCGAAAGCAATTGCTTGGAATAGGTAAGCTTTTTTATTATGACTGTCTGAAAAAAGGAGTATATTGTTTTCAGGGTTCATGTATGTATGTATGTATGTATGTGAGTTTGTATATTCCACCATAACTTTTATATGCCTGAATTGATGAGGTATCGTTAGAATCCCTAGCTTATTCCGGGTGACATAGGCTAGTAAAATAAAAAATAAAAAATGATGGGGTGACCATGGTCCCACATTAAAGACTAAACTTGAAAAAAAAATCGAAAATAAGATTAACTATATAATCATCATTTAGAAAATGATGAGTAGATTCCCAAAAATATATAACACTATAGTTCAATATCCAGTGATTCACAAAAAAATATAATTTAATAAAAATGTAGATAAGATTCTAATTTAACTAGATTAATTTAGATTTTTAACTTTTAAGTTCGGTTTTTGGCAGGGCAGTCGTATTTTTTAATTTTTTAAATTATGACTTGTTTTATTCTACTTTTTTACCAGGAGAATATTGTTCTAAGCTCTCTGTGCGTCGTATTCTTTCTTACCGAGGATCGTGACCTTTTTATAGTGACATAACGTGAAATCTATTTTTAAAAAACCGGTCAGCTGTAACCCGACTATGGATATTTTTTACAGGCGCGCACTTTTTTGTATGTTGAATCTGTCATATTGTTTTTTTTTCATGTAAAATGAAGCTTATGTTAGCCGGAAAATTGGCAACAAAATCGGCATTGATTTGTTAATATGGATTAACGAATCAATGCCAATTTTGATGAATGAGGTGTCAATACTTCATCATGTTAAAATCAAAACTCTTCCTTTTGGCTTTAACTAACTACTAATAACTAACTAACTTTTGGCTTTTGTCCATAGTCGGTTAAAAAATTAAGTGTCCTTTTTAAAAACATATGGGAAGTCCTCGGTATTATTAGCCCAAGAAAACTCCCAACTCTGAAAAAAAGGAAAAGGGTCATGACCCTCAGCCATGGGTATTACAATGCAGTAGATAAATTTTCCCGCGTTCAATGTTTTGATAACAAGCATATGCGTCATCTCCAACAGCCGAACATGTTTGCATTCTCGGACCGATATTTATCGCGCCTCATTGGTGCAGTGGATACTTTATTCGGCTGTGGATTAAGAAGTCCTGGGTTCAAGAGTCGAGACCCAGGCAATTAATGCGATAAGATTGTTTGTTTAATTATTTATTGCACACAAAAATACGATCCGCAAAGACGAACTTACTTACAAACTTAAACTTACAGTCCGCCAAACTTATCGGACCCTTTGGCCAAAATTGGAACTAATTTTTATGCCTGTTTACTTTTGATTTTTATTTTATTTTCAATACTAGCGACGCTGTCACCGGGTCAGATAAGTTTGACGGACTGTACCTACAGGTATTCTCTCTTCCTATAGAATACCTAGTAATAAAACAGTGCTTAGAGAAAAATAATGTTGTAGAAAATAAAAGAAACATGTGTAGGCCATAGGTAATATTATAGTGAAATCCATACTGAAACATATCATAAATGCGAAAGTTTTTGTTTCTATTTGACTAAATTTGGTACAGGCCGTAGGAAAAGTCGCAATAAATAGTCAAATAAAAAAGGCGAAGTCGAGATTTAAGTATGCATTGAATGGTTTAACAAATAATAATCCAGTGTGTCCCATTACATATTTTCCAACAACATATTTGCATGACTCACTGTTCTAACAAGTATCGCTCTGATTTCGTTATACCTACTTATATATCATATTATGGGTACCTGCCATCCATTTTATTGAAGACCGACGCGATCCACTAGTAATTTAACTTGCAGAAATTAGTTTTAGAGAATCAATTGCATGCTCCCTTGCCGCGACAACGTGACAATCACGTCAGGGAGTTTCTTGCGATAATAATCGATGATTGACCTCGGGCCAGCTAACTTTTACCTACAGGTGGACTTTTGGCCTTTAGAACGGAATCAGCCTTAGGTATCAATACTGATTCTGCTGGGATTCAATTGATCTATTGGTCAAATCGAAATTCTATTATTCGCATAATAGAATTTCGATTTGACTATCATTTGACTATGAAGTATCATAATTTTATCAAACATTTAACTTTCCGGGTTAAAAAGTAGCCTTTGTGTTATTCCAAACTATAATCTATCTCTGTGCCAAGCCAAATTTCATCCAGACCCGTTCAGCCGGTCTGGGGTGATTGAGTAACAAACATCCATCTATCCATCCAAACTTTCGCATTTATAATCTTATATACAAAATTCTCGTGTCAGTTACAATACTCCTGTGAAACGTCTTGACCGATTTTTATGAAATTTTATATGCATATTCAGTAGGTCTGAGAATCGGATACTATCTATTTTTCATACCCCTAAAGCACCTCAATCCACGCGGACGGAGTCGCGGGCATCAGCTAGTAATATTTATAGATAGTATAGTACCTATTTTATTATGTACTCCAGGGTCGGGCGGGTTGAGCAGCCTAACCTATTTATTTATCAAGCCCTTACATAAACAATTTTATGTACAATGTGGTATTTGCTTACTTGTGATAAGTTTGACTAATTTAGTTGTTCCAACTCGCGGCGTCAGCGTACATTATAGTGTACATTTATTTTTATAGTGCACGTGAACAGTATTGTATTACGATACAAATTGATGATATAATTTCCTTGAATATGTAGGTAGCTGTGATATGCACTGTATAATGTGACGTGACTGCATCATGAAAGTGCGAAAGTTTGTCTGTCTGCCTGTCTGCTACGCTTCCCCGGCCCATATTTTCCACCGATCTTGACAAAATTCGGTACAGAATAGGTTACATCCCGGCGGAGGACAGGCTACTTTTTATCCCGCAAAATTAAGGAGTTCCCGCAGGAATCAGGAAAAAACTGAACCCACGCGGACGAAGTCGCGGGTATGATCTAGTTGTATACTAATAATTGTTAACATTATTAAAGTTTATTTTAACCATTTATTTAAAAAAATTCAATAGAACTTACAGCTAGCTAGCCTAACCTAATTACAATATATAAATCATGCCTGCGTGGAATGATGGCAAGAATGCTGGCTGCATTTCCGCCCTGGACAGCCAGGCTGATCCTTTACGCAATAAATTAGCCAGTCCTTCTGTCACCAGATGAGGCAATTAACCGCGGTGAAATATCTCGCAAAAAATGTTTTGCCACTAACACGCAGGACCATCTTTAACCTATTGGAGTCCCTGGGCACATTAAGATAGTGGGGCCCCTATGAATTTCACATATGACCATTTTGTTAAAACAGGCATAAGGAGTAGATAAGCAATATTCTAGATTTATTCAACTGTCATATTAAACACTTTATTTCTTCTTTTCTTTCTTGAATATCGGTTATCTATCTCTGCTGGCAGGAACTGGGGGCCCCATCGTTTGCGGGGCCCTAGGCACATGACCAAAGTGCCCAGTGGGAAAGAGGGGCCTGAAGACTCCTCGGCCCCAGGGTCTCCACGGCAAACGGAACAAATATGTAACTCTCTATGAGAGAGGCACACTTCTGCCGCTTGCCGGTTTCACCCTTTTCTGCTGCGGCTCCCGGCCTTGATGTTGTCTCCTTTAAGTTTGTATCTGTATGTTTTAGCACACTGCCACTGGCAGTAAATTGTGAACGGGACTATTTTTATAAAAACACCTGTTGTTACCCACAATTTGGCAGAATAAAAATTGTCATTATCACTATCATTTGTTTACTCGTCCTTAGTCGTATATCCCATTACTGAGGGTCTGACCCTTTCCACCAATAATCCTTCTATGAACGATGTCGCGCCACGTTGTTCTGGTAATAGGGCCGAAATAATCAATGATCCTCTGGAGACAGATGGTTGATAGCCTTTTCGTGATTTTCAGCTGTTTCAGGATCGATGCGTTGGTTCTGTGCGCTGTCGAAGGTATCCGAAGTATTCTCCTCCAGCACCACATCTCGAAAGCGTTAATACGATGTCGTTCAGCAGCTTTTATTGTCCATGTTTCAGCTGCATATATAAATAAATATCGGGAATATAAGTGTGCGAACAAGACATATTTTGGTGTTAATTGATATCTGTTTGTCCCTCCAAGTCTGATGCAGCTGTAACGTGGCACTTTTGGCCATTCCAATCCGCCTCCTAATCTCCAATTCACCTCACATGACCCGGTGTTAGTTATGTTGGAACCCAGGTATATAAAGTTTCAACATTTGTTTACAGTGAACGTGATAATCGGCCTGGCTATAGTTGGCATCACGGACGCCCTGTACCAGTCTGACGAGGCGAAAGGCAGGAACAGTCTGATAACGGGGGACCTGCTCATCATACTCGCCCAGATCGTGACAGCGTGCCAGATGGTCTACGAAGAGAAATATGTATCAGGTATATCAAGGACCAAGAATATTCACTATACCTACACACTTTCTTGTCTGTATGTGTCTTATAAATATTTACATGCTTAAGTGTCAGTAAAATATGCAGGGCATCTTTAATTTTAAGAACTTTGTTAACCGCTCATAATTAGCAAATAAACTTCATTCATTCTATAATCCGCCAAAGCAGAAAAATTTATATATAGTGCATTATCGGATCAACATGTCGTGTATAGCAAGAGCCCGCGACGATCAGACCTTCGTTATTTTATTAAAGCTGAAAGTTTTGCTATGTAAGTCTCTAATAGAGGTATAAACGATCCCCGACTATGAAGTTTTAATCGCTGTTGCTTTGGAAGGTATCAGGTAGAAAAGGTGGCACCTCAAATTCGTTAAGTATTGAACTCCGTTTTTTTATATTTTTCTTTGGAATAATATGAGAAACCACGTTGTCCATTGTCAGACACTTGGTGCGATTGCAACCCCCTGTCAGACACTCTTGTCACTCAAATAAAACAACATGGTTTTGGATCTTGGACCATTCGATGTCGGAGTGAAACCAAATAGGAACTGCTACGGACCCCAGTCGCATCAGATGGTTTCGTAACCATCTGATGCGACTGGGGAATCAGCCTCGTGCCTGATTGGCATTAAACCATTAGCAGATTCATATCTTTGGGATTGGGATGGTTTCAGTGAACTCCACATGCTATATGGCAGAAACCTCGTGAACGAGATCGAGATACTTTTTTATTATTATTTAAATCTTTATTTCAATTTCAATTCATTTATTTGCAAGAAACATGTTTTTACAAAAGTTGGAAGACAGAATAACATAGACAATGTTTCGCCTTCAAAAATAAAAATTCTTTTAAGTTTTTGGTATGTACCTACCTACTATCACAAAAACAAAAAAGATTTGTTGGTAGTGAACATAATAATATCACATAAAAAATAGGCTTAGTAGAATGAGGAATAATGTTATAATCAGAGAGCAAAATAATTGCACACAAGTACAATGGACACAGCTTACGACGCTTGGGTAGAGAAGTTATATTAAACCAGTTCCCTTAGTCGGTTTCTACACAGCATTATACCGGAATGCGAAAAAGCTATTTACGCTTGGCGGCACGTCTTTGGATGGTACCAGCCACAACCGAAGCCTTACTTCATGTATAAAACATGTTTCTGCGCGCGAGCTCTGAGGAATCCTATGGAATGTTAAAGTAATGACCTAGTTGTTAAAAGTGCAAAACAATACTGCTATCACAAAATTACACGCGTCAAGCTCGCAACTAGTGCTAGGAGCGAGCTGGATATGGAGATCGGGGCGTACAGCCATCGCTTCTTCAGACCCCGACTCCTCGGAGCTCGCGCGCGGTCATCACACCCCGATTCCTCGGAGCTCGCGCGCGGTCATCACACCCCGATTCCTCGGAGCTCGCGCGCGGTCATCACACCCCGATTCCTCGGAGCTCGCGCGCGGTCATCACACCCCGATTCCTCGGAGCTCGCGTGCGGTCATCACACCCCGATTCCTCGGAGCTCGCGCGCGATCATCACACCCCGATTCCTCGGAGCTCGCGCGTGGTCATCACACCCCGATTCCTCGGAGCTCGCGCGCGGTCATCACACCCCGATTCCTCGGAGCTCGCGTGCGGTCATCACACCCCGATTCCTCGGAGCTCGCGCGCGATCATCACACCCCGATTCCTCGGAGCTCGCGCGTGGTCATCACACCCCGATTCCTCGGAGCTCGCGCGTGGTCATCACACCCCGATTCCTCGGAGCTCGCGCGCGGTCATCACACCCCGATACCTCGGAGCTCGCGCGCGGTCATCACACCCCGATTCCTCGGAGCTCGCGTGCGGTCATCACACCCCGATTCTTCGGAGCTCGCGCGCGGAATATAAATGAATTTGAATATTCAGTACGACATTGTCCCCAGGGCTGAACATCCCCGCGCTGCAGGCTGTGGGTTGGGAGGGAGTGTTTGGGTTCAGCGTGCTGTCAGCCCTACTGGTGGTGTTCTACTGGGTGCCCGCGCCCGCGCACTTCGACCAAAACCCGCGCGGCACTGTCGAGGACGTCATCGATGGTCTCGTGCAGATCGGTGAGTGTGCGCCCAGCTTTAAAAAGTAGTTTGTTATTTATTTATTTTTAATCCACTACAAGTTAGCCCTTGACTGCGATGTCACCTGATGGTAAGTAATGATGCAGTCTAAAATGGTAGCGGGCTAACCTGTTAGGGGCATGGCACTTATATTAAACCCATACCCCTATTCGGTTTCTACACGGCATCGTACCGCGTAACGCTAAATCGCTTGGCGGCACGTTTTTGCCGGTAGGGTGGTAACTAGCCACGGCCGAAGCCTCCCACCAGGCCAGACCAGGGAAAACTCAGAAATTATAAATTCACAAATTGACCCTGCCGGGGATCGAACCCGGGACCTCCGCACGTTAAGACAACAGCGCAGTGTGTAGGCCACGGAGGTCGTCAAAATATATATGTCACTGTAAGATTATAAAACCGTTAGATTATAATCTAAGTCGCGAAATTGTGAACTGTCGAAAGATTGTAAACCGTTCAATGTTCTGAGTGTAAATTTTTCAAATATTCGTTGTATTTACGTTTTCTTGTCTGTTTCTTGTAGATTAGGTTAGGGTTCGACATAAATAATCAGGTAGTTCAGGGCACTTAGGTTCTATCGGATTAATATACCTAACATATTACAATCTACCGAAAAATAATGCGTTAAATTGTAATCTTTTGACACTTTGCAATTTCGCGAGTTAGATTATAATCTAACGGTTTTTACTATCTTACGGTGACATATATATGATATAAGAGCGGTAAATAGGTTTTAACGTACGAGTTGACTAATGTCATCGTCACGAGTATGTAAAAACCTTAACACCCGTGTATCACACAATTATTTTCAAACTTCAAAATAAAAGTCGAGTACACTAGGTACTCACTAGAAAATGGTATTTCACGTCCATACTTATATCGAGATTTTTGGCGGCTATTATTAGCGCGGTTTTTTTCTCAGATCTAAAATACCGAATTGTTGATTTAATTTTATGATTCCACATCACATCTACCACTCATATACTCATATTTATTGATAATATAATGGTATTTCACGTCCATACTTATTTCGAGATTTTTGGCGGCTATTATTAGCGCGGTTTTTTTCTCAGATCTAAAATACCGAATTGTTGACTTAATTTTATGATTCCACATCACATCTACCACTCATATATTTTATTGATAATATAATGGTATTTCACGTCCTTACTTACTTATTTGGAGATTTTTGGCGGCTATTATTAGCGCGGTTTTTTTCTCAGATCTAAAATACCGAATTGTTGATTTAATTTTATGATTTCACATCACATCTACCACTCATATACTCATATTTATTGATAATATAATGGTATTTCACGTCCATACTTATTTCGAGATTTTTGGCGGCTATTATTAGCGCGGTTTTTTTCTCAGATCTAAAATACCGAATTGTTGATTTAATTTTATGATTCCACATCACATCTACCACTCATATTTATTGATAATTTATATGAAAAATTCAATGACTATTTTAAAAATAGCGCGCACAGATTAAAGATTTAGTATAGACTACGGCGCGTTGTAATTGCGTTTTTTTTAATTAGATTCATGGCTCTAGGTTCTAGTTCTTAGCTCCGCCTGGACTATTCAACCTTTACCGGCCTGTAAAGGATTACTTAAACGACAAGGAAGCTTGGCAATAATTTGCTCCATGGCTCTGATAGTTCCTTAGTTAAGATGATTTGTGAGATGGTGATAATAAATAGAAAAAAAAACCCGGCTGAGTTTGTTGTGGGCTCTTCTCAGACCAGGGCGCGTTTGGAACTCGTAGCTTTAGTTTTAAGATACCGTAACCAATTATCACCATCATGTTTTATAAGTAAGTAATTTTTAACGTCAATAAGTGTACCTACAGTGTACCTATATTGAATTAATGATATTGAGTATTGAGTATTTTATGAATTAATTTCATCAATTCACATCTAAATTTCATTTTTTTCTTCTATTATTATCATTAAAAACCTTGCAAGAAAACTTTTTATTTAGAAGTAACGTGGACTTACAAAAATTAAAAAAAAAGTGCATTTTACTTTATTACACGAGGCCAGTAAATATTTACTGCACGCGGGCAGTAAATTTAACCTACAAGCCCTGTTTCCTGCGTCTGTAAGCGCATTTTTCGAGCAAGTGTATTGAAAAAAGATGTTCTATTACACCAAGACCGTTTGCCTATGTTGTGGTAGTGTATGTGAAGATTATTCTAGTGTGCCTAATTGCCTAAGCTTATAGTACGAGATCCCGCTGCATGATTCTTACATGAATCGAGTACATGATCAAAAACAATTTTTTATGTATAATAGGCATGATGACTGATTTTGAAAAATGGTCAGATCATGTTCGGAAGTATCTACTATTTCGAAAAAATATATTATTTCAGCAGACAAATTAGGTTTGGTAGATAAAATTGGCATTTGAAATTTAAATTTTAAAATTCACGCCAAAACGCTCGCCGGTGTCATGGCGTCGTTTGTGACGTCACTATTGTTTTTACCGATGCACTCTGTGCAGTGTGCAGTAAGCAACAGTTGTCAAAGCTCGAAAACAAACAATTGTGACGTCATTCGCTTCTAGGCGTTAAATCCATTATGGCGGATTGCTGTATTTTATAGTTTTATTTTATCAAAATAAATAGCAATCTCACCCGAAATAGAAAAATAAATACGTTTTTTATAATCCATGAATCCTATTTCATTAGATAAATTTATAATTTCATTGATTCTTGGTTACTGTCATCATGCCTATTATAAATGGGGGAATATATATTTGCCAGGTGGCCCAGTCAAAAAGTGGCCGCTAGTATTTTTTATTGAAACAATTGCTTGCGTCGACGTTAATTTAGTTTACTTTGTGCCATCTAAACCCAGCTGTGCGTGTTTCAGGTAACAACTCCATGTTGCTGTTAGCCATAATGGGGACGATAGTTTCGATCGCGTTCTTCAACTTTGCGGGCATCAGCGTCACCAAGGAAATGTCTGCGACTACCAGGATGGTCCTGGATTCAGTCAGGTATGTCTTTTTTTTGAATGCATGATACACTTTGAACGTTGCCAACTTATTCTCAATGTACGTTTCACTCCAACACCGGAGCATCTTCAGATGTTGACTCGACAATGCACGATTCATAATATATTTAAGCGAATTAAACTTCTAGTTCCTTCATTATCATGGTCTCCCGCAAAGTAACGTCTGCTTCTATCCTATCTATATGTCACCGTAAGATTGTAAAAACCGTTAGATTATAATCTAACTCGCGAAATTGTAAACTGTCGAAAGATTTTAAACTGTTCAATGTTCTGAGTGTAAATTTTTGAAATACCATTCATTTTATTTACGTTTTCTTGTCTCTTTCTTGTAGGTCAGGTTAGGGTTCGACATAAATAATCGAGTAGGTTTTATCGGGTTTAAATACCTATCTTACGGTGACATCACCGTAACCTACCTACTATTTTGGAACAAATAAAGATTCATTTATTGAATAGAAGCAGGCGTTACTTTGCGGAAGTCCATGATAGTGAATGAACTAGAAGTTTAATTCGCTATAATCCGCTACAGTAGACAAATCTGTGTGGTACAGTGCGTGTCTTTCACCTGCAACATGCGACACCCACCACCCAGCAATGCGCACAGGCACAACACCACACCACACAAATCCTCCAAAATCACTCTCAACGCACGTTTCACTCCGACACCGGAGCATCTTCAGGAGATGTTGACTCGACAATGCACGATTGTGAAGATTTATTTATTTATTTTATTTCCAGGACGATAGTAATCTGGTCTGTATCCATCGCAGTAGCGTGGCAGGCGTTCCATTGGCAACACCTTTGCGGTTTCGCTGTGCTCATATTCGGGCTTTGCGCCTACAACGGTCTCATACCGCGACCTTGCTGGCGTCAGACGCCGCAAGAGGACGAGAGTAGGATCGTTGATGACAACGCGGACCTATTCGACGAAGTAGAGGCGTAGATTTGCATATAGTACACGGAATTCTATAATAAAACATTCATTTATAGTCCCACAAACTTATCTGACCCGGTGACAGTGTCGCTAGTATATACTAAAATAAAATAAAAACAAAAACTAAACAGGCATAAAGGCGTCCGACGCCGCAAGAGGACGAGAGTAGGATCGTTGATGACAATGCGGACCTATTCGACGAAGTAGAGGCGTAGATTTGCATATAGTACACGGAACTCTATAATAAAACATTCATTTATAGTCCCACAAACTTATCTGACCCGGTGACAGCGTCGCTAGTATATACTAAAATAAAAAAAAACAAAAAAAAACATAAACTAAACAGGCATTAAAATAGTTCCTTTTTTGGCCACCGGACCAGGTAAGTTGGTGGGACTATACGTGCCACGTATGAGTAGACAGCATACAGTAGACAAGACTACATACAGTCTACACAAAGTTATCTGGTCAAATAAGTTTAAAAAAAAACAAAAATAAAAAATAAACAGGCATAAAAATAGTACCTTGTTTGGCCACCGGACCAGGTAAGTTGGTGGGACTATACGCGCCCTATATGAGTGGAGCGTCAAAGACTACATACAGTCCCACAAACTTATCTAGTCAGATAAGTTTAAAAAAAACAAAAATAAAATAAAAACTAAACAGCTATAAAAATAGTACCTTTTTGGCCACCGGACCAGGTCAGTTGGTGGGACTATACGCGCCCTATATGAGTGGAGCGTCAAAGACTACATACAGTCCCACAAACTTATCTAGTCAGATAAGTTTTAAAAAAACAAAAATAAAATAAAAACTAAACAGCCATAAATATAGTACCTTGTTTGGCCACCGGACCAGGTAAGTTGGTGGGACTATACGCGCTATAAATGAGTGGAGCGTCAAAGACTACATACAGTCCCACAAACTAATCTGATCAGATATAGATAGATAGTTCACTGTACCCCTACCGCAGGTTTAAAAATCATACTTACATTGATCGTATTCGAGCGTTTGAATACGGCATCGTCAAAGTGAAATGGACCCAAAAGAAATGGATTTTAACTTCAAAACGTTTCCGGCAGCGATGGCTGTGAATGATACACGAAATGGAGCTCTAAAGGTATGGTGGTTAAAGTTAATTTTACTTTGACGCGCCAGTGTTCGCTCTTGCGAACGGTGAACGCCAATAAATAGGGATGATGCCTATATCAAAAATAAATTATTTCTAACTGATTATCAAATAGAGGGTCTTCCACAAGGCCTAAAATTCACATTCTCGGTTAGTTTTAAGTTTGTTAACCACTTTAAAATATAGATTATAGAAAAAAAGTGCGTTGAAATTTGATGACGTCACTATTGTGAATTTCATACAACTTCCATACTAGAAGCGCGTTTTTAAGTTTGATAAAGAGGTTCTGATTTGATTGAGTTGTCATCATCCCTATTCCGTTTCCATACACTACACTCGGGGTATACTTGGCATTTATTAGAAAAAAATTCTAGGGCTCTCGAATGTAAAACCCGAGTTATATTGTAATTTGCAAGGAAAACTAATTCATTAGGATATTAATTTTTTACACGGCAACATTAACCGATTGGTGCCTTACGCGTAGATTTTATATACAGTAATTTTTATTTTTTCTTTTATTCAGCCAACCTCATAAAAAGAGGTGCTATAATTTGACCATTTTAATTTTAAATTATAATTGATATTATTATTATAATTTAATACGAATTATTGTGATACATCAGAATTTCTATAAAACATAGTAATATGTATCGGATATTATTAAGTAGACTTTTAAAATTAGTATAAGTAAGTACCTTATAAAATGATCATTAGAGAATGTTATTTTAATAAATGAAATAAATACCAAGGTTCGGTTTTTAATTTAGTCAAAGTCCACAAAATTGTGAAGTAAAATGTGCAGTTGCGAAGTGATTGACATGCTTTAAAGTTAAGTGTTAAGTTCAAAGTAAATGTTCACATTGTGATTCAGTGATTCTTGCAGGTTCAGAGTGCTCTATTCGAGACGTTGATTTTACTAAGTATTTTTTATTTTATAAATTCTTTATTAAAATAAATATGTATAATACATTCAACATTGTATACATAATACAGTGTACGAAGAAACACATATACAATCACTTAAAGGTTAGCCTTTTAACAGGCACCTATTAAAATTTTCTACATAAAATAATATAAAGATAACTGATTTCAACTTGGATTTGGTACTTATTACGCGATTATAGCGCAATGTGCGGGATATTTGTACTTATCTCCGCTTTATACAACTACTTTTTAAATAAATTGGACAAAGGTATCTTCGTATGCGGCTCGCATAAGAAGTCATACAAGATATACTTACTTTTTTTTACTTTACTTTTCACCTAACAAAGTGTAATCGAACCCTTCAGCGTATTCGGCAGCATTCGTATCCAACGCGTTATCCTCCTAAAGTAGCTTAGTGAATGGTAATTACCAGACGTAACTACTCCGGTCTCTGAGAACTATACTATTTATTGCTAAGCGTGCGAGTCTTGGAGTTCGGGTGAGTTCGCGTGATGACGAAATGAGGTTCTCACCTTAACACATTCAAATTGCGTGTGTGAGGACTGAGTGTGAACTTAAAAACTACAAAAATCCATGTGGTCCCTCAGTCCTCACTCACACACACCAATTTGCGCACGTGCTATGTAACATTGATGGGAATAATTTAACGTGAGAGCCTTTTTACTCGTACGTGAATGGGTCGAATGTGGGTCTGTATTGACATGTTTGCGCTTTTATAACTGCGTCTGAGTCTGTATCTAGCGTCTGAATTTGTGGACATAGTTATGCAGAGGTTTCTGACTGCGACTGACGTGAAAAGTACGCCGTGTACATAGGATCTAAGGCTGAGATCTATAGAACCTACTTTGACTTGGCTCAGACTTCACTTAAAGTTAAAACGAGATGGACTTATGTGAGTAACATAAATCGGTCTCGTTTTAACCATGTCTTAAGTCTAAGCAAAGTCAAAGTTCGCTCTATGTATCTCACACTAAGTTTCGATAGCTAGTTGTTAACTAAAAAGTTCAACGTGTTTTCAACTCAATCGGATAAACACACAAACATTTACCTTGTTATATTAGGTAGATTGAAAAATCATAAACGGGTGCTAAATATATTTTATTAGTGTTACGACGTAATTATAATAAAAGCGAATGGTAAAATTACTAAGTCTTCTCTTTTTCAATTATTTTTGGTTTCTCGCCGTGAGCTGAAACGAAAAAAGATATAAATCCCAAATGCCAAAACAAAAACGTTCCCGAGAAAACGTAATCTGTTATCGCACCCTCCAATTAGAACTCCTTACATTTATATTAGCAACTACTCTTGGAGTCGAAAATGCTGTAAATTTAATGAGTCTTCGTTCCGGACACTTTCCTTTCCGTCAGCCGGAGTGTCCTTAATAAGGAGACTTTTATCAGATAATTGTCCGAGTGTGACAGACCTGAGGCCGTACACCATAAATATTAATTGAATATGTCCGTAACGTAAGATTAATAATTAATTATTAAGATTTTGTGTCTGTAAATTTTTTGAAAGACGGAACGACATATTCTAAGAACAAACTCCATAAAATACAGGAGTCCGCAGCCAAATAAATATTTAAAAACAAACGTGATCAATTTGAAATTAGATTCGTTCGAAGTGGCAAGGGCACATAGAACCGATGGATAGATAGATGGGGTCCCAAGATGCTTGAATGGCGGCCTCGCATTCGTAAATGTAGCGTTGGAAGACCCCCTACTAGATGGATGGGCGATTTGAAGTAAACAGCTGGGAGCTACTGGACGCAAGCGGCATAGTCCCCTATTCTATAAATCAGTGGCTATCAGAAAATGAAAGCCTTATATATATATTTTTTTTTATTTGCTTGACCAAGCCAAGGCCCCCCTAGCGCTGTACTGCACTTTGACGACGATGCTGGCTCCAAATCTCTTACGTAGTTCATATGTTTTTGGTAATTAACACAAAAAAGGAGTACATACGCAGTTGGTTCCCGTTGACCCAATAGAAGTATTTAATAAACGATTGGTCCCGTTTCAACGCTTCCTCCTTCAAATTGGATTTCAGAGATTTCCTCAACGTTTTCGCCGCTATGTTCGAATAGTTAACGTAACTATAAAAATAGGGCAGTCATTAAATACACGAAATTGTAGTTTATATTAAGGTATGTAATATATGTTCTAATATAAATATGTTCATATTAGTTTGTAATATATTTATGTTTTGTATGTATTTGTGTTTAATTGTCTATGTATTGTTATGTTATAGCTTTTCGTATGTAGAATTATTTTATTTTATTGAAGAGGTACGCAAAACAGGTTGCCTCCAAAACATCGACAAATACAAGAAATTCAAAACAGGATCCAAGCAACTACCCAAGTATGTGTACACAACATTATATTAAAGAAAATTCAATATATAGTTATATTAAATTAGGTATAAGTAGTTATCATTAATATTACTTAAAAATTAGAGTGCTGTTTTGAAATATTTAAAATATAAAATAAAAAAAAGGTCTAAATAATAATAAAAACATGCTTGACTAAAAAGTCGGAAAAAGTGTATGAATTTGTTTTTTTAAAAAGGTGTAGAATATTATTGAAAATGTCAATATTACGGTTAATTAATTTATGATATATTAAGGAATATAGGAAAAGATAATCAAAGTGTAGGTTTCAAAATAAAAACACTTACTTCAAGCCTGCCATCCGCCATGTACTCATTTTTGGTGGCTTTTATTAACTTCTTTTATGTAATAAAAATAAGTTCCTCCTTTTAGGAATTAACGCAAAAGCAAATTAAATAATCCAAATAGCTTGTGCTGATAATCTTTGATGATCATGATTTCGACTTTGCCGTCACAGATAATGTACCTAACTGTCAAATGTCATACTTTTTTATAAACACCTCGTAGGTTTTGTAACACAGAACAATATTTTTTTTTTATAACTGCCTGACGAGATCCTGGGTCTGACAAAAAATTCTCAGTACTAGCCCATCGGGCTATGAGAGTAAAGGAACAGAGAGTGTACCTGTGCCCACACACTTGTGCCCTAAAATATCTCTCGCGCAGATGGCTAATCTCACTGAAAATAGACCGCCGTGGCCGAAATTCGGTCGGGAGGACTTTATTCTTTATTAATTTATTATTTAGACTATTACTATAATAACCCCGAAGGTAGATAGGTAGAAAGTAGGTACGTACTACGTACCTACTCATTAATTTCATGCCTAGAAGCAATCGCAACAGAGCAACGGATCGACGCGATTTTTAAATGGCTATAGTTGAGGACCTGGAGAGTGAAAAACTAAGGAGTTTAAACTAAAAAAAACGTATTCTACGCCGACGAAGTCCAGCTATAAAATCATTTTAGATCAGTAAGTCCACTAAGCATATCTACTATTTATTGAAAGCGTGATAAAAACGCCTACCAAATAGCTCTAGGGCATCATTTTACACTTTGCAGGAAGACTGCACTGCACTGTTTGCACTATGTCTGCGATCTCACCGATGGTAAGTGAAGATGCAGTCTAAGATGGTAGCGGGCTAACCTGTTAGGGGCATGGCAGTTATATTTAACCCAAACCCCTATTCGGTTTCTACACGGCATCGTACCGGAACGCTAAATCGCTTGGCGGCACGTCATTGGCAGTGCGGTACTTTTTATCCCGGTAAATGAAAGAGTAAAAAAGTCGCGGGCATCAGCTAGAACGTATTAAAGGCTGATGGTAGCCGGGTATAAAGACAATGAGATATTTACAATTACGACTATACGAGAGCAGGTACAGTTAGTTACCTGAGAATGCGTAGGTAACTTATTATGTAATGTAAGCGTACCTAACCAGTTTTTGCTTGTATTCACGCTCAAACTACAATTTTTCGCAGTTAGTGACTCATTCGCTTCACATCGTGACATCAGCGTGCATTGGTGAATATTGCATACTGTATTACACACTTTACATAATAATTGTGACATTTCTGTCGCCGTAAAATTATTGTAAAAACCGTTAGATAATAATCTAACTAGCGATATTGTAAACTGTCGAAAAATTACAATTATTTAACGCATTATTTTTCGGTAGGTAAATAACTGTTAGGTATATTAACCCGATAAAACCTGAACGCTTTAGGTATACCTACCTGTTTGTTTATGTCGAACCCTAACCTAACCTACAAGAAAGAGACAAGAAAACGTAAATACAATTAATATTTCAAAAATTGACACTTAGAACATTAAACGGTTCACAATCTTACGACAGTTTACAATATCCCTAATTAGATTATAATCTAAAGGTTGTGACATCTCTATACTAAATCTAATCGAACGCATTGTGTAAGATAATCTTATTAAAAGTAATGTTTTTTAAATGCATAATTCGAACTTTTCAAGGGTAAAAGTCGAAAAGCATGCCCTGCTACATTAGTTCTAGAAACAAATATCTTTTAAGTTTTCTTAATACAAGGATACGATTTTGTTTGGGTTGGATTCATTAATCAAAATTTTATTCAAATATACTTACCTACTTTTACAAGTGTTTTTGAATCATCAAGTGAATATTCCCCCGGTTCTGAAGCACCATCGGCTGCAGAGACAATTTGAGCAATTCCACACTTTACAAATTGCTCCTGCTAGGAATCGAACTTGGGATTTTCCACTTATAACATCACTGCGCCCACCGCTGAGCCAGTGAGGTCATAACAAATCTATATTGGTAAATTATTATCAGCTAATTATCAATGTAATTAGTTATAACTTTGTACTTACGAAAAATACGACACGAATTAATCTACGCTCATATCTTAAAATTCTTATAGTATAGGTCCAAGTGTTAGGTAGGTACTTTAAGAAATAAAATACCAGTTGATATAAAGATAATGAGAAACATCGTGAGGAAACATCCAAGCCTGAGATTTTCATATAAATGACCTCAAGGGCGCGGTGAAATCTGTCAACAATCACCTAAGGTTTTAATTTTTTCATTCGGTATGAGGTACGGTACCATCATACTTCATCATCATCATTATGAATTACTACTAATCATTCATACTATTTGTTATAAATGCGAAAGTGTATTAGTTTGTTAATTTGTTCTTCAATCACGCCGCAAAAGAGCAACGGATCGACGTGATTTTTTGCATGGGTATAGTTGAGGACCTGGAGCGTAACATAGGCTAACGACATATGTAACATAGTACTTTTTGTCCCGGAAAATGAAGGTGTTCCCGTGGGAATTAAAACACTCATTCTACGTCGCCGATGTCGCGGGCATCAGATATTAGAATTATAATTATTTGTACGGAATCCTAAATGCAAATATTCGATCGCCATACTAACTATTTAAAGATAATTTAACCCTTTTCGATGCAGCTGCGTTGCAGAAAACTGATAAAACATGGACAAATCCTTATCGGGCTTTTGTCAGGGGTACTCCCTATTTATCTATCAGATAAAACTTCAGTATTACGATACCAGTATCAGTTAAGCGTCTACAGATGGCCCAACTTAACTTTGCTACAAACACAGTCAAACTTGTGAGAATCCGTAATGGGTAATACTAATTCTAAAACTAAGGTACTATTAAGAAATGATGCTGTCTGTCTGCTACGCTTTAACGGCACATCTTTTCAACCGATTTTGATGGAATGGATGAATTGAATTTGAATTACTTTTTGTCCCGGAAAATTATGGAGTTCTCGTGGGAATTAAGAAAACATTATCATCGCAGATGAAGTCGCGGGAATCATATAGTAAAGTAGCAGTGTTTCTTTTAGAGCGTGTTTGGCATATCTACAGACATACCAACGTCTTCAATTATTTTCCAAGTTATGTATCTAACTTGGAAATAATCCGCACGTTGCTCGCATTTTTAGCCGCGTGCGGATTATTTCGGATAGTGATGCGGATTGGTACTTGATAGGCTTCACAGTTCACACACGTTTGAGAACATTATAGATAGAAAACTCTTAGACATGCTGGTTCGCGTTTTCCATCACTGTTAGTTTTTTTTTAAGACCTTCGTAGCGCATTGTGTAGCGCTGTTGTCTTAACGTGCGGAGGTCCCGGGTTCGATCCCCGGCAGGATCAATTTGGGAATTTATAATTTCTGAATTTGCCCTGGTCTGGCCTGGTGGGAGGCTTCGGCCGTGGCTAGTTACCACCCTAACGGCAAAAACGTGCCGCCAAGCGTTAGCGTTCCGGTAGAAACCGAATAGGGGTATGGATTTAATATAACTGCCATGCCCCTAACAGGTTAGCCCGCTACCATCTTAGACTGCATAATCACTTACCATCAGGTGAGATCGCAGTCAAGGGCTAACTTGTAGAGGATAAAAAAAATAATGATAAATTGCTTATAACAGAAAGAACTCTGTAAAGTTAGATAAAAAGTCTCTACTTTTCCTCTAGGAGGAAGGTAGGTAGGTAGGAGGCCTTCGATATTTAAAATAAAAGCCCAAAGTCTTTTACTCTGAGATATCACCGTTTTTGAGTCCTAATCAAAGTACCTATTATCAGTAAGTTTTAGTAAGTATAGGATGTCTTTCAAAAACTCGGCCCGAACGAAGCAAGGGTAGTTGGCTAGTGTTCTATACAGCCTGCCTACCTACGTCACAGCTCACAAGTAATCGCATCTGTAAGAGCTGCCACAATATAGTGAAACGCTTTCAATTTCAGACATTACACCGACACTATGAATAGGCATGATGACTGATTTTGAAAAATGGTCAGATTATGTTCGGAAGTATCTAGTTACTATTTCGGAAAAATATGTTATTTCAGCAGAAAAATAAGGTTTGGTACATAAAATTGGCATTTGAAATTTGACTTTTAAAATTCACGCCAAAACGCTCGCCGGTGTCATGGCGCCGTTTGTGACGTCACTATTGTTATTACCAATGCACTCTGTGCAGTGTGCAGTAAACAATAGTGGGATTGTCAAAGCTCGAAAACAAACAATTGTGACGTCATTCGCTTTTTGGTGTTTAATCCAGTATGGCGGATTGCTGTATTGTATGGTTTTATTTTATCAAAATAAATAGCAATCTCACTCGAAATAGAAAAATAAATAATTTTTTTCTAATCCGTGAATCCTATTTCATTAGATAAATTCATAATTTCATTGATTCTTGGTTACTGTCATCATGCCTATTAACGCGTCGCGTCGGTTTCATTGTCCTGTATCAAAACTGTTTGGTCGATCTAAATTGGACTGTGTAACAGAGGCGCTAAGGTGGATTTTTTCTTGGCCGGTTACATTTTACAAGCATGCGCGATGGCGTGGCTTCTAAAAAGAACTGTTGAAGGTCACCTTCATTGAACGCCCGCCTCCCATACAAGCACCACTAGTCGACTCTACGTGACCTGTGGCACGAGCCACCATACAATCATCCGTCCGAGTCATACAACCTGTAAGTTCCCACGTAATATTTACACGCACCGGCGAAATACGTTCACTATTAATTCAAATAGTTCACCGCTCAATATTAATGTTAAATTGTGCAACACGCTTATTTCACCGATTGATGAGTGTTGAAATGATAAATAATTGATTTAAATACCTAGTTAGGTTATTGACAAGTTTCACTCGTATTTACTTTTAGTAAACTTCTTGTTTTATTTAATTACTTTCACCAATTAATGAGTATAAGAGATTTAAGTACCTAGTTATGTTACTGAAAACTTTCACACATATTGAAATTAATTAAATTAGTTTGAATTTGATTTTATTTTTAACACTAAATAGGTATTAAAATTAAATTGTGCAATTGAGTGTTAAAAATGAAAACGTGAAAAGTGAAAATTTTAAAGGTTTTACTCATGTTTGTTGCAAAATGGTTATTTATTGAATATTTGATGAATTTCATTTTTATTTAACACTCATTCTATGGATTGAATAGTGCGGTAATGTGCTAGAAATGGAAACACACTTAGATTAGTAGATACCAGATATTTAAAAAAATTGTTTCTTTTCAATAATAGCTATCATTTCTATTTAAATAAACCAAATACATTCACTAAAATTAACAAGAAATTTCTTTTAATTTTTTTATTATGATTATTTTTGAAAAGTTTCAAATAAGTTTGTTGTTGGATAAATTGAACGCATTCTTCGAACTTCATAGACTTTTCTCAATCTGTCATCTATACATACTTCTTTCCTTTTTGTCTCCGACCTCCGCCACGTTTGTCAGAATTAATAAAATTGTAGTGTAAAATTATTTAAAAAATTAATTAAAATAAGAGTCAAGCCAATCCGCGTTTTAATTCATGATTTGTTTAAGTTTTTAATTATAACCTTTAATTATTTCACATTTATATTAGATTTATGATTTAATCAGGTTTTACAATAAAAAATATTTTAAAAAAAACATAGTTTGGTGCACAAAGGGTTTAATATGAAAATAATAAGGAACGCCTCTAACTTAATTATCTACTTTCTTTAGAACTTTATATTTATTTTTCAAAAGACGATGCCCGCGACTTCGTCTGCGTTGAGGTTTTTTTTAACCCCACGGTAACTCCTCAATTTGCCGAGATAAAAAGCAGCCTATGTCCTTTCCCGGGATACAGCTAATTTCTGTACAAAATTTCGTCAAAAGCATTTGAAAAGATGGGTCGCTAAAGCGTATCAGACAGATCAGATTTCATGAATTAACCTTTTTACATTTCCTTCACTTGAGTACCTTATTATTCATTCATTTATATAATTTAGGTACTACTTACAATTTACATATTTAAAAACTTTAAATATTTATACCTACCTATGTACGAGATTGGGGAGGACATAATATGTACAAAAGTTAGTAGCTAAATGCATCAAAATTCATAATATTACAATGTACGTACTCTCTTCTTCGCTCTCAGGGCAATATTTCCCAATGCTCATTGTTAAGGATCGCGACCCCTTTTTAACGAAAATGGAACATGTCCGAGGGTCCGGTATAAGTCCCCTAATATTTGGGGTTTCATTGGGCTAATGCAAATAAGGATGTATATTCTTGTTCCTATAGAGATGACTTCTTCAAAGTCTGATCACGTCATTTAATCTGCCATTTGAGCAATTGTGTTGACTGTTGGGAGTATTGAAAGATGGCAAGTTTCTAGATAGTCCTGTCATTTTTGGTTGAATTTCAGATGAGATTAGGTGATCAGATTAATGAAGTTGATACAAAAGCTTATCTGTATGGGAACGGACTTTACTAACCAGCGGATTTATAATCCCATGAAACCCTTTACCATTATAAGTTATGGTACCACCCTCAGACACCTAGATTATAGACATTACCTATATTGCTTAATGGTAGGTAACAATATAACTCGTAATATCCTAGGTACTTAGGTTATTTTATCTCTATGGTATATTTAGTTAACCATGCAGTTTGAACAATAGGCAATATAATTTTTTACATTTTATACTATTATGAATAAATATTGTGTTATCCAGCGTATAAAAGTCATAAGCATGAATTATTAGCCATAAGTATTGCATTAGAAAGCAAATATATTAGCAAATGCATGCTAAAAAAAATAAGAGGGTTTGCTTGACAACTTCGACGCCCTTATCTAATAGTGATACCTAGCCACGGCCAAAGCCTTTACAGCTTCCACCAAACCAGACCCAAGATATTTTAGAAATCGAAAAATCCCTTTCCTCTGCCAGGGATTGAACTCGGGATCTCCCACTTATAAGACCACAGCGTTTATCACTGTGTAAGGGAGGTCGTTGGCCTTTCCTAGTATCCGCGCCCTTGACAATGACCTCTACGCGAGAAAGCTCCGAGCTCCTATTTTCGTGATCTCCGTTATTTTAGGGCGTTCAATTAAAAGCGAACGTCTTTGATGTTTTATCTAAGATTATGACCGTGAAGTCGTTCGTTGATTTCGGAACGCTCTTATTTTTTTCAAGCTTATGAGGTGGCTTATATGTCACTCTTCAGGTCCTCAACTATGCGGAAAGCTTTTTTCATAGTAAAGGAGTTTTTGTATGCCCATGCAAAAAATCCTTTATTTTGGAAAAAGCTTTTAAAAGAAAATTAATATTTTAAGATCATCATACCTACTTACTCGTATATTATAAATCCGAAAGCGCATTTATTTGTTGGTTTGCCCTTCAATCACGCCACAACAGAGCAACGGATCGACGTGATATTTTGCATCTGTATAATTGAGGACCTGGAGACTAACAGAGGTTACTTTACGTCTCGGAAAATCACCACCCACTATCACCACTACAGCTCATCAACGTCCCACTGCTGGACACAGGCCTCCACTCTCATAGGAGAGGAAATTAGAGCTTAGGCCCACCACGCTCCTAAAATGCGGGGTGGCGGGCTTTAACAAGTATTATCAAGTCAGTGATAATAACCGGGGGTGGAACACCACCAACTTCCCGAAAAATCAAGGCGTTCCTAATTTTTAAACCTAAATCTACGCAGACGAAATCGCGGGCTTCACAAGTTATTTATATAGATAGCAGTTAAACGATTTAAATAATGCAGTCAAATTAAATGGAGACGTATATCCACAGCTGCATCAAAAGAGTATTTTTATGCCACAAATCCGAGACCGCCCCAATTCGTTTTGGTCAAACAACCTAAATAACTTCTGGATGATAATTGTGCTGACTTCTTTGGCCCTGAGTCGAGTCCCATTTGGTAGGTATTTTATATTTATAGCTGACAATCTTGATTTTTTTGACCTAAAATAAAGGTGCAGGACTTTAAAATTTAAACATTAGCGCAATAATATAAAGTTCCGTTGAAACTAATTAATTTTTTTAGATAAAAAGTAGCCTTCATCCCGAGAACGTAATGATCTCTGTTTCGTCAAAATTTATTTTATAACATGGGCCGTAAAAAGGTAACTTAATCGCATTTATTCTAATAGATATGGGGTTTAAAATCATTAAAACTAATTAAATATTTATCTATATTTTAACCTACGGGCATCGGCTAGTGATTATTTGTTGGTTGGTCCTTCAATCACGCCGCAACAGAGCAACGGATCGACGAAATATTAGTGACATAGACTACTTTTTATCCGGGACAAATAAATTTTCCCCGAGATCTCAAAAACTTTAAAAGCTGCGGACGAAGTGTTCGGCATCATCTAATATATCTTTATAAAATAAGAATAAATTAAAAAAAACGAGAACTGAGAACTCACAATAGCTATAGTTACTCCAAGCCAGCTGATGCCAAATTGCAAACGTGCCTCTAAGCATGTTACTATCAAAACCCGGCGTGCAGATTTAAATTTGGATGCGTCATGCGTGTGTTGAAAGTATTAATCTAAGAGCTGGCGGCAGATTGAATATCGTGAATATGTCACCGTAAGATCGTAAAAACCGTTAGATTATAATCTAACTCGCGAAATTCTAAACTGTCGAAAGATTAGAATTTAACGTATTATTTTCCGGTAGATTGTAATCTGATAGGTATATAAACCCGATAAATTGGGTTACACTACTTGGTTATTTATGTCGAACCCTAATTTAACCTACAAGAAAGAGACAAGAAAACGTAAATAAAATGAATATTTCAAAAATTGACACTCAGAACATTGAACAGTTTACAATCTTTCGACAGTTTAGAATTTCGCGAGTTAGATTATAATCTAACGGTTTTTACAATCTTACGGTGACAAATACACTGCCTTGGGAAACGAGCAGACTGTTTTTGTTGTAATTAATTATATAGAATATGACGATTTTTGATAAAATCTAAGTTAATTTTTTTTATTATTCTACTACAAGTTAGCCCTTGACTGCGATCTCATCTGATACATGATTAACCAAAACGATACTATAGTATTTGGTAATATTTTCTTACAAGTATTTATTGATTACTGAAATTCAAACGGTTTCGATGGGATATAAAAAAAACGGAATTTGTACCTATAAAACATTCTTAAGAATGAAATAATACTATAATAGTACTACCCAAACTTCATATTGGAAAACCTTCATTTGCTAAATTCAAGTAAACATTTTCTGTATAATCAGTTTTGGGTACTTGGGCATTGTGGCCTGCCATGTCATGACATTTTTACTTTACTGTTTCTCATACTTATTAGGTAAACAGGTAATTCCTTGCCCACATAACAAAGAGTCTAAGCAAGATTTCAGTTTTATAGGTCCAATAGTGTTATCAAGTAAGTGGGTCAATTTTTTTCTCGCAATAAATATGTGGATATATCCAGCTCTTGGTCTAAAATCTCGCAATCCCCACCACCGAACGAAAGCAATACCCAACAAAGCCACACACTCATCCCCTACATTTTAATACGGTTCCATACTTTGAACAGTCATTCAGAAAACAACGCTCATTGACATCACTTCAAATTATATTTTAGTCGTTAGCAAGACTTTTTTTGAAAATCTCTTAACTTTAGCGATCGATCGTGAAATAAATTATTTCAGATTTTTACTTAAAATCAATTTGTATAATTCTAGTGTGTTTATTTTCAAAATAAATTAAGGGTGTTTTCTCAATTCGTGAAATAAATTATTTCAGACTTTAAATACTTTGTAAAATATTAATGCGCTTTTTTAAATAAACTATTATGAGTGTTTAAAATAAAGTAAAATAAACGAAACAATATTTTGGTGTTAATTAAGTGTATGTTAAATAAACGAGTTTAATTTAAAAATGCCTGAAAACGGTTTGAACGGTCATAATGGTTCTGCTGATTTTAAAAGCGACAGACGTGAGTATTTTTTATTTTAATTTGAGTTTTTGTTTGGATTAAGTAATTATCTTCCTATCATCAAGTACGTAAATGTTTACCCGATAGTTTGTTATGTTTCTTTGAGTCGGTGGAGGCTTCGGCTTATGCTAGGTAGTTACCGCCACCGCCAAGCGATTTACCGCGTACGATGCCGCGTGGTTTTTTTAAGGGTTTTATAAAACCCCTTAGGTTGGCCCCTGTTAGTCAATAGCCCGCTACTATCCATACCTCATCCAGGACAATACCTGTAGGAAAATAAAAATAATAAAAGTATTCTTAGCATTATTACTGTTTGTCATTATATCTTATGAAACAGGAAGTATAATATCAGTCAATTTGACTCGTTTCATGTCATTCGATTTAATCTGCGGATACCGACGCCATATTGAAAATATTTAGTATAAATACGAGTGTTTTGACGATGGTAATTCAGTCTTCTGCAAGCAGATTCGGCCATTATTCAATATTTTTGTGTTTAGACCGCAATTTGGTTGATAGCAATCGTGGCCAGATCAAATGAATATTGGCTTTAAGTTTAGCTGACTTTTAAATGAAATCTCATGTGGAACCGCTACACGTTGTGACCATTCGCTCGTGCATGTTCCAAATGAGAGTACAAATATATTCAGTGTGAATGAACTAGAAGTTTAATTCGCTATAATCCGCTACAGTAGACAAATCTGTGTGGTACAGTGCGTGTCTTTCACCTGCAGCATGCGACACCCACCACCCAGCAATTCGCACAGGCACAACACCAAACCGGTGTGGTGTCCCATCCATGTGATCATGTGGCCTAAGATGGGACCGTGTCCCATCTTAGGCCACATGATCACTTCCCATCAGGTGTGATTGCCTAAGCGTAAGCCTGTAATGTATGAAACGTAAAGGTACCTTTGCGACTTGATAGTAACAATAATTTTCTACCAAACACTAATCAAATATACATTTTCTAGCGTAAAACACAGGAAAATGATACGAGAACATTTTTCCCGTCAATGTGATTTCATAATGATTACATTATATTAAGGCAAATGACTAGGCAAAATTTTGTGTAGGCATAAGTTTTTACATTGTGAGGAAGGTAGACTGACGCAATCGTGCTATGTGTGTATGTATATTCATTATTGTACACAACAAAAACACAAAAGAAACATAAACATGAAAACTTAAAACGTAGGTACAATAAGGCCACAAGGTACGAGTATGTAACGAGAATCTAAAAGCTGATTCTGCTGGACCAAGTGGTCTAGTGATCACTTTACGTTTTTTTCGGTAGGTAACTGGACATGTGATGATATTATTGTGATCACAATCCATTGTAGACTTGCCTTAAATCTGTTAAAATTCGAATAAAAGTATTCTGAATACAGAATGCATAATATTATGCAATTCCATATTAATTAAATTATAAATGATTGTGGATCTGTCCAGCTCTAGCAATGCTGAAATGAAAAACAATATCCGTCCGTTCCGTTTTGGACTGCAAATCCATACTAACATTATAAATTCGAAAGTGTCTATCTGCTACACTTTCATGGCCCATCTGTTCAACTGATTATGATGAAATTTGGTACAGGGATAGGTTGTCCGTCCACGCGAACGCAGTGGCGGGCATCATCTAGTATTTATATACGTGCGTGACATGGTTTCACCTTGCTTTTTTTTTAATAGAGCAACGGGCAAGATGGTCGCTGATTCTTCGAATTCGTTAAAAAGTCATTCCGAGTAATTGATAGCCACTGGGCTGACATGCGAAACTGCCTTGGACGATTCGATTCGACGCTATATTTTTATACGACTGCCTGAAAAAAGGAGTACACTGTTTTGAGGTTTTATGTATGTATGTATGTGAGTTTGTATATTCCACAATATCTTCTATACGCCTGATTTTGACAAATGAGGTATCGTTTGAATCCCTAGCTTATTCCGGGTGACATAGGCTAGTAAAAGGCTAGGAGGCCCATGGCGGGACCATGGGCACTCCATCAATGTTTTTATTACATTAAAGACTAAAGTTGAAAAAAATAATTCGAAAATAAGATTAACTATATATATAATCATCATCTAGAAAATTATGAGTAGATTCCAAAAATATATAACACTATAGTTCAATATCCAGTGATTCACAAAAAAATATCATTTAATAAAAGTGTGTATAAGATTATATTTAACTAGATTAATTTAGATTTTTAACTTTATATTTCGTTTTTTGGCAGGGCAGTCTTGTTTTTTAATTAATTATGACTTAAGTATGTCACAAGCGCTCGTTGGGGACCTAGCGCCATTTTTTTTATGCACGCTTTATTATATATTATTGGTGCGTAAAGCATAAGGAAAACATTTCAGTAACTATTTACCTGACCAAGTCGAGTGCAGTTATTTTTATAGTGCGATCGGTTATGGATGTGTCTAAAAGTGTTTGTGTTATAAACAGTTGGTGTTAGTGTTTAATATTTAACTCAATGTTAACCATATTGCGTCAGCAGGCAGTTAGGAAAGTACTTTGTAGGCAATATCATGTTACGGGTATATTTTTTTAACGGACTTCCAAAAAAGGAGCAGGTTCTCAATTCGACGCGTATTTTTTTTAATGGATGTCTGTGCATATCTCTGTAGTTTCTAAACTGATTTGTTTTTTTTTTTCTGTGGTTAGAGCGTATAACAAAGATATAGGCAAAGTTGAAGCGTCAGGTTCGCCCAACTTCAACATAGTGTGTAGAAATCAAAATTGTTTTTAATTTACATTGGCTTTGGAAGTCAAATTGGTTTTTTGGAAATAATTTTTATTTCTAATATTTTTGATACCTACAATTATATACTTCCTCGTTGGTCTTGCTCAAGTGGCTACCTTTTCGAATTTAAAACAAACGATATAATAATCAGTTAAGCCGATTGGACAGTCCATACTCCATATTTTGAAAACTATTGAAGCGATTTTGATGAAACTTGCAATGTTCCCTAAATTGAATTAATTAATAGTTTCGGAGAAATCCACAGACAAACATAGATACATACGAACAATCTATGAAATTTTGTATATTTGTTTGGAAGCCCTTATATTTTACTGACTGATGCCCGTTATTTCGTGCGCGTGGTTAAAGTTTTTTATACCCACGGGAACTCCTTAATTTTCCGGGATAAAAAGTAGCATAAGTCAGTCTCCAGGTCCTTCACTATATCTCTGGCAAAAATCACGTCGATCCGATGCTTCGTTGCGGCGTGATTGAAGGACAAACCAGCAAAAAAACACACTTTCGCATTTATAATATTAGTATGATGATCTATGTGAATATTTTGCAGTTCTAATTATATATTCTACATACCATTAATTATACATATATAGTTCGTGTCATATTGATAACCTCCTTTGATTGAAGCGGTTTAAAACATTAGAGATTTTGACGACCTCCGTGGCGCAGTGTGTAGCGCTGTTGTCTTAACTTGCGGAGGTCCCGGGTTCGATCCCCGGCAGGGTCAATTGGGGAATTTATAATTTCTGAATTTTCCCTGGGCTGGCCTGGTGGGAGGCTTCGGCCGTGGTTAGTCACCACCCTACCGGCAAAGACGTGCCGCCAAGCGATTTAGCGTTCCGGTACGATGCCGTGTAGAAACCGAATAGGGGTATGGGTTTAATATAACTGCCATGCCCCTAACAGGTTAGCCCGCTACCATCTTAGACTGCATCATCACTTACCATCAGGTGAGATCGCAGTCAAGGGCTAACTTGTAGTGGATAAAAAAAAGAAAAAAAAAGAGTTGCGCATTTTCGGCGGGATAGCCGAGATTCGGCTAAAGGAAAAATAATTGTTGTTTCCAGCTAAAATGGCGACGTTGGAGCAGCTCTTCCAGCCGGTACAGCCGAAGACTGACGACACCATCAACAAGGTTACTGTGGTCGGTACAGGCCAGGTTGGCATGGCTGCTGTGTTCTCCATGCTCACACAGGTAGGGAATAGTCCATAAATCACGTGGGGCTCGTAATGGGGGGAGGGGGTATGGAAAAACTAACGAAATATCAAAAGGGAGGAGGGGGGTATAGTGAAATTATTATTATTAAGTCTTCACAGGTAGGGGATAGTCCTTTAATCACGTGGGGCTCATAATGGGGGGAGGGGGTATGGAAAAACTAACGAAATATCAAAAGGGAGGGGGGTATAGTGAAATTATTGTCTTCACAGGTAACCCACATTGGAGCAGCGTAGTGGGTCTAAGCTCTAATTCCCTCTCTCCTATGAGAGTGGAGGCCTGTGCCCAGCAGTGGGATGTTAATTGGCTGTAGTGGTATATTTAATGATATAGATAAGGATCCCTCATTGGGTATTGGCCTCGTCCAGTTTCTGCCATTTAGTCCTGGCCTTTGCTTTTTCTATCCATCCTTTTCCGGCTACGGATATCAAATCGTCACTCCATCGTGAAATTATTGTATCACGTGTATAATTTTGTCGTTGAACGCGCGATTTCCGGCGGAAAACTAATTTTCTGACTGGACATTTTTATCACAATTTTCCATTAAATTAGAGTCTGATTTTTTTAATGATACTTTGACACTTACCCCTAACTGCTTAATTCTCCATTAAATTAGGGTCTGAATTGTTTAATGATACTGTGATACTTACCCCTCACTACGGGGGCTACATATTATTATGTATAGTGGGATTCTCCATAAAGTGCACATATCAACTGGGCCTATTTGAATGAAAGAATGAATGAATATACTTTTATTGTACACCAAAAAACAATAACAACAGTAGGCCTTCATATGGATTTGGGAATCCTCCTGAGATACAGAATTAGGAAGGTCAAAAACCGTCTTGTGCGCACGGAACCCATAGTTTTAACTTCCCCAGGGTGTGACCAACAACATCGCCCTCGTCGACGTGATGGAAGACAAACTGAAGGGAGAGATGATGGACCTGCAGCACGGGTCGGCGTTCATGAAGAACGCGAGGATACAGGCCAGCAAAGGTACGCCATCATCACTTGAGTAGTCCATATTAATATATACATTTATATATATATATATAGTCTTTGTTAGGCAGAGCATTAATCTTTTTAAGCAAATAGGTGATACTCACAATCGATACACTAGAAACCGCCATAAGCTAGTAACAGCGTCGTATCGTGTGCGCAAGGAGCAAAAATCCTTTGTGGGGTCGAGTGTACGCCTTTATAATATGGTTCCCAAAGAGTTTCTGGATTTGCCATTACATATATTTAAAGACTGTGTTAAACAGCATTTTGTTAAGTCAAGGTTATTACACTATCGATGATTTTATTGATGACAAAGTTGCATGGAAGCAACCGGCCTCGCATCCAGTGACCCACAAGTCAGTGTAATACTTGTAACATAATATACATATTATGTATTGTGTTGTCTACATATTGTAACCTTTCTTTTCTATGAAAAGAACAACTGCTGAGTTTCTTGCCGGCTCTTCTCAGTAGAATCAGTTTTCCGAACCGGTGGTAGAGTCTTAACGTTTCATAAGTGACACAAGTTGTCCTACATGAAATAAATAAATCATTTATCATTTATACTAATTACTAATGACGAAAAGCGGGAATGAACCCGAAGTAGAAACAATCACCGAAGTACTTGCATCTCCCCTTTATGGGGCGGAGTTCCCATAAACCCTAAAAGATCCCGAAGCCTTTTAAATTAGCTTCTTCTTTACTTCCCTCCTCCCCTGTGGATCGGCACCCCTGAACCCCTGACCACCCGAATAGGAAGCCATCCAATCCATCTGCATTCAACTATAACCAAATATCGGGGCAGATTCACAAGCTCTAACCTAAACTAAAACGACTAGCTTACCCTTTCATAATACTCTATGCAGAAATAACCAGGTTAAGAGGCGTAATTTTAGTTTAGAGATAGTTTTATACAGAATTTATATGAATTTTATATGAATTTTAACAGGCATCGACAAGGTCTGCACCCTTGCGCGGTCGAAATTCCGCGGGCTGGTGCGAAGCGATTTGCTTCCTCGTTTCTAATTTTGTGCTAGGATGTGGAATGCCCTTCCGGCTTCCGTTTTCCCCTCCTCTTTTAATATAGGCACCTTCAAATTAAGAGTAAATAGGCATATTCTAGGCAAGCGCCCTCCACCTTAGGCTGCATCACCACTTGCAATCAAGTCTGATTGCAGCCAAGCGCTGGCCTATGACTGCCTCGTTGGTCTAGTGGTTAGCATGTTTGACTGCGGCCGACGAGGTCCCGGGACGAGTCCCGGGTCGGGCCATAATAAAGTATCGGGTTTTTCTGATTAGAAATTACCAGTACTAGCCCGGAGTTAGGAAGTTGGCGGTGTTCCACCCCCGTGCCTCGGAGAGCACGTTAAGCCGTCGGTCCCGTTATTATCACTAACATGATAATAGTCGTTAAACCCGCATTGGAGCAGCCTGGTGGGTCTAAGCTCTAATTCCCTCTCTCCTTTGAGAGTGGAGGCGTGTGCCCAGCTGTGGTACGTTAATGAGCTATAGTGGTGGCTGGCCTATATAATAATAATAAAAAAATTGCCAAATTGATGGGTACTTCGAAGGATCGCCGCTGTATTCGTTCTGTATGAGTTTGTCTGTTTCAGACTACGCCATCTCGGCTGGCTCCAAGATCTGCGTGGTGACAGCGGGCGTGCGACAGAGGGAGGGCGAGTCACGTCTAGACTTAGTGCAGAGGAACACTGACGTGTTGAAGAACATTATCCCACAGGTAGGCGCCTCTGTTGTTGTTGTTCTTTGATGTGTGGCTTTTGCTAGCATTGAGAAATTCCCAAATAAATTTATTTGGGAATTTCTTCCACAAACCCACAAAATTTGGGCATTATAAATACTTGGGTATTTATAATGCTCAGCCAAGAATCGAACCTGGGAACTCTCACTATTTAAATTTCACAATGCTCTATACTACGCAAGGGAGCTTCAAAAGCAAAATAAAACTTTTTTTACGCCACTACCACACTTTAGCCATACTGCAATGTCACCTGATGGTAAGTGATGATGTAATATGCTTCAAAAGCACCGTAAAAGATTCTTTGAAAGTAACCGAGGCCGTGAATTGCTATTTCAGCTGAGACTTGTACAGTGCTTTTTTTTGTTGTTGTGAGAGCCTTCTAGAGCTGGCCCATGAGGGCCAACCGTAGAAGAACCGTAGAAACCGGTGAACTTCTTGTAGTCGCCTAGGACCTTTTCTCTCAGCAGCAGGGGTCTTCTCCGGTTGGCCCGTGAGGGCCAAGCGGGGGTACGTGCTTCGAGGCCTGGCCTCATTACCCGGGCGGGGCGCGGGGTAACATTGTACCCCGGTGATTTTCTTGTAGGCGTGTTTTGTCGGCTAGGGCCTGCCTTGAAGGCTACGAGCCCCTAGGCCTGATGTCGTTTCCGTGGTTGGGTCCGCACTGCAGGTGACGTCGTCAGCACCGCGTGCAGGACCCGTGTCATGTCCAGGTGTCTCGGTGCTGCGGGCTATGGGGTCACTCTAGCGCGCCGAGATGGTGTCAGAGCCGGTGAATGTCGCGTCGTCGTCTTCGCTATGATCGCCTGCGTGCCGCGCAGGTGGATTGTAGGAACTCACGAGGTAGTGGACGCCCGGTCGGAGGTCGGGTGGTCGGCGGTGCGATCCCGTGGAGGTGCTCGTACGGCCCGTTGTCGCGCGCATACATGCGTTCGGACGTACCCCTCCACGGTCGGCGTCTTGAGGTCGCGGTGGATCACGTCACACGTACCTCGAAGCTCCCACGATTAAGCGCAGCCCCTTGTTCTGCCGGACTTGTAGGTGGCTCTTCTGGTATGCAGAACATAGCGCATACCAGGCGGGAGCCGCGTACGTCAGCCGCGAGCGGACATAGGCTCCGTAGATCCGGAGCTTAGTCTTCGGTGAGAGGCTTGAGGTGAGGACCTGGTTCAACATCGCCCCGCGGCCGTGGCGTGGTTCACGACATGATTAATCATGGGAACCACGGCCAGGTCACACCCCAAGTAGCGAACCGAAGTCTGCCACTCTATGCCCTGGCCTCGCAATTGGAGCTGACGCTTGTGCTTCCGGGCTCCGAACAGGATGGCGGCCGTCTTCCCCATATTGACGGCCATTCTCCACTTGTCCAGCCACTCCGGATGTAAGTCCAGCAGACTTTGGCGAGGGTAATGATGTCATCCGTGTACACCGCGTACAGACACGGGGACAAGCAGCTACCTTGAGGCACTCCGGCCCGTATCGGGCGCCTTTTCTCTAATTTGCGAGGAAGAAGCTTTTTTACATTGCAGATAGATGGCGTTGACGTATTTATTTATTTATTTATTTATTTATTTATAGCTGTCATGTCTTACATACTAATACAATGTTCTTAATATAATTAGCAGTTAGCATGCATGGACATGACGCCCTGTCAGGGCGTTGCTAAATGTTAACATTATTATTGCCTAATTATATATAATTAATTATTATTATTAATTTATTCAGTACATAATACATGTAATATACAATATAATTATAATTATCTTCTTACGAGTGTATTATGTGATAATACATATTTTTATATTTAATTTAATTTAATATATCATGTTAAAGGAGTCTATTTATTTAAAAAATCTTTAACACTGTAGAAACATTTTAGTAAAAGCCATTCTTTTAATTTTCTTTTAAATATTGTCATTTTGATCTCGTCAGTTATGAAATTTGGGAGTTTATTATAAATGGTTACGGACCTAAAATGTGGACTAATTTGCGCTAACGTTATGAGGTTGTAGTGGGGTACAACCAGTTTTTTTTGCCTGCGTGTAACTCTCTGTAATTTTGTGCTTTCGTAGGTTCTATATAGGTGCATATTTTTCCTGACAAACAAGGCCATCTCCATTATGTAAATGCTGGGTAAGGTGAGAATTTTTCTATTTATAAAATGTGGCCTGCAGCTATCGCGTTGCTTAATATTTACTAGAACTCGTATACATTTTTTTTGGGATATAAAGAGATCTCCTACGTCGGGGCTCTCACCCCATAGGACTATACCATACCGAAGCCATGAGTAGGCATATGCATAGTATGCTGACAGCGCTGTTTCATAGTTAGTATTCGCCTTAAGGATACTTAGTGCGTATACAAACCGTGAGAGCTTAGTCCTCACACCTTGCACATGCTGCTTCCAGTTTAGATAAGTATCTATGGTTAATCCTAGGAGTTTGAACTCACTAACAACTTCTATGTTTATTTCTTTTGAGAAGTTTTCTATGTCAAGGGGTACTTTCTGGTATGGTCTAAATTGTATGATTTTTGTTTTTTTCGTATTTATTTCCAAATTATGTCGTTTCAGCCAGTTTCGCGTGTTTTGTAAGTTTTGTGTTAATTGGAGTTTACACTCGTCAATGTTGAAGCATTCCGTGAGTAGCGAAATGTCGTCCGCAAACATAACTACCTTGCAGTCAGGATTTAGTGCCTTCGGGAGCTCATTTATATATAATAAAAAGAGGGTACAGCCAAGAACGCTGCCTTGTGGTATAGACCAGTTGCTTATGTTGATTCTTGATTGTACGGTAGTTATTTTGTGTGTAGTTTCGTCGTAGTAATCTATTTCCACGTATCTTAACTCATGCTAAAATCTTGTGCTCTAAATCTAGGCAATAATAAAATGATATTCTACATGAATTTCAGAGGCCTGAAAAGAGCCAATGTACGTACGAATACCTATTGTTATTTTAAGCAATGACGCTATTTCCGATCAGGTAGGAGAAAAGTTATTTTTTATATAATGTTCCAGCTAGTCAAACACAGCCCTGAAGCGGTCTTCATAATTGCAAGCAACCCAGTAGACATCCTTACCTACGTCACATGGAAGATCAGTGGTCTGCCCAAACACCGCGTGATCGGGTCTGGCACTAACCTGGACTCGGCCAGGTTCAGATACCTGCTGTCAGAAAAGCTGTCCGTGGCTGCCACTTCATGCCACGGATACATCATCGGCGAACACGGTGATAGCAGTGGTAAGTTGAACAATCGTTGCTCTGTTACCGTTATTACGGTTAAAGAACACGGTGATAGCAGTGGTAAAATGAACAATCGTTGCTCTGTTACCGTAATTACGGTAAAAATGGGTATTTCAGAATTATCCGCTCTCGGTGTTCTCTGGTCACACCCCTTGTCGCATAAACTATCGTCGAAGTAAAAAAGTGCGTCGCAATTTGGTGACGTCAAAATTAAGTATTTTATACAAAATTCCATACTAAGCACGCGTTTTGCGTGTTTGTCTAGTTGTCAATTTTCCTATTGGGCCTCTGATATAATGTACATTATTTTTCAGTGCCTGTTTGGTCAGGGGTGAACGTGGCCGGCGTCCGCTTGAGCGATCTCAACCAGAAGATAGGCACAGACACCGACCCGGAGAACTGGCAGGAACTTCACGACAAAGTGGTGAAGAGCGCCTATGAGGTCATCAGGCTGAAGGGATACACTTCCTGGGCTATTGGATTGTCACTAGCGCAGCTTGCGAGGGCTATCCTGTCCAATGCTAACAGCGTGCATGCTGTCTCCACTTATCTGAAGGTGAGAACCGACAGGAACTCCACGACAAAGTGTTGAGTGCCTATGAGGTCACCAAGCTGAAGGGATACACTTCCTGGGCTATTGGCTTGTCACTAGCGCAGCTTGCGAGGGCTATCCTGTCCAATGCTAATATGGGAACGTTAGAATCGAAGTTAAACAAATCCAATGTAATGACTGATTGTTTGAGTTCGCTGATTTCATCATTCGACGTTGATGATGAACGCACAGCTGATGAACTTGCGGCGCGGTACCAATCGCATTATTATACATATCGTGTAGCCAACTCGTCGAGGCTACTGTTGGATTGCGATGCCATTGTTTAAAGTAAAAAACTTTTGTTACACTGAATCTATTTTGGGAACAAGTCCGCCACTATCGCACACAAAAAATGTTCGAAATATGCAAGCACTTGAGAGTTCGGGAGGCGTCGCTGGGTCACCACTTATGGGAACGTCGGGGGTCACCAGTTATGGGAATGTTAGGATTGAAGTTAAACAAACCCAATGTAATTCAAGAATATTATATATTGAAAGTTGAATATTTAATTTACGTTAAATTCTATTGATATATTATGATAAACGATTTAAAACACTATACACGGACTATGGACGTTACAATAAGTATAGTAATTAATTGATTGGTATCGAGTGAATTAGCCGGACAAGTTGCGTGTACGCGGCCTCCCTGCGTAGGGGTTCAAGATTCACTGACTGGAACGCCCGGGAGAATCCCGACCGTAAGCGAGTCGCGAGTCGGAACGGACAATCCCGAGGGTTCAGTAGGTCTCGTGGGACTTCGCCACACTAACAGCGTGCATACTGTCTCCACTTATCTGAAGGTGAGAACCGGCAGGAACTCCACTACAAAGCGTTGAGCGCCTATGAGGTCATCAAGCTGAAGGGATCTACTACCTGGGCTATTCGCCTCTCACTAGCGCAGCTTGCGAGGGCTATCTTGTTTAAAATTATTTATACTATATGAATTTAATACAATTCAATAATAATGATTGTTTATCAATCAATTTTAATTTTTATACAATTTGTTATTATTCTAATTCCATGTTATTTTTGTGACTAGTGGGAGATTGACCTAATAATTGGGCCTTTGTTGCCATAGTAAACAATTTATTTAATTCCTAGAAGAGTTATCAATTTGTAGAATTTCCTAGAAGGATTGCTTATGGGATAAAGAGTGGTCTATTTTAAATGCGAAAGTGTGTCTGTGTTCTCTGTTTTCACGGCCTAGATCTCTCCAACCGATAATGATTCTATTTCACGTAGGACTACTTGTGCCACTTGTGACAAGTCAGGATCAACCACTGGTTCAGAAAAATGCTACTGGGAAAAACCGGAAAAAACTCAGCAGTTGCTCTTTTTAAATAATATACTGCAATGCATACGTTACGTCACATTTATGCATTCACTTCATGATTCGAAAGCATTAATAATTGATTCGAAAGCACTTACAATTTGTTCATTTGGAAAACTATCTGTCTTCCAGGGTGAGCACGGAATAGAGGAGGAAGTTTTCCTTTCCCTCCCGTGCGTGTTGGGTAGCAACGGTGTCTCTGACGTCATCCGCCAGCCGCTCACCGACAAAGAGCTCGGACAGCTCCGCAAATCCGCGGATCTCATGGCCCAAGTGCAAGTCGGCATCAAATTCTAAGTCGCTACAGTTGGAAGCGGGGCTGCCACCGCGAGCGAAGCGAGCTCCACATGGACTTCGCTTAACTCGCAGAGTAAAACTGCACACAAGCACTTTCACCAACAAAGAGCAAGCGGAAAAGACTGAGCGATCAAAAAGAGTTCAAAAGGAGTCTAAATGAGCTCGCTCATTAAGGCGTCAGGCATGAAACTAGCGACGGCCGACGGTTATTTCGCTACAGTTTGCAAAAAAAACAAAAAATATATTTTTGGCTACTTGATTTTTTTTAATCTTTAAATTTAGTACTTATAGACTTCGAAAACAAAGCCCAGACGTTTTAGTCGGTTATAAAGACCTTTTAAAAAATATGTTATTAAAAATCAGCCAACTCCGACTAATCGCGTCGCCCTGCTGTCGCTGTCGCTGTCGCTCCGCCGTCGCTAATTTCGTGCCCGTACATATAGTCCGTTCCGCTTAGCCTTTTCTCGCTCATTACCCTTTTGTAGAGGCAACCCCGCTTCAGTGCGTCATGGGCCTTCAGCTTGAAGTGAGTAGTAATTTCTCATGATTACTTCGAGATGTGACTGCATAGCGAATAATTTTCCTTTTATTATCACCAGATCGATGGAGTCCGCTTAGCGAAAGATTTAACGTGTTCTATTCCAACTATCTCTTTCTTTTTCCATCAAACCTCTTTTTTTCTTGAGATTTTCATCTTAATAATTATAAATGCGTGATTGTAACATTACTCAACGCGCCTAAGTAGGTTTTCACTTCAATAAAATCAAAAACGCAGAGATTGAACATCAACGATATTGTTGTTTGAGTTGTAATCGTAGGTCATTTATGTCCAGTTCAAAACATTTTAAAGTATTAAAAATAAATAAAGATTGTCTACTTATTATATAATTTTATGTCGAATGTTGTTGCGTAGGAATTTGTCTCTTCGATGTACGCTTTGTACGTGTTTTTGCAATCCTTCAATGTTCCTAGCATTTAATTCTAGCATAGAATAATATTATATGCACATCTCAATTCATATACTGCCCGACTCCAACTCACACTGTGCCGAATTTTGTATTATTTTATCTAAGCTAAGAATTTCTAGTAGTTATATAATTGAAACTTGAAAGTATTAATTTAATTTTGTGTTTGACTACGTAAGTATTTATATCGATTTCTAAACTATGATAAAAATAAGATATTAATTTATGTTTTATTTTAATTTTATTGTTGCATTTATTAATTTCCTACAAAAAATTATCGAGTATCAAATTTTCATGGACTGATTTTAGTGGAATTTTAAAGGAAATTATGTAATTTTTTGAATGGAAATAGGATTATTTGATACAAATATTATAAAACATTTTTATATTCTTATAATGAATTTTAGTAAAATATTTTTTTAAATAAACAATCATTTAAATAATGACAAAATAAATAAATCGTATTATTTTCTACTCTATATACATTAAGACACTTGTTTACTACTTACATTATACATAATTAATAGTATATCAGCAAACTGTGGATTTTATATGGATTTTATTTTATAAATACTACTATTAGACACTATTTATAATACTACGTATTAATAGATTTAATAATAAATGTTGCCAAGCGAATTATGGTGGTTTCATTTACGATATCTATGCGAATATTAGATGTGTGTATCAAATTGACAGGTCTAATATTAATGCGGTCCTTTTAATTACTGTAACAAGTCATAATTAAGCATATTAAGTAGTTAGTGTAGTCTAAGCGTAATGGTTTTTTTATCCACTACAAGTTAGCCCTTGACTGCGATCTCACCTGATGGCAAGTGATGATGCAGCCTAAGATGGTAGCGGGCTAACCTGTTAGGGGAATGGCAGTTATATTAAACCCCTATCTCTATTTGGTTTCTACACGGCATCGTACCGGAACGCTAAATCGCTTGGCGGCACGTCTTTGCCGGTAGGGTAGTAGCTAGCCACGGCCGAAGCCTCCCACCAGGCCAGACCAGGGAAAATTCAGAAATTATAAATTCCCAAATTGACCCTGCCGGGGATGGAATCCGGGACCTCCATATATTCTCCGCATACATTCTCCGCTAGCCCGCCATGATGTAAAGTTTTTATCTTAATTAAATACTTGAGATGAATAACATTTATTTTGATAAGGATTAATACTATGTCGGTAAAACACCTTCGCAAGTAAAGCATTGGTTTAGAACAAAGGACATTGACCAAATTTGCCTAAGAATCAACACACGTTTGAAATATACAGTAATTCTTAACTCAATTTATAGTCTTTATTCCAAATATCAGAATTTAACGGACACTTCAAATTAATTAAAAAATAAGTAAATGGGTATTAAATTGATTACTATACGTTTCCGTCATTGGATTATTAACCACAGATCAATAAGTTAGGTTTTAAATAATATACCACCGCTTGAGCGCTAGATCTGTATCGTAAGAAACAAGATAAAAGCAGCTTAAAGCGCTAAGTGCGCTAGTATTCGGAATCTCGCAGCGCCATCTATTGAAAGTACAATAATTTAATATTTTTAACGCCATCTGTGAAGTTCTCGATGAACTATGACGATACCAGCATTATTAATAACGCCATCTGTAATGTTTTTGATGAACTACGGCGAATCTTGTCTTATCTACATACTGTTTACAGCTCTATTGCAAATCGATAGAGATGATATTTATTTGTTCAAGTAGATTGATCGTGAATGCTGAAATAAACTCATAATTGAAAATATTTTTGGTAATAAGTAATTTTATTGCAAGTGTCCGTAGTTTTAATCTGCTCTCAAGTATAAAAAGGTATTATTTGAACCCAGTAATAATTTTTTTATGACGGTTGGTTCTTAGGCGAACTTTGTATGGGGACGGAATTTGAAAATCATCAAAATGGTTATTGTGAGTCAACCTTGAAATATAGATATATGCTATCGCGGACTTTTTTTTTAGAACTTTTTGAGAGGAACAACTCCACCATGCATAATTTTCGTGTAACTTTAACTATTTACGTAGTTACCTCAAGAGGGATGACTGGCCTAGTTGTGAAAACGCATAATCGATTGGGATTGTTAAGCAACTTTGATACGAGTCGGTAACTGAATGAGTGACCGAATTTGAAGGTTTTTTCCTCCGTGCCTCGGAAAGCACGTTATCTATATATATAAAAGGGAAAGGTGACAGACGGACTGACAGACTGACTAACTGATATCTATCAACGCACAGCTCAAACCACTGGAACAGTGGACAGTTTACAATTTCGCGAGTTAGGCTATAAACTAACGGGTTTTACAATCTTACGGTGACATATACCTATTTTCTTGTGGCACTGTAGCTTGAACTTTAAAAAAAATATCGCATCTAAAATCTTAATTAATAATATGCGTGAACTCTGACGGGGGGTTACTACAGCTACCATCGCATAAAACAGTATTTAGTAATAATGACCTAATAATTTAGTAATAATTATTTATTAGTAATAATGACCGTTATAGTAGGTATATCACGTATATCTTGATTCATTCGTAAAATAAGAATAGGCATGATGACGGTAACCAAGAATCAATTAAATTATGAATTTATCTAATGAAATAGGATTAATGGATGGTAAAAAACGTATTTATTTTTCTATTTCGAGTGAGATTGCTATTTATTTTGACAAAATAATACTATAAAATTCAGCAATCCGCCATAATGGATTAAACACCAAAAAGCGAATGACGTCACAATTGTTTGTTTTCGAGCTTTGACAATCACATTATTGTTTACTGCACACTGCACAGAGTACATTGGTAAAAACAATAGTGACGTCACAAACGACGCCATGACACTCGCGAGCGTTTTGGCGTGAATTTTAAAATTTAAATTTCTAATGCCAATTTTATCTACCAAACCTTATTTTTCTGCTAAAATAAGATATTTTTTCCAAATAGTAGATACTTCCGAACATAATCTGACCATTTTTCAAAATCAGTCATCATGCCTATTATAGTTCTAAAAATAACTGCCTCGTTGGTTAGTGCTTAGTGGTCAGCGTGTTCAACTACGGCCGATGAGGTCCCGGGTTCGAGTTCCGGGTCGGGCCATAATTGAATATTATTGGGGTTTTCTGACTAGAAATTCTCAGTACTAGCCCGGAATTAGGAATTGGCGGTGTTTCACCCCCGTGCCATTAAGCCATAGGTCCCGGTTATTATCACTAACATGATAGTCGTTAAAGCTCGCCAACCCGCATTGGAGCAGCGTGGTCTAAGCTCTAATTCCCTCTCTCCTATGAGAGCGGAGGCCTGTGCCCAGTAGTGGGACGTTAATGGGCTGTAGTCGTTCTAAAACACAAACGTCAAAAATAAATATAAAAAATGGTAGTATGCAACGTTGCATGGGGTAGCAACAAGAGCTTTATTTATATAAGGAGCTATGGGCATCGATGGCGATGGTTATAAAGTGCACTATGGCAGTGCATCGGAACTTTCTATAGTGCGAAGTACCAGGCAAGCATAAGTCTCAAGGGGTGAGAGCTGCACCCCGAGCCCCGCCTCCCGCCTAGGTGCACTAGGTACTGCCTGCGTGGATGGATCGATATAATGAAACCTGCGCTTATTGAGAGCGAATGTTGTGAACTACGTCACTCTGAGCATACACGGTACCTACTCACGTTTGATGGACCGACTTTCAAAAATAGGTTTTTAATCATATGCAATCACTATAAAGTAAAAAAGGCTATCAGAAAAGCTTGAGTCGATAAGCGAGACCGCGATGCGTGGCATAAGATGCTCTTAAATATATATATATATTCTAATTTATACCTTACTTTTTACATTTAATACTATAAATGCGAATGTTTGGATGGATGTATGGATGGATGTTTATTACTCAATCACGCCAGAATGGCTGAACGGATCTTGATTAAATTTAGCTCACAGATAGATTATTATAGCCGGAATAACACTACCTAACTTAACTAAACTACTTTTTATCCCAGGAAATTAAAGAGATCCACGCGGACAAAGTCGCTGGCATCACCTAGTACCTAATATAAGTATATTGGTACCTCTCTATTTTGTGATAAGATAATGTATTGGTGCAGAGGCGCAGTGGTGACCACGGTTGTGATAACTGGGAGGTCTTGGGTTCGATCCCCGGCAGCGCCAAAACTTGATCCTAAAATTTAATTTTATGTTGTATTATGTATTTTAATTTTGGACGTAAAGGCGCCATTAAGGATGCGTCAAGGGTCATTGCATGGTGTTTAAATAATATATGATAATTGTAATTACTAGACTAGCACTCTGCGAGATACGCTTTATTATAATATGCTCGAAATTTGTAATGAAGCGAAAACATTTGTACACATTGTACAAATCTAACATCTTACCTACTTACTGTATTCAGAAATAAATTAATTTGATTTGATATGATTTGTCTTAGGTCTCGTCAATTTCCACGAGAAAATGACGTATCGTATCTATGGGTAAGGCAGTGGAAACGTTCTTGTTACTCCACTGCGATTCTGCGTTCCTAATAAAATAACCTAACTTGGATGCACTTGATGCAGTTTACGTACCTAGCCTAGGTTAGGAACTAGGTTAGGTAGGTCAGTGCTTTGGAGCTTTTTGATCATTGTAATATCTACTCTATGTTGTTGATATTTAGAGCACTTGAGGGCATGCTTCTCGATCTAGTCATTTGAGTATGGAGCAGAAATGTCTGCTATTTCCATTTTATCTATCTATCTAGTATTATATATCTATTTCATCTAACATCGTGTGATAGTAGGATAGCCCATGCATATTTTTGATTCGTACTTATCAAAATTGAGAGCGCGAATAATAAAACGAGTTTACTTGCATTCAATTTCATTCATTCAAACGAATATTTAAAATAATTTAAAAAAATATATAAACTTTAAAACTAAGGCATTAAAGCATTTGATTTGATTTGATTTAAAAAACGCGTTTTAAATTTGTAAAATCAATAGTTTCATCGTACGAGAGCCGTAAACTAAAACCTTTTACCTTCCACAGTTCAAATAAAGTATCAATATTTAACCGACTTCTAAGGTTCTCAATTCGGTGCGTATTTTTTTAATGCATTTCATTTTTGTTGGACAAATTACATCGGGTATTCTTAGTTAATACTCTTCCTCACTAGGGCTGGTAAAGCTGAGTTTAGTAAGTAAGTAAGCGATTAAAGTACAGTACGGCCGCGTAGAAACCAACAGTGAGACACATCGTACCACCGACCGGACGGGTACAAAACCCCTGAGGCCCAATTGTCTAAGCCAATCGTATTCATTTGACAGTTCATAACGTTTAACTCGAACTTTATAAGGAGTACATAAATGCGTTTTGACGTGCATCTATGACGTTCTTAAACAGATCGAATTATACGTTTGGCAGACTATTACGATTACGATTTCCTTACGTAATCGGGGGGCTGATTGGGTTATTTTGACTAAAATCGCATAAATTTTAAGACTTGTGAATGCACCCGTAATAGAAATCCTTTTCTATTACCCTACAAAATTGCACTGCAGGAAATGCGGTTTATAAAAAAATTGTATGGATGCAAGTACACAGATTCTTGGATCTCCTGTCACTAGAGATGCATAAACCTGAAGAGGTAAAGTGCAAGTGCTAGAAAGTCAGTGCGGCCATAATGAACAAAAACGAATAGAACGGAAATTACATCTTATTACTTACGGAATAAAATTATGTTGAATTGACTATTCGTGATGACTTTGGGTGCAACATTCTATGCATGTGATGCATTTTTATTAAAGTTGCATAAAGGAGAGCTGTGAATGCACCCATAATAGTTGTAGTTGTAGTGGGTAGTTGAATTCAAAACGAAGTAAATGGAAACATGAATCTTATTTCATACACGATAAAATTCAAATTAGGTTACCCGCAGGATGTGCATCTAGGTTTTAAAAAAAATGGATGCAGTCTACATATACATGCATCTCCTGTCACTAGAGATGCATAAACCGGAAGAGGTAAAGTGCTTTATACGCTGATCACTTTCGGACATTTCTAGTCCATTTACATAAAAGCAAATCCCGCCCATCCAAAATCAGAATTGGGACAGCCATGCCTTTCCTTCTCTTACCTCAGTGATTGCATCCCTTCAAAATGAATCAGAAAATTGCAATACAGTGCACTATACAGGGTTACAGGAAAAGTCGATCTAGATCCGTTAAGGGCGTGTAGTACACATCATTTCTGAATGATTTCACTATGGAACCCCCCATCCTAAACTTAACCGTTTTCGAGATATTCGAGTTTATTTTTTTTTATGAAAATGCCCAATTTTTCGGCTATTGAATTGAATATTTTGAATTTTTTTGACTCTTATGATTATTTTTTTGGTTTTTTACATGAAGAATGACATGCTTAATGACCTTAATGACTAAAATTGCACGTAAGTTAACTAAATAGTTCATTGTAGACGATCGAAACTTAAGAAAATAAGTACAAATTATAAAAAAATATTTTTCTTTTCTGGATATCTCAAAAAATTATTATGGCACTTGCTCTGCAGATGTGCTTAAAAACATCTACATTTTATCAGCTATCCAACGAGGTATAACAACCTAGGGTTGTATTTAAACTCATAGAAAAAAACATAGTTGGAAAGGTTCGGGTAGTAGGTCTAACGGGTCCCTCGGGCTATTGTCCTTCAAGTTAATCCGGTGCGTGTGAGCGAGACAACTTACGATTTATGCAGAGTGAGAAAAATAATGTGCAAAAACAAGTTTGGGGATACAACATGCCCATTGTTTTGTATTGGGTCGTTTGTTTGCTTGCCATTTTAGTCTGCTCATGCGATTCGTCCATGGTAGATGCGAATTATTGTGCTTTCGGATTCCCACACGACTTGGCTTTGTTTAGTTCAGCATCATCATTTCAGCCTACTGGCTTCCACTACTGAACATAGGCCTCCCTCGGCTAGGTACAACCTTCATGCATCCATCGATGTCCCGCTATCCTGACCTAGGAGATCATTCAGTTTTTATAGCAGTTTTTTTTGTTCAGATCGTCGATCGTACAAATAATGACCGTACGCCAACTATTAGTTGAGCGTAAGTGTCTAGTTACTGGCCTTTGTTTGGAAAATAACGTAATCGGTGCGTTCTTAACGCTAGTTCGCATACAAAGTCACTCACGCTCAACTCATAGTTGGCGTACAGATCGTCGGTGATTGTAGTAAGCTAAATGAAACAATAAATCAGTTCAAAATAACATTTATTCACCTAATGTTTTTGAATAAATTTTTATAGTTCATGTTCTACGTGTCCACCTCTATTTCGCACACATTTTCTCATTCTTTCACGTAGTCCACTTTTCACTACACCAGTGGTTAATGTTCTTCTTATGTCGTTAGCAGCATTAATTATCCTTTCTTTGAGAACTTCCACTGACGATATGGGGTTGGGCTCACTGTAAACGAGGCTCTTCATATGCCCCCATACATAAAAATCCATGGGGGTCAGGTCGGGACATCTGGCTGGCCAGGGTAAAGGACCACCTCGTCCAATCCATTTGTTAGGATAGTTAGTGTCCAACCATTCCCTAACGCTTCTTCTGAAATGAGCAGGGCAGCCATCATGTTGAAACCACACGCAGTAATTGTAATGGGAGATCATCTAGTAGGTCACCTAAGTGATCTCTTAAGAAATTTTCATAAGTTTCACCATTCAGATTGTTTGGAAGAAAGTAAGGCCCAATCAAATGGTTAGAAATGATGCCCATCCACACATTTACACTAAATCGTCGTTGTGACCCCTTTATTCTTTTCTTATTTGGATTGCCTAGTTCTTTAGGAGCCCAATAGTGTACGTCATGGTAATTAGTAATCCCGTCCTTATCGAATTTGGATTCATCTGTCCACAATATTAATTTTAGGAAATTCGGGTCCTCGATATCTGCATTGAGCATGAATCTGCAGAAGTCCATGCGTCTCGCGGGATCTCCTTCTTCAATTACATGTACCGGCGTGTAGTGGTATGGATACAGGCCTGCCGTATGAACCGTAAACCACACTTTCCACTGAGTTAGGCCCAGTTCACGGGCAACAATATTGGTCGAAGTGGTTGGGTCTCTTCTGAACCGTTCTACGATTTCGTTGTCTTGTTCCTCGTCGTCATCAATGACACGTGGTCTTCCTAAGTCCGTACGTCGTCGCGAAACAGAGCCAGTTTCACGAAGTCGTCGGTAAACTCCGTCGAAAACGCTCACATCAGGTACTCGACGGTCGGGATAGCGTCGCATGTACTCAGTCCGAGCTTGTGCGGACACGCAATTGCAGCATCCGTAGCAAATAAGCATATCCGCATATTCTTCGTTCGAGTATGTTGCCATTTTCAACAGTCCAGTATCACAAGCACAAATCAGAGTCCAGTAAACAAGCACAGTAGTCACAGTTAGAAAAATCAGTCCAGAAACAAAGCCAAGTCGTGTGGGATTCCGAAAGCACAATAATTCGCATCTACCATGGACGAATCGCATGAGCAGACTAAAATGGATGGCAAGCAAACAAACGACCAAATACAAAACAATGGGCATGTTGTATCCCCAAACTTGTTTTTGCACATTATTTTTCTCACTCTCACCTGCATAAATCGTAAGTTGTCTCGCTCACACGCACCGGATTAACTTGAAGGACAATAGCCGAGGGACCTGTTAGACCTACTACCTGAACCTTTTCAACTATGTTTTTTTCTATGAGTTTAAATACAACCCTAGGTTATTATACCTCGTTGGATAGCTGATAAAATGTAGATGTTTTTAAGCATATCTGCAGAGCAAGTGCCATAATAATTTTTTGAGATATCCAGAAAAGAAAAATATTTTTTTATAATTTGTACATATTTTCTTAAGTTTCGATCGTCTACAATGACCTATTTAGTTAACTTACGTGCAATTTTAGTCATTGAGGTCATTAAGCATCTCATTCTTCATGTAAAAAACCAAAAAAATAATCATAAGAGTCAAAAAAATTCAAAATATTCAATTCAATAGCCGAAAAATTGGGCATTTTCATAAAAAAAATTAAAACTCGAATATCTCGAAAACGGTTAAGTTTAGGATGGGGGGTTCCATAGTGAAATCATTCAGAAATGATGTGTACTACACGCCCTTAACGGATCTAGGTCGACTTTTCCTGTAACCCTGTATATTGAAAGCTTAGAAACGTCCAACAATAACAATGTTAAAGTACAGCAGAAAAGCTCATAATCAAATGACAACTATATCTATCCTGCTCTTATCTTAGCAATCTAGCACACCTATAAAGTGAATCATGGAATGTCATCACTTTTCTCAGGATGGTTTAGAAATTAACAAACACATTTTGTATTTAAAGCTAATATAAACTAAATATCAGAAGTGGGATAACCATGTCCATCCTGCTCTTACATATAAGACTTTTCGAATTTTGCAACAAACGTTCACTTCCTATATATATATATATATATATATATATATATATATATATAGAAAGTGAACGTTTGTTTGTAAGTTAACTCTGTTTACTTTGAAATTTACAACACTAGGTTGTCTGGAAGAGATTGCTTTAGCAATAAGACCGCCTTTGCACCCTTCTGTCTTATCTTTTAAGCTTTTCTTTATTGTTATTGTTTTTAAGTGTGTGCAATAAAGAGTTAATCTATCTATCTATCACTAGGATAGTCCCGCCCAAAAGCTTAATAGTTACATAGTCTTGTCAGTGAGAACATGAAGCAATCCAGTCAGTGTGAGCTTACTTACTAACTAACAGAATGGAAATTACATCTTATTACTTACGAAATAAAAGCGATATTAGATTGCAACAATGAATGCAACTTTAGTATAAATGTCATGCATTTTTACTAAAGTTGCATACATTTGAAGAGATGTGAATCCGCAATAGAACAGGATAGCTACAAAATGATTTGTACGTCTTTTGAGTTGGTGTGGGTTAGTTAAATTCAAAATAAAGTACACGGAAATGTGAATCTTATTATATACACGATAAAATTCTAATTAGGTTACCCGCAGGATGTGCATCCAGGTTTAAAAAAAAAAGGATGCAGTCCACAGACACGATGCACCTCCTGACACAAGAGATGCATAAACCTGATGAGGTATCAATGCAGGTATCTGCACATACATGGCGATTAAAAAGGGATAATGAGTTTTATTGCCTATAAAATGAAATCCATATTGGATTGTCATGCATAAAACGCATCGGTTGAAATGGCTATGTTTACCCTGAGCTTTCCCCCAGACTTTAACGAAAATTTAACATAAGCATCATCCGCAGTGAAAAATCCGTATCCGTCGTGAAAAGGAATGCCAGTTGCTACCTTTGACGGTTACTAAGTCACTTAAAGTTATTTCGTTAGCTATTTAAAAAAGTATTAGTAGTAGTAGGTAGTTTTTTAGTGTCTTTAGTTTAATATGATAATAAAAATAAAATAAAACAATTGGTTTCTACGCGGCATCGTACCAGAACACTGAATCGCTTCGACTCATTTTTGCCAGTAGGCTAGTAACTGGCCAAAGCCGAAGCCGTGAAAAATTCAGCTAAATTCAGAAATCACACTAATTTTATAAATGCGAAAATGTGTTTGTTTGTTGGTTTATTAGTTTGTTGGTTCGTTGGTTTGTCCTTCAATCACGCCGCAACGGAGCAACGGATCGACGTGATTTTTGGTATGGGTATAGTTGAGGACCTGGAGAGTGACTTATACTGCTTTTTATCCCGGAAAATTAAGGAGCTCCGAGGAGCGGGAATCAAAGAAACTTAAACCACGTGGACTCTCGATCTCGAAGTATAAATAAATTCGAGATCGAGACCGAGACGGACCTCCGCACATTTGACAACAGCGCTCAACACTGCACCAGTGAGGTTGTCAAAATGTACCTATCAAATATGTTTCTTATTTTCAAAAGAATAGGGAACATATTAATCACAAAGGAAACTTAATAATATTTAAGGCCTTAAAAATATAATATAATAACTAAAAAATATTATTAAAAGGAGTCCCTTTAGGCAAGGTCCCGAAGATACTGGCAGCGTTCCCCCTTTGAATAGCTAGGCTAATTCTTTGTCCGAGGTAGCTGCCAGCTCTTCGGTTTCCTGTGATGTCGACTAACCTTTTTACTATTTCCTTAAAAAGTTTTATAGCGCTAGGACCCCACGGACCAAGGGTCTCGACGCCGAATGGGACAAAATCATATTCAGAGCGTAGACCCGTGGTTTTTTCATGCTTTTGCTTTATCAGCCGCTTCACTAGTCGCACCATATACATATATTAATTACATATATATATATATTAATTACGTATATATATATTAATTAGATAGATATATACACGTTAAACGCTTGAAAAGTCCTCGCAGTGCATTCTTCACTTGTTGAAAACACGTCATATGTCTAGAAACAACCTAGAAATACAATACATTTGTACCAAAGCTACATAGACGCAGGGAGGTTGAATTGCTATATAAATATAATACAATGAGTATATCTCTACTAGGTATATTATGCACATGACAAATTCGGTTGCACTACAGGATATGTATCCCAGTTTAAAAAAAAGTATGGATTCAGTCCATAGACACGATGCACTATCACTAGAGATGCATAAACATGAAGAGTTATCACTTATCAAAGCAGGAAACATCTCACTGATCTAAATGACTACATGATAAAATCCAAATTAGGTTGCACCGTAGGATATGCATCCCGGTTTAAAAAAAATGTAGGGATGCAGTCCGTAGATACGATGCATCTCCTGTGACTAGAGATGCATAAACCTGAAGAGGGTTACATGTTTGCACATGTCTGCAGCTTTGCATATTATGTTGATTAAAAAGCGATACTGAGTTTTATTGTCTATAAAATGAAATTCATATTTGATTGCTCTGATTGAAAAGGCTAGGTACACCCTGAGGTTTACCCGCAGACCTCAAATTGCATAACTACAAGCCAACTTAACAAGTGCGATCAAAAACACACAAAGTTCGGTGGTGAAAAATCCATAGATAACGAGATCTATCGTGGAAAAACAATGTTCCTATCAAATATGTGTCTTATTTGTAATAGTAATAGGGAACATATCAGATTGATGGACGTTTAATGCATAGCTGGAAAGCTCTCGCAGTGTGCAGTCCAGTCATTTGGTGCTCAAAAAGGGAGTTAGCTGGAAAGTTTCTCGGGAGTTTTGAAAATTGGTGTATTTTATTGATTCGACGTGCTCTCTCCGAATTTTCACTTTGCCACCTCGTATAATTGTAGCTTGCGCCGCTATATTGTAACAAGTCATAATAAAAAAAATTAAAAACACAACTGCCCTGCCAAAAAACGAACTAAAAAGTTAAAAATCTAAATTAATCTAGTTAAATTAGAATCTTATTCACCATTAATTAAATGAATTTTTTTCGTGAATCACTGGATATTGAACTATAGTGTTATATATTTTTGGAATCTACTCATCATTTTCTAGATAATGATTTTATAGTAATCTTATTTTCGAATAGGTATTTTTTTTCAACTTTAGTCTTTAATGTGGGACCATGGTCACCCCAGCAATTTTTTAAAAAAATTTACTAGCCTATGTCACTCGGAATAAGCTAGGAATTCTAATGATACCTCATTTATCAAAATCGGTTCAGGCGTATAGAACTTATGATGTACAAGTACAAACTCACATACATACATACATACATACATACTTACATACATACATACATGAACCCTGAAAACAATATACTCCTTTTTTTCAGGCAGTCGTATAAGAAAATACGCGCTGAATTGTGAACCTTCTTTTATGGAATTCGGTTAAAAATAGCCATTAACTGAACGATAACATTTATCCAGTCAACATAAAATAAGTTAAGTTAATTTATCTTTAGTTAAATATATTTTATAATTTTTTTACAAGCGTAAAGTCGATGTTTGAATGGCTCTAAAGGATGGCATTATTAGCGGATGTCATAAAAACTATCTATATGCCAAAGAACAATGGCGAACTTGGACCCACAAAATTTAAAAATTAAGGAGCCATCGTTCTAGTACAAGTTTATATTATTTATAATCATATGTTTATATGATGATTATATAAAAAGTATTGAGACTCTGAGATACGGGATTCAAAAGAAAGAAATTATTATAATTTATTAAAAAATAAGTCATCTTGAACTAACGGAACGCAATTGACATAGATAGACATTTTGTTGACATGACAACACTTGTCATTATTTTTTATTTTTTATTTTGTAGGGATGTTCCGACACCATCGATGTATCATCGATACCTACTGAAATGAGTATTCTTAATATTACTATCGTCTTGTGATACTAACACGAGTACTTTAAATGTATCGATACCTAATCGTATCGATACTTTTTAATTTTTATGTACCTAAATGATTTTATCAGTTACAGTGATCACTACTTATATGACACTAGCTGATGCCCGCGACTTCCTTCTTATGGATTTGGTTATAAGAGAAAAAAAAGCTCTCATAGGAAAAGTAAATAAGTACTTAATGCAAGTGTTAATCAAAGTATAGAGAGGAATAAAACACTTAATGTAAGGAAGATCAGGCTATAGATCGGAAAACAATCTGAATTATTGGTCAGCGAATCACTTCAACTTGGGCTATAGGTGCCGATGAATTCACTGGCCAGAATCCGCATAGAGGTACCAGTGGTGCAAAAGAGATCTATTTTGATATTATTGTTACTCAATTTGTTAAAAGATAAGAAAGGTCTAAGCAGATAAGAGTTATTTCGAAATATGGTGTAAGTAGAATTATTGCGGAATTCTCGCAGACATAAGTACCTACCTAATTATAACTAGGCATAAGTACTCGTACCTACCTACTCATTCATACTAATACTGATACAAATTATTGATTGAACAATAGCCCTTTCCCGTAGTAATAGTTTTTGATTAATAATTTTTAGGTTATATTCTACTATTAGGTGTATCTTTTTTCTCCCACATTTTTAGACTTACTTACTATTTGCTTTTTTCTTAGTTTTGTTACGTTCTACAATTATAAATAAGTTTCCATGATGAACGCTACCCTTTTCAGTGGGTCCCAAAATACATGCATCCTCGCCATCCTCCTTTCAGCCCGATCCATCCAGTGGTTTGACCTATGCGTGGATAGATCAGTTAGTCAGCCAGTCAATATTTCCTTTTATATAAGTCACCGTACAATTGTAAAAACCGTTAGATCTAACTCGCGAAATTGCAAACTGTCGAAAGATTACAATTTAACGCATTATTTTTCGGTAGATTTTAATCTGTTAGGTATAATAACTCGATAGGACCTAAGTGCCCCGCCTGCAGCCGGGCACTACCTGATTAGGTATGTCGAACCCTAACCTAGCCTACAAGAAAACGTAAATATAATTAATATTTCAAAAATTGACACTCAGTACATTGAACGGTTCACAATCTGTCGACAGTTTACAATTTCGTGAGTTAGATTATAATCTAACGGTTTTTACAATTTTACGGTGACATATATTTAGATATAACCGGGAGTGACGGCTCATATTAACGTGTTTTCCGTGGAACACCGTTTTCACTATCGTGAAATAGATGGCGCCACACGGCTTTAGCATCGCGCTATGGATTGGGGTATTTCATGTTATTAGTATCCTAATTATATAGTGGATTTCTATTCTATATACAATTTCCTAAGGAACTACTATAAATTAATTTTTGGATGTGCTACGCCTTTGCGTACGCACTTAACAAAATCAAGCGATTCGCCCCAGCTTCATACGAGTTAGCAGTAGAAATGGGCAAAGTGTATCACTAAGAAGAAAAGATAGATATTATGTATCTTTCGAATAGGAACTTTTCAGATAGATAATTTTAAGGGATGAAAATAAAGCTTTCAAGCCTACCTTCCCGAATCCCGATGCAACCTGTCTCTATATTAAGATTCATCAAAATCGGTTGAAAAAAGGGGCCGTAAAAGCTTAGCAGACAGACAGACACACTTTCGTTATTGTAATATTAACATTAAAACTTTTAATACTAAATTAATGCAAAGATTAAAAACTAAAATTAAATACAACTGAATACATTTTTAATTTTAGTAGCAAGAACCCCTCTATATTTGAGGGTGAAGGCCTCCTCCAGAGAAGACCAACGGTCTCTGCTTTTCGCTTTTTGGGGCCAGGTTTTACCACCGAATTTTGTAATCACATCTGATCACCTCTAAAATGGCCTGCGCACTGTACTCTGTCCTGCAGGGCCAGGACATGACGTTAGCCTTAATGCCCAGCGGTCATCACTCATCCTTGGCACAAGAAGATTAATCTAAATATATATGTCACCGTAAGATTGTAAAACCGTTAGATTATAATCGAACTCGCGAAATTGTAAACTGTCGAAAGATTACAAAAATTACGCATTATTTTTCGATTGTTATCTGTTAGGTATAATAACTCGATAGAACCTAAGTGCCCGGCCTGCAGCCGGGCACTACCTAATTATTTGTGTCGAACCCTAACCTTACCTACAAGAAACAGACAAGAAAACGTAAATACAATTAATATTTCAAAATTTAACACTCGGAACATTGAACGATTCACAATCTTTCGACAGTTTTAGCTGTCGGATTATAATCTAACAGCTTTTACAATCTTACGGTGACATAAACAAGTTATCATTAAAAAAATTAAAAAATACTACTGCCCTGCCAAAAAACTAACTAAATAGTTAAAAATCTAAATTAATCAAGTTAAAAGGAATCTTATTCACATTTTATTTTGTGTTATATATTTTTGGAATCTAGGTACTCATCATTTTCTAGATGATGATTATATAGTTAATCTTATTTTCGATTATTTTTTTTCAACTTTGGTCTTTTATGCGGGGCCCATGGTCACACCATCAATTTTATTAATATGGCGGCGCAAGCGGCAAAGATCTACGAGGTGGCAAAGTGAAAACTCGGAAAGAGTACGTCGAAAATCTATAAAATACACCAATTTTCAAAACTCCCGAGAAACTTTCCAGGTAATGGACTAGTGATGCACTTGTACACACATACATACACATCATAGTATGTATAGAAACAACCTAGAAATACGATGCATTTGCACCAAAGGTACATAAACGCGTGGAGGTTAAATTGCAAAGATCAATGCAAAATATTATTATAACAAGCGTCCCGCCCCGACTTCGCACGGGTAGCATTTATTTGGTGTTACGATAGTTTTAATTGCGCAATAACTCCTACTTATGATATTATTTAAAATTGTATGGTGTGAAGGGAAATTATTATATCCATGAAATGTTTAAGGAAACTAACGTATTTAATCTGCAAGCAATTAAGCATCAAAATAGTTTTCCAATTATCACGTTTATATTTGTCAATTTTTTAAAACTTTACGCTGAGTACCTATAAGTAAGCTATCCTGAGAAAGAAAGAAAGGTTTTTTATTTTATCACTACATGGGGTTTAAGACTAATTAAATTGGATATAGTGGTATGTGACCAAACACAGGCTAACATCTTAGCATCATGGAGCAGGCTGCAGCGCTGGTTTTCAGTGAAAGCCTTAATTATAAGTGAAGTCAATCATAGTAACATAGAAGTGAATAGATAAACATATGCTATCGCGGACTTTTCAGTAGACCTATAAAAGAGGAACCATTCCACCATACATTGTTTTGTTTAGGCAGCGTTTTCGATGAAAGCATCCAGTCGGCTTGACTTTTTCTCACATCTTCAACTATCATCGTCATATTACAAACCATCCTCATTGAATCACTCCGTCCATTGGTGGAAACCGTATGAAAATCTCTTCGGACAGACAGACGCAGCAGGGAGACTTTGTTTTATATGAGCGGGACGCCTGCTACCTCAGCTCCAATTCCTCAGCTGGCGCGCGGTATATAGTATATTCACACGAATAATAGGCATGATGACAGTAACCAAGAATCAATGAAATTATGGATTTATCTAATGAAATAGGATTCATGGAATATAAAAAACGTATTTATCTTTTTGTTTCGAGTGAGATTGCTATTTATTTGGATAAAACAAAACTATAAAATACAGATATCCGCCATAATGGATTAAACACCAAGAAGCGGATGACGTCACAATTGTTTGTTTGCGAGCTCTGACAATCACACTATTGCTTACTGCACACTGCACAGAGTACATTGGCAAAAACAATAGTGACGTCACAAACGGCGCCATGACACCGGCGAGCGTTTTGGCGTGAATTTTAAAATTTAAATTTCAAATGCCAATTTTAATTACCAAACCTTATTTTTCTGCTGAAATAATATATTTTTCCGAAATAGTAGATACTTCCGAACATAATCTGACCATTTTTCAAAATCAGTCACCATGCCTATTCGGCTGCAGGAGGAAATAAAAATAAACGTATGGATGCAGTCCACAGATACGATGCACTATCACCAGAGATGCATAAACGTGAAGAGTTATCAATGCAAGAAACATCTCAATCAGTGTGAGTGCAACATCCTATAAATGTGATTCAGTTTTACTAAAGTTGCTTACTTAGCTGTAAATACCTGTGAGAGAAAAGGACAGTTACCAAATTTCATGTACGTCACTTGAGTTGGTGTGGGTAGTTGAATTCAAAATTAAGTGAATGGAAATATGAATCTTATTTCTTAAAAGATAAAATCCAAATTAGGTTGCACCGCAGGACATGCATCCCGGGTTAGAAAAAATATGGATGAGATAACTATACACGGTAACTTTCCACAGATGTGATGCACCTCCTGTCACTAGAGATGCATAAACCTGAAGAGATCAATGCAGGTATCTGCATATCTGTTTATTAAAAAGGGATAATGAGTTTGATTGTCTGAAAATGAAGTTCATTTTTGATTTCTCTACATAAAATGCATCGGTCAAAAGGTAACTGATCAAGTGCGTTACAGAATACGTATAATGGGTCCCGATGTCCGTAGTAAAATGGTGGTGAATGCCATGCTGAAAACTTTGACAGTTATTGTTTCACTTCGAGCTATTTCGTAAGCTGTAGTTTTCTAGTTTCATTTTCAGAAAAAGGAATGGAAATGCGACCTTGTGAAGTGCAAGAATAAGTGCAGAACTTCCTCCAGGCTTTTTAGACAATATATCAGATATTTTAAACTTATTCTGACTATAATAGTACTTATTGTGTTGTTTTTGATGGTAAAAAATAGCGAAAACAATTTGTATTTCCCTCGCCATTTATCTGTATCAAAAATAAGTTATATTACATTACATATTAGGTATGTCCCTAAGTTTAATATCGAGACATGAACTTTTGTGAAATACTGAGAATTTTACAATCATTGAAAAAGTTGGATTGTGTGAGAGAGGGAAAGTCTAGTTATAACGCTCGCCGCCCAAGCTAGACCGTAGATATAAAAAAAAATGCCTACCATCTTGGGGCGTCCACTATATTCAATTAAGAGTTACGTAATTTTATTTTGAGCTAAACCTTTTATTTGATACTCAATTATGGTGGTGCATAAACAAATATCAGTCCACCATCTTTGGGAGTTGGTATATTAGATAGAATACTAATAGTAGTTGATAATGACAATACACTATCATCCAAACTAAACGTATCTAGATATATGCAAAATTTCAGCTCAATCAGTAGGGGTTGAAAAATTTGTTTGAAAATTCAGTTGCAAGATTTGACCATAAAAACATATTGTAAGTTACGTAAAAGCTTGTAATAACTTAACGCCTTCGATGCGATAGAAGCAGAGAAATAAAGGACAACAACCTGAAGAAGCCATCGAAATAGAATGAGTAAAACTCTATATCAATTGTGAGGAGCTGATGGATTTTCACTAAAGGTGTATAAATCTGAAGAGGTGTATCGCAATTGTTCCTACCGATAGGTATGTATCTAGCTGAAAACAAATAGCTAAAACGGAATTATGTATCTCATTCCATATGTTATAAAAGCCATATTAGATTGACCTGTATGATATGCATCGCAGCTGAAACACGCTGAACTATCTTAAATGCAACGCCTTTTCACTGCAAAAGAGTGATGAGTGGGAATTGGCTAAGCGTACACACATACAAAATAGTTTTTTTCATATGACCTGCATTGAAAACGCGAGTTTCAGTGCATATTGAGCCACCCGGACAAAGTGACCCGTCAACAGGCATCACCCTCACAAAGTTGAACTTTTCGGGGTCGACTGCCAGCTAAATAGCTATTCCATTTTGATACCAAATAGTCACTAAAGTACTCGTACTTTTTACTTTAAAATAAGTTTAAAGTTAAAACGTAAACTCATTGAAAAATCTTATTATCATGTAAAATATTACTTAAATGACAAGGAGGCTTGGCAATAATTTGCTCTAAGGGATCTGATAGTTCCTTAGTTAAGATGACTTGTGTGATGGTGATAATGAAAAAAAAACCCGACTGAGTTCTTCTCTTCTCAGACCAGGGCACGTTTCGAACCCTCGTAGATTTAGTTAACTAATTATCATCATCATGTTTCATATGTAAGTAATGGACGTCAATATGTGTACCTAAATTGAATAAATGAATTGAATTGAATTGAATTTAAAATTGAAATACTAGTGCTTTTAAACTACTGGAGTTCAATTGGGAAGAGTTTGGTTTGCCGATGCAACGCCGACTTAATAATTGTATTTTTATTATACCACTACAGCCCATTAACGTCCCATTGCTGGGCAAAGGTCTCACTCTCATAGGAGAGAGGGAATTGGAGCTTAGTCCCACCACGCTGCTCCAATGCGGGTTGGCGGGCTTTAACGACTATTATCATGTTAGTGATAATAGCCCGGACCGACGGCTTAACTTCGTAATTCCGGGCTAGTATTGAGCATTTCTAGTCAGAAAAACTGAACTATTTTATCATATTGTCATCTCTAAAATCTGCGATGGTAGACGCATCTCTGTTTCAGTTCAATTTAGTTGGACTTATTCATTTTTTTAAACTTGGGTGCAACAATCTGCTAATGCACTGCATTTCCACCAAACTCGCATAAATCGGAAGAGGTGCAGATTGATCGAGGGTATCTGAAAAACAATGTATCAAACCAAACTAAGTACCTAGCAAATATATGTCTTATTCCGAATGTGTTAAAGAATATATTAGATTGGTGCACGTTAAACGCATCGGTTGAAAAGCCCCTCGTAGTACAAACATGCACTTGTACAAACCACGTCACATAGAAACAACCTAGATGATAGAAATACTATGCATTTTTACTAAAGGTACATAAACGCATGGAGGTTGAATTGAAAGGATCAATATGAACAATATAGTGGGTAGAATATTAGATAAGGAGTAGTCATAGTGACCATCGTAAGTGTCCATTAACAATTAAAATTTGTAGAAGTATTAATTAACACTGCGCAAGTGAGTTTTTAAAATAATTTGTATCCACTAAACCCTTGACTTCGGTCTCATCATTATGCAGTTAAAGATGATAGCGGGCTGACCTGGCAGTTAAATTAAACCCAGATAACCCAAATCGGTTTCTACACTAGCTTGGCAGCACCTTTTTGCCGGTAAAGAGTAATCTGGCAGGTAACTATAACCGGCGGAAATCTACCACCAGACCAGACCAGAGAAAATCCATACTAGTATTATAGTTAAATGCGAAAGTGTGTCTGTCTATCTGTCCGTCTGTTTGTCTGTCTGTTAGTCTGCTACGCTCTCACGGCCCATCTTTTCAACCGATTTGTATGAAATTGGTATAGAGAGAGGTTGCATCCCGGGGAAGGGCATCTTCTTCTCGCGTTTTTTTCTCAACTTCGAGGATCGTGGCTCCCTCGAGATAATAGCACCTTCACGGTGTTATGCCATCCCTCCTTATTGGAAGCCGTGCGAAAGGGATTACAGACTGGAGTGTCGACCGCTTCTTTAATTTGGTCAGACCAACGTCTCCGGCTTCGGGGAAGAACATAGGCTACTTTTTAAACGCGGACGAAGTCGCGGGCATCATCCAGTTTCTGTAATTTCCCAAATTGACTAGGATCGAACGTGGGACCTCCTGGTTATAACACGACAGCGCTCACCACTGCGCCAGGGATGTCGTCACCTGTGCCAGAGCTAGCTGCATTTTTTAATATTTAATTTTTTTTTAATTTTTATCCACTACATGTTAGCCCTTGACTGCGATCTCACCTGATGGTAAGTGATGATGCAGTCTAAAATGGTAGCGAGCTAACCTGCAAGTCTAATGCAATTATATCAATCGAAAACGTGGCGGTTGCAGGCCTCTCACTATAATAGGTGGTCGGACGACGTCTTACTAATATTATAAATACGAAAGTGTGTTTATTAGTTGGTTTGTCCTTCATTCACGCCGCAACAGAGCAACGGATCAACGTGATTTTTGGCATGGGTATAATTGAGGAACTGGAGTGCGATTACTTTTTATCCTGGAAAATTAAGCACGGTCAGAAAGAGATCAGGTGCAGGACCGACGACTTTACGTGATCTCCGAGACACGGGGTGAAACACCGCTAACTTCCAACTCCGGGCTACTACCTACTGAGTATTTCTGGTCTGAAAAACCCAATAAGTAATACTTAATATTTTGTGGTCTGACGCGGGAATCGAATCCAGAACCTAGTCAGCTGCAGTCGAACATGCTAAGCTAACCATCTGTTATCACTTTGGGCTTAGGCTGCTTGTCCACTCAAGTGGAGAGGAGAGGAGATGATGTGTTAAGTAGACCAATCAGTTATTTGGAGTATGGAAAAACCCTTCTCATTCCAAGAGGAGACAAGTACTCAGTAGTGTGCCGGCCATGGGATGATAAAAGAGAGATAATATTACTTTTTTTATCGACTACAAGCTAGCCCTTGACTGCGATCTCACCTGATGATGCAGTCTAAGATGGTAACGGGCTAACCTGTTAGGGGTATGGCAGTTATATTAAACCCCTATTTGGTTTCTACACGGCATCGTACCGGAACGCTAAATCGCTTGGCGGCACGTCTTTGCCGGTAGGGTGGTAACTAGCCACCACCGAAGACTCCCACCAGGGAAAATTCAGAAAATTATAAATTCCCAAACTGACCCAAAAGGGGATCCGCACGTTAAGACAACAGCGGAAAGGTCAGCAGAAGGTCGTCAATAATAAATTTAATGGCACTACACTACATTGAATCCGTATTATTATATTCTACTTTTATGATTGATCATTATACATTATTATTATAAAATAATCAATATTATGTCCTATTATCATAATCATTTCAGTTTATTTTACAATGAATTAAAATTTACTGTAAAGTAAAAAAATAATTTTGATTTCTACACACTGTTGAAGTCGGGCGGGTATAAAAAGGTTAACAATAAGCAAAGCTAACGCATCAGGTTAGCCAGACTTCAAAATAATGTGTAGAAATCAAAATTATTTTTTACTTTACAGAGGCTTCGGAGGTCGGTTTTTTGGATCGTCAGTGTTGAGGATTTGAAGTCAAAATTTTCAGAGTCAGAGCTCTCTCTAAAGACTGAAAAAAAAATTCAAATCGGTTCAGAAACCACGGAGCACCGACATACATAAAAAAAGCGCCGACTTGAGAAGCTCCTCCTTTTTTGGAAGTCGGTTAAAAATAGTCATTACATTTATCCAGTCAACATAAAATAAGTTAAGTTAATTTATCTTTAGTTAAATATATTTTATAATTTTTTTACAAGTGTTAAGTTTAACGTGTCTTCCGTGGAACACCGTTTTCACCATCGTGAAATAGACACGGCTTTAGCATCGCGCTATGGATTGGGGTATTTCATACAGCGATTTTTTCGTTCGCTGATTTCATATTATTACTACCATACTAATTTAATGGTTTGCAACCCTATTCCAGCCTACTTCATTTTTGTTCTTTTTGATGAAGTGAATTTTTGGAAGTGCAACGCAATGACGCTGGAGCATCAAAATCCAGCGATTCGCCCCAGCTTCGTACGGGTTAGCAAATATCTTTAGGTAACCAAGGATTGAGAAGCTTAAATAAAAGAAGCTTTTATATTATTATCTTGCCCATTTTTGACTGGATACTAGAATCTTGACGATTCCCGCGACTTCGTCTGAAATTCCCGCAGGAACTTTTCAGAGATTTAATTTTAAGGGATGAAAAATAAAGCTTTCAAGCCTACCTTCCCGATGCAACCTGTCTATATATCAAGATACATCAAAATCGGTTGAAAAAAGGGGCCGTAAAAGCTTAGCATACAGACAGACACACGGCATTAAAACTTTTAATACTAAATTAATGCAAAGATTAAAAACTAAAATTAAATAAAACTACATTTTTAATTTTAGTAGCGAACCCCTCTATATTTGAGGGTGAAGGCCTCTCCAGAGAAGACCAACAGTCTCTGTTTTTTGCTTTTTGTGGCCACCACCGAATTGGTTACCACCGAATTTTGTAATCACATCTGACCACCTCGAAAATGGCCTGCGCACTGTACTCTGTCCTGCAGGGCCAGGACATGACGTTAGCCTTAATGCCCAGCGGTCATCACTCATCCTTGGCACAAGAAGATTAATCTAAATATATATCGACATAAAAGTAAAGGGTGACCGACTGATCTATCGACGCACAGCTCAAACCAAATACTATTAGTTATTATCACGTCAGCATTCAATCAATCCCTAAATGGGTAAAACTAGCGTTTAAAATTTGTATGAAAATCGAACTTAACGTGAGCGAAGCCGCGGAAATGAGCTAGTAAGTAATGAAATGAAAATAATGAGACGAACAAACATGACAAGATTACGTGATTATTGCCGAGTGTCGACCTGTTCGGCCGAGTGGTTACAGTCTATGCTGAGGCACAGGTCGCGGGTTCGAAATCTACTTAGGGGCATGATTTTTGTATGAACATTTGTATCAAAGTCTTGAATTTTTTATTCATTTAAATGTATGCATAGGTAGTATGGTATAATGTAAGTATACTGCATTTTGCACGTATTTCTTTAATTACAGACTGTACAGCTAGCTATTATGCACCCTTATAGGAGGGGTTGGAAGAAAAAACATTCCGATTTCTTAATTTCACAGCACCACACCACACAAATCCTCCAAATCACTTGCTGCAGGTGAAAGACACCCACTGTACCACATAGATTTGTCTGCTGTGGCGGATTATAGCGAATTAAAGTTCATTCATTATCATGGACTTCCGCAAAGTAACGCCTGCTTCTATTCAATACTTAGCAGCTTGGGGAACTATGGCCAAACTCTTCCCATTCTGGGGGGAAACTCGTGCTCATTAGTGGGTCGATGAGGAATTGAAATGATCATGATGGATGGCCTAATGAGACAGGCCAGGGTTGCTCGGCGGGCGATCAAGATGGCTTCGTTCTGAAAATTGAATCGAAAAAGCGATGATCTCTTTTTCTTTTAATTCCACTACAAGTTAGCCATTGACTGCGATCTCACCTGACAGTAAGTGGTAATGCAGTCTATGATGGTAGCGGCTAACCTATTAGGGGCATGGCAGTTATATTAGTAAACCCATACCCCTACTCGGGTTCTTTTTTTCTTTTTCTTTTTATCTACTACAAGTTAGCCCTTGACTGCGATCTCACCTGATGGAAAGTGATGATGCAGTCTAAGATGGTAGCGGGCTAACCTGTTAGGGGCATGGCAGTTATATAAGTAAACCCATACCCCTAGTCGGATTCTCCGATTTGATCTTTGAAATTATGATGATGGAAAAGTATGTGCCTACAAAAAGCTTACTAAATTGTTGAAGATTATGTAAATGATAATACCTGAGTATTTATGTCAAACCCTAACCTAACCTATAGTTCGCGCGCGAGTTGAATGCAGAGTAAATGTTTGGTGACACATACATTTACACATAATTTCTGAATTTTCCCTGGTCTGGCCTGGTGGGAGGCTTCGGCCGTGGCTAGTTACCACCCTACCGTCAAAGACGTGCCGCCAAGCGATTACGCGTTCCGGTACGATGCCGTGTAGAAACCGAATAGGGGTATGGGTTTAATATAACTGCTATGCCCCTAACAGGTTAGCCCGCTACCATCTCAGACTGCATCATCACTTACCATCAGGTGAGATCGCAGTCAAGGGCTAACTTGTAGTGGATAAAAAAAAAATTGTCGCGTGGATTGATGTTTTTTGGTTCCCGATAAAATCCTTTTATTTTCCGGGATAAAAAGTAGCCGATGTCACTCTCCAGGTCCTCAACTATACCCATGTCAAAAATCACGTCCATCCGTTGTTCTGTTACGGCGTGATTGAAGGGCAAACCAACAAACAAACGCACTATGGCATTTATAATGGTATATTGGTATGATTTGTAAGGGAAGCAACTACTTTAAGACCTATATTCGTACCCATGTTCCTGCAAATCAAACATTATTTATTTATTAGTTCCATCACATAAGGATTCTGTACGATTCCATACCTTAACTTTGCTGGAGGCCGCATAACAAGCAGCGATTCAATGACAAGGATGCCGATACATTTCATCCCTTTTAGTATCTCCATATACCTACTTGTATGAACGGATTTGAAAGTGAAATTTAAATCAATACAGCGTTGCTGACGTGTTGTCCCTGGGCGATCCATTCGAGGACGTCCCGACCAGGAGGGCATAATGCATCATAAATACCTACTGGTGCTTCAAGTTTAACGACCTTCCAACCTTTAGATTAGATTCTCATAGAATTTTCGAAGCCCTATTAGGGGTGGAATTTTCAAAACTCCTTTTGTTAACCTTGCCTGGAAGAGATCACTCATAATGATGAGGCCGCCTTTACACCGTAACAAGTTGTAAATTCTGTCACGATTTGTTTTACCTCTGTTCTGTTATTTGTTCGTGTGTAGATAATAAAGATTTTTTACTTATTTTACTTACTTACCTACGTCATGATAGCTATCTGTATGCCAAATTTCAGCCCCATCCGTCCAGTGTTTTGAGCTGTGCATTGATAGAGTGTCAGTGGGTTAGTCACGTCTTCCTTTTCCTACAACTTTTTCTTGCAAATTTTATTAAGTTTCGACTTTGACTGCGATCTTACCTAATGGTAAGACATGATGCAGTCAAAGTAGGTAGCTGGCTAGCCTGTTACGAGTAGAATATAATAGAATAGAATACTTAGAATATGTTTTATTTGCTGATACAACACATAGTAAACATAAAATACAAAAAGTACTTAACTCAACGTCTAGAATGTGTCGTGCCAACAAAAGGGTCCTAACTCAGCTTGATGTTGTGGGTACAAAATGTACAACGCTGTTATTCTGTTAGGGCCAAGACGAGGGAAGTTACACAAAAGAATATGTGACTGCAATATTCAAGTTATACAAAAGAACAAAAATATAAAATAGTAACACAATTAAAAATAACAGAAAAAAGCACTTGTAAAATCTAAATTATTAATCTGCCTAAAAATTTACCAAATTTTAAAAACAACCTACCCGTGAACAATACAAATTATTGAGATTATTATAAGTCATGGAATTTAATGCCACAAGCTAGTTTACAGACTTTTGAGTGTCAAGTAAAAAAAAAAATACGCACGATATAATTTTTTAACAGCAAATTTAGTACGGTAGTTAAATTAAGTACTTTCTACACGGAATCTTACTAGAACGCTAAATCGGAGTAACATCTTTGCCAGTAGGGTGGTAACTGGTTACTTCCACGGCGGAAGCTTCCCACCAGACCAGACCAGAGAAACCTTGACCCTGCTGAGAGTCGAACCCGGGACCCTCAACGTTATGAACAGCGCTCAACACTTCGCCAAGGAGGTCGTCAGATTATTCAGTAAGTAGGTATATTATATGCTATACTTCTTTCATAAAACTATTCGTCTACTAGTGAACTAAGTTCAGGCGGTATTTACAATTCGTAAATTATGGCAAAATTAACAGATGTTAAGACTGAGTATGAATTAGTGTAATTGGTCTGTGTTGTACTAGTTATTATAATTATTTTAAAGTAGGAGATAGATTAGTAAGCAGAGTTTAAGTCTGATGCAATATCTTACCTGCGATGCCGGGTTGCTTCTTAGGGGTCCAATTTTCCAATAATTGAATCTAAACTAAGATACCATACCTTAATAGATACAAGAACAGACAAACGTATCAAATATAAATCCAGCATAGACCCTATTATACTCACTACTCTTTTATCAAAGATATGGGTTTATCATGGGGGCTTGTGTTCGTGCCTCCCTCAAGTTACTCGACATGGCGAAGTGCATTGTGCTGGCTTGGCACTACTCAACTGCTTAATTTAGCCTATGTGCTATTCCAGACTATAATCTATCTCTGTGCCAAATTTCATCCAGCTCCGTTCAGCTGTTGGGGTGTGATTGAGTAACAAACATTCATACATCCATCCAAACTTTCGCATTTATAATATTAGTTGATATTTATATAATATAATATTTGCCGTGAATTCTACGTGAATTTACGCTTTTAACTCACGCAGAAAATGTTCGCAAATTTGTTCAGGGCATGAGTCAAAAAAAGGTAACAGACAAACAGTTACTATTGCAATTAATATTAGTGTGAATCTACTGACGCTAAAGATTAACAACAAATTATGACTTGATCAGGGGAGATCTTTGGAACTACTCAAGGACAGTATAATTGAATTAAGCTTTTATTCAATATAGGTATCAACACTGTTCACTTTTTGAACATCAGTAAAAGGACATTGTTCCGTCCCCATACAAAGTTCGCCTAAGAACCAACCGTCATAAAACATTGATTACTGGGTTCAAATTAATACCTTTTTATACTTGAGAGCAGATTAAAACTACGGACACTTGCAAGAAAATTACTTATTACCAAAAACATTTTCAATTTTGAGTTTCTTTCAGCATTCACGATCAATCTACTTGAACAAATAAATATCATCTCTATCCATTTGTAATAAAGCTGTAAACAGTATGTAGATAAGACAAGATTCGCCGTAGTTCCTTAAAAACATTACAGATGGCGTTATTAATAATGCTGGTATCGTCATAGTTCATCGAGAACTTCACAGATGGCGTTAAAAATATTAAATTATTGTACTTTCAATAGATGGCGTTGCGAGATTCCGAATACTAGCGCACTTAGCACTTTAAGCAGCTTTTATCTTGTTTCTTACGATACAGATCTAGCGCTCAAGCGGTGGTATTGTATATTATTTAAAACTTAAGCTATTGATCTGTGGTTAATAATCCAGAGACGGAAACGTATAGAAATAAATTTAATACCCATTTACTTATTTCTTAATTAATTTGAAGTGTCCGTTAAATTCTGATATTTGGAATAAAGACTATAAATTAAGCTAAGAATTACTATATATTTCAAACGTGTGTTGATTCTTAGGCGAATTTGGTCAATGTCCTTTGAGACGTGATAAGCGACCTTTTCCAAATCCTCATGTTTCTGAAGGACAGCCGGGGATTAACTCTTCGCTTACTCCACCTTGAATTTATACAATAATTCATAATAAGTATTAAAACTTAATAGTATTTTGGTGTCAGTTTTTGCCATATCATATCCATATCATATCATCATATCCATCATAATTAAATAAACGATATGAACAGCCGAATATAAGTCACTTAAACATTTTATATAAATCATCTAAGTATTTTATGCAAAGTGCGAAAGGCAAAACATCAAAACCGTTTGGTTCTACTTGTCAACTGTTCGATTTATTGTAAACATTGTTGTTTTAGGCTAAAGACAGCATCTTTTTCTTCCTTCACGTCTTGCAATTTAAGAATTATGTTATTTAAAATAACCCACGCACATTATTTTGAATAGGTTTTACCATGACTTCACTATTTCACTTTTATTTCCGAAATATTAAAACGAACATGTTCAATTTGTGGTCATCAGATTTTTCCGTTTGGTCGTTTTTATATACGCTTACTAATATGGATGCTGATTACGCAGAGGGAGAACGGACCTGAACGGACTAGATCCATACCATAATTAAGAAGTCGTGGGTATCATCTCGTTTACGACGCATGGAACCCTATTTACTTACTGTACTTAGCACTGCAGAAAAGGTCTTCCTTCCTTAAATCTAATGAATCGAATAGCAAACACTCAAGGATCTTCAACAATCATGCACAACTTTCAAGCAATAAAACATAATAGTATAATTAATTATTATTATGTATTTTAATGTAGGTATTCATGTTTAGACATAATACTATAAATATATCTACTTAAGTATAGTACCTAAGCGGCTGTAAATAAATATTACACATCGGGCTTCTAAAAAGCTTTGGGAAGAGATAGTCTCTGTCACTCAGACTGGTACTCAAGTGACCGACATAAAGAAACGTAATATGCATAACTGACCAAGGCAATACACAACAAAGCCGAAAGAAAAATTCTAATTAACTTTAAAATATGTATATTTTCCAATAAACAAACTTACAGCTTGACCAGAAAAATAGAAAATGCTCGCCATGTTGCCGAAAATAGTGAAACTAATTTTCATATGACTATTACTTGTGAAATACAATAGTGGCGATCCAAACAAGTTTTTTATTTTCCTGGTCAGGCCAATTATAGACCAAACAAAGTAAGTTTTACCAAGTTTAAGTTTTAGGCCAAGTTTTAAACCTCAGATTAGTTTATAAAAGTAGGTATGGCCGTCAATGACATACCATTCTTAACTACGCGTAAATAAATAATTACCTATTTCGTCAATACGATTCACTTTGACCACCTACCTATTAATAATAAAAATATTATTACATCTACCTATTAAACTGGCGACTGATTCATATCGTAGGTAATGCAACATGTTACAATGAGAGCAAATTCGTATAGACAATAGGTAGGTAAGTACTCAGTTCCTATACAGCGAAACCAGGTGGCAGACCCTATCAGTGCAGTAAATGGACCCCAGCTTAGCAGGCCCACAATGAGCAAGGCGTACTTTAACCGACTTCCAAAAAAGGAAGAGGTTCTCAACGGGGCGTACCTTTTTATTGAAGTGAAAACTTCTTTAGGTGCCATGAAATCCATGCTCAGTGACTACAATATCAATTCACCATCAACAGTTCCAAAATCTCTACGTCTTAGGAATGCAGCATCAGCATCAGGATATTTTTTGACTCAAACTCCTCAATCTTACAATGAGAGCAAATTCGTATAGACAGTAGGTACTCAGTTCCTATACAGTGAAACCAGGTGGCAGACCCTATCGGTGCAGTAAATGGACCCCAGCTTAGCACGCCCACAAGCAAGGCGTATTTAAACCGACTTACAAAAAAGGAGTAGGGTCTCAACGGGGCGTACCTTTTTATTGAAGTGAAAACTTCTTTAGGCGAAATGAAATCCATGCTCAGTGACTACAATATCAATTCACCATCAACAGTTCCAAAATCTCTACGTCTGCAGTATCCTGCAGCATCAGGATTGAGGAGTTTGAGTCAAAAAATATTATGGGACCACCTGTGGAGCTTTCTCTAACGATTGAAAAATAAACTTTCAAATCGGTTCAGAAATCTCGGAGTAATTGGTATACATACATAAAAAAAAAAAAAGATACGCGCCGAATTGAGAACCTCCGCCTTTTTTGGAATTCATACTCTCGCCTTTACATCTTTACGAACTTATGCATGCGGGTAGTTGAATAATTTAATTGACGATATGGATGTCACCGTAAGATTATAAAAACCGTTAGATTATAATATAACTCGCGAAATTCTAAACTGTCGAAAGATTGTAAACTGTTCAATGTTCTGAGTGTCAATTTTTGAAATATTCATTTTATTTACGTTTTCTTGTCTCTTTCTTGTAGGTTAGGTTAGGGTTCGACATAAATAATCAAGTAGTTTAGGTTTTATCGGGTTTTAATACCTATCAGATTACAATAATGCGTTAAATTCTAATCTTTCGACAGTTTAGAATTTCGCGAGTTATATTATAATCTAACGGTTTTTATAATCTTACGGTGACATGGACATGACATGAACAGGCTGGATGCGAATGTTACGCTAAGATACAATAAAATTATTATTGTTAGGTCCTCGTTCGGTCAGTCGTACATTTCAAATGACGACACATTCGTGAGGGAACGTCAACCCGTAGACTGGCACTGTGGGGCACACTGAAACAAAATGAAAATTATATGTAAGTATAGTATAGTATATGTATAGTATCAAATCAAATCAAATAAAAATGTTATAAATGCGAAAGTTTGGATGGATGGATGGTTTTTATACGACTGCCGGAAAAAAGGAGTATATTGTTTTCAGGGTTTTCTAGATAATGATTATATAGTTAATCTTACTTTCGTTTTTTTTTTTCAATTTTTAAAAAAAATTTACTATCCTATGTCACCCGGAATAAGCTAGGAATTCTAACGATACCTCATTTATCAAAATCGGTTCAGGCGTATAGAAGTTATGGTGGAATATACAAACTCACATACATACATACATACATACATACATACATACATGCATAGTACATACATACATACATGAACCCTGAAAACAATATACTTTTTTCAGGCAGTCGTATAAAAATTAACAAAGCTAGAGGAAATCCATAGCCCTATGGATCTATACGTGCTACTTTACACTACACTTATACAATATAACTTAATGCTAGCTAGCCCAACCTAATTACTATATAAATCATGCCCACGTGGAATGGTGGCAAGAATGCTGGCTGCATTTCCGCGCTGGACAGCCAGGCTGATCCTTTGCGCAAAAAATGAGCCAGCCCTTCTGTCACCAGATGAGGCAACTAATTACGATGTTTGTTGTAATGTTGGCACATAGATAGTTTATAATCTGGAATAGCACACAGGCTACTCTTTATCCCGGAAAATTAAAAAGTTCCCGCGGGAACCAAAGCCTGGATCCACGCTGATGAAGTCGCGGGTATCATCAGGTATTAGTACACGTTTTCTGGTCGAGTGTTAGTTAGACGGCTATATACGAGACCAGAAATGCTCTCCCGGTCGAGGTGTGTATAGTGCTTTTCTAAAAAATTAATATAACGAATAAAAAAATACGACTGCCCTGCCATATTATTTTTGGAGTTTACCTCCATAAGAAGCGATTTGCATATATAGCCTTTGGAATCTTATTCACATTTTTTATTAAATGATATTTTTTTATCACTAAATATTGAATTATAGTGTTGTATATTTTTGGAATCTACTCATCATTTTCTAGATGATGAATAAATAGTTAATCTTATTTTCGATTTTTTTTTTCAATTTCGGTCTTTAATGCGGGACCATGGTCACCCCATCAATTTTTTTAAAAATTTCACTAGCCTATGTCACCCGGAATAAGCTAGTAATTCTAACGATACCTCATTTATCAAAATCGGTTCAGGCGTATAGAAGTTATGGTCGAATATACAAACTCACATACATACATACATACATACATACATACATACATACATACATGAACCCTGAAAACAATATACTCCTTTTTTCAGGCAGTCGTATAAAAATGAAACATGTGACTTTTTTTTAATATATTTTTTGCGCTGTGAGTGCTGAACGCGTAATACGGTAGAGTTCCAAATTTAAACTATTTAGGCCAAAGAACATTATAACAAGTTTTTTTTATTATTTTTTTTTTATTCTATTTTTTTAAGAGCTTTTATAGGTGACCTATATGTCAACCCTATCGTTACACGCTACATACATTAATCCTAATTATGACTAATTCTAAATCCATAGCAATTTGAGAGAATCACTGATAAATTTATATACTTTCGTTGCTGAAACACTCAGAGGTTCGCTAAAAATAGAGTTAAAAACACCAATATTCATTAAATTCAAATTAAGTTCAGACGTCAGTGTTTCTCTCAAATTGCGGTTACGGACACATGCCAATAGCAAGTGTAAAATATCATCAACTTGCCCACATACTTCACAATAGGCATGATGACAGTAACCAAGAATCAATGAAATTATGAATTTATCTAATGAAATAGGATTCACGGATTATAAATAACGAATTTATTTTTCTATTTCGAGTGAGATTGATATTTATTTTGATAAAATAAAACTATAAAATACAGCAATCCGCCATAATGGATGGAACACCAAGACGTCACAATTGTTTGTTTTCGAGCTTTGACAATCACACTATTGCTTACTGCACACTGCACAGAGTGCATTGGCAAAAACAATAGTGACGTCACAAACGGCGCCATGACACCTGCGAGCGTTTTGGCGTGAATTTTAAAATTTAAATTTCAAATGCCAATTTTATCTACCAAACCTTATTTTTGTGCTGAAATAATTCCGAACATAATCTGTCAATTTTTCAAAATCAGTCATCATGCCTATTGGGAGAGTCGCTTTTCCTCATAAGATGTTTAAACTTGCCTAATGGCATGTGTCCGGATCTAAGTCTAAATGCTATAACTAACTTATTTCTATTTATCTTGCTATTTACAAACCAAGGTATACGAGGAGGCTCAGATTGCATTGTTCTGTACCATATACCTTTATCAAGGGATCTCTCGTTAAAGTACTCTTTCCAAATTTTACAAGATATTCAGGAAGAAAGATTCCAAATTCAAACTTATGATATGTAATGAAAATACATACATTCTTTACTGGCCTAGGCCGGGAAGTTTAACTTTCGAACTCATTTACAGTATATGAAATGTGCACATTTCATATCATTTTTTAGAAATGTATATTTTTTTAAGACCTTTTTCACATCGCTGTCCGTAGTAGCCGGTGCCTTCACACTTGCACGTAAACCCAGGCGCCTGCGTTGTCTGTATGCAAATGCCGCGCACGCAGGGGGCTCGCAAGCAGAAGTTTGAACTCATTTCTGTAATAATAAATTCAAAATTCAAATTCAAAATCAAAGACGTTGGTTCTATGCTCGGTAAATGATATGTTCAGCGTACGTCTGCAAGATCTTTTCAATTGCATCGTGGGGTGAGACAGGAGGATGTTCTGCCCCTGAAACTGCTCTCTAATGCTCTGGAAGATGTCTTTAAAACGCTCGACTGGAATGGAAAAGGCATCAACGAGGACAGAGAGCACAGTTCACACCTCCGTTTTGCGTATGATTTCGTCATCATCGCAAGTTCGCTGCAGAAGATGCTCGATGGCCTACACGCTGTCTCCTGACGTGTCGTTCTCCGGATGACAAGACCAATGTCATATTCAATGAATTGGTCGTTCCGGGGCCGATTACTGTCAACGGATCTATTCTGTCCAAGAATATACCTTAGCTTGGGCAAATTTTGCAAGTATGCGTCGAGTCTTTTCGTCGCCTATGCCTGAAGACAAAAGTCTTTAATCAGCGCGTCCTACCGGTTATGACTTACAGTGCCGAAACGTGGACATGGACATCGAGGCCAGTCCACAAACTTTAAATGGCTAAGTGCGCTATGGAAAGAGCTATGCTCGGAAACTAGGTAATTCGCCAAAGAACTAAAGTAATAGTCATAGCTCCCAAGCTAGCATGTTTGAAGTGGCAGTGGGCTGGTCACTTTTGCCGCAGGACTGACGGCTGCTGGAGTCGTAAGGTCCTAGAGTAGAGACCGTGTCTCGGCAGACGGAGTATATGGCGCCCCCCCGGCTAGGTGGGGCGATGACATCCGAAGAGTTGCTAGCATCAAATGGATGAAAACAGCCAAGCTGCCAAGCCAGCTGTTTTCATCCATTTGATGCCATTTGATGCAACGTTGGCGCAAAAGGCCTACATCCCGCAGTGGATGCCTATTGGCTGGTGATGAACGTCAGATTATATTTGTTGATTTTTGTTTATTATATTAACGGGATTGGCAGTTTTGTTCCTACTAAAATTAAATGGTTACATTGTTAATCCGTTAAGTTATATTTGAGTTCACTGGATCTCAAGACTATTTTGTTGATTGTTTTTTTATTTTTATTAATGGATCCCAATAAAAAAAATTTTATAGCAAGGTTTTGATTAAGGGTATGGTGTAATATTTGACTTCAATATAAACGTGTTAGGATTCGAAAATTATGGTATTCGATTGATTCCCATAAATAGGTAGTTTTTCAAGGCTACTCCGCCGACGCCGCCGCCGCCGACTCATTCTCCAACGGCGCTCATGTCTAACCTACGGTCCCTTGAAATAGTTAAAAAAGCTTAGTCAACACAATCAAAAGATAGCAGTTTATGCCGCATATTTTGACACTCGCCCATTGACCCAGTCATTTGGTGCTCGAAAAGGAGGTTACTTGGAAAGTTTCTTGGGATATTTGAAAATTGGTGTATTTTATAGATTCCGACGTGCTCTTTCCGAATTTTCACTTTGCCACCTCGTATCTTTGCCGCTCGTATGCCGCCGCCAAAACTCTCGAGAAACTTTCCAGGTAGAACTACCAAATGACTCGACTGAATAAATCAAAACCCATAGGATACTTCCAGTTGACTCGCACTTGACCGGTTTTAAAGCTACGATTTCGTATCGGAAGTATGCTAAACAGGGTCAGTGAACCTACGCCTCAGTGCATTGAGGCAGGACCTCCTAGTCTTGTATGTATACTCGCTCTTGCACCCGTAGCCACACTTGCAAGTGTTTCCGTAGATTTTGCATCCATTCTGAGACTGGCCCGGGTCGCACGCCTGGACAAACACTGAAACAATAGGTGCCAATCATCATCATTAAAACCAATTGCCGGCTCACTACTTTGAGTCTCCTTTCGGAATGAGAAGAATACGGCCGTAGTCCACTACGGTGGCTAAGTGTGTATTGGCAGATTTCACACATACTTTGAGAACTCTCGGGCGTGCCGGTTTTCTCACCACGTTTTCCTTCACCGTTTGAGGCAAGTAACTTTAAGTTTAAAAAGTAATTTCTTAAAAAGTTAGAAGTCGGCGATCGAACTGACGACCCCGTATAGAACGCCCGGTGTCCAAACCACATCTTCAACTATCGCAGCTTCCAACCATATTATAATTTAAAAAAATTGCCAGACTTTAAGTTAGTAGGTATTATAATGGAGCACACTTACTTATAGTTAGTGGCCCGCATGCTTTGTAATTCAGCAGTAGCTTAGAAACATTCACTTCAAATGTTTATAAGTAGTGTTTATGAGTTTTACTAGCCAATGCCCGCGACTTCATCTGCGTGGTTTGAGGTTTTTTTGGCTCCCGCGGGAACTCTTTAATTTTCCGGTATAAAAAGCCTACGTGCTATTCCAGACTATAATCTATCCCTGTGCCAAATTTCAGCCAGATTCGTACAGCCGTTGGGGCGTGATTGAGTAACAAGCATCCATACATCCATCCAATCTTTCGCATTTATAATATTAGTATAGAATATAGATTATTTTGGATTGGTCAGTCCAAGCCTTAGATAAGCATACAGGAACTAGGTCTGTTGATAACTAGAGGAAATAGCAATAATAAAATTATTGCTATAATATAATTATTGCTATTTCTAATCATTTTAATTAGGCAATTAATTATTTTAGTGATAAAATCATGTTAAGTATCTTGGAGAACATGAACTTTGCTAGATGCTGAATGCTAATAGGTGGTAGGGATCATTCAATCATTTTCAGTTGTTTTAATTTTTTTTGTAAAGAATAGGTACTTGGAAATGTTGTGTTTACTACTTGAAAGTGGTAAAATCGTTAAGGGATCAACGCACAGCCTAAACCACTGGGGTTGGAAACTTGAAATTTTCAGAGTAGGTTCTTTTTATGACGAAGGCGCCCACTAAGGAAGGATTTTTCAAAATTCCACCCCCAAAGGAGTGAAATAGGGGGTGAATTTTTGTATGAAAGTCCGTAATTTCTCAAGTTATATACATGAAACTTGGTGTACGAGCTACCGTTTGAAAATAAATAAATACGTGTTTCACAGTTTTTAAAAATTCCACCCAGGAAGGGGTGAAATAGGGGATGACAGTTGGTATAAAAGGCCATTTCTCAAGATATTTTTCAAGTTATATCAACGAAACTTAGTGTATTATTGGCTTTAGGTAAAAAAGGGTTAAAATAACTAGGGATTGAAACTTAGTATAAAAGTCTGTAATTAATTTTCAAGTTATAGCTATGAACCTTTGTATTTGGAATTTCGATTTGAAATGAAGAAATACCTGATTCACAGTTTCTGTAAATTTTATCCCCAAGGACGTCAAAATGATAATTTGTCCTTCAATCACGCCGCAAGAGAGCAACGTGTATTTTTGCATGCAAAAAACTTATGTCACGCGAAGGAGTGACGCTCAATAACACCGAACGGCTGAACGGATCTGGATGTAACTTGGCACAGAGATAGACTATAGCCTGGAATAACACATAGGCTACTTTTAATCCCGAAAAATTAAAGAGTTCCCGCGGGAATTAAAAATCCTCAAATGAATGTTTCACCCTCAATCACGCCAGAACGACTAAATGGATCTGGATGAAATTTGGCACAGAGATAGATTATAGTCTGGTATAACACTATACTCTATAAACATAAGCTTCCTTTTAACCCGAAAAACAAAAGAGTTCCCGCGGAAAGTTAAAAACCTCAAATGAATGTTTGTTACTCAATCATGCCGGAACGGCTGAACGGATCTGGTTGATCTTTGCACAGAGATACATTATAGTCTGCAATAACACATAGGCTACATTTTTTATCCCGTAAAATTAAAGAATTCCCGCGGTAACCAAAAAATCTCAATCCACGCGGACGAAGTAGCGGGCATCAGCTAGTTATATTCATATTTTTATTATATTCTACTTTTATGATTTACCATTATACATTATTATTATAAAATAATCAATATTATGTCCTATTATCATAATCATTTCAGTTTATTTTACAATTAATAAAAATTAAACTGTAATTTACTGTAAAGTAAAAAATAATTTTGATTTTTACACACTGTTGAAGTCGGGCGGGTATAACAAGGTTAACAATACTTCAAAATAATGTGTAGAAATCAAAATTATTTTTTACTTTACAGAGGCTTTGGAGGTCGGTTTTTGAAATAATTTTTATTTTTAACTTTTTGGCGTCAGAGTTGAGGATTTGGAGTCAGAATTTTCTTCAGAGTCAAAGCTAAAGACTGAAAAAAAAAAAAACTAATCGGTTCAGAAACCACGGAGCTATGCACTGACATATATAAAAAAAAAATACGCGCCGTAAATACTTGAGAAGCTCCTCCTTTTTTGGAAGTCGGTTAAAAATAGTCATTAACTGTACGATAACATTTATCCAGTCAACATAAAATGAGTTAAGTTAATTTATCTTTAGTTAAATATTTTTTTACGAGCGTAAAGTCGATTTTTGAATGGCTCTAAAGGATGGCATTATTAGCGGATGCCTACGTCATAAAAACTATCTATATGCCAAATTTAAGCTCGATCCATCCAGTGGTTTGACCTTTGCGTTGATAGATCAGTCAGTCAATTTTTCCTTTTATATATTTAAATATAACCGGGACTGACGGCTTATATTAACGTGTTTTCCGTGGAACACCATTTTCACTATCGTGAAATAGATGGCGCCACACGGCTTTAGCATCGCGCTATGGATTGGGGTATTTCATTTCATTAGTATCCTACTAATATGCCATTCTAATATAGGTATATCATTTATTCATTTAGGTACAATAAATTTTTGGAAGTGCAACGGTATTGCGTACTGAAGCACCTAACAAGATCAATAGATTCGTCCCAGCTTCATACGGGGTAGCAGATATCTTTAGGCTTACAAGAAGCTGAAATAAAAGAACCTTTTATATTATCATGCCCATTTTTGACTGGATGCTAGAATCTTGGCGATTCCTGCGACTTCGTCTGAAATTCCTGCAGGAACTTTTCAGAGATTTAATTTTAAGGGATGAAAAATAAAGCCTTCAAGCCTACCTTCCCCTGGGTGCAACCTGTCTCTATATCAAATTTCGTCAAAATCGGTTGAAAAAATGGGCCGTAAAAGCCCGTAAAAGCTTAGCAGACAGACAGACACACTTTCGTATTTGTAATATTAGCAGTAAAACTTTTAATACTAAATTAAGGAAAAGATTAAAATAAAATAAAACTGAATACATTTTTAATTTTAGTAGCAAGAACCCCTCTTTATTTGAGGGTAAAGGCCTCCTCCGGAGAAGACCAACGGTCTCTGTTTTTTGCTTTTTGTGGCCAGATTTTACCACCTCGAAAATGGCCTGCGCACTGTACTCTGTCCTGCAGGGCCAGGACATGACGTTAGCCTTAATGCCCAGCGGTCATCACTCATCCTTGGCACAAGAAGATTAATCTAAATATATAAAAGTAAAAGGTGACCGACTGATCTATCGAACACAGCACAGCTCAAACCAAATACTAATAGTTATTATCACGTCAGCATCCAATCAATCCCTAAATGGGTAAAATTAAGTAAGATTGTAAAAACCGTTAGTTTATAATCTAACTCGCGTAATTGCAAACTGTCGAAAGATTACATAATTTAACGCATTATTTTCCGGTAGATTGTAATCTGATAGGTATTTAAGGTATTTAAACCCGATAAAACCTAAGTGCACTACTTGATTATAGTCGAACCCTAACCTAACCTACAAGAAAGACACAAACGTAAATACAATGAATATTTCAAAAACTGACACTCAGAACATTGAACAGTTTACAATCTTCCGACAGTTTAGAATTTCGCGAGTTAGATTACTAATCTAACGGGTTTTACAATCTTAGGGTGACATATATATCTAGTATGTAATAAAAGATATATGTAGTTAACTCACAAGCGAAGCAGGCCGTTACAGTGATGATCAGAAGTATGCTGCGGGCACGCATCGTGAGGCGGGTGATCTATTGATCGGACCGGCGACTGGTCCGGAGTACCAGGGTAACTGGTGCGGAGTACTGCGTCCTGCGATACGACACGTCCCACGCGAGTGAATGGCCGCCATCGCTATCGCTACCACTGAGGGTTGTCACATCCTAAATTCATTCATTTCTAACCAATGTAATAGACAAAATTAACCCTGCCAAACAAAAAAATAATCTACTTAAATATAATCTTATTCACATATAGACAAAATTAACAAAATTAAAAAATACGACTGCCCTGCCAAACAAAAAAATTATCTAGTTAAATATAATCTTATTCACATTTTTATTAAATGATTTTTTTTTGTGAACCACTGGATATTGAACTACAGTGTTATATATATTTGGAATCTGCTCATCACTTTCTAGATGATGATTGTATATAGTTTATCTTATTTTCGATTTTTTTTTTCAACTTTAGTCTTTAATGCGGGACCATGGTCACCACATATTTTTTTTTTAATTTTACTAGCCTATGTCACCCGGAATAAGCTAGGGATTCTAACGATACCCCATTTATCAAGATCGGTTCAGGTGTATAGAGGTTATGGTGGAATATACAAACTCACATACATACATACATACATACATACATACATACATACATACATACATACATACATACATACATACATACATACATACATACATACATACATACATACATACATACATACATACATACATACATACATACATACATACATACATACATACATGAACCCTGAAAACAATATACTCCTTTTTTCAGGCAGTCGTTTAATAAATAGACAATTGCCAACTACTACTACTTAAACGACAAGGAAGCTTCGCAATAATTTGCTCTATGGCTCTGATAGTTCCTTAGTTAAGATGATTTGTGAGATGGTCATAATAAAAAAAAACCCGGCTGAGCTTGTTGTGGGCTCTTCTCAGACCAGGGCGCGTTCGGAACCCTCGTAGCTTTAATTTTAAGATACCCTAACCAATTATCACCATTATTTTTTATAAGTAAATATTTTTTAACATCAATAAGTGTACCTACAGTGTACCTATATTGAATAAATGATATTGAGTATAGAGTCACTCACAAGCGACGCATTCCGTAACGGACGGATTTAGGAGTGCGCTTATACGGTTTTTGTCAAGAAATTTTCAGTTGTTTCCTCGAGTTGGGAACTTGGCGGTACTATAATCCCACAGAACCCTGTTCCGTGTGGGTATAACGCCGTACCGAGTGTATGTAAATCAATCATCGACTATCGTTCCTGCGTCCGATCTTCCTCCATTAGTTTCAGTTTATTTTCCAATCGGATTATGAGAGCCAGACAAGTGATCTGAGCTAGCGCAGTTTGACTTTTTAATTAAAAAAAATATATATTACAACAGTGACAACCCTTGCGGTAGGTAGTAAACTGACTATAAGTAGATAGTGTTCCTTACAAACAAAAGTGTTCATTGTACTATTTCTTTAGGTTGAAGATTATCTTTTGACTCCTCTGTTTTATCATTAATCGATAAAATAATAAGTTTGTTATTATGAGGAAAGTTTTTATTTTCTTGTTTCGAGTTCAAACTAGGTTAAAATACCCAGAGTTCAATAGACTAGATAATTATAGTGTTCTGTCAAACTTTTCTTTTCTTGTAATTTCGGGTAGGTAACTACTGCGGAACCCTGGCCTCTCTGAATGAGAAGGCTGAATTGTATTTCACTACTAGCCAATTAGCTACAACATATGCTAAACCATGGAAAAAAAATTAAAAAAAAGAACCATTCTGTGTCCACGGAGTCCGGAGATCATTCGCTTAATTGACTTCAGTAGGTCAAAAGAGTACACCGGATGACTATCAAGTAGGTATCAATTTATTGCAGTTATGCGTATTCTTATTAAAGATCCGTAGGACGGATACTACTGCCTGTGGTTCTTATAAAAAAAATTGATCTCTAAGGCCGATTCCTGGACATTATTTTTTTTCATATCTCACGCTCAGAAAATAGGCATTATTTATCTTATCTGCGGGTGGAAAGCTGCCTTTCATTGCCTCCCCTAGGGAGGTAATGCAATACAAAAAAGAACAGCCGGAACAGCCAATCATAGCAGATCCCGATTTTCTTTTTTTTGTGAAAGATAATTGAACGGCCACGGAGGAGTTTGTACCAAGGAGGTGGTATATTATTATTTTTCAATATTCGTTTATTGATTTCGATGTTGGCATGTATAAAGCTCTTACGAATGTTATAAAATTACAATTTTCTAAACCAAAATGCAAAAATTATAAAAAATATATATAGATCAAAATAATAATTTAAAAATACACAAAATGTCATAAAATAAATAAATAAATAGTCTTTAAAAAAATCGTCAATCTTATTTTTTAATATATATATAAATCACGTGTCACGTTGTTTGTCCAATTTGCACACCGTGTGCTGTTTGATCCAACTTGAAAGTTAGGATAGCTTACATCTTAATTTATAGCCTTAATCGACGCAGACGAAGTCGCGGGAATCATCTAAATATATATAAAATATTCTATAAAATATTAACTTTATAATTTATATATAATTTTATGTAATACTCGCATACCTAATTTAAGATATTAAATTAGGTAGGTATGCAATAAATTACAACACAATAAAAAGTTAGAAAAGTGAAAAAACCCATTTGTTGAATTAACATTAGAACGCTTAGAATGTGTAGAATTATAGTTTCTTTCAAAATGTGGGTATTATCACAAAGTTTATGAAAAATGAATTGTAACGTTTAACGTAAAGATATAATGAAGGTCGAAGATAAGGATACCTGGTATCGTAGGGATGTCAAACGTACAATTTGACGATTAATCGTTTATATGTATTACATGATGCCGACGACTTCGTCCGTGTGATTTAAGCTTTTCAAAAATTCCTTTGGAAACTCTGAGTGCGTGAGTGCCACTAGACCAACGAGGCAGTTAACTCGGTTTAAATCTATTATATCTATTATATCTTGGGAGAAAATAATTCGAGCCACTCACGTTTCGTGGTTGTTTGGTTTAAAAGAGATTTATTTCCCTAAAACAGAACAAAAGTCCACATGAGAAACTTGCAATTTATGCTCAAACATATTACAGTATGGTTATTATGTTTGGTACCTAGCCACACGCATAAGGCTGTTAATTTTTTAAATACCTGTCCTAACTTATCAAAAAGTTGCAGCATCAAAAAAATATTATATCAGTTTAGGCAGTGTTGTGCAGGTAAGCCTGAGTAACTATTTCATTCCTGTTAAATTTAGTTATTCGTGGCTATAGTTACTAATAGAAATTTATATTTTATTACGATAGGGTTAAATCGGTAAGATTTCTCCCTACTCCAAAAATAGATGCTTAATAAGGCCTTGAATGTTATTTGGTTGAATCAGTGAATCCAGTTTAGGGTATCATTGAAACACAATAATAGCATGCGATACAAGTACATAGCGCCATCTAGTAGCCGACATAGATTTTAACTTCCTTCGATAGTAAATAATATATTATATTATATTAAGTTTATACCAAATACATCATATTTTAATATTTTATTACTATTCGTCTATGTAGTTCCTCGGTGTGTTAAAATTTTACATTATAATATATTTTATACTACTTAGCCGATGCCCGCGACGGCGTCCGCGTGGATTAAGGTTTTTTGGTTCCCGCAGACACTCTTTAATTTTCCAGGATTGAAAGTAACCTATGAGTTATTCCAGACTATAATGCATCTCTGTGCCAAATTTCATCCAGATCAGTACAGAGGTTCTGGCGTAAATGAGTAACAAACATCCATTTAAGGTTTTTTGGTTCCCGCGGGAACTCTTTAATTTTCCGGGATACAAAGTAGCCTATGTGCTATTCCAGACTATAATCTAACCCTGTGCTAAATTTTATCCAGATCCGTTCAGCCGTTCTGGCGTGAAAGAGTAACAAACATCCATACATCCATCATACTTACAAACTTTCGCGTGTATAATACTATGTAGGACTACACCCGCTCGGAAAGTAACTACTTTTTTTTTCAAAACGAGGTAGAAAGTACCTCATTTCTACAAACCAAATAAATATGCGGGAGGAAAAAATGTATGAAATTTCATTTCTAACGTGCTAAGCGAGGAGAAAAAGTGTTTGATAATCCATTTCTAACGCGCTGTTTTTTTTAATTGCAAGTAAATATGGTATGGACGTTGAGAATTTGGATATGTCTTACCTTACGGATATTATATTAGAAGCAGCTTCACCATATTTGACACAGAAAAGACAAATATGGTTAATGTTGATTGTTTTGGTACCTAGGTTGGTACTTGGTAGTTATGTACTTTTTTATACTCACCAACACACACATGTATTATGTTGGGGCCTTCAAAAACATTAAAAGATATTATTATAGGTGGTAAAGTGCAACCATTGGTATTTAAAAATCCCGATGGACCCACTGGTGGGACCAATCAGTAGGACCAACAGTCCAACGGTGGCAACCTTACACTACTATCTCATGTAGGTACGGTTAGGAAGTAGGTACGGTAGATGTTAGCGGTTTAGCCAGTTTATTCCATACTCCTAATCGGGTCCTGAACTACATCGTAAGCAGTGGCGTGCAGTTCATAGAGGCATAAAAGCACTGCTTACCCAAATGAGAATACGTCAATGGTCATTTTTCATCAAAACATCTAGTAAATAAAAGGTAAATAGGTAGGTATTTTGACTAACTAATGCCTACCCTAGCTTCAAAAGCTATACACGCCACTGGTTGTAAGATTGTAGCGGAACGCTAAATGGCTTGGCAGCAAATTGTTTGCCGGTAGGATGTCCCACTAGCAAGCTTTTTTTAGATGACTTCTCCTCTCCTTATATAAATGTCTCCTTATTTTGCATTTATAAAATATCTTTCTTATTAAAAATTATGCATTTTTAAGAAGGATTTATGAAATTTAGATAAAGAAACAATGAATACTCTAAACACTTTATTATAATGAAAAAAAAAATAAACAAAAAAAAAAATATCATAATTAAATCAACAATAAAAATTCATAACATGACTAATTATTTTTCGTATAGGTACACTTAGTATGACCATCCATAAAATTATCTAGATGCTTAACTAATAATATAACAGTTGCTTTATAGGTATATATTAATTAATTATTAATAAAACAAATTACGTCCACACAAAAAGTCATTTTTTTCTGCCCGAACATCGAATTTTGGATATTTTCATGTTTCAATAATCCAGTTATACTAAGATTTAAATGGTCCCACAAAAATACAAATAATAATACCATTATTATTGAAACATGAAAATATCCAAAATTCGATGTTCGGGCAGAAAAAAATGACTTTTTGTGTGGACGTAATTTGTTTTATTAATAATTAATTAATATATACCTATAAATCAACTGTTATATTCTTAGTTATGCATCTAGATAATTTTATACCACAATTTGTTTTTTTTTGTCTGGCCAACATTTGGACCACGGGCCTGCTGTAGAGACAGTGGTCCAACTATTATTTTAGTTGGACACTTAATATTATTTTGGTTATAATACCATTATTACAAATATCTTTTATGATCTATTGATCTATTGCGCCAAGTACAAAACTATAGTCGAGACTAATAGGCGGTATTTAAAACTCTTGTCTGCATCTCAGGTATTAATAGTTGCATTTTGGTTTTAATTTTCGCACAATCACCTTCACAAAATCTATTTAAAAAAAAAAGTGTGTAAAAATCAAAAATAGTGTGATGCTTTAATTTTCTGATTAAAATAAATGCTTATCTCAAATAGGCGGTACAGGGTTTCACCATACCCTAAGATTATTTTAACAAAATTGACCAATTATAATTTGATACTAAAGTATACTTAATAACTAACTAAGTATATTATGATGGTCATAAATGTTTCGATAGTTAGATAGTTATAAAACATAATAGCTATAATATATAGGCGGTCATTCGGCGATCAAGCTATGTTTATAATGCGCTTGTGTGAGAAAATTACAATGGGCATGATGACTGATTTTGAAAAAGGGTCAGATTATGTTCGGAAGTATGTACTATTTCGAAAAAATATATTATTTCAATAGAAAAATAAGGTTTGGTAGGTAAAATTGGCATTTGAAATTTAAATTTTAAAATTCACGCCAAAACGCTCGCAGGTGTCATGGCGCCGTTTGTGACGTCATTATTGTTGTTACCAATGAACTCTGTGTGTTGTCAAAGCTCGAAAACAAACAATTGTGACGTCATTGGCTTCTTGTTGTTTAATCCATTATGGCGGATTGCTGTATTTTAGAGAGAGACTGTGAGATTGCTATTAATTTTATCAAAATAAATAGCAATCTCACTCGAAATAGAAAAATGAATACGTTTTTTATAATCCATGAATCCTATTTCATTAGATAAATTCATAATTTCATTGATTCTTGGTTACTGTCACCATGCCTATTGTAATCCGTCAGGGGGCGATGCCACCATCGCTTATAGAAGTATTGTTTTAATATCATTGACGTTAGAGATTTAGATCATAATCTTTATTTTAGGGACACCAAGGTACGCGACATAGAACTGTCATTTTCAAATAATAATGCTTTAAGCGATGGTAGTAACCCCCCATTGGCCATACTGCCAACGATTAAAGCTATACATAAGCATTATTACTCAAAATAACAATTTGATGTCACGTAAGTACTTTGACGTTACTGAAATAAGGATTACAATTCTAAAACACGAAAGTCAAAAATAATGAAACAATATGGTATGATTGCAGCCGTGGGCTAACTTTTAGTGCTAAACATATATTTGAATTTTGAAGGACAAATGACAACTTAATATAAATAATTACAAATGAAGGGTTTAATGCAATAATGATCCATGCCCAAACAATTTGCATCATAAGGTTTAATAGATTTACAATGAAAAACCAGAATTTTTGCCAAAAAAACAAAACTTAGTAACAAACACTTTACTTGTGTACTAACCAAAAATAAATATTAATTTCATAACAATAAGGGCCGCTTGCACAAGGGTTTTTAATCTGATGTAAAATTTTGAAATGTATTAGTTAAATTTTGTAATGCTGTAACTTTTTGGAAAAGTGACAGCATTACAAAATTTAATCAGTAAAACTAAATCAGTTTAGAGTACTTGTGCGAATGGGCCTAAATCCATTTTTAAAATTAAAAAATTGGCAGGGACTGCCGATAGAAGTGAAAACGAATATTATTTTTTTTTTCTAACCAAATAACTAAACTTTTAATATTTAAAATATAAACCTTAAAACTAAGGCACTAAAGTTTAATTACGAAAAAAAATGTAACTATCGCAAAACAAAGTAGAGGGCATTTATCATTATTGCAGTGGACCCTTTAAATTGAAAGCAACGTTTAAACTCCCTTTTCTAAAAAAAACTAAATAATTTGAATATTACGCTCTATCAAACTATTACGATTTTCTTACACAATCGCACTACTGCCTAAGTCCCATTCGTTAACGGCCAAAAATAATAAAATTTTAATCATACCGTGATCTGTCTGCTATTGACTAATAAGAGCATATACCTACAGGGTTACTTTAAATACTAATAAACTAAACAGGTATAAACATTAGTTCGGATTTTGGCCACCGAGCCGGAAAAAGCCTTTGAAAAAAAGTCGCTCATTTGACTAGTTGCCAAATAAAAAAATTGTACTACTTATTCCTTGAATTAGATGTTTTTTTTAACTCCTGTGTACTTACCACCTACTGTACTGTACTGTGTACGTAATAATAAAATTGAACTCTGTATAAATTGCACATGTAACACTAAATCTAACTTAAATACATAAATTTGGCTGATTTTTCAATTGACAAATAAAATTGATAATTTAGCTGAGTTCCAACACAAAAACTTATCTTTTTATCAGTTAAACAATAAGCAAATGAAGAACCAGCCCTCAAAACGAAACTAACATTTTATTTAAAACTTAATGAATTAAGATTTTATTAATTAAAACACATTTAATTAATAAAATCTGATTTATAATTATTTGTGAAAATTAAAACTATAACAAAGAATGCGTTACTATAATAAATTTCATGGTAAAAATTTCATTAAAATAAATTTAACGATTAAGGTACTTTTCCTTTAATATACCTAACTAATATCGATGAAAATGGTCCAGGTTAATAAAACTATGTTTTTTACAAATAATTTAAAAATAACTATCAATAAAAGTATAAAATATTATTAAACAACAATGTTATGTTAATAAAACTTAAAATCTAAATGGAAACTAAAACCTATATACCCTAAAGCGCCCTGAAAATTTATAAAAAGAAGATGTTTGAACGACCGAACTTCAGATAATGATATTATGAGGTAGCATAAATAAAAATAATTAATTACGAAGACGATTTCCATACATTAATAAGTCGACTCAACATCGGCCAGTAGTAGTTGCATGACATACGGTTAAAATGACGTTACGGTTACCGTTAAACTTAAACCACCAATTAAAACGCAAAATAGGTTCCACCAGTCAGTTATCACACCTGAATTATGAAGGATAAAATTTAACAAACTCGGACTTGTAATTATACTAATATTATAAATGGGAAAGTGAGTCTGTCTGTATACTACGATTTCATGGCCCATCTGTTCCTTTAGTAAAAACATGTTAGATATGATATGTGATATGTTGCATCTGTTGTTGGTTAAAATAATGATAACCTTACTTTAAGCGCCTGATATGCAACTGGCCCAACACTCAAAATCATAATCATACAATATTTATATTATTCCTTATTAATAATATGGGTATACAGTTGGTACTGTATGTACCTTCTAATAATATCATTTTTATTAACTAGATGGGACAGTAGTATAAACGTACTACCTACTGTACCAAGTTATATTATACGTTTTAAGATAATTTCAATGTCTCGAAGCCGTGTACACATTGGCCAACACATTCGGCGTAAGAATAAGTGATAGAAAACATGCAAGCTTAGTTGCTAGGTGTGACGCTATTCTATAAGTACACATTGGCCATATGCTTTCGGAAAATGTCGGCCAACGGATTAACGAATTTCGTCAATTATTTGACGTTTGTATGAAAGCCCACAAAAAAGCTTGCATACGTTCGCCGTGTGTTTTGCACAAAGGTATTATACAGGATTATAAATAACCCAAGGTAATAATTATATATTTGGCAAAACATAACAATATAATATTGGTCTCTACTTTCTTTATATTAAGTCAAAAGTTTTGATGATGACAATATTTCATTCATAATTTTAGTTTCTGCTAACATTGAAATGGACTTAAATAATTATAATAGGCAAATAATTTACGAATATTTTGGCTATGAGCTTTCTATGTTTGTCTGAACGAGGACATATAGTTATCATGTATAGCGATGAATGTCAGACAGATGCGAAGTGAACATTTAAACAGCAACCCTATTATGGTAAAATGATAGCAGTGTGACGATTGCAATCACGTCAGTGGCCATATTCTGAAAAACTTGCATCAATCATTATTACAATCTCACCACAAACTCCTGGAGAAGTCCCCTCATTAGAAGGGACCTCTCCAGGAGTTCGGGATGAGCCCTATGGGCATCACACTAGGGAGGCACCGAAGCGTTCTTAAGAGATCTCGGTGCCTCCAAACATGCGGTTTTAGTAGGTAGAAATCCTACATCACCCGATTTCCCCCAGCAGGAAGTCGGGTATCTTAAGGAGATTTCGCCCCCGTCAAGAAAAAAAATGGCCCCTGATTGGCACTCTTTAATGCTCTTGGCCACAATGTATTGTTGCAGTTCAAATACCACAAATGTACGAACACGAGCAAATTCAATCATAACAATTAAGACTGTAGCAGTTTTTCCGTAACAGCTCACTTCACTTATATATTTAAGGTGAGTTATAATTTCTTGAGTTGAAACAGTAAGAAGTATTATGTCGTGTCGTATTAACATTGCAAGAAAACTCCTCCCTTAACCCCTATGTTACTAATGGAAAGGGACAAAGCATTGAGGAATACAACACAAAAGAGACATAATTTATATATTACCCTCTGGTTTCTCTACACCTCAGGGCAGGGGCCATGGAAGCCCCGAAAAGCTGACAGGTCCTCCTAAGCCTGCGTCCGCTTCCAATAGGCTCATGATGACCGCCATAGCCGCTTCCCCGTTGCCGTCGAGGCCGAGGGAGGGTAGCGGGGGTGAGGCGGGGGGAGGGCTTGCTGAGGGCATGGCGTTGACCTCTGGAGGGGAGCCTTCAGCCCCCGCTGAACTCAGCGCCACGTTGTTACGGACCTGGTTGTCGTAGTTCACCACGTCTCCACCGAGTAGGTTGTCTACTATGGATGGCTGAAACAAACATAGAGTTTTTGCTCCATACATTGCATCCATCACATGTGGCAATTGGCATACTCCGGTTTAAAAAATAAATCTGTACTAATATTATAAATGCGAAGTTTGGATGTATGGATGGATGTTTGTTACTCAATCACGCTCCAACGCTTAAACGAATCTGTATGTAATTTGGCACAGAGATAGATTATAGTCTAGAATAACACATAGGCTACTTTTTATCCCGGCAAATTAAAGAGTTACCGAGAACCGAAAAACCTCAATCCACGCGAACGAACCGCGGGCATTAGCTAGTAATTTAATAAGTGTGACGTGTGACGATCTTGTGTGACTCGATCAGCGAATTAATCAGGCGTTGCGTCCCCAAAAACTGTCTTCAGGATGTTTCACCTGCAAAAACTGCTGCTGTCTTTTGTCCTGTAAAAGATGCTTACCTCCTGATTGAACACAGCATCCGGAAGCATGTCAGCAGGCAGTTCAGGCGAGAATTCCGTGGCAGATCTTCTCAAGGCCGCTTCCGTCATAGTGGATCTGATCTTATGTGATTCGATCAGGCGTTACATCTCCACATGTTAGCTTCTAATAGCCTATTATCGTCTATTTGATACTACCATAGACTGTACTAGTCTTATAAACCCTTAACTGCTTTTGTAGTCGGCTGTCCCAAAAACTGTCTTCAGGATCTTCCTGCAAGAACTGCTGCTGCTTTTGTCCTGCAAAATATGCTCACCTCCTGAATTAACATAGCGTCCTGAAGCAAGTTCAGGGGAGAATTCCGTGGAAGACCTCCTCAAAGCCGCTTCCGCAATAGTGGAGCCGATCTTGTATGACTCGATCTGAGAGTCGATCAGGCGTTGCATCTCCACATGTTGGCTTCTAATAGCCATTTAGCCTTTATTTAATACTACCATAGACCATACATACATATACTAGTCTTATAAACCCTAAATCGGTTTTGTAGACGGTTGTCCCAAAAACTGTCTTCAGGATCTTCCTGCATGAACTGCTGCTATGTTTTGTCCTGCAAAATATGCTCACCTCCTGAATGAACACAGCGTCCTGAAGCAAATCGGCGGGCAGTTCAGGGGAGAACTCCGTGGAAGACCTCCTCAAAGCCGCTTCCGCGATAGTGGAGCCAATATTGTGTGATTCGATCAGGCGTTGCATCTCCACATGTTGGCTTCTAATAGCCTTTTAGCCTTTATTTGATACTACCATAGACTATACAAGTCTTATAAACCCTAAATTGGTTTTGTAGACGGCTGTCCCAAAAACTGTTTTCAGGATCTTCCACCTGCAAGAACAAGCTGTCCTGCAAAATATGCTCACCTCCTGAATGAACACAGCGTCCTGAAGCAAGTCGGCAGGCAGTTCAGGGGAGAATTCCGTGGAAGACCTCCTCAAAGCCGCTTCCGCGATAGTGGAGCCGATCTTGTGTGACTCGATCTGAGAGTCGATCAGGCGTTGCATCTCCACATCGGCTTCTGAAAGCCGACTATCAAGGTCACCGCTGTACGGCTCACCTGCAAACAAACGGACGTATGGTGCGCCATGCCGACACATACATACCGTAGGGTGGATTGGATGACAGTAAAAAGTAAACGGTGGAATAAACAAGTCAGAATTTTAAAAAAATGCGAAAGCCAAAAACTAACTAAAAAGTTAAAAATCTAAATTGATCTAGTTAAATTAGAATCTTATTCACATTTTTATTAATTGATATTTTTTGTGAATCGCTGGATATTGAACTATAGTGTTATATATTTTTGGAACCTACTCATCATGCTAATAACTTGTATTGGATAAAAAAAAACTTATAGTGGAATAAAACTTAAGTTATCATACGTACTCTGGTTGTACGTGTCGTAATGTTGGCAGTCGTCGAGCGTAGGCACAGCAATAAGAACCAGTCTAGGGACCCTTATTTCTGAATCAGTGTAGTGTAATAAAATTTAGAAAGTAAGGGTCCCTAATTTAGTTCTTATTGCTTTGCTGTGTTATAAGCGACGCTCTAACTAGCGGCCACGCCCACCCTAACTACAGGGCCCTTTGAAAAGTACAGTGTAATAGGCTCATGAGGGTCCCTTGCAAAAGTGTAGGGTAATAGGCCTATAAGTCGCAGTCAAGGGCTAACTTGTAGTGGACAAAAAAAAAACTTATAGTGGAATAAAACTTAAGTTATCGTACGTACTCTGGTTGTACGTGTCGTAATGTTGGCAGTCGTCGAGCGTAGGCTCCGCCCACTCGTGCGTCACCACTGTGTTGTTAGCGATGAGGCATTCCACGTCTTTCGTCCATGGGTTCCTACAGTATTTTTAATCATAAAAATATTATAAATGCGACTTATAATGCAATTATAAATTACTAGCAGATGACCGCGACTTCATCCGCGTGGATTAAAGTTTTTTGATTCCCGCGGGAACTCTTTAATTTTCCGCGATAAATAATAGCCTGTGTGTTATTCCAGACTATGTCCTATATCTATGCCAAATTTCGTCCAGATCCGTTGAGCCGTTCTGGCGTGATTGAGTAACAAACCGCCCATCCATACGTCCATCAATCCATCCACAGTTTCGCATTTATAATAATTTAAGTAGGATTGCCAGTAGATATACAAAAAACGGTCTCGATATTACTTTGACGACTTGGTGTCCCTCTCGCACACATGGCCACTGCCATAGATCAAAAATCTTTATCCACGCGGACGAAGTCGCTGGCATCAGAAGAAAGAAGAAAGAAAAATCATTTATTCATCCTGTGCCTCGTACATGAAGTCAAACTTTAAAATTAACTATGGCTTTTGCATCATCTAGTTATAAACAAGGTTATCGCAACGCTCGCGCTGGCAACGAGGCTTAACAAACTACATGTCTCATGACATTTTTCAAATATATCTATAAATCATCTAACATGGTTAGCCGCGGGTATGTTATACTAATTTTCTCAAACATGCTTGGAAAGAGCATTATTTTGACAACCTTCGAGATAAATCGAACTTGCCGTACTGGCCAAATACATGCGAGCAACGGCCGGCAAATGTTGTATGAAAATCCATATCTGTAGTGGTTTAGCGGCCAAATAAATTACATAGTAAATTCATATCTGTCGTTTAATTTAAAAATGGAACGATCTTTTACTCCGAAACATGGCAGCCAAGGAGGTAACTTATCAAAGGTTTTATTTAAATTTCGAACTAACTTGCAAATAAAAAGCTGTTTATTGAAAAAAAAAGAAATGAACACTATAACGCGGGAAAAATTATTGTTGTTGGTTGTTCGTCATTGATTTTGAAATGTATTTGACAAAATGAGTTCAAGTGAAGACAATGAGTGTGATGAACTTACTTTAACGCCATCTGAAATTCAAGAGGCGGCAAGAGCCGTAATTTTAAACTTGTTACCGCCAAAATCGTAAGAAAAATATTTTTAAATAAAAAGTTCCGTCTAGGTACTACTTAGTTTTAATTGCCGCGCATTATTTGAGAAAAGCACTATACAAGCCTTGGCCACAACTAGGATGATTGATGGACTCACATAAGTGTATTTACACGTTCGTCCTTCAATGCCTGTTTTGCTGGCCTCTGCAGTAATGTAATATACCTTACACCTTGTATATTTACTACCGGATTCGACACTTACTTGAAAGGTTTGAAGTGCGTCTGTATCCGCGCGAAGCTGCCATCTTTCCTCTTGAAGCAATATGGCGGCGTGCGCAGAGAGTCTTTGCGCAACAAGGCCGCTTTGTGCGTGCGAGCGACCGCTCCCAGCTCCAGGGAGCTCACGTGCTCGTACAGACTCGAGCCGAGCAACTCTTGCGGCAGGAAACCCAGGGCTAGGGTCACCCTGGAATACAATGGTGTAGCTTTACCACAGAACCATAAGTCCGCCTGGAATACAATGGTTTATGGTAGCTTTACCACAGATACGTAGAATTTAAAGTCCGCCTGGAATACAATGGTTTATGGTAGCTTTACCACAGATACGTAGAACTATAAGTCCGCCTGGAATACAATGGTTTATGGTAGCTTTACCACAGATACGTAGAACTATAAGTCCGCCTGGAATACAATGTTTATGGTAGCTTTACCACAGATACGTAGAACTAATTTTAGTATTTGCTGTTCAAGTACTGCCTCGTTGGTCTAGTGGTTGGCATGTTTGACTGCGGCCGACGAGGTCCCGGGTTCGAGTCCCGGGTCGGGCCATAATTAAGTATCGGGTTTTTCTGATTAGAAATTCCTGGTACTAGCCCGGAGTTAGGAAGTTGGCGGTGTTTCACCCCCGTGCCTCGGAGAGCACGTTAAGCCGTCGGTCCCGGTTATTATCACTAACATGATAATAGTCGTTAAAGCCCGCCAACCCGCATTGGAGCAGCGTGGTGGGTCTAAGCTCTAATTCCCTCTCCCCTATGAGAGTGGAGGCCTGTGCCCAGCAGTGGGACGTTAATGGGCTGTAGTGGTGGTGGTGGTTCAAGTACAGGATATAATTCAAATAATTGATCAAGTTTCAGGCTGAGCCTTTCAGAAAATTGGGAGTTCTGAGGTCAACTTTGGACGTTAGAAAATCTCCACATTGAATTGAAAAAAAACTCCCATTTCATCAATTTAATGGAAAAATTAAAAAAAAAAAATTTAGACTATTATAGACCTAATTATCTTTCAAATGATATACCGCAACCTTATGTAACGTTATAAAAAATATTTTACTTCGCATTCGCTTCTATGAGAGCTCTCCTGAAATAAAGATTTTTATAACTTTTTAAGCCATATTCGGCTGGAGGCCATCGGTTTACATATTATATTTAAATTTGAAGTAATTACGTTCAGTAATTCAGAAGTTATAAGGCTCTGACAGACGGACAATTTTTTTGGCAACCTTAGGACGGACAAGTGCAAATTCACTCAAGTAAACTCAGAGACCTCCGCTTCGCTCGGTCAACAAGCCCTGGCCACAACTAGGCATTGATGGACTCATGAATTTAGACGTTCGTCCTTCAATGCCTGTTTTGATGGCCGCTGCAGTAATGTAAGTAGGTAAGTAAGTAATAATACATTACTGCAGCGGCCAGCAAAACAGGCATTGAAGGATGAACATGTAATAGTACATTAAAGGTTGCCTGGAAGAGATCACTCATAGTGATAAGGCCGCCTTTACACCGTAACAAGTTGTAAATTCTGTCACGATTTGTTTTACCTCTGTTCTGTTATTTGTGTGTAATAAAGTGTTTTTACTTAGTTACTTACTTACATTACTGCAGCGGCTAGCAAAAAAGGCATTGAAGGACGAACGTGTAAATACAAAAAACGTGTATTTGTAATAAATACAAATATGTGTAAACACATACGTGAGTCCATCAATGCCAGTTTTGCTGGCCGCTACAGTAATGTACTATTTCTAAAAAATGATATGAAATGTGCACATTTCATACCCTGTATATGAGTTCGAAAGTTAAACTTCCCGGCCTAGGCCAGTAAGGAATGTATGCATTTTCATTACATATCATAAGTTTGAATTTGGAATCTTTCTTCCTGAATATCTTGTAACCTGTTATAATGTTATTTGGCCTAAATAGTTTAAATTTGGAACTCTACCGTATTACGCGTTCAGCACTCACAGCGCAAAAAAAAATTAAAAGTATAATATTTATTTTTTATCTTTATAATATTGAAAGGCGGGAATTAACTACATACCTAATCGTTATAATTTATTATTTAAAAGTGACGAAAAAATGAGTTCGAGTGAGGATATTATGGATTTAGATTGTACGCCTCCTTTTCTGAGAGCGGAAGCCGAATTAGCTAAAAATAATTTAATTACATAATATAATATATTAAAAAAAAGTCACTTGTTTAATTTTTTAGAAAAGCATTGTACACACCTCGACCGGGAGAGCATTTCTGGTCTCGTATATAGCCTAACTAACACTCGACCAGGAAACGCGTACTTCCCGGTCTCGCGATGTAATGTACTATAACACGTTCCTACTAGGCATTGATGGACTTACGTATGTCTGGACTTCAATGGATTAATGGGTAGGACTTCAATGCCTGTTTTGCTGGCCGCTACAGTAATGTACCATTCCACTTCAGCAAGCTCACCTGTGGTCCACGAACAGGAACTTGCCGTCGGGCGCGTGCCGCGACACGTACTGCATGAGCCGCGCGTGCGGCGCGGGAGTCTGCGGGGCGAGGTCGCTCAGCGCGCGCCCCACAGCCACCAGGCAGGACAGGTTGCAGATCTCCCCGTCGTCCGCCACGCACTCCGCACTGTTGCCCGCTTCGCACATCTCCGCGGGCGCCCACGACTTCAGATACCCTGGTGTAAGCGTTCCCGGTTCTCAAAACAGCCCGTTAACCAGTGGCGTGCAGCTCATAGAGGCATAAAAGCTAATGGCAAAGTTGCATGGAAGCAACCGGCCTCGCATCCAGTGACCCACGAGTCAGTGTAATACTTGTAACGTATGTGTTGTATTGTCTACATATTGTAACTTTATCTTTTCTATGAAAAGAGCAACTGCTAAGCTTCTTGCAGGCTCTTCGCCCCACAGCTACCAGGCAGGACAGGTTGCAGATCTCCCCGTCATCCGCCACGCACTCCGCACTGTTGCCCGCTTCGCACATCTCCGCGGGCGCCCACGACTTCAGATACCCTGGTGTAAGCGTTCCCGGTTCTCAAAACCGCCCATTATCCAGTGGCGTGCAGCTCATAGAGGCGCAAAAGCTAATGGCAAAGTTGCATGGAAGCAACCGGCCTCGCATCCAGTGACCCACGAGTCAGTGTAATACTTGTAACGTATGTGTTGTGTTGTCTACATATTGTGACCTCTTCTTTTCTATTAAAAGAGCAACTGCTGAGTTTCTTGCCGGCTGTTCGCCCCACAGCCACCAGGCAGGACAGGTTGCAGATCTCCCCGTCGTCCGCCACGCACTCCGCACTGTTGCCCGCTTCGCACATCTCCGCGGGCGCCCACGACTTCATATACCCTGGTGTAAGCGTTCCCGGTTCTCAAAACAGCCCGTTAACCAGTGGCGTGCAGCTCATAGAGGCGTAAAAGCTAATGACAAAGTTGCATGGAAGCAACCGGCCTCGCATCCAGTGACCCACGAGTCAGTGTAATATCTGTAACGTATGTGTTGTGTTGTCTACATATTGTGACCGTTTCTTTTGTATGAAAAGAGCAACTGCTGAGTTTCTTGCCGGCTCTTCGCCCCCCAGCCACCAGGCAGGACAGGTTGCATATCTCCCCGTCGTCCGCCACGCTCTCCGCACTGTTGCCCGCTTCGCACATCTCCGCAGGCGCCCACGACTTCAGATACCCTGGTGTAAACGTTCCCGGTTCACAAAGCAGCCCATTAACCAGTGGCATGCAGCTCATATAGGCATAAAGGCAATCTTACACAACCGGTTCTTATAAATACCACCACCGCAACAGCCCATTAACCAGAGATCCTTGCGGATAACTCTCGGTCACGCAGGTTTGCTCATGATATTTTCCTTCATCAATGAAATATATGATATTAATTTGCTTAAAACGCACATTTCAAACGTTGGAAGTACCCACTTCCAGCTGCTTAGTCTTCTGATCCGAGAATCGAACCCCGGAGCACATTTGCCCTAACAACACCTGGCACATACCTGTGCATTGCATAAAGCAGTACTTCTCGGCTTGCTACTTCCTCGGCTTGGCGCCCGGTTCGGCCTCCTCCTTCACTTGGCTGGTACAGATCGAGGTGACGGTGCTAGAAAGCGCGTCGAAATACTTACTCGATGCTACAGCCCTAGCAACACCTGTCACATACCTGTGCACTGCATAACGCAGTACTTCTTCTCGGCTTGCTTCTTCCTCGGCTTGGCGCCAGTGTCGGCCTCCTCCTTCACTTGGCTAGCACCGATCGAGGTGACGGTGCTAGAAAGCGCGGCAAAATCTGCACTCGATGCTACAGCCCTAGCAACACCTGTCACATACCTGAGCACTGCATAACGCAGTACTTCTTCTCAGCTTGCTTCTTCCTCTGCTTGGCGCCAGTGTCGGCCTCCTCCTTCACTTGGCTGGCAGCGATCGAGGTGACGGTGCTAGAAAGCGCGTCGAAATACTTACTCCACGCTACAGCCCTAGCAACACCTGTCACATACCTGTGCACTGCATAACGCAGTACTTCTTCTCGGCTTGCTTCTTCCTCGGCTTGGCGCCAGTGTCGGCCTCCTCCTTCACTTGGCTAGCACCGATCGAGGTGACGGTGCTAGAAAGCGCGGCAAAATCTGCACTCGATGCTACAGCCCTAGCAACACCTGTCACATACCTGAGCACTGCATAACGCAGTACTTCTTCTCAGCTTGCTTCTTCCTCTGCTTGGCGCCAGTGTCGGCCTCCTCCTTCACTTGGCTGGCAGCGATCGAGGTGACGGTGCTAGAAAGCGCGTCGAAATACTTACTCCACGCTACAGCCCTAGCAACACCTGTCACATACCTGTGCACTGCATAACGCAGTACTTCTTCTCGGCTTGCTTCTTCCTCGGCTTGGCGCCAGTGTCGGCCTCCTCCTTCACTTGGCTAGCACCGATCGAGGTGACGGTGCTAGAAAGCGCGTCGAAATACTTACTCCACGCTACAGCCCTAGCAACGCCTGTCACATACCTGTGCACTGCATAACGCAGTACTTCTTCTCGGCTTGCTTCTTCCTCGGCTTGGCGCCAGTGTCGGCCTCCTCCTTCACTTGGCTAGCACCGATCGAGGTGAAGGTGCTAGAAAGCGCGGCAAAATCTGCACTCGATGCTACAGCCCTAGCAAGACCTGTCACATACCTGTGCACTGCATAACGCAGTACTTCTTCTGGGCTTGCTTCTTCCTCTGCTTGGCGCCAGTGTCGGCCTCCTCCTTCACTTGGCTGGCAGCGATCGAGGTGACGGTGCTAAAGAGCGCGGCGAAATCTGCACTCGATGCTACAGCCCTAGCAACACCTGTCACATACCTGTGCATTGCATTACGCAGTACTTCTTCTCGGCTTGCATCTTCCTCTGCTTGGCGCCAGTGTCGGCCTCCTCCTTCACTTGGCTGGCAGCGATCGAGGTGACGGTGCTAGAAAGCGCGTCAAAATACTTACTCGATGCTACAGCCCTAGCAACACCTGTCACATACCTGTGCATTGCATAACGCAGTACTTCTTCTCGGCTTGCTTCTTCCTCTGCTTGGCGCCAGTGTCGGCCACCTCCTTCACTTGGCTGGCAGCGATCGAGGTGACGGTGCTAGAAAGCGCGTCAAAATACTTACTCGATGCTACAGCCCTAGCAACACCTGTCACATACCTGTGCATTGCATAACGCAGTACTTCTTCTCGGCTTGCTTCTTCCTCTGCTTGGCGCCAGTGTCGGCCTCCTCCTTCACTTGGCTGGCAGCGATCGAGGTGACGGTGCTAGAAAGCGCGTCAAAATACTTACTCGATGCTACAGCCCTAGCAACACCTGTCACATACCTGTGCACTGCATAACGCAGTACTTCTTCTCGGCTTGCTTCTTCCTCTGCTTGGCGCCAGTGTCGGCCACCTCCTTCACTTGGCTGGCAGCGATCGAGGTGACGGTGCTAGAAAGCGCGTCGAAATACTTACTCGATGCTACAGCCCTAGAAACACCTGTCACATACCTGTGCACTGCATAACGCAGTACTTCTTCTCGGCTTGCTTCTTCCTCTGCTTGGCGCCAGTGTCGGCCTCCTCCTTCACTTGGCTGGCAGCGATCGAGGTGACGGTGCTAGTGGAAGCCACTGGCTCCGCACTCGCACGGCATTTGATGCGACAGAAGAACGAACGCCGAGCTCCGGGGCAGAGGCGAGACGTCCCAGTTACTACATCGGTTTTAACTGGTAACATTGCTGTAATGGTAGTTTTTTTTTTTCTTTTTTTTTTATCCACTACAAGTTAGCCCTTGACTGCGATATCACCTGATGGTAAGTGAAGATGCAGTCTAAGATGGTAGCGGGCTAACCTGTTACGGGGCATGGCAGTTATATTAAACCCATACCCCTGTTCGGTTTCTACACGGCATCGTACCGGAACGCTAAATCGCTTGGCGGCACGTCTTTGCCGGTAGGGTGGTAACTAGCCACGGCCGAAGCCTCCCACCAGGCCAGACCAGGGAAAATTCAGAAATTATAAATTCCCAAATTGACCCTGCCGGGGATCGAGCCCGGGACCTCCGCACGTTAAGGCAACGGCGCTCAACATTGCGCCACGGAGGTCGTCAACGTAGTTTGCGTGTATGTGAGCGGTAAGTAGGTTTTACATACGAGTCGCCGTATCGGGCTGACCATCGGCGGGAGATTGTAAAAACCTTAACGCCCGTGTATCATACTATTGAAGTACCCGCTTGCTGTTAATTAAATCCGATCGCCTAAGGGTCGGCTAGGCCTATAAAAGCGCGTGTCCTAAGGGCACAGCGCCACTCTAGTCTCGATTTTTGACTCAATAACACGCTTATTGTCACGCGTGAGCGACTATTTAAATTTTTTACTGTGAATTGGTATTAGTTGTGTTAACAGTGCTATATCTGGTCTTAATTGTGTTAAGATTACAATTTGTTCCCTATTTGTTCATTTTAGTTTTGATCAGCCCCCCAATTGTGTAAGAATGGTCGATCAAATCGTCTAAGTTCGGTGTCAAATCAAAATAAACCATATCATTATTAAGTTAGAGCTCAATTTCGTGTATCCATTCTTATACGTTTAGGTATGTCCGATACCATAAACGTATGAGAATGGATACACGAAATTGAGCTCTATTTCAATGCCATTATGGTTTACTTTACTTTGACGCCGAACTTTACGATTGGATCGGCAATTTTTACATAATCACACCTCAGAAAGCTTAATTTTTGTTAAAATTGAAATCCTGTTTGTTGTGTGGTTCCTTTTTGGTTGAACTTTGAGTGATTTGATTTAATTATGTAATTAAAAAGTTTGGTTTGACTTAACTGCTTTTATTTTTAATTTTATCCACTTCTGGTTGCTTATAATACAATATTTTTAAATACATTTGTGAGAAAACATGAAAATAAAACTCGAGTATGTGTACGCCCTAGGTACTCACTAGAAAATATTTTCCCCCAAACTTGTTTCGAAACCTAAGCGGCTATTAATTGCGCGGTTTTTATTTCTCACATTTAAAATACATTTAAGTTGATTTTATTTTATTGTTCCACATCCACTTAACCACCAACACGCACATTAATTATTATCTTACGGCAATGAAACTATTAACCATGTGTGGTGGTCAAAATTGGAACTAATTTTTAAGCATGTTTAGTTTTTGTTTTTATTTTATTTTTCTTACATACTTCATACTAGCGAAGCTGTTACCGAGTTGGATAAGTTTGTGGGACTATAAATGAATAGCTACTTTTATAACGACTTATTATCAGCTCGGTTTTAGAAATAAAACAACTTCAATATAAATGTTGAGATCTTACTGAATACGCATTGACTCAGAGTATTTGCAGCGAAATCAATGAGAAAGTGTGAAGTAAGGTCCAAAGTGAAGCCAATCTAAAACTAAAGTAGTTTTTAACAAGTTGTAGTTAGACTTCGGCGAGTTTCTCTATATTCTAGGTCGTCAAAATATAAAAATGAAAGTGTGTTTGTTTGTTGGTTTGTCATTCAACCACGCCACAATAGAGCAACGGATAAACGCGATTTTGCTTGGGTATAGTTGAGGATCTGGAGAGTGGCATAAGCTACTTTTTATCCAGGAAAATTGAATTAAAAAAACCTAACCACGCGTACGAAGTCGCTATTGTCATATAAAATAACTAGCTGATGCCCGCGACTTCGTCCGCGTGGATCGAGATTTTTGTTTCCCGCGGGAACTCCTTAATATATCGGGATGAAAAGTAGCATATATGCTATTCCAGACTATAATAATCTATCTCTGTGCCAAATATCATCCAGATCCGTTCAGCCGTTTTGGCGTGAATGATTAATAAACATCCATCTATCCATCCATCCATCCAAACTTTCGGATTTATAATATCAGTATAGACAGGAAACTTACTCTTAGCATCAATGAGACGCTCACGAGGGCTAAGGTCGGATGAGGACAACTGTTCCTTCACCTTGGCCACATCTTTAGGGTGCAGGATGTCGAATAAACTCTGTCCTAGCAGCTCCGCCTGGAAAGCATACACAATAGTGGTTTAGATCAAGAGAATGTTCCAATATCCACGTCTCCTGTTAATTTTATACCATTTTAAACTATCGATTAAATCATTAAAGTATAAAAGTGCGTTGACTATTGATAACACTTATTGAAGGCTGTCACACAAAATCCCAAAGCGCGCGTTTCGACTTTGAATAAAAGTTGTCCAATATCCAAATGATGGAACTGCCTAAGACGGGCCGCGACTGTGTAGAAGAACTGAGTTTGTTGTGGGCTCTTCTCAGACCAGGGCGCGTTTGGAACCCTCGTAGCTTTATTTAAAGATACGGTAAATGATTTTCACCACCATGTTTTATAAGTTAATGAACGTCAATAAGTGTACAGTGTACCTAATTTCATACTAATATTATAAATGCGAAAGTGTATTGGTTTGTCCTTAAATCTAGCCGCAACGGAGCAAAACATCGACGTAACTTTTGGCATGGGTATAGTTGAGGACAGGGAAAATGACATAGGCTTTTTATCCCTTGAAATGAAGCAGTTAAATTTTAAAAACTTAAACCACGCGGACTAAGTTGCGGGTATCAGGTAGTAAATATTGATTCAATCAATTGATTGAACAATCATGCTTCATTGGGTTAGTGGTCAACTCTCGCCGATAATGAGGTTCCGAGTTCTAGGGTCAAAGCAAATGTATAACTGGTCGTACTGCAGCAGTCTATTCACCGAAGCTGAAACGTATAGGTCAACTCTCGCTGATAATGAGGTTCTGAGTTCTAGGGTCAAAGCAAATGTATACCTGGTCGTACTGCAGCAGTCTATTCACCGAAGCTGAAACGTATAGGTCAACTCTCGCTGATAATGAGGTTCTGAGTTCTAGGGTCAAAGCAAATGTATAACTGGTCGTACTGCAGCAGTCTATTCACCGAAGCTGAAACGTATAGGTCAACTCTCGCTGATAATGAGGTTCTGAGTTCTAGGGTCAAAGCAAATGTATAACTGGTCGTACTGCAGCAGTCTATTCACCGAAGCCGACACGTATAGGTCAACTCTCGCTGATAATGAGGTTCTGAGTTCTAGGGTCAAAGCAAATGTATACCTGGTCGTACTGCAGCAGTCTATTCACCGAAGCTGAAACGTATAGGTCAACTCTCGCTGATAATGAGGTTCTGAGTTCTAGGGTCAAAGCAAATGTATAACTGGTCGTACTGCAGCAGTCTATTCACCGAAGCTGAAACGTATAGGTCAACTCTCGCTGATAATGAGGTTCTGAGTTCTAGGGTCAAAGCAAATGTATACCTGGTCGTACTGCAGCAGTCTATTCACCGAAGCTGAAACGTATAGGTCAACTCTCGCTGATAATGAGGTTCTGAGTTCTAGGGTCAAAGCAAATGTATAACTGGTCGTACTGCAGCAGTCTATTCACCGAAGCCGACACGTATAGGTCAACTCTCGCTGATAATGAGATTCTGAGTTCTAGGGTTAAAGCAAATGTATACCTGGTCGTACTGCAGCAGTCTATTCACCGAAGCTGAAACGTATAGGTCAACTCTCGCTGATAATGAGGTTCTGAGTTCTAGGGTCAAAGCAAATGTATACCTGGTCGTACTGCAGCAGTCTATTCACCGAAGCTGAAACGTATAGGTCAACTCTCGCTGATAATGAGGTTCTGAGTTCTAGGGTCAAAGCAAATGTACACCTGGTCGTACTGCAGCAGTCTATTCACCGAAGCTGAAACGTATAGGTCAACTCTCGCTGATAATGAGGTTCTGAGTTCTAGGGTCAAAGCAAATGTATAACTGGTCGTACTGCAGCAGTCTATTCACCGAAGCCGACACGTATAGGTCAACTCTCGCTGATAATGAGGTTCTGAGTTCTAGGGTCAAAGCAAATGTATACCTGGTCGTACTGCAGCAGTCTATTCACCGAAGCCGACACGTATAGGTCAACTCTCGCTGATAATGAGGTTCTGAGTTCTAGAGTCAAAGCAAATGTATACCTGGTCGTACTGCAGCAGTCTATTTACCGAAGCCGACACGTATAGGTCAACTCTCGCTGATAATGAGGTTCTGAGTTCTAGGGTCAAAGCAAATGTATACCTGGTCGTACTGCAGCAGTCTATTCACCGAAGCCGACACGTATAGGTCAACTCTCGCTGATAATGAGGTTCTGAGTTCTAGGGTCAAAGCAAATGTATAACTGGTCGTACTGCAGCAGTCTATTCACCGAAGCCGACACGTATAGGTCAACTCTCGCTGATAATGAGGTTCTGAGTTCTAGGGTCAAAGCAAATGTATACCTGGTCGTACTGCAGCAGTCTATTCACCGAAGCCGACACGTATAGCAGTCGCCCACGGTCGCAGCCGACCACCATCAGGAAGCAGTCCTTGGCGGCTTGTAGTACCAACGCGTTTAGTTCTTGCTCCGACATGAACGCCGGTCTCGGCCGCGCGGTGAGGGGGCCGGCTGAAAGGGCGCCGCGAACGGAACGCAGATGCTGTACCGCCATACGGAGCACTGTGAGCTTGTCCAGCTTGCGAGACATAGCGCTACACATCGGTATCATCGAGCTCAGCTCCGATATGTACGTGTTCATCTTATCCCGCCTGCGCTTTTCGATCTCGCTGTGGTTCTGTCTGTGGAAACATCGTTTTGTTCTATGACAAACGGTTGTGTTCTACCGGCAAAGACGTGCCGCCAAGCGGTTTAGCGTTCCGGTACGATGCCGTGTAGAAATCGAACAGGGGTAACAGATTAGCCCGCTACCGTCTTAGACTGCATCATCACTTACCATCAGGTGAGATCGCAGTCAAGGGCTAACTTGTAGAGGATAAAAAACGAAAATACGAATATACTATATTTATATTTAAGACCTTGGTCTTCGTAGCAACGCGAGGTGTCAGTCATGGTTATACATCACTTTTAAATATAAACCTAAAAACAAAGGCATTAAAAATTAATTACGAATGTACTGCTTAAGACCTTTTGTTTTAAGAAGAATGGTGTCGCATGACCGACACCGTTCCACATTTTTACCACCTACCAAAAAGTCCTCAACGAGCCTAAAGAAGTTTTCACTTAAAAAATTTATATTCTGGGGTGCGATTATGTAAGAATTGGCGATCCAATCGTCAAAGTTCGGCGTCAAAGTAAAATAAACCGTAACAGAATTGAATTAGAGCTCAATTTCGTGTATCCATTCTCATATGTTTATGGTATCGTACATACCTAAACGTATTAGAATGGATACACGAAATTGAGCTCTAATTCAATCCTGTTATGGTTTATTTTACTTTGACGCCGAACTTTGACGATTGGATGGACAATTCTTACATAATTGCACCTCAGATACGTACAATGGCTGTAAGGCGTACGTAATGGCTGTACGTCCCTCGTCCTAGGTGAGCAACACGATACGACGCGATCCAATAGTATCAAACAGTAGCTGACCCTACACTGGCCTACGTTGTCGCCTAGACAAGTTTGTCATTTTCTATGGCGTCGTATCGCGTCGCGTCGCTTTTGTAGCTTCACCTAGGGCGCGTCAACGATTGCTTACTTTTTATCTGACACGCTGCGGACGGATCGGCTATCCTCACTGCCGTCATCGTCGTAAGTACTGCTCGAGCAACTGCAAAACAAAGTAAAATCATTAACGTCCCACAGCTGGGCAAAACGAGCTGTTGTAATGGGCAGACGAACCGCAAATGCGGCCAAATGAACAACACAGGAGCCACACATTATAATTCTACATAATATAATATTACTAGGATGATTTTTACTTCTTACTTATCTATACTAATTAATGCGGAAGTCATAATGAATGTTTGTTACTCAATCACGCCAGAACGGCTGAACGGATCTGGATTAAATAAACTGAAACTACACTTTCACAGACACTTTTTTTTGGAAATGGTAAATTTACTAGTGCCACATTATCTGCCTTAGTGCCCACAACAAATTCAGCATTTGTGTCAATATGTAAGTACCATCTTAGAGGGTCATCCTTAAAGTACGTCACACGTTAAGCGGGGAGTAGGGGGTCGACAAAGTGTGACATTATGTGACAAAGGGTGAGATAGGTCCCAAGTTTCGTGACGTCACATTTCAAAATCTTGTCATCTAAGTGTTAAAATGCCAAGTTTGAACTATTATCGAAAAACTTTAAAATATTTCCATGTTTAAGTATTATAATATATTAGAAACTAGCGATCCGCCCCGGCTTCGCACGGTACTGCACTTATAATCATAATAGTCTATACCCAATACAGCCAGTGGGCAGTGGGCAGGTTTTACATTTTAATATTACATTGCAAGAGTACGCCCCGTGTAACTTAAACTTAACAGCGCACGCCACGTAAGCTCTCAGAAGAGATGATTTCTTCCGACTTAGTTCCCGTTATTGCAATTTTCGTATCTCTATTTTTTTTTTAAATATAATATAGCATAAGTTAATCGGTGATAATGTAACTTTCTATAGGTGAAAGAGTTTTTGAAATCGGTTGAGTAGTTTTTGACTTTATCCATTACGAACAAACAAAAAAATCTTTCCTCTTTATAATATTTTAGATAAAACTAATTTCGAAAGTGCTGTTTTAATTTAATAATTTCTAGACGTAAAATTGCAAGATACGTGACGTCACACTAGGGGTCTCACAATTGTGACCAACTGTGACAAGAACGGGGGAGGGGTCAAAAAATCACAAAATTAGTATGACCTACTTACTTTATGGGTGACACCAACCTTGCCAACAGCTTTGAATTCTCTTGTGATCACGGATATAACGTTCAAGTTTAATTTAAGTTCAATGCCCCTGGAGGCTTCACAGTTTTGTACCTTTACGTAGTTGGGAAGTAATTAGTTAGTGTGTGAAATAGCTATTTTAAACACGTCGTTTATCGACCTAAATTATATAACTTCCGAGAATCATGTAAAACGGTTCTAACAAAATAATAACTTTATATTATACCTACTTTCATGAACCGCTAACAATTTGATGAGAAAAATCTAATAATAAGATGATTATAAGTCTTCCACAAGGATATACTCTAGTCTATATTTCAAGTAAACATGTAATACTTATATTGAAGTTGTACAATGTAGCAATTTTAATTCCTGTAACAGTTTCAATAATTTCCTTTCAAGCATTCTTATCAGGCACAAGTGAAATTAATTTAACGAATTAAAAAATACGACTGCCCTGCCATATTATTTTTGGAGCTTACCTCCATAAGAAGCGATTTGCATAAAAAGCCTTTGGAATCTTATTGATATGATCTATCTTAAGATATTTTTTTGTGAATCACTAATTATTGAACTTAATGTTATATATTTTTGGAATCTAGTCATCATTTTCTAGATGATGATTATATACTTAATCTTATTTTCGATTTTTTTTTTCAATTTTGGTCTTTAATGCGGGACCATGGTCACCCCATAATTTTTTTTTTAATTTTACTAGCCTATGTCACCCGGAATAAGCTAGGGATTCTAACGATACCTCATTTATCAAAATCAGTTCAGGCGTATAGAAGTTATGGTGGAATATACAAACTCACATACATACATACATACATACATACATGAACCCTGAAAACAATATACTCCTTTTTTCAGGCAGTCGTATAAAAAATAAATCGACCTTGTGTATTTGTATTAGTATCAGTAAGATACGTGAAATAAAAAATATTATTAATAACACGACTATGTATGGAAGGAGATAACAATATAAATAAAACAAGTCAGTTATGCAACCCTAACTGCATTAGTCATAAAAAATGGGAATAGTAAAAAACGTTCAGCAGAAACAGACTGTAAATGAATGTACCTACTAACGAAGACAATACGTTATTATCTGCGAATAACCATAATGATAATATAATAGTGGATCATAAAACTATGAAAAAGATTGTACTTATTGTCGATCAGTATGGAAAAAACGTCAGATAAACATTTGAAAATCTTTTGGGTTCTGATTACTAAGTACATTGGTTTTTGAATCATGTGAAGTGTTAAAGGTCTGGAAGGACGAAATACCTCAATTGACTTTTAGTGATTGTGTAGTTTTGGTAACAGGGTCTTATGATCGAAACCCGTTTAAATTTAAATGTAACATAATAAATTGGGTTACCTTGTGCCAAAACACTAATGTCATTATTTCAGAGGTGCCTAGGAACAATTATTTAAACATGTTTAAGCTAAATTACGAGCTCAAGTCCTTGTGTAGCAATTTTAAGCAAACTGTGTGTAGATATGGACTACAGTAGATATGTTCTGAAGGAGGAGGAGAGAGGAGAAGGAGATCTTGAGTACAAACAAAACTATTTGAATTATAAAGAAAGCTCTGTCAATTTAACACAAGCTACAACATCTTCATTAAAATGCGATGAATCGTCTCAGACAGAATTTAGTAATACAGACGAAGAGCTGCTCAAAGTATCTGAAAGTACTCACAATGATTTAGATGACACAATTTTTCGCTTACCATAATATGCCCAAAATCCGGTAGGTATCTATCTATTACGAGAAAAAAATTGTCGGCATGTACCTACGAGTTCGAAGGGAAAAATACCACAATTAAGAAATATTTCTTATAACTCTACTTTTGACGTAACGAGACGTAACTCAAGTGTTAGGTTCTTGTTAGCTTCATATTAGCTGTACTGGTCTTCGACCGTGGCTAGTTACCACCCTACCGGCAAAACTGTACCGCCAATCGTTTTAGCGTTCCGGTACGATGCCTTGTAAAAACCGATTGGGGGTATGGTTTTTATTTAACTGCCATAACCCCAACAGGTTAGCCCGCTATCATCTTAGATCAGGGAGAGAGACAGAAATTTAACACGTTTTTGTCACGTTCGTTTTTTCTAGGACAGATCCCCGCAATTTTATCATGACATTAATAAGTAAGTAAAAACACTTTATTACGCACAAACAAATAACAAAACAGAGGTAACACGAATCGGGACAGCATTTACAACTTGTTACGGTGTAAAGGCGGCTTATCACTATGAGTGGTCTCTTCCAGGCAACCTTTAAGACCAACTAACTAACTGACTAAAGGAGTTTAGTTGCATGATGACAGGGTGGTGCACAAGAGGAAATTACTAAAAGAAATATTATAACAACCTACTAACTATTACATTATAATAAACTTACTTATCAGTACATTATAAAAATAAAATAAACATAATATACCTGTACTCAAACAATAAATATGATATCAAGATGTTCAAAAAATATATTAACTAGTTTCGGTTAAGTATTGTTATAATACCGACTAACCAAGTAACGTATATGTTTAATGAGATTTCCTTATTGTATGCAGCAAACGTTTCTTAAATTCTTAGTTTGAGGAAAAACGTGGAAATAACTCTACCTACTTTGAGTAGGTACTATAACTGGTTACATCAAACCAATTAAAGATGTTATACCCGCCAGTTTTCTAGAACCATCACGCTAGGTAATTATTTATAATTTATTTAGATATCTTTACAGTCCCTGTCTGCGTCGTATTCCTCATTGCTAAGGGTCGTGACCCCGTTCCATTAAGCACATAATGACAGGGGCTTTCTTGGGATAAAAATGCGGTGGGTTCCCAGTTCCTTCCGCACACGACTCGAGTAAGAGTACTATTTCAACTCTTAGGTTACTAACGATTATTATTATCAGATGTTAGTGATAATAACGGAGGAAACGGCAAATTCAGACTTCCAAATTCGGTCACCCATCCAGTTACGAACTGGGGTCAACATTGCTTAACAATAGCAATCGGTTGATATGCGTTGTCGCCATTAGGCTACTCGTCCCTCATCTTTACAGTATAAGTAACTCGACTCAAACTCAAAACATCTTTATTCAAAATATGTACCTACAAGTACACCTTCTGAACCTCATGTTTATAAGGAATAAGACTTGATGCTGATGTCCCAAGAAAGCCCCTGTCATTATGCGCTTAATTGAATGGGGTCACGACCCTTATCAATGAGGAATACGACGCAGAGACGGACTGTAAAGATATCTACGGTATCTTGAAATTAAAGCTACGAGGGTTGCAAACGCGCCCTGGTAATTGGATAATAAGGTTATACAATAATACGGTGCCTAGCTTAAGTTTAATTATTAAAAAAAGAAGCTGTAAAACTACAAAGAAACGTGCAAAGGCGGTCTTAAATCAAAATAAAATAAATAAAAGCGATCTCTTACAGGCAACCTTTGGTGAAAGGATTAATAAACCGGAGCGCGGCATGGTACTTAATTAGAATTTTTCAAAGGAGACTGTTGCAATAAAAATAGTATGAGAAATCCATATTTAATATTTTAAATTAGAAAATGCCCGTGTCTTCGTCCGCTTTGATTGAAGTTTTTGTTATTCCCGCGGGAACTCTTTAATTTTCGGGGATAAAAAGTAGTCTATGTCCTTCCCCGGGATGCAGCCTACCTCTGGTACTAAATTTGGTCAAAATCTGTAGAAAGATGGGCCGGGAAAGCGTAGCAGACAGACACACTATCGCAATAATAATATTAGTATGGATGCGAAAGTGTGTAGCTGACTATCTGTCCTTGGTTCGATTCTCGGGTTCGCAAAGAGAGGGTCATGCGATTTATTCAACAAAAAAAAAAAAATTATAGCCAATTTCATTCGGGAAGATGTAAAGATAATAATGATACCCCATACATTTCATTCGAATCTGTTCAGGCATTTAGAAGTTATGGAGGGATAAAGAAACTCACCTATAAATTACATTTGAAGACCTCTCTGGCGCAGTGTTGAGCGCTGTTGTCTTAACGTGAGATATCCCGGGTTCGATCTCCGGCAGGGTCAATTAGGGAATTTATTATTTCTGATTTTTTTCTGGTCTGGTCCGGAGGGAGGCTTCAGCAGTGGGTAGGTACCCTACCGGCAGGGACGTACCACCAAGCGATTTAGCGTTCCGGTACGATCTCGTGTAGAAACCGAATAGGGGTATGGGTTTAATATAACTGCCATACCACTAACAGGTTAGCCTGCTACCGTCTAAGACTGCATCATCACTTACGATCAAGTGATATCGCAATCAAGGTCTAACTTGTAGTGGTATAAAACAAATTATAATTAAAATAATTAAAAACACGACTGCCCTGCCAAAAAACAAACTAAAAAGTTAGAAATCTAAATTAATCTAGTTAAATTAGAATCTTATTCACATTTTTATTAAATGATATTTTTTTGTGAATCACTGGATATTGAACTATAGTGTTATATATTTTTGGAATCTACTCATCATTTTCTAGATGATGATTATATAGTAAATTTTTTTTTCGATTTTTTTTTCAACTTTAGTCTTTAATGCGGGACCATGGTCACCCCATCCATTTCTGTTTAATTTTGCTAGCCTATGTCACCCGAAATAAGCTGGGGATTCTAACGATACCTCATTTATCAAAATCGGTACAAACATACATACATACATACATGAACTCTGAAAACAATATACTCCTTTTTATCACAGCAGTCGTATAAAAAAAACATGAACAGTGAAAAATTACACCTTGTTTTGGGCAGCTGTGTATTTAGTAGTTTCCCTAACCCTTCCGTAGTCGGGTAAGCGGGTAGATGGGGCTTCCATTCAACGTCACCAGTTGCCGGGGCAACAGGTAGCCTTTTCAAATAATTGACGACATTGTTACTCGCCGGCACGCCTGCCAACAGACTGCGGATACCCCAGAATAATATTGTAGTCTCTGGATATAGTGGTTCCAGCCTTTGAGACCGCAGGGTTGCACAATCGTAGCGTATTGTTTACACTTTACGAGAACTTGGAAAGGGTTTCTGGCGTTTTTCTCTCAAATTGCTGCCTTTATTACGAGTATTTGCTAGGTGCTGGAAATAATTTTTGTCCAATTTTCGAACCCTTAAAACTCGTTTTTTGAAAATAGGGTTTGCAATCCCTACTATTTTCTAGTAAACCCCACACAGGAGACCAGGCCGCGAAGCCGTACCCCCGCTTGGACCTCATGGGCCAAACGGAGATAACCCTCGCAAGTTCTATTACAGATATTTTATTGAAACTTAAACGATATAAAAACTACTAACTATATATACTGTTCAATTTTTTTATTTTTTTCAAACAAAAAACCACCCGTTTTTCGGAGCTAATATTTGAGGTAAGGTGACCAAAAAAATCATGTACATTCAGTGGGTATTCACCTGACAATTGAGCACGAGTCTCATCTCAGAATGAGAAGGGTTTGGGCCAAAGTACACCACGCTGGTTAAGTGCGGGTTGACAGACTAATTCACACACCTTTGAGAAAATTACCAAGAACTCACGGGCATGATGGTTTACTCACGATTTTTCCTTCACCATTTAAAGCAAGTGATATTTTGCTTCGAAAAATATGGGAGAAGTGGTGAAAAAGGGGGCTGTGCGGAGGATCAAACCCTCGACCACCCGAATAGGAAGCCGGAGTCGGACGTCAGACGTCCAAAGGCCACCCATCACCTTTCGATGCTACTTTTCGTGACGAGTGACTTAATTGTGACGTCAACGCACTTTTAAACATTAATAGATAGTTTAAAATGGAATATATATCCTTAAAACTAAGAGAAGACGTGGATTTTACTTCTTTTCGAAGACCCTATAAATAATAATATCAAAGAAATTATGTATTATTGACACCTGCGACATCATTTTGAAAGTAACAAAATGTACAGTCACACAATAGAGGCCGTTCCACTTCGAAGACGTGGTGGAGACCCAAGTCCCAACCCTATCACTAGGGTTACCAAGCTCCCTGTGCAACAGGTAGCGTTTAGGTGATAAAGTTACCCCCGGCGCGCCCCGACGACACTCGGCTTGGGAAACGTAAGGTTGCACAACCGTAGCATTGTTCACGAAACTTGTGTGTTGTTGTTTGTTTAATTAGTTAACCCCTTTTCCACTCGCAAATTGGCCCAGTACTGTTCCATGAAATCTTTTTGGCGGCTGATTGCGGGTACATTTCTCGGGTTACGTGACCAAATGAGTCCGGTCTCGCATTACGAGACTATATTTACTAACAGGCCTTAACAAATATTATGAGCAGGGTAGTTATATTATATTATTATTATTACATCAAAACCTATATACTAGCAGGTTTTAACAGACATTAGCGTTCAGCTTATTCATACTAGGATAAGCAATGAATATGAACGCCTCTATGATGCACGCCTTGTTGTATTGCGCTGTGAAAGTTTGTGGTACTTAACTAGTACCTAGACCTACTTAGTACTTAATGTTTTTGAAATACTACGTTTAAGTGCTAAGTTACGAGCTCGTGAAATCTGAAATCTAGTTTTGTATAATTTTCTGCAAGTTCGTCGTATTAATCTCAGGCTTACATAAAATAGCTTATTATTAAAGCGTCGACTGTTGAGCTTCTAAGCGTTCGATGGGAGTACATTTATTTGTTGAACTATCCTTTATACAACTCTATAAGTTCCCGGCAATAAAAGTTTACAACTCGTATTACTTCCAGATCTCGAGAGCAAGTACGAAGAAAGCAAACAACTTGCGAGAAAATCCGATATTCAATGTAACGCCGAAAACGTAGATCTCGTTGATATGCGACAGTTTAGAAACTAAATAGATAAGTACTTTAATATACGTATGCAAAGTCGACTATCATTAAAACTACATCTGCGAAGATTTAGATATTTTCAAAAATCTCGGGGAACTCCAAGATTTTCCGGGATAAGAAGACGCTTATTTCCATCTCCGGGATTATACCTATTGAGTATTATGTATAATGAAAACATGCGTCAGAAAAAAAAGACAGATAGACGCATTCAAGTCCGAGGAAGACATTTTAAAGGCTGAGCGAGTGAAACAGAATCTGTTACTATTGATGATTTTCTTAACGAGAAAGATGCATGGTTGCAAACGGCTTCGCATCCAGCAGCCCACAAGTCAGTATAATACTTGTTAAGTATATATATTATTTACAAAGTGTAACATTTTTCTTTTTATGAAAAGAGCAACTGCTGAGTTTCTTGTCGACTCTTCTAAGTAGAATCAGCTTTCCGACCCGTGGTAGAGTCTTGAGCCTTGACTTATCGTTTAGCGTTCCGGTACGATGTCGTGTAGAAACAGAATAGGGGTATGGGCTTATGTAACTGCCATGCCCCTAACAGGTCAGCCCGCTACCATCTTAGACTGCATCATTACTTACCATCAGGTGAGATCGCAGTCAAGAGCTCACTTATAGTAAATAAAAAAAAGTACCACAAGTTGTCCTACATGAAATAATGGGATCTGGGTTAGATATCCTACTTCCTGAGAGAGAAGTTGGGTTATCACTTATGCAGGGCTTATATTGGGAGACTCCGATGTATCGGTGTCGGTGTACTTATAAATGCGAAAGTTTGGATGGACGTATGGATGTTACTCAATCGCGCCCCAACGGCTGAACGGATCTGGCTGAAATTTGGCACAGAGATAGATTATAGTCTGGAATAGCACATAGGTTTAATTATCTCGGAAAATTTTCCTTCAAATCAAGAGTGAATAGGCATCTTCTAGGCAAGCGCGCTCCACCATAGGCTGCATCACCACTTTAAGCAAGTCCGATTGCAGCCAAGCGCAGACGAAGTCGCGGGCATTAGCTAGTATAATATGAAATATATGACTTACTAGGGTGAATTTTTTCTCTTCCTTGTACCCGTGGCGGTGGAGGCCGAGGACACTGAGAGTACATCGCAGTTCGCCAAGTCGTATCCCTCTGATACCGAGCTGAAAAGTACAAGACTCACTACACCTCTGGTTGGTCTCTATAGGTGGTAGTCTGAAGCATTTGTATTGTTACGTTTGTCGGAGATACGATGGACGCTGGAGGTGAAAAGTCTCAAGTATTAAGAAACCGATATCAGCTAAGAACAGGTTCTAAAATATCGGCCAATCTATGGCATAAACCGGTCTAAACCTTTGATTGACCAATACATGAGAATGTAATTCTTAGCTGATATCGGTTCATAATTAATACGAGCCTTATTAGAAATCGCGACGTGCGGAGAAACTCACACAGTACTAAAGGTCCACTTAAGTAACTTACGAAATTTAAGCAGTCTCGTATCGTATGCAAAAGTTTGTTAAGTAAGTTACTTACGCACGCTACTTACGTAATAACGGTTAATAATATTAATGTCGTGATTTCACTTGAAACAGAAAATAAGTTACTATCGCAACGATCACTATTCACGGAAAAATATTTGTATGTTATGTGTAAATATTAAACCTTCAATTTAGTCCCTAGCTTTAAATAGGCGAAGCAAAAAAAAATCGCTTCGAAGAGAAATGAAATGAACATCAAACAAAAAGTTTGTTCAAAACTTTTCCCGAAATTCTGGACTTGCTCAATGAGTTGAAAATTACGACGACAACGGTGTTCAGGCAGGTCACATTTCTTGGAGGTCCATTGCAGATATGCTCAGTTAAGTACGATTACTTAATAAGCTTAGCTTTTCCCGTGTTTCATTAATATTATACAAATTATATATAAATATTATAATAATTACGCCACATTGCAAAATGTCACACAACACGAGGCAATTAAGCTGTACATCGACTTAATGACTCTGAAGATATTATAGTGCACAAGTATGTACACTCTCTGTTCCATAGCTCGATGCTAGTAGGGACTGAGAATGTCTTGTCAGAAAAACCCAGTACTTAATTATGGCCCGCCTCGGGACTCGAACCCGGGAACTCGTCAGCCGTAGTCGAACATGCTAACCACTAGACGAACGAGGCAGTCATTAAAAATGAATTTAAAAAAATAAAGTAAAATGAATAAAAAACTTAAGGCTAATCAAATACCTACAAATTAAAAACAATAATGCTTGAAAAAAATAATAGATTCCATAATTTTGCGATGATAACTTTCGCTTCGGCATTCGGCATAGCATTTTACAAAACTTCGCATAGAACTTTTTACTTCTATGTAGACAGAAAAATGAACTCAATTAAAACTGAAAGCGGAATTCAAAAATTCATTCGCAGTTGCCATAACTGCATCGCGACTCGCAAGTGCTAATCTATACTGCTGACCTTCGTTTTTTAGAACTATAAACCTTAATTATGGGACGTCAAAGTACGTGACATAAAACTGTCATTTTGAAATAGTACTGCTTTATGCAAAGGTACTACTTTCGTACTTCCATGGCTTTAAGCGATGGTAGTAATCGGTATCCCCCCAGTTCACACTGTTGACTGTGCTGGTCAGAAGTCGCAGTAGATGCAGTTGTGTCAACTAAACATAGACATGCAATGCACACACAAGCGACATCAGAAGTGGGATTCATACAATATTCCTACACAGAAAACCGAAAATAATATATGCTGGTTATTAATTAATTAATAATAATTGTTCGATTCTGATAAATAGACATAGAAAAACTGCAAATATAAAGATAAGGGAATTTTGTAATCCTTTGGGAATAGCGAAATCTTTGGAGGGACTGTGTACATCGACGCAGAAATTAATTCTTCATTAGTACTGCTACTTACCATTGTAAGGCGGTGCGTTTGCGCATACTCTGCGAGACTTGCTGTTGGCAGGCGTAAGGGTATTCCGGAAGCTCCGTGGGGTAGCAAACCTCGCTGTCCACCTCCGAACATGCGCCGCGCCTGCGTTCATACAAATACAGTTTTCATCACGCAAGAGAAAAGCAGCAGAGGTTCTTAGTTAAATGCATATAAAAAAAATCAGAACTGGCAGAAGTCAAACCTGCCTCTCTCTTTCTTTCAGAAACGCATGCTGTACTAGTGCATTTTTGCCTATAGTGAGAGAGTTTCAGCCTATCACAAGTCGTCACCTTTTAGCAGCCAAACCAAGGCAGCAGGCCTCCTGATCCTGGGCATTGGGATGGGAGCATCTATCTTATGGTCTTACGAATTGAAAGGAAACCACTACCACTACAGCCCATTAACGTCCCACGGCTGGGCAGAGGCACTCTCATAGAAAAGAGGGAATTAGAACTTAGACCCACCACCATTCTCCAATGCGGATTGGCGGGCTTGAACAACTTTCTTAGTAAGTAATTGTAATATAATATTTTTATGATGCGATGAAATTAAATTAAACTACTCTCATGTTAATGATAATAACGAGGCACGGGAGTGAAACACCACCAACTTCCTAACTCCGGTCTAGAAAAGAAAAGAAACATCAAAGGCAAATAGAGCCATCCTTTGGTTAGAAAAAATGGTGATCACATGATAAAGTGCGTCTGCGGGGGCGATGAGTGGTGGTAGTACAGCGGAGCTCAGTGCAAAGATGGAGATGCTACTCACATGGTGTTTGAGTTCTTAGTACAGCGGAGCTCAATGCAAACATGGAGATGCTACTCACATGGTGTATGAGTTCTTAGTACAACGGAGTTCAATGCAAAGATGGAGGTGCTACTCACATGATGTATGAGTTCTCAGTACAGCGCAGCTCAATGCAAAGATGGAGATGCTACTCACATGGTGTATGAGTTCTTAGTACAGCGGAGCTCAATGCAAAGATGGAGATGCTACTCACATGGTGTATGAGTTCTTAGTATAGCGGAGCTCAATGCAAAGATGGAGACGCTACTCAAATGGTGTATGAGTTCTTAGTACAGCGGAGCTCAATGCAAAGATGGAGATGCTACTCACATTGTACATGAGTTCTTAGTACAGTCAACATACTTACAACAACTTAGTACACTCAATGAAGAGATTGGGCTGCTATTCACATGGTAGTAGTTGTACTACCATGTGAATAGCAGTTCACATGGTAGTACAACTATTACCATGTAGTTCTTAGTACATACCATGCAGTATGTAGTTCTTAGTACAGCGGAGCTCAATGCAAAGATGGAGACGCTACTCACACGGTGTATGAGCTCTTAGTACAGCGGAGCTCAATGCAAAGATGGAGATGCTACTCACATGGTGTACGAGTTCCTCCGGCTGCGCGGGACGTGCGGCTGTGGAGGCGGGTGGTCTGCGTGCGGGTGCACGAGCGTTCCCCCGGCGCTCTCCGCGCATCCCGCGGCGTTTGCGTCCCCGACGCCCGCTCCCAGCGTCAGCTCGTACGCCGGCGCGCCGTTTGCGTGCGGCCTAAGGACAACGCAAACCGTTAGCAAACACTGAATTTAACAAGTCATAATTTAAAAAAAATAAAAATACGTCTGCCCTGCCACAAAACGAACTAATATGTTATAAATCTAAATTAATCTAGTCAAATTAGAATCTTATTCACATTTTTATTAAATGATATTTTTTGTGAATCACTGGATATTGAACTATAGTGTTGTATATTTTTGGAATCTACTCATCGTTTTCTAGATGATGATTATATAGTTAATCTTATTTTCGAAAAAAAAAACAACTTTAGTCTTTAATGCGGGACCATGGCTACCCCATCAATTTTTTTAAAATTTTACTAGCCTATGTCGCCTGCAGAAAACACAATCTGTCCCGTTTTACTTAATGGAATTTCATTCATAGACACAAAAATCAAACTAAATTATTCAGCACGAAATAAAAATATGCGGCTAACTAATACTGAATATGAAAAAACAAAAACATCAAGCCAGCGCTGCTGCATGTGACGTGAAAAAGATTATCGTCCTTTTTTCTATTGGAATTGCGTTCACAGGCACAAAAGTTTTTAATAACTGAGCTACAGAGCAAAAACATATAAATCGCATGAGTGCAACACACAAGGTCGACTAACATCGCAGTGTAAAGTGAAAACCCGTAATAAAAGACGTTTTGACATCATCTATCAATAATAATCAACCCTGATTGGTCCGCTATACACATCTCAGTCCTTCTCCGCTCTGGTGGATACCGGACCAAAGGATCGCCGAAAAAAGACCGCAATTTACATTACGATGTATTATAAACGAAAAATATTATAATCTTCTTATATATAAAATTCCCGTGTCACAATGTTAGTTACCATACTCCTCTGAAACAGTTTGACCGATTTTTATGAAATTTTATACGCATATTCAGTAGGTCTGAGAATCGGCTACTATCTATTTTTCATACCCCTAAAACACCTCAATCCACGCGGACGGAGTCGCGGGCATCAGCTAGTAGGTAATATGAATGAGAAAAATACGCTCCGACGATGGTTGGATCGGAGCGGTCGTGAGTCGTAACTCGTAGCCTTGACTTTGCCAGAGTAACTGTTGCATGCCTATTGCATTCGTAATTGTTACCTTATGCAATGCATGTCATAGCATGAATCTATAGCCTGGTTAGAAAAATAAAAAACCTCGCCGTGTTGCGGAAAAAAGTGAAACTCATTTTTATATGACTATCATTTTATATCATTCAATAAAAATGTGAATAAGATTCTAATTTAACTCGATTAATTTAATTTTTTTACTTTTTAGTTCGTTTTTTGGCAGGGCAGTCGAGTTTTTTATTTTTTAAATTATGACCTGTTTATTATTATTATCTATGCGAATGTTTGGATGAATGGAATTTTGTTACTCAATCACGCCTGTTCTGAACGGATCTGGATGACATTTGGCACAGAGATTTCAGTCTGGAACAAGTCATAATTTAAAAAAACACGACTGCCCTAAAACCAAAAAACTAAAATCTAAATTAATCTAGTTAAATTAGAATCTTATTCACATTATTATTAAATTATATTCTTTTGTGAATCACTGGATATTGAACTATAGTGTTATATATTTTTGGAATCTGCTCATCATTTTCTAGATGATGATTATATGGTTAATCTCATTTTGGAATAATTTTTTTCAACTTTAGTCTTTAATGCGGGACCATGGTCACCCGATTTTTTTAAAAATTTTACTAGCCTATGTCACTCGGAATAAACTAGGGATTCTAACGATACCTCATTTATCAAAATCGATTCAGGCGTATAGAAGTTATGGTGGAATATACAAACTACAGTGGAAAACAATATACAGGCCTTTTTTCAGGCAGTCGTATAATAACACATTTTATCCCTGAAAATTAGCTACTTCCCGCAGGAATAAAGAAACTTAATCCACGTGGACGAAGTTGCTGGTATCAACTAGTAATTACTTATTAGTAACTATGCAGTTAAATAGCTCAGGAATTCTCAGTTAAGTAATAACAATAACTAAACCTTGCACTTGAACCGACGCAATGCCGCGGCGTGCATACCTACCTATTGTTACTTATTACATACGATTACAACATCGGCGCACATGCTTTTTATAGCGGTTGTGTTGTATTACGTTGGCTAGGTACTCAGTAATCTAGCTAGTGGCTACCATGAAGTTATTTTAATAACAATCACTGCACGTTATTTTATGATTTTGCTATATGTTTTTACTAAAAAACAAATAATGTGGTAGAGTCAAAACATAACGTAACATAAATGACGTAGATAACATAAGAGACACCTGAATGTCCTAAATGTAACAAGTGAAATTGATTTAACGAATTAAAAAATACGACTGCCCAGCCATATTATTTTTGGAGTTTACCTCCATAAGAAGCGATTTGCATAAATAGCCTTTGGAATCTTATTCACATTTTTTATTAAATGATATTTGTTTGTGAATCACTAAATATTGAACTATAGTGTTATATATTTTTGGAATCTACTCATCATTTTCTAGATGATGATTACATAGGTAATCTTATTTTCGAATTTATTCTTTCAATTTTGGTCTTTAATGCGGGACCATGGTCACCCCATCAATTTTTATAAAAATTTTACTACCCGATGTCACCCGGAATACGCTAGATATTCTAACGATACCTCATTTATCAAAATCGGTTCAGGCGTATAGAAGTTATGGTGGAATATACAAACTCACATACATACATACATACATACATACATACATACATAAATACATACATACATACATACATACATACATACATACATACATACATACATACATACATACATACATACATACATACATACATACATGAACCCTGAAAACAATATACTGATTTTTTTAGGCAGTCGTATAATAAATAAATTGAGTATTAACCCGTGATTATTGGTACTTATTTCTCAATTTGAATTTAACCCTCGACTGCCATCTCACCTGTTCTAACCAATTGCGGGGTTACGGCAGTTTATTTAAGCCATATTTAGGTTTAACCACTGTACGGTTTAAATCTTCTATATTTCAAGTGCTACTTACTTAATGTTTGTCAAAAATATTAAGTAGGTAAATTAAACAAAAAATTTATTTAGTTAGTTATTAATTAATCGATTAGGGTTGAAGCTAAAGTACCTACGTAAAGGACAGTAAGTAAAAGTAGCTTAATCTAAACTATGGATTATGAAGGTAAACATAGGACTCATAATGTTCAACTTCATAATCAGTAGTTATTTCCAAAATCTTAATAATAGTCTTATGATTTTAATTTATGTTACTCGAATGTGTCTGTTAGCAACGATTATCACCATCTCACAAATCATCTTAGCTAAGGAACTATCAGAGTCATTAGAGCAATTCATTGCCAAGCGTTCTTGTCATTTAACGTCAATTTTAGTACTCATTCTATTTCGATGCTTTCAATAGATAAATATCTGTAACTAAAAGAAAGGGTCTCTACGGAAGGAAGAAGAAAGTTAACGATAGTATAATATAATTAATATTCCACAGCGAAATACCGCGCGGGAAATTCTCCTCGGGCTTCGTCTTTTTATGGCGCGTACAAAAAATTTCAATAGTGTTAAAGAGATTTTTCCTGAAAAATCACTTCGCTTACACCACCACCACCCATTAACGTTCCACTGAGGACATGCCTCCACTCACACAGGTGAGAGGGAATTAGAGCTTAGGCTACGTTCGCACTGCGAAAAACATTCGCGTGCATTTTATTTCGGGTACGGATTTCACTCCGCACTGCGAATGCGGTGAGCGTCATACAACTTCATACAGCACAAAATGTTCATCACTACAGCCCATTAACGTCCCACTGCTGGGCACAGGCCTCCACTCTCACAGGTGAGAGGGAATTAGAGCTAAGGCTACGTTCGCACTGCGAAAAACATTCTCGTGCATTTTATTTCGGGTACGGATTTCACTCCGCACTGCGAATGCGGTGAGCGTCATACAACTTCATACAGCACAAAATGTTCATCACTACAGCCCATTAACGTCCCACTGCTGGGCACAGGCCTCCACTCTCACAGGTGAGAGGGAATTAGAGCTAAGGCTACGTTCGCACTGCGAAAAACATTCGCGTGCATTTTATTTCGGGTACGGATTTCACTCCGCACTGCGAATGCGGTGAGCGTCATACAACTCCATACAGCACAAAATGTTCATCACTACAGCCCATTAACGTCCCACTGCTGGGCACAGGCCTCCACTCTCACAGGTGAGAGGGAATTAGAGCTAAGGCTACGTTCGCACTGCGAAAAACATTCGCGTGCATTTTATTTCGGGTACGGATTTCACTCCGCACTGCGAATGCGGTGAGCGTCATACAACTCCATACAGCACAAAATGTTCATCACTACAGCCCATTAACGTTCCACTGAGGACATGCCTCTACTCACACAGGTGAGAGGGAATTAGAGCTTAGGCTACGTTCGCACTGCGAAAAACATTCGCGTGCATTTTATTTCGGGTACGGATTTCACTCCGCACTGCGAATGCGGTGAGCGTCATACAACTCCATACAGCACAAAATGTTCATCACTACAGCCCATTAACGTTCCACTGAGGACATGCCTCCACTCACACAGGTGAGAGGGAATTAGAGCTTAGGCTACGTTCGCACTGCGAAAAACATTCACGTGCATTTTATTTCGGGTACGGATTTCACTCCGCACTGCGAATGCGGTGAGCGTCATACAACTTCATACAGCACAAAATGTTCGTCACTACAGCCCATTAACGTCCCACTGCTGGGCACAGGCCTCCACTCTCACAGGTGAGAGGGAATTAGAGCTAAGGCTACGTTCGCAATGCGAAAAACATTCACGTGCATTTTATTTCGGGTACGGATTTCACTCCGCACTGCGAATGCGGTGAGCGTCATACAACTCCATACAGCACAAAATGTTCGCTCGAATATAATTATACTAAGTTTTTTTCGCGTGAAATTTATTCGCCTCCATACTCAAAACTCAATTTATTTATAAGATGTTGGACACACAAGTGTCTGTTATGTTACGTCATGTTTTATCTCTACCACCTCTACGGCTCTTCTCTTTAAAAATAACAACTAAAAGTTGTAATTTTTTTTTAAAACAAAATATTACAATATGTATGTATAAAAATGAAATGATTAATTAATGACAAAGTTGCATGGAAGCAACCGGCCTCGCATCCAGTGACCCACAAGTCAGTGTAATACTTGTAACGTATGTGTTGTGTTGTCTACACATTGTAACCTTTTCTTTTCTATGAAAAGAGCAACTGCTGAGTTTTTCGCCGTTTCTTCTCAGTAGAATCAATTTTCCGAACCGGTGGTAGAATCTTAACGTTTCATAAGTGGCACAAGTTGTCTTACATGAAATAAATAAATCATTTATCATTTAAATATAGTAGTGTAAGTTATTAAACTATCCTGTGGGGCGTTGGACCCAAAGTCGATTACTTCCATATTATAACTTTGTCATTAAGAAATTTGTCAATGTATTATTCTAATAGCCTCAACTCAACAAGTGTTCTATTACAGCTTTTTTAAATTTGTGTATACGATTTGATTTCTAGTCTTACAGAATTGCGGAAAAAAACCATGCTTTTCGCTGTGCTAACGTAGCCGTGCGAGCGTAGACCCACGACGCGTTATTTACTACATCTCCTAGAACGTCAATATCTCTAGCGTCTGCCATTTTTCTACGACTGCGACGTCTACTCAATTTATCGCATAGTTCTTAGAATCGGGGTCCATAACTCCCACGTACCTTTTGCCTGTTGGGTAAGCGAAATTCCAATGTGACACAACCACGTGACCAAATCGTTTGAGGCGCCTACGTCGAATTCTTTAAACACGTGCACTACACCATACGGCTTCATAATAATCCCTTGGAAACTTTTTAATTTTCCGAGGAAAATAGTATGCTCCATTTAACTTTTAGTAAAAGTGTTCATGGAGGTCTTCGCTTCGCCGCCCTCGCGAGCACGCGTATAGTCTCAGATAGAGAATGACCATAGTCCACCATACTGGTCAAATGTGGATTGGCAGACTATGATCCATCATAACAGGTCGTGATTCCGTTCCATTATTAATAAGAATAAATGCACAAAAAAATGGTTGGAGATTTTTAAGGACAATACTGCAGTAGGTTCTCACTTCCCAGGTCCTTCTGGCAGCATAGTTTTAGTCATTTAAAAAAAAATGTCCACCCGGTCCCGACCGAATTTCCGCCACGGCGGCCAACCTCCTGAGAGATTAGCCATCTGGGAGATATTATAGTGCTCAAGCGTATGCGCAAACACAGGTGAACTCTCTGTTTATTTACTCTTATAGCCCAATACGTGACGGAACGCCCAAAAATCGTGTGCGCAAGGTTCTGGAAATCCTGTGTGGGGTCGAGTGTACGATTTTATAATATGATTCCCAAAGAGTTTCTGGATTTGCCATTACATAGATTTAAAGACTGTGTCAAACAGCATTTGTTAAGTCGAGGTTATTACACTATCGATGATTTTATTAACGACAAAGTTGCATGGAAGCAACCGGCCTCGCATCCAGTGACCCACAAGTCAGTGTAATTCTTGTAACGTATGTGTTGTGTTGTCTACATATTGTAACCTTTTCTTTTCTATATGAAAAGAGCAACTGCTGAGTTTCTTACCGGTTCTTCTCAGTAGAATCAGCTTTCCGAACCGGTGGTAGAGTCTTAACGTTTCATAAGTGACACAAGTTGTCCTACATGAAATAAATAAATCATTTCATTTCAAAACGACCGGAGACAGACAGTAACAGAAACAACAAAAACTTAAAACCACGCGGGCATCAGCTAGTTATATATCCTGCGGTTATATCTACCAGGAGAGCATAATCTATGAGTGCCTATGTGCATATCACAGTATGTCACCTTACTTGTACCGTGATGCATTATGAATCGGGGTCCGAACAACATGCACGCACACGTGACTAGGCAATACTAAGTACTCCGCTGAAAACAAGATCTAATAACAATAATCTGCTCTGCAAACACCGTCTTCTAAACTAATATTATAAAGAGTAAAGATTTGTTTGTTTGTAATGGATAAACTCAAAAACTACTCGACCGATTTTAAAAACTCTTACACCAATTGAAAGCTACATAATCAGCGAGTAACATAGGCCATATTTTATTTTCAAAAAATTAGAGATCCTTACGAGAATTTCAATAATGTGAACTAAGTCGGAAAATATCGTCTCTTCTGAGAGCTTACGTTGACTCACAATAACCATTTTTGTATGATTCAAATTTTTGTCTAAACCAATGCTTTACTTGCGAACTTGTTTTAACCGAGATAGTATCAGTCCTTTTTGTAATAAATATGTAAGTCAACTCAAGTATTTAATTAAGATAAAAATTGTCCTTTACACCACTTAATTTAGATGAATATCTTATGAGATATCAAAGAAGTAATGTAACGTGCAAGGGAAAATGGCGCGACTGCGGCCGCCGCTCAGATTATTAGTGGCAGGTGTATTGAGTGTATTAAAACCTGCCCACTGCCCACTGGCTATATTGAGTATAGACGATTAGGATTAATAGTGCTACCCGTGCGAAGCCGGGGCGGATCGCCAGTATCCAATATAAAATACCTATAATTCTAGCCATTGTGGTCAATGTGTCAGGTTACGTGTGCAAAAGTTATTCGTAATCAAAACAATGTTAGGTTATGTTTTGATTCTAACATTTTAAAATAGGTACACCTGTCTAAACAGCAACAAACAGTATACCGACTACGCAAGAAATTTTATAGACCCCTTTTTCCTTTCAAACCGCCTTTAAAAAAAGAGGAGGTTCTCAATTCGACTGTATGTTTTCTTTTTATGTATGTTACGCGATGATTCCGCCACTTAGTATGAATCATTTTTGATGATTCTTTTATTGATTGGTAGATCATACTTCGGAGGTGGTCCCATCTAAATTATATCGAAATTGATTTTGCGCTTTTTGAGGAAATCAACAAAAAACAAAATATATACCCAGATATTGTATTGTATTATATTCTATTGTATTATATTATTGTATTATATTATATATATATTATATTATATTATTATATTATTGTATATATTATATATATATATTGTATTATATTATTATATTCTATTGTATTATACCCAGCTAATATTTTATACTTTTTAGTTTAATTTGGTACATACAGGTATAGTTTTCGAAGTCGGTGTTTGTTTTAGATGAAAGCGAATAATTATTTGGATGTAAAATCCGTCATATCTATATATTTTGATGGTTCGTTTAAACTGTAAAACGTAGCCTATGTTACCCGGACCATAATTACGTATCGATTGGCACCTCAATTATCATAATTGGCTCAGTGGCTTAGGCGTTACGGTGGAACATACATGCGTATTACGTACATACATAAACTGCAAAAATCCCCTTGGCAAAGTCGAAATGACCCTTCTTTTAAAAGTAATTCGAAAATAATGTAAATCCATACATTAGTAAGTAGAATGGTCATAAAAATAACATTTTCATAGCAAACCTCCAATGGATAAAAAATATATGTCAAAAGCTTTCATTTTTTTTCAGCCAGTGAGTTTGAGAATAGGGGGGTAGATTTGCTAGCAAGTGAAGATGGATGCTCGTCTCTAATGCTGCGTTTTCACTTAGTGTTTTGAGCAGTTCCGAGCGAGCATATCCAATATATCATGTCGGATATGGACTGACGAGTGGCCTAGTTACGACAACCCACATCAGTCGTTGCGATTGTTAAGCAACGTTGACCCATATCGGTAACTAAAATTGCATACGATTTGCGACCAAGACTGTTCACATTACCTAAGTTACTAATGTGAGTAAATCTTGTGTAAGTGAAAGGGTTAGTCCAGTGGCGTGCGCAAGTTTTGAAGCTAGGGTAGGCATTAGGTGGCAAGAATAACTATTCACTAGCTGTTTTGATGAAAAATGAGCCCATTTGGGTGAGCTTTTATGCCTCTATGAACTGCACGCCACTGGGTTAGTCCGCGCTGCGAAAAATATTCGCGCGAATTTTATTCGCAAGTGCGTATACCTCCATATGATTTCAAGTGTTACAGAATAGTTTCGAAAAAAAATCGCGCGACCCCGTATATTCTGCATCAATCATTGTTACAGCATCAATTGTCGTGATTGGCTGAATTTATGGTATTCTTGCTGCGTCAATGGATTTTGTCCAATAGTGGAAGAGTGTTATCCAATCAGAGGTGATTGCGATCGTTACACTGTAGCTGTCAGAGATACGCGCTCGCCCAGCTGGCCTAAGCCAAGCTGGAGGCTTGCGATAAAAGCACAAGCCATTGTGGAGTGTGAGGAGGTGGGCGGGGAGGGGGCGGGGCGGGTAGCGGCCCGCCTACTTCGCGGTCGTGCCAAGACCATGACTGCCGTCAAGCGCAAGCCTATCTTGCAATAAAAAAAAATTGCCAGTCTATGGCTGACTATCTATGACTGGTTTTAAGGTTCATTATTTAAGTTTTTTTTTTTTTTTAAATATTCGTTTTCACTTCTATACCGATTGAAGCTCTAGAAGTGAAATAAAAAAATATAAAAAAAAAAAACTTAAAATATGAACCTTAAAAATAAGGCATTAAAGTTAAATTACGAATGTACTATATCTATATTTAAGACCTTTTGTCTTCTTAACAACGTGAGGTGTCGGTCACGGACGACGGTGTCGGTCACGCGTTTCCAAATTGTTACCCCCTACCAAAAGTGCTCAACGCGGGTGAAGAAGTTTTCACTTCAAAAAGACACCACCGAATGTAGGCGTTGCTGAAAAGTACCTACTGAAAGGTTATTAAGTACTAGCTGATTTATTAAATAATCAGCTTATGCCCACACTTGGTGCGCGTGGAACAAGTTTTTTTTTAAATTACCTCGAGAACTCCTCAACTATACCCAACTATAGTACCTATCCATGCAAAAAATCATGTCAATCCGTGGCTCTGTTGCAGTGTGATTCTAGGATAAACCAACACACAAACACACTTTCGCATTAATAATATTAGTATGACTTTCCGGGGTAAAACGTAGCCTATATCTATCTCCAGATCCTCAACTATACCCATGCAAAAAATGTCCTCGATCCGTTGTTCTTTTGCGAGTTGCGACGTAATTGAAGGACAAACACAAGACATATATTAGTACGATTCTGTGAGATATAGATTCTGAGAGATGATAGACCCGAAACCCCTTAATAATTAGGAACAACACCGTAGAAATCTTTATACTAACTTTGTCCATCTGGACTTAAGTGTTTTTTATAATCCTATAGGTAAGTATAGGGTAACTGATGCATGACTTGGCCTATTATATTGTTAGACGGAAAATTCAAACGAGTTTGGAAAAAGCCTTATTGCCTTTATTGTTCTCGGATCTTGTCTAGACTTGGCAACACTGGTGAAGTGACTCTATGGTGTGTACCTAGAGTATTTATGGCGTTGTTTGTTTCTTGAAGTGAAAACTTCTTTAGCCGCGTTGAGCACTTTTTGGTAGGGGGTAAACTTGTACACTTGGGTTGTGATGGTAAGTGATGATGCAGTCTAAGATGGTAGTGGGTTAACCGGTTAGGAGTAAGCAGTTATATTCGTGAACGTAAACCCATGTTCCTATTCGGTTCTATCGGTATCTAATAAAAGTATAAAAGGTAATTAATTGGTAGATAACCAGAGTTACCTTCCATAATTACTGATTCCTACAATCCGCTTTCCAAACTTAGTAGAGGAGCTTACTACCATCGCATAAAGCGGTATTAATTTCAGAATTATAATCCTTATTTTAGGCACGTCAAGACACGTCGTATAGAACTGCAATCTTAAAATAATACTGCTTAAGTCGAATGGTAGTAAGGCGACGGGTAGCTGATAGTCAATTCAAAACGTATCATAAGTGACTCAAGTACTATCATAATAATTGACACAAGTGGGTAAGTACTTGTGCCCTATATCACTAATATTATAAATGGATGATCGTCACTCCTTCACGCCACAATGACAGAATAGATTTCAGAGATAGATTATAGTCTGGAATAAAACAGTCACTTTTCCCGGAAAATTAAAGAGTTCCCGCGGGAAACAAAAACTTCAATCCATCATCATCATCATCATCACTACAGCCCATTAACGTCCCACTGCTGGGCACAGGCCTCCACTCTCATAGGAGAGAGGGAATTAGAGCTTAGACCCACCACGCTGCTCCAATGCGGGTTGGCGGGCTTTAACGACTATTATCATGTTAGTGATAATAACCGGGACCGACGGCTTAACGTGCTCTCCGAGGCACGGGGGTGAAACACCGCCAACTTCCTAACTCCGGGCTAGTACTGGGAATTTCTAATCCGAAAAACCCGATACTTAATTATGGCCCGACCCGGGACTCGAACCCGGGACCTCGTCGGCCGCAGTCAAACGTGCTAACCACTAGACCAACGAGGCAGTCAAAACTTCAATCCATGCGGACTAAATCGCAGACATCAGCTAGTGTGTAATAAATAGGTATTAACACTAGCTGAAGTCTGTTGATAGTCTATATTTGTCAGTAAGAGTCTGACATAACCTCCGTTACCCCTGGTAGCAGTGGTATGCATGCGGGTTTCCCCACGAAAAAAAAAACTTAAGCTAAAAAATTCTTTTTTAAAAAGCATTTTTCCAAAAAAATAACTGCGCTGCGCCGTTTAATTTAAAATGGGACCCCAGGATCGCTTCATCGCCCTCCCTTCATCCTCATTTAAATGAAATTAAGGCTCATGTATTCTATTAGAAATAAATAAACAAAATAACTTTTATTATTCCTCACAGTCACAGTCACAGGATCAACTTTTTAAAGACTGGCTGGGTTGCATCAATACTTTTTGACGGACATGTAACGTTTAAATATGGCGCTAACGAACGTAAGTCAAATAAGGCGTTGATTCACCATTTTTATAGTAGTAATAATAAGTAGGTAACTAGCAAATTAACAGACGTTAAAGTTCTTACGTGTGTTAAATTTAAACGATCGTATGTTACGATAACCAACAGTTTGAAACAACCGGCCCACATGCACATTGTTAATTAACTAATAACTTAATAACTATGTGCACGTATTCTATAGCAACGCCGTTATTTTCTCCATTTTATTCATTCAAGTGACACATCTAAACTACAAGGTGAGACGAGGAGGCCGCTTCATCAGGTATTATGCCGTTAAATTAATTAGTTTTATTGTATTAGCGCGACTTCGGCTAGGCTTCGATCGATCGCCCGAAGCCTTAGCCCGTCTCAGAATCCGTGTAGGAACTTCACAACACAAAGTTGTCGTTTCGTAGGTGTGACTTGATGAACATTTACTATTACAGTAAGTTATGCTAACGTTTCATAAGGGACACAAGTTGACCTACATGAAATAAACAAATCATTTATCATTTATGGTATTGCTATACGATTGGAAGAAAGAAGAAATGAAATATTGGGCTTATTTATTTATCTATGTGATGGAAGTAATTAGCGGTGTCAATTCGGCGAAAAAGTGTGGTCGCGTGGGACACCAGTAAGAACCAAGGTTCTTATTACATAATATTATTAATTTCAAGTTGTAGTCGAGGTTAAAAGAAAAACAACGCGAGCATGTCGGCGATATGCTCGCGTTGTTACGAAGAAAAAAGGTCTTAAATTTAAATATACTAAGATTTAATTTCGAATAAACTATACATAAAAATTTTACTCTGCGCATTTTCGTTACGGACGTTTTTGAGGGTCCCGTAAGGAACTTCGTACCAAAAACCCCATTAAAGTAACAATCCAAGACACATTGAAGTCTGAACAGGATAGCTTTCTAATCGATCAGACCTGTGGAAGTCACTCACTTCCCTCTATCGACTAAAAAAGATTATCTTGTTTCATAGCCAGAACCCTCTTTCTCACTGGGCACTCTGGGCACGTGCCCAGGGCCCCGCAATCGATGGGCCCCCTAGTTCCTGCCAGATCAATATGGCAGTTGAATAAATCAAGAATATTGCTTATCTACTCCTAATGCCTGTTTTAACAAAATAGCCAAATTCATAGGGGCCCTACTATCCTCAGGTGCCCAGGGCCTCCAATACGTTAAAGACGGTCCTGTTCATAGCTGAGATAACCCTCGATTAACTCACCTTTTAAACAATACAATCCGACAATCCGGCACCCGAGAGCGTGTATAAAACGGAATATTGTAAATCAAGCCACAAAAATTTTTTTTGGCCACAGAACCAAACTTCTTTATAACTAAGCAACGAGAAAATGAGAAAGAAATCTTTTAATAAACTAATTCGTCTTTTTTACAACACTAACAATCTTTACATTGAAAAGAAAAAACGACTATTTTTACAACGATAACGATTTCCGTCCATTTAGAAAGAGTAAAGAAACCATTCACGAAATCTTTATATAGGCCTCATAGGCCTCAGCTCACCTGGCACAAAAGCATAAACAAGCTTATTTATAACCTAAGCTATCCCGGTCACAGTAATACTTAAGTCCAGTCGGGTTTGTTCGAAGACTTATGTATAACTCAAGAACGGCTGGACCGTAAAAATTTAGTAAGTGAAAGTTATTGAAAAAATAAAATAAAAGAAAAATCATTTTCCCTTGATTTTCCCATACAAAATGTTCATGGGTTTCGCAACTGTCAAACATTTAATATTCATCCCGTCGATACGGTAAACTTAAACCACACGGATGAAGTCGCGGGCATCAGCTAAATTATATTATATTTAACTTGAACTTTTCCAAGGAGTTCTTGTTTCGGCCAAGTCCTGCCAACTTGAACGAGTAATTGTTTGAGTACAACGACCTCAGTTTACATTTTGCGTCACTTTTTGGACTTGTTGCGCCCCACTAGCACGTGTTCGGCGAAAGCTTTCACAATACGAAGCAGGGAAATAATAATAAACTTTTAAAAAGAAGTTAAAGACATCAAAAGGCAATTAATACTACTTACTTTCATCCAATGAACAGCCAATGAATAAAATATCTAAACATATATTGTAGGTAGTTTTTAAAGGCTCCAATATTGTATGGACCAAAGCTGAATGGAGCTGAATAAGCATAATTATAAAGTCAAATTCAGTGAAAAATTGTATGATGCGTCTCAATTCACAAATAGGTTGGTTGGTTATTGTTAAGTCGGATAAAAGTTTAATAACTGCCAGCTATGACGACTACTAACAATTAACACCTGTGGGTTACGCAACTGGTACTACTGGTACTGGTATTGTTCCTTTGCTTTTTTATAGAACTAAGTTGTTTCCCTGAACTATGTACACTGTACATAATATACCTTTGACCTTACTCGTGTAAGACTTCTACGTGGCTAGCATGTGCGAAACGAGTAAAATGTCTACCCATTTTCTCGCGTTATCCCTATTTGTATACCGAAGCTATACAAAAAATAACGAAACTAGACAAGTCTTAATTATGTATAGATAATTATAACTTGTCTCGTTTAGTTATTTTTAGGGTTCCTTGCAACGGGGTCTTTAAAGCTGAAACTGAAGGCTATGCTTTGCAGAATGCTTGTTTTGGCATACTCTGCAGATTTCTTCACGATGTTTTCCTTCGCGGAATTTTAAACTACAACTGCATTTAGAGCTGTGTGCCTGGAATTCGAACCCCGGACCTGAAAATAATAGGTGGCTGAAACCTTGACCACTAGACCATCACTGACTTGTATTATAGCACCGCTTTTTTTATAAATCATTATTTAAAGAGACTATTCGCTTGGCGAATTTGCCTCCCTGTAGAGTAACAGAAGTATTTAAATAAGTAAACACAAATTATAAATACAATTACACACTAATTAGATTATGAAAAACAATTCGCATCGAGGGTAATAAAACTACCATTCATATTTTCAGAAGTACGAGTAGTTGGCTGATAACAGTACATTCTAGTTGATTAACTAGACGATTCAAAAACATTTGTTAGGATGTATTTTCGGTGGACAGCGGTGACCTGTGTTTCCTGTGACCGGTTATACGCCGAACCGCCTATGACTACTACCCTACATAGAAATATAGTCCCACTTACCTGACCCGGTGACAGCGTCGCTAGTATACAGGGTGGTCCAAAAAGTGGCGTCCAATGAAAAAAATTTGATTCTTCGTACCTATCTGAAAATACCCCATGTATGTTCAGCGATTTTTGGTTTTATTTTCAGATAGTTCTAGGTACGAAGAATCAAATTTTTTTTGGACGAGACTATTAGAACCATCCTTAAATTATGAGAAATAAAATAAAACAAAAAACACGCGTCAAAATTTGTTCCAATTTTGGCCACAGGACCAGATAAGCTGGTGGGACTATACATGAGCGATAAACGCAATTGTTTGCGATGTCGCAGATCCATTATAGACACTCGTTCCTCTCGCCGCGTTTTCCGCTCGCCACCGAAAACATTTCATACGTAAAAAAATATTTTTTTACTTTACAGTGGCTTTGGAAGTCGGTTTTTTGGAAAGAATTTTTATTTTTAACTTTTTCGTATCAGGATTGAGTATTTGGAGTCAGATTTATCGGACCACGTCGAGAGCTTCCTCTAAGGACTGATAATTTTTTTTTTCAAATCTGTTCAGGAACCACAAGATATGCACCGACATACATTTAAAAAAGAACTTTTTTTGGAAGTCGGTTAGGAAGCCCGCGCTGCCCGCCCTCCGAAAATGTAGCTTAAATAGTATATTGTGTGCTTAGGGGTCAAGTTGCCTGCTTGAGCGAAACGAGGGCTGGCATCGCCCGAAATCTGAAATCATGTTTTATCCCGTGGCGCACACACTATTTTTCATATAATCAGCATTAAAAGTGCGAGTTTTATTAAAATTGTATTTCTTACTAGTGGGCCCGGCAGACGTTGTCCTGCCCTATGTTTCTCGCAATTTTTTACATATTTTCTCACCGTTTAAACCTTCCCTGGACTACGACTAACATTTCAAAACCAAAATCAGCTTAATCGGCCCAGCCGTTCTCGAGTTTTAGCGAGACTAACGAACAGCAATTGATTTTTATATACATATAAAGATATAGATAGAAGAGAAGATTTATTTTAGTTGCTAGGTTGTTGTTTACATAGATATATCCTATAGACTGTCAGTTTAGTTGATGGGTAAAATGACAATTAAAAATGTTTGAAATAAACTAAAGGTACTCTGACAGGATTGAAAAAAGGGTTGTTTCGTCATTCAGCGGATAGAAAATCATGTCCTAGGGCAGAAAGTGATGTTTTTCTACCCGCTGAATGACGTATTCGTAGCTTAACTGGCATTGAAACTTGCATTGTCAATGCAGGATAAATGAAAAGTTTATTGTAATAAATAAAATTCGAATTTAGAATTTTGAGAAGAATAGAATTGTGACTTTGCAAGGACAACACTGATCATAAAAATGGATAATTGAATTGCAAAATCGGGTGATTTAAAAACAAGAGCAAAGCTGGTGCGTCACGTACGTTTCAACTCTTAATCAAAACAGGTTCCTCTTTTATATTAATTTTTGTTGAAGCATACTTATAATATGGGCGCAAGAAGTTTAAGAGGGAAATCTTATTTCTTAAACAAATTATAGGTAATTTTAAATTTTTCATGTAAGCTACCTACCAGCACGCAAGGAAACTACGTGGTTTTTCGCAGTTTTCAACACAAATGTTGTACTTAACAATTTTTATGCTAATATTTTTTTTATAAATTACTAAAAACATTTTAAATTTTTTTCTAAATATTTATTTCAGTAATAAGTTATTTATTTTATTATATAAATTGTTTATTATATTTAACTACACGTTAGCTCTTGAGGACGATCTCACCTGGGTGGTAACTGCATACATATTTAAATTTCTTGATACATTTTTTTTAATTTCCGCAGTAACTTAATTTTCCGGGATAACAGATACACAGACAGGCGCAATTTCGCATTTATAATATTAGTATGGATATAATGACCCCCAATAAGTACACGGAACAAGGAATCTGCTTATTATAAGTCTATGGATTTACGACACAAACGAATACGTAGGTAGGTATTAATTATAGAGCCAATCAAAACTTGGATTGATTGGAAAAGGATTTTTCTTCTGTTACCGTTATTACGATGAACTTTAACTCCGAAAGTTTGCTTGTTACGGAAATTCAATAAAATATATTAAAATTTAACAATAAAAACAATTCAGTAAAAAGGGGTTTTGTGTTAATACTCAATACTCAATATCATTTATTCAATATAGGCACACTGTAGGTACACTTATTGACGTTAAAAATTACTTACTTGTAAAACATGGTGGTAATTGGTTACGGTATCTTAAAACTAAAGCTACGAGGGTTCCAAACGCGCCCTGGTCTGAGAAGATCAAGTTATGAAGTCTACGTTGTTGCTAAGAAGATGTTTGTTTGAAGTAATCGAAATAGTTGAAAGGCTTTCACTGCCCATATGTACTCGTATGTGTATGTATACACTTAATGTGAAAGTGTATTTGTTTTTTGGTTTGTTCGTCGATGTGATTTTTTTTGCATGGATATAATTTAAGACTTGAATACCTAGTGACAGAATTTTTAATATTAATCAATCAATACTTATTGATTCAATTTAGGTACACTGTACATTTATTGACGTCCAAATATTAATCCAAAAACGTGGTGATAATCAGTTACGATATCTTAAAACTAAAGCTACGAGGGTTCCAAACGCGCCCTAGTTTGAGAAGAGTCCACAACCAACTCAGCCGGGGTTTTTTTTAAATCATCACAATCTCACAAATCATCTTAAGCTAAGGAACTATCAGAGCCATTAGAGCAAATATATTGGTAAGCTTCCTTTCCTTACTTTATTTTATTTATCCCGGAAATCCTGCACACAGCTAGCTACAAGTCGATTGGAAACTATACAGATATAATAAAAATAAAGTAATACCTACACATATCGTTCGTAATTGTAATACCTACAAGACGGTTGTGTAGAAAGAATCACAAAAAATTATCGGAACCAAAATATTTCTTCGCAGGCGAAATATTTTACATGCGATGTTTATAACTTACATAGTCGCGGGCACCATCTAGTAATATGGATTAAGGCATTTTGCCACAGGAACTCTTTAATTTTCCGGGATAAAATACTTTTCATCCCGGAAAATGATGCCTGTCATATGTGTTCAGGGTATATTATGCTATCTGCATTTTCTACATACATTATCAACATTATCTTGCAACTGAATTTTATAACAGTTATCTCAAACCGATTGGGCTGAAATTTTGCATACCTATCCTTTTAGTTTGGACGACAATGCATGGATTATGGATGAGTAAGTGACGTTATCCTAAATCCAATATGGCGGACTCCCAAAGATGGCGGACTACTTGTTTTTTATGCACCCCGATGATATAGGTATCAATTAAAAGGGGTTGGAGAATACGAAAAACAATGATAACATTCAAAATGGCAGACGGTATAAAAGCTTGTTTTTAAAATTTTTTTTAATGATTTAAGGCTCTTCTTAGTTGAAAATAATAGTAACTAAGCAATAGCACTCCGAGCTGATGGAATCGGATGCCTACCAAATAATGTGGTAATACCCCTAGGCGTCTTAATGATCCCCTTACCTTTATTTTCTTAGAGGGTGTAATTATAGATTAGTGCAAACATCTATTACGTATTGATGGAAATTCCCCGAACCTGAACATGAAAAAGGGGGTGATAATCTAGTGGTTAAGAGATCTACCTCCTGTACGGAGGTCCAGGATTCAAATGGAACACACTCGGCGCCTCTAACTTTTCAAGCTATGTGCGTTTAAAGTGATCCATACTTAATATTATAAATGCGAAAGTGTGTCTGCATGTCTGCTACGCTCTCAAGGCCCAACTGGTAACCAATTTTACTAAAATTTGCTACAGGGATAGACAGACAGACACACAGATATATATATATATATATATAGTATGGATTATACATATTAAAAACTAAGTGGCCAAATGACTCAACGTTTGAGAAACGACGGAATAACATGCAGTAATGGCTGCAGGGCGGCTTATCGCAACGCCAAACATAACAACGCCGATTTCCACAATATCGCGCGAGACGGATAATAGTTAACAAGCCTGTAATTAAGTAACAATTATTAACAAAGCTATGCTGAATAATATCGTCTTTTATTTAAAACCCCTGAATAGTCCACGTTGGTCTCGCAAAATCAAGTTCCTCGCAATTTTTCCATATTTTCTCACCGTTTAAACCTTCCCTGGGACTACGACAAACATTTCAAAACCAAAATCAGCTAAATCGGCCCAGCCGTTCTCGAGTTTTAGCGAGACTAACGAACAGCAATTGATTTTTATATATATAGAAGAGTTAAACGATAAACTTTGTTTACATATTATAAAATAAAAATGCTAAGGCACATTGTTGTGGCTGCAACTGTTTCATTTTAATTAATTATTCGTTAAATAAGTAATATTAAATCGCTGAAATAGTTATTTTTAAAAGTTCGTAGTTAATTTCGCGGATAATTTTTACAATGGTAACTTAATTAACTTTTAAAATGGTCGCAGATCCTATTTCATTTAGAAGATTGATTAATTAGCACCCAAAAATTGTATTGCAGTATCATAATATAATAGCGAATGGCAACTATTGGGATTGCTATTAGTGATTCGTAATACAGGCATTTTATTTCATTTATATTTTTATAATACAATGCATCTGATTGATACAAAAGAAGTTGAACGATAACTCGAAACCATTGGGAACCCTAATAGCTAAATTCGGAAATCGTAGGTTGTACAGGGCTTTAGCTCAGGGTAGGGTTGGTTCGTGTTAATCCTTTGTTACTTATTTGAATTACACTGTTATGTTCGAGCACCTTAGGTAATCAGTTCTAGTCTTCTAATCTCTGTTCTAAGCTCACAAACTGTCGAAGTCAACATACATACTACGCGTGAAAATGTGCTAGTGCGATTTGGCATGCGTCTTGCGGACCACTTCTTACGACTAAAAGTTTGACATCAGCTATATCATAATATATTTGCCGCAAATTGATAATTTTTAGGGTTCTGTAACTATAGAAATCCATATTAATATTGAATCTAAGTTATTTATCGCACGTTACAGCGGGGACAGCTAATCAGGCAATTCTGGTTGACGAATTTTGAACAAAATTGGTATAATGCGATGCTTGCATTTTCTAAGTAACACATAAACAGTGAGCAAGAAATAAATACTCGAAATACACACAAGCAAACTGGCGTTTAGTAGGTAGGTTTTAGAGAACAACTCAAGTCTTCAGATGCATGTACAGGGTTGTCTTTTGAGAACGCAAGCATCTTTGGGAGTTTTAAATTCTTTATCACACATACAATACACAAAGGCGAACTGAATACCTAGAATAGGTATACTCTAGGTATTCAGTTTCGTAGATATATTCTCTTCCAGTTTACCTTTGGTAGTGGGGATAGGGTTGATAAAACAGTACGTATAATATAAAGAGAAAAGTTGGGGAAGGAAGAAACATATTTAGAAGCATTGTCTTTTTTCGCATTTTATTGGCACCGTTTGCACCAATTTTGAATTCCTATGTTTTCATATCCTTTTTAGCGGATGCATGTCATAAAAGTATGCCAAATTTCAGCCTGATCCATCCAGTGGTTTGAGCTGTGCGTTGATAGATTAGGCAGCCAGCCAGTCAGTTCTATCTCTCTTATATATAAAATTCTCGTGTCACAATGTTAGTTACTCGTACCATGCTCGTCCGAAACGGCTTGACCGATTTTTATGAAATTATACATGCATATTCAATTTTTCATACCCCTAAAACACCTCAATCCACGTCTTTTAATTAGACTAATTCGTTTATTTAGACTAGTGGTCGCCCGCGTACATTTTGTTATTTCCTATGAGATTATGAAACCCGCTGCGTTTGTTTATGTTTTCAAAAGTTCCCTGTAAATAACAGTTCTATTTTTCTTACAACACGCAGTGGGAGAAAAAAATACGCCTATAAAATATTAATTAACGAAAGACAGTAGGTGTCAAAGACATTTTAAGTAGGTATGTAGGTATTACAAAGGATACCAATACGGCCGAAATTCATAAGTCTTTCAACCACCATTTCAAGCCCCACTTTGGATTTTAGTCAAATCATTTCTTAGCTGATGCCTACGCCCTAGAAAAGCCCACCTTCCAAATTTCAAGTTAATAATAACAATCAAGGGGTGATTTTCCAAAAACCAACAGTTTTTATTACATAAAACGAATAACTTGAATGCTGATGTCTCTATTTTTGAAAACATAGGACTTACATGTAACCTTTCAAACCCCTTTGTGTTGGAATTTCGTGAAACCGAGTTTTATTATATAACATTTGTAACATTTCATTTGTTTCATTTCTCTAACTTCAAAACACAGGAGTTTCTAGAGACATTCACGCCATTTCACGCCCTTATGGGTTGGATAGGTACTATTCTGAGCTCTTTGCAACGGTAGTGTGTTTGATTTGCTGGCAGTGCCCCATATTTGTATGCCATGGGTTTGAAAGGTTTCATGAGAGATCTCCGTAAGGTATTCAAAGGTGTGTGAAGTGAACTGAATTGCCAATCCGCACTACACCAGCATGGTGTACTATGGACCATGTGATTCTGAGACTCTGTCATCAGTATTGTTGTTGTGATGATGATGGTAATAAATAAGAAGGTATGAAAATATTTTCATTGGCTGCCCTACCCTTTAAGAAAATGTCTTTGTCCCGCAACGACAGTAGTAAGACCCCAGCCTGTTGCGTGAACGAATTGTTAAGAGTGAATGCCAAAGATGGAATTTTCCACGGAGTTTACAAAAACAAAACACTTAAACACAATAATTTTTAGGTACATTCGTACCTATTGGTAATACCCTGAAGTGTAGAATGGGCGAGGATACCTAATAAATGATTTTTTTAAAGAAAAAAGAAGCGTTGTCATAGAAACGTCATCTCATCTTATGGAGTCCATACTCCACAGGTGACCAGAGAGTGGTTAGTTATAAAATCATGGCCAGCACAATGATGCAGCCAGACATGCGGGTGTTATGAGTTATGACAAAAGGATCCTGGATATGGTCGCTGACTATGGGCGTCACCCGTTACTACTACGACATACACTATGCGACAACGTAGGCTATGTGAAGGGTATTGTAGGGTACTGTATGATACTGTCGCGTCACCCATTGTCCTTGGAGTTTTTTTTGGGGGTTTTTATTCTAAAGAACACGTCAACCCCATCGCAACATTATTTTAAATACATTTAACAAAAAAAAAGACGTTACGTCTACGTTGTCGCGTAGATACTTCTGTCATTTTCTATGGCGTCGTATCGCGTGGCGTCGCTTCCGTCACCTAGGACGACTAGTTACGGCGTTTGTCGCTCACCCAAGGGCAACATGTCATAAAGAAAACTCGAGTGACTCAGAAGGCGCTGCCTGCGATGCAAGCTATCTCTATACAAAATTTTGTCAAAATCGGTAAACAGGCGGGCCGTGAAAACATTCACTTTCGCATTTACAATATTAGTATGGATTTTAAAAAGGCCATGACAAACAGGTCGATTAAACAGACGGAGTGAGCGAAATCATGAAGGTTCCTTGTTTTACTACGGAACGCTAACAAGTAAATATAATTGAAAAAGTAAAAAAGGACTGCCCAGCCACATTGTTTTTTATTTTAATTTATAACCAGTGACACTCGGGCTAGTATGTAATTATTGTAACTCCCATACATCAAAATCTGTTCAGGCATTTGGAAGTTATGGTGCAATAAAGAAACTCACACACAAACATGCGCCCTGAAAACTTTACACTCCCTTATTAGGGCAAAAAAAAAATGACTATAGTCTTCAACGGTCGGCGATGAGCGAACTTCAAATGCATTCAGCCGCTGTCATTCAAGCGAACGAGGCTTGTCACGAGCATAAATCCAATTCGACGCAGAATACCTGCGTAATTATGGAATCCTTTGTATTTGACAAGTCTTGATCACAGTAGTAATGTAAAACCTGCATCAATGATTGTTATAGGTACTTTCAATTGGGATTTTCTGAATTTATGGCATTTTTGCTGAGAATGGATTTTGGCCAATCGCGGAAGAGTATCAAAGAGAACAACTCATACTTAAAAAAAAATTAAAAAACACGACTGCCCTGCCAAAAACGAACTAAAAAGTTAAAAATCTAAATTAATCTAGTTAGATTAGAACCTTATTCACATTTTTATTTAATGATATTTTTTTGTGAATCATTAAATATTGAACTATAGTGTTATATTTTTTAGGAATCTACCCACCATTTTCTAGATAATGATTATATAGTTAATCTTATTTTCGTAACATTTTTTTTCAACTTTAGTCTTTAATGCGGGACCATGGTCACCCCATTATTATTTTTTAAAATTTTACTGGCCTATGTCACCCTGCATAGCACATTATAATTTTTGCCAACTTGTTATCCATTGTGCGATTCTTAATATGGCAGTCTTTTTTCTTATTTTGCGGCTTTCAGTAGTGCCATAACAATAAAATGCACTTCGTCAGTATCAAGTAACTTGAGGGAGGCAGAAAGGATATTGGTATACATCAGTGCCAACATTAATGAAAAAACTCCAAAACACTGAGCACTCCAAAACTGTGCAAACTCCAAAAATGTCTGTGCAACCATAATAAAATACGTAAATAAGTAAACTCCGACAAATCATTACAGTAAGTATAATTTTGTTCAATTATGCAGTAATATTGGTAATATGGTGTATTTTAAAACTGAATATATTAAGAATCTACAAACGACAATATAGAATATACTGAAATGTTAACACTAAACTGATAAAACCAACTCATCAATTATGTATAATTCATATAATGTTTTGTTTTTGAAGTGAAAACTTCTTTAGGCGCGCTGAGCACTTTTTGGTATGGGGTAAAAATGTGGAACGTTTCTTCTTAAGACAAAGGTCTTAAGTATAAATATAATACATTCGTAATTAAACTTTAATACCTTAGTTTAGGTTTATATTTTATATAGGTATTATATATCATTATAATTTATTTTTAATTAGAAAAAATTTAAATATTCGTTTTCACTTCTATCGGCAGCCCCTAAGACTGCCATTTTTTTTTTACTAGCTTCAATAAATCTAAGTGATAAAATTGGAAAAACGCAATTAATGAAAAAAAAATTGTCACTACTACGCAGGCAAAATTTGGTCAACGTTGACCATAAAAATTTCGCAATCGCTCTTTAGCAAACAGTATTTGGCAAACAAAAAAAACAGCACAAACAAGTCATAATTAAAAAAAAATAAAAAACACGACTGCCCTGCCAAAAAACGAACAAAAAGTTAATCTAGTTAAATTGGAATCTTATTCACATTTTTATTAAATGATATTTTTTTGTGAATCACTGGATATTGAACTATTGTGTTACATATTTCTGGAATCTACTCATCATTTTCTAGAAGATGATTATATAGTTAATCTTATTTTCGTTTTTTTTTTTCAACATTAGTCTTTAATGCGAGGCCATGAATAAGCTAGGGGTTCTAACGATACCTCATTTATCAAAATCGGTTCAAGCGTATAGAAGTTATGGTGGAATACACAAACTCACATACATACATACATACATCAACCCTGAAAACAATATACTCCTTTTTTCAGACAGTCGTATAAAAAATTACATGCTACAAAAACAGAATAAAAGTAGATACTTAAAAACACTATCGTCGTTTACTAAATTTCGTACTTTTTAGCGATAACATAAATATTTAAAAAAATGTGTTGTAACATTCACTTGCATAACTAACAATAATTACCTATAAGTTATCTCTTATAGATCTTGTAACTTGATAATTTGATGTGTAACTGGACAATAATTCCTGTGCATAAAATTTTCCGAAAATTGGAGGAAAGTTTATTATCTATAGAGCCTGAAATATTTATTTTTATTTTTGTATGTCTATTATAATATATTAGGTATAATACCATAAACAGAGCCTGGAGTAACACGTCCACCAAGAAACGTAACGCTAAGTTTGCTTAGCTTAAAAGTTGGCATTAGCAGTTCGTTTATGTTTTTAATATTTACTTATATTATCACATTCAAAATATTGCCTCATCTGGCGACTCATTTTTTGCGCAATTCATCAGCCTGGCTTGTCCGACAGAAATGCAGCCAGCATTCTTGCCACCATTGCACGCGGACAAGATTTATATAGTTATTAGGATAGGCTAACTACCAGACTAGTTTTAAGTTCTGTTGTATCGTTTTCAATAAGTGATTAAAAAAAAAAAAAAAATACAAGCACATAATATTGTCTTCTTGTACTCACTGCAGGTCATACTGGCAGGCATATTGCGACGGTGGAGGCTGCAATTCGTGTAGTTGGAGGTAATACTCGTGAACTAGACTAGTTTTAAGTTCTGTTGTATCGTTTTCAATAAGTGATTAAAAAAAAAAGTACAAGCACATAATATTGTCTTGTTGTACTCACTGCAGGTCATACTGACAAGCATATTGCGACGGTGGAGGCTGCAATTCGTGTAGTCGGAGGTAATACTCGTGAACTAGGCTAGTTTTAAGTTCTGTTGTATCGTTTTCAATAAGTGATTAAAAAAAAAAAAAAAAAAAAAAAAAAAAAATACAAGCACATAATATTGTCTTGTTGTACTCACTGCAGGTCATACTGACAAGCATATTGCGACGGTGGAGGCTGCAATTCGTGTAGTCGGAGGTAATACTCGTGAACTAGGCTAGTTTTAAGTTCTGTTGTATCGTTTTCAATAAGTGATTAAAAAAAAAAAAAAAAAAAAAAAAAAAAATACAAGCACATAATATTGTCTTGTTGTACTCACTGCAGGTCATACTGGCAGGCATATTGCGACGGTGGAGGCTGCAATTCGTGTAGTTGGAGGTAATACTCGTGAACTCGCGCGAAATCGCGAGCCATCGCGGCGTGCAGCCGAGCTGCGCTATACAACCTTACTGACGGATCCTAAGCTCTGCTCACTCTGCTCACTAGGCAACTAGTCTCTCGACCCGACTTCAGGCCACCGTCCGCCCAACAGACCGCTGAAATCGGACCGCCCTTCCCAACGCAACCTTTAACACTGAATCTACTGCACTTGTTATTCCCATCCCCAGGCATAGGTGGTTCTTTTATATATGTCAGCGTAAGATTGTAAAAACCGTTAGTTTATAATCTTACTCGCGTAATTGCAAACTGTCGAAAGATTACAATTTAACGCATTATTTTCCGGTAGATTGTAATCTGGTAGGTATTTAAACCCGATAAAACCTAAGTGCCAGTCGAAGTTTATGTCGAACCCTAACCTAACCTACAAGAGGCAAGAAAACGTAAATACAATGAATATTTCAAAAACTGACACTCAGAACGTTGAACAGTTTACAATCTTTCGACAGTTTACAATTTCGCGAGTCAGATTATAATCTCACGGGTTTTACAATCTTACGGTGACATATACTCGGGCGTTATGCCCACTTTTTTAATTTAAGGTTTTTTTCCCCGACTACGTCGAAGCTCAAGTGTGGGTTACGTTGGAGGGATATAAGTAGTATAATATGTTCCCTCATAACTTCTAATTTACTTATTCTATACTAATATTATTAAAAGGTAAAGTTTGTGAGTTGGTGACGTTGATCTCTGGATCTACTGAACCGATTTTGAAAATTCTGGTACCAATAGAAAGCCACATTTTTTGTGAGTGTCATAGGTATTATCCCAAAAAATTAGGGAGTTACCGTGGGAATTTAAAAAACTTATTTCACGCGGACGAAGTCGCGGGCAAGTCTGCTAGTCTAATTTGTGAGTTTGTGACGTTGTAGGGAGTGATCTCTAGACCTACTGAACTGATTTTGAATGTTCTGGTACCAATAGAAAGCCACATTATTTGTGAGAATCATAGGCCATATATTATCACAAAAAATAGAGAGTTCCCGTGGGAATTTAAAAAAACTTATTTCACGCGGACGAAGTCGCGGGCAAGTCTGGTTTGCTAGCATATTATAATTTGAAAAATGTGATATCGTTGGAAGCGTCTTAATCGAAAGTTGGTTAGGTATAGGGTATGTGATGTCACATTCATTGAATAGAGGGCATAACGTCATGAACTAATTTTTTTTTATGATGCCGTGTTGGGTATCACATGAAAGCGTATAATTAGCACATTTCAAAAAAGATATATTGTGAGCTATTGCTCGCGGCTTTGCTTGCATGCAGCCGATGATTGGAAATAAATTCTAATATTACGTCTCAGATGTAAGCCAAACGTTCTCTCCAAACCTACACAAAATACTTATATAATAAATACCTACTCCATTATGGACACATGTTAAAATTAAATAAAAACTAACTAATGCTACTTCGTCGTTTCTTGGTTCCCGCGGGAACTCTTATTTTTCGGGATAAGAAGTAAGTACCTACCTATGTATTATTCCAGACTATTATCTATCTCTGTGTCATATTCCATCCAGATCTGTTTAGCCGTTCTGAGGTGAAAGAGTAACAAACATCAAACATACAAACTTTCGCGTTTATAATATTAGTAAGGATAACACAAATAAATATCCTTTCACCAAAGGTTGTCTGTAAGAGATTGCTTTAGTAATAAGACCGCTTTTACACGTTTCTATGTAGTCTTAGGTACTACTGCTTTTTAACTGTATACTGTAAGTATATTTTGTGAGTGAATCTGACGATTTGAGCGAGACCCAAAGGAGTTGGAGAGTTACAAGCTTTAAAAACTCCAACTCCTTTAGGTCTCGCTCAAATCGTCAGATTATTTGAATGTACAGCATGTAATTAACTCACTCTACCTTAATCTGACGCGCTCGAGTATTTCTTATTATCGATTTTATTTATTTAATATTCTGATCTGCTGTCCTAGACAGACCCAACAATATACAGGGTTAAGGTACTCTACAGGGCCCCAAGATACTTCCCTTTATATTAGTCTGCCGCGCTGGAGTAAATCCAAAAATCCCCTCTTGGGCTCCCCTACTACTAGTTTTAGTAAACTGTATAATTTCGTCCACTTATTCAAAACCGACAAACCGTCATTTCAAATTAAAATGAATAAATCTAATAATTTTGAGCCAAAAAGCTGTTTCTACCTTATTATATAAACACACAGGCGAGAAATAAACGACTTAATTAAAATTATGACGACGTGTAATGTACCTAACTTAAATAGTTCTTGCGATTCACGAGCGCGCGTTAACTTTACTTGTGGTTATGCACATTTTAACTGCCTCGTTGGTCTAGTGGTTAGCATGTTTGACTGCGGCCGACGAGCTCCCGGGTTCGAGTCCCGGGTCGGGTCATAATTAAGTATCGGGTTTTTCTGAGTAGAAATTCCCAATACTAGCCCGGAGTTAGGAAGTTGGCGGTGTTTTCACCCCCGTGCCTCGGAGAACACGTTAAGCCGTCGGTCCCGGTTATTATCACTATCATGATAATAGTCGTTAAAGCCCGCCAACCCGCATTGGAGCAGCGTGGTGGGTCTAAGCTCTAATTCCCGCTCTCCTATGAGAGTGGAGGCCTGTGCCCAGCAGTGGGACGTTAATGGGCTGTAGTGGTAGTGGTGGATGCACATTTTATACCTACGTATGTGTGCCTGTCGGAGCGGTCAACCCACCAACTCCCATAGCCCCACCAATCTCGCGGTTACATGGTACTTGTTTTTTATACGACTGCCTGAAATAAGGAGTATATTGTTTTCAGGGTTCATGTATGTATGTGAGTTTGTATATTCCCCCATAACTTCTATACGCTTGAACCGATTTTGATAAATTTAATTTTAATTTAATTTAATTTATTTGAACTACCAACATAATTACAAGTAGTAGGAATACAAAATGTTGAATGGCTTAGGCAATAGGTAACAAGCAATTCAATTTATAGGTAGTTACATCATGCACATAGGAAAAGTCGTACTTATCTGAAACAAGAATACATTGGGGAATTATTAATAAATAATTAAGGTTACTGAATTAAATTAAATATAAATTAAATGAGGTATCGTTAGAATCCATAGCTTATTCTGGGTGACATAGGCTAGTAAAATTTAAAAAACAATTGATGGGGTGACCGTGGTCCCGCATTAAAGACTAAAGTTGAAAAAAAAAATCGAAAATAAGATTGACTATATAATCATCATCTAGAAAACGATGAGTAGATTCCAAAAAAATATACATTGTTCAACATCCAGTGATTCACAAAAAAATATCATTTAATAAAAATGTGAATAAGATTCTAATTTAACTAGATTAATTTAGATTTTTTACTTTTTAGTTCGTTGGCAGGGCAGTCGTGTTTTTTATTTTTTTTCATTATGACTTGTTCTTGGTGTTACCGGGACGCCTTCTTCACTCCCTAAAATTTCTTCAACTCACGTCCTCCTTTTGGACTATTAAGTAATTAGGTGTGCCTTAATTGGACCTAAATGCACTAAATAAGCGTGTGAAGATCATTTTGACTCAAGTGTCAGTATTTAGTACACCCCTCCGCCATTGAGCCACCGGGCCAGATAAGTTTGACGGACTACAAAGTAATGAGGTGTGACTTAATTGGACCTAAATGCACTAAATAAGCGTGTGAAGATCATTTTGACTCAAGTATTAGTATTACCACAGTAAACAGATATCTGTTAACTGTGGTATTACGTACACTGTATTGTAAAATGATGTCACACTAGAGTAAGAGATCGCAATCGTTATGCGTTAACAGCAGTTTGTGATATTAGAACGGTAAGTAGGTTTTTACAAACGAATTGGCTCTTGTCACCCGATGCCGCCAGGCGAGGGCTGACCAACGTCACGAGTTTTGACGACCTCCGTGGCGCAGTGTGTAGCGCTGTTGTCTTAACGTGCGGGGTTCCCGGGTTCGATCCCCGGCAGGGTCAATTTGGGAATTTGTAATTTCTGAATTTTCCCTGGTCTGGCTTGGTGGGAGCCTTCGGCCGTGGCTAGTTGCCACCCTACCGGCAAAGACGTGCCGCCAAGCTATTACGCGTTCCGGTACCGTGTAGAAACCAAATAGGGGTATGGGTTTAATCTGCCATGCCCGTAACAGGTTAGCCCGCTACCATCTTAGACTGCATCATCACTTACCATCAGGTGAGATCGCAGTCAAGGCCTAACTTGTAGTGGATAAAAAAATTAAGTTTGTAAAAACCTTAAGACGATACGGGAGGGCGATTTCCCCATACAGTCGTATTAGTCTGCTTTCTTCGTGCATAAATACAATAGAGAAAGTATTTTTGTACCATAAAATCTATGTGTCCGTTGCTAGTTCCCTATGTTTTGCTTTTTTCGATAAATAAATAATTTAAAGAATATGGAATTGTCAAAAATTTCAAAAAATGGCCCAGCTTTCGCGTCATCATCAGATATCCCGCAAATAAATTTGACGAATATAATCAAAAAAAGAAAACCATACCGACATAGCCTGAGTCCTTCTTAAGTTAATCTTGAAAAAAACGGTTCTGTTATGGAGGATGAAACAGAAAAATACGAGAGCAAGAATTCGACTGTTATAGGTATTATCAGTCCAAGCTGCAGTTGTCCCTATCCGGTGTTATGGAATTCTATTCGAGGAGCAGCCACCACCACCACCACTACAGCCCATTAACGTCCCACTGCTGGGCACAAGCCTCCACTCTCAAAGGAGAGAGGGAATTAGAGCTTAGACCCACCACGCTGCTCCAATGCGGGTTGGCGGGCTTTAACGACTATTATCATGTTAGTGATAATAACCGGGTCCGACGGCTTAACGTGCTCTCCGAGGCACGGGGGTGAAACACCACCAACTCCCTAACTCCGGGCTAGTACTGAGAATTTCTAGTCAGAAAAACCCAACACTTAGTATGGCCCGACCCGGGACTCGAACCCAGGACCTCGTCGGCCGCAGTCAAACATGCTAATCACTAGACCAACGAGGCAAAGGCAGAGGCAAGGAGCAGCGCGAAGGCAATATTATTATTCTGTGGGTGTAATAGAAGTTAAATTAAGTAAGTTTATTTTGATTTTATTTTTAATTTTATTTTTAATTTTATTAGATGTAAGTGATGGTCCGCGACGTCGTGACCCTTGGGCCCCTCCTGAAAATCAGCGTTGCAGTATGTTAGGTAGGTATATACCTATCTCTCATGCTGTGGCACGGGCTGAGGAGTTGACCCATTGACCGCACGTTTAATAATTTAAGTTTAATTTGTATAAGTTTAATTATGCTAAGTATTGTAGTGCTGGTCAATAAAATTTTATTTATTTTTATTCAATACCTATTCTCAAAGATTCCCGTTCAAGCCATATCCTCTTAATGCCCGTGTATTTCAATATATTTTTGTGAAAACGTGAAAATGAAACTCGAGTAGGCAGGTACTTACTAGAAAATAATTTATCATTCCTTGTTTCGCAATTTTCGAGAACCCACTTCCATCCCACATCTATATGTTATTACATAAGTATTTTTTAATTTGTCTATGTCACCTTAAATTGTAAAAACCGTTAGATTATAAACTAACTAGCGAAATTGTAAACTGTCGAAAGATTGTGAACCGTTCAATGGTCTGAGTGTCAATTTTTGAAATATTCATTGTTTTTACGTTTTCTTGTTTCTTTCTTGTAGGTTCGGTCAGGGTTCGACATAAATAATCAGGTAGTGCCCAACCGCATGCCGGGCACTTAGGTTAAAACCTTGGGGGGCTGACTTGCGTCAATAGGGATGAATGCCTATGTCACCGTAAGATTGTAAAAACCGTTAGAAAGAAAAAAAGAAAGAAAGAAAAAGCGTTTATTTGGAACCACAATACAATAACTACAGTAGAAAGATATGAGACAGAAATATGAGTTGTGTGATCCCAAAATGGACTCCACTCAGCATTATGCTATGACTGTGGTTCGAGCATAATCTAACTCGCGAAATTGTAAACTGTCGACAGATTGTGAACCGCTCAGTGTTCTGAGTGTAAATTTTTGAAATATTCATTGTATTTACGTTTTTTTGTCTGTTTCATGTAGGTTAGGGTTCGACATAAATAATCAAGTATATAGGTTCTATCGGGTTAATATACCTAACAGATTACAATCTACCGAAAAATAATGCGTTAAATTGTAATCTTTCGACAGTTTACAATTTCGCTAGTCAGATTAAAATCTAACGGTTTATACAAATTTACGGTGACATCTACATACAAAGTCAATATCATAATGGACCTTCTTGCAAGAATTTTGTTTAGCGGACTTACAATAATTTAAAAAAACAACTCACAAAAAAGCACATTTCGAGCTATATTGAAAAAAAAACTGAAGTACTTAATTCATTAATTTCTGTCATTCCTTGTGAAAATAATTACAAATAAAAAAATTTATTCCCTTTTTTGATGTATACTTTAATTCTACTACTTTAAATATGATTTTAATTTAATCTAAACCTACAATAATGAGGTGACTGACTGACTGATCTATCAACGCACAGCTCAAACCACTGGACGAATCGTGCTGAAATTTGGCATGCAAATAGCTCTTATGACGTAGACAATCGCTAAGAAGAAAGGCTTTTTGAAAACTCATTCCCTAAGGGGGTAAAATAGGGGTTTGAAATTTGTGGGGTCCCCGCGGACAAAAACTACTAACATCATGAAACTTTTCCATTGATTGTAGCAAGCGGTACCTATCGTATACATATGGCCCAGCAGAATTATTTACTTACGAGATGGCTTGGCTGGTCGTATGAAGGCAAACATACTAGTCCCCGACAAAAAGTTTTAGACTTCAATGGTTCTCGAGTTATCCGCTTCTCTATAACTCGCCTATCTCCGTAAACGATTAGGTAATTACATTTTTTATACTATACTAGCTGATGCCCGCGACTTCGTCCGCGTGGATTGAGGTTTTTTAGTTCCCATGGGAACTCTTTAATTTTCCGCGATAAAAAGTATCCTATGTCCGTCTCCTGGTTTTAAGCTACCTCCCCACCAATTCTCAGCCAAATCGCGTGGATTGAGGTTTTTTAGTTCCCGCGGGAACTCTTTAATTTTCCGCGATAAAAAGTATCCTATGTCCGACTCCTGGTTCGAAGCTACCTCCCCACCAAATTTCAGCCAAATCGGTTCAGCCGTTCTTGAGTTATAAATAAATAGTGTAACTAACAAGACTTTCTTTTATATCTAAAAGATTTGATTATGCATGCAGAAATTTTGACTAAAAACCAAAAAATAATTTAACCGGACATCGGGATGATGGGGCCGGAAAGAGATTTGATATATATTTTTTATACGACTGCCTGAAAAAAGGAGTATATTGTTTTCAGGGTTCATGTATGTATTTATGTATGTATGTATGTATGTATGTGAGTTTGTATATTCCACCATAACTTCTATACGCCTGAACCGATTTTGATAAATGAGGTATCGTTAGAATCCCTAGCTTATTCCGGGTGACATAGGCTGGTAAAATTTCTAAAAAAATTGATGGGGTGACCGTGGTCCCGCATTAAAGTTTAAATTTGAATAGAAAAATTCGAAAATAAGATTAACTGTATAATCATCTTGAAAATGATGAGTAGATTCCAAAAATGTTATAACACTATAGTTCAATATCCAGTGATCCACAAAAAATATCATTTAATAAAAATGTGAATAAGATTCAAATTAATCGAAACTAAATTAGATTTTTTACTTTTTAGTTCGTTTTTTGGCAAGGCAGTCGTGTTTTTTAATTTTTTTAATTATTTAATGTGTTTCTTCCCCTTTTCCACCGACATGGCGAATGACGATCGGAGACTGTTCGTCTGTAGGTTTGTATAAAAATCTTGATATGAATGTCTTATTTATGCTATAATTTATTTTTAGCATGTTTCATGTTATGCATGGTTATAATGACTAATGTAATAATAATAATAATTCTTAGTATGTAATACTAATATTTTTAATGATGTGAAATTAAATTAAAATTAAATTTGTAGTAACTTCCATACGATCTACAAAATACTAGACACGTATACCTACTGTCGGAGGTGATTAAATTGTATTCACATGTATTACAATTGGGTAATTTGACTACTAGTGAAATTAATTACTTTTTAGTGATTATTAAATGATCTCAAATTCATAATATCCACGTTCCCTACTAGTTTTGTGTTAAATAACCATTTTATTCTATCGATTAAAGTAAAAAAGTGCGTCGAACATTTCATACAAAATCCCATATTAAGCACGCGTTTTGACGTTTGAAAAAAGTTGCTGATTTGACTGGTTGTCAAATAGCCAATCGCGCCCGCGTTAAGTGTGACACTGTCGCACCGCTGCCGTTACGTTGTGTGTTTGTCCAGGCCCTAGAGGTGTGAAGTGGGCGGGCCCTGTGGGCGGTACCTCATTCTTTCGACTGAGGTTTTACGAAAGACATCTTAGCTATTCCCTCGCTTTGGAACAGTCTCGTACATCCCTTGTTGGTCTCGTGGTTAGCATGTTCGACTTCGGATGACGAGCTCCCGGGTTCGATTCCCGGTTCGGGCCATAATTATGTATTGGCAAGGTACTACTAAGTATTCTGTGGTATTGGATTTCACCCACCGTGCTTCGGAAAGCAGTAAAGAGGTCAGTCCTGCGCATGCCCCCCATTAGGCATGATGACAGTAACCAAGAATCAATGAAATTATGAATTTATGTAATGAAATAGGATTAATGGATTATAAAAAACGTATTTATTTTTCTATTTCGAGTGAGATTGCTATTTATTTTGATAAAATAAAACTATAAAATACAGCAATCCGCCATATTGGATTAAACACCAAGAAGCGACTGACGTCACAATTGTTTGTTTTCGAGCTTTGACAAGCATACTATTGTTTACTCCACACTGCACAGAGTACATTGGTAAAAACAATAGTGACGTCACAAACGATGCCATGACACTCGCGAGCGTTTTGGTGTGAATTTTAAAATTTAAATTTCAAATGCCAATTTTATCTACCAAACCTAATTTTTCTGCTGAAATAATATATTTACTCGAAATAGTAGATACTTCCGAACATAACCTGACCATTTTTCAAAATCAGTCATCATGCCTATAGTGTAAGAATTGTCGATCAAATCGACTAAGTTTGGTGTCAAAGTAAAATAAACCGTATCATTATCGAGTTAGAGCTCAATTTCGTGTATCCATTCTTATACGTTTAGGTATGTACGATACCATAATCGTATGAGAATGGATACATGAGATTGAGCTCTATTTCAATGCTATTATGGTTTACTTTACTTTGACGCCGAACTTTGACGATTGGATCGGCAATTCTTACATAATGACACCTCTGATCATGGAATGGCAACCATACACTTAGGTACATTTTAGGGTCAATGCAGCTCAATGTTAAGGTCTCGCCCCACTACAGATGCACGGCGGGTTTGTATACAGCTGGGGCCTACTTTGTATAAACTGTACAAACAAAAGTTACCGCTACGTGCCGCTCTGTAGTGGGGCTAGACTTTTAACCCGGCGTCATTGAGGTTGGGTCAGAATGACCCAGTGATTTTTTTTTTTTTGTATTTATTTATTTCGATTTTGGCTTGTATAAAGGTCTTACGAATGTCATATAAAATTATAGTTAATTAATGCCAACTAAGATTACAAATTTACAAAAAAAAAAAAAAAAAAACAATTCACAAAATATACAAAATGTCATAAAATTAATAATTTCGTAAATTAGTCTTGAGAATCAATCGTCAATTTGTGTATAAAAGATCTATTTACATAATTTTATGTAATTTAAGAATGCAAATATTTTTTTACGTACGCGAGCGTCGTTGGCCGTCTTCTCAGTAGCTGGAGCCAACGCTGTATTCTAAACGTTTCTGAAAAGAAATGAGTCCAACGGTGACCGCGCTGGAAGCTAAACGTGCTTATTTGTCAAAAGGGTCAATATGACTCATACTCACAATTAACGTAACAAAATTTCGCGCCTTTTTTTGTATGATTTTTGTACTGTTTTTTTTTTTTTGGTGTTTATTCAAGTTTTTTCTTATGTTTTTATGTTCATGTTTTTGATTTTATAATTTAGGTCCCATATATGACTGAAAATACTATATTTTAGCGTAGTAAGATAATGAAACTCTAAGGGATCTCAATTTTGTTAATATTTTGTGAGTTTCAGTAAAAGTTTAAATATTTTTAATAAATGTTCTGTGATTCATATCTTTTTTCGTTTATTCCTAAGATCAGAGTGTAAATATACATTATAATGACAAGGATTATGAATATATTCCTCGGACCTCGTCGGCCGCAGTCAAACATGCTAACCGCTAGACCAACGAGGCAGTTGGTAACTAGTAATAATAATGTTTAATTATATTGAAGTGTAGATTAAGATTAGTATGTCTATTATGCCATTTCATAATGTACATGGAAAGTAGATTTAAAAGTTTCATATTCTTTATTACACCGTTCGTACTTATTATTTATTGTAAATAGATGATGGCCGCGACTTCGTCAGCTTGGAATAAGTTTTTTTATTACCACGGGAACTACTTAACTCACGACGCAATAGAGTAATGAGCCGACGTAATTGTTTGCATGTGTTATAATTAATAACAATTAAATTAACTTATTGTTGATCACTAGAGATTTACCGCAGAAAACAAAAAGCGGAGAAATCCTTTTAAGAAACTTGTTAAATTAATATAATGCCTTTGCACGCTTCAGCTAAGATTAAGTTAATTTTTTTGGTATTTATATGTTTCTATATTTCTTGTGTGCAATAAAGTATACAATATTAATAATGTTCGCATCAAAAATTACGAAAGTAACACCCGTTTTTTATAGGACTGCCTGAAAAAAGGAGTATATTGTTTTCAGGGTTCATGTATGTATGTATGTGATTGTGAGTGTGTATATTCCACTATAACTTCTATACGCCTGAAGCCTGAACCGATTTCGATAATTGAGGTATCGTTAGAATCCCTAGCTTATTCCGGGTGACATAGGCTAGTAAAATTTAAAAAAGAATTGGTGAGGTGACCATTGTCCTGCAAGACTAAATTTGAAAAAAAAATCGTATATAAGATTAACTACATAATCATCGTCTAGAAAATGATGAGTAGATTCCAAGAATGTATAACACTATAATTCAATAAACAGAGATTCACAAAAAATATCATTTAATAAAAATGTGATTAAGATTCTAAATTAACTAGATTAATTTAGTTCGTAGTTAACCCCTTTTAGTTCGTTTTTTGGCAGGGCAGTCGTGTTTTTAATTTTTTTTAATTCTGACTTGTTAACACTTCAGATTTATTTCGAACTAGATCGGAACGTTTGTTTGAGTTTAACGGTCGGCGCGTGTGTAGACGCCATAAAACACAATTACAAACGCTATATTGTTGGCTGGTGTCAATTGTCCGATTGGGCGGTATCTGGTTACGGGTAGCGTATCAATTGGTAATTCGATATATTTATTCCCTACTAGCCGAGTTACCCCAACTTCGTGCGGGGAGCGAATTGAGTTGTTAATGTTACTAATAGTCCGTCAAACTTTACTGACCCGGTGACCGCGTCGCTAGTATCTCCCTAAACTAATATTATGAAGAGCAAATATTTGTTTGTTAGGTTCTTTGTAATGGATAAACTCAAAAAATACTCGACCGATTTTAAAAATTCTTTCACCTTTAGAAAGCTACATTATAAGCGAGTAACATAGGCTTTATTTTATCTACGAAAAAATTGAAGATCCTTACGAAAATTGCAATTATGTGAGTTAGGTCGGAAAAAATCGTCTCATCTGAGAGCTTAAATGGCGTGCGCTGCGTAAAAAGTTCCTCTCAAAAAGTTAAAAAAAAAAGTCCGCGATAGCATATATCTTTTAAGGTTTACTCACAATAACCAATTTTCAAATTTGGTCTAAGCAATGCTTTACCTGCGAATGTGTTTTTACCGACATAGTACCTATAGATAAATAAAGTATTTAATTAAGTTAAAAACTGCCAGCAAAACCGCCAGGATGTAGAATGCCCTTCCAGCGCATGTATTCCCTGCCACGTACAACTTAAGTACCTTCTAGGCAAGCGTGAATAGGCATCTTCTAGGCCAGTGCGCTCCAACCTAGACCTTTGTATTAAGCATAATTGTCGTCAAGCGCAAGCCTATCCCACAATAAAAAAAAGCAAGAATGATGGTACGGCAAAACCTGAGCTATCAGCTTAGAAATAAAAGTTTCATTCCAAATCGTTTCAGTCATTGTGACATGGTGGAGAAATAATTATAAACATACAAACACAAACACAGAGTCGCTGCACAGATAATTTATGCATACCTAAAACATCTCTAAACTTTCAAAAATAAACTGTACCTACGTACGTATTAAAAAAATTATATAAAATACCTATATTTATAAATTATATTTTGTATAAAAAGTATTTTATACACGGGCGTTAATGTTTTAGTTCTCATGTATCACAAACTACTACAACATTTGGTTCCAGGAATAAGGTTTGTTACAGGAATAAGGTTTGCCTCCGGAACTAGCGGCGGATTAGCTTTTCTTGACTTGTAGTATCCTTCATCGAACTCATACTTTTCTGAAACATTACTCACACTCGGGTAATCTATAATCTTACAAGCATTTGTCCATTTTCATATTTATTTATTTGCATTTCAATATGACAGGATCAACATTTCAGTTTGAAATACATAAATTAAATTAAAAAAATGTATACAATAACAAACTAAAATTAAAATACATTAAATTAAATTAGTGTTGTGCCGGATTGTTAAAAATACATATCCGCAGATACGGATCCAAATACGAATATTTAATGTCCAGATCCACGGATACAAATACGTATTTTAACTTTCTTACTCAATCAATGTCGGTGCGCGTGACCATGAAACTCACTAAGATAAATGTTTGCAATATAAAGGTGCCAAATATTTGATTTTAAGAAATATTAATTATCTGGATGGAATTTAATAGTTTCTCATTTCTACCTTGTCACCAGTGGCGAGGTGTCCATATACCTAACACGATTCCCATTGGCTTTCCTTTAGGAAATCCCATCCATACCTACCTAATACCTACCTACAATTTACACACTATTATCTTTTAAATATTTTAAATCCATTTACAACTTAAAATTACTACACGTGAACACACAATAGTACTATAAAAACATTCTCCAAATACTAAAAAAAATTAGATATTTCGCAGTTCCCGCATTGAAAATGAATACAAAAATTTACGAAAAACAAACTTAGACTAAACAAAATTAAAATCTCTTCTTCAAAATTTACAAACCGATTTTCAAAAGTCGAATGCACTTCTCGCCTGTATCCGCATCCTTTAACACCATTACCATGACGATCGGTGAGTATTCATAGAAGCTACATCACTTTTTATATACGGAAATACGGAATTTCAAACTAAAGGGACCGCCTACAGGTTAAAACTATTAACCGATTTTTAAAAAAAATTCGCCATTTAATAGCTAAACATACCCTAGGACCTTTGTTTTAATTTTTCCTTAAGTCGGTTTTTTTCCGAAATATTTACAATTTAGTAAACAAACCATCCAAAAATCCCGACTTACATTTTTTAAAATTCCAATAAAAAATTACCGGCCGATTTTCAAAATTGAAACACTCACACGTGTCTCGATAAATTATTCCTCACCTCTTGGTACTATGCCCATCTCGATCCTCCCAATATTTTCGGAACTATGGCCAAAAGTATATCCATATAAGCCGGTACGTATGGGCTTATGAGTGATTTCTTCGCGGTCGCTGTATTACGCGACTCTACGGATGGTGGGTACGGCGCATATAAAATAATATGGAGTATAACGTCTTGAATTTAAAAGAACTTTATCTTTCTATTCAACCTGTTACTTTGTTGGGCAAATTCGTAAATTTACAAAAAAGATTGTTTAGCTACTGGCTCGTCTCGCGTTTTTTTTTTTGTTGTTTGATTTGATAATCATATCATATGTTATTATTGGAAAATGGTGTTATTCAGGTATAGCGATGGCACTAATTAATTTAGATTGTTGTCAAACCGACTTTTTTTCTGAAAATCGTATTCAATATTGTGGGCTTGTGGGTCATGCCTGTTTGGTGTGTGAGGCGACATTCTTTTTAAAATTCCGGCTTCCCTTTTTAAAATTTTAACCCTTCACCTATCAATACATACATTAAATTTTATATACGGTAAAAGATCCTTCAAAAAAGTAACAGATATGTATACGGATCTTTCTTCTCCTTCGGATATTCGCATACACGGATACGGATATCCGGCACATCACTAAATTACATTCAGATTAACAATAACATCGCATTAAATGACAAATTTTATTAAATTCATACTAATATTATTTATGCGAAAGTGTGTACGCTTTAACGACCCATGTTTTCATCATTTTTATCCCGGAAAATTAACGATTTTGCCGGGAAATAAAAAGAAGTCGCTGTTGTAAACACAGTTGACAACAGTCTAAAAACCGCATTTTTCATCATAGACAATATTCTCATCACAGACAATCTTGATCAAAGTGACAATTTTGTAACGACATAAGAAAAGACACAAAACAACAATAACAAGTTCAAATAAACACTGTGACCTTCATTCATCATTTTCGTAACGGACATCAGACTTACTACCTACTTACTTAACTCCAAAAATATCTTCGCGAGGAGAGAAATTTAACCAGTGCCTTATGTAGCTAAGTCTTAACAAGTGGTCCTTGCCGGATTTTTTGCATGAAGTGGACATTAAGTTTCCAGAGGTACGCAAAACTTCAAACACATCAATGTGCGCATTCACATCACAAATCACAGAAGACGTCAGTGAGAACAGAATTCTTTTACTCATATAAAAACAGTAACTTCATCAAAATAATTCGAATCTTAGCTTACGTGAAAAAATTCATACACAATTGTAGACACAAACTCAAAACAAATCATCTTACCCTCAAAGAAATTGAAACATCTCGTAAACAAATTTTACATCATGCTCAAAGGGAAATGTTCCCTGAAGAGTACACATTATTAAAGAACGACCTACCATTGCCTTCACACAGTAAACTTAAATCATTGTCACCATTTTTGGATGCTGATAATCTTTTAAGAGTAGGGAGGCGTTTAGAAAATTCTTACTATCCCTACGATGTTACACACTAGGAGTTGACTACGCCGGGCCAGTGCTTATACTCGACCAAAAGGGCAGAGGTGGCAGACTTACAAAATCATATATTTGCGTGTTCATATGTTTCGCAGTAAAAGCAGTGCATCTTGAACTAGTAACAGATCTTACAAAGGCGGCATTTTTGGAGGCTCTGAATCGTTTCATATCCAGGCGTGGGAAACCGGCCACTATATTTTCCGGCAACGGCACTACATTTATTGGAGCGTGCAATGAACGTGCATTCTCCAAAACAGCTTAGAATTCGTGCAATCTCGACTTATCGATCAAAGTATCGACTTTAAGCATATAACGGCTTACAGTCCGCACTTCTGCGGAATTTGGGAGGCTGCTCTATCAAATCAGTCAAGCACCACCTTCGCAGAGTACTTTCCTTAACTCATTTCAACTACGAGGAAATGGCTACTTGCTTGACGCAGATAGAGGCAATCTTAAACTCCCGTCCTCTCACACCTCTATCATCCGACCCTTCTGACCTTTCTTATTTGTCTCCGTCACACTTCTTAGTCGGACGATCTCTTCTATCCGCTGCTCATCCGAATCTGCTACCAAAAAACACAAATCGGCTCCAGAGATATCAGCGGGTAGAACCACTAACATTTCTGGCAGAGGTACTCTCAGGAGTACGTCTCATTGCTGCAAACGAAGAAAAAGTGGAGACAAACAAATGGAAGCCTCAAGAATTGGGTCTCTCGTCTTAATCAGGGACCGCAATCAACCACCGCTCATGTGGATCATGGGCAGAGTCACGAAAATCTTTTACGGAGGCGACTCGTTCGGCAGGGTAGCTGAACTTCTTACTAAGAAGGGCACAATCACGCGTGCCTACAACAACATTTACCCGCTTCCACTGGACGAGAACAGCCCGGTGGGGAGCATGTTGTAAACACAGCTGACAACAGTCTAAAAACCGCATTTTTCAAAAATGCGGTGTGATGACAGACAATCTTTATCAAAGTGACAGTGACAGTGACAATTTTGTAACGACATAAGAAAAGACAAGTTCAAATAAACACTGCGACCTTCATTCATAATTTTCTTAACGGACATCAGACTTACTAGGTACTCAACTCCACAAATATCTTCGCGAGGAGAGAAATTTAACCAGCGCCTAAGGTAGCTAAGTCTTAACAGTCGCTGGCATCATTAAGTAAATATATAATTATAGTACCTAGTTCTGAATATATTCGGAATTCCGCAAAACACTGCATTTGTCAACAATTCACATAAGAAAGAAACCTCATTATTGTAAGCGGAGCACTTACAGAAGCATGATTGTTTGTTCTTCTAAACTTCGGTCCTTGCATGTATTAATGAGGAGTAAGATTGTTCGCCAGTCAAATAAACAGGTTATTCTTTCTTAAGTATATTTTGAATTCCCCAAGATTCTGCAAGCTTCACACAAGAAAGAAACCTTTCTCTTGCAAGCATAGCCCATACAGAAGCATGTTTGCAAGAGTAAGGTTTTTTTATTTCAAATTAGCTCAGTACGTATGCTTGAGTTTAACGGTCGGCGCGTGTGTAGACGCCATAAAATACAATTACAAACGCTAAATTATTTTGTTGGCTGGTGTCAATTGTCCGATTGGGCGGTATTAGGTTACGGGTAGCGTATCAATTGGTAATTAGATTTATTAATTCCCTACTAGTCGAGCTACCCCAACTTCGTGCAGGGGCGAACAATTATTTAATAGAGTTGTATAAGTTACTCAAGGCTCTGTTATGTATAGCATAAAATCGGAAAAACTGAGTTTTTTTAAAGCAATGCATGTATCAAACGCTGATATATGAATGCTTGAAAAAATAATATCTTGCTTTCAAGACCTTTATGCTACTAATGACGCATCTCTCAGTTTAGTCTAGGCAATGGAGCGGTCCGTTGTATGGAGACCCCCGCATTAAATCCTGAGTCGATGAAACGTGGCTGGGTTTTAGTATTGGAGGATACAAAAGTTATACAAAAATATCAAACAAAAAAAACATCCGGAAGTTAGGTATTTATACCTAAAACTTAATATTTATGACTGAACATTTTCTCGATTTCTTTTTAAAATAATAGAATGTAGTATATTTACACTCAAAACCGAAATAACAAATGAAATAATCAATCAGAACATCGATATTTACACCGATTGTATTATCAAATCTAAACTGCGGTTACGCGATAGTGTGACTCCTGCTTTAACAATTGGGTATAGCATAAATAAACCTTATTTCCTTTCTGATTATTTATAGGATATTAATAATATACTGTAAACTAATGATACTTTATCATACCAAAAAGTTTCGTCGCCTGAGCAATTATTGTTGGGGTCAACTAGCTTTATTGCCTAGACTAAGTTAACATTCATAGTTTTCTCCTAAATGAAACCAATAATTAGCTCTTAAAATATAATATCACATAAAATTGCTATTCCTAAATCAAATAGGTAGTTAGTCAGATTTAAATTTTTATTGAACATTATATATTTACTAACGGTCGCCCGCGACTTCTTCCGCGTACTATATCAGATTTCCTATGAGATTTTCCCGCTGCAAAAGTCTTACTTATAGCAGCTATATAGCATCGGCTGGTTTTTATTATTTAAGAATAATAAGTCCTTAATGCTGACTTCAAAAACTTATAACCTTCATGCAAGCTTTCAACCCCTATTTCATGCCCTTTGAGTGGATAATCGTAAAATTGCTTATGCAGTTTATTATTACTTAAAACTAATAATCTTTATACCGATTTTCAAGTCTCTAACTTCAAAAACACAGGACTTTCATACAAAGTTTCAACCCCCATTTCACCCTCTGTTTGGTAGAATTTCCTAAAATTGTTTATATTTATTGTTTATTATTATATAACTTAAAACTAATTACCTTAATCCCGATTTTCAAGTCTCAAACTTCAAAAACTTAAGAGCCCTTATGTAAGTTTCCAACCCCCATTTTACCCCTATTGGGGTAGATTTTCGTAAAATTGCTCATACAGGTTTTTATTTATTTAAATTTAATAACCTAAATGCCGATTTTTGGGTATGTAACTTCAATTACACGGGACTTTCATACAAACTTACAACCCCCATTACACCCTCTTTGTTAGCTGCAGTTGTTTCTTAGCTGCCGTCTACACCATAGAAGGACCCCATCTTCCAAATTTCAAGTCTGTATGCTTTATAGTTCCTGAGATATCGTGATAAATCAGTGGGTGACCTTTCGCTTTTATATATATGTCACCGTAAGATTATAATCCAACTTGCGAAATTGCAAACTGTCGAAAGATTACAATTTAACGTATTATTTTCCGGTAGATTGTAATCTGATAGGTATATAAACCCGATAAAACCTAAGTGGCCGGCCTGCGGCCGGCCACTACCTCTTTATTTATGTCGAACCCTAACCTAACCTACATGAAAGAGACAAGAAAACGTAAATACAATGAATATTTCAAAAATTTACACTCAGAACATTGAACGGTTCACAAGCTTTCGACAGTTTACAATATCGCGAGTTAGATTATAATGTAACGGTTTTTATAATCTTACGGTGACATATATATATATATATATATAGATATAGATTTTATTTTATACAAGTTAGGATTAGCCCTTGCCTCACCACTGTGCCGGGCAGTTTATCAAAAATATAGTCATCGTGTTTTTCTTTTTAATATATAGGCTAGCGCTTGGCTGCAATCAAACCTGCTTGTAAATGATGATGCAGCCTAAGGTGGAGCGCGCTTGCCTAGAAGATGCCTATTCACTCTTGATTCGAAGGTACCTATAAAAGAGGGGGGGAAATCGGAAGCCGGAAGTGCATTCCATATCCTAGCGGTTCGAATTTGAAACGAGGAAGCTTCGTGTTGGTCGAAATGAAATGATTTCAGCTCTAATCGATTGAGGATAACTGTTTTAATATTCAAGATTTGACCTAAAGAAACCCACAAACATTACAAGTTAAATAAAAGCTTGTAATAAACGAAGATTTTTTAAACAAGCTTTTTTTTAACAAGGGTTAAAAACATAACACCTTCTGGCTCCATCATCAGACCCTAAATATCATCTAGGACTTGAGTCAAAGACCAATAAAACGACCGCAGGCAGTTCCCAAAGCCGCCAGCTCCATTATCAGATCAGCTCCATGCCATAATAACATGTCATTGTCATCTGCTTTACATATAAATGCAAAATTTCAGCTCAATCGGAAACCGGGAAGTGGGTCAAAAGCTTTAAAATATTTAATTACAGACAGACCGACAGACAGGTGAAACTAAATAAAAGCTTGTAAAAAACGCCCTAAATCTTCTGATTATCTCAAAGATTCACCACCTATAGATAGTTCTATAAATTCCAGAGCGATTGTCTTTGTAAATATTGATTTCACTATATATGTATATACCTACTTATTAGATAAATATACATCGAATTGAACAAACATAACTAAGTAATGTGTTGATTTGGGTAGTTTGAGCTGCGGTTTCCGATCTCTTGTTAACAATTATTCGATACATTGGACATGAATGGTTAGTAACTACCAGGGCTGTAGCATCGCACAATTTTTCCAGATCTTCTGTTGCTAATGATACGCAACAACCCTAGTCCCGACTACTGAATAGGTAAATTACCTATTCAGTGGTCCCGAGTCCCGACCGTTGTTATCAGTTTATTAGCAGAATAATTTACTTGTTGTCTGGTAGCGATCAAGAAATTATTAGGGTGACAGCTTATAACTTACCAGTTGATCTTTTCATAACTATAATACAAGATTTAAAAAACATACATACGCATTATTCGCCTGCAGTAGAGATGCACTTTTAGTAACTATTGCTAGAAAGACTGATTTGGTGGGTCCTAGGTTCTCCACTGATGACGGTAGTGAAGGTCTGCCCACATGCTGATGGGCCTTTCACTAGATATGGCCGCTCAAAGGCATGTTATGGTTACCAAAACTGAACCATAACTAGAAAGGCTAATTCTTGTACAGTATTTAAGTATGTGCAGTACCTATGTAAACAGTATAAAAACTGAGGTTATTATCGGGCCTTTCACCAGATATCACCTCTCAAAGACTTGATAAATTTACAAACTTAAAATAATTATTAGCAATTATTAGTCACGTTGCTTGCTAAAAAATAAAAATAGGATAGGATAACAAAGAAAACCTACTACGTACTTAAAATTAACATCGAGACGATCTTACATATTTTTATACGGGAGAAAAGTTTTTTTTTATTCTGAAGGGTTATGTTATTCAGATCAATGCCAGAGAAATTACAGTTATATCTTAAATAACAAATTATTGTACGTATTTCAAAACGTCGTACGTATTTCAAAACGTCGTACTATATACGGGCGCTAAGTTTTTCGCTCTTATACACTCACCGACACGGAAACATGGCCACCTTGTTTTTTTTGATACATACACCATAATAGTAGATTATACACCAAGGGGATAAAGCACTGTTTTATGTCACGGGCGCTACATTGAATCCTGAACGTAACGAAGGACTCCAAATTTAACTCCCGAGCGCAGCGTTATTAGTTATAAGTTAATTCCCGACCAAAGGGAGGGAATTTAGATTGAGTCCTGAGTTCAGTGAGGGCAAGCGCCCAAGAAAAAACTGCTTTATCCGGGTGGTGTATACTCTACTTTATACTTCTACCATAACAGTAAAACAAACTGTAACGGTTAGATATTTATTGCAAATCATAGTAAGTAATCATAGTAATCAAACTTTTTGCTTTTCATGCTGCCAGTGTTTATGCAGGTACACATACTCCTTGGTTTAAACACTTTTCTGTCAAATGGTACGATCGTTTGGTCGACCAGTCTGGAGCCTAGACTCTGTTGTGCATATTTACAGTATGGGGTTGGTCAACTAGTTGGGTGATCGATCGACTAGATTACGGCCCTAGGGCATGAAGACTGACTTTAGACCCGCAAAAGTATGATTAAAACAGTAGTAAAGGTATGGTAGAAGTATAAAATATTTTTTTTTGTTATGAAATCTATGTTAGTAAATAAGAAATTCACATTTTTTATGATTTTAAAGCATTTTTACAGTATCTAAGAATTTTTCGGTGCAAAAATAATGTTTAATTGAAACCTCTGATTTTAAAAGAAATAAACATCCAGTTCTAAAACACTACAAATTAAAAATCACTAAATTTCTGCATAACGACCTGCATGCGATTTGGCATGCTTTGAATGATGTTTCTGACATGGATTTGCGATAGGATCTCCCAAGCGGCCACCGCTGCATTACGGAGCTCGTTGATTGTTTGTGGCGGGTTAGGAGAGGATTCTATCCTTCTCTTAAGCATGTCCCAGACGTGTTCTGTCGGATTTGAGTCCTGGCTACGAGCAGGCCACTGCAGTTTTTGTATACCAACATCTTGAAGGTACTCGTTCCCACAACTGGCTACATGTGGGCGTGCATTATCAAGAACCGGTCATATCCAATGAACCCCATGTAGGGTAAACCATGTTCCTGGATAACCTCTTCAATATATCCCGTCGCAGTTAATCGATTGTCAATGAACTCTGTACAAGCATCGGTACTTATTCCTCCCCATACCATCATGGAGTCTCCTTGAAAACAAACAGTTTGTGAGGTTGTATTGGGTTGAAACCACTCTCTTCTTCTTCTCCACACTTGTTTGTGACCATCTGGTGCTCGTAAAGCGATTTTGCACTCCTCAGTAAAGAGAACACGGGCCCATTGCTCGTGAGACCAGTTAGCGTGATTATATGCAAACTGAAGTCGAGCTACTCGATGCTGTCTAAGGAGTACTGGAACTCGTGCTTGTGTGCCTTTAAAGTTACTTCCTCCATACGTCTTCTTATCTTACACTCGCTTACATTTACACCTCTCGCGATTTGACGCCACTGGCGGATTTTAACAGCAGTGAGGAACCTATTTCCTAAAATTTCTAGGACATTGAAACGGTCGTACTTAGCTGGTGTGCATCTGACACCTCCACTTGGTAGTGGATCTACCCACAATGGCAGCTACCCACGAAGGCCATCGTTTCATGGCGTGCTGCATAGATAAACGTGGTACATTTAGTCCAGAAGCCACTTAACGTTGTGCCAGCCCTTGGTTTTCTAATGCAACATCTCTGTGCTCTAAGTCGTTGGGAACGCTCGGCACTCGACTCACGTGCGCGTAGCTATGTGGTTCTCAAATATTATTCTTCAAGCCGTTGTGAACGCTCAGCACTCGACTCTCGTGCGCGTAGCTGTATGATTCTCAAATTTTGTTCTTCAAGCCACTGTAAACGCTCGGCACTCGACTGTCGTGCGCGTACCTGTGTGGTTGTAAAATTTTGTTCTTTAAACGGCTGTGAACACTCGGCACTTGACTGTCGTGCACGTACCTATGTGGTTCTCAAATGTTGTCCTCCAAGACGCTTTAAACGCTTGGCACTTGACTCTCGTGCACGTACCTGTGTTGGTCTCAAATTTTGTCCTTCAAGACGCTGTGAACGTTCAGCGCTCGATTCTATGGCACGCGATTGCGACACGTATTCTCTCTGACTTGCAAGACGTTTTTCATTTTCAAATGAAGATTCCAATACGACGTGTTTTCACTGCCCTCGCCTGGGAACTGGGAACTACGTTTAGAAAGTTGAGATCTTGATCTTTTAGGCATTTCGCAGTCTGTCTACAGCAGTTAGATATTAAAATGTTTTAAAAAAGTTGGTAAGTTCTCTTGTATTTAAAAATTTTTTTAAATCGGTTGAGTAGTTTTTAGCTATTACAAACAAACAAACAAACAAATTTTTCCTCTTTATAATATTAGTTTAGACAGAATAATTTACTACTGGCAGTAACAGTAAACCTTTTGGAACGAAAAATTAGACTTTTAAATGCAATTGGAAAAAAAATTACGAAATCAATATTTTACTCAAAAATGAAACATTAAATCAACATTATGAAAATGAAATGAGCAATTATCTATTGGAACAGCTTCGGAATGGAACAGATTCATATAAGTAACTTACAAAACAGGGTGTTTGTACTGCCAGCAAGAATGGTGGTACGTCAACCTGAGCTATCAGCTCAGAAATAAACGTTTCATTCCAAATCGGTTCAGTCATTGTGACCTGGAGAAAAAATTGCCAGTCATAGGAACTGCGGATAGAAGTAAAAACGTTTTTTTTTTACTTAAATTATTAAAATATAAACCTTTACACTAAGGCATTTGTGTTTAATTTCGAATGTAGTATATATTTATATGTTCGCGAGCATGTCGCTGTTCGCGAGCATGTCCATCACGGTCACGCGAATCTACATTTTTACCCCCTACCAAAAAGTGCTCAACGCTCCTACAGAAGTTTTACACTTCAATATAAATTACCCAAAAGTGCTCAATACGCCTAAAGAAGTTTTCACTTCACTAATTATTCAAACATAAAAACACAAACACAGAGTCACTGCACAGTGTATTTATCCATACCTACAAACATCCAAACTTTCAAAAATAAATAAAAATAAAAGAACATTATTACGTACGTATTAAAAAACGTCGGGTTATACAGGGGCGTTAAGGTTTTAGTTATTCTATATCACAAACGGCTACGATAGCTTGGTTACAGGAATAGGGTTTCGCTCCGAAACTATAGCAAGATTCTTCTTTCTGGATCTTCTGACTACTGCTGCGATGAAACACCCCGACGCATTGGTGAAAAGCCTAAGACGATAAATTACATGGAAAAGAATTTCCTGCAGTGCGATGTCAGCTTTGCTTTTAAATTTGAATTGATTTTTTAGAAAAGTTAAAAGATTGTTAATTTATTTATAGACGAAGGTTAAATTAAATTGATATTTGACTCATTCGATGTATTTCACTCGGTTCGTTCTTTGGCGGGGATACGCCATATTGGGATAATTTGCTTAAATACGAATATTTTGACGTTTGAAAGTTAGTCTCCTGCCGGCAGACTCAGCGATTATTTAATACTTTTGTGTTTAGATCGCAATTTGATTTGAGCTTAGCGATAGCAATCGTTGCCGGATCAAATGAATGTTTTCTTTAAAGTTTAATCAAGTTTTTACATTAAATCTCTCGTGAAACCGCTATTCGTTGTGACCATTCGCTCGTGCAAGTTTTAAAGAGAGTACAAACGTTTAAAAGCAATTTAATAATTACTCACCCACTTCTGGAATTATGCTTACAGCAAGGTAGCGGATTTGTTTTTCTTGTCTTGCAGTTTTCTTCTTCATTGTACTCATACTTTTGTAAAACATTACACACACTCGGGAAACCTAACCTTGGAAGCATTTCTTCATGTTCATATTTATTTATTTGCATTTTAATATGACCCAGGGCATAGCCAGTTCAACATTTCAGTTTGAAATACATAAAATAAATAAACTAAATTTATACAAAAATAAATAACAATTAAGAATACGTGAAGCAAATAACATTTAAGTCTTAAATTACAGTCAGATTAACAATAACATTGTTTTAAATGTCAAATACAGTACCATTAAGATAACAAAAAATTATTATATCCATACATATCACAATGTGCCAAATAATGGCGTAGGTAGGTACAAGAAATATTCAAATCAAATATTCATTTATCCAATTTAGATACACTGTAGGTACACATATTTACGTCGATTTCTTGTAACACATGATGGTGATAATTAGTTACGGTATCGCAAAAGTTCCAAGCGCGCACTGGCCCACAACAAACTCAGCCGGGGTTTTTTTTCGTTATCACCATCTTACAATTCATCTTAACTAAGGAACTTACTAGAGTCATTAGATCAAAATATTGCCACGCTTCCTTGTCATTTAAGTGATCCTTTACATGGTAATAAGATTTTTCAATGAGTTTACGTTATACATTAACTTTAAACTTATTCAGAGACCTCTTCAACATGTCTTCTGGGAACTTATTGTAGAAACGGACACTGTTTCCAATAAATGAATTGCTAGTTTTACTAAGCCTAGAAGCAGGCATTACAAATTTATTTTTATTTCTAGTATGGACATTATGACAATAACTTTTCTTCTTGAATTTATCAATGTGTTTAAGCAGGTATACTAAATTTTCAAATCTATATTTGTTGTGCACTTTCATAATATTGGTTTCTTTAAATTTATCTCTAAGTGACTCTTTTGGTCCCATATTAAATATGACTCGAACAGCCCTCTTCTGTAGCACAAAAACACAATTAATATCAGCAGCATTACCCCATAATAATATACCATATGACATAATGCTGTGAAAGTGACCAAAATAAACTAATCTCACCGTTTCAATATCTGTCAACTGGCGAATCTTTTTAACCGCGTATGCAGCAGAACAAAGCCTGTTCGATAAGTTATTTATGTGATGGCTCTATTAAAGTTTAACATGTATCTAACGTTATTCCGAGAAATACAGCGGTAACCACTTGCAGAGGAAACTTGGTATTTTAGCTTTCTGTAAAAAATATAGAAGAACGTGTCACAGTTTCTTTCTCAAAAGTCCATCCCCGAAGGGGTAAAATAGGGGTAATAAAGCCCAATTGAGCTCGCACAGGGCTTCGAGTGAATATAATTAACTGCCTACCTCTATATATCTCTTTCTATATCGCGTAACTCTTCCCTTCCTTTCGACGCGGCGCGTGCAGCCTTAGGGTTGACTTCTAAATTCTTGTAATTACTATGGGTCGGTAATCGGTTGCAATGATGACGATATTACTTCAAAAATATATAAAAACTAGCGACCCGCCCCGGCTTCGCACGGGTAGCACTAATAATTATTAATTCATACCTAATGTAGGCACTGGGCAGAAAATCAGGTTTTACATTAAGCACTGCGATATTAATAATATTTATAACTTATTATTATACACACACATGTTACACACCTGACGTTATCGCCTTGTCTTTTCAAAACCAACTAAAATCAATATGGCGACCCTCAGTGACCATTGACTCACAAACATTTGTAGGTAATAATATTGCGGCTATAAATTAAGATGTAAGCTATCCTATCTTTCAAGTTGGATCAAACTGCACACGGTGTGCAAATTTAATTTAAAGTCGGTTAAGCCTTAGACTAATAACGCCTTCGATGGGTTAAACAGTTTAGGAGTCCATCGCGGACAAACGTGACACGTTATTTATATATTAAATAAATATATATATTATCATTAATAGATTTGTAGAAAACGAATAAGGGTATGGTTTTAATATAACTGACATGCTCCTAGCAGGTTAGCCCGCTAACGTCTTACACTGCATCACCAGCTACATTTAGTTAAGAAATGTTAATGAATATTTTACACTTGTTCCAGATTGCCCCATTCTGTATGAGACAAAGTAATATACCCATCAAAATTACTCATCGGCGGCCCACTAGTCCCACTACTAACACAAAATATACCGATTTCGCATGTACTGCGTAGATGTTTAGTTTTAAAACATCCAGCAATACGCACTACAAACACTAAAAACACAGGATTAAAGATACGCAAAGTTTGTAGGTACTAACATTATTGCACCTATTAAAAAACGTCGTGTTTCGCAGAGGCGTTAAGGTTTTAGTTCCTATATTACGAGCATATCACAAACTACTACAACAGCTTGGTTACGGTTGGGGTTGGGGGTTTAGGTTTTTCTCCGGAACTAGTAAGATATTCTGCTTACTGCAGACTTCTTCTTTTTACTGCTGCGATGAAGGGTTCCCACGCATTGGAGAAAAGCTTTTTGCTTGTAAGATAGTTACAAGCAAAAGGTTTCCCTCCAGAGAGAGTTAGCGGATTTGCTTTTCTTGTCTTGTAGTATCCTTCATCGAATTCATACTTTTCAGAAACATTATACACACTCGGAAAATCTATGATCTTACTAGCATTTATTTATTTTCATACTCTTTTCTTATAAATTTGCATTTCAATATGACCCAAGGCATAGACAGTTCAACATTTCAGTTTGAAATACATAAATTCAATTAACAAAATGTATGCAATAACAAATTATCAATTAAAAATTCATTAATTCTTAAATCACTTAATGTACTGTATTTAACGTGTATAACGAAAATTTATTAAATCCATACTGTTAATAATATAAATGCGAAAATGCATCTGCTACGCTTTAACGGCCCATGTTTTCATCATTTTTATCGCAGAAAATTAAGGATTTTCTCCGGGAAATAAAAAGACGAAGACACTGGCATCATTTAGAAAATATATAAAATTGGATGATATTGTGTTAATGTTTAGTTTTTAATTAAGTTATAAGTAATTTAGAATATAATAACTAATATATTTAAAAAAATATAGTAACTAGTTCTGAATATTTTCGGAATTCTGCATAACACTGCAATTATCACGACGGTTTCACACAAGAAAGAAACCTCATTCTTGTAAGCATAGCACTTATAGAAGCATGTTTGCAAGAGTGAGGCTCCTATCCAACGCGAGTTCATAGATTCAATTTTCTTCTTTTTTCTGTCTTCTGCAAAGAAATGCCATACTAGATGAAGGACCCACACGGGAGAGAAGCCATATTCTTGCAAGCACTTTAAATAAACGTGCTTGCGAGAAAAAGGATCCTCTCCAATGTCTTCCAGGAAAGCTGAAACTGAAAGGGTTAACTTACAAATACTAACAACTTCTAAAGGGTATCTTTTGTTCTGACTTTAAAAATTCTGTTAAAAATATATTCGTAATAAAAAAATTAATAATTAAATTGACTGCTCTAAAATTGCATTCTTCCCGAGAAAAATAAATTACCAGTAACCACTGTTCTGCTTTCTTCTGATTTCTACCACATAATAAGTTCGTTGCGATGAGGGTCTCCCACGCATTGGTGAAAAGCCATTCTCTTGGAAGGAAAGGAAGACTTATAGTTGCAAGAAAAAGGTTTCCCTCCAGTGCGCGGAAGCAGATTGACTTTTTCTTTTTCTTCTTTAAGTTATGCTTTGCCTGAAAAACGACATAATAAAGATAAAACTTACTTTTTAAAGCAGTTACAGAAGCAAGATTTATAAATTAATCTTCAGGATCTTATAGGTACCTCCCAATCCAATACTCAATACTCCCAACTCCAAGGATGCCGGCTTCCCATTACCCCCGTCATATGTCTCGCTAGCTAGAAGCTATAGGTGAAAACTGTCACTGGCAAAACTGAAGCTGTCTACCAAATGGTGTTAAGTTAATTTTGGACATATGTCTGCCTTCACATTTGTGCTTGAAAAGAAAATGTAACCCGTCGCGTCGGTCCCAATTAGCACTAAAATTTAATATAAAATGAGTCGAAATCCCGTTCTTTTTATTTTGTCAAATCATTTGCGGGAGATTCTGTATTATTATACCAAGGAATTCCCTACCATTTTGATAAATGGTGTTACGACACTGAGAAATGATGAATACGACACGAAGATATTATTATGGGGCCTTCAGTCAACCTAGCTGCGGGGCGCAAGCTTGTTGCCGACAGTATAATAAGACGCGAATCGTAACAGAGAACACCGGGTCTATCACTTGCATTTTACTCCTGTGACTGTGACCTCCTTTGTAAACCTTTTATTAAATCGGACCTTTTCTTCCTTACGTAACTTAACTTGACGCTGAAGTAAACAATTTCATTTATGCTCTCGTTAGACAGCGGGAGGGGCGGGACGGCAGCGCAGCGTGGACGTGCCAGATAGAAGATACAAGTGACCATTTAAATCATAAAAAAATGACTGCCCTGCCAGAAAACTTATACTGTGAATACTGTTATAGCCTCGGGATACTGTAAGGATTCTAAAGATACCCAAATCCAACTCTACATACATATCCAAATCTGTTCGGGCAATTAGAAGTCATGGATTAATAAAGAAACACACACACACATGGACCCTGAAAACTTTACACTCCTTTTTGGGCAGTCGTGTAACAAGAAAAACTACGCGCCAGAACGGTGAAGCTTCCTCTGCCGGTATGCAACACAGAGAGGAGCACATCAGCAGAGCGCCTACCAAACGCTCGTTACTATAATTGCAATTTTTGAAAAAAAAAAAAACTATAACCCTCTTAGCTTTAGTTTTAAGATTAATTAAGCCGTAACCAATTATCACCATCATGTTTTATAAGTAATTTTTTAACGTCAATAAGTGTACCTACAGTGTACCTAAATTGAATAAATTATATTGTGTATTGACACCGCTCACGCCCCGCCTGCCGGGACGGGAGCACGTCTCACCGGCGCACACAAACACAAATGGTGAACACAAGACGTATAAATACTCATAGAATACGTCACGCTCACGCCCAGTCCCGTCCATCTCCGATTCCGGTGCAACGGTCGCCAGCGTCCCGATTCCCGTCCGCTGTCTGTCCAATAAAATTATACATCAATGAGCCTAATGTAATAAATTGAGAAGATAGCTTTGAGAAAGCACTCCACGTAGAAGGGGATCCCATTGCTTGTTAGCATTGACAGAGACCTGTTTGCAAACAAGGTTTCTGTAAATTTTTTTTGGTTTCTCCAGCGCAAGTTCGCGGATTGTCCTCTCTTCTTTTTCTACTTTCCGCGCAGATTACTCAGTCTCTCTTCTCTTCTTCGAGAAGCCTTACACATGTAAGCATTTTAGAAACATGTTTACACGAATAAAGCTCCTCACCAATGCGAGCTGGAAAACTGATTTGTTCTTCTCTTCAGATTTCCGCTGAGTAACGAAGATGATCGACACGCATCCGGTGAGAAACCATATTCTTGGCAGCACAGCAAAACGTGTCATGAATAAGGTTCCCCTCCGACGCGAGTTTGCGATTAAGGTTTCTCTATAGTGTCTTCCTGGAAAACTGAAATTTTACTTTATTATATTGTTAATAGCTGTCACGACCCTGATTCGCTCTGGGCCCATACTGCAAACGCTCAAAGCAATATTACTATATACTTAAGCAATGTTACTCAAAATGACAGTTTGATTTCACGTACCTTGACGTTCCTAAAATAAGGATTATAATTCTAAAACACGAATGTCAACAATAATGAAACAATATGGCTTTAAGCGATGGCAGTGCCAGTATGGCACCAGGTACAATTTCCAAAAATCCTGAAACGCGTGTTCCTTCTTTTTTAAACAAAACCCCAAATACCACGGATTAAGCTTGAAAAATGAGGGACTATCATATAAACTTCTATCCCCTTTTTCACTCAGGCGTGGCATTACCGTACGAGTGGGTCAGCAATGGTAGTACATCATAAATCAAAATTACCTAACTACTTTTCAGTAACAATCTTGTCTTTTCGTGAGCTGGAGCGAAATACAAAGGGAAGGCTTATTTTATATACAGGGTTAACTTAAAAATACTAATAAACTCTTCTCTGCATGTAACCTATTGAAATTTTTTTTGTTCACAACACAAGAAAATTCACTTTTTTTTAAACTTCTGTTATTGTACACGAGCAAAACCCAGTCCGCTGTGCGCCTATTGCACGTGGCGAGGAGAAGTGATGTTTTAGAGCAACTAATTTAAACATTTTTATTTCATTGAAAATCTACCATATTAGAAAACTTAACAACTAATACCATTTACCTTAAAAGTTGTATAATGTGTAATGTTATAACTTACAATATTATACCTTGGACGAATAAACCACTTCGTCGAAGAGTTATACCTACATTAAAAAAAGCTGCGAGGAAGCACTCACGCTGCAGAAAAGCCATTTACTTGTAAGCAGTTACAGATACATGATTGCAAGTAAAAGGCTCCTTTCCAGTGGAATTAGCGAATTATTTTTCTTCTTTTCGAGTAATGTCTGAACTTGCAATGACGATGGACTCACAATGCAGATAAACCTTATTCTTGCCAGTATTTATAAAAATAATGTTGGCAAGAATAGCATTCCCCTCAGCGCGAGTTTCCCTTTATTTTTCTAATGACTTCGCTTAGTTCTGTCTCACATTGGAAAGAAACCTGACGCTTGTAAGCATTCATAGACATCTGCCTCCGGATTGTGTAAGGAAACAGTAATCGTACTCGTTTCTCAAGCGTATAATCCAACTTGTTTATAAAGTTCACAGATGCCTGCACGTCGAAAAGCATGTATGAACTCCTTTATAAGTTCGAGTAATACGTTTTAAGCTGTCAAAAGGTTATGATTTGTTTAGACAATTGGGCCTATGATTGCAAGCATAAGGTTTCTTTCCCGCCTATGTATTGTTTTCTCCCTTGTACAATAGAAACCTTGTTTTCTTCCTGGCATCCAGTGAGTTATTTCCGCTGAGATGATTGACTCACATGAGAGAAAAGCCATATAAGTATGAACATTAAAAAGCATGCTCACAAGAATATGGTTTCCTCCGATCCGAGCCAGCCAACCTATTTTTCCGCAACATAAGTATAGTTCGCACCCGATTTGAATGCAGTAGGGGCCTGAGGTGACGGGCGGGAGCATCTCCCTCCCCCATCCGCCCTCAACCCCGCGGATAGTGTTGTCAAGTGCTGTCTTTGACATCTATCGTACAATATACATACTCGTACGTATACGGAGTGATCTAAATGTTAAACTTGTTTAAACCGTTTATGTTCACATTCACGCTGTGATGTTGACGTGAACATTAACGTATCAAATCCGTTTGAGTTGGAATAATTTTTGACTTGCTCGTACTACCTAGGATAAGTAAGTTGACATTTCCTAGATAATATGGAGTAAACGGATACGGATGATACGGAGTACGAGAATTTTTGTCTTTTGTTGAGAAAATAGGTTGAGTTGATGGTGGTGGTGTCAGTGGTGGTGATGGTCGACCGTCCTAAAACCGAATCAGCATAACCTGACTCAACGGAATCTGGTTTGCCCTACTCCTAGAGTGTTTTTGTAAAGTGTGAACCCAGAAGCTCGCAAAGGAGGTCCTGAATGATGCCAGGTGAAGCTGAATGAAGGGGCGACGAAGCGAGTCTTCTGGTGTAGCCTATCCGTTTACTTCTACATTTTCATTGACACCCAACATTAGACGTTTGATCATAATATAATCAATCAATTATGTGATCATTCTTGATGAAAACTATGACCATTCAATGATATACTTAATTATTTCATGGAATGATCAATTCAGCTATATGATATCGCGATTTAACAGCGGAGGGACCAATGTTCACTATTCCTTGATAAAGTTCTTAAATCATCTCATTGACGAATTTCGAGCTCTAACGTATCGAAACCGTTTATGTCGACATTCCCTATGAAATGCTGACACATACATACTCTTTGATCGAACGCTTTTTGCTTGTTTGTCGCTTAATAATCAAGTTTCATTCAGTGTAAATCTTTAAAAATGACTGATTTAAGAGGTTCTGTAACAAACGTGTTTTTATTCATCACCAAGCACGCGAAATGGCGAAAAAAGCTTTGGTGTGTACTCAAGAAAGGAAAAATAACTTTTTGACCTTGCCTTTAACGGCAGACCGAGTCGATATACTGGAGTATCAAAAAAAACGATATCTGTAATACAAAAAGAAACTAAAGAAGCTTACGGAGAGGTCCTTACCTCTTCGTTCTTTGTAAAAAAGATAATTTTAACTATAGTGTAATGCATAGAACTATAGAAGACTTTTACCTGACTAAAACAATCGTCCCAGTATGTATGTTAATAACGTCTTTGAGAGGTGATATCTAGTAAGAGGCCCGATGAATAGCGTCAGTTCTTATACTGTTTACATAGGTATTGCGCATATTTTAATACTGTTCAAGAATCAGCTTTTCTAATTATGGTTCATTTTTGGTAACGATAACACGTCTTTGAACGACCATATCTAGTGAAAGGCCCATCAGCATGCGGGCAGACTTTCACTATCATCATCAGTGGATAGTGTAGCACCCACCTATTACTGAATCAGCTTTTCTAGCGATAATTACCAAAAGTGTAGCTATCTCTTAGTCTAGAAGCATCTCCCTCCCCCGTCAACACACCTCGACTCTCACGCCCGCAGTGTAGTCTTTGACATAAATCGTACGTATACGGACTACGGAGTGATTTATATGTTACCGTTAAAGTTGCTAAAACCTTTTATGTTCACATTAACACGGTGATGGCGACGTGTCAAATCCGTTGAGTTGGAGTAATTGTTTTATTGCTCATAATAACTAGTTTATGTTTGTTCCTTGGTAATACGGAGTATAATAGCCAAGCAATAGAGTTGAAAAAATAGGTGTTTGTGGTGGTGTCAATGGTGGCGATGGTGGATCTGTCCCAAAACCGAATCAGCATAACCCGACCCCACGCAGTCTTGTCTGCCATATCCCTAGTGTTTTTGTAAAGCACGGTGGAGGGACCGCTCATATTAACTATTCCTGGGTAAAGTTCTTAAATCATCTCACTGACATAAAATTTCGATCGTATCGAAACCTTTAATGTCGTAATTTTCTAGGAAATGCTGACATAACAGTTTCCGAACATTAGCGGTATGTACTCTTTGATCGTACACTTGTTGCTTGTAATAAAGTTGTTTCCCATGTACATTAAAAAAAATGTCTGATTTGAGTGCTTCAAATTCAGTAACAAAAAACGTGTTTTTATTCATCGCCAAGCACGCGAAATGGCGTAAGAAGTTTTAGATATGTGTCCTGAAGAAAGGCACAAAAACTTTTTGACCTTACATTTAAATGATTATTTTGGAAAAGCGAGTCGATATACCCGAGTATCAAAAGAAATAAAAAGTCTGTAATACAAAGAAGCTAGAGAAGGACCTCTTCATTCTCCTTCTAAAAAAGAGAGATCGTGTAGTAAATACAAAAAAATTAACGTCGATGATTTTAGATTACTTGTATCTAACTAAAAAAATCGGCCCTAAAAAGTAAATTTTGGACTTTATTATTGTGTTTCAATTGTGTTTATCAATATTTTCATTTTTTTTAGTAATACAGCCACTGTTTTTTTGTAATTTATTGATATGACAGTAATAGTCACATCACTAGCACATTCCTAAGCTCTGCATTCTAATCGCGCGCGAACTATATAATATATAGTTCGCGCGCGAATTATATTATAATACATCCTTACCCCGGAACTTAAAAGAAGATAGGTAGCTGTGAGGAAGCGCTTACACTGAGGAGAAACCATTTGCTTGTAAGCATTGACAGGTACCTGGTTGCAAGCAAAAGGTCTCTTTCCAGCGCGAGGTAGCGCATTGTTTCCCTCTTCTGTGTTTTCATATATGCGATAGTGGTGACGCTGGAGACAAACCATATTCTTGTGAACAACAACAAGCATGTTCTTAAGAATAAAGGTTCGAGACCGGCGGCAAGCGGCAGCGACTGGCGACAAGCGACACTTCTGGGTCCCATTTAGTATATAAGTCATACTTCGATACTACTGAATATTGCTACGCTTTCATGGCCGATGTTTTTAACAGAGTGTGATGAAAGGTAAAGAGTTAGGTATCCTGGGGAACCGAATTGTCCTATTTTATCCCTGAAATTTATATGAAAAGAAACTTAATCCACGTGGACAATGTCGCGGGCTTCATCTAGCGAGGATATTATATTCCGAGCAGGTACGGCGACACATGCCATCCACTTCCACACGAATATTATAAATGTGATAGTGTGTCTGTCTGCCCGTCTGCTACGTTTGAGCGGACCATCTTTCCCACCTATTTTAATGAGGTACGGAGATAAGTTGTATCACAGGGAAGGACATTATGGAGTACCGACGGGAATACAAAAACCCTGAACCTTCGCGGGCATAATCAACTTGAAAATATATAGGAACCATCGCAATTGTCTCCAATCCGTATCTGTTCTCTCTTCGTATCTCCTCCGCCTCTTCTGGCTGAATCAATCCATTGAGTAATACCCGCAGCGATGCAACGCCTCACACTAGAGAGAAACCTTACTCGTGTGAGCATTTATGGAAGCATGCTTGCACGAGAAAGGCTCCTCTCTTGTCTGGAGCAAATCGAGCCATAAAGCCTGCTGCTATGACACATACTGGTGAAAAATAAATTACGCTTCTATATAACACAAGAAATATGGTAGACTTAGAAACATGGCAGTGAAATCAATACGTCATACTCCAACGATTATCATGAAATTTAGTATGCGGACCCCCCGCGATTCGGGGGCGATAAATCGATCTACCTAGGATTTTTTTTTAGAAAATGTCGTTTTATCCGTGTTTTCAGGCAATGAAAAACTGCAATAATATCATTAGAATACGATGGAAAATTTCGCCACTATCTAGGTACAAGGTGGGAAATCGAGCGGTCCCGAAACCAGAAGACCCCGGTTCGAGTCCAGACGTCTCCAGTCCGATTTTTTTTTTTTATCAAGTTCCTTCTTTTGTGAGGAAAACTATTATTGGGAGCCCTTTATCAACGCATCTAATTCGCATCTAAGTATATTTTAATAACAGAGGTTTTAAAAAAATATGGTGGTAAATACATTAGTAAAGAAACCGACATTGTGCCAATTTTTTTTTCTATTGGCGGTTTTGGAGATTCGGTACAAAGATAAAAGTCCAATCAATAACTCTTTACTTAAACAAACTGAAAATATGACTCTTCCTGACATATATTGGCGCGTAATAATACTATTTTTTTAAATTGTGAGCAACTAACTGCTTAACGACGCAGCAACACTAAAGCTACTTCCGTAGATGGCGTTGTTAAGCAACACTAAGCCTATGACTGTTTGGTTTGAGGTTAGACCAAGAAAAATTATCTTTATTTACTTATCAGTATATAATTCGTATTGAAATATAATTTCAAAAAAAGTACGATTTACCAAAAAAACCCAGCAAAGCTCGGCCATCCAGGTACTGAGATTAATGGAAAGGGGTCACGAACCTCAGACATGAGGAATACGACGCAGAGAGAGATCTAAAGGATTATAAAATTTGCACCATAAGTTAGATAGCACGTTATTAGCACTTCTAGACTTTATCTGCAGGCTTAAATGTAAGTACTTAGATCGTAAGCAGTTGAAGTTCGCTTGTATGAGTTCAACAAAGCTGCTGGAAACTATTCCTCGGAGAATGGGGTAATTGCGAACACTTAGGGGAGAACTGAAATAAAATAAAACCAAATTAAATTACAAATGCCATATATTGCTAAAAGTTTACTTAAACTAATATAAGTTTTCAGTTCTCCTAATCAATATACATAAATTTTCAATATAATATAGCTCAATTACCATTCACTGACTCACTTACTCATTGACATAATTGTTCTCCTAGAAAGAGACGGAAAACGATACAATGATGTAAGGGAGATGTGTTCGGGTACGGGATGTGAGTAGAGAAAAATTATGACATTTCGGAAAAAGAAGATGGCGGCCGACGTGATTCTTGCAACTCTTTTGTTTTCCAACCGATTTCGTTACAACTTTGAACAAATTAGGAAACGATCAATAGAAAACGTGGAAATAATAGGAAAAACAAGATGGCGGCCGAGCTGCAGTGTTTTCAAATTTCGGATTTTTCGACCCCGAACCACGGCGCTACAGCACATGAGTACAGAAACGGAACAGAGGCAAAGCTTCATACAAGCGCACTACGATAGGTACACTACTACAAGCTTGAGGCGCGTGTGTGCGTGAGCACTCGGGCTACGTCACGTACGGAGAGAAACCGGTTTAAACCGGCTCGGTCAGTGCTCAAGCTCAGGGGCTGCAGTACACGTCGCGCGTCGTGTTTTCATATTTAATGTTAATGTCAATAATTTAGTAATTTAAATAGTGTTTTAATGTAATTTTACTTATAAGTGTAAATATGGTTTACTGTACAGTGTGTATGAATGAACAATAATAGAATGAATAAAAACACATCATTTTTTACCTATCCCAAAGACTCTAATAAGTAGTACTAACTTGATTATAATTTATTATTTTTAATGTGTAGAATAGATAGACCATACATATTAGATGTTATTGTGATATTCTGTAAACGCATCCATCTAATTTGACTAAACTGATACGCGCGCGGTTCGCCGGCCAGCCGTAACGTCGCCAAACTCGCGTCGAAGCTCGCTCAATCTATTTAGTTTGTGTTTTCTGTACGCGTGGATTATAATATTTAAATCAATGTTTCTCCGTTACGGTTCGTGCGCAACGTACCTTGCCCAGCTGCCAGGACTTGTCAAAATTTTATTGTGGAAAACAAAACATTTAGAATAAGTAATTTGTAAAAAAAACGAGCGAGCCTTACAGTAGGTAGTCGCATAATATGATGTGGCATGTGACATCTCACTTTAGTAATAAAAGTTATTATTTTTTTCAATCAAAATTAAAAATATCAATGGAGAAGTTTCCGAAACATTAGAATATTTTTTTTCTTTTTTTGAGTCGTAAGATCATAAAAAAAAGATCAAATTTGATAGAAGATTTTTTTAATACCTTGAAAAATTATAAAGTTACTTATGAAAATATTTCAAAAAAACACAATGCTTCGAAAATCATACTAGATTTTCTAATATGATAGAAAAAAGTGTGTATGTCAGCACGAATGGAGTATAGATTAGTAAATGAGGGTAAATGTTTTATGTCTTGTGATCTTAGGGATCCTTTCCAAAGAATTTCAAAATGGCGCTGACTTTTTTAAATTTTGGTAACAGTTTCCTGTTTTGTGATCCCAGGGAACCCCAAATATCGATTTTGAACGAAATCGGTCAATTAACAAAGAATTTCAAAATGGCGCTGGATTTTTATTACTTACTTGAATTTTTTAACAATGATCTGCACTTTATTTAGACATTATTTAATCAACTGTATATATTTATTAATATAGTGTATAAAAACACTCTAAATTTAAATGAATAAATGTAAAAATACCTTAATGTTTCAATAAATATTTCTCTTACATTTTTTATTTTCTCGCTGTTGAAGTGAAAAGTTGTCGCGATAGCAAAGTTTTTTGTTTCTTGTGTCTAGGAATTCCTCACTAGACTCAGGATTCTAATTTACCTAATCCTTCCTAGCTCGAATTCTTCACTAGCTCGGGATTCAAACTAGGCAATTACAACAAAAACAAACCTTGCATCTAGTTGAACAAATAACTATTGTTTATTAAATTGTATCCTCCTGTGCCAACCCTACCAAAATAGGTATACATTTTGCTCGCTCCATAGAAGCTTTGTCTCTGTTCCGTTTCTTTACTCATGTGGCTACAGATCCGAAACGGCGTGGTCGAGCATAATATTTTTTTCTTTTTTCACCTACAATTATCCTGTATTTTAGCAGAATGGGAGTGGTTTTTAAAAATTCAAGATGGCGGCTGTCGTGGCGACCGTTCGGTTTGAGTTACGAAAAATCGCAATTTTAAAATTCAAATTTCTCACAGTTGGCAACGTCGGAACGTTTCGACTTCTGCAGGGCGATTGTGTGTACAGACTTGAGGTATGGATTGGGGGGAAAAAATACCCCATTTCTCGGGAAATTTTCAAGATTTAACACAAAAATAAAAAAATCGAAATACGTATTTTTTTCAAAATTCTAGTACGAGCAACCACGTGTCTCACTTGTACGAATGACATTTGGGTATTTTCTTCGCCGAGGTCTGGCAACACCGAAATTTATCAAAGTAAAAGTGATTTTCGACACGGGGCGATCATTTCGACTGGGTGCGAGCGAGATAAAAAATTGAAACGCTATCAGGAGCGGTATATACTGTAGTTCACGGGAAAATTATAAAACCATGAAAAATGTTTCTGTGAAACGAGATGGCGGTTTTGTATTCTTTTGTGTTTTTCAAAATTTCGATCACATTTTTGAGGCCGTTGGCAACATTTGGGAAATTTGACATGTATGGATCGATTGTGTAACTCGACCGGCAGTATCGAGATATCTAACAGTGTTGCCACATTTGGGGTAGTTTTCGAGATTTTCTCCAAAAATTTCCTCCTGTAAAATTTTGTATGAAATTTTTTTTTTCACTGATGTCTTCGTATAGAAATCAGAAAATATAACCTGAAGAAAAATATGGAGACAGCTGATGAGTGAGGATTTCGGAGACGGGTAAAGAGCTCGGCAAAGGTTTTGAAGATAGGTGGAGGGTGCTCGAACAAATGTCACTCGGAACCTCATCCAATTGGCGGTGAGTTTAAGAAAAACTCAAAAATGGCGGGTTCAAGATGGCTGCCATACAACTTTCGTCAACGTCTATAGAGAGTATAAGAGATGGAAGTGTGGTTTCTTGGCAAGAGATGATCAGGACGAGAAGGTCTATTTAGCGAAATGAAAAAAATTCAAGATGGCGGATTTTTTTTTCATACCAAATTATTTGGCGAATATTGAAGAGACTGCAAGTGTAGAACTATGCAAGATTTTGATACGGTTCCGTTTTACCCACGACGGGGCTCCCTGGGATTACAAAACAGGAAGCTATTACCAAAGTTTTAAAAAATCAGCGCCATTTTGAAATTCTTTGTTATTGTAGTGACTTCGTTCAAAATCGATATTTAGGACTCCCTGGGATTACAAAACAGGAAACTGATACCAATTTTTTTTTAAATCAGCGCCATTTTGTAATTCTTTGTTAATTGACCGATTTCTTTTAAAATCGATACAGCAAAGTCTGTACTACTTGTAAGTCTAACCACATCCCGTGAACTGCTTTAGCAGCTCGCGCACAGAGCGAGCGCACAAACAAAACATTTGTGTCCGGGATTGTGCGTGGGGTAATTACGGGCATAGTAATCTAATTGGTACGGTTGGTAAGTTACAGATAAGCCTCCATATTTAAGTTTTCATCTGCAAATGCTGTAAGGCTCTTCACACCTTCCTTCCTTATAGTAGTTATTACATTATTTTCACTCTCTTTCATCAGCTCCTTCTTTTTCGTTTTAAGTAGCAACTGCTTTTCCTAATAACAGTATTTTATTCTTGACTTCCTGAATGACTTCCTGAATGATATAAAGGGATTTTTTATGGTGTGCACAAATTTTTATATTTTGTATTAAAAAAAATTTTATTAACACGTACTTTTTATTTCTTTTATTTTACTAAAAATTATCAAAGCTATCGTTTACCAAACATATCTACTTTTAAACAGATGAAGCGGGTCCTATACCCTATATACACCCGGTCAGTGACCATCTGTTGACCTCTGAGCACTTATTTTAATTTCGTCTGCGAGCCCAAGGAGTCCAAAACCCCACAGTTAATGTGAGAACCATTTTAGCGGCTAATCAACAGCTATTTGATCACAGCCAGTTCAGGACCCTGTGAATACCCTTGGGGGTTTGATTATTAGTATTGATTGAAAATTATTGTAAATTTAAAGTGATTCCAATTTTTTCGTCAAAAACTGCCTTGAGCGCTATTTTTCCAATATAGCGATGCGAGCAGCAAAGCTACGAGGTGGCAAAATAAAAATTCGAAAAGAGCACGTCTAAATCTATGAAAACACAAATTTCCAGGTAACTTTCCAAATTACTGTACTAGTATGCAATATGCATTTATCCAAAAACAATGCAGTCTTAATAAAATGAACCACCAACATCCAACAGCGATCTTGCAGATAACTTTATCAGATTAAGTTTTAACTGTTAACGGCATTCGGAACCAGTGGCAGATTCACTGGACGAATTCAAAAGCACTTGTACAAGTTTATTTGAATAAAAAACCTTTGATTTGATACTTGAATTAAAACTCGATTTAAAAAGCGATCAGCGAGTTTTTGGAGGGGGGAGGGGGTTGTGGGTGTGGGGAGGAAGGAGGACATAATTTGTGCCTAAAATCAAAATAAGTTATTTTTTTAGGGGTTAATTTCCTTACATTCCATAGTGTTATCCTAACATGTCTACCACTGGTTCTTAAACAACAGCAAGGTATATTTCGAAAACTATTTGTCCTATCAAAATAAACTAAACACTATTTTATAGATAAATTCATAAACTTTGTCCTGACAGACTCCTTCCTAACTCTAATACTTTTTCAAAAAATTACAAAAAAAAATTACCGTGAATGTTGTACACGGTTCACAAAATATTTTTTATGCCAGTTAGGCAGCCATATTTCCGAAACTATGAGTTCTATCAAAATAAACTAAAACCTATTTTGGAGATAATTTAATGGAGTTCATTTTTGCTTGTGATATTTTTTTCCTAGTTCTAATAGTTTCTGTGAAAATTCTAAAATACATACACGATTTTTGAAAAAAAAATCCATTGAATAAAGGTTGGCATATTTCTCGAAATATTAGTCCTGTCTAAATATACCATAGACTTTTATGTAGGTAATTTAATGAAATTAATTACTCTTCCGAGGATGTTTCTCAGCTTTAATAGTTTTTTAAATTGCAAATAGCACAGGATTCTAGCAATTTTTCAAAAAAATGCATGATGGATGCGAAATTATTAGTCCTATCTTTATGAACTATTTTTTTATAAGTGGTAAAATTTTATTTATTTTTACTCCCGGGTGGTTTTTGTCTTGCCTAATAGTTTTTTAGGAATCACAGAGAACATAAAATTTTGAAAAATATTTTTTTCATACAACCTGCATTGAAAATGCGAGTTTCAATGACTGTTGAGCCACCTGAAACTATTCAATTTCAGACGAATACGTCATTGACGAAACAACATTTTCGTAGCTCTTATGGAAATTACAAGAAACTAAATTACGAAAAGCGATACATGCAAAATATTTTCTTTTCATGCACAAAGGGTTAACATAATATCTCCATTGCCATAGAAAGTTTTTACTAGCTCTAATATTTTTTGAGAAAATTACAAAAAACTGCGGTCGGGGAGACGTTTGACGGGGCAGGGGGAAGTCCACGGCCTAGGAGTGGGACTTTTGAAGAGGTACTTCTCAGACCTCAAGGAACACTCGTGCCAAAAATCAGCTTTTCATTATTTTAGGGTCAACATTTATTAGTCCCGTACTAATAGTTTTTAATTTGTATTAAGTCTGGTCTGGTGGAAGGCGTTGGCCGTGGTAATTTACTAACCTATTGGCAAAGACGTGCGATCGAGTATTCTAGTCATCGGTGCTATGCCTGTACCGATTAGGAGTATGGGTTTAAAATAACTGCCATACTCCCACTAAGTTTGCCCCCACCATTCTAGACTGCATCATCTTTTGCCACCAGGCGATATCGCAGTCAAGGGCTAACTTGTAGAAAAAAACAACTTTATTTTTTAAATCAAAGAAAAGGCGTGCGCTTGACGACATTAATGCCTAGAAGATGCCTTTTCAGTCTTGCCTTGAGGGTACTTAAGTTATACAACTGAAGTGATCCATCCGCCTGAATAAAATAAAATTACTTCCATTGATTTCCATACTCGCCTTACATGCCAACCAATAATTATTATCATCGGCAATAAACTCAGTAGGCAATAAGTTTTTTCAACGTCTAGCCGAATTCTATTAAAATAACAACCAAGCGTTTTTTAACAGCCAATTATATTCAGATATTATGGCGCTCCACTTTGTTAAGCTTATTAACATTTGTTAAGATTCCTCTTCGATAGATACAAGTTGGGAGAGTATGTTATTTCAATACGCATTCAAATTACGTGTATTTTTAACTCGCGACACAAAAAGAGGGGTGCTCTAACTTTAACGTGTTTATCTGTGTGTCTGCCTGTGGCATCGCAGCTCCCACACGGATGAACCGATTTCGATTTAGTTTTTTTGTTGTTTGAAAGGTGACTTGATCGAGTGTTCTTAGCTATTATTAAAGAAAATCGGTTCAGCCTTCTGAAGATTATGAGCTCTTTTCTATTTGATGATAGTTGATAAAGGTGTACAACTTCTACAAGTCTGATCGAATCGAAATTGGTTACTTCAATATGTTGGGGGATATTTAAAATAATTGATTATTAAGTTAGTATGACTTAAGACTGACCGCCTCGTTGGTTTAGTGGTTAGCATGTTCGACTGCGGCCGACGAGGTCCCGGGTCGGACCATAACAAGCATTGGGTTTATCGGTCCCGGTTATTATCACTAATATGATAATAGACGTTAATAAAGACCGCCAACCCGCATTGGAGCAGCGTGGTGGGTCTAAGCTCTAGAGTTTGCCGCAAAATGAATGGACCATAAAGTACTATCAAGAAAGCTAGTGTTGCGTATGGAAAGACGTACTTGTACGTAAAAAAAGCACGTCGCTTTACTATTGTAAAAAACGAAATGTGTCTATGGAGTGTTGCATTAACTGTCGATGTTTGGCTGTCAATAATAGGCATGATGACATTATCCAAGAATCAATTAAATTATGAATTTATCTGGTGAAATAGGATTCATGGATTATAAAAAACGTATTTATTTTTCTATTTCGGGCGAGATTGTTATTTATTTCGATAAAATAAAACTATATAATACAGGAATCCGCCATATTGAATAAAACACCACTGAAGCGAATGACGTCAGTATTGTTTTCGAGCTTTGACAATCGACCAACAATCTCAAAGTAGAATTCATATTATTCACATTATCAAAATATCTAAAGTGCTGTACGAAGACTTATTGTTTACTGCACACAGTACATTGGTAACAGCAATAGTGACGTCACAAACGCCGCCATGACAGCCCTCGCGGCTGTCATGGCTTTTTGGCTTTATTTTTAAAATTTAAATTTCAAATGCCAATTTTATCTACCAAACCTTTTTTTTCTGCTGAAATAAGATATTTTTCCGAAATAGTAGATACTTCCGATTCCGGAAGTTCCGAACATTATCTGACCATTTTTCAAAATCAGTCATCATGCCTATTGAGGAGGTTAGGAACAAAAATTAACATTTACAAATTTGGCTCTATTTTGCCTCTATGAATTTTTTTTTATTGTGTGAATTTCACACACACTTTTTAATTAATTTTTCTGTCATGTGGTTAGCCACAGATTAATTTAATAAGTTATGTCTAATGTTTAACTTTTACAAACGTATTTGCATTTACATCAAAAGATGTCATTTGATAAATACTTTATTGAATATTGGCTTAATCTTAAAACTTACACAAATACTTTTAAATAGTTTACAATCTATCTACTAAATGACATTATAAATCGTTAATAAAAATACAAAATTATTTGACAGAAATACCAAAATATTTATTATCTCAATTTACTGAAAAAACTAAAAAGTGTAAATGCCTCCTTTTGTTCTTAGGAAGAAGTTTCATAATTGATGAGGTTAGCCTCATCAATTATGAAACTTCAAAGGCGTGCTTATGTCATATGTAACATAAATGGTTGGACAGAATAATGTAGCTAACCATGCATTGCCAATTGCCATTCAAACTAAACGTGTACATGCAAAATTTGAGCTCAATCAAACGGGGATAACAGTTTTAAATCAAGTTTCAAAATTGACCTAAACAAATTCACAAACTAATGCAAGTTAAATAAAAGCTTGGGGGAAAAAAGGTAAGTAGGCATACCCCAGGTATTACCGCGAGCGGCCACTTTGTAAGACAATCTCAGGGACTAATCAGGTACCTATATGTATATGTCACCGTAAGATTGTAAAAACCGTTAGATTATAATCTAACTGGCGAAATTGTAAACTGTCGACAGATTGTGAACCGCTCAATGTTCTGAGTGTCAATGTTTGAAATATTAATTGTATTTACGTTTTCTTGTGTCTTTCTTGTAGGTTAGGTTAAGGTTCGACATATATAACCACTTAAGTTCCATCGGATTAATATACCTAACAGATTAGAATCTACCGAAAAATAATGCGTTAAATTGTAATCTTTCGACAGTTTGTAACGGTTTTTACAATCTTACGGTGACATATATAAACAGTAGATAAACCTAATAACATGTTCTAGAAAAAGAAGAAAATCGGTTGAAAATGCCGAAACCTAGAGAAAAATATGTAAACTCCGCAAACGCACAGGCGAATAGCCGCTGTAAATATTATACTCAAATATAATATTATTTACTTTCATGTACAGTCGCGGTCGAGAATGTTTACCACCTTTAAGGTTCCTAATTGCATGCACATATTATCTGTGTCAGAAGGTTGATATTAGGCAGAGTAGCCCATCTATACTAATATTATAAATGCGAAAGTTTGGATGGATGGATGGATGGATGTTTGTTACTCAATCACACTAGAACGACTGAGCTGGATGAAATACACACAGATATACAGTGGATAACTTTGAAAAATAATAAATATTTTGCTAAGGCTTTGTAGACCTTACGTATTTCATAATAATCTAATTAAAACTACTGGTAAACATTTTCAGACCGCAACTGTACGTACCCACGACGACAATTGTCACTTAAATCTCAATAGCTTATAGCAATCCATGCTACTCTTCTCCTTCCTAGTATTCAGGCTTACAATAGGTAATAAGTGTCACCGCAGAGGTCGTTTTATCTAAAAATGGAAGAACCTCACTAGCCGTTCGCGTAATTTAATCATTAGTTTGCTATCAGCCCCACGATTGTCTAAAAGTTGCCGATCAAATCGTCAAAGTTCGGCGTCAAAGTAAAATAAAACATAAAATCATTGAGTTAGAGCTCAATTTCGTGTTTCCATTCGCATACGTTTAGGTATGTACGATACCCTTACTTTAACGCCAAACTTTGACGATTTGATCGGCAATTCTTACACAATCACACCTCAGATCCAGCCGTAAAATAGCCAGCCATGCCAATTAATAGTCATGTCTAAATAACCAGTTTAAAGTGTCATTGCAGGCATAGGTACTACTGAAATCCCCTATTTTTGTACTCTCATTTAAACTAATAAATTCATCAATAGCCCTAGGATTAGGATACACTATGCAAGATATGCCCCACATTAGGTTAGTTGGGGCCCCTATTAAAAGGCATAACATGCCTGTTTTAACAAAATAGTCGTAGAACAAAAGAGTAGATATGCATTGTTCTAGATTGATTCAACTGTTATTTTAAACAATTACTTTTAAAAAACTTCAAGATCAATTTAGATGTAAAAGTATATTTTGAACGTAAGTAATATAAGAGTATAGTTATCGGTAAATGAATATTGATTACACAGCTCTACAAAAAAAAATTTTTGTTACCCTGGATATCTCTGCGGATTTCTATGTTTTCAAGTCCACTATTTTCGAACATATTCATAAAAGTACTGAATTGGCTCTGGTATGATTTTGGCTTATTTTATATTTTTAATAATTCACACATAGGTTGGCTTTTTAGAACACGTATTATTATGAAGTGTTTGGTATCTTGTTAAAATTCGGTTTCTGCGCATTGATTTGGCCAATTTATTTATTTTATTCCACTACAAGTAAGCCCTTGACTGCAATCTCACATGATGGTAAGTGACGATGCAGTCTAAGATGGTATAGCGGGCTAGCCTGTTATGGGGATGGGGATAATAAACCCATACGGTTAGTCGTTTTCTACACGGTACGATGGTACCGGAACGCCAAATCGCTTGGCGGTACGTCTTTGCCGGTAGGGTGGTAACTAGCCACGGCCGAAGCCTCCTATCAGACCAGACCAGAGAAAATGTAGAAAAAATAAATTCCCAAATTGACCCTGCCGGGAATTGAATCCGGGACCTACTTTAACAGTCGTTGGGACGTTAAGACAACAGCGCTTAGCACTGCGCCAGGGACGTCGTCAAAATTAAAGGGAAATTGTGCTAAAGATGTTGGAAAGCTTTAAAATTTTAGACGGAAATTATAGTGAGGAACAGGGAGAGAGCTTCCACCAGGATCTAAGTGATGGAGGAAAGGTATCAGGGTAGATGGGACCGTCACATGATGGCAGATTACTGCTGGTCTTTAAAAAGAGATGGTCCCCAAAAAAATACAACAAAAAAGCTACTAAAAGGCGTTTTTTAAAATAAATTTTATGAATTTTTTCTTCTCTTTAACTTTATTTTATGTTAATTAAAACAAAACATTTAATAATAATTTTCAATAAAAAAAAATTTAAGAATATACTTACATCTTTCTCATTTTTACTGACTAAAAAATATATGAAAATGAAGATTTAAGAAAAGCCAGAGCCAATCTTCCAAAACCATCCATAGTTTCGTGAATTGTTGGCATAGAGATACTCGAAACCACTAACATCAAGGGCAACAAAACCACTGTTGACCAGTGTTATCTATAGGGTGATGATCTGGCAGTAACTAGGGGGGCCCTCACAATCACGTGGCACGTGCTCAGAGGGCCCAATGGGAAAGAGGGGCCTGCGCATGACGCACCCGACTCGAATTTGCATTACACCTTCTTTGCATAATATGAGCTTAAACATTTAGGAGGCGCGTTATTCTTAGATAAGACAACCTCTATTTACTTAATTAAGGAAAATACCTGATATGTCCGAATCTTGTCATGACTCGCGGTCGCTCGCCCTGGTGGCGCTACCTGCAAGTAAAGAATAGCTCACTACTATTTTGATGTCCTTCTATTGTAGTGTTATAAGGTCGCGTCCTGGGAAACTCGCCAAGGGCAAGTAGTAACTAGTAGGTAAGTTGAGGCCATACTCCGGAACGCGAACAATAACTAAGGTGCAAGGGTGAGAATCTGGGTTAAAAAAATATTAGGGATTCAAGAACACGCTGCGGTAACACGCCTAGAGTCAAGAACCTGACGCCTGATAGCCTTGCCTTGATTTTAGGTTTTTAAAATTTACATTTAATCAGGTTAAGTGAATGTAACAATTCAATAAAATAGCGTTCCATAGCCTCACTTACCAAATAATATGGTTTAATACCGATTAGTTAGCATGGCAAAGAATAGTTTACCAGTAAAGTAAAAAAAAAAAGGAGAAACATACTTTCATGGGTAATGGTAAACTTCAAAGATTTGTATTTGAATCAATGAGTCTGAATCCTTTAGAATTTTGAATATTAAAAAGCTAGGTTTATTATATATAAAAAGAGATTATTATAATCTATACTAATATTATTAAGAGGTAAAGTTAGTGAGTTTGTGACGTTGTAGGGGGTAATCTCTGGATCTAATGAACCGATTTTGAAAATTCTGGTACCAATAGAAAGCCATATTATTTGTGAGCGTCATAGGCTATATATTATCGCAAAAAAATAAGGAGGTCCCATGGGAATTTAAAAACTTATTTCACGCGGACGAAGTCGCGGGCAAGTCCGCTAGTATTTAAACGAGTTGTATATGTCACCGTAAGATTGTAAAAACCGTTAGATTATAATCTAACTCGCGAGATTGCAAACTGTTGAAAGATTACAATTTAACGCATTATTTTTCGGTAGATTGTAATCTGTTAGTTATATTAACCCGATAGAACCTAACTACTAACTGATTATTTATGTCGAACCCTAACCTGTAATACAATGAATATTTCAAAAATTGACACTCGGAACATTGAACGGTTTACAATCTTTCGACAGTTTACAATTTCGCGAGTTAGATTATAATCTAACGGTTTTTATAATCTTACTGTGACATATACACGTTTAAAATAATACTAACTTGCAAGATTTGATGACAGACAGACACCGGGACAGTTGAAACTAAATAAAACCTTGTAATATACTCGTAGGTAGATGTTAACGGACCACGAGTTCAGTTTTTCAGTGTTCATTAAAGAGTCGCCGGGATGATCCTCGGACGCGCGACGCAAAGTTCGTTAGCGAGCGATTAAACTCGTTACGCATCCCGTACTTTACATCAATAGTACCATTAATCGGCTATAGCTTAGCTTTGTACAGGTATCAAACATGTGTCGTTTTCACCTCTCTAGATCGAAAAGCGCGCGTTTGCTGCTTAAAACCAGTAATCAAGAGGCGTTTTCGTTCACTCAGTGAGTAAAAGTATTTATAAAATATTACTTATTTAACAATTTTTCTAATTTTATACCTAACTAGCAGATGCCCGTGACTTTGTTCTGGTGGAATAAGTTTTTTTCATTTCTAAGATGTGCATCTTAATTTTCCAGGATAAAAAAATTCCTGTGTCACTCTCCAGGCTCTCAACTATTCCCATACAAATCACGTCGATCCGTTGCTCTGTTGCGGCGTGATTGAAGGACAAACTCTCTATTTAACATCCTTGGGGATAGAATAAATCACAAAAAATAAGTAGAATGCCCGCTACCATCATAGACGATGCAGTCTAAGATAGTAGCGGGCTAACCTGTTAGGGGTATGGCAGTTATATTAAACCCATGCCCCTAGTCGGTTTCTACACGGCATTGTGCCCGAACGCTAAATCGCTTGGCGGTACGTCTTTTGGGCGGTAACGAGCCACGGCCGAAGCCTCCCACCGGACCAGACCAGAGAAAATTCAAAAATTATAAATTCCCAAATTGACTCTACCAGGAATCTAACCCAGGACCTACCACGTCAAGGAACTTTGCCCAACACTGCACCACGGAGGTCGTCAAAATTCGTAATTTAGACTCGCTGCAACTGTTTGAATTGTTGTTTAATATGAAGTCTCTGTTTGAATAGAATAATATAAAGACAGTGATTCTATTATAGAATCTTTCGCACACATGGGATTTAAACAAGGCACTCACAACAAAAATGAAATTTACTATCTTGTTGAACAAATAACTATCAAGACACGCGGAAGCGTGTCCAGCCAAAGTTCAAAAAAACTGGCGAGCAGCACCGTGTGTAATATTACACGAACCATTTGGAGCCACTTTTGACCCCCTCATAACTCAAAAACTATTTCACATAAACATGTCAAATTTGGCGCATATATTGAGACCCGTGAGATACATATGTGCTCTAAATTTCATAAGCACACCTCAAATGGTTATTTAGATATAAACGTACAAAAATCGTCATTTTTATACTCTACCTAGGTATAGATCAAAACTCTGACACGGGGCATACTACCATTGCATAAAGCCGTATTATTTTAATATTGTTGACGTTTATGTTGTAGTGTTATAATCATTATTTTAAGGACGTCAAAGTACGTGACATTCAACCGTTATTTTGAAACAATACTGCTTTAAGCGGTGGTAGTATTTGGAACCCTCGTAGCTTTAGTTTTAAGATACCGTAGTTAATTATCACCATCACGTCTTATGCTCTGTAAGCATGACGTTCAGAAGGTGTACTTTGTAGGTACATATTTTGAATAAATATGTTTTGAGTTTGAGATTGAGTTCAATAATTTCTGTACAAAAAGTAATGATATCCCATCAAAAACATAAATGTAAAATGAGAGCCAAGTTCAAAATTGTGACATATATGCCTTGGTTGTTGAGTTCAGCGACAAAAGAAGTGAGATCTAAATGGGTGCCAAGTTCAATGGTCAGTCCTGCAATTTATTTATCCCATCAAAAACATAAAAGTGAAATGAGAGCCAAATTCAAAATTGTGATATATATGCCTTGGTTGTTGACTTCAGCGACAAAATAAGTGAGATCTAAATGGGTGCCAAGTTCAATGGTCAGTCCTGAAATTTATTTATAACAACTTAAAATATCATTTCTTCTTATAACTTAGTATAAAATGTTGAAGATTAAGGCTTTGGCTTGGCTAGTTTCCATATACGAATTATAGCCTTCACAAGTTGTAAAGCTGTAAGTTCTTATTTTATTCTTCCGAAAATTTGGTTAGCTGGTAGAAACTGTACTTTTAGGTACCTACTTAATAATAATTCGTATATGGAAACTAGCCAAGCCAAAGCCTTAATCTTCAACATTTTATACTAAGTTATAAGAAGAAATGATATTTTAAGTTGTTATAAAATATTATATGTTGTTATAAATAAATTTCAGGACTGACCATTGAACTTGGCACCCATTTAGATCTCACTTATTTTGTCGCTGAAGTCAACAACCAAGGCATATATATCACAATTTTAAATTTGGCTCTCATTTCACTTTTATGTTTTTGATGGGATAAATAAATTGCAGGACTGACCATTGAACTTGGCACCCATTTAGATCTCACTTCTTTTGTCGCTGAACTCAACAACCAAGGCATATATGTCACAATTTTGAACTTGGCTCTCATTTTACATTTATGTTTTTGATGGGATACCTATTAAGTGAAAAGGAGTGGCAGAAATATGGACTAACTGATAAGGACTTACTATGTAAATACTTGATAATTGAAATTCTTAATTTTAATAAAATGGACATTTTATCTGTATCATTAAAAATTAATTAGATCAATAATAATAATTCATCAAAATAGGTACCTACAGATACACAACTTAAGTTTCAAAGTTCCCTATTGTTAGGGTTCCGTACCCAAAAGGTGCTAAGGGGAACCTATTTTTTCAGTGTGTATTTCTATTACCGCTATAGCAAAAAATACTAAATAAAAATTAAGTTTTATTTATTTAATTCCTTTGTTTTTGTTTGTGTTTTTTAAAATTAAATTAAAAATAAAGGGGGCCCATACAATTGTCAGGAAGCCAAGACTCCAGGGGACAGCTGTTCACATGTCTTTGTACATAAGGATCAGGAATACCCTCACAAATTAAACTAGAATCACACTTAAATGGCCTTTGGAACTACTTCTGTATAGCAATGCTTATATCTAATCCACTCATTAAGGAACTCTGCTCGGCTAAATCATTCACTAAGTTCAGCTTCCTCCTAGCCATTCGAACAGATAGGAACACCATGGAATAGGCAGAGTTTTATTTGCCAAAAGGGCAAAAAAAATTGCACAAAATTTCAGTACAAAAGCAATATTCCAGCACAATGCTAAGTAAGCACAAGTTGTGCTCGTGACTGTTACACGCATTGCATTATTGTGTGGTAACAATCTTTATATATATAATTCTACTGTATGTGTGTATGTCACTGAACTCCTAAACGGCTGGACTGATTTGAATGAATTTTTTGTATGCGTTTAGATGGCGCCCTGGATGGTTTAGATTCACAAATCAGCAGATGGCACTGCAGGACATCATGCAGGACAACGTCTGTCAGGTCCGCTAGTATTTTATAAAAATGTGGATTTTTCAAAAATTATTATCTCGAAAACTATTAGGATTTTTGATTCGAAGTTTAGCTTGGAGGGAGTGGTAGAACCCCTCCTCTCCTCCCGGCACATAGTTATACTAAAGAACAATCATATGAAGAGATTTACACGAATTTAGGGAAACTAACCATAAAATGTCGAGATTTAAAAATTAATTTCTTGAAAATTAATACGATTCACGGAAAATATTTTGGCGTTAGGTTTAATAAACTAACTGCCTGTCAATTAACGACGATGACTGGGACTCCAAACTTTCCTCTGATCTTGTCATAATTTCAATAATACATAAAAAAATCTTAAATCATGGAAATAGCCACGTGAAAAGAATTAAAGATAACTCAAGGTCAAATACTTACTGGCCACACTTTTGCGAGCTAGGCTGTGCAGAATCCTCCATCTTGCGTAATAAAGCATGGAATTTTCAAGAATTATTATCTACTTCCCAATTTGTACTTTGTACAATGTGTTCATAAAATAAACAGTAAAACTTAAAAGCGCGGCACTACTGCTTTATTTTTACACACACTGAATATGCATTCGATAATTGCGAATATCACACGATTCACTATTGCACTTTAAAGCCGTCGTTTAGTGTATTTACTACACAAAAACGAAGGTATGATTTAACTGGTTAACTACAACATTTGTTCCTAAATCACTAAATTAAGATCACAATTTCCTTATTTTAAATTAGGACTTCCTTATCAGTATTTTCGTGTTTGACTTCACCCGTTCACAGACAAGCCAATTTTTTAAACAAAGATGCATCTTATCGATCCAAAGGAAAGGTACTAATTTCCTACCTCCATGCAAAATGCATCGATCACAAAATGCTACTAATTTCCTACCTCCATGCGATCACATCAAACATTTTAAGGCGCTGTGAGCTCACGAGACGAAAACCTGAAAACACAGGCGCGCGGGGGTGAAATCGAGCAAGCATGTCGCAAAAAATGCAAGAAATCATTCGTAAAAAAAATATTTACTTTTCTATACAAATTAATCCGACAATGTGTTTGATTTAGAAATATGAATTTTATCCTTTTCTAGAGAAAATTATTGGTTTCAATGAGGACAAAAATAGCTTTAAAAAATTCTTTCCAAAAAACCGTCTTCCAAAGCCACTGTAAAGTAAAAAAGAGCCTGATGTGTCTACTTTGCTTAGCTTTGATATACCCGCCCGACTTCAACATATTATGTAGAAATCAAAATTATTTTTTGCTTTACAGTGGCTTTGGAAGTCGGTTTTTTGTTTTTTTAGTACAATAAAGCTGATGCCACACTCAGATCTGAGATGACACATCTAGCAGGCGCAGTAGTGTCGACGATGTCACGAAGTGACTGAAGTACTATGAAGAGGACGACACCTTCAGTGCATGCGGCTACATGTGCGATAGCATTTTTACTTTTAACTTTTGAGTGTCAGGATTGAGGATTTGGAGTCAGAATTTTTTATGGGACCACCTCGAGAGCTTCCTCTAAGGACTGAAAAAAATATGTTTCAAATCGGTTCGGAAACCACGGAGATATGCACCGACATACATTAAAAAAAAAATACGCGCCGAATTGAGTACCTCCTCCTTTTTTGGAAGTCGGTTATAAAGTTAAACTAAGAGGTATGTTTATGATGTGTCAATGGCTACATAATAAAGGTCTTGAAAACGGCAAATTATTTTTACAAGCTTAGATTATGTCACCGTTAGTTGGATATGTCACCGTAAGATTGTAAAAACCGTTAGATTATAATCTAGCTCGCTAAATTGCAAAGTGTCGAAAGATTACCTACAATTGAACGCATTATTTTCCGGTAGATTGTAATCTGTTATGTATAATAACCCGATAGAACCTAAGTGCCCGGCCTGCGGCACTACCTGATTATTTCTGTGGAACCCAACCTAACCTAACCTAACCTAACCTACAAGAAACAGACAAGAAAACGTAAATACAATGAATATTTCAAAAATTGACACTCAGAACATTGAACGGTTCACAATCTTTCGACAGTTTACAATTTCGCGAGTTAGATTATAATCTAACGGTTTTTATAATCTTACGGTGACGATACACTGCTGTAACAAACTCCGTTTTGCCGATTTTACGCTATCACAAGGCCTTAAGAAACGTAGACAGAGACAAGTAATGAAAACCCACGGCGAACTGCCGCGCTCCTTTGTGCCTATAATTTTGAGGCATTAATTAGAACTTCTCAGAAGTATGCATATCTAAAACCAAAAACCGCATCTCTGTCGGCCCAATAGTTTTCAGAAATATGGTAATCACGATCCGAAGGCCTCTTGTTGGCCAGCGTAGTGGACTATGGCAGAACCCGAGAGAGCTATGGACTATGGCCAAACCGTTTTCATTCCGACAGGACGAGAGGTGTTTATGTGAGTTGACAATGGGTTGAAATGATGAGACAAAATAAAATCATGAATACAGTGCCCCTTTGTTGACCAGCGTGGTGGAATATGGCTTTAAAAATATGTTAGAAACTTCTCAAAACCTAAATATTTCTAATACAAAAAAACCGCTTCTAAATCAGCACAGTAGTATTTCAGAAAAATGCTAACATCTTTAGCCTCGTTGAGCACTTTTTGGTAGAGGGTAAAAATGTGGATTCGCGGCGTCATCGATATATGTGTCACTGTAAAATTGCAAAAACCGTTAGATTGTAATCTAACTACCGAAATTGTAAACTGTCCACAGATTACAATTTAACGCAATATTTTTCGGTATATTGTAATCTGTTAGGTATATTATCCCGATAAAACCTAAAATAGTCAGGTAGTACCTGACTATTTATGTCGAACCCTAACGTAAATACGAATATTTCAAAAATTGACACTCACTACATTGAACGGTTCACAATCTGTCGACAGTTTACAATTTCTCTAGTTAGATTACAATGTAACGGTTTTTGCAATCTTACGGTGACATATGCATGTCGCCGACATGCTTGTGTTGTTACGAAGACAAAAGGTCTTTTTTTTAAAATAAAAATACTACATTCAAAATTAAACTTTAATGCTGTAGTTACAGTAGAGTAGGATAAAATATCTTGGAGTTTGACAGGGACCCATGGACCCGGCACGTTGCGGTTCTTGTCAGTTGTCACTTCTTGCTTGCCCGCGCTTGTTTGAATACTTTCTTCATATAGGGACGTAGTCAAACCTACTGTTGACCAAGTGTGTAGGAAAGCGAGTTTCCTAATACCTATACTCCATTTTTTTTATGAAAAGACTGAGTAGAAATATGTACCTACAAGTATCTTTGGCGTCAAAGATTATCTTATTTTCTTTTTATATTTTTTTATCTTAGTAATTAAAATACCTTAAGGAATGCGTAAGGGGAAATTGGATAGGTACACTCTAGTGTCACCAGAAGATAAACAGCACAGAGGTGAAATAGCTCGTTTGTAATTTATGTAAACTTAACCTTAGGTACTCATCTCGTTTTGATGATAAATACTTTTAACATCTAATTAAGTAATCTATTTCAATATAAAAATGTACCAAATTAAATGTCTTGTCACCTAGAACTAACTGTTCATACAACAATTAACATGGCTACATTACTCTACATAGCTTTATGAAATTTTTATGGCTTTATCGCTATAAAGATGTAAAATTTTATTACTAAATTGCTACTATAATATTTAAGCCATAAGTAATAATCACCTGTTTTAATTAGAACTTTTTTTAATATAATCTGCGATCAGTCCAAGGACTATAAGCAAATGAGTTGTAAGATTAAACTGTCGCGTAGAGCTAATCATATATAAGAGTCAGGACCTGTGCGTTTCTTTTTAGGTGTCTCAGAGTTGGCTAGTGGATTAGGATGTGTCAGGAGCCGTAGTCCTTATAGCGTTTCGTTTACTCCGGACTTCCTCCTTTATTGTTTGTATTAGCAGGTGATTACCGCTGCCCATGAACATTTGCAGCATCAGAGGAACCGCCAATGTGTTTTTGAGATATTTGTTTATCCGCCCTTTGAAGAGCCCCATATTATAATCATGAGGGAACACAGAAGATGGAAGCTGGTTCCAAAATTTGCGGGTATGTGGCAGAAATTAGCGCTTGCCTTAATCCTCCAATTAATTTATAATAATTGCCTAAGTCCTTATTGCTATAGTGCAGAGACAGTTGCAACATAAGTGACTAGCTAGGATAGCTGTAACATCTGCAAGAGTTGCTGTAGTAATGTTCGGCATGGTTGGCAGATCTGCAGACTGCAGTGTATATTGTGTACAAAGTAGGCCCAAGAACAGATCCTTGTTGTACTCCAGCACTGATGTTGTAGAAATTTGATGTAGTGTCTCGTTCCTTTATTTGGAATATTCTTTCAGATAGATTCGAAGCTAAGCTATCTATTAAATAATTCCAATAATTCTAAGAGTGGGACTTAACTGTTTGGTAAGACCGATTTTAGCTTACAGAGGAGGCCCTTGTGCCAGACCTTATCGAATCTTGTTGTACGTCCAAAAATGCAGAGGAGCAATATAATTTCTGCTCTAGGGAATTCCAAATTTTATCACAAACTTGTGAACTTTTTCCACTGGTGAGTGCTCTTGCCTAAAACCAAATTGATGGGAGGGCGCAATGTTGTTTCCTAAACTGATTTCCGTGCCCGTAAGGTTTTCAGGTTTTCCTAGTATGGGTGCTTAAGCACTCCCTCTGACCTAAAAAACTTTATTGTTTCACATTTTCCATTGCATTGTATTGCTTTGTATAATTTCAGGTTCTAAGGGATATTATTATTGATTAATCACAGTGTATATTCTAAGTTATCCCTAGTTAATGTAACTCAATTGTATTATGAACCATGATTTTTTATGGTCAATAAATGATTTATTTATTTATCTAAACTAATATTATAAAGAGGAAAGATTTGTTTGTTTGTAATGAATAAACTCAAAAACCACTCAACCAATTTTAAAAATTCTTTTACTTATAGAAAGCTACTTTATCAGCGAGTAACAGGCTATGTTTTATTTTTTTTTAATTAGAGATCCCTACGAAAATTGCAATAATATGAATGTCGGAAAAAATCGTGCCATCTGAGAGCTTTTGTGGTGTGCGCTGCGTAATTAGTAAAAGTTACATAAAAACAATGTATGGTGGAATTGTTCCTCTCATAGTTTTAAAAAAAAGTGTGCAATAGCATATATCTATCTATAGAGAGCCTGACTAGGCCCTATCACAGTAATACTCACAGTCTAAGAAGATAACTCAGTACATACCTTCTTTCCTATTAAACATTCAAGAGACAGTATAGACACCATACCTCTAGGTGTTACAACTTTCACAGTAGTAGGGTCTGTCATTTGTATGACATGTATCAACCCACTGTGTTAATATATAAACTTTTGCTGTGATATTACAATGCTTCTGCTACAACTATACACACATTAATGTTTTCAATTTGATTGAAAGAAACTATATTAATATTGCAGAATGTCATCATCCAATTAATAAAGGCTATTGTACAGTATTGTACAAAAAGTTTATAAAAATAGTCTGCAGTTGATTTTAAATATAGTTGGCACCAGCATATTTTAGGTGTCAGGGGGCTACAGGCACTTGGCACTTGCCATCAGTAGTGTGAGAGCTGAGCTAACTTGCACTTGTACCTCAGCTCAGAGTGTGTTTCTATTTGACTGGCACCAACTATACTTGGCACTACATTTTATTTTATTAAACACCCATTGAACAGGATTGTTTTACATTATTTATCACAAATATACAGTCACTGAATGGTAAATAAAGGTTCTACAAATTGGACATGTACGTTGGTATCCATATAAACGCAAACAACATTCAGTACAGAGGCAAACATGCCGACACGGTAGAGTCAACACACACTTCTGCCGCTCTTGACAAACTACACATAGGGCATCAACAGGATCATCATCATTCCCAGCAAGTAGCTGAGTATCTTCATTTCTAACAGTCACCTGTTGATGGCCTACTATTTGCGCTATCAATCTTACCTCAGAGTTTGTGAAATAGTTAAGTATTGCATGATACAAGTACAAAAACGTTCTTAGTAGGATCCAATAAAATACATTAATCTGTGACGTTATTACTTCTCTAAAGTGTATGCATGAGCGAACAATTAAAATAGCACTTATTAATCCTATAAAAGACTCCAAAGGCACATCTGATAAAAAGTTGGTAACTTTTAAAAGGGCCATATACAATTCTATGGTATAAGATATTACAAAGTCTCTAAGATGTTTCACATACGCTTTCATCAAGTAAGGCAGGTGCACAGGCACAAATGTAAGTACAAGCCATAAGGTATCACCAAAGAATACAACAGTTTTCTTTATCATGTAAAGCACTTCACCAAATATGAGCAGTACTGTTTCGATTGACCACTTTAAACGGCTTGTTATCAAGTTAAATAGGAAAATGGTTTCATTACACCCACTCCACAGAATATCATGTATATTATGCCACTGGTAATAAATCGCCTCAAAGAATTCACTTGTTAAATTGGGCAAATCTTCTGTAAATATAGATACATTGTCTTCGTAAACTATTTGGAAGAATGTAATCACATTCAATACACTACTGACTATAAATGAGGCAGTTGTAACAATCACCACAACGATCACTTTTCCTATTGAGGATGCGATACCAACAAAGATTTGAAATAAGGAAGCTAGTAAGTTCACAGCCTTGGCTATATAGGTAATCATTTTTTAAACTCATTATAAAATTACATAGAAAGTTTTAAATTAAATTACATTTTAGATTTTTAAAACAGTCAACTCCTGGTTAACTTTTGAACAGCAGGGCCACCGCGTATCTTCTGCATCAATCATTGTTACAGTATCAATTATTGTGATTGGCTAAATTTATGGTATTCTTGCTGAGTCAATGGATTTTGTCCAATAGCGAAAGAGTGTTATCCAATCATAGGTGATTGCGATCGTTACACTGTAACTGTCAGAGATACGCGGTCGCCCAACAGTTGATATTTTTTTTTTTAATTTGACTTTGACGACAGTTGACTTTGAGGTTTTTTTGTAATTGACTTTATCGGCTCTATATTCAAGTCTTTTAGGCCGGGTTTCCTGAGCGTGTTTTGCTCATAATCAAAGTTTTGCTCACACTCTATTCTTCTCTTTTCTGGTTGTACTAAACTTCGGGCTAGTACTGAGTATTTTTGTCTGAAAAACCTGGTATTGCATTATGGCTCGTCAGCAGACCAATGAGGCGGTTAGTCGAATTGAATATTATATAATCAAAGGTCGAATAAAGGTCCAATAACCAATGAATGCTTTTAAAATATGCGTAGATTTATTATATTATTTACTTTTTGTAGATCTATTTATCCGACTACGTACTAATTTCTAACTTCCATTCCATCATGCATACAGTAGTATGTATGGCAAAACACCAACACATGGTTTTGACTGTTGTGAAGAGCGTCGGAGTTCAACAGAAGTGTTTATTTGGGATTTAAAATACCTAAATAAATATTATTTATATCCATAGACTTACTAAACAAACTAATAGGATAGACAAGGAAACAGTATTAAGTTTCGGGCATAAATCTATTGGTAAAAGAGGGTAAAAGTTCCATGCACTCGGCGACCTGTAATTTGATATGTACACCTGAAGTGTGAGGTAAATTAAGAGTCTGTATTTTGTGTTTTTAAGCTGTGAATGAAAATAAAGAATAAAAATTAAAATACTGGTTACATTTTTTTTCGTGATTTCTTGATTTTTATCAGATTTTTATAATGGATTCATAATATAAAAATCTTAAATAAGCCTGGGGTATGAAAATTTATGGGGAGTGAATTCAAACTTTCTCCGTTACGTTATGTACATGTTTCCATGGTAACACGTGACTATGTTTCCATGACTATGTAACGTATTTTGATAAATCTAAATTATAAAACTTGAGAGGTGTCAAGGGACACCTGAATGGAACGAAGTTCATCAGCAATATCCGGAACTTGTGTAGAAACACTGTCAGGATTCATTATTGTTATTATTTTTTATTATTTAATATGTACAAAAAACCTGTATACACTCAACAAAAATAATCGTCGCGACACCACACTCTTCAATGCGAAATAGAAAGACGAAACGAAAATAACAGGCTTGCTTTCTATGAGAGAGAGAGAGAGAGAGAGAGACAGAGAAACACGCGCACGCCGCACGGTATTAGCAATAGCATAGCATAAAATTAACGTGCTCTCCGAGGCACGGGGGTGAAACACAGCCAACTTCCTAACTCCGGACTAGTACTGGGAATTTCTAATGAGAAAGCAAAAAGCAACTATTGCAAAAAGTGTCGTTACAACTTTTGGTCCTAATTTTTTCCGTCTAGCCCCCTTTAGCAAGCGCGATAAGGTACTCCGTTCCAATAATTGATATAAATAAATGTATCAAGCATGCTTTCAGTAATATAATAAATGCGTTCATTCACCCTCTCCAAAAGGCCTATGTCCAGCAGTGGACGAGTACATTCTGATGGATGGATGGATAGATGACCCTCATTTATTTTATAATCGTTCGTAAAGAGTAAACTCCAGTCGTACATCAGAGCTGACACACACATTTTTTTAAATAAGTAGGTACTTGATCACTGACCACTACAGCTCATTAACGTCCCAAAGCTGGGCACAGGCCTTCACTCTCATAGGAGAGAGGGAATTAGAACTTAGACCCACTACGCTGCGGGTGCTAACCCGCATTGGAGCTTGGGCTTGGGCGTTAGTGATAAGATGTTAGTGAAAGATCTAATTATAATATCGTTTTCAACATCACATAAGGTAATTTCATAATCAATGATTGTGGTAATCGATTTTCGATTTTTACAATCGACTAAGCCCGCTCCTATCATTCAGTCTATGGTTCATATTTCATGTCACATCTCTATGGAATCATTCTATTTCTTTAAGTCAAACACCCATTGGGTCATTAGTCTTTCTTTTTATTTTGGGATTCTTCTCCCCTGTGAGTATACTTTGTTCTGTGATTCTTGCTAGTTAATTGTTAAGTTATTAGCTTCTTAGTGCTTGAATTGAATTACTTTTGAGTATATTATGAACTTTAAATGTTGTACTTCAGGAAATAAGACGTTTGTGAGTGATTTGTGAAATACAACAGTGAAAATATTGATAGCAAAAATTGAAATGTCGTGACTGGTATGTTTTATTTACATTTTTTACGCTGCCCCTTCAAATAGACTTTTTACAAATGGTATGTGTAAAATGTGTGGATGTTTGGTAGGAGCTCAGCAGGGCGACTGCGTATCTTCTGCATCAATCATTGTTACAGTATCAATTTTTGTGATTGCCTGAATTTATGGTGTTCTTGCTGCGTCAATGGATTTTGTCCAATAATGGAAGAGTGATAGGAGTTCCAAGATCTATGAGATAATAATTTTTTTAAAGCGCGCTGGGCAGCCAGTAGTCAGTACTACAGATAACAGTAACGCTCCCGCAGGAACTGGCTTGGCTGGAACTGGATATAATGGCCACCAAAGCCCTTGGTGTACAAAATGGCGGCCACCAGTTGGAAGGGTGATAGTAATTCGTAGTAAACTGTGCTTTCAAAGTTACTTGTTATAAAGCTTATGAAATGAGGTGCTGTGTGCCCTTGTGCAAAACCACCGCGGAGATCGTCTCCGAATCCAAGGACATAACGTTCCACAGGTGAGTAATTCATTACAAACCATTTTCAAATATTATGCATTATACCTAGGTGGTTCCCTCCAATAAACAACTGAGGCAACTTTTTTATTGTGAATGTACTGGAATCCCAAGGAATTGTTTTTTCTATAAATTATGGTGCACTAAGGTAGTTGGAAGTGCTACAGCCAATTTAACGCAATTTTGAGAGCATTTCTTGCAAAACTCTCTGAAATGTTGGTTTAAATTAAGTTGATGAATAATTTCAGGTTTCCCAGAGAAGTGCATCGCCGTGATGCTTGGCTCAGAGTCCTCGGCAAACAAGACGCTCTCCTGCCAATCGGCGCTGTGGTCTGCTCACAGCATTTTCTAGATGATGAGATTTATGAAACAGAAAGTGGCTCAAGGCAGATCCGCACTGGTGCTGTCCCTGCAACAGTGCTGGTAAGCAGTAAAGAGCCTATTACACTGTAGTGTAATAGGCCCTTTAAATGTACTTTTCACAGGGACCCTTACACTTAAATCTGGTAAGATTTAGGCAGAAAGGATCCCTAAATTGGTCCTTATTGCTGTTTAATAAGCAACGCTCTAACTAGTGGCCACGCCCAGGCTTACCACAGGGCCCTGTAAAAAGGGCAGTATAATAGGCCTATAACTCCTTCATAATGATGCATACTCTGATATCCTATACAGTAGAATCTCACTAATAAGGCACTTCAATAGACAAAAAATATGTCCAATAATCTGGCACCCTCCTCCCACGCCCCTCTAAACTATGTTGTTATTGTAATTTATGTAATATGTAATTATTTAGTTTTGAGATATGTTAGTTATAAAAAGATGTCTAAAATATTAATAAAACTATCATAATTATATGAAATTCTTTATTTTATTTATTGTGAATATAATCCAGAAATCCGAATAATCCAATAATTCGGCATCCTCTGGTTTTTAATAGTGCCGAATGAGTGAGATTCTTCTCTACTTGGAATGAGCTATTATTTTATTATACATACTATAGTATATTTTATTCCACTTTGAGTATGCGCAGTTAAAGATGGTAGTAGCTTAACCTGTCATATGGCAGCACCTGTATATAATTATCTATCTGTGGTAAATGTGGTTCACATTGAAAGTTGAATGCGGAAGGTGTAAATGTATACTTACAACACTTTGCACAGATCTGCCTGATATGCCTGGACACCCCCAGCAAACTGCTTCTGATGAGTGAACACAAGTTGGAACAAGCATATCAACATTTAGTGGGGCACCCTGTAAGTTGTATATTAATAAGTATGTCAAACATTACATTTAATTTTATTTCTTTGCATGGTAGGCTTGCGCTTGACGACAATTGTGCTTAGTGCAAAGCAATGATGAGGTCTAGGTTAGAATGTGCTTGCCTAGAAGGTGCCTATTCAATCTTGCCTTGAATGTAATTGAATTGATTGATTGAATTGAGGGTGTTCTACAACTTAGCTGTTCAGATAAGAAACGAGTCAAGCAAAAACGCTTCTTTCGAGCAGATTTAAAACACACATTCACACGTGTATAACTCAAGTGTTTTAAAAAAAAGTTAGTACTAATTTGTGATTTTTCCGGGGAAAAGGGACCACTGAGGATTCTAGTGTCCGAGTTATATCTATGCATTAGAAAAAACCGGGCCATGGGCGAGTCAGACTCTTGCATGAAGGAATAGGTACCACCATATAATAAAAATTCTTTTAGTAAATTACAAGAAAGATGTAAAATAACTGGCCTACATATGAAGCTGAAAAAGCTGGTAGAGCCTGAAAAACAGTTTTACACCCTATTAGTACAGAACCCTAATTAACGATTTTCGGATTTTTTCCTATTCTAGGTCAGAAGTACCCTATAGATGACATTGACTTTAAACTTGGTTGTGTTACAACTCTAATGGACTTTTGATACCTTCACAAGTTCCCAAGAAAAAGGTGGTTAGCAGACGGAAAATTATGTGATGTATCTGTATAAATGGTCTATAATTATCTATAATGTTTTGGTTTTTGTTACTCAATACTCAATTTATTTATTACATGTGAGAAATACAGATGTCTTATATTATGTCATGTTTTGACTCTACCAATCATCCAAAAATCTGTTATTATTGCCTTTTATAACATTTTGTGTAAAACAATACATATTTAATTATAATAGTTTAGTACCTAGGGTACCACATTGAGGTAATATTTAATATGCAGATATGGGTATTTTAGTAGTTAAAGTAGTGTATTTTCCATTTACCCTGGCAAAATCACATATTATTAATAGAAAGGGGCTGTCTGTCCGCTTTAGCACAAATAGGTTCTGACTTCTGTTAAATGTTTCACAATACCTATATTTGTGTGTAAAACCGGGAAAAATAATAAAATACTTCAACAAAGCTGGCAGCCAAAAACTGTTTGCCTAAGAAACCCAAAGCAACAGCTTAATGAACAATTTCCGCGTCGTTGCAGCCGTCCGGTGGAGGCAGGCTCAAGCAAACACTTTGTGTGCAATGTGCACAGAGACTGGTGGACTTTAGCACATTCAGAGACGAGAGCTTGCAAGCGCGCCGCCTAGTGACGGAGATGCTTCACACGCATGAAGTGGTGAGCAACGCTTCATTTAGTGCTATATTAAACAATATCCTCGGTACGCTTACAGCAATGCCTAAATGAATGAATCTAGCTTCGTGCGATCCTTCCGTGGGTCACAACCACAACATCACACAATCACACCGACGGCTTTGAGAGTATGCGAGCGCCGAAACACTGGCGTCAGAATAAAATGCACCCAAACGCGGTTGATTTAATGTCTCAAATTGAGTGCCTCTGAGTTTAATTTGGCGCTGTGGGTGCACCGTGTACATAGGAGCTCGAGCTCTGAAACAAGGCGGCGGCGGTTTGTAAGTTCAACGCCTGTGTGTTTCGACGCTCGAATGGCTTGGCATGTTGTGGCAAGGGTAAAGAACTCGTTTCAGATAACGAGACGACATGTGGCATTGCTAAGCCGCTCCAAGCACTCGCTGCCGTCTGACATCGAGCCCGACCGCGATGTGGACACAGCACTAGACGCGACTGCGACTGTCGCGGCTGCGACTGCGACTGCGACTAACGCGACTGATGTCGCAGTCGCGGTGAGACGGGAAGTCGAGCACCGGGAAGATGCCGACACTGTAGCCTGCGCATATAATGAATGCGACTACGGCAAGGCTCTCGAGGACACGCCAGCCGCTGCCGAAGCCGAGGCCGCAATACAGGCGCCGATGAAGCGAGAGTACGTACATTCCACAAGAGTTAGCCCGAGATTGCAGTCTAATATGGTAGCAGACTGTAGTCTGACATCTTTTTTTTCCTATTATTGAGTACCAAATACCAATGTAAAGGAGCTCAGTATAATGACAATCTAGCCAGACTATATGACTAATAAGTAATTTTATTTTAACCTTAACTTATAATTATCTAATGTACTAAGAAATTTTCCAATGACGAAAACAGACGTATCTACACTGCGACATCTTTCATTTTCTATGGCGTCGCGATACTTGGCGTTACTTCTGTCGCTACCTAGTACGAGTAATAGAGGTGGAGATTGTGATTCGCAAGCCCGGACATTATCAGACTATTTCCACTACATTACATTTTCACTTTTATTCCACGATATGGAATTTAAACTCGGCGTTTTTTTAAAAGATTGAAGTAATTTTGCATGGGTATAGTTGAGTAACTGGAGAGTCACATAGGAATACTTTTTATTCGGCAAAATCAAAGACTTCTAAAAAAAAAAGAATCAAAATCAAAGGGGGCGAAGTCGTAGGGCTCATCGAGTAATGAAAAAATATATCCTTTCAGACACACTTGCGAGCCGGAGTGTTCGGAATACGGCTATCAAGCTTCAGGTAAGATAACTCTACACGCCTTATAATAGATCCTAATTTAGGACAGGCATTAGGGCTGTTTGATGACGTCACTATTGTGTATTTCATACAACTTCCATACTCGAAGTGCGTTTTCAAGTTTGATAAAGAGTTGCTAATTTGATTGAGTTGTCATCATCCCTATTCTCTCAATTGCTAATCCTTTCATAATATTTCATAGTTCCCGACAACTTTCTTGTGTATCAAAAGGTCTTCTTCCTGCCCTTGTCCCACGCTACGTGGGGTCGCCACAACATATTTTCTTCTTCTATTCACTTCTGTTATCCGTCAATCTATCATTCATCTAAGGCAATTTCATGGAAACGGGAGGGGCCACCGAAGAGATGAACAGATGTTCTGTCTTCGTTCGGCTGATCCTCAGGCCAATACTCTCCAGTCTCTCTTGCCATTTTCCCAGTCTGTTCTGGACCTCAGACGCCTCTTCCCCGACAAGTCAATGTCGTCAGCGAACATCATGCACCAGGGTGCCTGCTCCTGTATGTCTGATGTTAAAGCATCCATTACCAGGAGAAACAGGTAAGGACTTAAAGCTGACCCCTGGTGCAAGCCCACTTCCACATTGAACTTGTCTGTAACGCCAGCTTCTGACCGGACCCTTGTGCTTCTGCGTACATCACTTTCATAAGCTTCACATACTTCTCAGGTATTCTTTGCACTTTCATAGCCCACCACAAAACTTTTCGGGGAACTCTGTCGTATGCCTTCTCGAGATCGACAAACACTGGTAACTCTGTTTTTTAGTGTCTAATTGTGAAAACCTATTATTAGCTGTAAGTTACCTAATTTTAAGACTATTTAGAGTAAAAGCTGTTGGTTTTCCTTGATAAATAAGATAAAATAATAATCTCTGTAGAAATGGACAGAATTAGATTAAGAGGTGTCATTTTAGTTTAGAGAGTGTGCTATACAGAGGCCCAATTCTCTAAGCAAATCGTAATCATTAGACAGCTTAAAACGTATTACTCGAACTGTTTAAGGTGCTGATACATGCTTTTTGACTCCTTAAACAGGTCGGATTATCCGTTTGACAAATGATTACACAATCGGGGGAAGAATTGGCCTCATTGTTCCCGAATCGAAAAACAAAAAATATCTAGCGAGCTTGCTGTTCCCACTTTCAATCAATACTCACGGGAGAGGAAACTCGACAAGATTTGATTGCCTTTAACAGTTGAGTTTATACTGCTAATAAAGTGTATAACCAGACTTGGACGAAGTGACTTCGGTTAGCGCTTACTAAGTAAATACTTGTAGGATGGAGGGAATCCACAAAACTAAGCATTTACAGTACATAATATTATGCTTCAAATTGTAAACTTTATACTTTTTCAGTAATTTAAAAAATGTGGAAAACTTGGTTGGGTTCTGTCAATTTTCAAATATTATGATTGATTACACTGGACTATACATATATGTGTTACAAGTGTTTGTTTGTTGGTTGGTTTGTTGTCTATAAGTAGTGACAGTGTTCTTAGTAATATGGAGTGTTCTTTTGTTTCAGTCGCTCCTGTGGTACTTGAGACCAATCCCGGAAATGAAGAACATCCGACCGATTCAAGCGATGAGTGGGATATATTGTCTTTTGAAAATAATGCAAACGTTCACGAAGATCAAAGGAAATCCCAGAACACTGGACTAATACCAAAGGAGTTGGCAACAACGTGTGATAGTATCGATTATCGAAAAACGAGGCAGAATGATCCTTTCAAAAACGAACAAAGTAAACATTCCCAGGGTATATTCGGTACACAGTTGAGAAACCATACTGACCGGATACAGTATATCTGTGATGTTTGCCAAAATATATTTCAACGAAAAGCTTCCTTAGTTACTCACATGAGGACACACGTAAAACCTTTATCATGTAAATTAAGAGAGTGCAAATTGAATCAAAACGATACGTTATCGAGTATGAGTAAATCCAGTATAACCAAGACAAAGTGCACTGAAAAACTATTTGCCTGTGAGTTATGCAAGTACAAATGTACACTAAAATGTAATTTAGTGAGGCACATGAGGACTCACTCTGGCGAAAAGCCCTTTGCTTGCGAGTTATGCAAGTACAAATGTACAGTAAAAGGTCTTTTGGTGAGTCACATGAGGACTCACACTGGCGAAAGGCCCTTTGCTTGTAAATTATGCAAGTACAAAAGTGCACAAAACAGTCATTTAGTGACTCACATGAGGACTCACACTGGCGAAAGGCCCTTTGCTTGCGAGTTATGCAAGTACAAATGTACAGTAAAAGGTCTTTTGGTGAGTCACATGAGGACTCACACTGGCGAAAGGCCCTTTGCTTGTAAATTATGCAAGTACAAATGTGCACAAAACAGTCATTTAGTGACTCACATGAGGACTCACACTGGCGAAAAGCCCTTTGCTTGCGAGTTATGCAAGTACAAATGTACAGTAAAAGGTCTTTTGGTGAGTCACATGAGGACTCACACTGGCGAAAGGCCCTTTGCTTGCGAGTTATGCAAGTACAAATGTACAGTAAAAGGTCTTTTGGTGAGTCACATGAGGACTCACACTGGCGAAAGGCACTTTGCTTGTAAATTATGCAAGTACAAATGTGCACAAAACAGTCATTTAGTGACTCACATGAGGACTCACACTGGCGAAAAGCCCTTTGCTTGCGAGTTATGCAAGTACAAATGTACAGTAAAAGGTCTTTTGGTGAGTCACATGAGGACTCACACTGGCGAAAGGCCCTTTGCTTGCGAGTTATGCAAGTACAAATGTACAGTAAAAGGTCTTTTGGTGAGTCACATGAGGACTCACACTGGCGAAAGGCACTTTGCTTGTAAATTATGCAAGTACAAATGTGCACAAAACAGTCATTTAGTGACTCACATGAGGACTCACACTGGCGAAAAGCCCTTTGCTTGCGAGTTATGCAAGTACAAATGTACAGTAAAACGTAATTTAGTGAGGCACATGAGGACTCACACTGGCGAAAAGCCCTTTGCTTGCGAGTTATGCAAGTACAAATGTACAGTAAAAGGTCTTTTGGTGAGTCACATGAGGACTCACACTGGCGAAAGGCCCTTTGCTTGTAAATTATGCAAGTACAAAAGTGCACAAAACAGTTATTTAGTGACTCACATGAGGACTCACACTGGCGAAAAGCCCTTTGCTTGCGAGTTATGCAAGTACAAATGTACAGTAAAACGTAATTTAGTGAGGCACATGAGGACTCACACTGGCGAAAAGCCCTTTGCTTGCGAGTTATGCAAGTACAAATGTACAGTAAAACGTAATTTAGTGAGGCACATGAGGACTCACACTGGCCTACACCTGTGCGACGCTCAATCGTAACCTGCAAGATGGCAGGGTAAGGCTGTGAGCTTTTTTGAAGTGAAAACTTCTTTAGCCGCGTTGAGCACTTTTTAAACGACTGCCTGAAAAAAGGAGTATATTGTTTTCAGGGTTCATGTATTGATGTATGTATGTATGTATGTGAGTTTGTATATTCCACCATAACTTCTATACGCCTGAACCGATTTTGATAAATGAGGTATCGTTAGAATCCCTAGCTTATTCCGGATGACATAGGCTAGTAAAATAAAATAAAAAAAATGATGGGGTAACCATGATCGCTTATTAAAAACTAAAGTTGAAAATAAAATTCGATAATAAGATTAACTATATAATCATCATCTAGAAAATGATGAGTAGATTGCAAAAAATTTATAACACTATAGTTCAATATCCAGTGATTCACAAAAAATATCATTTAATAAAAATGAGAATAAGATTCCAAAGGCTATATATTATGCAAATCACTTCTTAAGGAGGTAAACTCCAAAAATAATATGGTAGTGCAGTCGTATTTTTTAATTCGTTAAATTAAGTTCACTTGTTGGTAGGGGGTAAAAATGGTGAACGCGTGACCAACATGTTCCCGAACAGCGACATGCTAGCCTTGTTACGAAGACAAAAGGTCTTAAATAAAAATATACTACGTAATTAACCTTAATACGAATGTGTGTTATGGTTTATATTTTAATTAGTTTAAAAAAAATTAAATAAGTATTCGTTTTCCTTCTATGGGCAGTCCCTATGACTGCCAATTTTTTTTCTGGATGAGGAGCAAAACTTCACTACGGCCTTCTGCCTGCTGGCAGGGTGTGTCCGGCTTGCACGGACTAAAATATAACCTCCCCTTGTCTGCAAGATCAGCGCGGAATCGATCGACGTTTCAGCCTGCTAACCAAGTTGTTCTTTATTCCTTTGTTCTCTCTCCTCCCTTCTCAGCATTATAGCTCAGAAGGCATTAGAGGGCAAAACCAAGTTGTTCTTTCTTCCTTTGTTCTCTCTCCTCCCTTCTCAACATTATAGCTCAGAAGGCATTAAAGGGCAAAACCATGTTGTTCTCTCTCCTCCCTTCTAAACATTATAGCTCACAAGGCATTAAAGGGCAAAACCAAGTTGTTCTTTCTTCCTTTGTTCTCTCTCCTCCCTTCTCAACATTACAGCTCGCAAGGCATTAAAGGGCAAAACCAAGTTGTTCTTTCTTCCTTTGTTTTCTCTCCTCCCTTCTCAGCATTATAGCTCGGAAGGCATTAAAGGGCAAAACCAAGTTGTTCTTTCTTCCTTTGTTCCCTATCCTCCCTTCTCAACATAGCTCAGTAGGCATCAAAGGGCAAAACCAAAGGTGTTCTTTCTTCCTTTGTTCTCTCTCCTTCCTTCTCAACATTATAGCTCGCAAGGCATTAAAGGGCAAAACCAAGTTGTTCTTTCTTCCTTTGTTCTCTCTCCTCCCTTCTCAACATTATAGCTCGCAAGGAATTAAAGGGCAAAACCAAGGTGTTCTTTCTTCCTTTGTTCTCTCTCCTCCCTTCTCAACATTATAGCTCGCAAGGCATTAAAGGGCAAAACCAAGTTGTTCTTTCTTCCTTTGTTTTCTCTCCTCCCTTCTCAACATTATAGCTCGCAAGGCGTTAAAGGGCAAAACCAAGTTGTTCTTTCTTCTTTTGTTCTCTCTTCTCCCTTCTCAACATTCTAGCTCGCAAGGCATTAAAGGGCAAAACCAAGGTGTTCTTTCTTCCTTTGTTCTCTCTCCTTCCTTCTCAACATTATAGCTCGCAATTAAAGGGCAAAACCAAGGTGTTCTTTCTTCCTTTGTTCTCTCCTTCCTTCTCAACATTTTAGCTCGCAAGGCGTTAAAGGGCAAAACCAAGTTGTTCTTTCTTCCTTTGTTCTCTCTCCTCCCTTCTCAACATTATAGCTCGCAAGGCATTAAAGGGCAAAACCAAGGTGTTCTTTCTTCCTTTGTTATATCTCCTTCCTTCTCAACATTATAGCTCGCAATTAAAGGGCAAAACCAAGGTGTTCTTTCTTCCTTTGTTCTCTCTCCTTCCTTCTCAACATTATAGCTCGCAAGGCATTAAAGGGCAAAACACAGGGAACTGGGTCGGGTCGAGTGCGCGGCGGGTTGAATTCCTTGTATTCAGTGGCGGGCAGTTCATAGAGGCACAAAAGCACTGTTTACCCAAATGGAAATACGTCAATGCTCATTTTTCATCAAAACAGCTAGTAAATAGGTATTGTGACTAACTAATGCCTACCCTAGCTTCAAATGCTGTGCACGCCACTGCTTGTATTTATATGGGCGACATAACACAGTGGCGAGTGACGCAGTGTGATGTCGTTCATATAAATACAAGGGATGCAAACAGCCGAGCACCCAGTCCGCGGCCGATCCCTGTGTGTTTTGCACTTATAGGCCTATTACACTGCACTTTTTACAGGGCCCTGTGGTAAGGGTGGGCTTGGGCGCGTCACTTATTACACAGCAATAAGGACCAATTTAGGGACCCTTTTAACCTAAATCTTATTACACTACAATGATTCAAGTGTAAGGGCCCCTGTGAAAAGTGCAGTGTAATAGGCCTTTTGAGGCTGTCAGCTACCCGAGCTGAAATTTCATTTTGTGAGAATGGTAAGAAGTAGCTCACTCCAACGTCCCTTACCGGTTACAAATGGCCAAAGTGTAGAATAATAATAAAACTATGCACCGCTTTTACATAAATTCTTTACTTCGTAGTTAATAATTCATGTTTTCTTTTTTTTCTAATGATACCTATATTAAGAATATCATCAGGTTTTTGAAGCACCGTAACGGAAATCATGCATTGATGTTATCAATTTTTTGTTCATGAATCATGTTATATTTTTTGAATGTATACTGGGTTTTAAATAAATAATAAAAGAAAAAAAAACTTCTATTATTGCCACAATAACCTAAGTACTTAAATAATAAATTCGAAAAGTGTATATGCCTGTTTGCTACGCTTTCATCCTTTTAACCGATTTTGCTGAAAATTGGTTACGAGATCGGTTGCATTCCGGGGAAGGAAATATTCTACGAGTATATGTATCCCGTAAAATTAAAGTTTCCGCGAGAATCAAATAGTAGGGGAGCCCAAGAGGGGATTTTTGGATTTACTCTAGCGCGGCAGATTAATATTAAGGGGGATTCTTTGGGAGTTTTTAAAGTTGTAACTCTCCAACTCCTTTGGGTCTCGTTCAGATCGTCAGATTATTTGAATGTACTCTCAGCATGTAATTAACTCGCTCTAATATTTCAGATGATATATATAGAGAGATTTATATAGTATTTCTGATGATCGGTTTTATTTATCTAATATTTTGATCTGCTGTCCTAGACAGACCCACCAATACAGGGCTCATATATTATGGTGAAGGTACTCTACAGGGTAAAAAGTATCCCCCTTTATATTAATCTGCCGCGCTGGAGTAAATCCAAAAATCCCCTTTTGGGTTCTCCTATTAAAACTCTTAATTCACCCGGACGACGACAGAGGAAACAAGCAGAAAGGATGTGTGCACCAGAATGACTGCCCAAAATGATGGATCGGCGTAAAAGGACATGACCAGTAATTGCCCTCCGATTCGGGACAATGCACAGGATTTCCGTTTTTACAGTAAGGTTTAAAAATTCAAAACGAAATTAATATGGATTTATTATTCCAAATAAGGTCAGGGTTCAAATGACAAAAAAAACAGTACGTTTATTGTTTAAATCTTGAGCGTCCGCTTTCCTCTATAAGTACTACTCCATTTTGACGTTCCATTATATCCATGCCTAATAATAATCTTGTAACCCTACATGAATACAATTTAAGTACCTTAGTCATTATATTATGAATAATTTATTTTTGATCATTTAAATAGTAATGAAAAGGAAATGTATGTTTTGTTTATAATTATTTTTATTTTTTGACAAGTCTCAAACTAATAGATCGAACAAAGCATTTTGAAATACTGCGTTTAAAGGAACGCCCTTTCACATAGCATATGCTGCCATCTGTGGTCGAATAGTTGAACTTGTTAACCAAAAGTAGTGAGCAATACTTAAAAATATTTTCTAGACTCACCACAATAACTAGCGCCATCTAGTGTGGGAAAGCAGTTTTTGGTGAAACTTTTTTTCTTCTTCTCAGTTTTCAGAGCCTTCAGACTCCTGAAACATTTTTATTGAAAACTATAAAATATAACAATTACAGTAATAAAGAAATAATACTTGAAAATATTTTTTTGGACTCGCTCAACACAATAAATAGCGCCATCTAGTGTGGGAAAGCAGTCTTGTGGTGAAACTTTTTTGTTCATTTTCGCAGTTTTCCGAGCCTTCAGACTCCTGAAACTTTTTTATCTGAAATCAGTGAAATATTACAATTACAATAATAAAGAGATTATTGCTGAACATTGATTTTTGACACCTAGGCAAGCTGCCATAGTTCCACCGGTCAAGTCCTTTCGCTAGTATACCTATTTAGTACTAATCAGTACTTTGTTTAAATATTTTGTGCCTAATTATTTACAAAGAAATAAAAAAAATTAGGTGGGCAGTCATTCTGACGTCAAGATGGCTGCCCACATTTTAATATATGCTTAGGGGTTCCATATTTTACATATGTCTCTGCACAATAATTTAGTACCTACACATTATTTTGTCTAGAATTTTTAGGTGAAATAAATAAATAAAGCCTTTATTTCCAATTCCAGGGAATACATATTTCAGTCTCTAGTTCAGTACAAATATTATTATTTTATCACAAATTACTTCAACATTATATTACAATGTCAATTAAATTGTGAAAGATCTATAATAAAATTAAAAATCAAAATGTCAATTCTATTAAACTTTATATAAAAAAAATTATGTCAAATTAAATTATTTATAAGGAATCATCAGAGCCATAGATCAAATTATTGTCATGCTTCCTTGTCGTTTAAGTAGTAGGTACTTTACATGGTAATAAGATTTTTCAATGAGTTTACGTTTTACATTAACTTTGAACTTATTCAGAGACATCTCTAACATGTCTTCTGGGAGCTTATTGTAGAAGCGGACACTGTTTCCAACAAATGAATTGCTAGTTTTACTAAGCCTAGAAGCAGGCATTACAAGTTTATTTTTATTTCTAGTATCGACTATCGACATTATGACAATCATTTTTCTTCTTGAATTTATCAATAGGTTTATGCACGTTTACTAAATTTTCAAATATATATTGGTTGTGCACTGTTGTAATATTGATTTCTTTAAATTTATCTCTTAGTGACTGTCTTGGTCCCATATTATATATGGCTCGAACAGCCCTCTTCTGCAGCACAAAAACAGTAGGTATTAATATTTGCAGCATTACCCCATAATAATATACCATATGTCATAATGCTGTGAAAGTAACCAAAATAAACTAATCTCGCCGTTTCTATATAATATGTCAACTGGCTAATCTTTTTAACCGCATAAGCAGCAGAACTAAGCCTGTTCGATGAGTAAATGACTCATGTGTGATGGCCCCATTGGAGTTTAAAACTTTTAAAAACAGCGGTATCCACTAAATCTAATTCCTCATGACCAAGTTGTACAGTGTATGAAATGAATAAAGAGTTACACTATGTTATTGCGATCTAAATTCGAATCTATTTTCCTATGTTCCATTTTTTTTAATAACTAATTTGTTAGAAAAAATTAAAGAACTTTTTATAATTTGAATTTGTTTTTAAAAATGCAACTGATAACGACCACACTGCAGATACTTATTGTTGTAATTACCTACTTACTACCGTCATTATTAAATAGTGTCGTTGACTTCACGCAATCTTGGTGGAATGTGTATGCGTCAATGTGTTGATCCATGTTTCCCATCGTAACCACAGAACATCCCGTAACCTACAGCTTTAAGTATGATATGATACCTACCTCTTATATACAGTAAGAACTGTAGCGTCGCAAGTACTTACCATGTAGGTACTTACCTCGCTTTACCCAGATACCAGTTACTTACCATCAATCAGAATATACCTTTAGAATAACCTATTACCTTACCCGTCAAATAACCAACCACACATTTACCTGGATTACCTGAATAAACCTCGTTACCAAAGAATACCTGGAGGAAGGATCAAGTGGAAAGGAGAAATAAATACACAGGGATCACTTTAATAACAAGAGGAGATAAATAATGAACACTGAAATCAAGATGCAATTCTATAATGTCAAAATCCGACACCGTTTTCATCGAGCGACGCTTAGTTAACAGGAAGACGCGAGATTGCCTAGAAAAAGGCAAGAGCTCGCAGCGTCGTTTCGAAGGAAGGTGTTTGCTGTACTTACCACGTTGAGGACGTCTGCACCGAACAGTGAAGATTGTAAACAATCGAGTCAGGCAGTTGCATTGGACGTAAAAAGGAAAAGGTTAGCCTTGAAAAAGGCTGTCCGTACAACCATTGCGCCAGGACTGGAGATGCCGCTGATTGCCCCACTAGACACTAGTTGAAGGAGTCACTAAGAGTTCACTGTCCACAAATACACCAGCCAGTTCATATTAACCACTTCGCGCGTGTTATAAATTGCGTCGCGCGCAGGCGCCGTCTGCCGCGGCCGGCAGCAAACGGGCAAATGCGGGCGCGCGGGCGCGGTCGTTCTATTTATAGTTGCACGGTTCCAGACGGAAGAAAATCACGCAATTAGCGAATGTGTTACACCTACCTATATGTATGTACATATTATTGTTAGTCGTAATTCTTAATTATTATTATTACTTATTTCTGATTGGTGGATTTCTGTAAGGATTTTTATATAAATATGGGCATTTTTCCCAATATATTCATTCTAAACTCAGCGTTTAATCAGAGTTTTATTTCCTCCAAAACCTCCGCTAAAAGAACCTTTGGTACTAACTGCATTTTTTTTAAATTTAAAATGTCCAGAGACAAGTATCTTCTATATTCGCGATCCCGTGGAAGTGCGTGGAAATAACTGGAAATAACCCTTGACTATTTTTTGTCTGCATCCGTTACTTGTCTCTGTCTACATCACAAAGAGAACCTGTGCAAAATGTGCAAAATTTCAGGTCTATGGGTTTGGGCTGTGCGTTGATTACTCGCTGAGCGAGTGTTCGGGACTTCTTGAATAATCAGATTATTATAAAATCTTTATATTTCGCCCAAAAATCCTAGAAAAAATATATGTGTAGGTACTCAATTACTGTGCAGAGACAAATGCAAAATACGGAACCCTTAAGCGGAAAGGACATGACCAGTAATTGCCCTCCGATTCGGGACAATGCACAGGATTTCCGTTTTTACAGTAAGGTTTAAAAATTCAAAACGAAATTATTATGGATTTATTATTCCAAATAAGGTCGGGGTTCAAATGACAAAAAAAAACAGTACGTTTATTGTTTAAATCTTGAGCGTCCGCTTTCCTCTTTAAGCACTACTCCATTTTGACGTTCCATTATATCCATGCCTAATAATAATCTTGTAACCCTACATTAATACCATTTAAGTACCTTAGTTATTATATTAGGAATGATTTATTTTTGATCAATTAAATAGTAATGAAAAGGAAATGTATGTTTTGTTTATAATTATTTTTATTTTTTGACAAGTCTCAAACTAATCGATCGAACAAAGCATTTTGAAATACTACGTTTAAAGGAACGCCCTGTCACATTGCATATGCTGCCATCTGTGGTCGAATAGTTGAACTTGTTAACGAAAAGTAGTGAGCAATGCTTAAAAATGTTTTCTAGACTCACCACAATAACTAGCGCCATCTAGTGTGGGAAAGCAGTTTTTGGTGAAACTTTTTTTATCTATTTTCTCAGTTTTCAGAGCCTTCAGACTCCTGAAACTTTTTTATTTGAAAACTATAAAATATAACAATTACAATAATAAAGAAATAATACTTGAAAATATTTTTTTAGACTCGCTTAACACAATAAATAGCGCCATCTAGTGTGGGAAAGCAGTCTTTTGGTGAAACTTTTTTGTTCATTTTCGCAGTTTTCCGAGCCTTCAGACTCCTGAAACTTTTTTATCTGAAAACAGTGAAATATTACAATTACAATAATAAAGAATTCATTGCTGAACATTGATTTTTGACACCTAGGCAAGCTGCCATAGTTCCACCGGTCAAGTCCTTTCGACAGCATTTTGTACCTATTTAGTATCTTTGTTTAAATATTTTGTACCTAAATAAATATGAAATATATTTTTTTAAGTGGGCAGTCATTCTGACGTCAAGATGGCTGGCTCTTTCTCTCAAGTCGTTGCTTCATTGCTGAAGATCGTGGTCCTGAGGATTTTGCAACCTAGGACTTGACCGGTGGAACTATGGCAGCTTGCCTAGGTGTCAAAAATCAATGTTCAGCAATGAATTCTTTATTATTGTAATTGTAATATTTCACTGTTTTCAGATAAAAAAGTTTCAGGAGTCTGAAGGCTCGGAAAACTGCGAAAATGAACAAAAAAGTTTCACCAAAAGACTGCTTTCCCACACTAGATGGCGCTATTTATTGTGTTAAGCGAGTCTAAAAAAATATTTTCAAGTATTATTTCTTTATTATTGTAATTGTTATATTTTATAGTTTTCAAATAAAAAAGTTTCAGGAGTCTGAAGGCTCTGAAAACTGAGAAAATAGATAAAAAAAGTTTCACCAAAAACTGCTTTCCCACACTAGATGGCGCTAGTTATTGTGGTGAGTCTAGAAAATATTTTTAAGCATTGCTCACTACTTTTCGTTAACAAGTTCAACTATTCGACCACAGATGGCAGCATATGCAATGTGACAGGGCGTTCCTTTAAACGTAGTATTTCAAAATGCTTTGTTCGATCGATTAGTTTGAGACTTGTCAAAAAATAAAAATAATTATAAACAAAACATACATTTCCTTTTCATTACTATTTAATTGATCAAAAATAAATCATTCCTAATATAATAACTAAGGTACTTAAATGGTATTCATGTAGGGTTACAAGATTATTATTAGGCATGGATATAATGGAACGTCAAAATGGAGTAGTGCTTAAAGAGGAAAGCGGACGCTCAAGATTTAAACAATAAACGTACTGTTTTTTTTTGTCATTTGAACCCCGACCTTATTTGGAATAATAAATCCATAATAATTTCGTTTTGAATTTTTAAACCTTACTGTAAAAACGGAAATCCTGTGCATTGTCCCGAATCGGAGGGCAATTACTGGTCATGTCCTTTTACGCAGATTCATTATTTTGGGCAGTCATTCTGATGCACACAGGCAGGATAGAAACTGTGAAAGCTGAATGGGAAAATATAGCGGAAATAAAAAAAGTTGGATATCCCCAAATTGACCTACTTTCTAAAAATCCATACTAATTGTAAATGCGAAAGTGTGTCTGTCTGCTACGATTTCACGCCCCATCTTTTCTACCGATTTTAATGAAATTTGGTATAGATAGGTTGCATCCCGGGGAAGGACATAAGGCTAACCCAGAAAATTAAGGAGTTCCCGCGGCACTACAAAAAACAATCCATGCGGACGAAGTCCGAAGATAATAATACACTCGCTAATATGTAATTGTATTGGACTGTTTGTAGGTACCCACGTGGGGACTGAATATGGTGACCGACGGGAAGCACCCTCAATTTTAAGGGGGGGGGGGGGGGGGGGGGGATTTTTTATCAGGACGCCACAATTTTTTTTTAAATTCTCAAAAGTAGGAATAACCCCACATTATGCGTTTTCATCATATCAGATATATTATAATCAAGTAATTACTTACACAGAAATAAAACAACGTGCAGGATTAAAAATAATTTAATAGGCTCGGCATATCTATTGGCCCTAGACGTACACAAATTAGAAATACAGAAACAAATAAAGTTAAAACTAGTATTATCTCTCGAAATTTTCACCAAATTTCAAGACAAACAACATTAGCATGTGTAAAAGAAAATTAATGATTTTGGTCTACATATAAGTGTAACATGTTAACTCATAAAGTTATTACCAACAATTCTGCCCATTGTCATATTTAGGCCGTAGTACACTACACTAGCCAAGTGTGGATTGGCAACTTTACACACCTTTGAGAACAGTAATATGAACTCTCAGGCATGCAGGTTTCCTCACAATGTTTAAATTCACCGTTTTAGTCATTAATAATTAATATATCACTACATGTTGAAATTGGTTTAGTATGTCTAATTTTAACAAATTAATTATACTTACAAAGAAAACCTTAACATAGGTAATCTATTTCAGTGACTTAAATTACACCTGAATACAACCTAAGTATACTTAATTTGTGCATAAAGGCAACTTAGTAATATCTTAAATAAAGATTTTTTTTGAATTTATTCCATATATAAGGATAATAATACGAGAACTCTAAAAATAAAGATAAAACCCGTTCAGTCACAATCCATTCAAACATAATAATAATATTATAATACTTAATTAGTCTTATTTTCCTTAGCTAACTTAAAAGAAACAAATCACAGATTTTTTTCAAGCTTTTATATAATAACTTGTCATGAATGTTTGAATATGAAGTTTAAATGTATTTAAATTTAATTCGGCTGAAACTTGGAACTCAAACTTCGATGAAAATTCAACAATATGGTATCATGGAATTAGTCTCATGATGGAACTGGTAGAAGGCTAAAAGAACTCCTCAAATTCTCAACATACCTCGATCGTGTTTAGGTTTATTGGAATTATATTGATACGTACTTAATTAGATGGTAAAACTTATTTTTACTCTAAAAGTTAGCCCTTGCCTGCAATCGTATTTGGTAGTACGTTAGATGCAGTCTAAGATGGTAGCGGGCTAACTTGGTACGGGTATGCCAGTTCGATTAAACCTCTTTTCACTTTTATCATAGTTTCATTGGTAATGTAAATAAATTAATTTGTTTAAATTATTGGAATATTTCTATATTTTTTTTTATTTTTTTACTTACGTACGTTAAGCGATTTATTTACTTTTTTCAAACCAGCTAAGGAAAATGAGACAGTTTAGTATATAATTTATTGAATAGTTATGATTAGTCCCAGACATTCAACGAGGAACCAAGTGTTGTTATACACCGATACAAGAATCCTACGATGAAGATGACAGTACAGGAAAGTCAATAACCTTAACCTGCCCATTGAAAATGAAATGATTGATTTCATCATTTCATTCATTGACTTTTTATAGCAGGCGCACAACACGAAATAAGCAAAACCTCAAGCATTCATACAATTTTGCCGATTAATAAAATTGTATGAATTTATATGCAACGCCGGACGCCCGTTGTAAAATAATTCATACAGTAAACGGGTAATATTGTATGAATTCTCATTAAAATTGTACAAGTTTCCATTCAACGGATCACATCAAACGAATCCGTCGAGTGCGCGTTGAATAGAGATTCATACAATTTTAATTTTAATTTGGCAATGATTTGATCTAATGGCTCTGATATTTGCTTAGTTAAGATGATTATTTGTGAAATGGTGATAATGGAAAAAAAAGTCCCGGCTGAGTTTGCTGTGGGCTCTTCTCAGACCAGGGCGCGTTTGGAGCCCTCGTAGCTTTAGTATTAAGATACCATTATATTTTATAAATAACTGGACGTCAATAAGTGTAGTATATCCACCAAAATTGAATAAACAGTATTTGACTTTGACTTTGACTAATAAAGCACGAGAAATCCAGCACATCATAGGTGCGATTATGTAAGAATTGCCGATCCAATCGTCAAAGCTCGGTGTCAAAGTAAAATAAACCATAACATTATTGTATTAGAGTTCAATTTCGTGTATCAACTCTCATAAGTTTATGGTATCGTACATATCTGAACGTACGAGAATGGATACACGAAATTGAGCTCTAATTTAATGCTGTTATGGTTTATTTTACTTTGACGCCGAACTTTGACGATTGGATCGGCAATTCTTACATAATCTCAGTTCAGATGTCCCGGACGCGTGTCATAATTAGCCCCTAAGGCATTGTCGTACGTGAGCGACAAATCGAATCGATACGTACGACACTATCAAATTTGACGACCTCCGTGGCGCAGTGTGTAGCGCTGTTGTCTTAACGTGCCGATGTCCCGGGTTCGATCCCCGGCGGGGTCAATTTGGGAATTCATAATTTCAGAAGTTTCCCTGGTCTGGCCTGGTGGGAGGCTTCCGCCGTGGCTAGTTACCACCCTACCGGCAAAGACGTGCCGCCAAGCGATTTAGCGTTCCGGTACGATGCCGAGTATAAACCGAATAGGGGTATGGGTTTAATATAACTGCCATGCCCCTAACAGGCTAGCCCGCTACCATCTTAGACTGCATCATCACTTACCATCAGGTGACATCGCAGTCAAGGGCTAACTTGTAGTAATATAAAAAAAATTGTCGCGTTGTCGCGTACAAATAGTATTAGTTATTATTATGAAGTTGTATTGCGTCGCATCACGTCGCTTTCGTCGCTCACCTAGGATAACGGGATGATAAACCGTCAAGTATAAACAAAGTTTGTGGCTTTACTTATTATTGATAAAAAAACACTATAACTTTGTGTGATAACAGATCCAATTGTTACTATTGTTAGTTCGAATTTATTTTGTTTTGAATTTATTTTCATACTTATATAATTTTAGTATTCATTTCATATTTAATATCATACGCCTTTATAATATAATGATTATTTCATGTATAGTCCGCGCGCGAGTTGAATGCAGAGTCAATGTATGGTAAATACATTTACTCTGCAGAAGTAAGTAGAATAGAATACGTATTCTAATAAGTAAGTGTAGGTACTTACAATAACGGAATAAGTAAATCTATTCTTCTATACTAAAACAATATATCAAACTTAAAAACGCGCTTCTAGTATGGAAGTTGTATGAAATTAACAATAGTGACGTCATCAAATTTCAACGCACTTTTTTTCTATAATCTATATTTTAAAATGGTTATCAAACATAAATGTGAATTTTAGGTGTTTTCAAAGACCCTCTATTTAATAATCAGTTAGAAATAATTTATTTTTGATATAGGCATCATCCTTATTCATATACAATAAAATAGTCTAAAGAGTTGAAATTCAATTTTCGTACTCACATTATACAAGTTACATTCTGGAATGATTATAATATCAGGTAGCGTAGTTTGCAAGTAAATTGTTAGGTTCATCAAAATCAACACAGTTTCATTCAAAAATTTAAAATAGTTTGCCCATTCTAAGCTAAATATAATAGTAATCTCTAAAAATAATATAGTGCTTACTTAAAATCATAAACAGCAAAAATTAATATGTAAATAAAAGCACAGTTGAATAAATATAAAATAACAGTAGTTCTAAATACAATAAAAATGTTGAAAAATCCTCTTATTAGAGCCATTTCAAATAAGAATGTATAAAAGGATAAAAAATATCGGTGGACATAAATTTCAGATCCATAATATAATGATTTATGGCTATGAATCTACAGATCGTGTTCTAAAAAAATATTACAATGATGTGTCGTGACTTAAAATAAAAACTCTTAAAATATTACTTAGTACACTAAAAATAATTGCATTAAAATAAGAGAAGATTTTTACGGCATTCACCGACTTGGAAATTAATTATATAGCATGCAATCGGAACTGTTCTCATAGGTTTTGCATTATTAAAAATATTCAAATTTTGAAAAATTCGAATAGGATAGGTTTTTTGGCACTCGATTTGTTTCAGTACATAAACTGAATTGGGTATTTGACAACTAGTCAAATCAGAAACTTTTTTCTCAAACGTCAAAACGCGTGCTTGGTATGGGTTTTGTATGAAATTTTAAGTTGTGACGTCATCAAAGCTCGACGCACTTTTTTTAATCGATAGTTTAAAATGGTTATTAAAAAAAAAAACTAGCTGGCGACGTGGATATTACGACTTTTGGGAGATCCTTTAATTAACAATCACTAAAAAATTATTTATGGTTATTCAAAATAAAACTAGCAAGGGACGCGGATATTACGACTTTTGGGAGATCCTTTAATTAACAATCACTAAAAAATTATTTATGGTTATTCAAAATAAAACTAGCAAGGGACGCGGATATTACGACTTTTGGGAGATCCTTTAATTAACAATCACTAAAAAATTATTTATGGTTATTCAAAATAAAACTAGCAAGGGACGCGGATATTACGACTTTTGGGAGATCCTTTAATTAACAATCACTAAAAAATTATTTATGGTTATTCAAAATAAAACTAGCAAGGGACGCGGATATTACGACTTTTGGGAGATCCTTTAATTAACAATCACAAAAAAATTATTTATGGTTATTCAAAATAAAACTAGCAAGGGACGCGGATATTACGACTTTTGGGAGATCCTTTAATTAACAATCACTAAAAAATTATTTATGGTTATTCAAAATAAAACTAGCAAGGGACGCGGATATTACGACTTTTGGGAGATCCTCTAATTAACAATCACTAAAAAAATATTTATTCCACTAGTAGTCAAATACCCAATTGTTTTTCTTGTACCGTGAAGTTTTAGGGCGCGCCCACACGAGCGACAATTAAGAACTTGTACAAAGTCTTTGTATCTTGCGACGCAATGTCGTAGTAATCAGAAAAATTTCCAAAATTGATGTGCGATACAACATTGTTGTGAAGACAAAAGATGGTCGTATGTCCAAGCTCTTAAACTTATTAATATATTTTAATTCTTTACGAATCGTTTTATAAGATTACATTGTTATATTATAATAATACTCCACACTTGTTTTTCTTCAAGCTTAAAAATTCATACCATGAACAAACAAAAATCGAATTAATAAAAAACTCATTAAAACTTACGAAATAAATCGTAGGCGTCTATTATACAATGTTTTGCTATTAGGTTTCAGTCTCCCTAAAACTACCGATGCGGAATGAGCTTGAGCCGGTTCGAAAAAATAGTTCATCAGGGATTGATGAAGCAAATATTATATATTCAACTATTAATTTCGCAAATATTAGCAAGATTTTTCCATCTGACCCTAAAGTTGCTAATATTTGCGAAATTAATAGTTGAATTTATTGTATCTGCTTCAACAATCACTGACAAAGTAGACTGACAGATGTACCAATGCAAAACTATCGTTTGACGGGCGCCTAAGGAAAAGTTTCAAAACTGAGACCAATAGATAGATGCTTTTGCTAAACAATAAGCGAAAAATTGGATCTCTTTACTTTTTAGGGTGTCTTATCAAATATGGTTATAGCATTTGATTTTATAATAGTGCCTTATATTTTCTATAGTAAAATCTGCCTTTTTATACTAGCCTTTTAGCTGAAAGCAAAAGTCAACGTGCCTTATTAGTCTTTTGCGGTATTCAAAATAAAAAATCAAGACCAAAACAAAGGTTAGGTACATTTTATCCTGATAATCTCCTTCTTATAATCGTAATTCATATAAAAATAAATAATTCCTAAAAGTAAGTAGGTTAAGTTTAAAATCGTTTGTTTAATTTCTATTGCGTAAATTATTGGAATATTTCTGGAAAATTTTCTTTTTTTTTGAGTAGTGTTGTTGAGAGACACGCGTGACATCTGAAGTTTTTTGTAATCTTATAGAATTATAATTTCTTTATGAATAAATGAATTATTAATTCTTTAATCTATTCAGTTTTTCAATTACTTACTGAGAAAGAAAGTTACTTTCGTTTTGAATTTTGTTTTGTTTAAAAACCGTGGTTGTTTTGCATTAATTACTATCATATTTAATTTTGTTTGCTTTGTCAAGGGTTTAAAAAAAAAAAATACAAGGCGCTGTGACGTGGCTAATATTGGGATTTCTAAAAACCTAAATGTCATTTTTTTAAATTTCAGGTATTCAAATGCTATAACAATACTGTTAAAACTAATTAAGGATTGGGAGGGGTGGGTAGGGTTAGGGGGGGGGGATGCAATGAAGTGCACTATTTGCCATTCTTCGAATTCGATGGCTTGTTCTGAGATGACTCCTTTAACGGGATCTGAAATGGAAACGTTAGTGAATATATTGAACTGTAAATCAAAAATCATCATTTCATTTTTATGACAGACAACAATGATTGAATAACCACATTATATTATTGAAGCTGATATGAAATTGAGAACCTTCTGCTTTTTGAAATCGGACAACAGACGAGAACGTCCTTCTTATATGTATATTATCCGTTGCGAAAAACTGAAAACCACCTCCTTATCTGAAGTCAGTTTAGAATTGAGGATTTTCTTCTTATTTGAAGTCATTTAGTAATTGCTTGAATATCTTCCTTTTTTGAAGTCGAAAAATAATTAAGAAACTCCTTCTCATTCGAAGTGAGGATTTGAATTTTCTTCAACGGATCTTTCTTTGACGTCGATCAAGAAAAGAAACTTCTTTTTTAAATATCAGTTAAGAATGGAGAATCTTCTCCATTGTTGAAGTCTGTTAAGAATTGAGAACCTCTTAAGCCGACTACAAAAAGAGAAGCTCCTCCATTTATGAAGTCAGTTAAGATACTTACGCTCGCCCTCTGGTCTTCCATCCGGCCGGATTGGGCACGCATCAAGTTGTTAAAGAAGTCATCATCAGCAAGCTGATGAGACTGGGCCTGTTCTACAGGCTTTGGACGAGGCAGCTCAGAGCGCTGGTCGTCCAAACGAGTGGAGCCCTAAAAAGAGAAATTATTAACTTTTTTTTTAAATTCACTACAAGTTAGTCCTTGACTGCGATCTCACCTGATGGTAAGTGATGATGTAGTCTAAGATGGTAGCGGGCTAACCTGTTAGGGGCATGGCAGTTATACTAAACCCATACCCCTATTTGGTTTCTACACGGCATCGTAACGCTAAATCGCTTGGCGGCACGTCTTTACCGGTCTACTAGATGATGTAAGCGAATTATTTATAGTTCGAAGAACTGATAGACGTTGGGGTCTCAAAGTGCTGGGAGTGGAAACCTCGCACTGGAACGCGCAGCGTTGGCAGACCCCCTACTCGGTAAACGGACATCATCAGACGATTCGCGAAATTCTTGCAAGAGACCTATGTCCAGCAGTGGACGTCTATGAGGATGACGATGCAAGCGACTTCAACTCACAACAATTCTAATTTTATTAGTAACGATGTGTAATAACTAATAACTTTTTTCTTTTAGGAAGGATCTTTTCATTCATTCATTCATACAGTGCGAAAAAGTGTGCGAAGTGAGTGTTGAAAAATTGATTAAAAGTGTTGGGCTCACCAATTAGCCTTCTTTAGAGTGACTTAATTAAAACCAACCGTTTAGGTCGGTGTTATAATTCAACACAACATGCTGAGCCGCCCTGAAATCTGCTTCATGTAGCATTAATGGTTTTGCTCAGTAAATGTATATAAAATATTAACTTTTGCCACATTCGCGGCTTAACTTAATAGCATTTTGCAATGCACTATAAAATCACTCACTGCCTATAGGTTCCCACCGATGCGTATATACCACTAAAAGCATGCAAAACCACAGGACTCATAATATTAAGCAAAACCTCATATTACAAAAATGTATAAACGATGAAATGTGTTTCGACGACCTCCCTGGCGCAGTGTTGAGCGCTGTTGTCCCGGATTCGGTCACCGGCAGGGTCAATTTGGGAATGTATAATTTCTGAATTTGCCCTGGTCTGACCTGGTGGGAGGCTTCGGCCGTGGCTAGTCACCACCCAACCAAAAACGCAAAAATGTACCGCCAAGCGATACCTTTCCGGTACGATGCCGTGGAAAAAACTAAAAACCGATTAGGCGTATGGGTTAATATAACTGCCATGCCGCCAACAGGTTAGCCCGCTACGATCTTAGTTTGCATCATCACTTACCATCAGGTGAGATCGCAGTCAAGGGCTAACTTGCAGTGGTAAAAAAAAAATGCGCATTTATAGAAATATTGAAACCCGCAAATATGTTGAGTGACGACTTGTTGAGGATTGAATCTTGCAATTGGGTATTCGACAACTAGTCAAATCAGCAACTTTTTTTTCAAACGTCAAAACGCGTGCTTAGTATGGATTTTGTATGAAATTTTAAGTTGTGACGTCATCAAAGTTCGACGCACTTTTTTTACTTTAATTGATAGTTTAAAATGGTTATTCAAAATTAATTAAGAAAATTAAAAAATGTGACTGCCCTGCCAAAAAACGAACTAAAAAGTTAAAATTCTAAATTAATCTAGTTAAATTAGAATCTTATTCCCATTTTTCTTAAATGATATTTTTTTGTGAATCACTGGATATTGAACTATAGTGTTATATATTTTTGGAATCTACTCATCATTTTCTAGATGATGATTATATAGTTAATCTTATTTTCGAAAAAAAAGTCAACTTTAGTCTTTAATGCGGGACCATGGTCACCACATATTTTTTTTTAAATTTTACTAGCTTATGTCACCCGGAATATGCTAGGTATTCTAACGATACCTCATTTATCAAAGTCGGTTCAGGCGTATAGAAGTTATGGTGGAATATACAAACTCACATACATACATACATACAAAACAATATACTCCTTTTTTCAGGCAGTCGTAAAATAAAACTAGCAAGGGACGTGGATATTACGACTTTTGGGAGAGCCTTTTTTTAATTATCAATAAAAAATAATTTATCTCACTAGTAGTCAAATACCCAATTACAATAACATCTTGTAACTAGCGATAGATGTACTCCCAGAAACCAGACGGTCACTGGACAATCAGGCCAGTAAGGTCGGCTCATCAAGTAAGTGAATTAATAGTTAACACCACTATTGTACTAACTATTAATTAATAGTTAACACTAGTACTAACTATTAATTCATATTGCATGTATTGTCACGTCACGTAGACCTATAGAGATGCATCATAATTTAATCAACGTTGTGTATTGTGATGTCAAGTACATATTGATGCGAATCCGAATCGAATATAATAGACTAGCTAATGCCCGCAACTTTGTCCGCATGCATAGAGGTTTTTTTGGTTCACGCGGGAACTCTTTGATTTTCAGAGATAAAATACACTTGTCAAAGTCTACTTGAGTAAAAATTATTTCAGTTTCAAAAAATATTATGCTTCAGGAACTAACACAATATAATCATGATTAATAGTATTAATAATATTATGTAAGCAAATAAGTAAGTTTATTTTCCATTTTAAGATACCATTACCTATGCAGTATTTGTATGGAATTGAGTGTATCATTGAACGTATGAAAACATGAGAACATTTAAATAATTCAGGATGTACAAAACATGTTAAAAATTTTATCTAGTCTTCACACTTCGCTAGATTACACACTACTAGCAAATACGTGAAGCGAAGAGCTAAGCATTCTGGTACCAAAACGGTCTAAGAAATAAATATAATATACCTAAGTGCAAGAGAAAATTTTACCTAAATGTCTTACATGAAACATGTACTATGTACTCAATACTCAATATCATTTATCCAATATAGGTACACTGTAGGTACACTGATTGACGTTAAAAATTACTTACTTATAAAACATGGTAGTGATAATTGGTTACGGTATCTTAAAACTAAAGCTACGAGGGTTCCAAACGCGCCCTGGTCTGAGAAGAGCCCACAACAAACTCAGCCGGGGTTTTTTTTTCTTTTTATTATCACCATCTCACAAATCATCTTCACTAAGGAACTATCAGAGCCATAGAGCAAATCATTGTAAGACCCATACAGTCTGATTTCTATGTAGTATGTATATTTTCAAAGGCAATGTTTCAAAGCAACCTTTATCGGCTTATATTCTTTATTTTAATGGGCGTACAGACGGAGAGCTTAACAAAACTGAATCGGTCCGCTTTCCTCGAGACTCAAAAGTTTAAAGTTTCGTACACGGTTAGCACCATAAGCTCATTAATATTTACTTTGGTTAGCACACCTCTGTCAAAGCAAACTAAACTTAAACTTTAAACTTTAGACTAAATGAGTTAAGCGATTCGCAGGGCCATTTATAATTTTATGCTCAAAGCGGAGCGTTATAGAGTTGGCCAAACAACAATCAAAAATATCAAATTGTCAACAAGAGTTACAATTCAGAGTGATTTCAAATTTGAGATACCATAGCAAGCCAATACACTCTACATTCCAAAGCAGGTATAACGCAATCGAATTAACCTATACATACAGTACATGGCAGAGGTGGAAACAAACAATTTAATCACATCAGATGGTGAATCGTACGCTCCAACTCTAGCTCAAAGCCTCTGGGGTAGGTCATGGAATAGGAAATCTGCCCATTGTGTACGTGGCGATTTATCAATAACAACGCAGTAAGTTGACACAAAATACATTTCAATAAAGACAAAACAACTCAATAAGCAACACTTCTACAAACAACCTCCGGTGGCCGTCAGTTAATTTTTTTTGAAGTGAAAACTTCTTTAGCCGCGTTGAGCACTTTTTGGTAGAGGGTATACTTGTGGATTCGCGTGACCGACATGCTCGCGAACAACAACATACTCGCTCAAATCAGTTGTAGAGAAAAACCACCCAATAAGCCTGGTGACTTAGACTTACAAGCTGGACCGAACACTCCGGTTATTAAAATCAAACTACCTAAACGAGTCCAACTAGTTGTGGTCAGTATCCTAAACCTGATAGCCTGCAGTACAAACTAGAGACGGAAACCTAGCCTGTGGGTAAATATCACATAATTCAAAATATCTGTAGAGCTAAAAGGGTTTTCACTCACTTGGACTCTCGCTATCATGTCGAGGAAGTCGTCCTCGGGCAGAGTGCTGGTGGTCTGCGTCGGACGGAGCCCTGGCAGAAAGGTCCCCTTGGTCTCCTCGGGCGACTTCTTGACAGGACGAAATTCGGCGCGCTGGGAGTCTGTTCTGTAGGGCTAGTAGGGTAGTCACTCACTTGGACTCTCGCTATCATGTCGAGAAAGTCGTCCTCAGGCCGAGTGCTGGTGGTCTGCGTCGGACGGAGCCCTGGCAGAGAGGTCGGCTTGGTCTCCTTGGGCGACTTCTTGATGGGACGAAGTTCAGCACGCTGGGAGTCCATGCGCTCGGACTGTAGGTCCGAGATCATATTCAGCATCTCCAGCATGCTGTCCGGAGGGCTGAAATTAAAAAAAAATTAAGTATTTCGAAGTAGGGGCTTCGAGATTTCGAAAACCTCTGGCCCGTTGTGAACAAAACATTTAAGAGTGAAAAGTTCGAGACAATATCAGGAATTACATTTATTTAAGCGTTGCGTAGGGCGTGGGCTACAGTCTTGAAAAGCTTATTGTCACTGGCAACACTGAGAGCAAAAGAGCGAGACACCTGATAGTTGGATTGGCCAACTAAGCGAGTCAATGACGTCCAAATTTAATTTAATTTAAATTTAATTTAATTTATTTAAGTACAACCAACAATACAACAATAGAATAACAGGAAAAAATAAAGCAAATTAAAAGAATAATATGCATTATTGTAAACCTACTTAGAGGCTGCCACAGCTTGCAATATTATAGTAGTAATATCTTGAAAGTCTTGCAATATATAGTCCAAAGTCTTTAATAAAGTAAGAATGGCCACCAAAAGAAGCCGGTGGAAACCAATACCCCGTTCGAGGTAGCCAGGATCACGATCTTCAGTAATGAAGGAACGACCGAAGAGAGAGCGTCGGCAACCCCCCACTAGGGTGGTGTGGAAATCCCTACATACGAGTTGTGCTACGTTGCGTACGTTAAGACCTAAGTCCTGCTGTGGCCAAGTTCTGAGAAAAGGCTCGTGCTCAGTAGTGAGTTGGTGTCAATTGGCCCGACAATGGGTTGAAGTGATGACATGAGTGTGTTATCGCCCTCATACGCAGACGGCCCTGCCGGATCAGCGTCCGCTACTCAGTACTTACGTAATTAATTTAGAGCCTTCAAAGAATATCAAAGCAAGGTTCAATAGGTATTTCCCGGGCAAGTGCTCTCTCATTTAGACGAAATGATATTATCGTGACAAAAGACAAATTTAATTCCTACACATTTCATAGAATGTGTAAGTTGAAATAATTTAAATTTCAAATTGGAATTCCGAATTCATTAATTTGTGAATAGTATACAGTTGCGGTGGTTTATAATAATATCCTGCTTCGGTAGGACTAATCATGATTGCTATCATATTAATTTCCTTCTGCTAGATGGATTTGGGGGAGAGAGAAGGGGGGCGCGGGGGGAAGCGGTCCTGCGGCGAGACGGACCGTAGGTATGTGACGAAGTTGTAACAAATATCTATAGGTAAAGCTCATCTAGCCCTTTATTGCCACTGCGATATTATTCATAACAAGTAATATTGCACTACGCTATTACATGGACTAGTATGCATGGAAATCCACCCCCTCCCTTGCGAGTTGCGACCACCGCCGCCACACGTCGTCATTTCGTCATCAAATATTATTTTGTTGCGCGACGGTGATATTTTCACAATCATAATCATTTATTTATTTTGCCAGAATATGGTAGTGCAACATATTGACGTAGGGATTAAAATATAGTATCCACATATCCTGCCATAAAATAATTGTGCATGCCAAGCTTGGCATGCACAATTATTTTATGCTATCTATAAAAAAATTATAATTATTACGCTTCAAATGACTAACGTATTCGTATGAGGATTACTGTGTCGCTAAAACATTTTCGTACATAAAGCAACGACCAAAGAAGATCATAAAACTGGTTATCCCTGAGTCAACATTGAAAGAGACATCTACTGCCGACTTTTTTTTGAAATATTTCACGATATATAATGTTATTTTCGTATAATTTTAACTAGCTATTTAAGCAGCGCACGCTAGATAAGCTCTCAAATGAGATTTTATTTTATTAAATTTACAATTCAACCGGTTATTTACCATTTGGGTAAAGTCGAAGCCGTTAATTTTTCAGCAAATGATCTAAAATTTACATTTACATTTATGACATTTTATATAATGCTTTTCTCTATTGGTGTAATCCATATGAAAATCCGTTCAGTAGGTAGTTACTGGGATTAGCCCGAAAAATTTATAAATTATAATACATGGTGGTGATAACTTCAATTTAATAAATCAACATTTCGACCTGTATGTCTATAATATGATATGGCGCAATAAGGAGTTACATAATGACACAAATTTTTACTATTTATCGCACACATATACACACATAATTGGGAATCCACATCTAGGCAGCTGGTGTCAAAGTCCAGAGTTTTTTAAGCGTTTTTCGCAGCGCAAGGGAAATTGCACTTCGCTTTGCAAATTGCTACGCGCTATAGTTCTAATTGCCAAATATCGTTCCCATTTCCTACGCAACAGCATAGGAACGGTATTTGGTAGCATAATGCATATTTTACTACCTAATAACGCTATACCCGTAATTTGGGAACTATTTTAATTTTCCAGGATAAAAAGTAAGCCTATAATTATCACTATCCAGGTCCTCAACTATACCCATGCAAAAATCACGTTGATCCGTTGCTTAGCTGCGGCTTGATTGAAGGACAAAGCAATAAACAAACACACTTTTGCATTTATAATAGTGCGATACTGATGATAACTTAATGTTAATTAATCAACATTTCGACCCTCAACTATACCCATGCAAAAAATCATGTTGATCCGTTGCCTTTATTGCGTCTTGATTGAAGGACAAAGTAATAAACAAACACATTTTCGCACTTATAATAATACTATACTGATGATAACTTAATGTTAATTAATCAACATTTCGACCTATATATGCCTGCAGTAAAGAGTTATATAATGGCAAACAATTTTATACCTAATAATATTGGAATCGGCGTATTCTTACATAGTATGTAAAAATAAGTTATTCCAGGCAAGGAAGCCTTTGATGTGGTATCAAAGGCGAGCGTTTTTCAGCCAGCACAATAGTATAGTCATTAGTAACCCTATAAATCATGTACGCAAGGGAAATTTCACTTTGCATTGCAAATGGCTGCGCGCGATAAATCTAATTGCCAATCATCGTTCCCACTTTATAAGCAGCAGTGGGTGGCTTTTCCGTATGTCTGTCACGCTTGCATATTTTACTACCTAATGATGCTATAAGCTTGTAATTTGAAATCAATTTTTATATATAGGTCACCATTGAAAAGTTGCATATTCTACTACCTCATAATGTTGCAATAGGTTTGTAATTTGAAATCTATTTTTTATATAATAAAATTGACAAGTAATAAGTAGTGAGCTTACAAATAACAGATTACAATAGCAACATATTGTACTGTTAATAAGCAGCCACCTAGTCCCTAAATCAGTGGCTATTAAAATGAAATGACTTGTATTTTTAATCCATTAAAGGCTTGCTATGAAAATGTTATTTTTATTCATAGCGAACCCTAAATGGATTAAAAATATTTTTTTTATTTTTTGATAGCCGCTAAGTTAGAGAATAGTGCACTGACTCTTTTTTCCATGATAAACATTAATATTATAAATGCGAAAGTGTGTCAATATATCTGACTGCTACTATTTAACGGTTCAACAGAATATGACGGGTACAGAGATAGGCTGCAGCTCGGGAAAGGATAATCCTAATCCTGGAAAATTAAAGACTTTTCACAGGATAAGCCCAACATTAATTTGCACGCGCGGTTCGCGGGAGTCGTCCTAGTCCATACTAATATTCATTCTAATTTTATAAATGCGATAATGTGACTGTCTGTCTACTACGTTTTCACGGCTCATTATTTTTATTGATGGGTAGAGATTGATTGATTGATGGCTAGTTTTTATCTCGGAAAATTAAGGAATTCCCGCGGTTCCCTCATTCACGCGGGGAATTTGCAGGCATCATCTAATAGTTATAAGCAACATTGCAAATGAAAGGTTTAATCTGTGCGTTTATAGATCATCAGTCTATCTGTCAGGATTTTCATGAAAGTATGCGGGTTTTCGGGGGCGATAACTCGATCTAGCTAGGATTCATTTTTAGAAAATGTCGTTTTATCCGTGTTTTTGGGCAATGAAAAAAATTATCACAAGAATACGAAGGTAAATTTCGCCACCACATATAAGGTTATAATAGCTCAGGTGGGAAACAGGAATATTTTATTTGTAATGTTTATTTTTTTATTTACTTATTATTTAAATATACAAAAAATACCGAGCAAATTTCGGTCACTCAGATATTATCTTTTAAATAGAGTAATAGTCGACCCGACAGACGTTGTCCCGTCAAAAGTTCACCAAATTGAGTTCATACAAAAATCCCATAGAAAAAAAACGGCCAGTTTTTCCTGAATTAAACAACAATAAATTTCTTTTTGACCAAGCGAAGCGAAGGCCTTTGAGTCTACTTGAGTGAATTTGCACTTGTCCGTCCGCCCGTCTGTCAGAGCCTTATAACTTCGGAATTACTGAACGTGATTACTTCAAATTTAAATATAATATGTAAACCGATGGCCTCCAGCCGAATATGGCTTAAAAAATTATAAAATTTTTAATTTCACGGGGGCTCTCATTGAAGGTTACATAGGGTTGCGGTATATCATTATAAAGATAATTAGGAATAGAGTCCAAGAATATTTTTTTTTAAATTTTTCCCCTAAAATTGACGAAATGGGGGGCTTTCAAAGTGGAGATTTTCTAACGTCCAAAGTTGATCTCAGAACTCTCAATTTTCTGAAAGGTTGAGCCTGAAACTTGATCAATAATTTGAACTATATTCTGTACTTGAACAACAAATACTAAAATTAGATAAATATTATAAGGAAGCGAAATTAATTAATTTTTAATGATCTTCAGTATTTTTAACATAACTTCACAAAGTTCGGGGCGAACCACTAGTTCTAATAAATCCCAATATTGACCCTAACAAAATTAAAAAACATATTCAATTTTTTGAGCTATTTTCGGGTTTGTGCGAGACTAACGCACGGCATATTGTTTTCAATTATTTATAGGTAGGTTTAGTTTTGTTAGCTAGAAAAGTGTTGCATCCGCCAACACTTATGTGAAATAAAAAAAAGTGGCTCATTTAATTGATTCGTATAAATAATTCAATGATAGATCCGCGGCCGAGCGATCCATAGGCTTATAATATTTACTAACGGGGCCATGGTAAATCAATGACCGGGGCGATCAATTTTGCTATGAAATCTTAATTAATAAATGACACTAGATAATGTCCGCGAATGCGTTCGCGTGGATTGTTTTTGCAGTTTACCTCCTTTAGAATCAAACGTTACGTGTTTAGCGTTACATAGGGTTACGGTATATCATTTTAAAGATAATCAGGAATAGAGTCCAAGTCCATTTGTTTTTAATTTTTCCCCTAAAATTGACGAAATGGGGGGCTTTCAAAGTAGAGATTTTTCTAACGACCAAAGTTGACCTCAGAACTCTCAATTTTCTGAAAGACTGAGCATGAAACTTGATCAATTATTTGAAGTATATCCTGTACGTGAACAACAAATACTAAAATTACATAAATATTATAAGAAAACGAAATTATTTAATTTTTAATGAGCTTCAGTATTTTTAACAGAACTTCACAATGATGTAGTTTGATGGCGCTCTTTTGCGTCTAATGTTAAAAGTTAACTATTACAATGGTGCCAATTCTCTGTGCGTTTCTCTAAATTTAAAATCTCTTAAATCAGACTTAGAGACGTCTGCTATTCTGACAACACACCTAATTGACAGTTCTAACCTAAAATTATGCCTGACAGTTCTAACTATTCAATTTAGCGATAAAATAGCGAAATGCTATTCTGGTCGTCGTTCTAAACGCTAAAATTAAGAAACGTCAAACTAAAATTAAATAATTTTCTCTAATTTTAGACAGGACCTCGGAGGGTGGTCGCTAAGTTTAGAGAAGCGGAATAAAGCAAAATAAATACGAATTTTCACAAAAAGTTATTTTCGTTAATAGTTCAAGTGTAATTTCTATGCATTATTAGGTGCATTTGTGTTCGAATTTAGTGTTAAATGTTAAAACAACTAGAAAAATAGAGTGCTGTGGTAGGTCTAACTATGAATACCTACAGAGAAACTAAATTGATGACAAATGGAGACCAAATTACATAAAAGTTAATAACAAACCAATAGAATATGTTGGAGATGGTGTACCTGAGATTATTTATCTCTCCTCACAATCAAATGACTAAAAAAGTTAACCAAAGAAATTCGCATGGAAACTATAGTGGTCTTAAATGGAAATTATGAAAACTGAAGAATTTCCAGTAAGTGCAAATCAAAAAGTATTTGATGCTTACGGATGCCAAACTTGGTCACTTACGAAAGCATACGCACTGAAACTAGAAACTTGTCAATATAGTATTGAGAGAAGTATGATAAACATAAAAAAGAAAGACAGAATAAACCTAAAAACTATAAGAAAACGCAGCAAAGTGAAGGATATAACAGAGCATATAAGAAGGTTAAAATGGCGTTGGACGGGACTCATGATGAGAGACAGTGGAAAATGGACTATTGAAGTGACCTAGTGGCATCCTAGGGGTGGCAAAAGGTGTAAAGGAAGGCAAAGGAAAAGATGGGAGGATGATTGTAAGAGTGGTGGCTCATGCTACATGGCACAGAACAACACGGGAGAAGAAGATCTGGAAGGCTCTGGAGGAGGCCTATGTCGCAGTACAAGCTTGTGCTCACTAAAAAATTTTGTAAAAAGAAAAACAACATCTTGTAAAAATATTTGTTCAGCAATGAAGGCTATGATTATGATTACGTGTTTAAAATTATAACAGCTATTAAAATGCAACAATACATAGTTGAAGCTCTGGTTAATAATAGCCAGTAATAGTCTACAAGAAGTATCAACCTCCAACAAGAATACAGTCAGCTAATTCCTTTGTATTAGGTAATTTTTTTTTTTTTCTTATCTATACCTTTATTTACTCAAACCTATACCAAAGTGGTAGATGTATCTAACTAGTTTAGGAACATCTACTTTAGTAAAGGTTAGGCAGAAGATAAATTTTTAAAATTATTTAGATTGCCTAAACCACTGCAACATAATATTATAAAATATGATAAGTAGGTATATTTCAGTAGGTAGCACATAGTATTTCAGTTATATCTAAAGAACAAGTGTAAATTCACTCAAGTAGACTTGGAGACTGCTTTGCTCTGTCAAATATGCATGTTTTCACTAAACTGTCAAAATTTACAAGTTGCAGTTTTTTCAAGTAACCTTTACCTTCCTTAAAATATCAAATACAAAATTTCAGTGCATTTTGCAGATAGTGCTGATGAACACTTTAATTCACCAAGCAAATTTACCCAAGACTGGGCAAGTATCGGTTGAACAGACATGTATTCAATCTCAAGCTCCAGAACACAGCTGCAGAGGATCTGCTGAGGCGGCAGAAACAAAGTTTCACATCATCTGTTACTAGTAAATGCATAAGCAAGAATAATAAGACAAGGATTTATTAATAGATACTTTAATTAATAAAAAGAAATTAATTAAAACCTTTTATTTTTGTTTTATTCTTTTATAACAATCTAATAGGTACCTAAATAAAAATGAATAAATATCAATATATAATTAACATTAGTTACATAAAAATGTTATATATACATAGGTCTTTCATTTCAAATCAACATATTTGTATAATAAGATGAGCTTGTGAACCCTTGAAAACTGATGCTCCAAGGTAAATAGTAGTAATTTTACATTTCCAGGATGTAAGTCTACGTACCTATGTACTAAATTAAATTTAATTATCAAATCTAATTAAATTACTAAATTTGATCAAAATTGTTTAATTCGAAGGTCCTATCATACAGACATACTTATGCTGAGATCTATAGAGCGTACTTTGACTAGGCTCAGAGTTAAAACAAGGTGGATTTATGTGAGTAACATCTTGTTTATAGTCATATCTTGTTTTAACCATGTCTTAAGTCTAACAAAGTCAAAGTTCGCTCTATAGATCTCACACTTAAAGGTACATCCCGTAAAACCTAAACATGAACTATAATATAGCTATTACATGTAATGTAATGTTACATGTAATAGCTATATTATATTTTGGATGGATGGATGTTTGTAGCTCAATCATGGTCGAACGGCTGAACGGATCTATATGAAATTTGGCACAGATATAGATTACTTAGTCTGGAATAACATAAGGGCTACTTTTTATCACGGAAAATTAAGGAGTTCCCGCAGGAACCAAAAAACCTCAATCCATGCGGACTGTCCGCACATACTATGTCCGACATAGTCGCGGGCGTCTGCTAGTTATTTATAATTATTGTAACAGAGTGTCTAGGTTGACTAATTCAATTCATTCATTCAATTTAGGTACACTATAGGTACACATATTGACGTCCATTACTTACATATAAAACATGATGGTGATCATTAGTTATTGCTATCTTTAAACTAAAGCTACAACTACTAGACTTCAAGCACTTCGTTGCACATTCCTGTGTGAACACAGGATTTACCTACTTAACGGGTCCTAGTCTATGCAGGGGTGTTTCAAATAAAACGAATGATTCTAAGCTGCACAGATAGTTTATTACGTTAGCCTTACGTGCCACTTACGGTGATAAAAGGATCTTAATCTAAACGACACAGATTCGCGCAGATTGTAGGTTATGTAGGTACCCTGTCTATTTCGGTAAATCTACTTTTACATTCACGACAATTCATCTGACTGGCCTAGACTTGAAGAAATTCAGGCACCAGTTAGGATATTATACGGTCACAAACACAGGACTTCACTTTGTATTTCGGAATCAGAACGGAAGATAGACGAAAGCCGGTGATCCAACTCCCTGGATGTTTGTCGTTGCAGCAGCCATAGCTTTCGATGCAGTACTACCAATTGCTTCTTTTAGTAGCCTTTTACTTTCATCCGCTTGCCAACACGTAATTCACCAGGGTGGCCGGGGACGCCCATGGGACTTGTTGTTCTATGCCTAGGTTATAACTTCTTTTTTAGGGTGGAATTTCTCTACTAGAAGTTACATTTGCTTTTTCTTCGATCTTTTACGGGCTTGGGGGTTCATTCAAAGATTTTGAAAACTCGTAACTCGAAAATCGAAATGAAAACAAACATAAACAAAGATATTATGTACCAAAGACGACGGTCCACGATCGACAAGTGACAGCCATAGAGGTAGTATGTAGTAGCATCATGGAACTAGGAATCTGTTTATGTAGGATCATCAAAATGTCTCTTTTTGGCAGTTTATTACGTAGCTGGTGTAAGGAACATCAATTTTATTATAGCAAAGTAATTTTTTTTCGTTTAAAAGGTCATTTAATGCGATTTTAGTCACAAAAAGTTTTATGACGATTATTGTGCAAAAAACAAAGACAAATTCGTGCAATTTTTGTTTCTGTATATGGTAACACTCGCAATTCAAATTAGACTTCAGCTTAGAGAGAATTTTAGACATTTTAAATTTAGTTGAAGGCATTTACAGAATAGCATATGGAGATAGAAAAACTAAATTAGCGATTTTAAAATTTAGTTTAGTTTAGAGATTTTAAATTACAGAATCGGTACCAATATATTGTTAAAACTATCTTAAGGATACCGCGAGGTCTCAGTTCCGGGCGAACCACTAGTAGCATGGATTTGATAAAATGACAGTCAGAAAATAAATTGAACGCAGGCTCGCAAATATAAATCTAATACATGCAGATTTTCAATTCGGAAAACTTTCATCATATAAAATATATTTCTGCATATTTGCGACAGCATTTTGCAAAATGATCAAATCCTGCGTAAGTTAATATAATTTTAATAATCGGAACTTTCAATGTGATGTGGAATTTTCATAAGCAAATCCAACGATGTTCTATATTATATTATAATAATTCAAAATTGAATTCTACGTAGGTAAGTTTACGTAGAATTTTAATAAGTGGAACTTTCTACGTGAAATGGAATTTTCATAAGCAAATCCAATGAAGCTCTATAATATCTACTATATAAAAATTTGTCGGGTTTTCCTTCCTGACGCTATAACTCCAGAACGCACGAACCGATTTCCACGGTTTTGCATTCGTTGGAAAGGTCTTGGGCTCCGTGAGGTTTATAGCAAAGAAAATTCAGGAAAAATTGAAAAGGAAGCCATCTGATGGCGAAACGGAGTTCGCCGGGTTTGCTAGTTATATTATAATAATTCAAAATGCGAAATCGAAATGGTCCACGTTTAAGGCCTTCGCCACACTTGATGGAAATGTCGCAGCTCGGTGAGTCTCGGCGCGGCTCGGACATTCAATATTCCGTGGTAGATTATTATTAACTAGATGATGATTCGTCCGCGTGGGTTAAAATATTTAGTAGTAGTAGATTAGTAGTAGCCTATACCAAATTTCGTACCAAAAAACCATTCCATTATGTACCATATTTCGCCAAAATCGGTTGAAAAGTTGGGCCAGGAAAGCGTAGCAGACAGACAGATATACAGGCAGACACACTTTCGCATTTATAATATTAGTATGGATTGACTACGGCAGCGTGATCCTATCAGATTAATAGCTATTTATCTAATACCTTTAAACGAGCAATTCTCGTATATGTCACCGTAAGATTGTAAAAACCGTTAGATTATAATCTAACTCGCGAAATTGTAAATTGTCGAAAGATTGTGAACCGTTCAATGTTCTGAGTGTAAAATTTTGAAATATTCATTGTATTTACGTTTTCTTGTGTTTTTCTTGTAGGTTAGGTTAGGGTTCGACATAAATAATCGGGTTGACTTGGTTTTATCGGGTTTAAATACCTATCAGATTACAATCTACCGGAAAATAATGCGTTAAATTGTAATCTTTCGACAGTTTGCAATTACGCGAGTTAGATTATAATCTAACGGTTTTTACAATCTTACGGTGACATATATATATAATTTGAATCTCGGAAACGGGGGCGATAAATCTATCTAGCTAGGATTCATTTTCAGAAAATGTCGTTTTATCCGTGTTTTCAGGCAATGAAAAACTGTTACAATATCACTAGAATACGAAGGTAAATATCGCCACCATCAGGTAGGAAACAGGTCGGCCCCGAAATCAGAAGACCCCGGTTCGAGTCCGGATGTCCTCCAGTCCGATTATTTTTTCCCTTTTTTCAATATAATATAATATTCCATTTTTAATGTATAGTTTAGATATTAATGTATCTTGTATAATATTATTTTGTTTCTATTTTATTTAAAAAAATATATATAAAATAATACAATAGAATATTTAAAAAAATTAAATATAATTTATCATTTAAATATAATTCCCAAAAAACACGATTTACCAAAAAAAATACCGAGTAAAGCTCGGTCACCCAGATATTGAAGCTTTAAACAAGACATAAGTGAGCCAGAAGATTGAGTACATCACCTTTACATTTTATTGGAAACTAAAACCCAAAAAGGGCATCTGATTATTACGACAAAATCTGAAATAGTAAAGCCAAACTCTATTTTGAATCTCTATTATTTTACAATAATATCTCAGTGCCTAACAGCCTGCACGGGCGTTCTTCTAGGCTTTTGTAGCGAGCTTGGATAGCCGGAGTGATGACTTCGAATATGCACGGGATCCTGTATAGATAGATGCGGAGTCAAAGCGGAACCAACGGCGCAGAATGCAAAAAACGTTGCTGATCTGACACTAACTGAAGATCGGTACGCGGAATACGGTGCAGAAAACGAGAGCGAACAACCGATCTTTCGCTTAGAATACCCGGTAATAGTACATTAACGTTAAAAAGGTAGCGTTCTACCACGGCAAGTCGCCCACAGAATTGCCATTCAATGTGGTGTAGGCCTTAGTCGCTAGTCCGTTAAGTAGGACTGTATCGGTCAAGGGACGGATCCCTATATCCGATAGTCCGATACACATAGGGACGGATCAACGTACATTGGTTGGTCGAAGGCCGTGTGCGTAGCTTGGCTACATTTCGTAGCGATGAGCTACAAAAGCTACAGATAGGTATGCGAGAATATAGCGCAGAAATCCTTTGTGCGATCGTGTCAATCCTACAAAGGATTTCTAACATGGTCCCGACAGCGTTCATTGAATTGCCATTGCATAAAGGACTGACTGTGTAGAACAGAACTTCGAGTTAATTATAAAATTGATGAGTTTCTTAGTGACAAAGGCCGGGAATACTGTGTACTAAGCATATCTTGATAGAAAATCGAAAACCTTAATTTTGACCTGGCCCGGGAATCGAACCAGGGACCTCGTCATCCGCAGTCGACTTGCTAATTACTTGACAAACGAGGTATTAAAGCAAAAACATATCATAAGAGACATCTGTATGGCGTAATTAATATTAAATAAACAAATTGAGTTTTGAAAAAAAATTCTCAAGAGAAATCATTCTGTCAGAGAGAAAGAGTCATTGGAAAAGAGAGTAATTACTGAGTCTCTACTACCGTAAGAATTGGATACCACTTGATTACCGATGGAACCAGTCAGTGGTAGAGTTTTTTTTCTTCCAGATTTTAAATCTTTCTTCACAGATATAATCCAATGCGATAAACTAAGACAAAAAAACATATATACCTATACATTACAAAAAATATTTACAATAAAACAGACTTAATTAACAACAAAAAACATACCGAGCCTATGAAGCTAACTTAAAACAAATATAACCGTTTTTAAGAACTCGCTCAGTGAGCTGCTGAAGAGGTCCCTATGTTCAGCCACTGCGTTGAGCGTACGAGTCGTTTTTTACGAGTTAAAATATCTGGCAAAGTTGAACGTGAAATAAACATTTCATTAGCATGAAAGCTCGTCTTGAGATAGTTCTACAATCCATACAAATAACATTACAAGTGCGAAACGCTGAACCCTAATCTTTGCGAAAAGCTCAGAGAATTGTCACGGGTTTTTCAAAATCTTAATTAGCTATTCTGATCATATTTTTTTTTTGAATTTTTAAATCTCACACGAATCTTGAAAACACATCGGCAATAAATTTTGAAAGGGGACTATTTTTATAACTGTTGATATTGATAGTGATATCCATAATTTAGCAAAATAAATTATTATTATCATATAAAAAACGCACATCCGAAGTCAAAAAATACGAGGCCTTGCAAAAATCACGAAAAATTTCGCAAATGCTCAGAAAACCTAGTTTTACTGCATGAAAGGACACAGTAACATATGTATACTCGTGCACCAGGCTGGCATCGTCACCCTAAAGGTTCAACAATGCATGCTATTGGCACTTTTGTTTCAAAAAAGTCAAATAAGAGTTGCAGATGCAGCATGATATACATAGAACTTTTTCCCTACACAATCAAGCTTGTAAAATGCAAAATTGACTAAAAATAGTCATAGTCTTAGTTCATAGAATATAAATATTACTCGTCGATCACAAATTATTTGACACTATACCCGGCGTGTGCTGAAAAGCTAAAAAAAGAAAACAAAATATCTTTGCATTATTGCCTTTCTAATAAAACCGGTTTAAAAAAATATTTCTTAAAAGAAGCTTTTACCGTCCGCCATATTAAATTTAGTAGGCAGTCATTTTATTTTTCGTTTTCTTCTCAGCAAACCCTTTTCAATAATACCCACATCATGGGGGTGCAAAAAAATAACTGATCCGCCATATTGGATTTAGAATGACGTCACTTAGCTGTATTAACTATAGTATTCAAAATTTCAGCTCAATCGGTTAGTCAAACTGTTTTAAAATTTAGTTACAAGATTTGAGCTAAACCCACAAACGTTGGAAGTTAAATACAAGCTTGTGAAAAGACTCCTCGAAAAGCGAATTCTTCAGTTAAGTTTGAAATATATGTTCTATGTTCTACCTTAAAGACTACACTCCAACACGTTGGCTGTCCATCGATATTTTCTCAAGGAAAGATATTAATTTGCTTAAAAACCGCCTTCGAAAAGTACAAACTGAAAAATTTAAACGCCTGAATAATAAGATTTGAAATACCTATTTATTGAATGTTATCTTTACGATAATAAGGAAAAGTCAGTTTCGTACAAACGGCGTAATTCCGTTAGTCCCTTTTCCTACTGCATATGAAAATAGGCAATCAAAATAATTTCAAAATTCTTATATTTGATGAACTCACCTCTCCGGTGTTGGCAGGGGAGGCGCGAACAGGGCCGGATGAATTGGCGGTGGCGGACGTAATCTTTTTCTTTTTTTTGTTTTTTTCGTGCATAAGAAAAAATTTAAACAAGACATTGTTATAGGATTTAAGTCTCAGAAAAAAATTGTATTTTAAAATGCACTAAGATATTAAAGCTGCACGTATTTCCCGAAGTGCAGTAGCGACTCGAATGACGCTCAGGTATCCTATGCAAACAGGCGGTGCCTGTAACGCCGATGCGCTATTATAGGGCGTATGTCTCACTGTCCATGCAGAAATAGGACAGTGGGACACACGCCCACATAATAAAATAATATAGATCATATAAATTATTTTCGAACTTAATTTTGACTATTTTGTGTGCTAAAGATGAAGACTTTTAATTTAATGGGCTGATTTTTATTTAATCCAGCAAAAGGTACGGGAAACTGTAGTCGAGCATCAGGAAAAAAAAGGGAAATTTTATATATTTTTTCAGTTTCATTTCTAGTTTAATTTTCTAAGAATATACTCTGTTTATCAAATATTAACAATTGATAATGCAAAAGATTCACAAGATTGTCCTATTGTATTGTTTTCAAAAAATGTTAAAACGAAAAGAAAAAGATTCAAAGTTAAACCAACTTCACCAGACACTTAACAGTCCATACCTTGAAAACTACTGAACCGATTTTGATGAAACTTGCACTGTTCCCTAAGCGAAGTAAATGTAAGCCAATATTATCAAAGACGCAAATAATAAACAAAAACGCAACCAAGATACGACTATGTTGTATATTTGTTTGGAAGTCCTACAGATTATCATATGTCAATATTTTGCAGTTACAATAATATTACATAAATACGTGTCGAATTGATAACCTCCTCCTTTTTTTGGAAATCGGTTAAATTATAGTTAATTCTTATCAAACACCGACTTCCAAAGCAACTGTAAAGTAAATAACAATTTTGATTTCTAAACACTATGTTGAAGTTGTGCGATCCTAATATAGATACGCGCCGAATAAAGAAGGTTAAAAATAAAAACTTGGAAAAAGCTTTAATTGATCCTTACATGATTTTGCTTTCGTCCGCTTGGATTAAATTTTTTTATTCCTGTAGGAACTCTTTGATATTCCGCGATATATTTCGTATTTCCAGGATACAGGCTATCCTCTGTGCCACAGGTCAAGATCGATTCAGCTGTGAAAAGGCGACTAAAAGACAAACACTTTCTGTAGCTTTGGAATTGCAAACTTTGGTAATAGAAGCACAGAATAGGTAATAGAGCTTAGGTTAGGTAAGGTCAGGTAGAACTTTAGGTTGCAATTTTCTACCTGATACCAAAGCTCATTCTGGGATAGATAGGATAGCTATGTAGCCTATACGGAATGTGCGGGATCGAACTAGCAACAATTTAGGGGGCGTCTTCGACAACTCATCACCACTCTACCTCCAACTAGGGCCAAGGTGCAACACCCACCCCCTGTCAGAAGCAGCCATTTAAGCCAGCCAAACGACATAAACATTTTTACTTTAAGTTACTTACTATTTATTTTATTTCTTTCATTTATTTGCATTCATGAATTTATATAAAATAATAAATATTATGTACGAGTTTAAAATGTAGATAAATCGTATAGAAATAATGTACTTAATGTAATAAATTCACTATAAATCATAACCTAAATAATATTTGTACGCCGGTCTGGCTAATATGTTGGGACTATGTAACGAAATTAACCATCTTATTTGTACACATATTATGCAAATAAAGTATCTGAATCTAAAGTATCATGTCTACATACAAGTACATAGGCATGAGGCCCTGTCAGGGCATTGCAAAATTTAAATGAATTACACAAGATTCATTAAATCTATTACAAATATTAGATAATTAAATAGTGTCGTCAAGTTATTAAATCTAGAAGTCGTAGTCAATGGCTAAAATAACAACTACTATTGGAAATACTAACAAAATTATGAATGGACTTATCAGAAATTATTAAAAGGATTTACGCGGCCGCGCTTATTATACGACTGCCTGAAAAAAGGAGTATATTGTTTTCAGGGTTCATGTATGTATGTATGTATGTACGCATGTATGTATGTATGTATGTGAGTTTGTATATTCCACCATAACTTCTATACGCCTGAACCGATTTTGATAAATGAGGTATAGTTAGAATCCCTAGCTTATTCCGGGTGACATAGGCAAATTTAAAAATAAATTGATGGGGTGACCATGATCCCGCATTAAAGACTAAAGTTGAAAAAAAAAGTTCGAATATAAGATTAACTATATAATCATCATCTAGAAAATGATGAGTAGATTCCAAAAATATATAAAACTATAGTTCAATATCCCGTGATTCACAAAAAAAATATTTAATAAAAATGTGAATAAGATTCCAAAGGCTATGTATGCAAATCGCTTCTTATGGAGGTAAACTCCAAAAATGATATGGCAGGGCAGTCGTACTTTTTAATTCGTTAAATTAAGTTCATTTTGTGTTTCAACTCCAAAAGTACTATTTAAAAAGGTGTTGAACTTTGGGGAGGTAAATTTTACAGGAAATATAAAAGTTTAAATCAGTTGTAAGCCATATTACTATAAAGTATAACATTTTACTATAGTTTTCTTTTAACTTATTTAATTGTAAATTTGTAGCACTGTCTTCATTATATTGTAGAGGTCAACAAACCAAATCTTTCCCAGGTATGTAACCCTCGGTGCGCGAGTCCGACTCGCACTTGTCCGGTTTTACATAATTTCAACCCATCGCCGGTTCTATGCTCATCACGAGTTTCCTTTCAGAATAAGTAGGGTTTAGCCATAGTCCACCACGCTGGCCAAGTAGAGATTAACAGACTTCACATTCCTTTGAAAACATTATGAAGAATTAAGGGTTTCCCCACGATGTCTTCCTTCTCTGTTAGAGCAAAATGGGAAAAAACGCATTTAAGTCAGCCTGGTTAGAATGCCCGGGAATCGAATCCCCGAGACCAGCTGAATATGAGGTCGAACGTCTAGGGAATCAGTCTATGTAGGACTAGGTAAGCCCCTAGGTAATCACCGCTACCGGTATATGGATTAGATCCACACTAATATTGTAAATGCGACAGTGTGTGTCTGTCTGTCTGCTACGCTTTCCCGGCCCATCTTTTCAACCGATTTTGCTGGATGCAGAGGAAAGTTGCATCCCGGGGAAGGACGTAGGCTACTTTTTGTCCCGGAAAATTATAGATTTCCAGCGGGAGTCAACAGATTGTCGAAAGATTGTGAACCGTTCAATGTTCTGAGTGTCAATTTTTGAAATATTCATTGTATTTACGTTGTCTTGTCTATTTCTTGTAGGTTAGGTTAGGGTTCGACAAACAAGCCGCGGGCCGGGCAGTACCTGATTGGTACTTAGGTTCTATCGGGTTAATATAATAACAGATTACAATTTACCGAAAATAATGAAAAAAATAATCTTTCGACAGTTTGCAATTTCGCGAGTTAGATTATAATCTAACGGTTTTTACAATCTTACGGTGACATGTATAAGACATTTTGTCTTCGTAACAACGCGAGGTGTCGGTCACGGTTCCATAGCACTTATTAATATAAATCTTAAAACTAAGGCATTAAAGTATAATTACGAATGTACTATATTATTATACTCAAGACCTTTTGTCTTAAGAAGAATGGTGTCGATCACGCGTATTCACATTTCTACCCCGTACCAAAAAATGCTCAACGCGCCTAAAGTTTTCACTTCAAAAAAGCCTGTCCGTCTCCGGGATATAAAATATCCCTGTGTAAAATTTCTTTAAAATTAGTCAACAGATGAGCCGTGAAATCGTAGCGGATTGATATCAATCAATATTGTCGTAATTGTCGAGTCAACATCTGAGAATGCTCCGGTGTCGGAGTGAAACGTACGTTGAGTATAATTTGGAAGATTCGTGATGTGTAGTCATAAGCCGTTGCGAATTGCTGGCTAATTGGACGGTGAATATAGCAGACTACAAGCTGTACCACATGGATTTGTCTGCTTTGGCGGATTACAGCGAATTAAGCTCCTTGTTCCTTACGTAAATTCGTAGAATAATTTCACATAGGTAGAGCACTGCAGTTAGTCAACTGAAAGTTTACCAAATTACCAGAACCGAAGCGCAATATCCGGACGATTTGTCATTTACTTTTTGGAGCGAAAAACAGGTCGCTGAATTCCGCGAACATTCCGCTGGAGTTGTCAAAAGCCCAATAAAAGGCTATACTTATTTGGCCCCTGTTTATTTGTTTTGCAACATTCGCTTTGTAGTCTGTGCACTCTATTTGCCATTGTTGATGGCTGTAGGTTTTACCTCTTTGCATTTCCATATTTCATTCACGTAATATTTTTCCTGGTATATTAATGCCACAGTATAAGAAGATATTTCTTTTCTTACTAATCATTTGACTGAGACTGGGGTGTGATAGAGGCAAGATGGGGGGAGGGGATTAGGGCATTCTAGCACACAAAATTAGTATGCTAGTGGCATACTAATTTATATTTATATATATAATAGTGGGTACCCAAGTCTCGGAGAGCGAGATATCGAATACCAAATTCTATACCGATACCAATTCAATATCGATTTATAAATGTAATGGTAGTGCTAGTAATATTCGGCTCCGATGCTTTCACGTGATTTTCGAGGCACGCAGGAAACAAAATAGTCAAATTCGGCTCTCCAAATTTGATCCGCCATCCAGTAATCAACGAGGATTTAATTAAAAACTTGACTACGGAAACTATCAAAATATTTTTCCTACCTACGTTTAGTATACGCTACTAACGGTCTTATTGTGCGATACACGCACAGATTCGAAAAATAGCCGGGCGCTCAGTCGAGCGGAAACGAATAAGGACTCTTAATAACAAACTAGAGTTGAAACTACGCTGTCGAAATTTGATATCGAACTAGGGACGATGGGGCTTGGAATTTTTGCAACCTGTTACTATGAGGATGCTATCAGCTGAAAAAAAAAACCGGCCAACTGCGAGTTAGACCCGCGCAGAATGTGAAACAAGAAACATAATTAAAAAATACGACTGCCCTGCCAAAAAACGAACTAAAAAGTTAAAAGTCTAAATTAACCTAGTTAAATTAGAATCTTATTCACATTTTTAGTAAATGATATTTTCTTGTGAATCACTGGATATTGAACTATAGTGTTATATATTTTTGGAATCTACTCATCATTTCCTAGATGATGATTATATAGTTAATCTTATTTTCGAATTTTTTTTTTCAACTTTAGTCTTTAATGCGGGACCATGGTCACCACATCAATTTTTTTTTTAATTTTACTAGCCTATGTCACCCGGAATAAGCTAGGGATTTTAACGATACCTCATTTATCAAAATCGGTTCAGGCGTATAGAAGTTATGGTGGAATATTCAAACTCACATACATACATACATACATGAACCCTGAAAACAATATAGTTCTTTTTTCAGGCAGTCGTATAAAAATTCCATAACAATACGACTTAATCAGCTGTGAAATATCTGGCTTACATACGGCGCTAACCTGGTAGCTCCTGACAAGCAATTCGATACCCTATGAAGACGAAGTTTTAATTAGTATCGGATTTTTTCCTATACTTGTGCTGTGACACGTTATTTCTAGCCAAATTTCATGATTCTAGGTCACCGGGAAGTATCCTATAGATAAGAACAAACGACTGTATCTTTAGATTGCGTTGACAGGAGCTTGTTTGTTTTTTGCAGCACCAAGGGAACGTAGGCCTAACGTTTTTGATATTACATAATTTCACCTTGATACCTCCGCGCGTTCCCGTTGTATTATTTCAATTGATTAATTTTATAATTCATTTCCGGTAAACCCACCATTCCTATCGCTTTTATCGTGAGAAAAACACTGAAAATTAATAGTCCCTGGATTAAATAGTTATTGTATTTAATATTTTTATGAAATATCATATTTTTTGGGTTGTTTTCGCTTGTTGTTGTGTAAAAATGTTGCTTTAGAGCAAGGAGACACTAACGGGAAAACTTAGCTTTACTGCTTTTGATGTCACGTGTCAGGAAAATTAGACAGTTTACCGATACTAACTACCTACTAAAAGCTTGTCTACTTTGCCTACTTCCACAGTGTTACGAGTATGTCATACGGTATCTTGCTGCGGGGCCTAGTGGCTGACATCTTTATAATAATAATGTCCTCCCGACCGAATTTCGGGCACGGCGGCCTATTTCCAGAGAAATTAGCCATCTGCGCGGGAGATATTATAGTGCACAAGTGTATGCGCGTACACAGGTGTACTCTATATTCCTTTACTCTCATAGCCCGATGGGACGGAAAATTCGACACGACCAGAGAGAGATCAGGCGCAAGACAGACGGCTTAACGTGCTCTCCGATGCGCGGGGGTGAATTACCACCAAGTTCCTAACTCGGGTTGCAATATTGCAGAAACGAGCCATCCGTTCTATTCATAAACTCGGATCACGCGAATCTCTTCGTGAAATATTTAATACTGACATACCTTCCTATATATTGGATATTGGTGCCTTCACAATACGTATACAATAATTTAAATAGAGTTTGTCCTACCTAAGAAAACGGCGCTCGTTTACCTATAGAAAAACCGCGCAGGTCTTTAATACGGTGGCCCATGTTTAGGCGTATTGCAATCAAGTCGCATTGTAAGGTGGCATTCGACCTTCGGATATTAATATTATAAATGCGGAAGTGTGCCTGGCTATGTCTGCAAAGCTTTGATGCCAATTTATTTCATAGTGGTAGAGTAAAAACATGACGCAACATAAGAGACACCTTATGTCCTACGTGGAATAAATAAATTGAGTATTGAATTGTAGGGTATGCATAGAAACGTGACTCCTGACGCTGAGTCTGTGATCCGGACCACTACCATGGGTTTCATTGGGAAATATTAATTGGGTATTTGAGAACTTTTTTCCTAACTTTCCTTCCTTTGGTGTAGCCTTTTGTATGGTGACTCTTTGTATGGTTTTGTAATTGTGACGTCCTCAAAAGTCAACGCACTTTTTTACTTAAATCGATAATTCAAAATGGTCAGCAAACATAAAATTAACAAGAGACATAGGATATACTATAACGTCCTCTATTTACTAATCAAATAATTTAATTGACAAGTTGACAAACAACCTATCAAGTATCTTAATAGTTCAGTGTTTACGGAACATTGTTATACACAATATGTGCAGAATAAAGGAAGTTCAGGAATGTACGGAGTTATTAATCCGCCGCTATCATCTAAACTAATATTATAAAGAGGTAAAGTTTGTGAGTTTGTGACGTTGTAGCTGAGCCGTTTGTGTTTGTGTTGTTGTAACCGATTTTGAAAATTCTGCTACCAATATAAAGCCACATTATTTGTGAGTGTCATATGCTATATATTATCCCGAAAAATTAGGAAGTTCCCGTGGGAATTTTAAAAACTTATTTCATGCGGACGAAGTCGCCGGTAAGTCTCCTAGTAGAAAATATATGTGGCGATTCTCATATGCCCATATTCTCCTAAAGAGTGTTGAGAAAAAAAACATTTTAATTTGAATTCTCTTTCATTTCCCTCGGCATATGGTGTCGTTTTTTTCCCTATGCCATCCAGTTATAGCCGGTAGCTAGAAAAGCTTTTACGGATTTCGATACGTCAATTAGAGCTTGTCTATATTTCCCGGATTTTCCGTATTTTTGTTCCTGAAATATTACCTAGTAACATAAAAATCATTGACCTAGTATTTAATAACTGCTCCAGATATTAAATTTAAAAAGCTATTTTCATTCTTTCGCCTGTCTATCCGTTCACGCTAACATCAATAATTTCATACAGAAGCTATCAAAGCTGGTACACTTGAGCACAAAAATTATTATGCAAACTCTTAAATTGTAATAAATTCTAACTTTAATTATTTTTAAATTAACTATTGACATAGAATTAAGCATAGATTCGGTATATTTGACATTTTAACATTGATATTTTAATTGATGAAACATTATATACTTACTTATTAATTTATTATTATTATGACATTATAGCCATTCGTTATATTGTAGCATAGACTTATTGTAAGATTAGGTAATTTGAATGTCCCTTGGTCTGCAAAATCTGACGTTAGTTGTAATTAATTATTCAAGATATTATTTATTTATTCAATGTAATGCCTATGAAGTGTTATCCTAATACTAGAACATACTTGTACTATGCTATTTAAATATCTAAGTACAAAAAAATTGTACGTCAGGCTTGCCTGACTGGATATGCTGCAACTTTTCATACTGTAACCATCATTGTAACACATATTCAGACAAATAAAATTATTCTATTCTATTCTTTATTGCTTTATGTCTTGTATGGAAAGCTTAAGTTGATAGGCAGTTGTTTTTAGTTTTTATTTCGTAGCTATACCTAATTGGAATTTGGATAAGCTCTTGTTTGTTTGCTAAGAGTTAAAACACACTACGGACAAAAAGTGTCGTCTGGTGCACAAGAGGTTACTGCCTCTTTGTTCTAGTGGTTAGCATGTTTGACGAGGTCCCGAGTTTGATTGCTGGTTTGGGCCACAATTGCGTTTTTCTGACAATAAATTATCAGTACTAAACTGCAGTTAGGAATTTAGCGGTGTTGGCGGTCCTGCGTCTGATCTCTCCCCGATTGTGTCGAATTATCCGTCCCATCGGGCTATGAGAGTAAAATAACAGAGAGTGCACCTGTGTTTATGGCTTATGTCTATAACGCCACTATCCGTGGCCGGAAATTGGTCGGGACGATATTACGAGTACCAATTATTATTGAGTCACTTTTAAGTATATGGAGCACGTACACTAACACACAGGAGAAAACGACGTACCCTTCAACGCGGACGTTTTGTCGTTTCGGGTCTCTCGTGTGTTTTCGCCCTTAACTTATTTTGACGTAGCTTTTCTATATTATTACAGCCAGCGAGCTCGTGTTGTAATAAAAATGGTTTGTCGAATTCAATTAATTTCCCATTTTTTGTTACCTTCTGAACATAGACCCAATTTTGTTGTTATTTGTATTACGGATTTCTGAATATACCTACTGTAATGATACGTTATCCGTGGTTGAGCACTTGAGCCAACACAAGAAAATTGTGAACGGGACAATTTCTATAAAACAACTGTTGTTACCCACAATTTGGCAAAATAAAAATTATCAATATCATTATCAAGACGTACATGAACTTACAAAATACAAATAGAGCATTGAGTATTGAGTATCGAGTGTGGAGTAAAAACGAGACGTAGCATTAGAGACACCTGTATGACCTAAAATAAATAAACAAATTGAGTATTAAGTATCCGCTCGGGTAAATGGGACTAACGTGACGGTACACCCTATGAAATATCCGCCCTATTCGCGAGGAATAAGTTTATTTCCCACGGGAACTCCATTTTCCGGGATAAAAAGCCTATGTCACTCTCCAGATCCTCATCTATAACCATGACAAAAATCATGTCGATCCGTTGCTCCGTTGCGGCGTGATTGAAGGTCAAACCAACAAACCAGCAAACAAACACACTTTCGCATTTATAATATTAGTATGAAGTATGATAAGGAGTTACGACAGTGACTTACCTTTCAGTTGACATTATAAGCCGTGAATTGTTAAATTAATATACTTATTACCACAAGTAACTTTTTGATTCACTAGAAACAATTGTAGAGTATTTTTAACGTAACTTTCCACTGAAATTGCAGATTTAAAATGCAGTTCATGTAATGTGACCTACTTTGTGAGCTAGTAAATAGTCAAGTACCATACGATATTAGGCTGAGCGCGCACTGTGGTTTATCGCACGCGGTTTTGGTATCTAGAAGGTGAAGAGATTACAATTTGTCAGCCATTAAGATCAGACGCCGTGCGAGCGCCATAATGAAATATGAAAAATCACCAATTTTTCACTCCGATGTAGCATTGACTCTTTGAAAATCAGTCACAGAAAAACACTTGTGCTTGAGCTTGTGCGTGCAATTTGTCTGTGTCCGCGTGGATTTGAGTTTAAGTAGCCCGGGGGTATTCTTTGATTTTTCGGGATAAAAATAAGCCCATGTTTTTTATGACGTTCCTAACATAAGGCTTTTATAATTGTAAAACACGAAAGTCAACAACAATCAAACACTATAGCTTTAAGCGTTTAACAAAACATACATACTTTTTTATTTTATGTATAAGTTAGTATTATCTTCTAGGTCCAATCGGTACAATAAATAAATTTTATGAAAACCCCCCTACAATTACAACAAAACATCCCTACAACTTTCGGTGTCTCAAAACCGCGAGCATTTAATCGCAGTGAGTAAGGGGCCTCAGCGATAATCTGAGCGATAAGGTGGAGATGACACGTGACGTTTGATAGCATCTTGTTGACGCATTACAATGGATATGGATAGGTTTGAACACAGAAAAAGGAATCTACTTAGGTTTGACGTGGATTCGGCACGATGCCATCGATGACCTGTTTGTCATACGCAAGACCAAGAGTATATCGCGACAAAAATAAGATTCGCTTTATAGAACCCATAGAACTGTGGGATAGTCATAGATAGTGATGAAAACTTGGTGGTTTAAACATTCGGCCTGTTCGGATGGACGGGGGTTCGATTCTTGTGCACGCACTTTTAAGTTTTCGTAGTTACTTTGGTGCGTTTTGAGAAATTAAATATCACTTGTTTTAACGGTGAACGAAAAACGTGTGAATCTCTGCCAATCCGCACTTCGTCGGCGTGGTGGATACCGGCCAAAACCATCTCGTTCCGACTTCCGAGGTACGTGTTATAAATACAAAAATTGAGTTTGATGATTAGAACCTAATGAATCTTCGCAACATTTCGATAGTATTGGTAAAATAGACCTAGTCTATTCGCGACGACTAGACGACCTTCCTGGGGCAGTTATAAGCGCTGTTGTCAGTTTTCGGCCGGGTTCGATTCCCGGCAGAATCCATTTGAGAGATTAGTATTTTCCGATTTTTTTCGGGTCTGGATCGTCCGGAGTAGAGGTGTGGATTAAAAGTTTAATTTACTTTTAACTCTTTTATAACTTTTAACATTTAATAAATATTGAGATTTTCGCAAGAAGTTAAAATTTAAACGCTCTCTAATAGCCTTTAAATTGATTATTTCTTAAAAAGTAGGGCAATAAGGAGCTGAGACGTTCACGGGTTTTTATTGCAGGAATCGTTCAATCGGAAAAGCAGAGAAAACCGCGGAGTGCTATTAAATTAGAGGGTGGAAATTTAATATAGGGGTGAAAAAGCACCCATTTTGGTTTCTGCAATATCTTGTAAACAAAGCGAAATTCGATATATTATATAAAACTTTTTGTAGTAAATGAAATTTCCCATCGGAATAGCATTTTCAAATATTAAAAAAAATGCCAAAATTTCGAATTTTTGTTAATTTTTCCGGCTGTATATTTTTTTTGGAATGAGATAAGTATAGGCATTGCTCTAGATAAAAAAGTAGATTAAATTTCCTTGAAAATGCTGAGTGGGCTGAAATATTTTTTGATTAAAAATTTACCGAGATATGGTCATATTTTGAACTTGGCTATTTTTTCCTTGTATAGCATTTGGACATGTTTTTTAACTGTTCACAAGAATATAAATAATAACTAGCTAATGCCCGCGTCTGCGGGCGCATGAATTGAGGTTTTTCGGGAACTCTTTAATTTTCCGGAATATGAAGTAGTCTATGTGTTATTCCAGACTATAATCTAATTTCATCCAGATCCGTTCAGCCGTTGGTGCGTGATTGAGTAACAAAAATCCAACCATACATCCATCCAAACTTTCGCATTTATAATATTTATATTTTATATTATTACTAGCTGATGCCCGCGACTCTATCCGCGTGTATTGAGGTGTTTTAGATGTATGAAAAATAGATAGTAGCCGATTCTCAGACCTTCTGAATATGCATATAAAATTTCTATAGTATAGTTTCGTAGTTTAGAGTATGGTAACTAACATTGTGACACGAGAATTTTATTTAAAAGAAGATTATTATTATATTTGAAAATAATCGTAATGAATAATAATATAATGAAAATAATATCGTCAAAATTCGGCGTCAAAGTAAAGTAAACCTTAACTGCATTCTAATAGAGCTCAATTTCGTGTATCCATTCTCATACGATTATGGTATCGTACATACCTAAACGTATAAGAATGGATACACGAAATTGAGCTCTAACTCAATAATGATATGGTTTATTTTACTTTGACACCGAACTTAGACGATTTGATCGACAATTCTTACACAATAGGCATGATGACTGATTTTGAAAAATGGCCAGATTATGTTTTGAACTATATACTATTTCGAACAAATATATTATTTCAGCAGAAAAATAAGGTTTGGTAGATAAAATTGGCATTTGAAATTTAAATTTTAAAATTCACGCCAAAACGCCCGCCGGTGTCATGGCGTCTTTTGTGACGTCACTATTGTTTTTACCAATGTACTCTGTGCAGTGTGCAGTAAGCAATAGTGTGATTGTCAAAGCTCGAAAACAAACAATTGTGACGTCATACGCTTCTTGGTGTTTAATCCATTATGGCGGATATCTGTATTTCATAGTTTTATTTTATCAAAATAAATAGCAATCTCACTCGAAATAGAAAAATAAATACGTTTTTTATAATTCATGAATCCTATTTCATTAGGATGCAGTGTGATTGTCAAAGCTCGAAAACAAACAATTGTGACGTCATTCGCTTCTTGGTGTTTAATCCAATATGGCGGATTGCTGTATTTCATAGTTTTATTTTATCAAAATAAATAGCAATCTCATTCGAAATAGAAAAATAAATACGTTTTTTATAATCCATGAATCGTATTTCATTAGGAAAATTCACAATTTTATTGATTCTTGGTTACTGTCATCATGCGTATTGGGGGGCAGATGTGTGCGTCGTAGTTGAGACATCTAATGTGCAGAATTTCTCGTGCGTATTAGTCAAAGTCAAAGTCAAAGTCAACTCACGGGTTCTTGTTGGGCCCGCTGGCGGCTCGTTGAAGCTTGCCCCTTGGGCGGTTCTCCTTGTCGAGCGAGGCTCGCTGCTCGTCCATGCGTGAGGACTGGCAGCGGGCCACGAGCTCCATGAACATGTCCGCCGGGCTCTCCTGCTCCTCGGACTCCCCTCGAGCCATCTCCCTCTCATCTTGCCCCTCCCCCTCTTTCTTTTTCGCGTCCGGTGTTATCTGGTGGACGAAAGAAACCATCATCATACAGAGGAGGAGAGGAGAGGAGAGAAAAAAGGAGTATATTGTTTTCAGGGCTCATGTATGTATGTATGTATATGAGTTTGTATATTCCACCATAACTATTATACGCCTGAACCGATTTTTATACATGAGATATCGTTAGAATCCCTAGCTTATTCCGGGTGACATAGACTAGTAAAATAAAAAATAATTGATGGGGTGACTATGGTACCGCATTAAAGACTAAAATTGAAAAAAAACGAAAATAAGATCACCTATACAATCATCATCTAGAAAATGATGAGTAGATTCCAAAAATATATAACACTATAGTTCAATATCCAGTCATTCACAAGAAAATATCATTTAATAAAATTGTGAATAAGATTCTAATTTATCTAGATTAATTTCTAGATTTTTAACTTTTTAGTTCGATTTTTGGCAGGGCGGTCGTGTTTTTAATTTTTTTTAATTATGACTTGTTTTATTCAAATAAACTTATTAAAAGTGCTTTCAAATCGTCGAGTGAATCTGCCACTGGTTCAGAAAAATGCCAGCAAGAAAATCGGTGGCTATTCCTTTGAAAATATTAATTTACAATTGGGTATTTGACAAATATTCAAAGTTTTTTTTTTTAGTGATTATTAAATATCTCCCAAAAGTCGTAACATCCACGTCCCCTATTTTAAATATCTCCCAAAAGTCGTAACATCCACGTCCCCTATTATTTATATGTTGAATAACTATTTTAAACGATCGATTAAAGTAAAAAAGTGCGTCGAACTCTGATGACGTCACTATGCAATATTTCATACAAAAACCCATACTAAGCATTTGTTTTGACGTTTGAAAAAAAGATCCTGATTTGACTAGTTGTCAAATACCCAATTACATCAATGTGTAGACACATATGTAACCGCAGTCCTAACCACACATACATAGCCATATTGCTGGAGCGTATCAAAATCATGCCCTTTTATCTTTTGCATAACACATAATATCTTCAAAACAATAATAATTATTTTTCAGGAGCGTAATTTTGATGGATTTGAAAATAACTTTAAAAGAATGCCAGTCATAGGGACTGCCGATAGAAGTGAAAACGAATATATATATTTTTAATTTTATTGTGTATTTCTTTTTTATTTTATTTTTTAATTTTACTAAAAAATATTAAAATATAAACCTTAACACTAAGGCATTAAAGTTTAATTTCGAATGTAGTATATTTATATGTTCGCGAGCATGTCGGTCACGCGAATCTACATTTTTACCCCCTACCAAAAAGTGCTCAACGCGCCTACAGAAGTTTTACACTTCAAAAAATTAAAAGATGATACAGAAGTGTGCAAAGGCAATCTTATTGCTAAAGCAATCTCTTCCAAACCTTTGGGGATCATAATATTATCATCGTGTGTATAGTCCCACAAACTTATCTGACTCGGTGACATCGTCGCTGCTATCACATTTTATTATATCAAAATAAAAACAAAACTAAATAGTCTTAAAAATTCCTTCTAATCTAGGCCACCGGACCAGATAAGTTGGTGGGACAGTAGTTACTGAGTTCGGTGATCATGTCAGCAGCGTTAGTAAAATTTGTAAAGCCTATGAATGATATAATATGTAGTACTACACGTTCCGGCATCGTCAATAGACATAATAAACGTGTGTGCAATAGACCACACGACTGAAATAAAACTTCTTTAGCTCCATTGCTCGTACCTCTCTCTCTTGCCCTTACAGTAATATACGAAACGTAACTCTCTCTTTTTCTATCTTCACTAACCTATATCTCCCTCTCAACTTCCGTTCGCACTTTTCGTAACGCTCTAGTCACGCATTCGCCAGCTTACTTCTCAAGTCAAGCGTGCGAAAAGAAGTTTTACTTCAAAAATATTTTCCCACGAAGTTGTCTGACCCGGTGGCCAACGTTGGAACTATTTTTTATGCCTGCTTAGTTTTTGTTTTTATTTTAATTTTCTTAGATATAGCGACGCTTACACCAGGTCAGGTAAGTTTGCCAGACTATGCACTCCTCTGTACTTAAACCTGGCTTATATCTGTAAAATCTTGAGTTGAATTACGTTGCTAGCGTGAGTGAACTCTGTACAGCGCCATCTAGTATCTAGTTTTAGTGTTTAGCTAGACACTAGATGGCGCTGTAAATAAATAAACTAGTGGTTCGCCTCGAACTGAGACCTCGCGGTATCTTATGATGCGCCAACTATCTGTGTGTTATTTTATAGCTTAAATATCAGTACTACTACTCAACGCAAGGTGGCGGAAATAATCAGTTTGCATTAGTAATACATTGTAAGATATCGCGATATAAAGATATAATTAGTTCTAAATTTAGTAGGTACAATGAACAAACGTAATATAACAATGAATTAGATTAGTTAACAATTACATAAGAATCAACAAATATTATGACAAAGTAAATTTAAAATAAATATAGATTTATTTTTTATTTACAGCGCCATCTAGTATCTAGTTGTGGGTTTTAGCTAGATACTAGATGGCGCTGTGAATAAATAAATAAAGATTCATTTATTTATTTACAGCACCATCTAGTATCTAGTTGTAGTTTTTAGCTAGATACTAGATGGCGCTGTGAATAAATAACTAAAGATTTATTTATTTATTTACAGCGCCATCTAGTTTTCAGCTGTGGAAGTTAAAAGTGCACACCTGTATAAGAGATAACTGCTCCATACTCTGTCGGCGGACTCGCAGCGCGTTGAATGGAGTGCGGGGCGTGGGGGCGTCCTGCGGCGGTGAGGGCGCTGCGTCTACGGGGAGCCCTAGGACCTTGCATAGGTCTCCGATGTTCATCTGTGCCGTAGCCATGCCCAGCACATCTCCCAGCTGTGGGGAACATGGATAGTTATAGGCACTATTATAGTTATTGCACTGCACTTTTCACAGGGACCCTTACACTTGAAATCAGTGTAGTGTAATAGGCTTTAGTGGGTAAGGGTCCCTAAATTGGTCCTCATTGCTATAATAAGCGACGCTCTAAGTAGCGGCCACGTAATAGGCCTATTTATTCACTACAGCCCATTAACGTCCCACTGCTGGGCACAGGCCTCCACTCTCATAGGAGAGAGGGAATTAGAGCTTAGACCCACCACGCTGCTCCAATGCGGGTTGGCGAGCTTTAACGACTATTATCAAGTTAGTGATAATAACCGGGACCGACGGCTTAACGTGCTCTCCGAGGCACGGGGGTGAAACACCGCCAACCTCCTAACTCCGGGCTAGTACTGAGAATTTTTATGGCCCGACCCGGGACTCGAACCCGGGACCTCGTCGGCCGCAGTCGAACGTGCCAACCACTAGACCAACAAGGCAGTTAGACCAACAAGGCAGTTAGACCAACAAGGCAGTTAGGCCTATTGCACTGCACTTTTCACAGAGACCCTTACACTTGAATCAGTGTAGTGTAATAGGCTTTAGTGGGTAAGGGTCCCTATATTGGTCCTTATTGCTGTGTAATAAGCGACGCCCTGTAAAAAGTGCAGTGTAATAGGCCTATTAGTGATACTCAATAGTTCCTTAGTTAAGATGATTTGTGAGATGGTGATAGTGAAAAAAACCCCCGGCTGAGTTTGCTGTAGGCTCTTCTCAGACCAGAGCGCGTTTGAAACCCTTGTAGCTTTAGTTTTAAGGTACCGTAACTAATTATCACCATCATGTTTTATATATGTCACCGTAAGATTGTAAAAACCGTTACATTATAACCTAACTTGCGAAATTGTAAACTGTCGAAAGATTGTGAACCGTTCAATGTTCTGAGTGTCAATTTTTGAAATATTCATTGTATTTACGTTTTCTTGTCTGTTTCTTGTAGGTTAGGTTAGGGTTCGACATAAATAATCAAGTAGTAGGGCCGGGCACTACTTGATTATATAGGTTGCATCGGGTTAATTTACCTAACATATTACAATCTACCGAAAAATAATGCGTTAAATCTTTCGACAGTTTGCAATTTCGCGAGTTAGATTATAATCTAACGGTTTTTACAATCTTACAGTGACATATATGTACCTAAATTGAATAAATGATTGATTGATTGATTGATTGATTGATACTTATATTATTTTCATACCTACTCGCCTACGACTGCTTTGATGGTCTAGCGGTTAGCATAGTCGACTGCGGATTATGAGGTATTGGGTTCGATTCCCGGTCGGGCATAAACATTTTTAGGTATTGGGTTTTTTGATTAAGAAATTTTCAGTGACAGCCCGGAGTTGGAAGTTGGAATCCAATACCTCGTGATCAGCAGTCGACTATGCTAACCGCTACACCAACAAGGCAGTCGTAGGCGAGTAGGTAATTCTTGTTATGGCCCAACCCGGGACCTCGACCGCAGTTTAATAAACATCTTGTTTATTAAACTGCGGTCGAGTTGAATGAAGTTAAATAATGAGGAACGAGAAGGTGAACTGACCTCTTTGGATATATTATAATGTTCCTTCGCGTAGTAAAGCGCTTTCTCGTGGTTTCCAAGTGCCGCGTGCGCGTTCCCGAGGGACCAACAGGCCCTGCCTTCACCGACTCTGTCCTGAAGCTTCCTCGCGGCTGACAGGTGTCTCGCGTGGTACTCCTCAGCTGTACGGTACTCTCGGAGCAGGGTGTACGTGTTGCCTAGAGAGTAGCAAGCTTGGGCTTCCACCGCCGCGTCGCCTAGATCTTCAGCCAGAGCTAGGGTCCGCCTGTGTGAATAATAACAGGTTTCACTTATTTTATTTTCTGAACAGGGACGCGGGGTTGGGTTTCACTTTTCTCACATTCAAATTCGTTTATTTGCAGACATATGTTTTATACAAAAGGTGGTAGCACGCTTGGGCTTCCACCGCCGCGTCGCCTAGATCTTCAGCCAGAGCTAGGGTTCGCCTGTGTGAATAATAATAGGTTTCACTTATTTCATTTTCTGAATAGGGACGCAGGGTTGGGTTTCACTTTTATCAAATTCAAATTCGTTGATTTGCGGAAACATGTTTTATCAAACATGATCTTCAGCCAGGGCTAGAGTCCGTCTGTGTGAATAATAATAGGTTTCACTTATTTTATTTTCTGAACAGGGACGCAGGGTTGGGTTTCACTTTTCTCACATTCAAATTCGTTTATTTGCAGACATATGTTTTATACAAAAGGTGGTAGCACGCTTGGGCTTCCACCGCCGCGTCGCCTAGATCTTCAGCCAGAGCTAGGGTCCGCCTGTGTGAATAATAACAGGTTTCACTTATTTTATTTTCTGAACAGGGACGCAGGGTTGGGTTTCACTTTTCTCAAATTCAAATTCGTTTATTTGCAGAAACATGTTTAATACAAAAGGTGGTAGCACGCTTGGGCTTCCACCGCCGCGTCGCCTAGATCTTCAGCCAGAGCTAGGGTCCGCCTGTGTGAATAATAATAGGTTTCACTTATTTTGTTTTCTAAACAGGGACGCAGGGTTGGGTTTCACTTTTCTCAAATTCAAATTCAAATTCGTTTATTTGCAGAAACATGTTTTATCAAACATGATCTTCAGCCAGGGCTAGAGTTCGCCTGTGTGAATAATAATAGGTTTCACTTATTTTATTTTCTGAACAGGGACGCAGGGTTGGGTTTCACTTTCCTCAAATTCAAATTCGTTTATTTGCAGAAACATGTTTTATCAAACATGATCTTCAGCCAGGGCTAGAGTTCGTCTGTGTGAATAATAATAGGTTTCACTTATTTCATTTTCTGAACAGGGACGCAGGGTTGGGTTTCACTTTTCTCACATTCAAATTCGTTTATTTGCAGACATATGTTTTATACAAAAGGTGGTAGCACGCTTGGGCTTCCACCGCCGCGTCGCCTAGATCTTCAGCCAGAGCTAGGGTCCGCCTGTGTGAATAATAACAGGATTCACTTATTTTATTTTCTGAACAGGGACGCAGGGTTGGGTTTCACTTTTCTCAAATTCAAATTCGTTTATTTGCAGAAACATGTTTAATACAAAAGGTGGTAGCACGCTTGGGCTTCCACCGCCGCGTCGCCTAGATCTTCAGCCAGAGCTAGGGTCCGCCTGTGTGAATAATAATAGGTTTCACTTATTTTGTTTTCTAAACAGGGACGCAGGGTTGGGTTTCACTTTTCTCAAATTCAAATTCAAATTCGTTTATTTGCAGAAACATGTTTTATCAAACATGATCTTCAGCCAGGGCTAGAGTTCGCCTGTGTGAATAATAATAGGTTTCACTTATTTTATTTTCTGAACAGGGACGCAGGGTTGGGTTTCACTTTCCTCAAATTCAAATTCGTTTATTTGCAGAAACATGTTTTATCAAACATGATCTTCAGCCAGGGCTAGAGTTCGTCTGTGTGAATAATAATAGGTTTCACTTATTTCATTTTCTGAACAGGGACGCAGGGTTGGGTTTCACTTTTCTCACATTCAAATTCGTTTATTTGCAGACATATGTTTTATACAAAAGGTGGTAGCACGCTTGGGCTTCCACCGCCGCGTCGCCTAGATCTTCAGCCAGAGCTAGGGTCCGCCTGTGTGAATAATAACAGGTTTCACTTATTTTATTTTCTGAACAGGGACGCAGGGTTGGGTTTCACTTTTCTCAAATTCAAATTCGTTTATTTGCAGAAACATGTTTAATACAAAAGGTGGTAGCACGCTTGGGCTTCCACCGCCGCGTCGCCTATATCTTCAGCCAGAGCTAGGGTCCGCCTGTGTGAATAATAACAGGTTTCACTTATTTTATTTTCTGAACAGGGACGCAGGGTTGGGTTTCACTTTTCTCAAATTCAAATTCGTTTATTTGCAGAAACATGTTTAATACAAAAGGTGGTAGCACGCTTGGGCTTCCACCGCCGCGTCGCCTAGATCTTCAGCCAGAGCTAGGGTCCGCCTGTGTGAATAATAATAGGTTTCACTTATTTTGTTTTCTAAACAGGGACGCAGGGTTGGGTTTCACTTTTCTCAAATTCAAATTCAAATTCGTTTATTTGCAGAAACATGTTTTATCAAACATGATCTTCAGCCAGGGCTAGAGTTCGCCTGTGTGAATAATAATAGGTTTCACTTATTTTATTTTCTGAACAGGGACGCAGGGTTGGGTTTCACTTTCCTCAAATTCAAATTCGTTTATTTGCAGAAACATGTTTTATCAAACATGATCTTCAGCCAGGGCTAGAGTTCGTCTGTGTGAATAATAATAGGTTTCACTTATTTCATTTTCTGAACAGGGACGCAGGGTTGGGTTTCACTTTTCTCACATTCAAATTCGTTTATTTGCAGACATATGTTTTATACAAAAGGTGGTAGCACGCTTGGGCTTCCACCGCCGCGTCGCCTAGATCTTCAGCCAGAGCTAGGGTCCGCCTGTGTGAATAATAATAGGTTTCACTTATTTTGTTTTCTGAACAGGGACGCAGGGATGGGTTTCACTTTTCTCAAATTCAAATTCGTTGATTTGCAGAAACATGTTTTATCAAACGTGATGTTCAGCCAGGACTAGGGTTCGCCTATGTGAATAATAACAGGTTTCACTTATTTTATTTTCTGAACAGGGACGCAGGGTTGGGTTTCACTTTTCTCAAATTCAAATTCGTTTATTTGCAGGAACATGTTTTATACAAAAGGTGGTAAACAGAATGACGGAGACAATGTTTCGGCTTAATAGGCATGCAAAAATAATAGATAATCGTAATATTATCATGACTTAATCATTTTTTTTAGATTTCGTCCGCGTGGATTGAGGTTTATCGGTTCCCGCGGAACTCGGTAATTTTCCGGGACAAAAAGTAGCCTTGTGTTATTTCAGATTATACTTAATCTATATCTGTGCCACATTTCATGCAGATCTGTTCAGCAGTTCTGGCGTGATTGAGTTACGTCATATTGGTATAGACTAATTGGGGACACGGGGACTTTTTCACTGAACGAAAATTGAAAGGCATTTCTGCTGACGAATAACAAAAATTCAGCAATAATGGAGATTGTAGCAATGTGACAATCACAACAATCGCGCTAAGGACACCGGTTAATAGCATTCTCCAAAACTAAGTCACAATCTGAGTTTCTCTGTGTATTCACTTATTTGAATTTCTTAGTCCATTTGTATGAGGTAGGCTTATAAAAAAGGATTTCGTGAAAAAACAAACAGAACCTCCTCATAACTAACCAAGCTTATACAAAAGCCGCGTACACACCGGAGGCTGTTAGTGATATTTTCGCAGCAAAGTGGAATACTGTTCAACGCAATGACTTTCTTAAACTAACTACTAATATTTCTTCGACACAGTAAAGTTAGTTAATTTCGCAGAACGCAACGCATACGGCTTAAGGCATTCATCAGAGTGCCAAGTGGGAGATTTTAATCCCATTCGATTGCGACAACGTTAACTACGATCTGTATGGGATTGTCTGCTAGCGCTTGATCAGTTTCATATAAATAGTACTTAACGTTGTCGAAAACATAAAACACTTGCACTCGGCCTGCAGAAGAAATAGGATAAGCTTGCTATACCTACTTGCTTACTACGGATTTGCGATTTTCGACAACTTTAATAGATTCTGATTTCCAAGTACTTATAATATCAAATAATCAAACTAATCATACTAATATTATAAATGCGAAAGTGTGTTTGTTTGTTGGTTTAATGGTTTGTTGGTTTGTCCTTCACACACAGCAACGGAACAACGGATCGACGTGATTTTTTGTATGGGATTGTTGACGACTTGGAGTGGTGACATAGGTACATAGGTACTTTTTATTCCGAAAAATTAATGAGTTCCCGCGGGAGTCTTAAAAAACTTAAACCAAGAAGACGAAGTCGCGGGCATCACCTAGTTTATAATATTACTATGGATTAATATCAACTGTATATTATCTGCTTGTTATCTAGCTCGCACATCGTTCATCAGATTGAATTGACCTTGGGACCTCTAACCTCTAGGTTAACCTTGAGTCAAATGTTCCTTCTGCTTACAAGGAAGTGAGGCCACGTTAAAATCGTGCCATGTTATCTTAAACGACCGTAGATTGGCAAGGAGACTCAAATACTTAAAGTTAGCGACAAAATTCAACTTGATAACCTTAGCTTGCAATTTAGACTGCGATAATGTATTTGCAAGAAAAACATAGATACGACTGAATTATTCGCAATGCTTTAAAATTATTGCAATAAACAATTAACAGTACATTAGTGCCCAGGCCGGAAATTAAGCAATCCACGGCTGAGTAATATTGGAAGGACGAAGCGCTCGACTTTATTAAACGACTGCCTGAAAAAAGGAGTATATTGTTTTCAGGGTTCATGTATGTATGTATGTGAGTCTGTATATTCCACCATAACTTCTATACGCCTGAACCGATTTTGATAAATGAGGTATCGTTAGAATTCCTAGCTTAGCTAGTAAAATTAAAAAAAAAATGATGAGGTGACCATGGCCCGCATTAAAGACAAAATTTGAAAAAAAAAAAACGAAAATAAGATTAACTATATAATCATCATCTAGAAAATGATGAGTAGATTCCAAAAATATATAACACTACAGTTCAATAACCAGTCATTCACAAAAAAATATCATTTAATAAAAATGAGAATAAGATTCTAATTTAACTAGATTAATTTAGATTTTTAACTTTTTAGTTCGCTTTTTGGCAGGGCAGTCGTCCTTTTTATTTTTTTAAATTATGACTTGAAAGTAAACGAGGCCGTGAAGTATTATTCCGGCCGAGACTTGTACACTAAACTTTTCTCTAATTTGCGAGGAAGAAGCTTTTTACATTGCCGTTAGATGGCCTTAACTCACACTAAAATCTTGTGCTGGAGGGGCTATTCAGTTGAATAGCCCCTCCAGCATTCCTAGTTAGGAATTATATGATTTCCTAGTTGAATACCAGAGACTTGATAATGTAATTTTTTTAAATAATGAAGCAATTTCCGATAAAAATATTTTTTATTGGTGCGAAGTTCAGTATATATGTCACCGTAATATTATAAAAACCATTTGATTATAATCTAACTCGCGAAATTATAAACTGTCGACAGATTGTGAACCGTTCAATGTTCCGAGTGTCAATTTTTGAAATATTCATTGTATTTACGTTTTCTTGTCTGTTTCTTGTAGGTTAGGTTAGGGTTCGACATAAACAATCAAGTAGTGCCCGGCCTGTGGCCGTGGCGTGGGTGTTAGGTTTTATCGGGTTTAAATACCTATCAGATTACAATCTACCGGAAAATAATGGGTTAAATTGTAATCTTTCGACAGTTTGCAATTACGCGAGTTAGATTATAATCTAACGGTTTTTACAATCTTACGGTGACATATACACTTCAGTAGAAGACACGACTTCGTCCACGAGGAGGAGGAGTTATAAAAAACCCCGAAAGAACTCTGATTTTCCGGCATAAGAATAATTATGTTTTTTTTAACCACTACAAGTTAGCCCTTGACTGCGATCTCACCTGATGGTAAGTGATGTCACTACATATAGGGTTCTCTACTGTACCCGTGTAAAAAAGCACGTCTATTCGCTGCTCTGATCAATCGCAAGTAAAAGGCATAAAATGGTATAACGACTAAAATACAATAAATTTCGCTGAGCAAAAATATCCACAAAATATATAATCTCCAATTTTGTATATCTTAATCCATATTCCTGCTTATTGGTGGTAATTAGCCACTGCCGAAGCCTTTCACTAAACCAGACCAGAGTAAAATAAAAAACAACAATTTAAAAAAAAATTGCTTCTGGGAATCGAACTTGGGACCTCCCATATGTAAGATCACGCGTCTGCTGCGCACATAGATTATTTACAACTGCGCCAAGTAGGTTGTCAATTTATTTTACTTTTTGCTTGAATCCCCCTCAGCATCGTATTCCTCATTGCTGAGGTCGTAACTCCCTTCCATTAATCATATATATAGTAAGAGTGTTCTTGTGATAACAATGCGGTGGGTTACTACGCGGGTGGGTTCTTAGGTTTGTACCCATTATCAGATATTTAGAGATTAAAACTAACGGGACCGACGTGTAATAAATTATCATACTTCATTTTATTACCTACTACCTAATATGTTTCTTCTTACCCCAACTTTTCTCTTTACACTTATTGTACGCACTGTGATTTCAACCCTGTCCCCACTACCAAAGGTTAACTGGAAGAGAATACCTCTAGGTATTAAGTTCGCCTTTGTGCATTGTAATCTACTTATGTGCAATAAATAATTAAAAACAAACAAACGTCGGTCCCGTTTGTTTAAATTTTTTAATGAAAATACCAATTTTGAATCTCTAAATTCGGTTACCCGTCCAGTTACAACTTCGGTCAACAGTTCTTAATGAACAATCAGTCACTTTTGTTGTTGCCTTGTCACAATACAACTAGGCTACACGTGACTCATTATCCCTCGTTTTTAACCCAATGCAACAATAGGGATGATGACAACTCAATCAAATCAGCAACCCTTTATCTAACTTAAAAACGAGCTTCCAGTATGGAAGTTTGTATGAAATACATAGTTGGAACGTCATCAAAACACCTTTTTTCTTCAAACGATATTTTAAAAATGATTAATTATCAAACTTAAAACAACAGAACGTGTGAATTTTAGTTTTTATGGAAGTTATTTTCAAATTAAAAAATAATAATAAAAATATTTCAAATATAAACCTTAAAACTAACTAAAGTTCAAATACGAATATACTATTTTATACTAAAGACCTTTTGTCTTAAGAAGAGCGACGTGGAACGGTTATATTTACCCCCCATCGAAAAGTGCTCAACGCGTCAACAGAAGTTTTCACTTCAAAAATTTGACATACGCATCATCGGTATCTACATCATCATCAACCGATAGACGTCCACTGCTGGACATAGGTCTCCTAGGTCTATGTGCCCCGCCCATTGCCACTACAGCTTCGCAACACGTCGAGCAATGTCGGTTACTTAAGTTCTTATGCAGATCTCCTCATGATTTGACCACGAAGAGAAACACCGAGCATTGCTCTCTCCATCACTCAATTTTTTTTTCTTCTTCTCACATTTCGGAGATTTTCGGCAAGGGAAACCCCGAGCATTGCTCTCTCCATCGCCCAATTTTTTTTTTTTTTTTTTTTTTTTTTTTTTTTCCATTTACATCCGTACGTCATCGCTGGCAACACGCACTGTTCGAAGTATCATCGGTATACTAACTTGTAATGCTCTGCAGCGTTCTCGAACTGGCCCAGGAAGATGTGCGAGTTCCCGAGGTTGCTGTTCGCCCGCCGCTCGGCCGCACGGTCGCCCACCTCCTGAGCGATCCGCAACCGCTCCGTGTGGTATCTTATGGCCCGCGGGAAATCGCCCAGTAAATAGCACGTGTTGCCGAGGTTACCGCACGCCCGGCCCATGGCCTGCCGGTCGCCGAGGCTTCGCATTAACTCCAAGTTCTCCCTGCAAATGGAATGAAGCTCTCCAGCTTACTAGTCGTATCCAGTATTGTAAGTGCGAAAGTGTGTTTGTTTCATAAATGATTTATTTATTTCATGTAGGACAACTTGTGTCACTTATGAAACTTTAAGACTCTACCACCGGTTAGGAGAGGTATTCTACTGAGAAGAGCCGGCAAGAAACTCAGCAGTTGCTCTTTTCATAGAAAAGAAAAGGTTACAATATGTAGACAACACAACACATGCGTTACAAGTATTACGCTGACTTGTGGGTCACTGGATGCGAGACCGGTTGCTTCCATGCAACTTTGTCGTTAATAAAATCATCGATAGTGTAATAACCTCGACTTCACAAATGCTGTTTAACAGTCTTTAAATGTATGTAATGGCAAATCCAGAAACTCTTTGGGAACCATATTATAAAAGCGTACACTCGACCCCACAAAGGATTTCTGCACCTTGCGCATACGATACGACGCTGTTACTAGCTTATTGGTTTGTTGGTTTGTTGTGGTTAACTTGTTAGTTTATCCTTCAATCGCGCCGCAACGGAACAACGGATCGACATGATTTTTGGGTATCGGTATACTTGAGGAGCTGGAGACATAGGCTACTTTTTGTTTCGGAAAATTAAGGAGTTCCTGCGGGTATTATAAAAAACTTATTCCACGCGGTTGAAGTCGCGAGCACCAGCTAGTATATTAATATTTTATCAATAACTAGTTGATGTCCGCGACTTCGTCTGCGTGGCTCAAGGTTTTTTGGTACCCGCGGGAACTCTTTAATTTTAGATGTGTTATTCCGGACTATAATCTATCTCTGTGCCAAATTTCATCCAAATCCGTTCACGTGTTCTAGCGTGATTGAATAACAAACATCCATCCATACATCCATAGATTATTGAAAAAGAAACTGTTATAATAATTATTAATTGATAAAAATTGTTAACATTATTCAAGATAGTACCTATCTGTATATTTTTGCAAACTGCACTGGCAGTAGACTGTAAACGGGACTATTTTTATAAAAACAACTGTTGCTACACACAATTTGGGGAAATAAATTATCATTACTATTTAAGTAAAATGGTATTCGAACATAAAACTCACACAGGACATCGATACTACGACTTTGGGAGATCCTCTATTTAATTATAAGTAATGCTGCTGAATAAATTTAATGACAAACTTGTATCAAAGCAATCAACTTTGGATCCAGCGCCCCACAGGATAGTATAAAAAATTACACTGCTGTTTATTATATACCTACTTATAATATCTTGTTTTTTAACAAGAGCAACTGAGTTTCTTGCCAGCTCTTCTCAGTAGAAACTGCTTTCGGAATCGGTGTTAGAGTCAAAACATGATGTAACATAAGAGACACCTGTATGTCATACATGTTGTAAATAAATTGAGTTGGGTAATATTAAATCATTAAAAAATTATGTTTGTTATTTTTGTATTAAGTTTGAATAGTTGTCAAATACCCAATTGCCATGAATCGAACCTAGGTCTTCTACTAACAAGTCCACAGTGCTTAGTTTTATACGCCAGCTAAGTTGTCAGCTTTGGTTGTCAGTAAGTAAAAAATAAAACTCCCATGTGATTTAGGCGAAAATAATTAGAAATATAATTAATTAATTTCCTATATATTTGAGGTGGTGATAATAAAAAAAAACCCGGCTGACTTTTTTGTGGGCTCTTCTCAGACCAGGGCGCGTTTGGAACCCTCGTAGCTTTAGTTTCAAGATACCGTAGCTAATTATCACCATCAAGTCTTATTCCTTGTAATCATGACGTTCAAAAGGTGTACTTTGTACCTATTTTGAATAAAGATGTTTTGAGTTTGAGTTGAGTTGATTTGAGTTAAGAAGAAGAGAAAAGAAAAAACTTACTCATAATAAGCCACAGCTTGCATAAGACATTCGCGGACCTCTTGGGGAAACTGGCCCGGATCGTTTTGCCCCACTCTTCCCAACTGTTTGCCCTGGGCATGGTACACATTGCCCAGGTTGTACAGAGCCCGGCCTTCACTCAGCCTGTCTCCCAAAGACCGGGATATCTCCAGATGTCGCTTACAACACTGGATTGCTTCGTTGAATTTGCCCATCACTTTCAGTGTATTCCCTAAGTTGCCAGATGCTTTTGCCTCGCCGAGTTTGTCATTCATAGTTCTGTGAAATGTCGATGTTATACAATTAGTTATTTATCTATCACCAAATTGCCTGAGTATTTATGCCTTAAGAAATGAAATGAAATTGTTTATAACTACTGTGAGGAAAAATAAGTAATAGTTTGTGGTTGATGTCTTCTGGCAAATGTGGAAATAAGTACTTTTGTGAGAAAGTTTTGAGAAGATATGTAATATAAATTTTTGAAGATTCAAGACATTTGGAATGGTGATATTGAACCGTGAACGAGATAAAATATAAGAAGCATGGCGTTCTGTACAGAAGTAGGCTTTATTAAATTACTAGCTGATGCTAGTGACTTCGTCCGCGTGGTTTGAGGCTTTTTTGGTTTCAGCAGGAACTCTTTAATTTTCGGGCATAAAAAGTAGCCCATGTGTTATTCCAGACTATAATCTATCCTTGTGCCAAATTTCATCCAGACCCTGACCATTCTGGCGTTATCGAGTAACAAACATCCGTCCAACCAAACTTTCACATTTATAATATTTACGCTCTCATTAATTTAGATACTGCATCGCCTCATTGCAGATTCCCAAGTAGAGGGTAAGCATTGCCCAGTTGGTTATATAAGGCGCTGTACAATCCGTGCCCGTGCCAGAGCTTTGCAGATTGACAGTAGCAATTGTAATGACTAAAGAAAAAGTCCCACCTTGCTAATGTCAAGTCATGTTTATGATACTGCATCGCTTTATTGTAGTCTCCCAAGTAGAAGTAAGCATTGCCCAGTTGGCTGTAGATGGCGCTGAGGGTGCGAAGGTCGTCAGTCCCCGCTTGGATAGCAGCCTGGAAGAATGCGACCCCAGCGCGACAATCTCCAGCCTTGCATAGTCTCTCCCCTTCTAAGGCCAGTTCCAGGCACATTGATCCACCATCACAACTCTGCAAAAGATTTATAAGAATCAATATTATGCTTCCAACTACCCGCTACTAGGACTTGACTAGAAATATCGTTCCGAACCAGTGGAGATAGCACTTTTAAAAGTAGATTTGAATTTTAATTTGTCTGTTTGAATTTAGGTTGTGAAATTCGTATGAACTCTGATATTCCAGGATATAAGTAGCCTATGTCTTTCTCCTAATGCAACCAACATCTGTTACAAATTTCGCCAAAATCGATTGAACAGGGTCATCAAAGTGTAGCAGACAGGCCGGCACACTTTTTCATTAATAATAAGTATTGTGATTATGAAATATATATGTTTTTACTCATCCATACTAATTCTTTAAGAGATAGTTCATACAGATGGTCGATGATATCTATGACATCTACAGATACAGGCAGGGTCATAAGTGCAATATGTGGCAGGGATTATACTGACCGGCAGAATTTGGCATATCACTGACTGGATTTGATTATATACTACTTATATAGAAAGTCTGGTAGTAACGCCAATAAATGGTATTACTTATAATAAATTTCAATGTGATTCTATTTAAATATTTACACCTTAACTCGTGCCTAATTGGTAAAGAGAGCTTACATTGCATTCATACTTAACTATTAAATTTTTGATAATTTTATCATAATCATTATTGGTGTGACTCATATTAAGTATACACACTATCCATTTTACATTGTTAATAATAATTAAAGATTTAAAAAAAAATTGTTTGTGCAATTAATGTTAATAATTAATTATTGTTATTTATGAAAAAATATTAAGGTTCCAGCCAATGTAATTCAATTGTATTATGAACCGAAATAAGTAATTATTATTAAATAATAATTAATAATAATTATTTATTATTAGAAAATTTATTATTATTATTAAGTATACTTAATAATAATAATAAATTTTCCTCTTGATATATCAAGAGGAAAATTTATTCACTAAAGTAGAATATTAGCTAACAATAATTTTGAATTCATATTTCAATTGCTTTAGTTACTTATGCATTAGTAACACTTGAAATGTGAGTTGTTACTTGTGTAAGATATGCGTGTGCAAGAGTTGTGATATACTAGAGGGGGCTTAACCTGACTGATGCCTTCCATATTTACTAATATTATAAAAAGGAAAGATTTGTTCGTTTGTTTTTTGTAATGGATAGAAAAAACTACTCAACCGATTTTAAAAATTCTTTCAGATATAGAAAGTTTATCAGTAAGTAACATAGGCTATATTTTATTTAAAAAAAAATTAGGGATCCCTATGAAAATTGCAATAATGATTAAGTCGGAGAAATTCGTCTGATCTGAGACCTTCCGTGGTGTGCGCTGCGTAAATAGTAAAAGTTATACGAAAACAACATGGTGGAATTGTACCCCTAAAAATTTTTTTTTGAATTTATGATCTTATGTCCCAGGTGATTACTGCAAGTTTAGCAACTAACACTTGCAGAGATCAACACTGTATTGTACAGCAGTGCAACAAAGAGGTAAGCCACTGAGTTCTCCGGGACTCCGGGCTTCTCAGATACGAAGCCACTATAATAGCACACATCTGAGATACCAGGTGCCCCAATGCTGATTTTCAGTGGCTGCCTTTTTGCGAACGTCACTGACATAGAAGTATATAATATAAACTATTAAGTTAGCATGTCCCTGGGTTTGAGTACCAGGTTGGGCCATAAGTAAGTCTCTGTACTAGCCTGGAGTTATGAAGTTGGTGGTGTTTCTCCTGCATGCTTTGGAGAGCATAGATAGATAGATAGATAAATAAATACTTTATTGCACACATGAAAAATACAAGGTAAAGTTAACTATAAACTAGGTATGCAAAGGCGGCCTTATTGCTTACTGAGCAATCTCTACCAGGCAACCTTTGGTGAGAGGATCGAATAAGATGTGTAGGGTAGTGTGGCACAATAGAATACACGTTATTATTAAGTAAGTAAGTACAAAATATAAAACATAATAAACGTATTGTATATATACATTACATGTAAATAAAATACATAAATATAACAATAAAAATATTATGCATAAACATACACAAATTACACATTTAAATATAAAAATTAAATACGCATAGTAACGAATTAAGATAAAAGTATGATTTATTTATTATGGCATGACTTGGTTAAGGAAATATTCTTTGAGACTATTTTTAAAAATAGGTAAGGATTTGGAGTCTCTAATATTTTTGGGTAGAGAATTCCATAACTGCACAGCATACACCGTGTACGATTTGCTGTAAAATTTTGTACGATGACTAGGAGTTTTGAGCTTATTATCCATGGTAGAACGCAGCTGCATATGACGATCAACAGCACCGAGAAAGTTGAAACGTTCTTTAAGATAGCTGGGAGTATGAGGAGCATATAGGATCGAGAATAGTAAAGAAAGAACATGAAAATTTCGACGCAACCTAATTGGAAGCCACTTGAGACGAGCACGATACGCACTAATGTGATCAAATTTCCTCAATCCATAAATGAATCGAATACACATATTTTGTAAACGCTCAAGCTCAAGCATGTTAAGTCGTCGGTCCCAGTTATTATCACTAACATTATAATAGTTGTTAAAGCCCGCCAACCTGTTTAGGAGCAGCTTGGTAAGTCTAAGCACTAATTCTCTCTCTCCTATAAGAGTGGAGGCCTGTGTCAAGCAGTGGGATGTTAATGTAGTGGAACTTACTCATATATGTGACTAAAACTAACAAGTGTAATCATAGCCTGAGTATATGCCTAGTGTATAAAGTTTGTACCTCCAGTAATAGTTATAACATCTCACTGCATCAGTGATATAACATTGCATGTTCCCTACACATTTGTAATGTCTGCAATGCAATGCTACATGGACATTATGACATTACTCTATTACTTTATTATCTTCTATTCTAACAATAATTGATTTATATAGAAAGCTTACTAATGGTAACTCCATTAGTAACTACATTAGTACTACTTTTACATTCAATTTCATGAATGAAATTTAACTCTGTACAAAATTTTGGCAAAACTAGTGAGCCACGTGAGCCATGAAAATCTAACAAACAGTTACATTTTTCATCTATATTAACATCATAAATGCAAAAGTTTGGATGGATAAATAGATGTTTGTTACTCAATCACTCCAGAACGACGAATGGATCTGGATAAAATTTGTCACAGATATAGATTATCGTCAGGAAGAACACATAGGCTAGTTTTTATTTTATACCAGAAAATTAAAGTTTCCACTGGAACTAAAAACTCAATCCACACATGGATGAAGTCACAGATATCAGCTAGTTAATAATAATACTATATGATGCCTGGGAGTTCATGTAGATTTAGGATTTTGAAATACCTCATGAAAACTTTTTGATTTTCCAGGATAAAAAGTAGTAATGTCCTTCCCCTGGATGCATCTCTACTATCTCTGTAACAAATATCATCAAATCAAGTGAAAAGTTGGGCCATGATTGTGTAGCAGACTTATAATCAGACACACTTTCATATTTATTATATAATTATGGATATAGGATGGGATAGCTTTTTATGATAGCTGATTGCTCTCAAAATACCACCTTTTAAAGGTCATGGCATTTAAATGATAAACAGTAAACAGTGAGATCTAAAGATTGTATTCACTGCATGCATGCATGCATGACGTGTTACATACGTTTCAAAGTTTGAGTACAACTTTTGAATGAAGATTAATGGTATTTTTGTAAGGAGCAATGGCGAGAACTATAGAAAATATTAGCAAGATTATTCCACCAATTTTAGTGCTTAATTAAATCAGGTGATAACCTGACGAGAAAATAACTGGAATGAATTGCAATTGCGTACAAAGTCCGCTAGCTTCCGCATTAAATAGGGTTACGAGTGACTCATTTCCTACGTCCTGTAATTGTATTGAGGTAATGAAAAACGATTCTAAATTATGAATCGAAAAGGCACGCAATTTTAGCCTCCATAATTACAACAAAGGGTACATTCTATATTCTAATTTCAAATTCTAGTGTAAGTTAATTAAAATTGACTCACTTGGGCATCGGTCGAAAGGTTTTCAGCACTAGCACTCACAGAAGTCATTATATTAATTAAGGCCGACTTAACAAAACAACAAAACAAAAAAATAAAATATAAACAGATTTTTCAAATAATTCTCATATTTGTTGCTTTGTTGTGTTTTTATTACGAAGGGCGTACACGACTGTCACAGTTTATCACGACACAGAACCAGAGACAAGTAATATATAGGATATGACACAGAACTTTGCTGCGCCGTAGCCCCCAGTATATTTTGTACTCTGTGAGTCTGTGCATAGAACTTGTCTCTGGGTTGTACATATTTATCTATGGCGTAGCCCATACGGCTCAGATCAATGACCTCTAGATAGACTAATGTTCTGTTCGGTCGTGACTCGTGAGACAGCCCAGCCAATATTCAAGTACAACAGTATTTGAGAGATATAATAAAATGTTGCCATATTCATAATTTACTCTCAAAGTGGTGACTCCTGTCAGATAGGGAGAAATGGGGAATAAATAAATAAATAAAGTTTTGTTTGACCAACACAATTTTTAATTATAAACATAAAATTATATTATATTATAATAATATGTTATCAATAATTAATAGTATCACGCGAATGTTTAAATAAATACCTATTTATGTAGTTTCATATATTATTTTATCTGAACTCATATTATGTTAAAATCGAAACCATAAAACCATACCTACATAATAATTTACCGCAACTTTTCTTGATATTATTCCGTACGTTTCATTGCTATTTGTAGAATGCTAGATGACAACACATAACAAATTATATTATAAATATTACAGAATTAGAAATTATTTATTGCATAGTACACATAATATTACAAAGGTGGTAAAAATACAAGTGTATTACCATCCTCATGGCGTGCAATGCTTAAAAATAATCGATGTAGCAAATCACGGTATTATTAATTAACCTGAGCCTGAAATTGAAAATGTCATACATTTAGATTAAGTATTATCGATAAATTAATATTAAGCACTTGTTAAGAGTCAAAGAAATATTCCATTATAATTATTAAAGTCAACCATGTAAATGTATTTGCATAAACCCAGCATTTAATTTGGCTTGCCATCATTGAAAAATTCATCTAGGCTGTAGATGGCTATAAAGTATGTACTTATGCACTTTTATGGAAATTGTTAGAATTACGTTAACTTTAATTCACATTTTCTCCTTGAATATAACTTTTGACAAACAAAAACAGAACAATAAATAATAATAAGGCCAGAAAAGTTGGTGGGAAGTGAAATAGGGGCTAAATCATTTCATTCAATTGCAGTGTTTTTTTTAACTCCTTACTTATCCGGGATAAAAAGTAGCCTATGTCCTTTTCCCGGGAAATACCACATATTCCTGTACTAAACATCAGAATCGGTTGAAAAGGTGGGCCATGAAAGCGTAGCAGACAGACAGGCAGACACAGCATACACTCTTCTGTGTTTATAAGATTAGTATGTATTATTGTAATAGGTAATAAAATACTGATTTAATAATGACCATCATATTTATTGATTTGTGTCGCTTTTACCTTTTTACGTTAACAGAGACAAAAAATCTGCCGTGCACGTTTGGCCGAATGGAAGGAATTTTAATTTGGGTCCTGGCAATACTTCAAATATACTCATTTTATAACAAACTTTTGTTATCAGTTTTTCTATGGAAATTATGCCCTATTTCTTTCATTTACTTGAGTAACATTAGTTACACATGATTATAGTTCCGATAATATAAAGATACAAAGATTAATGTGTCACTATATCAAGATTTTGACCACTTACTTGTGAAAAATTTAACACGATGATGGGGACAAAAAAAAAATTCACTTACCTTTCATTTTAAAGCAATAAGTCTTAAAGCTATCTCGTTCTAGCAATGAAAGTTGAAATATGGCGAAATCTTTAGTTATTTAATCTGAGGTAAGAACTAATAGCATAGACAAGGAAACAGTGGGGGGGAATTTTTGGGGGCCCTACTCAATGACATAAATCTATGGGTAGAAGTTTCGTGCGAGCATTGCGAGCACTACATATTTTGACACTCGCCAATAAATCAAAATCTTTGGGCAGGTACTTCCGGTTGAATATTGAAATTTTGCATGAAGTAAGGTCTCACTGCAAAGGTATACAGGAAAAAATTCGAAAATCGTTCATTAGGGTTCCGTACTCTTACGCGCTATCAGTATAGCGCCATAATAAATAAGCCAGTTAGTTCACAGAAATTACGTGTTTTTGTGACATCTTTCTTGTTTATTTACCTACTAAAATATTTTTTTTTTAAATTAAATTACCTATAATTTATACCTATCTATAGTGGTAGTACGGAACCCCTTGTGTGCGATTCTGACTCGCACTTGACAGTCTTTTTCTAGCTTAGTTCTTTAATCTATCCACATAGTATAAAAGCGAAAGGTCACTGATTCATCACGATATCTCAGTAACTATAAAGCATACAGACTTGAAATTTGGAAGATAGGTTCCTTCTATGGCGTAGACGGCCGCTAAGAAACGGTTTTGAGAAAATTCACCCCTAAGGGGTTGAAATGGGGGTTGGAAGTTTGTATGAAAGTCCTTTGTTTTGAAGTTAGAGGCATGAAAATCGGCAATTAAGATAATAGCTATAAATAATAAAAACCTGTTTAAGCAATTTTACCAAAATCTACCCCAATAGGGGTGAAATGGGGGTTGGAAGCTCACATAAGGGCTCCCAAGTTTTTGAAGTTAGAGACTTGAAAATCGGGATTTAGGTTATTAGTTTTAAGTTATAATAAACTGTATAAATAATTTTAGGAAAATCTACCCCACAGAGGGGTTATGGGGGTTGTAACTTTGTATGAAAGTTCTGTGATTTTGATGTTAGAGACTTGAAAATCGGGATTTAGGTTATTCGATTTAAATAATAATAACAACCTGTACGAGCAATTTTACGAAAATTTACCCCAAAGGGGGTGAAATGGGGGTTGGAAGCTTACATGAGGTTTTTAAGTTTTTGAAGTTAGATACTTGAAAATCGGCATAAAGGTTATTAGTTTTAAGTAATAATAAACTGCATAAACAATTTTACGAAAATCTACCCCACAGAGGGTGGAATGATGGTTGAAAATTTGTATGCAAGTGCTTTGTTTTTGTAGTTAGAGACTTGAAAATCAGGATTTAGGTTATTAGTTTTAAGTAATAATAAAGTGCATGAGCAATTTTACGATTATCCACCCCAAAGGGCGTGAAATAGGGGTTGAATTCTTGCATGAAGGTTATAAGTTTTTGAAGTCAGCATTAAGGACTTATTAGTCTAAAATAATAAAAAAGTGCCGATGCTATATAGCTGCTATAAGTAGGCCTTTTGCAGCGGGAAAATCTCATAGGAAATCAGAAATTGTACACGGATGAAGTCGCGGGCGACCGCTAGTTCTTTATATTTACAACTTACAGTTAAACACGAAAATAAATCGACCGTTTGGTTTGATTGTACCTACCTATTAGGTAGGTGAAAATGCCTGTCTAGTTAGCTTCACCCCCTGGGCAAAGCAGGGTAGCTCGTTAGCTATGCAAATATGCCACTCATCCGATCCTATCACCACGCCCCATCGGCGATACATAGAGCAAAACAGCTTATACTACAGAACCTCCAAGTTATCTGAATCGATTAAGACCTAAATCCTCAGGAAGTCGTGAACTCGTAAGTGATTTATGGACGATAGGTATTTAAATCATCTTGCGGAGTCTTTGTGTGTTTCCCAACTTAGCATGAAATCCATACTAAATACTAATATTATAAATGCGAAAGTGTGTCTGTCTGACCGTCTGTTACGTTTTCACGGTCCATCTATTCAAATGATTTTGATGAAATTTGGTACAGGGATAGGTTGTAACTTGTATCCCTGGGAAGAACATAGGCTATTTTTTATTCGTGAATTCCCACTGGAATAAAAAAAAACTGAATCCACGCGGACGAAGTCGCGGGCATAATCTAGTTGTTAATATGTGTGTGTTAATATGTGACTACGGAATGTAAGATATTCAGACATCTTTGTGCCTAAATCCCTTACTGCATCCTTGTTACACATACTACACTACACGCGAATTATCCGATCCGCCTAGCCGATAATTCACAAAAATTGGTTTTTATTTTCAGCAACTTATTATCAAACTTAAAAACGCACTTCTAGTATGGAAGTTGGATGAAATTCACCATTTGTATTATGACGTCATAAAATTTCAACGCACTTTTTTTCTTTAATCTATATTTTAAAATGGTTATCTTAGCTAAAAATAACCGAGAATGTGAATTTTAGGTCTCTTGGAAGACGCTCTATTTAATAATCAGTTAGAAATAATTTATTTTTGGTATAGGCATCATCCCTATTATTTCCAGGTCATTTCGGTCACGTAACTGCAAATTATGGAACCAGCTTCCATCTTCTGCGTTCCCTCATGATTATTATATGGAGTTCTTCAAAGAGCGGATAAACACTCAAAAGCCGGCAACGCATTGGCGGTTCCTCTGGTGCTGCAAACGTTAATGGGCGGCGGTAATCACTTAACATCAGGTGACCCGCCTGCTAGTTTGCTGGTTATATAAGTACATGTCACCGTAAGATTGTAAAACCCGTTAGATTATAATCTAACTCGCGAAATTGTTTAAAATTTATCGGGTTTAAATACCAATCAGATTACAATCTACCGGAAAATAATGCGTTAAATTGTAATCTTTCGACAGTTTTCAATTACGCGAGTTAGATTATAAACTAACGGTTTTTACAATCTTACGGTGACACATATAAAAAAAGTAATTTTGTGCAATATTCACCGATTTTACTATTTGTCGGCGACATTGATATTATAATAATATAATATCAGTCAGTCAGTTTCGCCTTTTATATTATACTAGCTGATGCCAGCGACTTGGCCAGCGTGGTTTAAGTTTTTTGATTTCTGCGGGAACTCCTTAATTTTCCGGAATAAAAAGTAGCCTATGTCCTATTCTAGACTATAATCTATCTGTGTGCCAAATTTCATCCAAATCCGTTCAGCCGTTCGGGCGTGATTGAGTAACAAACATCCATCCATACATCCATCCAAACTTTCGCAATTATAATATTAGTATAGATTTGATACTTACAAACGATAATATTATGCTTTTAACAAGTACCTATAGCGGACGATTATCGAAATCAAAAATGCACTGATATTGATACTTCGAAGTTGTTTTGTAAAAGCGGCGTGCTTCCTATAAGTTCCAAGCCAATTTGAACTTTATAGTTATGTGCAATAGAGGCGTCGATTTCAAGGAGACGTTCGAGCAGTGACTTGCAGAGACCTGGTGGTCCACAACACAAGCCGACCACTAGTTACATTTTTGGGTACAGGTTAGTTTATGATTAGAGGTTATGGAAAACAATATGAAACCTAGAATATAAATTAATATTTACCATATTATTATATGAGATCATAGATGATGATATAATCCATACTCATAGTTCTCACTCATTTATTAAATGCGAAAGATACTTTTTCACGGTCCATTGCGTATTTATTAGGATATTTTCTTCTTTTAAAAAAAAATATTTACGAAATGGGGGGGGGGAGGGGGCTTTCAAAGTGGAGATGTTTTGTCCAGCCGCTATCTCAATACTAGCTGATGCCCGCGACTCCGTCCGAGTGGATTGAGGTGTTTTAGGGGTATGAAATATAGATATTAGCCGGTTCTCAGACCTACTGAATATGCATATAAAATTTCATAAGAATCGGTCGAACCGTTTCGGAGGAGTATGACTAACATTGTGACACGAGAATTTTATATATACGATCATGTATCAGATCGAGAAATTGAATATATCATCAGAACAATCTCTGTAGCTTAGTTACTTACTCTGCACGCATCGGCTGGTCGACATGAAAAGGCCCGTACTGGGCAGCATAATATATGGAGAGGCTATGACGTGTTGCTTTGATGCCGCGTCAATGTGTGCTATGGCCTCAAGTGACCGCAGCGTACCAGTCTCATGACGTGGATGAGGTATGCACATACTCACCTGTCACCGTCATCATCATTGTGATGAGATGTCATTACTGAGCACTAGCTAGTCTCCTTTCAGAATGAGATTTAGGTTTAGCCATAGTCCACGTTGCAACTTCCCTTCCTCTTGGCTCTGTAACTTTTCAGCCAGTTCTCCGAGGACCGGTGTAATAATGTTAAAATACGCGACGACTTGACTGACCTATGCGTTGATAGATCAGTTAGTCAGTCAGTCAATTTCTCCTTCTAAATATTTAGTTATAACCGGGGCTGACGGCTTATATTAACGTGTTTTCCGTGGAACACCATTTTCACTATCGTGAAATAGATGGCGCCACACGGCTTTAGCATCTCGCTATGGATTGGGGTATTTCATGTTATTAGTACCGTACTAATTTAATGAATTTCAGTCTTCAATCTTCTGTAGTCTTCATTGATGAAATGGTTTTTTGAAGTGCAACGCCATTGCGTATTGAAGCACTTATCAAAATCAAGCGATTCGCCTCAGCTTCGTACGGGTTAGCAGGTATCTTAAGGTAAACAAGGAATAAGAACCCTAAATAAAAATAAATTAAAGAACCTTTATATTATGTTGCCATAGTCCACGCTGCAACTTCCCTTCCTCTTGGCTCTGTAACTTTTCAGCCTAGTTCTCCGAGGTCCGGTGTATTAATGTTCAAATACGCGACTACTTATTTGAATTCATCACGAAACCTCTCCCCCAGTTATTCATCCAGCCTCATTTCAATGCAGGAGCCGTAAGCTGATTAGTTACCAATGATTATCCAACAGTGTCGCGTAATTCAGCGTGCCACGTGCCGGCACGGTGACGTCATAATGCGGCACGCGTCTCCCAATACGCCTGATCGCTTCCTTCCTGCAACGCCTACCTTTTTAAATGTATTATCACCGCTCCGATAGCTTTCCGAGGGATCCCGATTCGGCTGAAGCGTGTCCAGATTTTTTGTGTCCACTTTTTAGGGGTGTTCGTAGGTTTAAAAAAATTGGTCTTTTGTCTTTCGTCCTCTGTTGTCAGAATAGATTTTTTATAGGTACGTGTTATTCTAGTTACTGCGGAATTTTGGGAGTAGTTTTTCCTTTTAAATGGCTCGTGGAGGAGTGATGTATGTCGAGTCCGTTACATTTTACCGTTAATTGAATCATATATAATTAAAAAAATTAAAAACACGACTGCCCTGCCAAAAACGAACTAAAAAATTAAAAATCTAAATTAACCTAGAATTAGAATCTTATTCACATTTTTATTAAATGATATTTTTTTGTGAATAACTGGATATTGAACTATAGTGTTATATATTTTTGGAATCTACTCATCATTTTCTAGATGATGATTATATAGTTAATCTTATTTTCGAATATTTTTTTTCAACTTTAGTCTTTAATGCGGGACTATGGTCACCCCATAATTTTTTTTTAAATTTTACTATCCTAAGTCACCCGGAATAAGCTAGGGATTCTAACGATACCTCAATTATCAAAATCGGATCAGGCATATAGAAGTTAGGGTGGAATAGACAAACTCACATACATACATACATACATACATACATACATACATACATACATACATACATACATACATACATACATACATACATACGTACATACATACATACATACATACATACATACATACATACATACATGAACCCTGAAAACAATATACACCTTTTTTCAGGCAGTCGTATAAAAACTAACATAACGAGTATTTATCCGTGCGATAGAGGGCACTGGCTTGATTAGGCCAGACCTGAAGCCGAGTTGAAATCTCTGCCTCATAAAATCTTAAGTAAGATTATAGAAAAAAAAATCAATTTTAGTTGGTACAATAGTCAATGTGTGTTTTCTCTGTGACACCATTAGTGAGTTAATTGATTTAAAAATCGCTAAATAAACTAAGTGAATCCTTTAAGGGTAATTATTATATTTTAATCCTTGGCAAGGGTACCATTTAAAAGCACGAGCAACGGAACCCTAAACACAATGGAGGTTTATTTTTCCAGTCTCCTAGCAGACGCCCGCATATCAGTGTTTGCAGTTGCAAATGTCGTTACAATTGGGGGAGGCTCAGTCCCCTTTCCTAGAGTCTGTATCTACTCTAGTGTAAATAGTCTTTTGCGCATTAAGTCGATGTCTTCCAGATCTGGGGATGTCTTCGAGCCCTAGTTCACAAGAAAATTCTCAGCGATACCTAGCGCTAGCCCAGTAGGGTGATAACCAGCCACGATCGAACCCTAAAATGAAAAAAAATTAAGAAATAGTAGGATTTTATAGTCCTAGTATTTTTATTAACGTCCTACTGCTGGGCACAGGCCTCCACTCTCATAGGAGGGAATTAGAGCTTAGACCCACTACGCTGCTCCAATGCGGGTTGGCGGGCTTTAACGTCTATTATCAGTGATAATAACCGAGACCGACGCGACGGCTTAACGTGCTCTCCGAGGCACGGGGGTGAAACACCGCCAACTTCCAACTCCGGGCTGGTACTGAGAATTTCTTAATTGAATAACCCAATACCTAACAATTTTTATGCCCGATCGGGAATCGAACCCAGGACCTCGTGATCAGCAGTCGACTATGCTAACCGCTAAACCAACGAGGCAGGCAGTATTTTTTGGTCTTATGACCACATTGCCACTGCGCTAGGGGGCTCGTCTCCTCGGCTAGGTTGCTGATCAGCGGAGGTAGCGACGCGGTCGTAACGCGGCCGGCGACGCAGCGGTCACGGCAATCAATGGACTCTAACAAGCATCACTTTTGCTGCCGCCGCGACATAATTTGCACGCGCCACTGTGCACAACCCTCATGTGATAGGCTTGGATATTCTTGATCCTTTCGACTGCTGTCTTAGTTTCTCATGTCCTTGGCCAGGTTGCTGTTCAGCGGAGGTAGCGGTGCGGTCGTAACGCGGCCGGCGACGCAGCGGTCACGGCAATCAATGGACTCTAACAAGCATCACTTTTGCTGCCGCCGCGACATAATTATATATGTTGCACGCGCCACTGTGCACAACCCTCATGTGATAGGCTTGGATATTCTTGATCCTTTCGACTGCTATCTTAGTTTCTCATGTCCTTGGTTAGATTGCTGATCAGCAGAGGTAGCGGTGCGGTCGTAACGCGGCCGGCGACGCAGCGGTCACGGCAATCAATGGACTCTAACAAGCATCACTTTTGCTGCCGCCGCGACATAATTTGCACGCGCCACTGTGCACAACCCTCATATGATAGGCTTGGATACTCTTGATCCTTTCGACTGGTATCTTAGTTTCTCATATCCTTGGCTAGGTTGCTGATCAGCAGAGGTAGCGGTGCGGTCGTAACGCGGCCGGCGACGCAGCGGTCACGGCAATCAATGGATTCTAACAAGCATCACTTTTGCTGCCGCCGCGACATAATTATATATGTTGCACGCGCCACTGTGCACAACCCTCATGTGATAGGCTTGGACAATCTTATCCTTTCGACTGCTATCTTAGTTTCTCATGCCCTTGGCTAGGTTGCTGATCAGCGGAGGTAGCTGTGCGGCCCTCTTCATAAATTGCAAATATACTCAATACTCAATATAATTTATTCAATATAGGTACACTGTAGGTACACTTATTGACGTTAAAAATTACTTATAAAACATGATGGTGATAATCGGTAATGGTATCTTAAGACTAAAGCTACGAGGTATTATATTAATGTGAACGTGTTTGGCTTCAGACACAGGGCACGCTGAGCTGTACACCCTATCGGGGTGGTGTCACAGATGAATATTTCACTTTTTTATGTTTTTATGGCGCGTACACTTCCCACCGATTATGTAAGGAAATCGTAATCGTAATCGTCTGTCAAACGTATAATTCGACCTGTTTAAGGAGGTCATAAATGCTTGCACGTTAAAACGCATGTATGTAGGTACTCCTTAAAAAGTTCGAGTCATACGTTATGAACTGTCAACTCTGTTTATCTTTCTTAAATGCGAAAGTACCAAATCTATCGTGTCGCGCTACTGTACAAATGACAGTGAGCAGTGATTACACAGGCCTAATTCGATAAATAGGGCTCCGACCCCCGGCGTGGCACGAGCGGTGTTTAACTGAATTTATTACTTGATTGCGACGCTTGTGCCGCACTCCACTGCACACGTACAACCCTCGCCGCCCGCAAACTGTCGCGCGATAGTTTCGCGATCATAATAGATAGATAGATAGATAGATAAATACTTTATTGCCACACAAAACATTAAAAAAGAAACAAAACAGTGAACAAGCAAACATAAATAAGTGCGCAAAGGCGGTTTTATCACTAAAAGTGATCTCCTCCAGACAACCTTTAAATAAAGAAACAAATGCAACGAAGCGGGATAGTGCAACAACAATACATACAATATACTACATATACTATACATTCTAATAATACATAAACAATTACAACAATGTTACAATTAACTTAATATTATGTATCAATCATAAATGTAGGATTGGTCTCGTTGTAGCGGAGCGAGGCCAACCCTACATCTATGGTATCAATCAATCAATCAAAAAGATCAAAAAATCAACTAATGCAGAAAGAGCAAAGTATCGCTACGAAAATATAGGAAATAATAGGCATGGTGACTGATTTTGAAAAATGATCAGATAATGTTCGGAAGTATCTAGTATTTGGAAAAAATATCTTATTTCATCAGAAAAATATGATTCCATCATCATCATCATCCTCAACCAATAGACGTCCACTGCTGGACATAGGCCTCCTGCAAGGATTTCCACACGCCTCGGTCTTGCGCCGCCTGGAACCAGCGGCTCCCTGCGACTCTCCTAATGTCGTCTGTCCAGCGAGTAGGGGGTCTGCTAACGCTGCGCTTTCCCGTGCGTGGTCGCCACTCCAGCACTTTGGGACCCCAACGTCTATCGGTTCTTCTAACTATGTGATCAGATTGTCAAAGCTCGAAACCAACAATTGTGACGTCATTCGCTTCTTGGTGTTTAATCCAGGCGGATTGATGTATTTTATAGTTCTATTTTATCAAAATAAATAGCAATCTCACTCGAAATAGAAAAATAAATACGTTTTTTATAATCCATGAATCCTATTTCATTAGATAAATTCAAAATTTTATTGATTCTTGGTTACTGTCATCATGCCTATTGTGCCTTTTAGTGTTGAAACCCTCGGGTCGTGGGGCGAACATGATCTTTGATGATGATGATGGGCTAGATGCTTTTTCTCGTCTCACAGAGTCCACAGGTGACCGGAGGGCTGATTTGGATGTTTAGTTTTTAATGTATTTCATAGTAAATATATATATATATATATAATAATAAGTATACTAGAGATTACTATTTCCTATGAGATTATGGAATTTAAAAACTATAGCAATTTTACAAAAATCAACCCCAAAAGGGGTGAAATGGGGATGGAAGGTTACATAAAACTTCAAAACTTCTATGATTTTGAAGTATATACATGAAAATCAGCATTTAGGTTATTATTTTTAAAGAATAAAAACCTGCATAAGCTATATAAAGCCGCAATAGATAAGCTTTTTGCAGCGGGAAAATTTCATAATCTCATAGGAAATCAGCAATTGTATGCGGAAGAAGTTGCGGGCGAACTCTAGTGTATAATATAATACAAAAATAAAACTTAATGCTATGAGGATTCCAAATGCACCCTGGTCTCGACAGGAATGCCCAACAAACTATAATCCATAAGCATGCCTGTCTGCCTGTTCGCTACGTTATCGCGACCCGTCTGTACAACAGATTTTGACGGTCCAGACAAAAGATTGCATCACGGGGAAGGATAGCTAATTTTATATGTCAAAAAATCGAAGAGTTAACATAGCATCTTGCAAAAAAAATCAAATCCAAATCTACGCGGGCTAAGTTGCTTAAAATATAAATATCTCTAAGTGTCTTTCTATCTGCTACGCTTTCACGGCTCATCTGCTCAATCGATATTGACGACGTTTGGTACAGAGATACTCGTAGCCTGCACTCGCGGAGACGGATATAGAGTAGGTACTTTTCATACCGGAATATCAAAGTGGAAACCTTTAATTTTTCGGGATGAAAAGGGATTTTTTAAACCCTTTATCTATACGGACGCATAGGATCATCTGGTATTGTCTATGAGTCTTCATTAAACTACGACATGGAATACTTTTATCCCGGAAAATTATAGTCTCTCTACGGAATTTTTTGTAGGTACCACGTGTAACTCAGGGTTTGTTTGATAAAGAGTTGCTGATTTGATTGAGTTGTCATCATCCCTATTAAACTATCGGCCGATCGATAATTCTGTTAGTAGGGGCGCTTATTGTTTGAGGGCGGAATAGCGCAATGTTGTGACGGACTGAATATTGCAAAACCGCAACTTGTAATTATATTAATGCCATTGTTGTGAACCGAGGGAGGCAGGTGGTCTATTGAGTTTTATCACGACAGATTTTGTGATAAGGATTAATTGTATACTTAATTTACTTATGCCTCTCTCATAGAGAGTTACATATTTGTTCCGTTTGCCGTGGAGACCCTTGGGCCGTGGAGTCTCAGTGCCAAAAATTTTTTGCGAGATATTTCACCGCGGTTAATTGCCTCATCTGGTGACAGAAGGGCTGGCTCATTTTTTGCGCAAAGGATCAGCCTGGCTGTCCAGCGCGGAAATGCAGCCAGTATTCTTGCCACCATTCCACGTGGGCATGATTTATATAGTAATTAGGTTAGGCTAGCTAGCATTAAGTTCTATTGTATTATTTTCAATAAAAAAAAAAAATTACTGTGTAGTTCAATTTCATTTTCATATACAAGTTTATAATTACCGTAGTCTTTGATGGTAAGGGATCATCCCTTACCATCAGCAGTCTAAGATGGTAGCGGGCTAACCTGTTAGGGGCATGACAGTTATATATTAAACTCATACCCTTAATCGTATTGACATTAATTTAAACTCGATACCTCCACGCATTCCCGAGAAAAAGGTGGTTTCAACAGACAGATCGACGGACAGACAGACAGACGGAAAAAGAAGTGATCCTAGAAAACCCTTAGTTCCTTTTTTCCTCTTGAGTTACGGAAGCTTAAAAATTACAAAATAAGTAACTTATATATTGTTATTTTCTATACAAGTGTTATTATTACAAGTTGCTAGGAGGAATCTAGTAAGAGACGCGACATCAACAATAGGCCATCAACTCGCCACCAGACTATATCAATAAATAGGAATAGCCGCTGGGCCACAGCTTTTGGAGACGCGACAAAGCGGCAGCAGAGCCGAACAACAGAGGCCTAACTACATTTTTTCAAATATATATGTCACCGTAAGATTGTAAAAACCGTTAGATTATAAACTAACTCGCGTAATTGCAAACTGTCTAAAGATTACAATTTTAACGCATTATTTTTCGGTAAATTGTAATCTGTTAAGTATATTAATCCGATAGAACCTAAGTATCTAGCCTAACTACCTGATTATTTATGTCGGACCCTAGCCTAACCTACAAGAAACAGACAAGAAAACGTAAATCAATGAATATTTCAAAAATTGACACTCAGAACATTGAACGGTTCACAATCTGTCGACAGTTCACAATTTTGCGAGTTAGATTATAATCTAACGGTTTTTACAAGCTTACGGTGACATATATAAAGCGAGCAAACGAGCAGGTGGGTCACCTGATGTCGAGTGATTATCACCTCCCACGAACATTTGCAGCACCAGAGGAACCGCCAACGCGATGCCGGCTTTAGTTCGTGCATTGTAAAGGTAACATCTCCTGAAGATGCTCCGCTCCTGAAGATGATCACAATCGTGCATTGTGGAGGCAACATCTACTGAAGATGCTCCGGTATCAGAGTGAAACGTACGTTCAGGGTAGTTTTTGAGGGATTTCTGTGGTGTGGTGAGAATCACTGTACCGCATAGATTTTCCTGTTGTCGCGGATTATAGCGAATTAAATTTCTGGTTCCTTCATTACGATGGACTTCCGCAAAGTAACGCCTGCTTTTATACAATATGTTGTAAACTGTCGAAAGATTGTGAACCGTTCAATGTTCCTGAGTGTCAATTTTTGAAATATTCATTTCATTTACGTTTTCTTGTTTCTTTCTTGTTGGTTAGTTTAGGGTTCGACATAAATAATCAGGTAATCAGGTAAATTAACCCCATAAAACCTAAGAGCCCGGCCATTGGGTTAATAAACCTAACAGATTACAATCTACCGAAAAATTATGCGTTAAATTGTAATCTTTCGACAGTATACAATATCGCTAGTTAGATTATAATGTAACGGTTTTTATAATTTTACGGTGACAGATACATAGCCTAGAATAATATTTTAAAAATTGCTGTTTTTTGTCTCTGTTTGTCTGTTTAAATGCTAAATAAAGAAAAGTACACACACGTGCTTAGATAGGGATTATCTGAATGTTTTTCTTGTCTTTCGAACGCTACACACGATTTTGTAAAAAAATAAGACCCACTGCTCAAACACAACACACTGCTCGTCGTGATTACAACAGCAGTATCGACTGCTCGAACAGTCTCGAGTATGCTGAAGAAACCAAGTTTATACTGTCCTGTAAATTCATGGATGTACAGGAACCAGCTTTAGTGCTCTTAGTAAAGTCGTATGCGGAAGGACGTAGGAAGTATATTAATTTAGGTACCTTCAAGGCAAGAGTGAATAGGCATCTTCTAGGCAAGCGCGTTCCAACCTAGACCTCATCATTGCTTTGCACTAAGCATGATTGTCGTCAAGCGCAAGTCTATCTCTCAATAAAAAAGTGGGTACCCCCATCATTATTCAAGAAAACTCCTACCACTATGTGATTAACGGGAAGGGATCACGACCCTCAGTAGTGAGGAATACGGCGCAAAGCGAGAGATTAGCCGCCGCTTATGCAACGAAGTCGTGGCCATAAATAGGCAGCCAGGAGCTAACTGGGAGTCTGTACTTATCAAGAATAACTGCCTCGTTTAGCATGCAGTAGGAAATGATAATAACTTAGTAAGGAGCTGTTTATTGGCACTATCCCTATATCACTCAGTATTATGGTGATACCTGACTGCTTGGCTGCTCGCTGCTACTAAAATATGATAAACTAAATGATGCCGTCCGCGTGGATAAGGTTTTATGATTCCCGCGGCAACTCTTTTATTTTGGATAAAATGCAGCCTAGGTATATCCATACTTTAATATTATAAATGCGAGAGTGTGTCTGTCTATCTGTCTACTACGCTTTCACGACCCTTCTGTTCAACCGATTTTGATGAAATTTGTTATAGGGATTGTATTCTGGGGACATAGGCCAAGAGAAAAACCAAGAGCTCCCGCGTGAATAAAAAAACCTTAATCCTCTCGGGCATCATCTATTACTATATCTATACTAATATTATAAAGAGGTAAAGTTTGTGAGTTTGTGACGTTGTAGCGGGTAATCTCTGGATCTAATGAACCGATTTTGAAAATTCTGGTACCAATAGAAAGCCTCATTATTTGTGAGTGTCATTAGCTACATATATATTAACCCGAAAATTAGGGAGTTCCCGTGGGAAGTAGCATCTGCTAGTAAGTAAATAAAGATTTACATAAAATTCATATCGCCTGATAGGAAGTCTGGGATTCACTGTCCAGAAATCGATTGGGCATCTTATCTTCATTCAAATCATACGCCCCGAGTCAGCCTCGGTCAAACAGATGACTATCTGTATAGTATGTCACCGTAAGATTGCAAAAGCCATTACATTGTAATCTGACTAGCGAAATTGTAAATTGATTACAATTTAACGCATTATTTTTCGGTAGATTGTAATCTGTTAGGTATATAAACCCGACAAAAACTAAATTAATTAATTATTTATGTCGAACCGTATCCTAACATACAAGAAAGAGACAAGGAAACGTAAATACAATGAATATTTCAAAAATTGACACTCAGAACATTGAACGGTTCACAATCTGTCGACAGTTTACAATTTCGCTAGTTAGATTATAATGTAACGGTTTTTGAAATCTATAACTATAACTATTGTATAAAACTAAATCATGCTTAATATTGCAAATGCGAAAGTGTTGTTTGTTTGACCCTCAATCACGCTGCAACAAAGCAGCAACAGATTAATGTGATTTTTTGCGTGCGTATAGTTGAGGATCTAGAGAGTGACCCATATGCCACTTTTTATACCCGAAAATAAGGAGTTTCTGTGGAAATTAAAAAAACTTATTACACGCGAACGAAGTCGCAGGCATAAGCTAGTAAATAACAATTTGGAAATAGTGCCGCATCCATCGGAAATTATCGTGTAGTTCAACTAATTGATGTACTTACTGAAGGATAAGTTAATATTGTTGTATGAATTCCACAATATCTCCCAAAGCCATATCGCGTTGGACATGTCTCTCCGAAAGCTTAGGCCCGGGCTTTGTCCCGTTAGAGTACACACATTATATAAATAAATTATTTTAGGCATGTTTTCACTCATTTCAAATAGAATATAAATTATACTAAGTAAAATGGCGGTATTGGCAATAAATGAGTGTTTAACACCCTTTAGGATGAAATTTCCAATAATCCTACAACACATACCTCTCTTTCTTTATTTTTACTCTGACATATTGTCCAGACAAGAAAAAAAAACTAAAAAAATGCTGTTTCCGGAGTGCTGAGGGAGCGCTCACATTGTGCTAAATATAGTATTTGTCCGTAAGAGACGTTAATTTAAAACGCCAAGCACATTGAAAATTCTCTTTGAAATAATATTACTTGAATTTTCCCGGGAATTATTCACAATGTCCTCATTTACCATATGGTTCGTAACACGTAATATTTATTTCTGCCTGAGGGCTTGCATGATCATATGGGATATCATCGGTGCTCCGTAATAATTCACACCTTGTGTAATAGGTTTTATACAAAAGGTACCAACTTGTTTGTTTTAAAAAATCGTTATTGGTATATTTATACTCTTTTTAATTGTTTTTTTTTTAATTTTTTATTAAGGCAGTAAGTAATATTGAAACTATAAGGCCTAAAACATTATAAACAAGTCATAATTAAAGAAATTAAAAAATACGACTGCCCTGCCAAAAAACGAACTAAAAAGTTAAAAATCTACATTAATCTAGTCAAATTAGAATCTTATTCACATTTTTATTAAATTATATTTTTTGTGAATCACTGGATATTGTACTATAGTGTTATATATTTTTGGAATCTACTCATCATTTTCTAGATGATAATTATATAGATAATCTTATTTTCGAATTTTTTTCAACTTTAGTCTTTAATGCGGGACCATGGTCACCCCATCAATTTTTTTAAATATTTTACTAGCCTATGTCACCCGGAATAAGCTAGGGATTCTAACGATACCTTATTTATCAAAATCGGTTCAGGCGTATAAAAGTTATGGTGGAATATACAAACTCACATACATACATACATACATGAACCCTGATAACAATATACTCCTTTTTTTCAGGCAGTCGTATAAAAAATTCTTGAGTCTTATAAGAAATTCAGTTGCTATGGTTGTTGTAGACATGAGACCATACACATTATAAGAAATTTGTTGTGTCGGATCAGACACGCGCATACAAAATATAAGATATAACGTCTTATAAGACACAAGATATTTTCTTATAATGCGCAATAGGCCTACTATTTATTTTTACTTTTAACAGACTTCCAATAAAGGTTATCAATTCGACGCGTTTTCTTTTTTTTATTCTACTACACTGATTTTAGATTGTTATTTTATTTATTCAGAATTAGGTATGTTTCTGATGACTTTCCTGGCATAATGGTGAGCACTGTGGTCTTAATGAAAGTCCCGGGTTCGATGCCCGGCAGGCTCAATATGGAAATTTTTAAAAATCCTGAATTTTCTCTGGTCTAGTTTGGTGGGGGGCTAGTTACCACCCTACCGACAAAGAAGTACCGCCAAGCAGTTTAACGTTCCGATGCGAAGCTGTGTAGAAACCGATAATGGTATGTGTTTAATAATATAACTGCCGTACCCCTAACAATTGCCCGCTACCATCTTAGACTGCATCATCCCTTACAGGTGAGATTCAGTCAAGGTCTAACTTGTAGTGGATAAAAATAATGTCCCCCCGACCGAATTTCGGCCGCGGCGGCCTATCTCCAGAGAGATTAGCCATCTGCGCGGGAGATATTATAGTGCACAAGTGTGTGCGCAAACACAGGTGCACTCTCTGTTCCTTTACTCTCATAGCCCGATGGGAAAATCCGACAGGACCGGTGAGAGGTCAGACGCCGGACCGACGGCTTTACGTGCTCTCCGAGGCACGAGGTGGATAAAACATCGTCATCCGCAGTAGAATATGTTAACACTTCACAAAGAAAAGGAACAATGAATGCAGTGCTAATAGGGATGATGACAACTCAATCAAATCAGCAACTCTTTATCAAACTTAAAAACGCAGTTTTAGTATGGAAGTTGCATGGAAATTGCAAATTTCAACACACTTTTTTTCTTTTAAAATGGTTATCAAACTTAAAACTAACCGAGGATGTGAATTTTAGGTCTTTTGGAAGACTCTCTATTTAATAATCAGTTAGAAATTTATATTTAATATAGGCATCATCCCAATTAGTAGTGTAAGTCATTGATGTAGAATTGGTCTAATATACTTACACCATAAATGTAGACTAATCCTACATCTATGGTGTAAGTATAGTCTCAAGTCTCCAAATCTCTTAGTAGGCGGTCGTTCCTTGCAGTCAAGTGGGATTAGTACGGGACGCAAATGTGACTTTCATGTCAATCGCAATCAGACCATTTGTTTCCCGCACCTCGATTGCACTCCACTGGAGAACATAATTTGGGATTTTCCCACTTTACACTGTTTTGGGGTCATCTTCGGGAGCTACTGTCATAGTATCAGCTTACAGTGTTCATTACTAATATTGTAAATGCGAAAGTTTGGATGGATGTAAGTTTGTTACTCAATCACGCCGGAACGGCTGAACGGATCTGGATGAAATTTGGCACAGACTTAGATTATAGTCTGGAATATATACTTTTATCTCAGAAAATTAAAGAGTTCCTGCGGGAACCGAAGGAATAGCACATAAGTTACTTTTTATCCCAGAAAATTTATCCCAAACAACCTCAATCCACGCGGACGAAATCGTGGGCATCAGCTAGTAAGTTATAAGTTAGCTTCTAAGTAAACTTTTATAAAATAAATTATTAAATTTCTAATATAGTAAGAGTTATTTATCTATTGTATAAATATTTCTTTGTATCCTAACTGAATTATTCAATATAAGCCTTGATTTAAAATCATAAATTCAGTACAACCGATTTTAATTTCGAAACGTATAGTTTTTGAGCGCTACCTGTGAATGCATACACGAAATCGAGCTCTAAATCCGATAATGTTAAGGTTAATTTTACTTTGTCGCTAATGTGATCGAGCGCGCACTATGATCAATCGAATTTGCAATGTAAAAACTTAGTTCAGACTGCTAGGTCTAGAAACTTTGATAGTACGTATAATTCGATATAATTTATGTTTTTAATGCCCCGTATTCCAGGCGGGCATGTTCAATTTTGGAATTTATAATTTCTGGTCTGGTCTGTTGGAAAGTTTCGGCCGTGGCTACTTTACGGTTACTAAATAGAAATGGCATTTCCAGCCAGAGCTAGATTCACATGTCGATTCAAAATCAGTCTTTAAGTTGTAAATACCTATTTGAATTTCTAATTATTTTAGGTCCAATTTCGAGAAGGAGGTCAACCGCCGAATCCAACTCGGATGGGCTGCGTTCGGAAAGCTTCGAGATGTCTTCTCGTCGTTGTCTCTCAGTGTCTGAAGACCAAAGTCTTCGAACAGTGCGTGTTGCCAGTGATGACTTACGCATCCGAGACATGGTCGCTGACTATGGGCCTGATAAGATAGCCTGATAAGGAAGACCCTGAGGGTCATTCAGCGGGCGATGGAGAGGGCTATGCTGGGAGTGTCCCTACGTGATCAAATCAGAAATGAAGAGATCGATATAGCCCGAAGAGTTGCGAAGCTGAAGTGGCAATGGGCGGGGCACATAGTTTGGAGAACCGATGAACATTGGGGTCCCAAAGTGCTGGAATGGCGACCCCGTACTGGAAGGCGTAGCGTCGGCAGACCCCCCACATGGTAGACGGACTCAAGAGACATCAAGAGAATCACAGGGAGTCGCTGGATTCAGGCGGCACAAAACCGTGGCTTGTGGTGGACCCTACAAGAGACCTACGTCCATCATTTGAAGACGAAGACAACGACGATTTGAATTTAAAAAAAATGACTAAATTCCCATCTAATTTGTTTAAAGTAAATAAGAATTTCATAATATGCACTACACTGCTGGTCCTTTTTTCAGGCTATGTCCAATCTGTGCACCTAGCTAGAAATTTCCACAAAATTTATATTACAAACCTACCTCCTAGTTCTCATCACGCCCCTGGTCTTTATTACATTACTTACGTACTAACGTTTCGCAATACAGTATCAATGTAAACAATTGTTTTAACAAACCGTAGCATCATTCAAGTCACGTACGGTCCGTGGATGTTGAAATAAACAGCGGGAAAAATGCCTCGCCAGAGGAAGGAGGGAACAAGGTAGGGGGCCAGGGGGAGCCAGGGGGTGGGGGTCCTCTGGGGGCCAGATTAGATTACCTGCCCCTTGGTGCAAACAGTTCGTTACGAACCAGTAACGAACTGACTTGAAGAACATCGGTGTATGTTTATGTTACTAAGATACAGTTCGCGCATGAGTTCAATGCAGAGTAAATGGATGTGTCACCAAACATTTACTCTGCATTCAACTCGCGCGCGAACGTACTTTGGCTGCCCATGCATCGTTGGTTTAGTAGGGAGCTAGAGTGTTTGGCTTTTGATTAATAGTTCCCGGGTTTGAGTCCCATAATTTATATTGTATCAACACATTGTAAAGTCTACATCTCCTGAAGATGCTCCGGTGTCGGGGCGAAACGTGCGTCGAGATTAGTATAAAAGTCTTGTGTGGTGGTGCATGTGAGTGGTAGTGGCATTGCTTGCTTGGGAACTTGGCTTTCTTGCTTGGTTGGGAAGGCAAACGGTGCTTCGCTTGTAACTGCATGCTTGACCATACAGAATTTTTTCTGTTGGCGGATTATAGCAAAATAATAGAATGAAATCTTTTCTTGCTAAATCATGAACTTCCGCAAAGTAACGCCTGATTCTATCCAATAATTTCTGTTTTCTCATATCTTGTGTTTTCTCATGACTCGCTAGGAGTCACGTATCACGCGAGATCAAAGTAATTTGTTTTTGCTTTGAATCCTCCCATACTCAGGATTCTAATTATTTAGAAACACTTGCTACGACCGACAACCTGGCGTAGTGTTAAGCGAGGTAGGTATATATTATATAGACTAGCTGATGCCCGCGATTTCGTCCGCGTGTATTGAGGTTTTTGGATCCCGCGGGAACTCTTTCATGTGTAGCCTGTGTTATTCCAGGCTATAATCTATCTCTGTGCCAAATTTCATCCAGATCCGTTCAACCGTTCAGGCGTGATTGAGTAAAAACATCTTTCTATCCATCCATCTATCCAATCATATATCCATCCATCCAAACTATCGCATTTTTATTATTAGTACTATAAGCGCTGATATTGTTAAATAAAGAATTATTATTATCAAAACACTGCCTTTTCAGTGAGCCGTTTCGCATACCAAGTTGCAAGTTTGAGTCAGATTAGTAACATAAAGGGGGGAAAGGGGGTGTAGGCTGTTTGCACACCGCGCGATTTATTCCCCGCCCGCCGTAAATAACCACGCGCTCAGCGCGGACAGATATATGGAGCCCCTTATTTACTGCGGTCAGATGATTGTACAGATAGCAAGAACATATTTGAGCCAAAAAAATTCAGAAAAATTGGACCCGGTTTAAAATATCACTACAGATTAAGAACGGTTAATTTTTTATACTAAACTTTTTTTTTTTACTAAACTATATAATGCCGTTCGTCCGCGTGGATCATAGTTTTGTGATACCCACGAGAACTCTTTCATTTTTTGTAATGAAGTATATCCCTTGTTATTAATCCAGGTCATGAGCTATCTACATTTTAAATTTCAGCCAAATAATTATTTGTGGAAGGAGTAACAAACATTACTCAAAAACATTAATAAACATTAAGAATGTGTAATGGCTCATTGCATCATTGCATGGATAATAGTAAGTAGAAGACTAGCATTTTGCGAGATAAGTTCCTAATAATTTATGCTCCTTTGATTTGAAAAAAAACATCTAAACATTGAAAGTAGGATATTTATTTTTATTTCCAGTCTGGTGGGGACAACGGTGGGTTCAAGCCTCCCTTTCCTCCATCCATTTGTTCATAGATATTTAGGACCAGTCTTGGCACATATTAGATAGGTACTTTATAAGGCTATAGAGATTGTCGCGTGAGCGTTTTGGTTAAATGCTCAACAAGTCATAATTAAAAAAATTAAAAAACACGACTGCCCTGCCAAAAAACTAACCAAAGAGTTAAAAATCTAAATTAATCTAGTTAAATAGAATCTTATTCACATTTTTATTAAATGAATTTTTTTTGTGAATCACTGGATATTGAACTATAGTGTTATATATTTTTGGAATCTACTCATCATTTTCTAGATGATGATTATATAGTTAATCTTATTTTCGAATATTTTTTCAACTTTAGTCTTTAATGCGGGACCATGGTACTAGGCCTATGTCACCCGGAATAAGCTAGGGATTCTAACGATAACTCATTTATCAAAATCGGCTCAGGCGTATAGAAGTTATGGAATATACAAACTCAAATACACACATACATACATGAACCCTGAAAACAATATACTCCTTTTTTCAGGCAGTCGTATAAAAACGCGTCAGTTTGCTTGGTGCAGCGGTACTGCTGGCAGCAGCCTGCTTCATTTGATATGAGATATACGAGGCAGAGACAGATTCTTTCAGGCTTTACTTCGATGGCAAAGAGAATATAACCACTTTTGTTGTCGATAGAATCGAGATCATCTTTAACCTTACAGACTTTTGCTGATTTTATGATAGTCTTTTTTTCCCAGCAGTACTTATCAGTGTAGTCGCAGTTTTTTCGCGCAGCAGCCATGACCAGTCGCTGCAAAGAGCTTTATTGTAATATTTCGATATTTAGTAGTTGTGCATCGAATAAATTATGCTTAATGAAAGCGAGTTTTTATCACCGAAACCATTCAGACTTCATCCACGCCCGATGCCTGAGTTATAGGTAGGGTTGCCACTGGGTCCGGGGCCGGGCTTTCTTGGATTGGTCCTAAGGTTTAAGGCCATTCAACTGGGATGTAAGCTATCTAATCCCCGCATAAGCTTATTTTAATTTATAATTAAAATATGCTTATGCTCATTGCTATCAATAGTGCCATCTTTTGACTTATGTGCGGACGACCATAGAAGACATTTAATCTATTTATAAATTAGAATCTTATTCACAATTTATTAAATTATATTTTTTTGTGAATCACTGGATATTGAACTATAGTGTTAAATATTTTTGGAATCTACTCATTATTTTCCAGATGATGATTATATAGTTAATCTTATTTCGAATATTTTTTTCAAATTTTGTATTTAATACACGACCATGGTCACGCCATCAATTTTTTTAAAATTTTACTGGCCTATGTCATCCGTAATAAGCTAGGGATTCTAACGATACCTCATTTTTCAAAATCGGTTCAGGCTTATAGAAGTTATGGTGGAATATACAAACTCACATACATACATACATGAACCCTGAAAACAATATACTCCTTTTTTCAGGCAGCTCTAAAGCTGCGAATCAAGAATTTTAACTGTAACTATACTAAGTAGGTTTATTATTTATTTTGTCAAATGCGCTGCACATTGGCAGAGTAAAGTGGGGGCGCGGCGTCTTTTAAACTAATCCATATTTACTACGTCCTTAAAGAAGGCATGCTGCTCACAACAGCTTCCTTGTTATATCTATACTAATATTATAAATGTGAAAGTTTGGATGGATGTATGGATGTGTGGATGGATATTTGTTACTCAATCACGCCCCAATGGCTGAACGGATCTGTATGAAATTTGGCACAGAGATAGATTATAGTCTGAAATAACTTTACTTACTTTTTATCCCGGAAAATTAAAGAGTTCCCGCGGGAACCGAAATACCTCCATCAACACGGACAAAGTCGCGGGTATTCGCTAGTATTTTCATTAAATAGGTATACAATTTCAACAGTGTGTCGGCGCAAATTAAAATAAATATAAACAAGTGAACATAATTAAAATACACGACTGACCCATAATGCTTTTTTTTCAAAAAATATTTAGCCAGTGTCACTCGTGAGTCGGGATCCAGTGTAAGGATTTTAAGGCGGTTGTGTATTACACAACCGCCTTAAAATCTTAATCTTATCGACAATTAAACTTATCGACATAACAGAATGTCCTAGACCACTAATCGTGTTGGCAGCCCTAGTGATGCGAGTTATGTCCGAAGAATATTTTACCATATTCTCATAATCAAATTTTGATTTACGGCTTCCCGAGTTATTAAATCCTTTTAACGCGTGCCCGCCCGTTTTGGAGGTCCCTACTTCTTGGCCCTCGATCTCGGGCGTTTGATGCACATCGCACACATAAAGCGTTTCCTGATTTCTCCGTTCATTCTACATCAATGTCTCCGTCAAAGTGATTAGCAAAGTTGTCTTATAAATGGCGATTTCTGGCGTTCGAATCCCGGCATGAAAAAGAAAATATTTTTTTATTCTCTCCCACTAGACCAAAATAGCAAAATAGGGTATTTAACAACTAGTCAAATCAGCAACTTTTTTCAAATTCAATACGCCCACTCTGTATGGGATTTTGTGTGAAATACTTCCTTTTTTTTTAATATATAGGCTAGCGCTTGGCTGCAATCAGACTTGCTTGCAGGTGGTGATGCAGCCTAATAGGCCTATTACACTGCACTTTTTACAGGGCCCTGTGGCAAGGATGGCGTGGCCCACCCTTAAGGGCACTTCAGGGACCCTTGCTCCCTATATCTTATTACACTACACTGATTCAAGTGTAAGGGTGTGTGTGAAAAGTGCAGTGTAATAGGCCTATAGGTTGGAGCGCGCTTGCCTAGAAAATACCTATTCACTCTTGATTTTAAGGTAAGGTATATTAAAAGAGGAGGGGAAAACAGAACCTGGAAGGGTATTCTATATCCTAGCGGTTCGAATTAGGAACCAGGAAGCAAATCGCAACATTGATTTAGGTTTCTTTAGTGTAAGTTCTCAGGTCGTGGAGGTGCAGTTTGATGATTAGTAGAATTCACAACGTATTTTATAATACTAGTGATTGTGTACAATAAAACTAGCACCATTAAATAAATAAATAAATTTTTATTGACCAACACAATTCCCGAGCCAGGCCATAATTAAGTGTTGGGTTTTTCTGACTAGAAATTCTCAGTACTAGCTCGGAGTTAGAAAGTTGGCGGTGTTTCACCCCCGTGCCGTTAAACCGTCGGTCCCGGTTATTATCACTAACATGACAATAGTCGTTAAAGCCCGCCAACCCGCATTGCAGCAGCGTGGTGGTTCTAAGCTCTAATTCCCTCTCAGTCTCTCCTATGAGAGTGGATTCCTGTGCTCAGCAGTGGGACGTTAAATGGTAGTGGTGGTGGTGCTGGTGGACCAACAAAAGCTTAAACTTCTACAATATAACCGTTTATGCTTAACTGTAGGGTCGGGTACATATGCCACTGGTCCACCAGATGCACTCCACTCCTTTTTCCAGCTTTCGCCCAGATTAAACTGACTTAGTTCAGTAGCCTCTTCATACACAGTGCGAGACCTTAGTCGTTTGGGTGGCGGGACCAACACAAGCTTAAACTTATACAATATAACCCTTTATGCTTGACTGTAGGGTCGGGTACATATTCCACTGGTCCACCAGATGCACTCCACTCCTTTTTCCAGCTTTCGCCCAGATTAAACTGACTTAGTTCAGTAGCCTCTTCATACACAGTGCGAGACCTTAGTCGTTTGGGTGGCGGGACCAACACAAGCTTAAACTTATACAATATAACCCTTTATGCTTGACTGTAGGGTCGGGTACATATGCCACTGGTCCACCAGATGCATTCCACTCCATTTTCCAGCTTTCGCCCAGATTAAACTGACTTAGTTCAGTAGCCTCTTCATACACAGTGCGAGACCTTAGTCGTTTGGGTGGCGGGACCAACACAAGCTTAAACTTAAACAAGTTGATTTCTTAATTAGCCTACTTATTAGTCCGCGCGCGAGCTCCAAGGCATCGGGGTCTGAAGAACTACTCTGTACGCCACCCCCGATCATCGCTCCATATCCAGCTCGCTCCCAGCGCTAGTTCCGAGCTTGAGGCGTGTAATTTTGCGATAGCAGTATTGTTTTGCACTTTAAACAACTCTAGGTCATTACTTTAACATTCCATAGGACTCCTCGGAGCTCACGCACGGACTATATATGTACTGTGTGCATACTTGTGCTTAAACTATGTGTGGTCAATGGGTCACCTTCTAAGCCGGTGCCACAGCGTGAGAGGTAGGTATACTTAACAAACCGCAACGCTGATTTTCAGGAGGGGCCCCAAAGGCATTATGATGTAATGTGCGACCTACTCCTAAATCCTAAGCTCGCAGACGTCACAAATCACAATCCATACTAATATTATAAATGCAAAAGTGTGTCTGTCTTTCTGCTACGTTTTGTTCCATCTGTTCAACCGATTTTGATGAAATTCGGCAAAGGGACAGGTTGCATCCCGGGGAAGGACATCGGCTACTTTTTATCCCGGAAAATTCAAGAGTTCCCGTGGGAATCAAAACCCTTAATCCACGCGAACGAAGTCGCGGGCATCGTCTAGTGAGTTGTAATTGAAAAAAACGATTGTCACGGGTTTCGCCGCTGTCCCCAAATAAGGAGTATAAATAAATTGTCCATATAGTATGCGTATTGTGTATCTATACTAATATTATAAATGCGAATGTTTGGATGGATGGATAGATGGATGTTTGTTACTCAGTTACGCCGTAACGGCTAAACGGATCTGCATGTTTGACACAGAAATTATCTTATATATAAAATTCTCGTATCACAATGTTAGCTACCATACTCCTCCGAAACAGCTTGGCCGATTTTTATGAAATTTTATATGCATGTTCAGTAGGTCTGAGAATCGGCTACTATTTATTTTTCATACCCCTAAATCACCTCAATCCACGCGGACGGAGTCGTGGGCATCAGCTAGTGAGATATATTATAGTCTGGACACATAGGCTCCTTTTTATACGACTGCCTGAAGGAGTATATTGTTTTCAGGGTGCATGTATGTATGTGAGTTTGTATATTCCACCATAACTTCTATACGCCTGAACCGATTTTGATAAATGAGGTATCGTTAGAATCCCTAGCTTATTCCAGGTGACATAGGCTAGTAAAATTTAAAAAAAAATTGATGGGGTGGCCATGGTCCCGCATTAAAGACTTAAAGTTCAATTTTTTTTCGAAAATAAGATTAACTATATAATCATCATCTACAAAATGATGAGTAGATTCCAAAAATATATAACAACATAGTTCAATATCCAGTGATTCACAAAAAATATCATTAAAAAAAATGTGAATAAGATTCTAATTTAACTAGATTAACTTAGAATTTCAACTTTTTAGTTCGTTTTTTAGCAGGGCAGTCGTGTTTTTTAATTTTGTTAATTATTATTCCAGAAAATTAAAAAGTTCCCGTGGAAACCAAAAACCTCAATCCACGTAGACGAAGTCACGGGCATCAGCTAGTTTTTGAGTAGGTATACGAGCTAAAACAAACAAGCTATAAATAATTAAACACGACAGCCCTGCCAAAAAGTATCTTTTTTCAAAAAAATATAGCCAGTTTCACTCGGGTTGTAAGGGTTTTAATATCAAATTTTTACATACAGATCTGTTCAGACATTATGAAGTTATGGTGGAATAAAAAAACTTCACAATATTCAAGACTTCACAATCGTGCATTGTCGAGTCAACATCTCCTGAAGATGCTCCGGTGTCGGAGTGAAACGTACGTTGAGAGTGATTTGGAGGATTTGTGTGGTGTGGTGTTGTGCCTGTGCGAATTGCTGGGTGGTGGGTGTCGCATGCTGCAGGTGAAAGACACGCACTGTACCACACACATTTGTCTACTGTAGCGGATTATAGCGAATTAAACTTCTTCATTCACTATCATGGACTTCCGCAAAGTAACGCCTGCTTCTATTCAAAATTTAAAAAAATTATAGCCAGTTTCACTCCTGATGTAAGGATTTTAATATCAAATTTTTACATACAGATCTGTTCAGACATTATGAAGTTATGGTGGAATAAAAAAATTGACATAATTTTTTTTATTTTTTATTTTATTCATTAGGTTCGCTAGCGATTTTTACAAAGGATAATCATAAATTACATAAATCCATCGATACATGCCAATGTATGTAAAATCATATGAAAGCAAACACTACATGAAGGAACCCTGAATCTTCTTTATTGGGCAGTCATGTAATAAGGTCATATTAGCATTATTTTCCACTGGGTTTCGTAGGTTTCTCCGAGCATCAGAAGTCGGCAACATTTGGTGCGTTAAATTGGTGCGTTTGATCAGCCCTTTGTGCGCCTTAAGGCCATTAGGACAACAAGATTACACGGGCAAAGCGCGCGCACCCGACCGCAGCAATGCGATTATAGGAACCCGCACCCTTTGCTGCCCGCATAGAGAAATTACACCCCCTTTTTTAAAAAGTTGGGAAAAAAACTGTCGATGTGAAAGGCTGCGATAGGCGAAACGGTGATTGCTCTGCGGTTAAAACGGTCTTCTTTTCTTGGGGCTTGGAGCTCCAACTTTTCAATATATATATATTTTTTTTTATTTAGAAAAGTTGAGAAAAAACTGTCGATGTGAAAGGCTGCGATAGGCGAAACGGTGATTGCTCTGCGGTTAAAACGGTCTTCTTTTCTTGGGGCTTGGAGCTCCAACTTTTCAATATATATTTTTTTTTAATTTAGAAAAGTTGGGAAAAACCTGTCGATGTGAAAGGCTGCGATAGGCGAAACGGTGATTGCTCTGCAGTTAAAACGGTCTTCTTTTCTTGGGGCTTGGAGCTCCAACTTTTCAATATATATATATTTTTTTTTAATTTAGAAAAGTTGGGAAAAAACTGTCGATGTGAAAGGCTGCGATAGGCGAAACGGTGATTGCTCTGCAGTTACAACGGTCTTATTTTCTTGGGGCTTGCAACTTTTAAATGTTTTTTTTTTTTTTTTTATTTAGTATTGAAAACTTACAGCTACGCCAGAAATGGATATGTCACCGTAAGATTGTAAAAACCGTTAGATTATAATCTAACTCGCGAAATTCTAAACTGTCGAAAGATTGTAAACTGTTCAATGTTCTGAGTGTAAATTTTTGAAATATTCATTTTATTTACGTTTACTTTTCTCTTTCTTGTAGGTTAGGTTAGGGTTCGACATAAATAACCAAGTAGTAAATACCTAATCACTTAGGTTTTATCGGGTTTAAATACCTATCAGATTACAATCTACCGGAAAATAATGCGTTAAATTCTAATCTTTCGACAGTTTCGAATTTCGCGACTTAGACTATAATCTAACGGTTTTTACAATCTTACGGTGACAGATACATAAATCTAGAATAAGTAACTCCAATTACAAGTTTTCACAGATAGAATTACGCAGAGAGATTATGAGTACCTAAGGAACTTCAGTTAATAATGTTGTTCAATAACAGTTTATTTACTTGAAGTATTTATTTTATTCATTTATTTGGTACCATTACACCTTTCGGCAGTTATTCGGGGGAGCGCAGAGAAAAGTATCAAAACTGGATTACGTTCCTCAGGGACTTGTTAGTGTAACTGGTAGTTTGCGATAGTCGCTGTTATTGTTTCTAATACGCCCTCTCTAGGGACGGGGCCCGCTTCCCGATGGGAGCGGGTCAAATATTGACTCACCCACAGGATGTTAGGTAGGTATTGTCCCAACAACCTGCCTCGTTGGTCTAGTGGTTAGCATGTACGGCTGCGGGTCCGGTACGACGAGGTCCTGGGTTCGATACACGGGTCTACCATAGCAAGTATCGGGTTTATATGATAGGAAATTTTTAGTAGGTACTAGTCGGTGTTTCACCCCCGCGCCTCGGAGAACACGTTAAGCCATCGGCCCTGAGCTTGCGCCTCTCTACTGTCGTGACGCATTTTCCGTCCTATCGGGCTATGAGAGTAAAGGAACAGAGAGTGCACGTGTGTTTGCGCACTCACTTGCGTGTACCCGTACCATAGATGTAGGATTGGTCTCGCTCCGGTACAACCGAGCGGCACGAGACCAATCCTACATCTATGACGCGTACATACACTTTAATTTGTATGTACATAAATTTTTTTTCTTCGATTCATTTATTTTATTATAGGTACCTACTTACAAAAAAAATAATTAAACATGCCCGCGACTTGGTCTGTGTGGATTTAGGTCTTTGAATAATTCTAAAATTACCGGCAGGACGTTCGGGTTTTACAATAATTATAATCCTTATTTTTGGGACGTCACGTGACCTCGGTGTACGTGACAGAGCTGTCATTTAGAAATTATATCGTTTAATATTTTTCTTATACATACCATAAACACACTGAATTTCAGGCCCGTAGGTCGTGTTAATAAACCTTTATTAGCTAAAAACGCGTTTTCAATAATTATCATTTGTCCAATCATTTCTTTTACTTTTGGCAGCTCGACTCAATGATTTTTTAATGCATTACTTACTGATTTGATTTTTGATAACAATCGACTTTCTTTATGAAGAAGTTTTAATCGATTTGACACATTGGTATTTATCTATACTCAACATTTTTTTAAATTATTTTTTAGACATATCCAAGCGTTCAGAAGTCTAAGTATATTAAGTTATGTATTCAAATAAATCATTTATATATGTCTATAATGTCTAGTTTACAATTTCGCGAGTTAGATTATAATCTAAAGGTTTTTACAATCTTACGGTGACATATACATCAGTAAAGACATGAATCCGTCAGGTCACAGACACCATCCATCGCTAAAGATGTATGGTATCTATGGTGCAGGACTATCAAGAAAGCTAGTGTTGCAGCTCCGTGACTATTTTGAAAAGGAAAGTCGTACTTGTAATTACTAGATGAGTATACGAGTTACCAAATATCGGATGAAAGGGCACGTCGCTTCACTATTGAAAAAAACTATATGCCTCTATGGGGTATTGCATTTTTTTGTCGATGGTTGCCTGTCTATAATTATGATACTTCATAGGCGTGCTTATGTTAAAAGTAAAATAAATGATTAATGATGTGTTATGCATCCGATGCTTGAGGATCAAGCTGATATATATATTTTTTAATCCACTACAAGTAAGCCCTTGACTGCGATCTCACCTGATGGTAAGTGATGATGCAGTCTAAGATGGTAGCGGGCTAACCTGTTAGGGGCATGGCAGTTATATTAAACCCATACCCCTATTCGGTTTCTACACAGCATCGTGTCGGAACGATAAATCGCTTGGCAGCACGTCTTTGCCGATAGGGTGGTAACTAGCCACGGCCGAAGCCTCCCACCAGGGAAAATTCAGAAATTATAAATTCCCAAATTGACCCTGCCGGGGATCGAACCCGGGAAGTCCCACTCAAACGATCACATCGACCACCACTGCGCCATGGAGGCCGTCAAATCTATCTGGGTTGTAATTAGTCCCAACCCTCAATCCGCCCTCGGGTTACAGCGATCAAAGGCGGTGAACAACCATCAGACTCCAATGCCTTGTGATTTGCGAATTAAAACATTATTTTGCACCCATTGTGTCATTCGTGATCATTTCAGTCGCTCTCCAGACAATGAGTGAATGAATGAAATGAAATGAAATGAATCGCGTGAGAGCCCAGTTGACACGCGACTCACTTCACTTCAGTAACTCTTAATAGTGAAAACAAAACTACCCCCATTTATAAACACACGTTTTTGAACTCTATGGCATTACAATAGATGTTTTGTTAACCGCATCTATTACATTGCACAGCAGTAGTTCATTACAAATCGCAAGCTTAGATTTAACACCAATTAACAGTGCTGACGATTCAAAGCAAGTTATGCTTAAAGCATTTGTAATACGAGTGATAGTAAATGCGTGCTCGGATTTATTGCACAATAAAAAGGTTTGTTTAATTTCGAAGCGGGCATTGTAAACATGGGGGCTGCGTCCTGAACGTAATTTACACTGCACTTCGTGAGATAGTTTTGACAGAATATGTGTAATATGATAAATGATTTATTTATTTCATGTAGGACAACTTGTGTCACTCATGAAATGTTAAGACTCTACCACCGGTTCCGGTACGATGCCGTTTAAAAACCGATATAGGGCATGGGTTTAATATAACTGCCATGCCCCTAACAGGTTAGCCCGTTGCCCGTAACCAACTTAAACTGCATCGTCACTTACCATTAGGTGAGATCGCAGTCAAGGGTTAACTTGTAGTGGATAAATTAAATCTATGAAATAAGTACCTTAAAATCTAAATTAAAACTAAATTAAAAATATCATCTAAACCGCTGTAATGACACAATGTGCCCAGAACACTGGCTGTGCTACCCCGCTGAATAGCCAAACTTACATGTTGGCCGAGGTAACTGCCAGCCCTCCGGTCACCTGTGGACTCTCTGAGACGAGAAGATAGATCCTTAAAAAAGGATCTAGCATCTTCTCCCCACGATCCCAGGGTTTCAACAACAACATTTGAAATTCCCAATGAGTAATTATTGCCGTAACGCACAAAGGCCAGCCGAGTAACGAAATCAGTCGCGTGTGAAAACGCCGGGCGGCGTTAACGCTATTAGAATTTCAAATTCGCAATTTGCAATGAAAAATCGATCCTTCCGGAGTTCCGGCCAATCCGGACGCGCTCGGAAAATCCGAAGCCTTTTGGGATTAAAAAAGCGGGGAAAACCTCTCGGATACAGAACTGATGAGCTCTGAAGGGAACGTAATTACGGGAGGGCGATGCTACGCGTCGAATTAATGAATACCTATTGGTTAGGTAGGCGATGTATTCTTCAAAGGCTGTGGTGATAGCGTCTGTACTTTTTATAGAATACTAGCGATGCCGGCTTCGCACGGGTAGCACTAATCATCATAATAGTCCATACACAACAACCTCAATTTACATACCCTGTCAAACAAAGAATGTGGACCTATTTTACTAACGCCATCTAGTCTGAAAAGAGGGACAGCGCTATGGCGGGGACAACGACAGGGCTATACAGGTTAGAAGCGCGCTCTGAAGGTTGGACGCCCGATTTGTTTCTATAAAAGGGCCCATCTAGTACCTACATATATATCGATGTCCATACCCAGTCTGCACTGGGCAGCATACCACCTCCTGCCTTATTTCTGTTGCGCGTTACTTTATTTCTGTGATATCTCCTAAGATGTCCTACATTGCGTCAGGGAGGTCGTCAAAATTCAAATTCAAACGCATTCAATTTAAAGATAAAGATAATTTATTCCAGAAATATACAGTGTGGGACACCTAAATAACATTTACAGCCTTGCACCTAGGATAAAACTAATATAGTTGACATACAATCTAAATATTATTGTGCATTTGTTTTCCAAACTAGTTCATACTATGTATCGGGCAACAGGGCTTCCAACTCGAGACTTAAGCAAAATTACAACAATGGATGTGCGTGTGGGCTTGAGTTTGCATGAGTATGGGTGTCTGTATGTGAATATGTGTGTTGTGAGTGCATGAGTGTTGTGTGTGAATGAGTGTTGTGCGTGTGTATGTTAACACGCACAACATAATCTCCAAAAGTACTTCAGTAGTCGAGTATGTTTGCTTATGAAGCCAATTCATAAATGCATCTTTGTAATTATGGTGATTTAAAGAATGCAGATAAATAATTCTATGCAACTTATTAAATAGGTGAGGTCTAAGGTAGAAAAAACTTACGACTAAAAGCTGTCTTTAGATTACTATAGCTAGCAAGCTGGGGTCTACGACGGGGGCAATCATTGGTGAAGCACGTCAGAGAATGTCGTTTGAGAACAGTAGCCAGAATAAATAATTGCCGTACAGTACCTGACAATACTCGTAAAGCATATTTGTAGGATAAAAACGGGGTTTAAAACAGCACACCATCAATACAACTCTTTGTGCACGTTCGATTTGAATAAGATGTGTTTCAGCTGCTGATAGCCGATAATAGATTAGATAGACCGTTTTTAAAATTTCAGGATCCGCTGAGTGGCGAAGTTGTTTGAAAGCATATATAATATACGTACTCTGTTTGAAAGGTGTTCTTATGTAATTCTTAAAAGTTAAGTTGCAGTCAAGCACTATGCCAAGATATTTTATAGAGGTGACATTTTTATACGACTGCCTGAAAAAAGGAGTATATTGTTTTTTTTCAGGGTTCATGTATGTATGTATGTTTGTGTGTATGTATGTATGTATGTGAGTTTGTATATTCCACCATAACTTCTGTACGCCTGAACCGATTTTGATAAATGAGGTATCGTTAGAATCCCTAGCTTATTCCGGGCGTCATTGGCTAGTAAAATAAAAAAAAAATTGATGGGGTGACCCGCATTAAAGATTAAAAATGAAAAAAAATATTCGAAAATAAAATTAACTATATAATAATCATCTAGAAAATAATGTGTAGATTCCAAAAATATACAACACTATAGTTCAATATCCAGTGATTCAAAAAAAAATATCATTTAATAAAAATGTGAATAAGATTCTATTTAACTTAATTAATTTAGATTTTTACCTTTTTAGTTCGTTTTTTAGCAGGGCAGTCGTGATTTTTAATATTTTTAATTATGACTTGTTCATAAATAAAATTACCTAAATTCACTTCGCTTATCGAATTGTAAGTTGGGTTACAATGAGAAGATTTGGCAATGATAACAACATAATGTTAGTAAATGAGATGACGTATGAATGGTAGGGGGTAGGTGGTTAGGCATAATTGGCCGATTTTATCAAATAGCTACTATTGATTCCTGGTACAGGTGAGCCTGTGAATGTTTCGCGTTTTGTAGGCTTATACCGATTTTTAATTTTCAAGTTGATTCAAAAGATAAAATTAAAAAAAAATCAAATTTCAAAATGTTTTTTATTCAAATAAACTTTTACAAGTACTTTTGAATCGTCAAGCGAATCTGCCACTGGTTCGGAATGCCCTTCCTACCGAGAAGAACAAGCAAGAAACTCTGAGGTAGCTCTTTTGAAAAAAAAAATTGCCATTTTCTTTAATTTATAGAACATTTATTTACCTATGTGTAACAGCTGTCCTTAGCATTGCTGGAGCGAGTCAAATCCATGCTCCTTTGTCATTTACGTAATCTTTAACAGCATATTAAGCTTTTTTCAGGAGCATTCTTTTAATGGAGATACCATTAGTTTATTATCTTTACGGTAGGTTATTAGTCAAACTTATCTCAACTGATGACAGCGTCGCTGCTATCTATCATACTAATATTATAAATGCAAAAGTATGTTTGTTTATTGGTCTGTCCTTCAATCGCGCCGTTGCTCCCTTAGCAACGGATCAACGTGATTTTTGGCATGGGTACATTTGAGGACCTGAGTGACATAAGACAACAGCTAGTTAATTTATAACTCCGACAAAAAGTTAGAGTTTCGCATCTCTAACTCTAATCCTGGAATTGAACATGGGAACCATCGTATAGGAGGCTGAAATCCTATCGTTAAAAATGCCGTCTGGAGACAAATGGAATCCCTTTATCGGAAAGGGCATGTTCGCCAAACGTAATGAAATTAACGGCGTTTTGCTGACTGTTCGCCGTCCCAACCCCCGATCGCGTTAAACGTCCTTATTTAATCCCTTTACTGCAAACCATTGTTCTCAACCCCAGTTCTCAACATACAGTCTTTAACACTTTTACGACTTCGTACTTTGGCGCAGTGTTGAGCGTGTGGAGGTCCCGGGTTCGATCCCTGGCAGGGTCAATTTGCAAATGTATAGTTGTGAATTTTTCCCAGTCTGGCTAGTTACCACTTTGCCGGTAAATACGTGCCGCCAAGCCATTTAGCGTTCCGGTACGATGCCGTGTAGAAACTATAATTGTAGAAAATATAACTGCCATGCCCCCAGTGGCGTGCAGTTCATAGAGGCATAAAAGCACTGCTTACCCAAATGGAAATACGTCAATATGCTAATATTTCATCAAAACAATTAGTAAATAGGTATTCTGACACGCCACTGCATGCCCCTAACACGTTAGCCCGCTACCATCTTAGACTGTATCATTACCTACCAGCAGATGAGATCGCAGTCAAGGGCTAACTGAAAAAATGAGATTGGAAGGGACTTGTTTTGTAGTAGACTATTATAATTGAGATGACAACGCATATCAATCGATTGTGATTGTTAAGCAACGATTTGAAGATTAAAAGATTGGCTTTTTCATTACTTCTGTGTCTAACTGCCTCGTTGGTCTAGTGGTTATCATGTTCGACTGCGGCTGACGAGGTCTCGGGTTCAAGTCCCGGGTCCGGCCGGTGCTGGGTTATTCTGATTAGAAATTCTCACTACTAGCTCGGAGTTAGGAAGTTGGCGGTGTTTCACCCCCGTGCCTCGGAGAGCACGTTAAGCCGTCGGTCCCGGTTATTATCACTAACATGATAATAGTCGTTAAAGCCCGCCAACCCGCATTGGAGCAGCGTGGTGGGTCTAAGCTCTAATTCCCTCTCTCCTATGAGAGTGGAGGCCTGTGCCAAGCAGTGGGACGTTAATGGGCTGAAGTGATGGCGGTGGAGAACACTTGAAGTCGTATTATCACTAATATTATCTGACCATAATCGTTACCTAAGAGTTAAAAATACTCTTAGTCGAGCCGTACGCGGAAGGACCTGGAAACCCACCGCATTATTATACCAAGAAAACTCCTACCATTCGTGCCTACTCAGTATGAGAAAAAGCTCTCTGCGGTGTGAAGAATAAAGATGAGTTCACGGTAGGTTCTATCAGTATATATCAGTAGGTATTCATAATAGCTGCTTCACGGTGTGAAGAATAAAGATGAGTCCGTTGTAGGTTCTATCAGTATATATCAGTAGGTATTCAAAATGGCTGCTATTAATTAAAGAAAATGCTTTGTGGTTGATGTCAAATTTGCCTGCACGAAACGTTTTTGCTCAACGTTTGTGATCAGAACCTCTTAAATATATAATCAAAGATCCAAACCGTTGGGGTGTGGAACACCCTCCCAGCGCACGTGTTTCTTGCCACGTATAATTTAGGTACCTTCAAGGCAAGAGTGAATAGGCATCTTCTAGGCAAGCGCGTTATAGCCTAGACCTCATCATTGCTTTGCACTAAGCATGGTTCGTCAAGCGCAAGCCTATCTCACAATAATAATAAATAAAAAAAACTTAGAAGAATCTAAGTTACAAGTATTGATGCAATTTAAGTTGTAAAATACTAGCTACTAACCACGACTTCGTCAGTGTGGATTTGGATTTTTAATATCACCATTGGTGCTCCGAAAATCCTTTCTTAGTGAGTGTCGCAAGCCTATCTCACAATAATAATAAATTAAAAAAACTTAGAAGTTTCTAAGTTACAGGTACTTAAGCAAGTTAAGTTATAGAATACTAGCTACTTACCACGACTTCGTCTGTGTGGATTTGGATTTTTAAAATCAAAATTGGTGCTCCCAAAGTCCTTTCGTAGTCTACTTTATAGAAAGAACTATATTAATAACATTTTTACTTGGCTACGACAAAGACAAAAGGAAGGGTTAAGATTTTAGCAGTGTATAGGTATATGTAAGTTTGTATAAATGTATGTTCCACCATAGCAGCAGAACTACTGAGCCCATTTTGATGAATGGTGTCAATCGTTATTATGGTCCGGGTGACATACCTAAGCTACATTTTATACGAACAAAATCGATATGAAGGATATTACAAAAAAAATATACCTACCTATTTGCTATTGTATTGAATGGCGTGTCAAAAAAAAAATGAAATACCTACTTTTAATAAAAGTCGCACTTTTAATGCAGGTTATATGAAAAATATACCTATTAAGTGATGCGGGATTTAACAGGATTTCAGACTTCGGGTGATGTCAGCCCTCGCTTCGCTTGTTTCATCCCTAGCTACACAATATACCTCCTATCTTATTTTATTAGACATTTTTACCCGACTGCGACAAAGCGAAAAGGGTTATGATTTTAGACCATTACAAACCGAAAATAAATTTGCGAAAGTGTGTCACTTTGTTGGTAGGGATGTCCTTCAATTATCTACGCCAAAACTTAGCAAGATATCTATTTAAGTGATTTTTAACCCTACCTAACCTAACCTAAGCTACATTTGATCTCAGTAAATCAAAGAGATCCCACGGTATTTGTAACAACCTAAATCTACGCTGACGAAAACACGGGCACAACCTCGTTTGTTTATAAAGCCCATACAGAGATGACTATAGGTATGGCTCCCCACTGTTGAGCTGGTTGTACAACCGGGTTGAAATCCGATACTCGAAATCGGCGATCGTTTTAAACCGCCCGTTAATAATACAAGGAAGGGAGTTTTAGTGTACTGCAATTTTCATAGGCGAGGAGAACTGGTATCTGAGGCTTTGGACACGCCCTGCGGTCGAGGATGGACCAATGAGAGGAACTCAAACCGAGGGCTGTGAGTTCGACGCCGCCTAGTCCCCTGCGAAACTTAGTTAGTGTGATACTTGTGTGACGGACGGTCGTACTGACGCGATACTTTTTATACTACTATAATAAATACCATTAGAAACTTTGCACTGTATATTTAATATCATAGGGTACAAACGGTACCAGTGGTTGAGCTTTCAGTGAGATGTTATGACAGTTTGATGATACGTGAACGTACTGAATGTTTGAGTTTGTGCGGGGACGGTAAAGAAGGAAAAGTGTTGAGTGTAAAGCGAGAGATGAAGGTGAGTGCTTGGTCTATTAATTTTCTCGGGCCATGTCTAATTAATAGTGTTCTTAGATCTTATTTTATCTTAAGGGTGAAAATACGCTAGTGTTTTTTAATATGCTCGTGTAAAATTGTGGTCTCAATTTTCTTGGGAGAATGTGTTTGCACTAGGGCCCGGTAAACTCAAAATGTCCACCCGGAAAATATGTGTCAGTGATTGACGATGATTTGTCCTGCCGCCTAGTCTGCGTGCTTCGTAAAGGTGAATGACGGAGACGTTTGTCGATTGATCGCCATACGCACTAGATTGGCCAATCCCGTTGATGAATTTTGTACCTGCGACTAGCTGTATAACTTGCCTGATCGATTTGATAACTATCTACAATTGATTTAGTAGTTAAAAAGCTATAGCTTGTTAATGAACACATTGAAAACGATGAAAACATCTCGCGCATCCTCTCAGAATGATAGGGTTCAGAGACGCTTTATAGATCTCAGCTTTTTTACAGCAAGTTTCCTCACGATGTGTTCTTTCACCATTAAAGTGCGAAATCTATTTAATTTCTTAATTATTGTACTTATTCTACCAACATATAAAAATATAGAGCCTATAATGAAAGAACAGCCACGGAAACTCTGAGAAAATCTTCTTTTAGGTGTCGCAGTTGATCGCATGACGAAAAAATTTTAAATTACTTGGACGTTTTTTTTATTTTTCTCCCGTTGTTACAAGCATTGTTTTACTAACTATCTTTTTCATGCCATTAAGTGAGTACCTATAGGTATTAGTGCCTATTTATAAATAAAGCCGACGGTAGGTACCAACACAGGTACAACGTTAAACACTCTCACTTCAACTAATTCCTATTTTATTTTGTTTTTATTTGCATTCGGATAGTAAGTTACCTAATACCTATAAGTGGGTCCAGATATTATGTACCTAGGTACCTACATACTAGGCTTTCTTCCTGGCCTATAAAGCTATAATTAGGAGAATACCTACCAACTTCTGGATTCAGGACATGTATTACAATGAACCCATAATATTAACAAATATAATTAATATGAGTAAATATTATAAAATAGTGTGCTATTTATACGCCTGCCTAAAAAAAGGAGTATATTTTTTTCAGGATTTATGTATGTATGTATGTATGTGAGTTTGTTTATTCCACCATAACTTCTATACCTACGCCTGAACCGATTTTGATAAATGGGGTATCGTTAGAATCCCAAGCTTATTCCGGGTGACATAGTCTAGTAAAATTTTAAAAAAATCCTCATCAATATCCAGTGATTCACAAAAAAATATCATTTAACAAAAATGTTAATAAGATTTTTTTAGTTCATTTTTTGGCAGGGCAGTCTTGTTTTTTAATTATTTTACTTCTTTACCTACCTTTTCAAATACTTATTTTCGCATAGTGCCCGAAATAGATACCTACTGAATTAGTTTAAATGGTTTCCTATTTGCTATTTCAATCTGTGAAAGGCCAATAACCCGAAACCCGAGTCTTTTAATCAATTTGTACATTTCCTAAATTTTTTCAACAAGCAATAACACAGAAGGCACGGTTATAACCTGAATAAAAGAAAGTCCTTATATTTAAGGACTTTCCTTCATTCAGGTTACAACATTCGTATAATCACCTTTTATTATTATTTCACTGTAGTAGACAGGTACCTACTTAACTAGGTACTTAGAAGGTAATTACCTAAAATAATTTATATTTATTATTATGTAGATTAACTGAACGATACGAAAACACATTTGCAAGTCTTGTAAAAGTTTATTTGAATTAAAAGCTATTCTAGGCATGCCTACTAAATTAGTACCTAGTACTAATATTTTAAATGCCTATTACTAATACTAATTTAAAATTATAAAAAAGTGTGTCTGTCTGGCTGCTACGCTTTCAAGGCCTATCTGTTCGACCAATTAAATCTATATTCTATTATAAATACGAAAGTTTGGATGGGTGTATGGATGGATGCCTGTTTGTTACTCATTCACGCCAGAACGGCTGAACGTACCTGGATAAAAAGTGGCACAGAGATATAATATTAAAGTCTGGGATAAAACATAGGCTACTTATTTATTTCGGAAAATTAAAGAGATCTCGCGGGAAAAAAAAATCTCTATCCACGCGGTCGAAATCGCGGGTATCAGCTACTTTACCATATTAAATGAGAAAACTTGTAGTCCGTTACTCTAAGAATTAATGAAAGAGTTTGCGTTTCGGTCGTAGTCACGGGCATAATCTAGTTCTATAACATTCTGGTAATAATGTACTTATACTTTTCTTAATACGTATTATGTAGACCGCTGTGAAAGTAGCATTTCGTGGTATACAGTTCCTACCATGCTTTATTTGACCTGATTTTTCCACTAAATTTAATTTAGTAGGTAGGTAAAACTACGTCCAGACCTTACGAAAGAGCCTTTAATCTGCTAATCAGCTATCACTTTCAACATTTCTTTAAGAACTTTAGATGTTTCTAGATTTCAGGCTGATTTTCCTAAGTCATTCACGCACTATAGTACCTATAATCTTTCATATAATAGACTAAGTTTTTTCGATTCCCGCACGAACTCCTTAATTTTCCGGGATATAAAGTAGCCTATGTTCTTCCCCGGTATACAACCTATCCCTGTACCGAAGTTTTATCGAAATAGGTTGAACTGGTGGGCCGTGAAAGCATAGCAGATAGACAGAAATATTTTTGCGTTTATAATATTAGTATGGATTAAGTGCCTACTACGAGTGCTTACTCGTAAGTAAAATACACAAGTAATTAGGTAGCTCTCTATTACTACTTGATGGAAATAGATACTAAGTACATAAGATAACAAAATAAAAATAAAAAAAAAAACACGGCGGCCCTGCCATAGCGTTTTTTTTTTTTCAAAAAATTTGCCAGTTTCACTCGGGAGGAAGTAAGGATTCTAACAATCCACAAATTCAAATCTGTTCAGGCATGGTGTAAAGTAGTTATGTTGGAATAAAGGAACTCACATACAAACATACATGAACTCTGAAAACATTACTCTCCTTTTTTGGGCAGTCGTGTAATACCTAACAGCGCTTTTTACAGCAAAACGACTTGATATACTCGTAAGTAAGACTAAGACTAAGTAAGACTTGATATAGTATTATTAGTATCTAGTATTTAAGAATATTGTTTTAAAACGCGCTTACCAATTTCTCTACTATATACTTTTTCATGCTTCGTAGACGTGGACCCTGCGAGAAAGTGAGAAGAAGAGGGTAGGTACTCTTGAGATGTGGTGCTGGAGAAGAATGTAGAGAGTGTCTTAGACCGAATTCCGAATCAACAAGCCCATTTTTGGAGAAATCGGCAATAAACAGTGTCTCTCCTCCACTGTACAGCCTCACATTCTCACTTTCTTTGGTCACGTAACTAGAGGCGACGATAATATCTCCATTGAACGGTTGTTCAAGGAAGAGTAGAGGGCACCAGAGCACCCATGAGGTGGACTGACCAAATGAGGGCTGTTGTTGATGACCCCTTACACGAATGTACTCACAAGGCAACATCAGAGAAGAGTGGAGACAGATAGTTTTTTTTTTTTTAAACTTTATTCATTATAAAGGGCTTTTATACAACATGTATATGACAGTCCTATTGTACCTAGCTTATCTATTATTTTTAACAATTCTACTTACTTAATTTATTTATATACATACTAATTCTTATTAAGTAACTATTCTATATTTTAAACTATTAATATAAAAGTTAAATAGTATTTTAGCTGGATCGGATTCTGGTTCAGATAAAATACTATTTAACCACCCAATATCATAATTTTTTAAATTCTATGCCGACAGAGCTGGAGACAGATAGTTAATCGTGCCACATCAAACTGACGACCACGACACGATACGACAATGAAGAAGAATCAATTTATGCCCAAAACAGTAACCATAAAAACTATCAATAATAATACGAATACATAAATACAGCGGAAATATAAAGTATAAGCGTTTATACGTACCATAAATATGTATGGACATTTCTAGTTCAAAGCGAGCTTTTTAAATAAATTAAAAGAAAACTTGATCCCATTTAATAACTCAAATTAATCGCCACGCGGCACGAAACTATAAAAGCATCAGTTAATAATTTGTCGTTAATTGCTTTTCTATGGAAATTGCCTTGTAATGTAATTTTTTTGTACTAGAACCTGGTTGAAAAAACATTGTACGCTAGACAGCCGACCGTGTGAAAAATTGCAGTCAACTTTTCGTGCGCATACATGTTGGAACTTGGAAAAGGTTAGACTTTTGCATTCCAACTATCCCTACAGTACATTCATTCATACTTTATATTATAAATGCGAAAGAACTACGCTTTCACGTTCAACCAATTTTGACGAGATTGGGTGAAAAAAAGTTTGCATCCCGGGTAAGGACTAGGCTAGTTTTCAATCCGGAAAATTAAAGAGTTTCGACGATAATCAGAAACTTTAATCGACGCGGATGAAAAAGGGTTGAAGTCACGGGCATCGCCAAACGATAGATACAATTTTAGACTGCATCATCTCTAACTATCAGGTGATCCCCTAATGGTAATCGATGATGCAGTCAAGGGCTAATAGGCCTATTACACTGCACATTTCACAATAAGATTTAGGGAGAAAGCATCCCTAAATTGTTCCTTATTGCCACGCCCACCCTTATACTCAATACTCAATATCATTTATTCAATATAGGTACACTGTAGGTACACTTATTGACATAAAAAAATTACTTATAAAACATGATGGTGATAATTGGTTATGGTATCTTAAAACTAAAGCTACGAGGGTTCCAAACGCGCCCTGGTCTGAGAAGAGCCCACACCAAACTCAGCCGGGTTTTTTTTCTTTTTATTATCACCATCTCCACAAATCATCTTAACTAAGGAACTATCAGAGCCATAGAGCAAATCATTGCCGAGCTTCCTTGTCGTTTAAGTAGTCCTTACCAAAGGGCCCTGTGAAAAGTGCAGTGTAATAGGACAATTAGCCCTTGACTGCATCATCGCTTACCATTAGGGGATCACCTGATGGTTAGCGATGATGCAGTCTAAGATGGTATCTATCGCTTGGCTTGACTTGTAGTGGAATTTAAAAAAATATAGTTAGGATCAACACCCATTGTAAGCGGCTGTGGTCTGTAAGCGGGTGGGGAGGTCACTGCAGCTGATCCACGAGTGTTGACCCGTCAAGCGGCCGCCCGAACAAGACATTCGCACTCCTCGGTGATACATCGGGATCATTAATATCAGCATTGAGCCGGTGGCGGCACTGATGGTTAGCGATGATGCAGTCTAAGATGGTATCTATCGCTTGGCTTGACTTGTAGTGGAATTTAAAAAAATATAGTTAGGATCAACACCCATTGTAAGCGGCTGTGGTCTGTAAGCGGGTGGGGAGGTCACTGCAGCTGATCGACGAGTGTTGACCCGTCAAGCGGCCGCCCGAACAAGACATTCGCACTCCTCGGTGATACATCGGGATCATTAATATCAGCATTGAGCCGGTGGCGGAACTGATGGTTAGCGATGATGCAGTCTAAGATGGTATCTATCGCTTGGCTTGACTTGTAGTAGAATTTAAGAAAATATAGTTAGGATCAACACCCATTTTTAAGTGGCTGTGGTCTGTAAGCGGGTGAGGAGGTCACTGCAGCTGATCCACGAGTGTTGACCCGTCAAGCAGCCGCCTGAACAAGACATTCGCACTCCTCGGTGATACATCGGGATCATTAATATCAGCATTGAGCCGGTGGCGGCACTGATGGTTAGCGATGATGCAGTCTAAGATGGTATCTATCGCTTGGCTTGACTTGTAGTGGAATTTAAGAAAATATAGTTAGGATCAACACCCATTGTAAGCGGCTGTGGTCTGTAAGCGGGTGGGGAGGTCACTGCAGCTGATCCACGAGTGTTGACCCGTCAAGCGGCCGCCTGAACAAGACATTCGCACTCCTCGGTGATACATCGGGATCATTAATATCAGCATTGAGCCGGTGGCGGAACTGATGGTTAGCGATGATGCAGTCTAAGATGGTATCTATCGCTTGGCTTGACTTGTAGTAGAATTTAAGAAAATATAGTTAGGATCAACACCAATTTTTAAGTGGCTGTGGTCTGTAAGCGGGTGGGGAGGTCACTGCAGCTGATCCACGAGTGTTGACCCGTCAAGCAGCCGCCTGAACAAGACATTCGCACTCCTCGGTGATACATCGGGATCATTAATATCAGCATTGAGCCGGTGGCGGCACTGATGCTTAGCGATGATGCAGTCTAAGATGGTATCTATCGCTTGGCTTGCCTTGTAGTGGAATTTAAGAAAATATAGTTAGGATCAACACCCATTGTAAGCGGCTGTGGTTTGTAAGCGGGTGGGGAGGTCACTGCAGCTGATCCACGAGTGTTGACCCGTCAAGCGGCCGCCTGAACAAGACATTCGCACTCCTCGGTGATACATCGGGATCATTAATATCAGCATTGAGCCGGTGGCGGCACCGCGGGGCTCCAAGCCGACTCGCCCGCTTTAAATAACATATTAGCCTATAAAGCGCCCGCCGACATATTTCTCCGTGTATCGAATATTTTTCGGTAAACCGGGACATAACGAATCGCCGACGACAGGCGGCGCGGGCGACGATTTATCGAACGCACCCGATACAAATGTAATCGGATTGCGGCCTGGATTACCAAGTGATACTGGGGCCGTCGATTCCTCTTTGTATAGTTTGTATAGCATTGTGCTTTACTAATGGGTAATGCTCGGTCGCTCATGAGCTTGATACCCGGCTCAAGAGCTGATAGTGGACAGGCGTTCCAATATTGACTTTTTGTTTGTTCGAATTGTCAGTTAAACGTCCAGAATTACCCAATAACCAATAATTCCCGCAAATATTGCGGTCTCAATGACAGTATACCGTCGTAGGTAGTGCAGCCTCGTCGATTCCACTTTGTGGCATTGTGCTTATGATGGGTAAGTAGGTAAAACCTAAGTCTATGCTTGATACCCAGCTCAAGCTGTTGACATTATGTTATGGCAGATAGTGGACAAAAGTCCGAATATTGACTTTTATTTGTACGAATCATTGATGTAGTTTAAGTTAGAATGTTTACTGACGAAAGTCTCAATTCAATTACCTACCTACACTTGCTGCAACTATTTATTTTTGCCAGCAATAGTAATACGTATGGTCGTATTAGTTAAACTACCTGGATAGCCGAACTTTGCTCGTATTTTTTTGGCAAATCGTGTGTTTTGGAAATTATATTTAAATACAAATTATATAGTGAAGAAATTTGAATAATATTTTTCGATCAAACCAACATAATAATAAAAATATATGAACTGGTTATTTAAATAAAAAAATCACGAGTGCAATTGGGCTCCCAATAGTTTTTCTCACAAATGAAGGAACTTGAAAAAAAAGGGAAAAATAATCGGGGACTGATGACATCTGGACTCGAACCGGGCTTTCTGGTATTTGGACCGCCCAATTTCCCATCTGAACTTGCAGATGACGGCGAAATTTACCTTCGTATTGTAATGATATTGTAGCAGTTTTCAATGAAAATACGGATAAAACGACATTTTCTAAAAATAAATCCTTGCTAGATCGATTTATCGCCCCCGAAACCCCCTGTATACTCAATTTTATGAAAATCGTTAGAGTCGAGTTTCCGAGATTCAGATTATAGAGATTCCGAGATTCAATTCTTGTATTAGTCACCGTAAGATTGTAAAAACCGTTAGATTATAATCTAACTCGCAAAATTCTAAACTGTCGAAAGATTAGAATTTGACGCATTATTTTCCGGTAGATTGTAATCTGATAGGTATTTAAACCCGATAAAACCTAAGTGCCCTACTTGGTTATTTATGTCGAACCCTAACCTAACCTACAAGAAAGAGACAAGAAACCGTAAATAAAATGAATATTTCAAAAATTGACACTCAGAACATTGAACAGTTTACAATGTTTCGACAGTTTATAATTTCGCGAGTTAGATTATAATCTAACGGTTTTTACAATCTTACGGTGACATATATAATCTATTCTTGTATCATGTATATTTTGACGACCTCCGTGGCGCAGTGTGTAGCGCTGTAGTCTTAACGTGCGGAGGTCCCGGGTTCGATCCCCGGCGGAGTCTATTTGAAATTTATAATTTCTGAATTTTCCCTGGTCAGGCCTGGTGGGAGGCTTCGGCCGTGGCTAGTTATTACCCCACCGGCAAAGACGTGCCGCCAAGCGATTTAGCGTTCCGGTACGGTGCCGTGTAGAAACCAAATAGGGGTATGGGTTTAATATAACTGCCATGCCCTTAACAGGTTAGCCCACTACCATCTTAGACTGCATCATCACTTACCATTAGGTGAGATCGCAGTCAAGGGCTAACTTGTAGTGGTTAAAAAAATATATATACAAGAATTGCTCATTTAAAGGCATTAGATGAAGTACCTATAAAAACAACTTCTGCGGAAATTTTCATCTGCTAGTCATGGCTACTGTGGCTCTATGAAAGCAGGCATATCATCCAAGCACAGATTTGGACACATAAAATATAAGTAATATGCTGATTTTCATCCATTACTAGACAGACAAACCAAAACTAGACAGTTTTATTCATGAAAATATGCAAAGCTGAGTTGGGTCAGCTTGTTTTCAATGAATCTGACTGGTACAAACTACACCACAGTTTAAAATAATAGTGACATACTTCATCTACATTCTATACATGATACGCACGAATGAACTATACAATATACCTAGGTAGGTCTAACAATAACTAGGTAGATATATGTAAGGATATGGAACGCCTTTCCGGCTTCTGTTTTTCAAATATTGATATCTTCAAATCAAGAGTCAATAGCCATCTTCTAGGCAAGTACGCTTACCTAGAAGCCTACCATAGGCTGCATCACTACTTGCCAGCAAGTCTGACTGAAGCCAAGCCCTAGTCTATAAAAAATAAAAAATAAATATAGATATCTACTTAATTTCTAGTAATTGTGAAACGAGGCGTCATTAAAAAGTCCTTTCTTTCACAGCTTTGATGAAAACCCTATACAACATCAAACCGAAAGCACCGTTATACATCCTTAGAGGCACACTAAAAATAGTATATATTCGATTTATAAGCCATAAAATACCTGTACCAAAGGCACAAATTGATAAATTACCACGTTGCCGACGGTTAATCTCTGAGAAATAAGTTCTTACGCGAGGATTACAGAATCGGTATATTGCCTCCCTTCAACTCCACCATCGAGGGTTTGATGTATGTAGTCCCATTGTTGGGTGCATGGAGCCATTTGTAAGCATACAGAGGTTCAGTGTAAGTCTAATAGGAAAGTAAAAAAAAAGTGAAATGGCTTGTGAAAAATGTGTGAACACCGTGTTGATAAGGTAGTTATGGTAATGAAGGATTTTTCTATATATCCCCAATACACTTGGTGACGTTTCCATAATATTTTTCCCGCGTCTTAAGTATGCGGGCCGTTTAAAGATTCAACGTCTCGTGTAGGAATAAAAGATCAAAACTTTCCTTATTCAAATAAGCTAGGCTGTTTGAATTTCGTTCTGTGTGTAATCTGTTTGGAAATATGTTTTTTTATTTCACTCAGGGATAGGATCGGATAGGTACCTGTGTGGGAAACACATAGTGTATTATCTTAGGACCTAATCAGTAGGATGTAGAGTGAAACTTCACTATGTATATGAAAGACCCTAGGTAAGTGTTCTGTCTTTCTTATCCTTTCATGACATGGATTCGAAAGAATTCATAGATTTATCATTGCATTAATTTTAACTTTAAAGACTGTTTCAGACGTTGGGGTTATATAATACAATTGGTGAACATCTTAGTAACAAATATTACCCGTGGAAGCAATAGGCTTCGCATTCTGCAGCCCTCAAGTCAATAATAGGAACTTGTCACATAACGTATGTAATGTATATTATTTACATAATGTAACACAAGTAGATACCCACGAAGTTTTGTAGCAAAGTAATCACACGAAAATGTAAGTCTGTAGGAAGTATTTTATGTCGTGCTTAAATCATTAAAAAAACATTTTTAAAAGTAAACTTAATGTGTCGTTCGCGACACGTTGAGTATACGGTGACGTCATTTTATTTTTCGTATTCTTCTCAGCAAACCCATTTAATTGATATTATATTATGGGGTGCATAAAAATAACTAGCCTGCCATCTTTGGGAGTCCGCCATATTGGATTTTAAATAACGTCGCTTCGGTAACCATGCATTGTCATCCAAACTTAATGGTCCAAGATCCTAGAGCGATCTGACATAACATATTTTCACATAGATGAAACCTTAGGCTCTCAGTAGCGCATCATGTTCTTTGAATAACATGCGTGTTTGTGGAGCTCACCTTGTGAATCCTGGGTAGGTACCAGGTAATAAAACTAACTAAAGATAAGAGAAACTTAAATCTACATGGCTGAATTTTATATATTTATGTTTTGTAGAAGATTCTAAAAAAGTATCATCTAAAATAAATCCAAAAACATTCCATTAATATGCACTATGTTAAATGTATAAAAAGCTTATGAAAAAACAGATCCGTAACTTCAAAAATCATTTTTTTGGTTTTATAGTTAGGTGTATTATTTATAAACAAGCCTAGTATAGAATAAAAGACAAAATCGTTATCATGCTTAATTTTGGGCGTACAATATCAAATAAGTAGGTACTCGCTTACTGTAAACTATTCAGGGTTTTTACAGTAGTTTTGTTCACAACATGATTTAAGCCTGTTATATTGTTACTTAAATGCAGTCAATGACTTCATGCGTGTATATCATTGATTCTATATTCATTTTCACCTTGAGTTGAACGGCTGCTGTTTTCAAAAGTCTAGTTATTTCACAAGAACAATAATGGACAGGTAGGTAGGCGATGAACTTATGAGTCAGTATGTAGCATTTTTTCACCTCTTGTACCAGACGTGCTTATTTTTTAAACGTAATATGCGGCAGGCTCTATACTTACTTGCAAAATTTTTTGATCTGTTTCGCTTTGCAATAAGTCTTTATCTATTTCTAGCTGATGATGATCCGCGTGGAATAATTTTTTAAAGTTTTTTAATTCCCAGGGGAACTCATTAATTTTCCCGGATAAAAGTAGCCTGTGTCACTCTCTAGGTCCTCAACTATATCCTCTAACATAAATCACGTAGATTCATTCCTTTGTTGCGGCTTGATTGGAGGACAAACAAACAAACTAATAAATCAACAAACAGACAAACACACTGTTGTATGTACCTATATACTTGTTTGGACATCATGTTAAGTTTTGTGCGTGAAATAATCAAGTAACACGCCCTTCTGACTGAATCCAAAATCGGCCATGGCAGCCAAACACCACAAAGATTAGCCATCTGCGTTAAATATTACAATTAACCTTAATCACCTTTATTCCAAGCAACTGGGGCTCACTTTGTTAGTAACATAAAAGACAGATTATCAAAATTATAAAAGCATGTATAATTATATATCTATTTATCATAATTGTGGCCTCACCAACATCTAAATAAGGGGTTCAAGGATCGGTGAGTCCATCTTCCTCGCAAACATGTTCAGGATACTGTTGGCACCTACCTGAGCGCAGCCTTGTCAGCAGTGATGATGACTACTTCCGCATTATAGCATAGAAGTCATCAGGTCGTTCATTTGCAAACATACTCAGGTATGTTTGCAAATGAGCGAACTGATGACTTCTATGCTATAATGCTGAACAAAACCGCGGCAAGCCCAACAGCATCCTGAAGCCATTGTTGTATTGAACTCTTAGTGTGTCCATGGCCTTGTTGACATAGTTGACCCACAGGCTTCCCGAGTAAAAATTTCGACATTATGCTTTGAATAATTATAAAAGTGCAGAAGTATGTTCGCAAGCATTACATTATCTAATGCTCCCTTGCTCTCATCAGGAGCAGGAGCGATGGCTTCACGTATTTTTCTAGGCACAGCTCATGGGTGAAACACTGTAAGTGTAAATAAACCTTCTGATTCTGGGCAAGCAATATAGTACACTATGTACAGTGTCTATGTTTGGCCTCAACCATGGATCCATGATCGCAGGGCCATCGTTATTCGCAGTCAAAGATGCAAATCAAGCAGCCACATCCATATCCTTAATTCCACATTAATATTATAAATGCGAAAGTGTTTCTATCTGTCTGTCCATCTGTCTGTCTGCTACGCTTTCACGGCCCACCTGTTCAACCGATTTTGATGAAATTTGGTACAGGGAAAGTTTGTATCCCGAGGAAGGACATAGACTTTTTATCCCGGAAAATTGAGGAGTTCCTGTGGGAATTGAAAAAAATCCACGCGGACGAAGTAAATAGTGCAGCAATTTTCTAAGTTTGTATGAAAACTTATTGAATTTCATCATATATATGTCACCGTAAGATTGTAAAAACCGTTAGATTATAATCTAACTCGCGAAATTCTAAACTGTCGAAAGATTGTAAACTGTTCAATGTTCTGAGTGTCAATTTTTGAAATATTCATTTTATTTACGTTTTCTTGTCTCTTTCTTGTAGGTTAGGTTAGGGTTAGATATAAAAAATGAAGTAGTGCCCGGCCGCAGGCCGGGCACTTAGGTTTTATCGGGTTTAAATACCTATCAGATTACAATCTACCGGAAAATAATGCGTTAAATTCTAATCTTTCGACAGTTTAGAATTTCGCGAGTTCGATTATAATCTAACGGTTTTTACAATCTTACGGTGACATATATAATATGGTGGACATTTCCGCTTCAGCGTATGAGATGCGCCTAACCACTAAATCATCCGCGACAAACGCGGCCCGGTTATCCAACTCAGGGCCTCATCATCTCCAGTCGAAGGTGCGAACCTCATCCACGAAGCAGTTACATTATCGTATAGTGCAGTGGTCGGCAAACTTATTAGCCAAAGAGCCAAATATGAACATTACAAGAATTTCAAAAAAAATTGGTTAGCCAAATCTGCTTATTTAGTAAACTTTTGGTACACTAAATAAGTAGCATACCAAATAAAACTAAATTTCATATATAACAAATATTTATTAATGCGAACAATGTGCTTGCTTGGAAAGTTTGAGTGTCAGGTTTGTACGTTGTTTTTTAATTTTAGGCATGATTCCAAGTTCTCATCAATAAAGACGACTTCTCAGTTTACTCTTGATAATGTTCATGCTTGAAAAAGATTGTTCGCATATATATGTAGAACCGAAAAAGGAAAGAACAGCCAACGCCGCACTTAACACGTTTGCTGCGACAGTAACTTTTCAATACTTTCCATTCCTTCGCAAGGCCTATAAACCTGGTAATAAAACTTCCATTGTGGCGGCACAAGGCTAAAAAGACCCTGTAAAATTTAAGAAACTTCAATCCTTTTTTGGCTCCATGTATATATATATTTGTTTTTTTTTTTGCTTTGAATATTAATAATAATGAATTAATTGACATACACCTGAAGGCGTTCGTTAACAACTTGTTTAGTTTAAAAATTATAGCTATATTCAAAATACAGGGCTTAATCACCCTGTGCCGCACTGAATAAGGGAAGTGTGGTGCGTATTTTAAGGTATTAAAGAGCCACTTTGCCGACCACTGGTATAGTGCAATGGAGTAATCACCCTTCTATGCTTGTTAAGTTAGAATTTGGTAGACATTCCCGCTTCAGCGTATGAGTTGCGCCCTATCAACAAATCACCCGGGACAAAAACGCCCGGGTTTTGTCGCCTCGCGGAGTCGCATGATTTACCGCCCACTTTATACGTATAACATAACTTTAATAATACACTCCCGGCTCCATTGGCGGTTAATAACGGGATTATTAAGGTTATATTAATATTATTGGAGTATATTAAGTACAGTTTAATAGATTCAGGTTTCTCCAGTCTCCAGCCTGATTGATACCGGAGCCGTACTAAATCAGGTACTTATATGCATAAATCGGTGATGGCTTAGTTTATACACCCAACTTCCTATCAAGGGTCGCAGGTTTGATCTCCGGTTAGTTAGGTACGCACCTCTAATTTTTCGGAGTTATGTGCGTTTTAAGAAGAAAAACCTGCATGCCCGAGATTGATGTCTTCAATGATGTGTTAAACTGTGCTAATCCTCACTTGGCCAGCGTGGTTGACCCACCCATATCCAAGCCCTTCTTATCCCGAGAGCTTAGTAGTGACCCGGCAATGGATTGGAGTGATGAAGAATAAATCACAATAGGATATTATCTGGTGTTGACCTTCGATAAATGACTTCGAAGACTGACAAGACTGAGTGGTAATGAAAATATTGTTAAAAAAATTACGCGCTACATTTATCTCCTATTATTAAAGCGTCCGAAATATAAAATAGCCCAAACAATTGATGGGACCTCGCACCTCGCGGCCGTTCAAAGTGGTCCGAGTGAAATATTATGTGATGTTTTCACTCCGTGGCCATCGAGAGAGTGGTTTTTTTGACGTAACAAACGCTTTGTATAGGATTCGATGCCCATCAGTGTATCCAGGACTATTAATATCGGAGGCATCTGTTTGATGAAATATTAATGGGGTGAGATTCCTGGCCGAAAGCATAATGCTCGGTGACCGCGATCTAATTTATCACACGGCCCATAATACCGCGCCGCTCGCGAGGTGTTAATATTTACAAAGGTTCAAAATAAACCTCCTTCAAATATTAAATCCGATGAGGCTGTTCAACTTTTAAGTGGATGTTCATCCATACAAATAAATCTATATATTTAAAAAGCATAAACTGACGCGGACTGAAGTACCTACCCATCTACTTGCATCTTTAAACTTATGGTAACTATTTTATATCGGTTTTCTTTTCTACATGATTTCGAAGTAGGTGTAGGTAAACCAAGTTTCTGGTTATGCGTGTTTATAAATTATAATCCAAACCACAAGTAAGTACTTCTAAGCACTTTTTTCATATAAACTGCATTGAAAGTGCGAATTTCAATGCCTGTTGTACCCGAAAGTAGTCAATTTCAGACGAATACATAATCCAGCGGGCAGAAAACCAGAGTAGAGTTCGTCTGAAATTGACTAGATTCCGGTGGCTCAACAGCAGTGGCGTGCACAGGGTTTGAAGCTAAGGTAGGCATTAGTGAGTCCGAATACCTAATTGAATGCCTATTTTGGTAAAAAATTAGAATGGAATTGACGCATTTAATCCTGGGTAAGCGGTGCTTTTATGCCTCTATGAACTGCACGCCACTGCTCAACAGGCATTGAAACTCGCACTTTCACGCTTGTGCGTGTGTGCGTTCACTTCAGTGCTTGTTAAAAAATATATTTTTAACTTAAGTTAGATTAAGTTAGATTTTTTTAGCTTAACCCAATAGAACCTAAGTGCCCGCACTACCTGAATATTTATGTCTAACCCTAACCTAACCTATCACTTTGATAGATAAATTGTAGGTACTTATAAAACGTTTTTATGATATTTATTTTTTTAATAATTAATGCGCATAAATGATATTTTGTTTAACATATAATGTTTTGTGAAATTAAAATGCGTCTGCAATTTTTTTTTTCAAAAAAATCTTTTATAGGACCAGTTGTTTGTATAAAGATGAATTTATAATTTTGCCAAACATTAGTTGTGAAATGAAAATTTGTCATTTGTTTTTTATGAAATGATAGGTTACCGAAAAATATAGAGTGTGCCGCGAGATGAAACACGATTTCAGATTTCGGGTGATGCCAGCCTGAGCGAAGTCTCGTCTGAAATCGTCTTGTTTCACCCCTATGTACTATTTTTGGCATTTAAAAATAAGGAAAATGTTAGTAAGTAATCTAATCATTTAGAAATGTTAGGAGAATTAAAGGTCTCTATTATTGCAAAAATGGTTACGAATGTGGAGACGGCAGCGTTCAAATTCTGTGTCAAATTGGTTTCAGTATACCAAAATATTCAAAGCTATTTCATATTATAAAGGTGAATTTAGGCACAGAATAAAACAATATAGGTACAGACCGTCTGATGCGTTAGCTTCTAGAGAAGAGACCTACAGCGAGTCATATCTGATGACGAAATATTATAAAACAGTACTTTGTATTAATCAATACCAATCGAAACACGCTGGATTCTTAATTCAATTGTACTCTTGCAATGGTTATTTTAATTTTAATAAACGATTAGTCATGTCCATCTTCGGCCGAACTCGAGATGAGAATGTCTACCTGTATGCCCACATGCAATCGATCGTAAAAACTGCATCGAAAATTGATCAATATTAATTTTATAATACAGACGAAATTACTATGTTTAGTGTACCGATGCAATGTAGCCCGTCTATCTGTTTATCCGTCCCTAGCCAAACACAAATTCAAATTAGGACTTGTGTCACTTACCTACGGTACGTCTTGTTTTGACTCTACCACATTAATATTCATGAATATAATCTACACTAATCTGAACCTTTATTGATATATGAGTTTACTACCTAATGCCCGCGAATTGATGATTAAGAATTTTTGGGTTCCCGCGGGAATTCTTTATTTTTCCGGGATAAAAAGTAACCTATGTGTTCCAAACTGTAATCTCTATGCCAAATTTCATTCAGATCCATCCAGCCATTCTGGCGTGATTGAGTAACAAACATCAATCCCTTCATCCAAACTTTCGCATTTATGATATTATTATATAGACTTCTTTCTTTTTCTCTATTGAGTAGAGCCGGCGGCCGGCGTTTTTTCAAAAGAAAGAAACTCAACAGTTGCTCTTTTCAAAATGTTTGTTTATTTCATAATATAGATCTTGCGTCACTTATGACACGTCTTTTTTGACTCTACCACCGATTAGAAGAGCAAGTTCTACTGAGAAAAGCTGCCAAGAAATCCAGCAGTTGCTTTTTGCTATAAGATTTTTTTAGAAAATCAATGCATACGAGTACATAATGTAAAATGCCATTACACCAGCTGGTGGTCCTATTTTATTATTTTTAATGCAGCTGGCCGCTGGATACAGCCTCGATTGCGTCCATAAAACTTTGTCACTAACTTAAACTAACTTCGTCAATAGTTTACACTTAAGAATTACTTAACACATTGTTTTGTGTAATGGCAAATCTAGAAATTCTTTCGGAACCATGTTCACGGAGGTGATTTTCAAGCTGGTGGAACTATCAGTACAAAATTCAGTAATTCTAACTCAAAATTAGTATGCACCTTGGAAGTTAATATGTGTGTGCCTGTGGTCAACAATTTGTATGGGCGTCGATCCACTATAAGGATATAATACTTACGCTGTGGTATCACAGAGAGCAGAAAAGTACCCGTCATCGTTTCACAATGGAACACCGCGGGCTCGTACCGCGGATCGCTCTTGTTTATTTAATAAACAGCCATCCTTCCCGCAGCCCGACTGCGTCCGTCCCTTGTCAACTCTTTTTATCACATTTTTTTCTTTTATCTTCCACGCACTCAGTAGCTAGTGTGTTAGATTTAAAGTTAAAAAGAACACAAAAAGGTGGGTAGTTTACCGTATTTTTTGGTAGAAAAAAAGGAATAGCTATATTTCATTCATGATCGTTGAAATGGGTTAGACAGTTTACTCACGCAAAATTTAAAAGTCTACTTTGTCTACTTTAAGAGGCTATCTTCTAAATGTATAAAAGGAAAAGGTGAGAGACTGACTGACTGATTGATTGATTTATCAATCAGTCAGTCAGTCAGTCAGACAGCTCACACAGATGGATCAAGCTGAAATTTAGCATTCAGATAGCTTTTATGACGTAGGTATAAGGACTGGAACGGTAACCGAAATAAGGGGTTTAAACACTGTTTTTTGAAACTGTTATAAAACAGAAAAACTTATAATTGAAACTATTCTGTAACCCAATCAATCTGTAACCATTTATTTCTGTTAATAAGTGTTTAAGTGTTTAACCCTAATAGGTAGGTACATGCCCTAAAAAACTGCACGGTGTGACAACGCGTTCTCTCTTCATTGGAACTTACACACTGACACAATATGGCTATGTTTTTCTTAAAACAATTGCAACCATCGGTGCTTTCACCTTAAATACAAATTTGAATACGCGTCAACAGTAAATATGGCAACGTCGCTTTTTCGGTTATACTATAAAACCCTTTATTTCTGGTACAGATTCGTTTCAAGTGGTTCGGGTTAAATACACATTCAAAAGGGTTACAGCTTCGATTATGTTACACTTTCATTCTGCAACACTAAATTTCTGTATCCTATAAGAATCTGTTTTTCAGTCCGTCCGTTAAGAAAGAATTTTCGAAAATTCAACCCCTATAAAGGTAAAAAAGAGTTTTGAAATTTGTATAAAAAATAGAAATTAACGTGAGCAAAGTTACGGGAAGAAGCTAGTCCACATTTTACAATTGGCCTAAGGTAATGACTACGGCATAAAATATTCATACACTATACATCTAACTGCCACAGATCCGCCACGAATAAACGTGAGCCGCTCACATTATTGACTCACAAGTGAATTCAAACAATGTATTCCATAGCCATACAAAACCGACGCCTTAAAACCTTAGAATAATATAAGCCAATATAACCCATAAGCAGTTTGTAGTAAGTTCATTTTTATTTGAAGAGTTACACCGCTTGCCACTTTTTAGTTCATATTTCTATTTTTGAAACAATTGACACACGTGAGCCTAGAAGAAAATCTGTGTATACAACAACAATTTTGTTAATTTAAACATTATGACCTATGTAATTAGGTCATAATTTCATTCATGGTTCTAATTTATATGCCATTTTTGAAATGGCTTGACTTGTAATAGAAACGTTATAAGACCATGTGAAGTTCGTTTGCATTTCACACGATTCGATTATTTACCTACTTGGACGACCTAGATACTTCTCAAAAGCTACTTGACTTATTCAGATGAAGTTATTTTTAAACAAAAGAGGCACGTTTTTTAAAATTAAAATGAACCTGACCGGCATTTTTTGTTAGAGGTATAAAAATGATCGAGGAAAAATTACAGTTACTTAATTAATTAATGTAACTAACATAACAATATTAACATTATAACTTAAGTACCTTCAAGGCAAGAGTGAATAGGCATGATCTAGGCAAGCGCGTTCCAACCTAGACCTCATCATTGCTTTGCACTAAGCATGATTGTCGTCAAGCGCAAGCCTATCACACAATAAAATAAAAAAGTAAGTACATTTTAAATTATAATAAAATCTTAAGAAACCTCGGGCGTCTTTTAATGGCGGATGTTGCCAATACCTAAAATACATTTTTCTTTCTTTTTCATTCAATAGACGGTCTTCCGAATACCTTAAATCCGCGTCCTTTTAATTTGAAGTTTATTAAATTAAGATGATTATCGCAGTCATGTCTTCGGTAATAACTAGGTACTGCATGATTGAAGTAGCTGAAAAACTAGAGTCCCTCTTGTGTTATTATTCCAAAGAAACTCCTACTATAGTATAAATATAACAATATTATAGTAAAATTGCTTTATCCAATTAAACAAAAAAATAATATAGTGGCAGCAGGCCGTACTATCGTTGAAATCTAATGTATTAAGAACTTTAAGATGTACCTAAGCGAGAATTACATAAGTTTTTAATAAATCCCATGGAAATTGTGATTACCTAGCATAAAAAGTAGGTATATATTATGTGTTTCTGGGCAGGCTTTGACATGATTAAGACCTGAAGAGTGACATTCTTATACTCTACAGGTCTTAATCATGTAGAATCAGAATCAGAGTACATTATATTCGTTACACTTTTTGAACGTCAATAAATACGTGACAAGACGTGATGGTGATATTAATTACTACGGCTTTTTAAAACTGACGCTATGAAGCCTCTAAACGCGCCCTAGTCTGAGAAGAGCCCACAACAAACTCGGCCGGATTTTTTTCTTATGATTCCGAAATGCTAGGTTTGCGTAATCGGGAATCGTACCCCGGTTAGTTATCGCCACTTTTACGTACGCCATGTTAAAGTTACGTAAACAATTTTTTTAAAAAAACGAGTGTGCAGTAAATATGAAATAGTCATAGAAGTAGAATTAGTTAAGATCCCAATTGGGTCCATTAAGGCGCTAGTGTGAGAGGTTTGGGACGGCGGCGGGGCTCGCCCTCATCGCTCTGTCATATAACTCACGGGCTAATAGGAGCGGCGCGTCTTGCCAACTATTAAATACTTTTACGATAATGTCCGACAAACGAATATTGACGAATAAATTCCAACTTTTTCGGAGTTCCGCGTCTTATTATTGCTACACGCACCTTGGGTAAAACTAAACGCGAGAAAATTGGTATCTACGTGAGTAGGGGTGTTCTAAGACCAATAAAAGTCCACTGGCAAGGAAGCTCTCTGAAGTTAAGTCTTGTAAGTCAAATGCACTATACCTACCTACTAATTTAGTGCTAGCAAAACGTAACATTTTCAGAAAATTATAGTAAACTAGTAAACTAGTCGACTGCCTCGTTGGTCTAGTGGTTTTTATTTTTGACTGCGGCCGACGAGGTCGACGAAGTGTTGGGGTTTTCTGACCAGAAATTCTCAATACTAGCCCGGAGTTAGGCCTCGGAGAGCACGTTAAGCGGTCGGTCCCGGTTATTATCACTAACATGATAATAGTCGTTAAAGCCCGCCAACCCGCATTGGAGCAGCGTGGTGGGTCTATGCTCTAATTCCCCTTCTCCTATGAGAGTGGAGTCATGTGCCCAGCAGTGGGACGTTAATGGGCTGTAGTGGTGGTGGTGGATAGTAAACTAGATAAGTTTTTTAATTTCCACCGGGAACTGCTTAATTTTCCTCTCTCCTCTCCTCCTATACAGTGGTATAGGCTACTTTTTATCCCGGAAAATTATATTATATGAAGTGCTCCAGGTCCTCCTATGCCACTATCTTCTTCTTCTTCGTCGTTACACTCTTGACAGAGCGGTCGTTGTCATCACGAAGTGACAGTTAGCGCCTCATGAGCATCCGCAACTTCTCCCTGCTGGCCGACAGCCCGGTGTACTCGTGCAATGAACCGCCAAAAGCTAACTTAATTTAAAGCATAGGCTTTAAATTAAGTTAGCTGTTGGCGGTTCATTGCCTATGTCACTATACCCTTGCAAAAAATCACTCAGATATGTTGCTTAGTTACAGCGTGATTAAAGGACAAAGCAATGAACCGACAAACAAATACACTTGTCAAATGTATAATCTCATAAAATTCTCGTGTGACAATGTTAGTTAGTATACTCCTCCGAAACGGCTTGACCGATTTTTATGAAATTTTATATGCATATTCAGTAGGTCTGAGAATCGGCTACTATCTATTTTTCATACCTCTAAAACACCTCAATCCACGCGGACAGAGACGCGAGCATCAGCTAGTATTAGTATGATTTTAATTGGTTGGGTTAGTTGGCAAGTAAGCTGCTGAATATCAGTCACGCCTCCAGCAAATCATTTGATGAAAGGTTTTCAAATTTTAGATAAATTTCACTATTTAAAAATCTTAGATAACTAATCTCACACTAGGTCCCCAGTAGACAACGGGTTACGTAAGTTAGTAAATAAGCTGCTGAATATCAGTCACGCCTCCAGCAAATGATTTGATGAAAGGTTTTCAAATTTTAGTTAACTTTCACTATTTATAAATCTTAGATAACTAATCTCACACTAGGTCCCCAGTAGACAACGGGTTACGTAAGTTAGTAAATAAGCTGCTGAATATCAGTCACGCCTCCAGCAAATGATTTGATGAAAGGTTTTCAAATTTTAGTGAACTTTCACTATTTATAAATCTTAGATAACTAATCTCACACCAGGTCCCCAGTAGACAACGGGTTACGTAAGTTAGTAAATAAGCTGCTAAATATCAGTCACGCCTCCAGCAAATGATTTGATGAAAGGTTTTCAAATTTTAGTGAACTTTCACTATTTATAAATCTTAGATAACTAATCTCACATCAGGTCCCCAGTAGACAACGGGTTACGTAAGTTAGTAAATAAGCTGCTGAATATCAGTCACGCCTCCAGCAAATGATTTGATGAAAGGTTTTCAAATTTTAGTTAACTTTCACTATTTATAAATCTTAGATAACTAATCTCACACTAGGTCCCCAGTAGACAACGGGTTACGTAAGTTAGTAAATAAGCTGCTGAATATCAGTCACGCTTCCAGCAAATGATTTGATGAAAGGTTTTCAAATTTTAGTTAACTTTCACTATTTATAAATCTTAGATAACTAATCTCACACTAGGTCCGCAGTAGACAACGGGTTACGTAAGTTAGTAAATAAGCTGCTGAATATCAGTCACGCCTCCAGCAAATGATTTGATGAAAGGTTTTCAAATTTTAGTTAACTTTCACTATTTATAAATCTTAGATAACTAATCTCACACTAGGTCCCCAGTAGACAACGGGTTACGGAACCCATCGCGTGGGTCACAGACACCCGCTTAGCATAGCTATCTCCAAACAGCCCAAGGCGCCAGTTGCTTCCCAATATTAATAAACGCTAGTTCAGTTTGGTTCTGTTTTTCGGGCATTTAATTGCTTTGACCGGGAAAGTAGTAAATTAAATGGTCGGCTTTTAATATTCATGGGGGTTTCAAACAAAATTCTAAACTAATTAAAGCCATCGGCAGAGGCCGAGCGGTCGGCTCGGAGGCCCAATTATTTGCATTTCTCGCGGACAGATGGTCGAACGTTTTATTGACCGGCTCCTGTTAGGCCAAGAACATACTTGCACCATGCCACTGGATCGCGTGCGATTTGGATTCGGGTGTTTGTAGTGAGTTGCCACTTGTGATGTACCGATGGTCATTTTCCTTGAAATGGACTTTAGAAAAACATAGAATAAATTATTTAATACGCGTCGATACTATGTAATTTTGGTTTAGCCACGTCGTCGTGTGTTAACTAGGTTAATTATAGCTCAGCGTATAAGCTTGGTAGCTGCCTCGTTGGGCTAGTGGTTAGCATGTTCGACTGCGGCCGATGAGGTTCGAGACCCAGATCGTGACATAATTAAGTATTGGGGTTCTCTGACTAGAAATACTCAGTACCACCGAGCCTTGGAGAGCACATGATAGTAGACGTTAAAGCCCGTCAACCCGCATTAGAGCAGCGTGGTGGCTCTAAGCTATAATTCCCTCTCTCCTATTAGAATGGAGGCCCGTGCCCAGCAGTGGGACGTTAATAGTAGAGTGAAGTGGTGCTGGTATAAGCTTGATGATGACAAGAATTCGTATGGAATATTCGAACAGACGTACAGACAGTAACAGCGTCGTATCGTGTGCGCAAGGTGCAGAAATCGTTTGTGGGGTCGAGTGTACGCTTTTATAATATGGTTCCCAAAGAGTTTCTGGATTTACCATTACATAGATTTAAAGACTGTGTTAAACAGCATTTGTTAAGTCGAGGTTATTACACTATCGATGATTTTATTGATGACAAAGTTGCATGGAAGCAACCGGCCTCGCATCCAGTGACCCACAAGTCAGTGTAATACTTGTAACGTATGTGTTGTGTTATCTACATATTGTAACAAAGTTCTTTTCTATGAAAAGAGCGACTGCTGAGTTTCTTGCCGGCTCCTCTCAGTAGAATCACTTTTCCGAACCGGTGGTAGAGAGTCTTGAAGTTTCATAAGTGACACAAGTTGTCCTACATGAAATAAATAAATCATTTATCATTTATCAGTGTATTAGCGTGGTAGCTGCCCCGTTGGTCTCGTGGTTAGCATGTTCGACTGCAGCCTACGAGGTCCCGGGTTCAAGACCCACATCGGGCCATAATTAAGTATTGGGGTTCTCTGACTAGAAATACTCAGTACTAGACCGGAGTTGGCGGTGTTTGGCGGTGTTACACTCCCGTGCCTCGGAGAGCACATGATAATAGTCGTCAAAGCCCGCCAACCCGCATTAGAGCAGCGTGGTGGCTCTAAGCTATAACTCTCTCTCACTAATGAGAGTGAAGGCCCGTGCCGAGTAGTGGGACGTTAATAGTAGAGTGAAGTGGTGGTGGTATAAGCTTGATGATGACAAGAATTCGTATGTAACATTCGAACAGACGAACAGACAAGTAAACTCACTCAACTTGGCTCGCAGACTCGCTCGGTCACACGTTAAAACGATCATCAATTCATCGACCACCGTGTCGGGGTTCCCTTGTCCCTACCAGCGGGGGTATGGCCAGCCTAACAAACAATTGTAGGTATGTTTGTGCAGACAATGGGAGGCTGTATGCGCAAATAGGTGCTGCGGCGCGGGCAGGTGGGGCGGGCACGAGCGGCGCCCCGCTGCGTGTGACACCGACGCTGGTAGTGTTGCCCAGTATACCTGTGTGCTCTTGTCGATATCGATAACTGTAAGGGGATGTATCGATAGCTGTGCTGTGGTGCTATCACCGTGTAGAATATAACTTTGATGCTGTACAAGATCCGCCGCGTGTGACACTGCAAGGGGATGTATCGAAATATAATGCGATTAAAATAAATTGTAATCTTTCGACAGTTTGCAATTTCGCAAGTTAGATTATAATCTAATAACGGTTTTTGCAATCTTACGGTGACATATCGATAGCTGTGCTGTGGTGCCATCACCGTGTAGAATACAACTTTGATGCTGTACAAGATCCGTCGCGTGTGAGACCGACGCTGGTAGTGTTGCCCAGTATAGCTGTGTGCTCTTGTCGATATCGATAACTGTAAGGGGGTGTATCGATAACTGTACTGTGGTGCCATCACCGCGTAAAATATAACTTTGATGCTGTACAAGATTATAATCTGCCATCACCCTGTAGAATACAACTTTGATGCTTTAGAAGATCCGCCGCGTGTGACACCGACGCTGGTAGTGTTGCCCAGTATAGCTGTGTGCTCTTGTCGATATCGATAACTGTAAGGGGGTGTATCGATAGCTGTACTGTGGTGCCATCACCGCGTAAAATATAACTTTGATGCTGTACAAGATTATACTCTGCCATCACCCTGTAGAATACAACTTTGATGCTTTAGAAGATCCGCCGCGTGTGACACCGACGCTGGTAGTGTTGACCACTATAGCTGTGTGCTGTTGTCGATATCGATAACTGTAAGGGGATGTATCGATAGCTGTGCTGTGGTGCCATCACCGTGTAGAATATAACTTTGATGCTTTAGAAGATTACACTCTGTCATCACCGTGTAGAATACAACTTTGATGCTTTAGAAGATCCGCCGCGTGTGACACCGACGCTGGTAGTGTTGCCCAGTATAGCTGTGTGCTCTTGTCGATATCGATAACTGTAAGGGGATGTATCGATAACTGTGCTGTGGTGCCATCACCGTGTAGAATATAATAATAACTTTGATGCTTTAGAAGATCCGCCGCGTGTGACACCGACGCTGGTAGTGTTGCCCAGTATAGCTGTGTGCTGTTGTCGATATCGATAACTGTAAGGGGATGTATCGATAGCTGTGCTGTGATGCCACGAAAAATAATGCGATTAAAATAAATTGTAATCTTTCGACAGTTTGCAATTTCGCGAGTTAGATGTAAAAACCGGATTATAATCTAACTCGCGAAATTGTAAACTAATCTAACGGTTTTTACAATCTTACGGTGATATATCGATAGCGGTGCTGTGGTGCCATTACCGTGTAGAATGTAACTTTGCTGCTGTACAAGATCCGTCGCGTGTGACACCGACGCTGGTAGTGTTGGCCAGTATAGATGTGTGCTGTTGTCGATATAGATAACTGTAAGGGAATGTACCGAAAAATAATGCGATTAAAATAAATTGTAATCTTTCGACAGTTTGCAATTTCGCAAGTTAGATTATAATCTAACGGTTTTTACAATCTTACGTGTGCTGTGGTGCCATCACCGTGTAGAGTATAACTTTGATGCTGTACAAGATCCGCCGCGTGTGACACCGACGCTGGTAGTGTTGGCCAGTATAGCTGTGTGCTCTTGTCGATATCGATAACTCTAATCTAGCTCGCGAAATTGTAAACTGTCGACAGATTGTGAACCGTTCAATGTTCTGAGTGTCAATTTTTGAAATAATAATTGTATTAACGTTTTCTTGTATCTTTCTTGTAGGTTAGGTTAGGGTTCGACATAAATAATCAGGTAGTGTTGGCACTTAGGTTCTATCGGGATGATATACCTAACAGATTACCATCTACCGAAAAATAATGCGTTAAATTGTAATCTTTCGACAGTTTGCCATTTCGCGAGTTAGATTGTAATCTAACGATTTTTACAATCTTACGGTGACATATCGATAGTTGTGCTGTGGTGCCATCACCGTGTAGAATATACTTTGAAGCTTTAGAAGATTCTGTCTTTTATAATACTTTTGACGACCTCAGTGGCGCAGTGTGTAGCGCTGTTGTCTTAATATGCAGAGGCCCCGGGTTCGATCCCCTACAGGATCAATTTGGGAATTTATAATTTCTGAATTTTCCCTGGTCTGGCCTGGTGGGAGGCTTCGGCCGTAGCTAGTTACCACCCTTATCAGGAAAGACGTGCCGCAAAGCGATTTATCGTTCCGGCACGATGCCGTGTAGAAACCGAATAAGGGTATGGGTTTAATATAACTGCCATGCTTCTAACAGGTCAGCTCGCTACCATCTTAGACTGCATCATCACTTACCATCAGGTGAGATCGCAGTCAAGGGCTAATCTGTAGTGGATAAAAATACATGCTTGTAATAACGGAAATAATGACATTATGATGGATATTGATAAACACAGTATTTGTGGGTGACCGTTGTTTATAATGGAATAGCGGGGCGATAGGTAGGCTGAAAATATTCACACCCCTTTTATACCCTTGTTAGATATATTAATTGCCGTACTGTAGGGCATTTTAGAGGCATAAATGTCAGTGTCAGCTTTTGGTGTCCACGCGTCAGTGTACCGGTGACTTTACCAATTAAGATATTTATTTAGGGCTTTTATAATATTTTATCGATAAATTATTCATCACATCACTGATTATCTCATCGGTACAAGCTATTCACACCTGCCAGCGTATCTTTTTTTAATTTTAAGGATCGGATAAAATTAGCAAGAAATCTATCGAATAATTTGAGGTAAATGTAATATAATGCAAGATAATAACATTATCATGTCAAACTTTATGAGAGTGATTTAAATTTTGCTTTATTTTTCTAGAATATTAATTATTTATTTATAATAATGTTACCTACATATATTCTTATTGAAAATCATATCTAGATATTATTACGAGTTATAACCTTCACATGGAATGGCGTGGAATGCATAATTTTAGGGTTCCGTGCCAAATTCGTTAAAATATACCTACTGTATCATATTTTGATTACAGTATGTTTAACTTTGAATCCGAATGTGTAATTTTTAAAAAATACTGTAGGCAAATCAAAAGGTGGATTTCAAATACTAAAATAAGTTAATTAAAAAATTTCTGTAATTAAATATATGATAATAACCTTATCTTCTAATCTATTAAAGGAAATTAAACGTCATAAAGTAAAATTACCTTGTCCATAGATGAATCTATCATTACAGTAATAAAATAAATCTTCGATCGACCATTTTGCGGTTGATACTCATAAAAAACCTATTGCTTCCATGAAACTATATAATAGGAATTAAATATAAGGCCTTCAAATCTATTTCGGCTTGGACGAGAACATCTGCTCGCAAGAAATAAAATTAATTGTATTGTACGGAATCGAAAACTAATCGTACAATTCTCTCTTTATATCGACGCTTAAAAGGACATTTTGTGAACGAAACTATTTTTTTTTTAATTTGGAGACGAGTGCTTGTCTGCAATTAAACCTGCTGCCAAGTGAAGATACAGCCTAAGTTGGATTCCTACTCCTTTTTTTAAAGTAGGTACCTAATAACTTGGTTGACCAATACTTAGTAAGCAGATAAATCCGAAATTGTGAACCTACTAGATTTATTTTTCCAACTAAGCAATCCCTCTGAGATTTTGACGACCTCCCTGGCGAGCCTTGTGGTCTTATTACGGGAGGTTTTGGGTTCAATTCCCGGCAGGGTCAGTTTAGGAATTTATAATTTCTGAATTGTCTCTGGTCTAGTCTGGTGGGAGACTTCGGCCGTGGCTAGTTACCACCCTACCGGCAAAAACGTACCGCCAAGCGAGTACGGCTTTGCGTTCCGCTAAGATGCCGTGTAGTAACCAATTAGGGATATGAGTTTAGTAAAACTGCCGTGCTCCTAACAGCCTTAGACTGCATCATCACTTACCACTAGGTGAGATCAAAGCCAAGGGCTGACTTGTAGTGGAATAAATAAAGCCTACTTTAGTACTTGCAAAAAAATTCCCATAAGCCATACGTCCATACTAACCCTTTTATAAGTATTGAGCTGGTTAAGAATTATAATAAAACGTAATATTAGTTTATTGATAACTATAATTTAAACAAAAACCGATAGTGCCGTCAGTCCTGAGATAATTTATGAAGGCAGCGCCCGTTAACGCTTCAAAAGAATATAAATTTTGATGTCAGACTATTAAAATGTTTGCATTTTTATGTACATTGTATTTGAATTAATCGTATTTCGTACCCAACAATTTGGCGATATGAAAATGTAAAGTATTTAATGTACGCGCTATCAAAGTGCTTATTATTATTTATTTTTAACCGATTTCAATAAGGAGGTTCCGTATTCTATCCATAAGTAGATTTGCATGTATTTATGTTCGATTGTTTGTTAACGATTTTGTCGAAAAAAATGGACAGATTTAAAAAAACAAATGAATCTTCTTTAGAATTGTTATTTAAAAATTTCATGAAAAAAAAAGTGAAACCAAAAAGAGAAAAACATATTCATAATAGGATTTAGCCTGCGAGAGAATATGCATTATCTATACCTACTAATATTATTATAAATGCGAAAGTTTGGATGGATGTGTGGATGGGTATTTGTTACTCAATCACGCCCCAACAGCTGAACGGATCTGGATGAAATTTGGCACAGAGATAGATTATAGTCTGGAATAACACATAGGCTATCCCGGAAAATTAAAGATTTCCCAAGGGAACCGAAACGCCTCCATCCACGCGGACTAAGTTGCGGGCATTCGCAATTATAGTAGGTAGAAGTTATATTATATCTCATTCTCTCGTAGGCTACTTTTCTGAAGTTACACTTCTGGCGTGTGTTTTTTTTTTCACTATCGTATTTTTTTTAAACGATTTCCTTTTCTGTAGGCAGATATAGTGTTGTAGTAAAGCTGTGTAAATACGGAGGTAGGCTCGCAGGATGTCAACGAGTGATGAATGATGAGAGCAATAACCTCCGCTAACGAGTAACGAAGTGTTACTTACAAATAACTTAATTATTATTGGGCGATCATTTTACGACGGCAGAGTCAGACGGCTCGATGATGGGATTGTATCTCTTTAATACAACTATAACGGTTTTGTTTGATTAACATTTTATTGCACACCAAATCGTGGCATTGGAGTTTTACTACCAGTGGAGCTCGATAGTTTATTGCTATTATTAGAGCAAAGAAATATGCCGGTCGAGTCTACGGATAATTTCACATATTACACATTAGAAATATTAAAAATACTTACTTTTATATTATAATTCAATTATATTTTATAATTAGATATATTATATATCATATATAATTTATATGTTTATGTATTAGTATGTAGTTATTTGAATGTAAGTATATTATAGATCCACCTGCAGTCTATTTTCTCTTATTTATCCTTTTCCTAAGGTTGCCTGGTAGAGATCGCTACATATGCGATAAAGCCGCCTTTTGTCCTATTTCTGTCTGTGTTTACTTTTTTTCCAATTTTTGTATTTTCAATTTCACTTGTTGTGGTACAAATAAAGTGTATAATAATAAATATACGATTTCAGACCCCCGATTGTGTAAGAATTGTCGATCAAATCGTCAAAGTTCGGCGTCAAAGTAAAATAAACCATAACAGCATTGTATTAGAACTAAATTTCGTGTATCCATTCTGACACTTTAGGTATGTACGATACCATAAACGGACAATAGTGATTGCATCGGCAATTCTTACATAATCGCACCTCTGATTTCCTATATGTCTCCTGCTGCAAAAAGTCTGTCTTTATCTATAGAAGCTATATTATAAGCTTAGGGGTGAATTTTCTTAAAAAGTGTTTCTTAGCTGATGTTTACGCTATAAAAGGCACCCAAGTTCGTAATCTTATAGTTCCTGAGATATCGTGCTTAGTGAGTAAAAGAGTGGTATTTCGCTTTTATATTATTATGTACGTATAGTTTTACAAACTAAATTAAAGTCCGGGCCATATGAATTAACTACCTATTATTTTGCTCCGGGATGCAAGATATAGTTACGAATGTTATGTGAAAAAGTAACAGCCAGGTCGGTACAGAAAATCAAACAGACTTGCTCATTTATATTTTAAGTATGGATTACCATCGGAGCTTTATTAGGATTGCAAGATTCCCATTAATACTCTTTCTGTTCTTTAAATACCCAATATTATAATTGAGTAAAAATAAATTGTTATGAATTTTTTGACATTTAAAAGATAATTATACCTACTCGTAGATATTAAGCGTATACAAAATATGTATAAAGCGTACAAAGCGCGCAAGGTGTTTTTCATACGCTACAATTTTGTTTAAGCGCAACAGTTTTTGGTGTAGCTTTTATTTCATAGGTAACAGTAAAATAGATCCACTTTCCCAGTCAAAGAAACAATAATAGCCCTCGCGGTCGTTCTTTTTTTGTTTCCAATATGCAATAAATAGGGTAATAACGCCGCGGCGCGCCAGGGGGCACAACATGGCGCCTAATTGTTTGTAATTAGCGGCGGCCTGACCCGACGGATCGTGTTTATTGGCTGTTTATTGCTTAATACCTTATACCTTAGGAGGCCGCTTGAGAGGTCTATTTGATCGGACCGAAGGCCTCTGAGTCTATTTGGGTGGATTGGCACTTGTCCGTCTGTCCGTCCGTCCGTCTGTCATAGCCGTATAGCTTCTGAATTAATGAATATATTTATTTAAAACTCACATAATAATATGATGTGTAAATCTTAAAGTCGTAAATTGCATAAAAATTTACTATAAACCTTATTTGAGGGGGGCGGTCAAAGAAGCAATTGGGAAGTAAAATATTTTTTAGATTTCATCTAGGCTTGTGGGATATTGTCGAATAGCTGCTTTAAATATGAGTGAAAAAAAAACACAATAATTGAAAAAAAAAACAATTAATTTAACACAATTTTTCCTATAATTTCATTATAATTTTTCCTAGAATACGTACATTGTGAGCCTTCTCTGTTTGCCCCGTGAGGGCCAAGCGGGAGTACGAGCCTCGAGGCTGAGCCTCCTTACCCGGGCGGGGCGCGGGGCAATACTGTGCCCGGGGCACGATTTCAAGCCTCGGGGATTGGGCCTGCCTTGGAGGCTACGGGCCCTTAGATTTGGTGTAGTTATCCTTTTAGGTATGGAGGTATACCGCCGGTATATAAGTATATCGCCATACCTGCTGTGAGGGCTTGTACTGCGCCCTGACGCTGTAGGTACGCCGTCGAAATGGTAAAGATAGGGATTATTATTTAAATAATATTATTCTCCATCTGTTTAGCAAATATTCAGATCTCACTGATCCTTTCTGTATTTACACCTTATATTTTAACAACTATTCGGTTCCGACAGATGAGGCGATCGGTTCTATTCAAATTTAAATGCTTTTTATTCAAATAAACTTTTACAAGTGCTATTGAATCGTCAAATGAATCTACCACTAGTTCGAAATGCCCATATGCCGATGAAACTATGTAAAGCGTCGATACACTTATTTATATAACCAACGTAAATAACAAACTGAGCCTGTTTTCTGTTTTAAATGCGTGCTACTATTCATTATCAACATCATCTTTTCAACCCATTGCTGGTTAACTATTGAGCATGAGTCTCCTCTCGAAAAGAGGAGGGTTTGACCATGTTCCCCCACGCTGGCCCAGTGTGGATTGGCAGACTTCAGAAACTTTCGAGAACATTGCGATAAACTCTCAGGTATGAGGTATCGTTATAATCCCTAGCTTATTCCGGGTGACATAGGCTAGTAAAATTTAAAAAATATTGATGGGATGTGGCCATGGACCTCATTAAAGACAAAAAAAATGGATAGAAAAAAATTAAAAAAAGTTGATAAAAAAAAATCGAAAATAAGATTAACTATACAATCATCATCTAGAAAATGATGAGTAGATTACAAAAATATTCAATATATAGTGATTCACAAAAAAATATCATATAATAAAAATGTGAATAAGATTCTAATATAACTAGATTAATTTAGATTTTTAACTTTTTAGCTCGTTTTTTGGCAGGGCAGTCGTGTTTTTTATTTTTTTAAATTATGACTTGCTAAGTAGTACTGCTTTATGCGATGGTACTAACCTCCCAGTACGCACTATGATTTATTGTGGAAATGATCACTATTCTTACTTCATGATGATGTAATAGACTTAATAAGTGAATCTCCATTAAGTTTTGCTTGATAAATTGTCGTCCAATTTGTTACACTTTTTAATTACGGTATTTATTTATTAATTACCAGAAACTTAAAAATACACAAGAACAACTTATATCTTGAAGAGATTTCATCCAGATGCCCCAGAATGTGAGAAAAGTGAAATATACAACTGAGTACGGCATCCTAAAACTAAAGCTATACGAGGGTTCCAAACGCGTTCTGGTCTGAGAAGAACCCATAACAAACTTAGCCGGTTTTTTTAATGAGACTATAATTGCTCGATAATTGAGACTTAAACGATTGGTCCTCCATGACTATTAATACGCCGCAGTTACGCAATAAGAATTTTCGTGGAAATGATCAATATTTTTACATCTATAAGCGCCGATGATGTAATAGAACTATTATGTGAATCTCCATAAAGTCTCGGCTTATTAATTTTTGGTCTTGTTCGATAGCATTTCGTTTTTATAACGCCGGCCGGCGCCTCCAACCATTATATACATTTTTATAGTCTATGGATATTATAGTCCAAGAGGAGATGGAGAAATTTGATGAGATAATTAATATATAATTGATTTACATAATGAGGTCTATTAGCTGATGCCCGCTATTGCGTGTGCGTGTAGTAAGTTTTTTTTATTCCTACGGGAACTAATTTTCCGGGTTAAAAAGTAGCCATTGTCACCTTCGGGTACTCAAAAATACCCATGCAAAAAATCATTTCAATCCGTTGCTCTGTTACGGCGTGGTTGAAGAACAAACGAAGAAAAAAACACACTTTCGCATTTATAACATTAATATGATTACTACGATTTTCCTAAAATTGCCGCCTATAATCCCTTAATTGACTACCGATTAATTCTTCAATCTTTCAAGGACTGTGATTTGTTATGCGCTGTTAAAGTCTTACAATTGGAAGGAACCTGGGGTATGGGTTTAAGATCCATAATAGATTAGCCCCCTACCAAACCAAATTAGTTTAAATAAGCTTTAAATAATTAAAAAAAGGCTATCTAGTAAAAGCTAAAACTGCAAAATAACGGCTTATTAAAAAAACCACTCGTTTAGTTATTCCCGAATGAACATAATAAACGCTCTTGATTTTTTTGTATTGACTCGTGCTGCTGGTAGATTTATATTTTGTTTATTTTTTCACTTTCTACAATAAAGTATAAAGACCATAAGTATATACGTTAAATAATCTACTCTCAGTTTCTACAATAAAGACTATAAGTATATTATTTACTTCAAGTGCCTACTTACTTTAATATACTAGTATAAACTACGTCTCATTTGTTTACCACCATCTCTGCAGCTATTCTGATATACTCGTAGCTATTCCGTACTAATGCTTGTAACATTAAAGTCCGTATCGAATGGAGATGAGATTTTTATAGAATGGCCACGTAATATACCCGCTCTGCAGCGGTTTTCACAAAGGATGTTGAACGGCGATTGTAATTTTTATTATTTGTAGGGTAAGTTTTCTGTTGAAATTAAATCTGATATTATAATTTGGTTTGACAATCATTCCTATCACGGAATAGAGAAGGCTCTGTTTTGTTTCTATAATAGTTAGGACTATTTAATTATTTTAAATTTTTAGAAATCCATTTGATTAAACGCATTACATGCCTATCTATCTAACTAATGTGGTTAATCCTGTAGTACTTCATGTCCCAGTTAAAGTACAATTTTGGGTTCAATCTCACAATCTCCAAATTAAAGTATTATTTTGGATTCAATCTCTCTATCTCCAAATTAAAGTATTATTTTGGGTTCAATCTCCAAATTAAAGTTTTTTTTTTTTTTAAATCCATTTACATAAGTACGTTTGTAATGTGGTTAATTCTGTTGTACTTAGGGCGGATTCGACCAAACTAGCATTTATGCTCGAATAACTAAACGAGGAATAAATTTATTCCACATTTTTAATCTGGAGTAACGTCAAAGTCGTTTTTCCATGCAATCTATGGTTTAACTATACTTCGATTAACTAAACCCGACTAGCGGAACGAATGAGTGAAAGACGTATAACCCGGAAAAAAAATGTTGCTCCAAAAGTGTATGGCATGAAGGCTTATATTCTGGCTCTCATTTTTGGCGTTTTATAATGTTGGAATATGGAGGGATTAGGGACTGTCATCTGTCGCCTGACGCCCACGCCTGTCAAACTTTCGTCAATTTTGCTGTTTTCTTGTTGTATTTTAGTTTTTTTTTTCGGAAACTTCGGGTAGCCAAAAATGAGTGATGAGAAGAGAAAACGGAGCCCAAATTGGTTACCATCTGAAAAAGAACTGTTAATTGAACTTGTGGAAACCCAATATGTAAAATGTTAGGTTATCCACAGAAAAAGTTCCTTTACTCCACGTTAAATGGCGGTGTAACAATTTACTCTAGAATAGGCGCACTAATCGTAGAATAGTCTATGGTAAAACGTAAATTAGATTTACTCTCCGGTAACTTAGCTACTAATCTGAGTATAAAATTTACTCGCGTTTGGTCAAATCCGCCCTAAATCATCTAAATCTACGAATTTATATTTATTTCACACATTTCATAGGAAATGTATACGTCACCGTCAGATTGCAAAAACCGTTAGATTGTAATCTAACTAGCGAAATTGTAAACTGTCGACAGATTAAAATTTAACGCATTATTTTTCGGTACATTGTAATCTGTTAAGTATATTAACCTGATAAAACCTAATTATTTATGTCGAACCCTAACCTAACCTACAAGAAAGAGACGAGAAAACATAAGTGCAATGGATATTTCAAAAATTGACACTGATTACATTGAACGGTTCGCAATCTGTCGACAGTTTACAATTTCGCTAGTTAGATTACAATGTAACGGTTTTTGCAATCTTACGGTGACATATACAAAGACTTAGACATTATATCGGTAACATATCTAATATTCATAGTACAAACACGAGTTCGATACAGCAGATGTAACCTCTGCGTCTGGTTTCATTGACGTATGACGCGTGGCGTATATCAAACAACGCACACACACAAACATACACGATGACGTCACTAGCCCCGCCCAGCCCCGCCCGCTGTCGGCGCCCGGGTACCCTCTCAAACCAACGCACACCCGAAACTAAACTCTAACCCCAATCATTTCAGTTCAAAATACAATGTCACTCCGCAGCGGTAATACTCGAGCAATTTGGATGGTAGTTTTTGAAATGTCTTGAATGTGCTAGGGTAGGAAATCACTTGGGACATGAAGGCAGTATTTTAGTCAGATTTGCTTGTTTTACTTATGTTTTTATGTAGGCTGTGGGTTTTGTAGAAACACGGTTACAGAATGCAGAGCATGATGCATGACAAGTAGCGGTTTTAAATGTGGTGCATGAAGTTAACTAAATATACATAACTGCTCTACTTTATAGAAGGTAGAGTGTTCGAACAGCGCTCTCCATGGCTGTTCCACGTCAGGCGTGAGTATAATATAGTTACTTACCTACTGCTTTTATTATTTAAGCCTAGCTGTTGCCCGCGACATCATCCGCTTTTTTAAATGTGGTGCATGAAGTTAACTAAATATACATAACTGCTCTACTTTATAGAAGGTAGAGTGTTCGGAAAACGCTCTCCATGGTTGTTCCATGTCAGGCGTGAGTATAATATAGTTACACTACTGCTTTTATTATTTAAGACTAGCTGATGCCCGCGACATCATCCGCTTTTTTAAATGTGGTGCATGAAGTTAACAAAATATACATAACTGCTCTACTTTATAGAAGGTAGAGTGTTCGGAAAACGCTCTCCATGGTTGTTCCATGTCAGGCGTGAGTATAATATAGTTACACTACTGCTATTATTATTTAAGAATAGCTGATGCCCGCGACATCATCCGCTTTTTTAAATGTGGTGCATGAAGTTAACTAAATAAATATAACTGCTCTACTTTATAGAAGGTAGAGTGTTTGAACATAGCTCTCCATGGTTGTTCCATGTCAGGCGTGAGTATAATATAGTTACAATACTGCTATTATTATTTAAGACTAGCTGATGCCCGCGACATCATCCGCTTTTTTAAATGTGGTGCATGAAGTTAACTAAATATACATAACTGCTCTACTTTATAGAAGGTAGAGTGTTCGAATAGCGCTCTCCATGGTTGCTCCATGTCAGGCGTGAGTATAATATAGTTACACTACTGCTATTATGATTTAAGACTAGCTGATGCCCGCGACATCATCCGCTTTTTTAAATATGGTGCATGAAGTTAACTAAATTTACATAACTGCTCTACTTCATAGAAGGTAGAGTGTTCGAATAGCGCTCTCCATGGTTGCTCCATGTCAGGCGTGAGTATAATATAGTTACACTACTGCTATTATTATTTAAGACTAGCTGATGCCCGCGACATCATCCGCTTTTTTAAATGTGGTGCATGAAGTTAACTAAATATACATAACTGCTCTACTTTATAGAAGGTAGAGCGTTCGAACAGCGCTCTCCATAGTTGCTCCATGTCAGGCGTGAGTATAATATAGTTATTTATCTACTGCTTCTATTATTTAAGACTAGCTGATGCCCGCGACTTCATCCGGTTGGTCTAAGGTTTTTTAACCGACTTCAAAAAAGGAGGAGGTTCTCAATTCGACTGTATGTTTTTTAAGAGGAAGCTCTCGAGGTGGTCCCATAAAAATTCTGCCTCCAAATCCTGAAACCTGACACTAAAAAGTTAAAAATATAAATTATTTCCAAAAAACCGACTTCTAAAGTCACTGTAAACTATAACATATAAAGTATAATTTATACACACTATGTTGAAGTCGGGTGGGTATAACAAAGATATGCAAAGTCGCGTCAGGCCTATAATTTTGATTTCTCCATGCTGTGTAGAAATCAACATTATACCTACTTTACAGTGGCTTTGGAAGTCGGTTTTTTGGAAAGATTTTTTACATATAAAAAGTTTCTGACTAGGTATGTTTGTGACAATATTTCCGAATATAGGTACAAAAATTCCAAAGTTAACAAACTTGTCGCGTTGTGTGTATAACAATTAATTATTCATACAATCAATCAGCATTAAATATTTAACTCATGTTAATTTTAGTCCACGATGATTAAAAGCATTTGAAGATTAATGCCCAAGTATTTAACAAGCACTAGCTGATGCCCGCAACTACGCTCGCGTAGTTTTTTTAATCCTTAGGAAATTCTTCGTTTCGTGAATAAAAAGCTTATTGCCGTCTCCCACTTCTGTATGCAAGTTAAGTTCGAACTGATTCATGTCAAAAACAGATCAGACAGACAAACAAACAGACAGAGTAGGTAGATTCTCGCGATTTCATGTATGTAAATTGTTTTTTTTAAATCTCTAAATGGATGAGTCCATACCTATTAATTTTTCGAGATGGGCTTAATTACTAACTCATGTCCGTCTCCCAGGAGACAAGCCATTTCTCTAAATACCTATCTTTCGCAACTGTCCATAGGTAGAGCTTTGACAGATAGCGACACTTTCATATACAAACGAAACATAATATTACAGTCCCATTAATTTAACTGAAAAACAGAACAGAACTTCCAATTCTGGCCCTTCCAAAAACAATTTTTTATGCCTGTTTAGTTGTCGTTTTTATTTTATTTTTAATATTTACTTATTAGAGACGCTGTCGCCGCCGGTTCGATATGTTTGTGGGACTATAATAGATGTCGCTCGCAACTTCACTATTCGATTTAGGTATTTTAATCCTTGTTTTTCTGAGGTAAAAAGTAGCCTATGTCATCTTCGGGATGTAGCCTATGTTATCTACGGTCAAGCTATCTCTACACTAAATCTACCAAGAGCCGTGTAAAGGTAATAGACGGTTAGACAGACACACTTCCTCATCCGTAATATTATGTAGGTACGTATGGATTTGTCACAATCAATCAAACAGGCCTTTTATACATGGTATAGGTTGAGATGTTAATACAAACAAACATATAATTTATGACTTCTGGCAATCCGGTAACTTGTTTTAGCTTTAAGGGACTGAGTTTGACTTTAATTTGCATCAGTTTTAACAAAAAAAGAAATATGCATTGATATCGCGTTACAGTCACTCTTCCGTTAAGCTTACCTACTTAAGCGGGATTTCTAACTGCAACAAGTAATGGCTAAGCGACACTGACTCTGTCCAGACGAAAAAATTAGGCCTACACTTCCTTTTTGTTTTGACAGTTCCCTTAATGAGCGAGCTCCAATAGTCCTAGGCAACCCTCGGAAATCGGAGCGAAAACTGCGGCTTTTGCTTAGTTTTCAGGCCAATCTTGACGAGCCCAAATTCCTAGTCAAAAGTTCAATCATTGACGAGCAAAAAAAAAGGAGTTCGTACGAAGCTTGCTCGTGGAAAGCTCGCATTTAAGCGGGGTTTACCTATAGGTACGCTTAAATGCGATACGCTAAAAAAAAAACAAAATTCAAATGTTTTTTATTCAATTAACTTTTACAAGTACTTTTGAATCGTCGACTAAATCTACCACTGGTTCGTAATGCCATTCCTACCGAAGAACCAGCAAGAAACTCGGCGGTAGCTCTTTTAAAACAAAATTACAATTTCATTGATTTGTAGATACATAACAGGACACTTTTAATGGGCTTCTTAAACTTGTGTAAAGGCAAGTTTAAGATAGGTAGTGGAATTTTGTTATAAAATAGAATGCTCATACCCACGATCGACTTTCGGTCCTTCTTGAGGCTGAGCGACGGAGTCACGAGCCTGGCGGCCTCTAGTTTGCCTATCATGCAGATCGTATATTTTTTATTATTGTGAATGTGCTGTTTTACGAAGATTAAATTACTATAAACATACTGTGAGGCTACTGTAAGAATACCTATTTCCTTAAATTTCTCTCAACCATTGTTATTATACCAACATTTGGTATGGTAGTATTTGAGCCAGAAATGGAATTCCTTCCCGTTTTTTCCCAGTATCGGACAAACAATAGCACGCAAACGAGGCGCAGTTTCCTCCTCGAATTTCCATAACAGTAGTCAATCTCGGAAATTGGCATCTTCAGACCGTTTTATATTCAGGGCGAAAGGGGCCGTCGAGTTTGGGGCGCAAAATATTTATAAATCAAAAAACTTCAGCCAAAGATACTTTTGGGTGTTGGAGTGTTTGTTTTCGCACCGCTTTTTTTTCAATATCAAAGTTTAAAACCAACTGGACAACAAAGAGCGATCGGAAATAAATTATGTGTGTGTCAGCGGTCTCGGGGTCGAGTTGGGTCGCGGAGGGGTAGGGGACGCGAGGGGGGGAGGGGGGCAACTTTGATACAAAGACGAGCGGAGAGGCGCGACGGGGGGCGCCCAGGATAATGGTGAGCGTTTCACACCATTCACGCGTCGCTCTTGACTTTTTTCCCGGTGACGGGGGTCATAGCGACCATCCGTCATCTTTAGGGCTACCACCTTGATCGTATCTGCCTGTGAGTGTGCATGTGAAAGTGATATTTCGATTATCGTAACCCCTACAAAAGAAAGCGTCGGCAACTAATAACTGGCGACATCGTGTGCGCAAATTACTGAAATCCGCATTTTCATTTATTGTGAAAACCCTTCTCAAATTTGCCATTGCTTATCCTGTAAAGCAATGTCAAATCCGAGAATTCTTCTTAAGGCACTCGACTTCTATACGGGGTCGCGGGTTCGATCGCCGGGCATGTACCTCATACTTTTCGAAGTTATGTGAAAGAAGAAGAAATTAAATATCACTTGCTTCAAACGATGAAGGAAAACATCGTGGGGAAAACTGTACGCTCGAAAGTTCTTCATTATGTTCTCGAATGCGTGTGAAGTCTGCCAATCCGCACTTGGCCGATGTGGAGGTAAAAATATTAAAACAATGTGTAAAAGAACAGTAAAAATCGAGGTTGTTATAATTTCTGAATTTTCAGGTCAGGTATGTTCTTGGGTTTACCACTCTACCGGCAAAGACTTAAGCGTTCCGAATAACAAAAAATTATAACAACCGTAATTTATTAAGTGATCTTCCAGGTCAGCCCGCTAGGCTAAACTGTAAGATCACATAATAGATTGCAGTCAAGACCTAACTTGTAGTAGACTATAAAAAACACTTAAACCATTAAAACTATAACTCACAATTATTATGGTAAGTCAGAACATGTAGCACGATACAGAATTCTTTGAAAACAGTATTGAAGGTGAGCGCGCGCGCACCCAAACGCTTAATCTCCAAAATACATTTATCATGTTCAGCCGATAAAAATGCCATTGAGATCAGACGAACACAATGAGCTACAAGCTCTTCGTACCTGATATGAGGTCCGGAGTCAATTATATTCAAATATTAATCGGATTTGCGAACCTAAGTCTGTGACAATGCAAGCTCGAGCGCCTTCCACTGCCACCTTGGTGTTGACTCCTCGAGTTCTATGCGGTATTGTGATAATACCAATATTATAAATGAGAAAGGGTGTTTGGTTGTTAGTTTGCTGATTTGTTCGTTTGTCCTTCAATCACGCCGCAAAAACTAAAACGGTTTGTAGTGTTTTTTTGCATGGGTAAGGACCTGGAGAGTGAAAACTTTTGGAACGGAGTTCCTTAGATATCGCGCGTTGCGAAAGGGGGCTAGACGGAAAAAATTAAGACCAAAAGTTGTAACGACACTTTTTGTTATAGTTGTGCCGTGCGGCGTGCGCGTGTTTCTCTCTCTCTCTCTCTCTCTCTCTCTCTCTCTCTCTCTCTCTCTCTCTCTATCTCTCTCTCATAGAAAGCAAGCCAGTTATTTTCGTTTCGTCTTTCTATGTCGCATTGAACAGTGTGGTGTCGCGACGATTATTTTTGTTGAGTATATACAGGTTTTTTGTACATAATAAATAATAAAAAATAATAACAATAATGAGCAAAATTAAGGAGTTTGTGGGAATAAAAACTTATTGCACGCCGATGAAGTGACAAAATACAATATCAAACTGGGTTCAACTAAGCCCATTTTCATCGATGGAAAAAATATAGGTCTTTCTTAAACTTTTAATTTAAAATTTATTTTCATTTAAAAATAATTATGTTTTTTTTTACTTAGACCTTTGATTCCTGCGAGAGCTCTTTAATTTGCCGGGATAAAATGTAGCATATGTGTTAGCTCATGAACCTCTAAGCTGTCCCCATTCCCAGCTAAATATGGATTCAATCGTTGTGGTGTGAAAGATTTAAGAACAGGAACTTTTATAATATTAATATCATATAGAATATCATTGTAACTAAAAATTGAAATAAACTTTTATTTATTTATTTAATTCTTTTATTGTCCCCATAATGGTTTAGCTTACCCCAGCGAACCCTGGCCGATAGACCCAACGTCGGTCACGCCTAACCTACACTAGACCTACTCGTATTATTACACGATTTGTGGATTATAAAGTCACCTATTGTCAATTTTGTAATCGTTTACTGTTCACTAAAGCGGAGTATTTTGCTCGGTTCGCTCATTCGATTGTGAATCGGTTGTTTGGAATAATATTATAGACACACATGTTAGTCACGGTGGTAGTTCTTTCGCGTATAATATTGTGTTCATAGATGTATAGTTCCACCAACTTATCAGGCCCGGAGGTCAAAATTGAAACTATTTTATGCCCGTTTAGTTTTTGTTTTTTGAAATGACGGACTTGCATTCCTTATTTGTAATTTAATAGGCATACATTTTTAATAAGTGAGTTTAAGGCTGTGTATTGATGCATCGGAAGCTTCCGTGACGATTGACTACGAGGTAATGTACCTACTAAGTATGTCATTTCTGGCCACCGTGATGGACAAAAACGAGAGTATCTAGAAGCGTTGGTAGGAGACCAAAGTGGTGTCTTAGAAAAATTTTAAAAATTTACCAGGATATCCAACGTAGTAGAACAATTGACCCTTATTTAATTAGTCACCACAGAATCCTAACGTTAAACCATGTTTCTCTATAATGATAGTGCTCCTAAGCGCATCCCATGCAAACATCGACCATACAACCTAGGTGTACCTTAGGTTGTATGGTCGATGCATGCAAACGAAGTTTGGTAAATATTCAAATGAGAATAATTAAACTTCGTTTGTATGGAGCGTGCTCCGACTGCATTAAGCGACGTTTCAGGTAGTCATTTCAAGTCGCAAAGGATTTTACAGCTCATAAAGTCATCTTTAAGATCTAGCCCCACTACAGATGCAAGAATACTTGCCACTACGTGTGCCTCTGTAGTGGGACTAGACCTTTATTGTCAACTGTCAATAATTTATTGACGCGAACATACCGGGGATTGAGAAACGATTGACTTGTGCTTTTAATTTGAACTAAATCACTCAACGGGAATTTATTGTGGCATTGATTATCGAAAATAATTAAAACCTTTCTCTGTTATCATACGCGGGCAACATAAATTTTGTGATGTGGAATAAATTTGCATACCAATACAATCTTATTATCAGTTCACTTTGAGCAGCGATTTCATTTTGTTATTTTAAGTAATATTATTTATTGTTGTTATTTCGGGGAAAGTAAACTGGTATGTAGCTTATATATGTCACCGTTAGATTGCAAAAACCGTCAGATTGTAATCTAACTAGCGAAACTGTAAACTGTAGCGTTCAATGTACTGAGTGCCAATTTTTGAAATATTCATTGTATTTACGTTTTTTTGTCTCTTTCTTGTAGATTAGGTTAGGGTTCGACATAAGCAATAAATAAGCATAGGTTTTATCGGGCTTATATACCTAACAGATTACAATCTACCGAAAAATAAATATAGTTTACAATTTCGCTACTTAGATTACAATCTAACGGTTTTTGCAATCTTACGGTGACATATATTTTTTGAAGTGAAAACTTCCTTAGGGGGTAAACTTGTGGATTCGCGTTACCGACACCGTCACAAATACCTCGCCGCATTTGAAAATAGGGAACGATATTTATACGATATGAGGTGTGATTATGTAAGAATTGCCGATGCAATCGTCAAAGTTCGGCGTCAAAGTAAAGTAAGCCATAACGGCATTGAAATATAGCTCAATTTCGTGTATCCATTCTCATAAGTTAATGGTATCGTACATACCTAAACGTATACGAAATTGAGCTGTACCTCAATAATGATATGGTTTATTTTACTTTGACACCGAACTTAGACGATTTGATCGACAATTCTTACACAATAGGGATGATGCCTATATCAAAAATAAATTATTTCTAACTGATTATTAAATAGAGGGTCTTCCAAAAGACCTAAAATTCACATCCTCGGTTAGTTTTAAGTTTGATAACTATTTTATAATATAGATTAAAGAAAAAAAGTGCGTTGAAATTTGATGACGTCACAATTGCAAATTTCATACAATTTCCATACTAGAAGTGCGTTTTTAAGTTTGATAAAGAGTTGCTGATTTGATTCAGTTGTCATCATCCCTATTGGGGGCATGGTTTTAGGTGCGTTTCCGCCAGATATGTACCTGCTACGATGCTAAGCTACGGATATATGTTCTTCTTCTTCTTTTGTTTAGTGGCTCCGCGCGTCGAGCGTTTGAGCCATATGGATATTTGTTTTAACACACCAAGTGAACAAAAAAGGTCTCTGACACAATATCGTCAGGGGATAACTGGGTGAGAAACTAAAAAAAAAAATACCCACCAAGTGAAAAGTGCGGTATCTCTGGTGGAAACACAAATTTATAGACACTACTAGAGGTCGCCCGCGACTTTGTCCGCGTAAAATTTATAATTTCCTATGCGATTTTCCCGCTGCAAAAGGCCTACCTATGCAATAGCATTGGCAGATTTTTATTATTTCAAACTAATAACCTAAGTTTCAAATTAATAATAAGCTTCCAACCCCTATTTCACCCCTATTTCGGTAGATTTCCGTAAAATTGCTTATAAAGGTTATTATTTATTTAAATCTAATAACCTAAATCCCGATTTTCAAGTCTCTAACTTAAAACACATAAGACTTTCATACAAACTTACAACCCCCATTTCACCCTCTTTGGGGTGAATTTTCGTAAAATTGCTTATATAAGTTTTTATTATTTATAACTATTAACTTAATTCTTAAATTTTCATGTCTCTAACTTCAAAAACAAAGGACTTTCATAAAAACTTCCAACCCCCAGTTCAACCCCTTAGGGGTGAATTTTCTCAAAACCGTTTCTCAGCTGACGTTAACACCATAGAAGAAACCTACCTTCCAAATTTCAAGTGTGTATGCTTTATAGTTCCTGAGATATCGTGATGAATCAGTGAGTGGCCTTTCGCTTTTATTTAAATAGTTTAAAAGGACACTTGTTGTTCATTTAATTATAAGTACTTTAATTTCGCAAGTCACAGAAACAGAGTACCTACCAGCTACCGACCATAATGTTCCAAATCTAGATTAGAGGGCCATATAAGAGTCAATTCCTTCTGTGTTTTTTAATTTTCAGCCTAACAGAACCTAATGTCTAAAAAGTTCATTTGGAAATAGTTACCTATCATTATTTTATATTCTTCAAAAATATAGGTAGAACTTTAAGACTTAACTCCTCAGAATCCTCCGTTGCGTAATCATAAGAAGATTCTCGTCTCATATAAAATTCTCGTGTCACAATGTTAGTTACCATACTCCTCCGAAACGGCTTGACCGATTTTTATGAAATTTTATATGCATATTCAACCAAATATATATATATATATATATATAAAACCAAAATTTCTTTAGCTAATTCTCTTCTTTTACCACTTCTAGACTATGCTGACTCATCCTACCCCGATCTAACTGAAGAACAGCTAAACAAGCTTGAGCGTCTTCAAAACTTATGCATAAGATTTATCTTCGGGTTGCGTAAGTTCGATCACGTGTCTGAGTACAGAGCTCGTCTGAAGTGGCTCCCAATTAGACTCCGTCGTAATCTGCACATTCTGACACTCCTCTACTCTATTCTATACAATCCTCATACTCCTTCTTACCTCAAACAACGTTTCTCCTTTCTTGGCTCTAACAACGAACGACAACACCTAAGGTCATGTACGGATAATCGCTTGCACACTCCTGTCAGTCGCACAGGATATTATGATAAATCTTTTACCCGTAAATCCGTATTATTGTGGAACAGCCTACCAGCGGATATACGACAGTCTAAGTCACTCTCTATCTTCAGAAGTCGCTTGCATAAACATTTCCTATCAGGTAACAATTAATTCACTAGTCCTATATTTTATTTCGAATTATTTAGTATTTATGTTTATATGTATCTCTGTATGTATGTATGTATGTATGTATGTATGTATGTATGTATGTATGTATGTATGTATGTATGTATGTATGTATGTATCTATGTATGTATGTATGTATATATGTTTGTATGTATGGATGGATGTATTGTATGTACATATATATTACATATTTTAATTTTTAATTGTTGCACTATCCCGCGCTCTTGTTTTATAATCTCCTCTCCCCAAAGGTTGTCTGGAAGAGATTGCTTTAGCAATAAGACCGCCTTTGCACCCTTCTGTCTTATCTTTTAAGCTTTTCGTTATTGTTATTGTTTTTAAGTGTGTGCAATAAAGAGTTCATCTATCTATCTATCTATCATATTCAGTAGGTCTGAGAATCGGCTAATATCTATTTTTCATACCCCTAAAACACTACGATCCACGTGGACAGAGTTGCGGGCACAAGCTAGTCTTACTATACTCCTCCGAAACGGCTCGACCGATTTTTATGAAATTTTATATCCATATTTAGTAGGTCTGAGAATCGGCTACTATCTATTTTTCATACCCCTAAAACACTTCAATACACACGGACGGAGTTGCGGGCATCAGCTAGTCTTACTATACTCCTCCGAAACGGCTCGACCGATTTTTATGAAATTTTATATCCATATTTAGTAGATCTGAGAATCGGCTGCTATTTATTTTTCATACCCCTAAAACACTTCAATACACACGGACGGAGTTGCGGGCATCAGCTAGTCTTACTATACTCCTCCGAAACGGCTCGACCGATTTTTATGAAATTTTATATCTATATTCAGTAGGTCTGAGAATCGGCTACTATCTATTTTTCATAACCCGAAAACACCTCCATCCACTCGGATGGAGTCGTGGGCATCAGCTAGTTTTCTATAATAATGTTTATCTCAAGTAGGTACTCTTGTACTACTATAGTACTATCGATGTCCCGCGGCGCCACTTGTGAGGGCATTTGCTCGTCTTTTATATTTTTGGAAATAAAATCGTCACAGTGGGAAGTACGTTTTGTATGATAATTTTACTTCTCGTTTAGACCGAAATTTCTCCGGAAAAATTAGGTTCTCTCACGATATTTACTTCCACCGTAGCTATACCGTAGGTTTAATTACCTGAAAATAAAAATAATTTTTGTTTTTTATTATACGACTGCCTGAAAGAAGAAGTAAATTGTTTTCAGGATTCCACAGTTTGTATATTCCACCACAAATTCTATAAGCCTAAACCGATTTTGACAAATGAGGTATCCATAGTCCCGCATTAAAGACTAAATTTGAAAAAAAAATCGAAAATAAGATTAACTATATATCATCATCTAGAAAATGATGAGTAGATTCCAAAAATATATAACATATATTTTTTTTTTAATAAAATATATAACATATATTTTTGGAATCTACTCATCATTTTCTAGATGATGATTATAATATAGTTAATCTTTTTTTCGATTTTTTTTTCTTTAGTTCAATATCCAGTGATTCACAAAAAAATATCATTTAATAAAAATGTGAATAAGATTCTAATTTAACTAGATTAATTTAGATTTTAAACTTTTTAGTCCGTTTTTTGGCAGAGCAGTCGTGTTTTTTAATTTTTTTAATTATGACTTGTAGGTATCAAGTTTCAACGTACACTTCAAGCGGCTGGGTTACTTGAACTTTTCCCCGCTCTTCGAAGGCTCTTTTACTTAGTGTAGGTTCTTTTACTTGGTTCAAAGTACTACTAAGTCAATTCTAATCTATATTATTTCCTCCTTCCTTATAAACTATAGTCCTAGTAACTTATAAGTCCTTATAAACTAGCTGATGCCCGCGACATCATCCGCGTGGATTGAGGTTTTTGGTACCCGCGGGATAGAAAGTAGCCTATATGTTATTCCAGACTATAATTTATCTCTGTGCCATATTTCATCCAGATCTGTTTAGCCGACCTGGCGTGATTGAGTAACAAACATCCGTCATCCATTATACATCCGTCCATCCGAACTTTCGCATTTATAATATTGCTATACATTAGCAGAGCGGAGCTGGAACGGGTTATGGAGCACAGGTAAATAATCGTTAGTCTCCAATTATAGGCGTCTGCACATGAATGGCGTGAATCCCGACCGTTTCCCTCAACATTGCAATATTATAGACTTGCCAAACAGCCCTCGAGTTAATAAATTTCCACTCAATTCTGACTTTCACGCATAATGCCGTGACATGGTCGCACCCGGCCGACCGGAGACGAACAATACGCGAACAACACCGTTTATAGCCCCCCGAATTGTTGCAGCCATAATATCATCGCCACAAATGTACACCGCACATAGGTAACTTACCCCAAGGACCAAACTTATAGGCTTGGGTGGCAATGTCAATACAGAAACTTATCGATACTTCTTGAAGCAAATTCGGAATAAAGTATCGATCGTTTTAAAATTACCGCCAAATATAGGTATAGACTTGACATGAGGTGTAATGACACCGCCATCTTTTATCGAGGTTTTTACGTTTAAACTATTGTGTGTGATTTTTTTTCTCTCATTTACTTGTATATCTCACCAAACAAATTGAATTGAATCATTCTTTAAAATGTTTACTCAAATACGAAGTACAACATATTTAAGACTTCATTACTATTAGGAACTAGTCGGGCATATTCCGACAAAACATATAAGTTACAACCGGTGGCATTTTTTTTATCGAGGTGTTAGACTCATATTTTGGAAAACTGGAAACCAACGTGCGGGGCTTACTTCAACCGCGGGTTAAAAGTTATAATGATATCTAAAAAAATATATAAAATATAAATGCATGTAACGAACTTGCACGCACTTACATCCTATTTTTAAATATCATCGTCATCTCAACCTACTTTTTTAAACTTAGCCCAGAATCCAAAGTCAGATTCAATTTTATTCTTGCATATTTTCTTTGAAATTGAGGTTTTTATTCCGATTAAGTGTTATAGACTACCAAAACCCTTATTACATAATTCGCTTCCATCAGACTCGTATATTACCACCAGGTAAGGGTTAACTAAAATTCATTTCATTCATTTCAAAATATATACTTATTATATCAAACGAACGAACAATATGAACACCGATATTCTTTCTTACTTTAACCCAGCCCATCACTACCCAGACTTGAACAAAAGAACATGTCACCTATCAAAGTCTTCGTAACAAATTTCTTAAAGGGACCATTCATGGCGCCCCGGTGGCCATTGTGCCAATTCAGCTGATGTTTTTTTTATGACAGTTTTTGTGGCGCACCCGGTCGGTGTAAAGTATATGCCACTTTGGTATAATGATGATGTTTGAGAGCGTTTAACGCGTCATTTTGGAGGGTTTGTTTGTTTTCCATTTCGCATCTCATTATGCAAATGAAGAGGCTTTTATACTCATCTCACGTCTCTAAATGCTGCAGTTTGTTACTTACACTGGTGTGATATTATAACGGACGCTGACTGAATCTTATTAAAAGATATTTGGAAAGGGATTATTTAAGGACTATAATATAAAAGGTATGTTAAATATGTTAAGATTAAGCTATGGGCCTAGGCTATGCAGGATTTTGGGTAATTCCATCTTTATAAATAAAATACGTTCTATATCTTTATAAAAATGTAGGCTAAATTCTTAATCCGTATGTGTTGTATTTTTAACATAATGTAACCTTTTTCTTTTTTAAGAAAACAGCAACTGCTGAGTTTCTTGCCGGCTCTTCTCAGTAGAACAGTTTTCCGAACCGGTGGTAGTCAACGTATCATAAGTAACACAAGTTGTCCTACATAAAATAGACAAATCATTTAACATTTATTTAAATATTTGCCCAAATCCAGGCGAAGAGCGGAGTCGCAGGTATTAATTATCTAATCCCTGTAAAATAAAGGGTCAAGTGTGTATAAAAACACTAATTTATTAAGTAGGTATACCTACTTAATATTATGTTCTCAAATGGAGTCACCCATTGAAGCAATAAGCCCCATTTGCATAGCCCAGTAAAATATAGGTAGATATGTTATAACCCCCGGAATATACAAAGAAGTGACAGTATAAAAAAATAATAAAACTGATTTGGCAGTTAACTCATAAACTCAAACTCATATATTTTTTTAAATAAACTTATTAAAAGTGATTTTGAATCATCGAGTGAATACCACTGTTTCGTAATGAATTCCTACCGAGAGGAACAGGCAAGAAACGCGGTGGTTAATCTTTTTTTTTTTAAATTACAGTTACATCAATGTGTTAGTACATAAATTACCGCAGTTTTAAGCATTGCTGGAGCAAATGAAATCCATGCTCTTTTATCATTAGTAATTTAGGTAATCTTAAACAGCATAATAAGCCTTTTTCAGGAGCATACATTTGGATTTGGCATTAAATTTGTATAAAGGCAAGTTTAAAATAGGTTGTGAAATTTTGTTCTACAATAGAATGCTCATTCCCACTAAGTATTGCGTAAGTCGGGCCTAAAATGCTACAATTAAAAGATTGTCAAGCTTAAAAATCGCTGTAACAAAAGGCCGTCAATCCGAAAATGATACTTCAATCCACTGTTAACGGCTACTGGAGGATCATTGCAGTCTAATGACGGTTGGGTTGACAAAGAGTCAGCCGGGAGTCGGGTGCATACGACGAGTGGCGTGCCGAAACGACTATTGTGTAGAGATGTTGCGGGCGTGACTTATTGACTTGCGGATATCGTCCATTGTTGACTATTATTCACGTGCACATGCCTTCTTGTTACCCGGCTTGGAAAAGCGACACAAAGTTGTGAATTTAACAGTTTGTAGGAGTCTTGGCTTGATAAGCGGTGATAGCTAAGGTAAGCCAGCAATTCGAGCCAGCAAGTTCGATCTCCGGACACACACATTCAATTAAGGCGCGTTTTAAGAAATTCATATCCCTTGCTTCAAACGGTGAAGGAAAATATCGTGGAGAAAACTGCATGCCCGACAGCACTCCATAATGTTTGCGAAATCTAAAAATCTGCACTTGGCCAGCGTGGTGGACTGCGGCCAAACCCTTCTCAATCCGAATAGAGACTGTACTCAGTAGTGGCAATGGGTTGATAAAATTAGTCTCTCTCTCTCTGAATCTTATGGTTATAGTTTGAAATAGTTACCAAACTTAAAACTACAGAGGACGTTGATTTTACGTCTTTGGAACACTGTCTGTCATACTTAGTATTATAAATGTGAAAGTGCGTCTGTTTGTTGGTTTCTCTTTTAATCACACTGCACAGAGGTACGGATCGACGTGATTTTTTGCATGGCTTGTAGTCGAGGACCTGTAGAGTGACATAGGCTACAATTTATACCTACCGGAAAAGACACATCATCACCATATAATAGTAGATTGTTTATGAAGAGTTTAAAAGATTTCATACGAATGCTATAGAATCGAGTAGAATGGCTTTTAAATCCCGCGGTAAATACTCTACTTTTCATTTCGATTGCGAGAAAATAAAATAAATAACGATTTTTATTTATTTCTTTGCCTTACATTTTCTTATTAGGAGTAGGTAAGATCTTTATTTTTAGTTGCTGATATTAACAAATAAATAGTCACATTCACTTTACCTCCCTTCACCTTGTATTACGTATTGTGCATCGGAAATGGATTAACTATCATCCATAAAACATCCAATTCAATATATATAATAATTACAGCAAAAAATATATATTTCGCGGCAAACCGCAATACCAACTTTATTTTTCTCCGTATCGTTATCAAGAATGAATTTAATAAAATGCAGTAGGACCATATTAGACATAGATACGTAGGATAATGGATAACGTTGACATTCAACTAAGTGACATAGATTTTTTGGCTGTTGATAGTAACCATAGATTAAAAAAAAATATAACCGAATGAGGATATCAAGGGATATCACGCATACCGATATGAGGATAGTACGGTAAAAATTTAAAAAAAATACTTCAATCCCTAGATCCTAAACGCTAACTTTAGTCCGCCTACGCTAAGATATAATGACGCCTTTTTAGAGCATGTGAGGTGAAAAAAGGATTTATTTTTGACATAGGAAGAATCCCAATAGTAAAGTTTCATTTGAGTCACGTAGCAAATATTTGCCTAAATCAATTTGTCCGTTTGATAATCTCAAAGCGAAGGGGTGTTGTATTTATGCAAGCCTCTATTAGATTAGGAGCACCCCTCTAGACCCAACCCGCCTCTGAGCACATGTCGCGTTCGGAATTGTTGACAATAAATGTTCTATTCTTACAATTACTGTTTGTAATACAATGTTATTAGAGGAGTGGTTGATTTTAAATGCTGCCATGGGATTTGTGAATGTATACAGCTTTGTTTTGGAAGAAATATTAGTTTAACTGAAGCATCTTCACGGCAAGAGTGAATAGGCATTTTCTAAGCAAGTGTGTTCCAACCTAGATATCGTCATTACTCTGCACTAAGCATGATTGTCGTCAAGTGCAAGCCTATTTTGCAATTAAAAAATCACCACAAAATGTTCAAAACTATCCTCAGTCATGAGGGTACGACTAAATAATAATAAATAATATTTATTTGCAAGAGTATGGGTACAGATTAGGTCTTAAAGTAGTTTTAATTTTGCTAACATATTCTACCATACAATGGTGTGCAAATGTGTGTTTGTTTTTAAAGTTTCACTAAATCATTGAATTAAAAATTAAGATTAAATAACATTACATTGGATAAATTTTTAAAAACGTGCAAAGAAAAACAATTGCAGCTCAATATTAAATGTCACCGTAATAAAAGATAATTTAGTAATTTGATATATTCCTTATCCTCTAGTTAGTCCTTAATTAAAGTCATAGTATTTTTTATTCAATAAAATATTATAAGCTAGAGAGAGATAACACCATATATCTATAGGATTTTTACTATACCATTTGTAATGTCTCACCGTTTTGTTTCTACAGACGGAGCACCGCACTTGCTGCGCGTGCGGGGAGCCCATAGCAGACCGCTTCCTGCTGGAAGTGGGCGGCGGAGCGTGGCACACGGGCTGCCTGCGCTGCTGCGTTTGCGCCGTGCAGCTCGACCGACATCCCTCGTGCTTCCTGCGCGACCGCCAGGTCTATTGCAAGCAGGATTATGCCAAGTGAGTAGCATCCACCTCAGACCAGAGTTACCGCTCCCTGCTGGGGGTGGATGGAGAGCGGCACACGGGCTGTCTGCGCTTCCTGCTTCCTGCGCGACTGCCAGGTCTATTGCAAGCAGGACTATGCCAAGTGAGTAGCATCGACCTCAGACCAGAGTGACCGTTCCCTGCTGGGGGTGGGTGGATGAGCGTGGCCCACGGGCTGTCTGCGCTTCCTGCTTCCTGCGCGACCGCCAGGTCTATTGCAAGCAGGACTATGCCAAGTGAGTAGCATCCACCTCAGACCAGAGTGACCGCTCGCTGCTGGGGGTGGGTGGATGAGCGTGGCACACGGGCTGTCTGCGCTTCCTGCTTCCTGCGCGACCGCCAGGTCTATTGCAAGCAGGGCTATGCCAAGTGAGTAGCATCCACCTCAGATCAGAGTGACCGTTCCCTGCTGGGGGTGGATGGAGAGCGGCACAAGGGCTGCCTGCGCTTCCTGCTTCCTGCGCGACCGCCAGGTCTATTGCAAGCAGGACTATGCCAAGTGAGTAGCATCCACCTCAGATCAGAGTGACCGTTCCCTGCTGGGGGTGGATGGAGAGCGGCACAAGGGCTGCCTGCGCTTCCTGCTTCCTGCGCGACCGCCAGGTCTATTGCAAGCAGGACTATGCCAAGTGAGTAGCATCCACCTCAGATCAGAGTGACCGTTCCCTGCTGGGGGTGGATGGAGAGCGGCACAAGGGCTGCCTGCGCTTCCTGCTTCCTGCGCGACCGCCAGGTCTATTGCAAGCAGGACTATGCCAAGTGAGTAGCATCCACCTCAGATCAGAGTGACCGTTCCCTGCTGGGGGTGGATGGAGAGCGGCACAAGGGCTGCCTGCGCTTCCTGCTTCCTGCGCGACCGCCAGGTCTATTGCAAGCAGGACTATGCCAAGTGAGTAGCATCCACCTCAGATCAGAGTGACCGTTCCCTGCTGGGGGTGGATGGAGAGCGGCACAAGGGCTGCCTGCGCTTCCTGCTTCCTGCGCAACCGCCAGCTCTATTGCAAGCAGGACTATGCCAAGTGAGTAGCATCCACATCAGAGTGTCTGCTCCATCAGCTAGTGTGTTTTACTGAAAACCAACAGACGTTGGAGTCGTTAGGTTAGGCTCCAGTTTTTATATGGCATACCATAGTCGTCAGTAAGTAGATCAACCCTTTCCAACCAAGCGCAAAGATTTGATGGGAGCTCGATACAATAGTCCTTTTAATCTATGATAAATCAGATTTGAAACCACCACCTACACCTTTGAACTACAAAGGTTTCATGAGCGAAACGCAAGTCGCAATCATGCGTTAATCTCGCAAGTATTTAAAGAATGCTGACACGTGAAACCGATATGCGTAGAGCAACAAAACCTTATGGAAACAATTTTTCATAATCTCAAAGTTCATAATAATCGTTTATATTAATTCCTTCACAATACACTGCCCGCGTCCAATTAACCTTCGACGAAGGCGATTTCCCAAGTCATCAACACAGACTTAGAGAAAAAGATGGGCGGAGCGATGCGAACAAACGTGCGATCGTCAAAGTGAAGCCAAGCCAAGCAATATGAGGCCACGCACAAAGCGTTTATTACCTCCGCATATTATACTATATAAATAATTATTATAAAGCTTTATGCAACTTTTAAAAAAAAGTAAATTCTCAATTTACTTTTTTTTAAAACGCGAATATTTTCATTTATGTTATGGTTATATTAGCTTAGTTGGGAAACGGGAGATCCCTAAACCTGAAGACCCCGGTTTGAGTCCGGATGTCTCGATCAGTGCGATTATTTTTTTCCATTTAATTTCAAGTTCCTTCTTTTGTGAGAAAAACTATTATTGGGAGCTCAATTGCACTCGTGATTTTTTCATCATTTTCAGTTCATACTTTTTTATTATTATGGCGGTAAGATTGAAAAATATTATTCATATTTCATAATTTGTATTTAAATAACATAATTTCCAAAAAATACGATTTACCAAAAAAAAAAAAAGAGTACCGAGCTAAGATCGGTCACCCAGGTTCTAATATTTATTTGATTGATATTTGATGAAATAAACACAAAAACTAAACAGCGTAAAAAATAGTTCCAATTTTTGCCACCGGGCCAAATTTGGCATCATTAATAAAATAATTGGATACCCTAGAGTACCTACTATAATGTTATGGCAGCTATAAAAGTCTTCTTCAATTATCTTCCATTTAACGTTACAAGTTTTCGTCTAACCTGTGATTATTTACCAGAATATTTAAAGCGTCTATCTTATATTCAACCCCCCGATTATGTAAGGAAATCGTATTCGTAATAGTCTGTCAAACGTATAATTCGACCTGTTTATGGAGGTTATAGATGCTTGCACGTCAAAACGCATTTATGTACTCCTTAAAAAGTTAGAGTTATACGTTATGAGCTGTCAAATGAATACGATTGGCTTAGACAATTGGGCCTCTGAGTTTATATACTTCAATAAAGTCACTCTAGAGCACTATAATATTATGACAGCTATAAACATCTTCTTCAAATATCTTCCATTTAACGTTACAAGTTTTTCGTCTACCCTGTGAATATTCACCAGAATATTTACAGCGTTTATCTTATATTCTGAGATTATATACTTGATAGTATACTTATAGTCTGAGGGTATAGGATGTCATGTTGAGTTAGTCGTATCGACCGCGTTTGTGCCGCGTGTCGGCCGTGGTATGCCGCGGTGGTGTGTGCAGGCCCGGCTGACCCCTGACCCGTGCTGTGTGGCCGTGACGCTGCACTATCCGCGGGTCGGTACCGCGAATACCATGATATGACTATGATACAGTATGATAAAATCTAATTATCGGACCCATCGTTGAGGCACAGTTGGTTTTTGGTGTTTTATAGTTTACAGTATGAAACTTTTACTAAAAATTTTGAATGCGCAACACCTCGAAGGCAGTGATATCTCGAAATGAGGAAACAAGTTTGTACAGAGTAAGACGACAGAGTAATCGGAAAATTTGTGTGGACCCCATCCCCAGTGGTGTAGCTACAGAGATCGCTCACCACCCGAAGACGGAATAGACTGCTCCGGTTTATTCTATTTCATCCCGGATAATTTAAAAGTTACCATGGGACAGATACATGAGCTTCTAACAACATGAATGTCCAAGCAGGTGGAGTTGAGGGTCATCAGTCATCTGGTATCTAAGCCATCATAACAGAATCGTTTTATTCCTTTGAAAAATTGGAAAACGAATCTTTTTGGAAAGCGGTTAAAAAATTAGATCAATTTTTGAATTGAAAACCTGTCAACAATGATATTAGAACATGATTGCCTGTCAAAATGTTAAATTAATTCAGTAAAAGTTAATATGGCGAATGAAAAGCTTCCCTCAACTGCCTTATCCATTTATAGTTCACGAATTTGAATAAAGCACCAGGTGCGTGAGAGTTTACTATCTTATGAAAAAAAAAAACAAATCGACGCTGATGTCCTAAGAGTTTAAGATTTTATTGAAAACCTCCTCGAGTGTGGCACAACAAAGCGTCGACGGGGAATGTTGTCAGCGTAAAAAATACTCCGAAGTGCAGTGACTTGCAACACCGGCGTTTTCATTTGTCATTTATTTTGATTGTGATAAGTCGATGCGACGGCAACGATACATTTGAATCGCATTTGAATCATGTTTGAATCGGAACGCGATCGTGGTGCGACCACCGGGCAGGCCCATGGTGAGGTTGCGATGAAATATTTCGGCTTCTTGTAAGAAGAAGATAGTCTTTTGATGTCACTCGGCCGCATTGCCTCTTTGTGATTGATTGCAGTGAACTTTTCTTACCGGTCATTGCCGATGCTGTAAAGTTTACATTTTATATTAGGTCTTGTCTTAGACCTCTTAATATTGTTTTCTTCTTGGAAACTCTTGGCAGCTATAGAACAATCGTGCGATGAAGTATTCCGGCTTCTTGTAAGAGAGGAAGGAGGAAGATAGTCATTTGATGTCACTCGGCCGCATTTCCTCTTTGTGATTGATTGCAATGAACTTTTCTTATCGGTCATGGCCGATGCTGTAGAGTTTTCATTTCATATTAGGCCTTGTCTAAGAACTCATAATATTGTTATATTCTTGGAAACTCTTGGTAGGTATAGAACTGATCTGATTTGGATGAAATATTTCGACTTGGCTTTTGATGTCTCTCAGGCACATCGCTTCTCTACGTGATTGATTTCAATGAATTTTTCTTAACGGCCATCCATGATAGTGTAGGGTTTTTATTTTAAATTAGACCTCTTAAATCCTTTGTATGGATGTATAGAAGTTTGTTACTCAATCACGCCCCAACGGCTGAACGGATCTGGCTGAAGATAGATTATATATATAGTCCACGCAGACAAAGTCGCGGGCATTAGCTAGTTTAGTTATAAATTTATTTACCCCATATACGGAAATCGCCAACGAGAGCTATTCTTTGATCTGCGGTTCTTTCAAGATTACATTATTATTAAAGACTTATGATATAATTACTAGGTTTTTGCAGAGCGTATACAAGTCAGCTAGTGAGGGAGTACCTGAGGAATGCATCTATCAGAATTATTATTTCCTTGCTTATTTGTATGGAATCTCATTATTAATTGGTCCACGGCAGTAACTCTAGAGTTTGCACTTACGCAATTCTAGGCAGCGGCACAGGTAATAAAAACTGAATTTTTGTAAATATTTTATTTATTTCTACTATTTACTAGAAGATGCCCGCGATTTCGTCCGCGTAAATTACCTTTTTTGTTGCCCTTTAAATTCTTAATTTCCAGGGATAAAAAGTTTTAAATGGCAAAAATCGGTTGAAAGGACGGGCCGTTAAAGCGTAGCAGACAGACAGACTCACTTATGAATTTATAATATGTTTTAAGTACGTTATTTTTGGCATCTTTAATACAACTCTGTGTTGAATTAAAACAGTACTTTCTTAAAAGGTATGCTTCGGTGTATTTTCCTCGAGATAGGTACGAATAGGTAGGCAGGTATTATACAAAAAATATTCATGGTATATTACTTATTAGCTATCATGTCCCGACTCCACAAATATTTGTGTCCCAAGATTATTAACGTGAAATAATAATTCAAAATTAACACTTCTTTCTGGGCTCTGAGTTAGATGGATACATTTCATTTATTAACATTAAACGTTCGGGCCCGCGGCTTCTGTCGCTTTTTTAATTTGATTAAAACGGATTCCCTACTAACAAGCTCGGAAAATATTAGTGTTATTTGTCAAGTGCCTGCCTACACCTTGTTTGGTAGACGACTGTTTGTCATAACTAACTTTATTACCCGGCTATGTCAATATATTTTTGAGTCTACTTGAGTGAATTTGCACTTGTCCGTCCGTCCGTCCGTCCGTCCGTCTGTCAGAGCCTTATAACTTCTGAATAACTGAACGTAGTTACTTCAAATTTACAAAATATTTCTTTTTTATTTTTTTCCCTAATATTGACGAAATGGAGGGCTTTCAAAGTGGAGATTTTCTAACGTCCAAAGTTGACCTCAGAACTCTCAATTTTCTGAAAGGCTGAGCCTAAAACTTGATCAATTATTTGAATAATATCATGTACTTGAACAACAAATACTAAAATAAGATAAATATTATAAGGAAACGAAATCATTTAATTTTTAAGGAGCTTCAGTATTTTTAACAGAACTTCACAATGATGTCATTTGATGGCGCTCTTTTGCGTCTGATATTAAAAGTTAAATATTACAATATATAGTTTAAACTATCTTATGGATGCCGCGAGGTCTCAGTTCGGAGCGAACCACTAGTTAGTTATTGTTGACTTTCCTGGCACAGTGGTGAGCGCTAAGTAATCCTATGATAAGAGGGCCCGGTTAGATCCCCGGCAGGGTCAATTCGGGAATTTATAATTTCTGAATTTTCTCTGGTCTGGTCTGGCGGAAGGCTTAAACCGTGGCTAGTTATCATCTTACCGGCAAAGACTATTGAACTAAAAAAATACCGACCTACTTTTTTTTGACTTTTAGCTCTATCGATGTCCGATGTCGACAATATCAAGAAATCCTAACGCAAGATGATCACGGATCAATGATCATTGATGCGTATGACGTGATCCACCCGACCCGTGACTCCGTCCAACAAAAGCTATAATGATGGTACTGTAAATAAAAAAATAAATACTCGTACAACCATAGCACTTAATGTCATGGCTTCAGCAAAGTAGATATGAAATATAGAGGAGTGTGCTTAGTATGAGATTTTATATCTCACCGACGTTCATAGAATTTGAACGTCGAAACACAATAATGAAAGATACCTAATATAGACGTAAAATCCATTTGGAAGTCAAAAATAATTGTTGTGCTTATGCGTCTGTTTGTCCATCTCACTGACTGTCTCTCTGCTACGCTTTCATGGCCCATCTGTTCAACAGATTTTGTAAGGACAGATTAATAGATTAAATATTGCCAAATGACCTAGATTACTTTTAATTCTGGAAAATGAAAGAGTAACATTTAAGGTCTATTTAAGTTTAACGTTAAGGTTTTTGGAAGTTCGAATTATATTATTGTGTAGCGCTGTTGTCTGACGACTTCAATGGCGCAGTGTATAGCGTCTTAACGTGCGGAGGTCCCGGGTTCGATCCCCGGCAGGGTCAATTTGGGATTTTATAATTTCTGAATTTTACCTGGTCTGGCCTGGTGGGAGGCTTCAGCTGTAGCTAGTTACCACCCTACCGGCAAAGATGTGCCGCCAAGCGATTAGCGTTCCGCTACGATGCCGTGTAGAAACCGAATGACCCTAACAGGTTAGCCCGCTACCATTTTAGACTGCATCTTCACTTACCATCAGGTGAGATCGAAGCCAAGGGTTAACTTGTAGTGGATAAAATAAAATTAGCGTGGGTAAACTCTTACACTAATCCTACATACCTGTGTGACATGCGTGAACCTCAATGGTGATTTGTGATACCTTCTTCAAAAGATGCGCTTTCGATTGAGCAGGTTGTTGGAGTTACATAAACTTTTACCCATTTTTTTTCAACCACTACAAGTTAGCCCTTGACTGCGATCTCACCTGATGGTAAGTGATGATGCAGTCTAAGATGGGAGCGGGCTAACCTGTTACGGGCACGGCAGTTATATTAAACCCATGGCCCTATTCGGTTTTAGACGGCATCGGATGCAGATGAGTTCTATAGTTCCTGTTTTAGGTTAACCTATCTCTAAAATCTATAGAGATAGTTTAACCTAAAACACGTCGGTTGGAAGAATGATCTGCCAACTTCCCGCAGCAAATATTTTTTTTCAATCGGCTTTTTTCTAGGTAAGAGTGCTAGAACTATGTCTGAAAAGTATGAAAAACTATATATCTCAGCCACAAGCGCACAGAACTCGCTTCAATTTTTGATTTTCTAGAAAATGATATCCATTTCTGTGGAATTGTAGCCCTCAAATCAAACGGATGAACCGCTTTTTCTTAAAACTGACTTGATCGCAAGTGTTCTTAGCTATGATTCAAGGAAATATGTTCAGCCATTTGAAGATCGTCAGCTCTTTTCTAGTTGATGAAGGAATGTGAGCAATTTCACTAAGTTTGATGCGTCGTGGGTTATTTTAAATTATTGACTTTAAAATTTGATGACGTCACAACTATGTATTTCATACAAATTTCCATGCTAAGAGCGCGTTTTTAAGCTTGATAAAGAGATGCTGGTTTGATTGAGTTGTCATCATCCCTATTGTTTTTATACGACTGCCTGAATGTATGTATGTATGTATGTATGTATGTATGTATGTATGTATGTATGTATGTATGTATGTATGTATGTATGTATGTATTTATGTATGTATGTATGTATGTATGTATGTATGTATGTATGTATGTATGTATGTATGTATGTATGTATGTATGTATGTACGTATGTATGTATGTATGTGAGTTTGTATATTCCACCATAATTTCTATACGCCTGGACCGATTTTGAAAAACCGATTTTAAAGAGATTTTGAAAAAAGGTATCGTTAGAATCCCTAGCTTATTCCGGGTGACATAGGCTTGAAAAAATAAAAAAAAATTTTATGGCATAATATAAATGTAAATAAGATTCTAATTTAACTAGATTAATTTAGAATTTTAATTTTTTAGTTCGTTTTTTGGCAGGGCACTCGTGTTTTTTAATTCTGTTGATTATGACTTGTTGGATAGGTAAAAAAAAAAAAAAATTGTACCAAAAATAATGTAGATTACGCAGCCAAAAACAAACCAGTCTATAATATAAAATGCTCATCGACAGGGATCGTTAGCAGGCCCTCGCAGTCACAGTATAAATAACGCAGTACACGAGTGTCGGCAGTAAATCCGGGGACGCCGCCGGCCGCCGCTGTAATTGCTTTTGTTGATATATCGCGCTTATTGTTTATTTAGCGCGCCTTTTTGTCAGGTAGCCGTGGCCCGAGCGCCTTTTGTTTTAACATCCTGCTCCACTGCTTGTTGACCGACTCTACAAGTGTTTATATTTTTTAGAGTTCCGTACAAGTAACCGTAAGTTTACTAAGAGAGCTCAGTATGCCTACCGCTATAGTTGGACAGCTATAGCGGTAGGCATACTGAGCAGCAGGTATTGGCAGTTGGCATTACATAAAAGTATATTGTATTATGTTGTATATATAGTATATTATATATATATATATAAATAATCTGTTAGGTATATTAACTCGATAGAACCTACGATAGGGCACTACCTGATTATGGTTATGGTTATGTCGAACCCTAACCTAACCTACTCGTACAAGAAACAGACAAGAAAACGTAAATACAATGAATATTTCAAAAATTGTCACTCAGAACATTGAACGGTTCACAATCTTTCGACAGTTTACAATTTCGCTAGCTAGATTATTATCTAACGGTTTTTAAATCTTACGTTGATATATATAAAAAGGTTACAATATGCTATATATATATATATATATATAGTAATATTGTAACCTTTTCTTTTCTATGAAAAGAGCAACTGCTGAGTTTTTTGCTGGCTCTTCTCAGTAGAATCAACCTAACTAGTGGTAGAGTCAGTGGAGTTAACGTTTCATAAGTGATAGAAATTGCCCTACATGAAATAAATAAATCATTTATCATTTATTTATCAAAGGACTACAGATATGAAACACTGATATGTACGTGATCACGGCTTTTTTAATTACTTAAAAGATTTGGCTTGACGACTGTGACGATTAAGAAAATAATTATAGTGTTGTTTTGTTGCTTGTTGGTCCTTCAATCACGCTGCATATAGCAATGTATCGCTATCGACGTCATTGTTGCGTGAATACATTTGCGCTCAGTGGCCCTGGAGGGAGACTTGGACTTGGAAACTTCTTAGTGACAAAGTTGAATGTAAGCAATCGATTTTACGTCCAGTGCCGCACATGATCCATACTAATATTGTAAATGCGAAAGTGTGTCTGTCTGTCAATCTGCTACGCCTTGGACAGAGGCTACTTTTATCCCAGAACATTACGGAGTTTCCTCGAGAATAGAAAAAACGTAAATCCGCGCGAAAGAAGTCGCGGGCATCATGTTTTAGTATTTATAATAACTTCTTACACTGTTGTATTATCAGTATCTATAACAGTTTGCTTTTAAATAAAAGCAAACGCTGAGTTTCTTGCCGGTTCTTGTTATTAGAATTTTTCCGAACCGATGGTAGAGTCATATGATAAGTGGCACAAGTTGTCCAACATGAAATAAACATAACATCATTTCACTTCACATTTATTTTATTTCTTATTCCGGGGAAATAAAGAGTTCCTTCGGAATTTTAAGAGACTTTGAAACCAAAATTCACGAGGACGAAGTCGTGTGCATTATTTAGCGAGACCTACGTGTGTATTTAGGACAGTGTGACCACATGGGTTTTTGTAGTTTTAAGTGCCTAAAAGCTGTAGTAAAAGTTGTAAAACATTTGTAAAACTCATATTGGAATTAGTATAGGAACTAATTAAAAATATATCCTGCATAAAAACTGTAGTAGCTCAGTTCTCACACCTTACCTTCCAAATCTACGTAAGCATATAGTTTACAGATATACAGGTATTTTTCTACTTCGGCCCTTTAAATTTTTTAGATTTTTTGTCAACTCGACTGCATGTACAATGTCCTAGTCATTCAGTATATAATCAACAAGGAAACAAACAGGTGTCATACTGCAAATGCTTTAAGCAATACTTATGCAATTTTACTCAAAATTACCGTTCGATGTCACGTATCTTGACGTTCCTAAAATAGGATTATAATTCTAAAACACGAAAGTCAACAATAATAAAACGATATGGCTTTAAACGTTGGCAGTATGCCATAGAATTCCTACAAGACAGTTTTCCGCTTTTACTTTTTAGTAAAACTTATAAATAAAATACATACTCAAAATAATACTTCTCAAAGCTGAAAAGTAGGTATATTAGTATAATTTGCCACTTCATTACTGATAAACATTTTCCTACACGTTCGGTATAACATGCACATGTAGGGGCGATACAACAAATACTAAAACATTCCAACAAGGACATTGGAGGCTCTATTACAAAGGTATACTCAAAGAGCCAACGGACAAATGAACTAGCGGTGTATAAAGTTTTAAAATTTAAAAATAATCATCTTTTTTTTATAATAATATTATAAATGCCAAAGTTTGGATGGATGTATGGATGTTTGTTACTCAATCACGCCCCAACGGCTGAACTGATCTGGCTGAAATTAGATTATAGTCTGGAATAGGCTACTTTTTATCCCGGAAAATTAAAGAGTTCCTGCGGGAACCAAAAAACCTCAAACCACGCAGACGAAGTCGCGGGCATTTGCTAGTAGAACCATAAATGGGCGACATTTACTAGGACATCAGATTCGGCATATCCGAATCCCATCTATATCTCCTTTGAGATAAAAAGTGTCACGCTCAGGGGGCTTTACTACCATCGGTTAAAGCTTTATTATTTTAATATTCGTTTTGACTTTTGCGTTTACTTTTCACTTTTGCGTAGAAAGCGAAAATTGAGGGGAAAAATATCGCGAGAAGTATACCTAAAAGGGTTGCAGGAGATAAAATACTTATAACTGACAGTAGATGAGTACGGAGTCTTCATTAAATGAAGACTAAGATTCCATATTTTTTTTATAAACACAATATGGAAATTAGAAATAATAAGTTGACATTCGGTAGGTAATAAAGCTATATAATAATATAATAATAATGATATAATAATAATAATATAATTATTATTATTATATTATTATTATTATATTATATAAATATAATTATAATTTAAATATAATTTATTATAACTCTTTTGGTCATATATGTATTTATTATTTTTGACCGAGCGAAGCAAAGGTCTCTGAGTCTACTTGAGTGAATTTGCACTTGTCCGTCCTAGTTGTCGGATTGTTGTCATTTGTTGTCAGAGCCTTATAACTTCTGAATTACTGAACGTAATTACTTCAAATTTAAATATAATATGTAAACCGATGGCCTCCAGTCGAATATGGCTTAAAAAGTTATAAAAATCTTTATTTCAGAGGGGACTACTACTTATAGAAGTGAATGCGAAGTAAAATATTTTTTATAGCGTTACATAGGGTTGCGGCATATCATTTTAACGATAATTAGGAATAGAGTAAAAAAATATATTTTTGTAATTTTTCCCCTAAAATTGACGAAATGGGAGGCTTTCAAAGTTGAGATTTTCTGACATCCAAAGTTGACCTCAGAACTCTAAATTTTCTGAAAGTTTGAGCCTGAAACTTGATCAATTATTTGAACTGTATCCTGTAATTGAACAACAAATACTAAAATTAGATAAATATTATAAGGAACCGAAATTATTCCATTTTTAATGAGCATTATTAACAGAACTTCACAATGATGTCAATAGATGGCGCCCTGTAAAAGTTTATTCGTTTGTGCTTACAAATAATAGACGTTAGCACCATCTTACGTAAAATAAAAAAATACCGCGAGGTCTCAGTTCGGGGCGAACCACTAGTGTATGCGGGTGTGAGAGCTATATTTATACGGATAATAATAATATAATATTCCTATTTTTAGTTTTTTTTTTTTACTTTTTATCCAGTTTTTTTTAAACAATAATTAAAATGAATGTTATATAATTATTGATAGTTATTTTCATTAACTTTTTATAGTCTTGTATCAGTAATCTTAATGATTCATTAATAATTCCCCAATGTATTCTTGTGTCAGTTATGTACGACTTTTCCTATGTGCATGATGTAACTACCTATAAATTGAATTGCTTGTTACCTATTGCCTAAGCCATTCAACATTTTGTATTCCTACTTGTAATTCTGTTGGTAGTTCAAATAAAATAAATTAAGTTAAAAGTGAATGAACTAGAAGTTTAATTCGCTATAATCCGCTACAGTAGACAAATCTGTGTGGTACAGTGCGTGTCTTTCACCTGCAGCATGCGACACCCACCACCCAGCAATGCGCACAGGCACAACACCACACCACACATCCTCCAAATCACTCTCAACGTACGTTTCACTCCGACACCGGAGCATCTTCAGGAGATGTTGACTCGACAATGCACGATTGTGAAGACATATTAAATTAAAATTTCTGTGGAGAGCCCCACCGTCACCTCTCTGCGTAACCAGTATGGCTGCCCCGCCACCTCTCACGCGAGAGCGCCCACTCGGTACCAAATGCGCGCACCATGTCGTATGTAAATGGCGCATGTCGCCCCTGGTTTAATTAATCTCTAGCCGCATAAATAAACCGCCGTAATCGATTCACCCTGCATACTAAACAATGCGGCGCCGGCGCAATCATACCGCCTTGTACGCGAATGTCCATCAAAGAGCATAAAGAACCAGGGGTAGAGGTACAACTCCATACTTAAGGTGCCAGCGGAGGGTGAATTGCCCATACAAACGTAATACCAAAATGATTCGTAATTCGAGAATATTTCCAGCAGATTATGCGATTATTAAGATTGAACTTGTATTTATCTAGGCCCCTGGATAATTATGTTTTCAAAATATTTTCCCAAAATTAAATGTAAGCGCATAGCGTTTTACTTGTTTTTACGACATGAATGACATGTTTTCTCCTTATTTGTATCATATTAAAACCGACGATATGTTACGTACTAATTGACCAGGGGCATAGCCTATATTGTCAAGTTTCCGAATAACAACATGAAGTGAAAAACACAACAAGTTATCATTGATCATTTTTGGTATTTACGGAACAAGACTAAACATATATCAAATTCTGTACGCTCATATTGCTATCGCGTTTGCACGCGATCATGTGTCATCAGCCAGATAGAGATAGCAATATACCGGCAAATTTATATTTGCGGGTTGAATAGAAATTGCGAGCGGCGATCACCGGCCTCTTAAGCAAAAAGCATTCAAAAATCTGCTTATCATCGCTGATACCCTGTAGTTCTTCTGCTTAGCTCTAGATGGCGTTAAAACGAAAGCTTTGAAATAAACTTTTTGCTATCGGATTTTATGATTTTTTTTTTTTTTTTTAATTTTTTTTATTTATTTAAGGACATCCAACAGGTTGCAATAGAATAACAGGAAAAAATAAAGCTAGCTTAAAGAATAATATGCATTATTGTAAACCCACTTAGAGGCTGCCGCAGCTTGCAATATTATATTAAAAACACACTATGGGTCGAAGAAAAAAGAAATAAAGGAGGAAAAGATAAAGAATAAAATAAAAAATAAGCGAACTAATAATAATTAACTTAAATTAGCTGTGAAAAGATCCAGCAAGCTATATCAAATAGCTAACCGGATCTAGGTCCGTTACACAAAAAACAAAAACAAACAAAGTAAACAATTGCACACAACAACAACAAAGTAACAATTATAACAATACAAATTTATATTTAATAATTAATTAAACTTAATAAATAAATAGGTAAAATAAAGTAAAACAACAAAATACATGTTTTCATTGAGTTTCGGTTGATTTAAACAAAATTTATACTTATTCGAGACAGGTAACGCCATCTAGAATTTATTTAAGAACTATGGTACCCGTTGTACGTAGTTGTACCTCTACCCCTGGTTCTTTATGCTCTTTGATGTCGATCGCTTGTACGGGAACACATTCGGGCGATTGCGTCGGGATTGAAATGAGAAATTGGTGCAGTTTGTTTGTGCTGTGACTATGACAGATGATGCTGTGGGTGTAATTCATTACTCGGAACTTTGATTGCCAATTGGTCTTCAGTGTCCACGGAAGGCTTTCCGTTGACGGCTACATGTTTGACAGCGTTTTACATCTCCGTGCTTCGAAGAACACTTATATCAGTTGGTCCTGCGCCTAATCTTTTAGTATTCTATGCTATTGAAATGGGCCAAACTTCGTTTAAGAGGTCATCATTTTCTAAACTACCTAGAATCACCATAAAATCAGGCAAAATGTACCCAAAACACAATATACCAAATGCTAAAACATTTAATTTCTTAACTTCCACGCAAGTCCTTGATGACCAAATCCAAATCTCATATCTTACTGTTTTTAATCATCTTCTCGATCTTCACAAATCACAACATAACGGGTCGGAACCGTTAAAACAGATTTATAGGTATCAATTAACATTCCTCGCCTATGACGCCGGGCCGGTCTGTTTCGACTTGACAAAATCCAGTCGGGTCCGGAGCGCCTCAGGCACTGAATAAATCCTCAACACCTTGATTGCTTTACCCCAGCTCCAGGCAAGTGGAGACGGAACAGCGATAATATTATGGCACTTTTAATATATATTTTTTTGATATCATAAAGACAAAAACTAAAACAGGGACAAGCAATATACTTCAGCAATATCAAACCCAAAATGACAGTTTGGTGTCACGTATCTTGAAGTTCCTAAAATAAGGATTATAATTCAAAAACACGAAGACAATAGGTAATAATGAAATAACGCTTTATGCGTTGACAGTATGGCCCTTATATACCCTACTAAGTCACGACCTTTCTAGGCTATGAGTAAAGCTAATAATTAACATTACCTCCACCTAATCATGCAGTAATCGTGCAGAACTTAAATCTAAGGCCAACTTGCACAACACCGCTCAGACGGATTTATTTAAATTATGTGATCTGATATGTCACTTTTTATTATATAACTGCCTGAAAAAAGGAGTATATTGTTTTCAGGGTTCATGTATGTATGTATGTATGTGAGTTTGTATATTCCAACATAACTTCTACATGCCTGAACCGATTTTGATAAATGAGGTATCGTTAGAATCCCTAGCTTATTCCGGGTGACATAGGCTAGAAAAGTTTAAAAAAAAATTGATGGGGTGACCATAGTCCCGCATTAAAGACTAAAGTTGAAAAAAATATTCGAAAATAAGATTAACTATATAATCATCATCTAGAAAATGATGAGTGGATTCCAAAAATATATAACACTATAGTTCAATATCCAGTGTTTTACAAAAAAATATCATTTAATAAATTGTGAATAAGATTCTAATTTAACTAGATTAATTTAGATTTTAACTTTTTAGTTAGTTTTTTGGCAGGGCAGTCGTATTTTTAATTTTTTTAATTATGACTTGTTGATTAGTTTATTTCGGGGTTGACACGGAAAGGACAACTCTCCCGATAGCTACAACTTCAGCAATTTCTTGACTGGACATTTTCTACTTGTAGCCGGTTGGGACTTTTGACAGTTGTTGTCTATATTATTCCCTCCCCCCTCATTGTTTTGCGCTGTCGACGGACTATTCACGGACATAGACGGACGGCATTTTACCTCGGATCCATGGAATGAAAACATTTTTTGTCGTTTTTATTGGAATACATACCTACAGCATTAATATTTAAACATCAAATGGCTATTTTAATCTATTTCGTACGTATTCATTCGCCTTTAAAGTATTCACTAAGTTACGGTTAACTCACGAATAAATTTGAAATTTTGACAAAAGTTTCAGGCCAAAGTAGAAGCTGACTCTGGGTTGAAAGGATTACCCGGCACGGCGTTTCTGCAAGCGGGCCTAATAAGCTAATTCTAAATAAATAAATAAAATCTTTATTTGGAATTAACGTACACAGTGAAAACAAACCTACTAGTTGTAAAGAAGAAAACAAATAAATAAAATACTGTGACAAAATAATTCCAAAAAGGGCAACGGCTCAGCGTGATGATGATAAGGTGTATCTATGTCACCGTAAGATTGTAAAAACCGTTAGATTATAATCTAACTCGCGAAATTGCAAACTGTCGAAAGATTACAATTTAACGCATTATTTTTCGGTAAATTGTAATCAGTTGGGTATATTAACTCGATAGAACCTAAGTGTCCGGCCTGCGGCCGGGCACTACTTGATTATTTATGTCGAACCCTAACCTAACCTACAAGAAACAGACAAGAAAACGTAAATACAATGAATATTTCAAAAATTGACACTCAGAACATTGAACGGTTCACAATCTTTCGACAGTTTTCGTCAAATTTCGCGAGTTAGATTATAATCTAAGGGTTTTTACAATATTACGGTGACATATGACATAGGTAACGTAATTCTAATGGTTAGTGCGGGAGGCATTTTAACAACATTCCACCTTGTTGCAGCATTTAGGTTAAATGTTTAAAATATTAATTATAATAATAATAATTAATAATAATATTTAATTAATATTATTTTTGACGACCTCCGTGGCGCAGTGTGTAGCGCTGTTGTCTTAACGTGCGGAGGTTCCGAGTTCGATCCCCGGCAGGGTCAATTTGGGAATTTATAATTTCTGAACTTTCCCTGGTCTGGCCTGGTGGGAGGCTTCGGCCGTGGCCAGTTACCACCCTACGGGCAAAGACGTGCCGCCAAGCGATTACGCGTTTCGGTATGATGCCGTGTAGAAACCATAATAGGGGTATGGGTTCAATATAACTGTCATGCCCCTAACAGGTTAGCCCGCTACCGACCACTACCGACTGCCTCGTTGGTCTAGCGGTTAGCGTAGCCGATTGCGGATCACGAGGTCCTGGGTTCGATTCCCGGTCGGGCATAAAAATTGTTAGGTATTGGGTTTTTCAATTAAGAAATTCTCAGTGCCAGCCCGGAGTTGGAAGTTGGCGGGGTTTCTCGGAGCGTGCCTCGGAGAGCACGTTAGCCGTCGGTCCCGGTTATTATCACTAACATGATAATAGTCGTTAAAGCCCGTCAACCCGCATTGGAGCAGCGTAGTGGGTCTAAGCTCCTAATTCCCTCTCTCCTATGAGAGTGGAGGCCTGTGCCCAGCAGTGGGACGTCAATAGGCTGTAGTGGAGATCGCAGTCAAGGGCTAACTTGTAGTGGATAAAAAAACGATACCATTAGGCTTGTTTGTTTTAAAAACACCAAAGAGATACATCTGAATATTGAGTACGCCCGCGGGCGTCACCGTCGGTGCACGCAATGCTAACAACCCGACCATCGCCTCTGACTGATAGCTTTATTTACGAGCCTTAATTACTTTTCTGTTATTATTATATTGAGTATAACGAGATATGATTATTGATTTGTTTCTTATCACTGTTGTGAACTCATATAATCGGTATCCAAGGATACTGGCTTCCGGAGCACTTACTATCAGGTGAGATCGCAGTCAAGGGCTAACTTGTAGTGGATAAAAAAAAATCATGTATAGCCTTATGGTATCGGTATACGAGCCTTAATCACTTTTCTGTTATTATTAAATTGAGTATACCGAGATATGATTATTGATTTGTTTCATATCACTGTTGAGAACTCATACAATCGGTATCCAAGGATACTGGCTTCCGGAGCACTTACTATCAGGTGAGATCGCAGTCAAGGGCTAACTTGTAGTGGATAAAAAAAAATCATGTATAGCCTTATGGTATCGGTATACGAGCCTTAATTACTTTTCTGTTATTATTATATTGAGTTATAGCCGAGCCTTATTGATTTGTTTCTTATCACTGTTAAGAACTCATACAATCGGTATCCAAGGATACTGGCTTCCGGAGCACTTACTATCAGGTGAGATCGCAGTCAAGGGCTAACTTGTAGTGGATAAAAAAAATCATATATAGCCTTATGGTATCGGTATACGAGCCTTAATTACTTTTCTGTTATTATTATATTGAGTTATAGCCGAGCCTTATTGATTTGTTTCTTATCACTGTTAAGAACTTATATAATCGGTATTCAAGGATACTGGCTTCCGGAGCACTTACTATCAGGTGACATCGCAGTCAAGGGCTAACTTGTAGTGGATAAAAAAAAAATCATATATAGCCTTATGGTATCGGTATACGAGCCTTAATTACTTTTCTGTTATTATTATATTGAGTATACCGAGATATGATTATTGATTTGTTTCTTATCACTGTTGTGAACTCATACAATCGGTATCCAAGGATACTGGCTTCCGGAGCACTTACTATCAGGTGAGATCGCAGTCAAGGGCTAACTTGTAGTAGTAAAAAAAATCATGTATAGCCTTATGGTATCGGTATACGAGCCTTAATTACTTTTCTGTTATTATTAATGAAATGAAATGATTTATTTATTTCATGTAGGACAACTTGTGTCACTTATGAAACGTTAAGACTCTACCACCGGTTCTACTGAGAAGAACCGGCAAGAAACTCAGCAGTTGCACTTTTCATAGAAAAGAAAAGGTTACAATTTGTAGACAACACAACACATACGTTACAAGTATTACACTGACTTGTGGGTCACTGGATGCGAGGTCGGTTGCTTCCATGCAACTTTGTCGTTAATAAAATCATCGATAGTGTAATAACCTCGACTTAACAAATTATATTGAGTTATAGCCGAGCCTTATTGATTTGTTTTTTATCACTGTTCTGAACTCATATAATCGGTATCCAAGCATACTGGCTTCCGGAGAAATGCCTGATTTGCTTTGATATAACAATCAAAGCCAATCGGGTCTCTGTTGTTCAATAAAAGTTTAGTTAAAAAGACCCAAAACGCACACTCAAAATCATCAAATAAAAAACTTTTAAAAATCGCGTTTTCCATGCGTCCTATGACTCGAAGAAACTTTTTTCGTTCAAGACATGAGAATCGTACTAATATTATAAATGCGAAAGTGTGTTTGTTTATTGGTTTGTTGGTGTGTCCTTCAATCACGCCGCTACGGGGCAACGAATTGAGGTGATTTCTTGCATTGGCATAGTGACCACATAGTGGTACCTGGAGAGTGACATATGCTACTTTTTATTCCAGAATATTTAAAGGTTCCCGTGGGAATTATATAAATGATAAATGATTTATTTATTTCATGTAGGACAACTTGTGTCACTTATGAGACCTTAAGACTCTACCACCGGCTCGGAAAACTGATTCTACTGAGAAGAGCCGGCAAGAAACTCAGCAGTCGCTCTTTTCATAGAACAGAAAAACTTATTCCACGCTTACGAAGTCACTGGCATCATCTAAGTAGTAATGAATATAATGATAGTGTTTTAGCAAGTTTCAACGAAATATGAATGAGAGTTCTATCAAAACCGGCCGCACCCGATATCAAGGTTGTATCACATCGGGAGCATTTGCACCGGTCGGCGGGCGGTGACCAACTACCGGCAAGAGTGCTGGCTCGCGTGTAGCACGAATATTAATTGATCCCAACGTATCTGCGGCTGGCTTATCCGCGATTTGCATTTCAAAACCGCCTCTACAGACATGCCGACTTCCATCTCCAATTTCAGTCAGTCAGCCGACTTGCTCCACGAATTAAGGAAATCATAATCGAAAGCGTTTGTCAAACGTTCCTATAATAGGGATGATGACAACTCAGTCAAATCAGCAACTCTTTAACAAAGTCAAAAACGCACTTCTAGTATGGAAGTTGTATGAAATCCGCAATAGTGACGTCATCTAATTTCAACGTACTTTTTTTCTTTAATCTATATTTTAAAATGGTTGTCAAACTCAAAACTAACCGAGGATGTGAATTTTATATCTTTTGGAACATCCTCTATTTCATGATCAGTAAGAAATCATTTATTTTTGATATAGGCATTATCCCTATTCGACCTTTTAAAGGAGTTTAGTTCCAATATCCACTCAGTGTCTAGTGGGATATTTTCTTCCTAGATAACTACGATTTGTATGAAATCGTCAAGCACTTGACAGCTGGTGCTTGATCAATCTATTTAAACTCACTGACTAATCACGTTAACTAAGGAATTATAAAGCATACAAACTTGTTTGAAAGGTAGATTCCTTCTATATAGTGTAGACATCAGCTAAGCGGTTTTGAGAAAATTCACCTCAAAAATGGGCGTTGGAAGTTTTTATCAAATAAATTTTTGAAGTTAGAGACATGAAAATTTAATTTTAAGTTTTAAAAGTTTTAAATTATAAAAACCTATAAAAGCTATATAAAGCTTCTATAGATAGGCTTTTTACAGTGGGAAAATTTCATAATCTTATGTGAAATCAGAAAACGTACGCGACGAAATCGCGGGCGACCTCTAGTCTTATATATTAAAAAAAAATCTCGTGTCACAATGTTAGTTACCATAGTCCTCCGAAACCGATTTTTATGAAATTTTATATGCATATTCAGTAGGTCTGCGAATCAGCTGCTATTTATTTTTCATACCCCTAAAACACCACAGTCCACGCGGACGGAGTCGCGGGCATCAGCTAGTTCCGTATAAATTGTAAAACGTTGTCGCGATCCAATAAATAAATAAGTAAAAAATTAATAAATAAATAAATATCTTTTATTTGCAAAATTGCATAGGTCACATTAATAATTGGGCCTCTATCTCCCAAAAAAGTAAAAACTGTGTTATGGGAGCTAGTGCCTTCCCTGTTACATAGGTGCTTTTTGCATTTTTAAATTATAATTAGTTAATTTTAACATGCCAAATAAAATACAATTATAGTATTTCTATATATATATATATATATATATATATAATTTTAAATATATATAGTCAATGGGAAGAAAATCTCCCACTAGACATTCTGTACTGTACTCGGCTGGATTGTGTTAGCATTGGTGCATCTGTACAGTGATCCCGATGCAATCTGCTATAATAATATCCAATGCAATGTTTTAGCGAGATTTGCATTGGAAAACGAGAGGGCAGGGGCAACCCGACTGCGAGGGGGGAAGGGTAGATGGCAGGTTTCGCTACCGTTATCATACCTTATTAACATTTTGTCGCCGCCTGAATCAATTAAAAGCCTCGCATAGTAATTAACGTGGTGACAGATGAACAAGTTTTAACACTCGCGGTAATGAAGATGTCTGGTAGGCGCGATAAACGACCGACGTTTGACTATTCATGCGCTTGTTTCGGGTGGTCCGGAGAATGGCTTCTTGTCTTCTATATCTAGTATAGTTATACATAGATATGTATAACTATACTTCCATAATCTATCTATAGTAATACTATACGAGATAATGTATCTCTGTGCCAAATTTCATCCAGATCATTTCAGCTGCTCTGGCGTGATTGAGTAACAAACATCCATCCATCCATCCATCCTTATTTATAATAGTTTGTTCTCTATATCTATGTATAACTATACTTCTATAGTCCATCTATAGTAATACTACACGAGATAATGTATCTCTGTGCCAAATTTCATCCAGATCATTTCAGCTGCTCTGGCGTGATTGAGTAACAAACATCCATCCATCCATCCATCCTTATTTATAATAGTTTGTTCTCTATATCTATGTATAACTATACTTCCATAGTCCATCTATAGTAATACTACACGAGATAATGTATCTCTGTGCCAAATTTCATCCAGATCATTTCAGCTGCTCTGGCGTGATTGAGTAACAAACATCCATCCATCCATCCATCCTTATTTATAATAGTTTGTTCTCTATACCTATGTATGTATAACTATACTTCCATAATACATCTATAGTAATACTACACGAGATAATGTATCTCTGTGCCAAATTTCATCCAGATCATTTCAGCTGCTCTGGCGTGATTGAGTAACAAACATCCATCCATCCTTATTTATGAAAGTAGTATAGACAAATTCGATCCTCTTGATTAGCACCTTTTATGGGGAAAAACTGCCAGCTTGGGAATATTAAATATCATAAATACTCTATACTTAATATCATGAATGCGAAAGTTTGGATGGATGGATGGATGTTTGTTACTCAATCACGCCAGAACGGCTGAACGGATCTGGATGAAATTTGGCACAGAGATAGATTATAGTCTGGAATAATACATACGCTACTTATCCCGGAAAATGAATGAGATCCGTGGATACCGAAAACCTTCAATTCACGAGGACGAGGTTGCGGGCATTTGGTAGTTAGTAGTTTAGTAGTAATTATACAAGTCAGAACTAAAAAAAAATAAAAAACACGACTGCCCTGCCAAAAAACGAACTAAAATTTTAAAAATCAAAATTAATCTAGTTAAAGTAGAATCTTATTCACATTTTTATTAAATGATATTTTTTTTGTGAATCACTGGATATTGAACTATAGTGTTATATATTTTTGGAATCTACTCATCATTTTCTAAATGATGATTAATATAGTTAATCTTATTTTTGATTTCTTTTTTCAACTTTAGTCTTTAATACGGGAACATGTTCACCCAAATTTTTTTTTTTAATTTTACTAGCCTATGTCACCTACGGTTCTAGTGTATAGAAGTTATGGTGAAATATACAAACTCATATACATACATACATGAACCCTGAAAACAATATAGGACTTTTTCCAGGCAGTCTATAATAACAGTTGTAAAAGGGGTCGTCTGAAAAACAACGCTGTAGTTGTGTACTACAATAATTATTATTAGGTACAACTATATATCAATAATTAGTACCTATAATTCTGTGGCATATCGCTGAGATGAGCTCATAGACTAAAAGCTAACTTTACCTCTTCTCTTTCCGCCTTATTCCTCATTACTTTCCATTAATCACATAATGGTAGGCGTTTTATTGGGATAATGATGCGGTGGATTCCCATCTCCAAGTAACGTTAAACTGACCAATACTTTTTTGTGAATCCTATCCTATACCAACAGCAAAAGATTAGAAACATAATGCGTTAATTAAAACCGTATCGTGTTATTTTATCTCGGAGCCAGATTAAAATCACGAAAAACAATTACCTACTCTATAAGTCAAAATACATTTCAAAAATTCAAATCCATTACTTCGACACACAAACCATTTCAAAAACAAGGACTGCTTTATTACATACCCTATAATTATCTCGACTCGGGGTACTAAAGGTTGGACAGACAGAACGCTACAGTTGTAATATTAATGCTGTAACCATTATTGTAACACATATACAGAATTAATTAATTCATACAATTAACTAATAGACTAAGTTAAAGCTGCACTTTGGTAACTATCGCCAGAAAGGCTGATTCAGTATTATGTGGGTCTAGAGCTCTCCACTGATGCCGATAGTGAAAGTCTGTCCGCATGAGGATGGGCCTTTCACTAGATATGGCCGTTCAAAGACGGTTTATGGTTACCAAGATTGAAGCATAACTAGAAAAACTGATTCTAGTACAGTATTAAAGAATGCGCAGTACCTGTGTAAAATTAATTGCTGTCCTATTCTTACGCCTTCATAATTTTTAATAGCAATCAACGTGACGACATAATAATTGCTAATAATTATTTATAGTATGTAAGTTTATAACGTCTTTGAGAGGTGATGTCTAGTGAAAGGCCCAATGAATAGCGTCAGTTTTTATATTGTTTACATTACATAGGTACTGCGCAATGTCCCTTGTATGTGATAGGTACTAGATGATGCCCGTGACTTGTCAGTTTAGTTTAGTTTTTTTTATTTCCGCGGGAACTGCTTTATTTTACAGGGTAAAAAGTATGCAATGTCCTTTCTCGGGATGCAACCTATCACTATACCACAGCACTATACCAAATTTCTTCGAAATTGAAATAGACACACTTTCCCATTTATACTATTAATATAGATTATGCACAACTTAAGCTAACGAAGCTTCCTGCACAACTGTTTAGTTTGTCATTCTACCGTGTCGCTGCGTTACGCGTTGTGTATAACCAGTCCTCATTGGCTTCTAATTCGAGCCGTGGTGATAAAGCGCTGATTATTCATCTCCAATGATCCGGCAAAGTGGCTTCTGAAAAAGCAAAAACAAAAGTTATAAGGGACAAGTGCGGGATGATGTTAACTAACAAGGGTTCTGTACAACCCTAAAATCTCATTACCGAACGGTGATATTTTTGAAATCTTTTACTGGCTGAAGTTCTTTAATTTTGTGTCGTACAACCCTTTATACCGTCCAAGTATTTCCTTTGGCAAATAGCTAATTGGAAATCTCTTGTATAAAAATGTACCTAGATTCCCTACCAAAACTAACTCAGAGTAATAAGCAAGTGACCATAATAAGCGAGTTTTCTCAATAGATGTGTGGGAGTTCTCTCTTTATTAGATTTCAGATCGCATACGTCGTACATAATCTACCATTATGCACCTGCTTTGATCCATTTAATTTGCAAACGTCCATGAATTACCCGTTTGATAAACTTACCACGTTTTACATTTTTAGATGTCAAATGACTAATTATTTCACCGGAAGTGCAATTGTGTAACATTATCTTAGACTAATTAACTATAAATGACCACTGTTGACCAGATCATGAAAGCGTTTAGGACTGTTGTTCTATTGCTTGGTTGACACTAAGTGGGTCCAATAGCATTTTAATGTACTAAAAACATCCTTCTAACTCCAACTCAAACTCATATATTTTTATCAAGTAGGCTTCGACTAGTGCTTTTGAATCGCCGAGTGAATCTATCACTGGATCGAAATGCCGTTCCTACCGAGAAGAACCTTCAAACAACTCGGTGGTTGCTTTTTTGAAAAAAAAACGTGTAGATACATAAATCCGCAGTCCTAAGCATTGATTTTATAAGAAGATCATTGATTTTATAAGAAGATCCGATGTTTGACTGCGGAGCCCCGTCGAGCAAAAAGGAAATAAGAGCAAAACCGAAAGTGTTTTAATGCTGCGGCGCGGACGATATGATAACGTGTTAATGGAGTGTCGCTGCACGCGTACCCTTAATTAATTAATTATTGCGGCCCGCGAGCCGGCAGCCGCTGATAACGAGCCACGTCCAGCAAAGCACAACACTTTATTATGCAAGATCTGTCTTTGATTAGATATTTGTCTGGTGGAAGGCTTTGGTCGTGGCTAGTTACCACCCTACCGGCAAAGAAGTGCCTCCACGCTAAATGTTTTTGATTAGATATTTGTCCTGGTGGGAGGCTTCGGTCGTGGCTATTTATCACCCTTTCGGCAAAGAAGTGCCACTACACTAATGCAGGATATTTGCCTTTGATTGGATATTTGTCTGGTGAAAGGCTTCTGTCGTGGCTAGTTACCACCCTACCGACAAAGAAGTGCCTCCACGTTAATACTAGATATCTGCTTTTGATTAGATATTTGTCTGGTGAAAGGCTTCGGCCGTGGTTAGTTACTACCCCACCGACAAAAAAGTGCCTCCACACTAATGCAAGACATCTGTCTTTTATAAGATATGCATCAGTGCAGCTGAAGTATTATTAGTTCCTTGAGGAAAGGAGCTAAATCAATTTTTTTTTAATGAGTCGCCGGATTCACATTGGTTGGTTGCAGTTAGGTATTGTTAAACCGTAATAAAGTTTAATAACTGCCAATTATAAGGAGTACAGTAACACCACCATCCTTGGTGAAAAGCAATGATGCGATTCCAAGGTAATAATCAAACCTCCTGCTTAATAATACTTGCTAACCGTTGGACTGTTTGTCAAACCTATTCGTTGCACTTTGCGCTTAGTTGAAGGGGAGTCATAAATAACAAAACTTATTCAGCAGACTTTGGTGCCACCACGTTCTTGGGACATTAGCGGTGTGCAATCGAGGAAATATTTTGCGTGGATATAGTAAAAAAAACTCGAAGAGTGTACATGAAGCCAGAGCCGCGTCGGACCGGAGGCTAGTGTAAAAGTGTAAAAATCCCATATGAGCCGCGTTGTGTGACGAGGTAGGCCGTCACAAAACAATTAGGAATAAAGAAAACCCCGGCGTAGGTTGGAAGCCGTATATTAATCTTGTCCATCTCTCCACACTGTAGTTTTAAGGACGGGCTACCTACCTTTGAAGCCTGGATCAGCTTTCGAGGGGAAGCTTAGAAGATGCTCGTCTATCGTACTTCGCGAGCCTTCCTACGGAGGCTGGCTACAAACTGGAGGCTGAATATCTTCTCGCCGTCCAGTACCCCGACGCCTACTGTATTGGGTTATGAAAACGGGACCTGCAGCATCAGGAGCCCTGGAGCTGGACCCTGGAGCTACTGCCTATCGTTCAGGCCAGTGCCCGTTTCCCTATCTTAAAACTACAGTGTGGAGAGGTGGACAAGATTAATATACGGCTTCCAACCTACGCCCGGGTTTTCTTTATTCCTAATTATTTTGTGACGGTCTACCTCGTCATAGTTGGCGCTGGGATTTTTTAGGTAGGTACGTGTAAATAGTATACACAACATACCGGCGTAAGGCCCTTGCGGTGGCAGCACTGACGCGGCTTCGTTGCGGTGCTGGAGCAGCTCCAGCTTCATGAACAAGCAGCCTGACACAGGTTACTTGTTATCTCAGAAAATCATTTACTGTCAATACCAAAGTTACCCGTAAGTAAGACACAAAGTAAAAGAAAATCGCATAACTACCACACGAACACACACGAGTGCGATAATACAAAACGTCACTCTCTTCCGACAAGGAGGTTTCGCGTAGGCATCCGCTGGGCGACCGCGTATGTCTGACAGCTTCAGTGTAACGATCGCAATCACCACTGATTGGATAACACTCTTCCACTATTGGACAAAATCCATTGATGCAGTAAGAATACCATACATTCAGCCAATCACAACAATTGATACTGTAACAATGACTGATGCAGAAGATACGTGGTCGCCCTGCTGGTCCCGTCCATTTCCACAGTGTATTTTCGTTCTTAATTATTCATGTTGCGAAGTTTATGGCTGCTAAGCGAAAGTTCTACATGCTATGCGAATTTTATCTTCAGAAAAAATCAGTTAAAATGGCTTTTTTATGAAAACATGTTACATTTTTGCTCTTCGAAGCATGGACTAATGCAGCCTTCAAATCATGAGTATGTTTGTGCAACATTAATTTGAAGCCAGCCTTCTAGCTTTGTTTAAACCATAAACTGAGAATATACCAGTCTTTTATATGCTTCTAGATTTCATCTCTTAGTTTATGGTCTGAGCAGTCATATAATATGTAACGCCTGACTTCTTGCTCGCTCTGAATTTGCAACGGGTAGGTTTTAGCACCGCTTTGAAATCGGAATGAAGCACTTTAGCCAGAACCGAGGTTTCTACTGCATAGTGGCAATGAGCGGGAAATGGTAAGGTCCCATTTACCGCTCATAGTGAAATAAGCAAACTTACTATGACTCTTTATGCTCTGTTTATACGGTGAAAGTGCGTGTATGCAGTTTTCTTCTGCAAGTTAAACGGAGCTCACTTCATTCTCGGTGGAAACCCTGCTCAAAGACGAAGTCAAGGCATGCGGGTGTATGTTCTGCTACCGTCAGTACTTCAGCGCAATCAAGAAGTTTGGCAACCCTGAGCACTAATCCTACCTTCCTGTCCAAATGACAGAATTATCATAGTTGTACGTTAGAGCTTTTATAGGTCCATAGCTAGAGCCTATTATCCATTGACGAGTACTTTATAATCAAATACCTATCCCACGATCGTTAGAGTAACTTAAAAATATAGACATTAGTGTAAAGCTGATTAATTTTTTAAATATTCTTTCCATAATACAAATGTTACAAGATTAACCAACGCGTAATACTCTCCAATTACATGTCAAAGGATATGAAGACTAGAAAAATCGGCTGTCAAAATGGGCTTATAGCCAGCTTAGAGCTAATAAGGAGGCACTGATTAGGTACTTTCGAATAGCTTCCCAAGTTCCCACTTGGGAAGCTATTCGAATATGTATTCAAAATGCTGCCAAAGATTTTGAGTTTTGCTATAAACAAGGGTGCTCTCGGCTCCGGCAATGTTTGGCGATGAAAAATCCTCTAGAAAAATGTTGTCGCACTGATTGTGCTAGGGTTTAAAACGTCTTGAATTGGCAAAAAAAAAATTGTGATCTTTAATTTCTTTTAACTCAATTTTTGTAATTGGTTGAATTTATGAACATTGCTTTTAAGCCAATAGTGAGAAAGAGTGTCAACCATTCGGAGGTGATTCGGTGGTGAGCCATTGGACAAACCACTCAAACTCAAATGCTTTTTATTCAAATAAGCTTTTACAAGTGCTTTTGAATCGTCGAGTGAATCTACCACAGATTCGGAATGCCATTCCTACGATACGATACAATAGGACTCCTGCAGCGCGATTACGGTGAAGTGACGGCTACATGTAATGATCGCAATGGCCTATGATTGGCTAATGTTGTGATTCCACCATAATCTTGTGCAGCTCATTTGTGAACAAAAATTTTCATCTCGAGGAAGACAAACACGGCGAAAATGTTTGCTAGTGCGAGTCCACCGAGAGGGACATACCTATTTACGACAGCACTAAGCACAATACTTGTGGAACCATTCCATTATAAATGGCATTCGTAATTTAATTTAGTTTTATTTTATTTATATACCCCATTTATTTTAGAACCCTATACTCTTTCGCTAGTTGCCAAATTATTGCAAGAAGAAAATTCAGCCAATCACAACAATTGAGATTGCAGTAATACTAGATGTAGCTTTTCCGCCAACGACTACATGTTTTTATCTACATATAATACGCATTACCACAGTTTGCTGTCTTCTGTTTTGTGTGCATAATTTTGTACCTATGTGTTAAGATGCAATAAAGACTTATACTACTACTATTACTACTACAGTGTGACGAATTCAACTGTTAACGCTGTTATCATAACGAATTCGTCAATTGAAATGTATTGTGCGCAGGAGTTTCGGCGCAAAGTGTTCGAAGTGCTGCCGAGGCATCTCCTCATCAGACTGGGTACGCAAGGCTCGGGAGCAGGTGTACCACCTCGCGTGCTTCGCCTGCGACGCCTGTGGTCGGCAGCTGTCCACTGGCGAGCAGTTTGCGCTGCATGAAGACAGGGTACTCTGCAAACCACATTATTTGGAGACCTTGGATGGAGGATCTATTTCTTCTGATGGTAATTCTTTTTACACTTCTTTATTTTTTTTGATAAACTGAATCTAAATGTATAAAAGGAAATGGTGACTGATTGACTGACTGATCTATCAACGCGCAGCTCAAATTACTGGGCGTATCGGGCCGAAATTTTGCATATACAGAGCTATCAGGAAGTAGGCATCCGTTGAGAAAGGATTTCTTAAAATTCAACCCTAAAGGGGTAAAAAAAGAGTTCGCTCATCTATAAAAAATATATTGTAAAATCTCAATAATTTAAGATCTTTTCTGGCAAAATCATTCGAGTACCTACCCGAGTATGCACTAATGATAGTAATCATTTAGCCAAAGTGAAAACCAAGAAACAAGAAGAACAACAAAATTCACTATGATCCCCTAAGGCTTAAAACATGTGGATTATAGCGAATTGAGCTACTTGTTCTTTCCAACATCAACCAAAGTCATAAAAGCCGGCTCATCTCAATTACAGATGGCTGCGACTCTGAGGGCTATCACAAGAGCAAGGCGAAACGCGTCCGGACGACCTTCACCGAAGAGCAGCTCCAGGTGCTCCAAGCCAACTTTCAGCTGGACTCCAATCCTGACGGCCAAGACCTGGAGAGGATCGCCCAGGTCACCGGCCTGAGCAAGAGGGTAACACAGGTGTGGTTCCAGAACAGTCGAGCGCGTCAGAAGAAGCATCAGCACACTGGGAAAGGGAAGCAAAGTCAAGGTGAGGTGTGGAAACCCTAATTTGAGATCAAAAACAGCAATTTTAGGAATTTCAAACGAAAGCTTTGCATTTGTAAATTGTGTTGTTTGTTGTATGGCTATTAGTGTATTCTGTTGTATACAATCTCTAATCTAAAACGACAGCTCTAAAATATATTTTTCTATGCCTTTCGGCAGGGCATTAAGAAGGTGATACCAATGTAGGTACCAACACATGACACATCTAAGTAGGTACCAATGTACCTACTTAGATGTGTAATTTTTTTAGTTTAGAAATTATGTACAAAAGGATTAGCAACATTGGAGGCAATTCTGTGTAGCACAATCTCTAAACTAAATTAAAATGACAGCTCTAAACTAGGGTTGTAACGGAGGCGTTCTTAACGAAAGCAGAGCGGATGCGGAGGTGAAGGGGCTTTGCCTCCACGGATGCGGAGGTTAACGGAAACGGAGGCAGAGGTGGATTTCTCCGATCTCCGATCATTTTCTGTGCTCTAGGATGCGATGAACACGACATGACATTTGATTTATTTTGAGGATTCTTCTAAGGACAGTTGTCTTTTTGCTTGTTGTATGATGTAACTGAGGTGCCCAGCTTCGATTTGTACCTCTCGCATTGTAAGTCAACGTAAATAAACCTCCGTTACAACTCTGCAAAAAAAAAACGGCGGAGGCGAATGCGGAAGTGGAGGTACGATTTCTTGCGGAAGTTCCGTACTTACGTAGGCGGAGGCGAGGTTCCGTTGCAACCCTACTCTAAACTACGGGGCAGCACTAGGGTGCTACCCCTTTCCGTAGGGAGCAATATAGATAGCAATATAGATGGAGCTGTCATTTTAGTTTAGTTTAAAGATTGTGCTAAACAGAATTGGCCCCATTATCTGGCTTAGACGGTGATCGTTCGAAGTTCTTCCCGTTCCATGTTGAGTAGTATTACGAATTTATATAATATCATACTCGTACGGGAATGATGACACCGTTTGAACTTTGAATGGAGTCACAATACATCGTACCAATTACGAGGCGTCTCAATGTGAATGTTTTTATGTATTCATCTTCTTCAAATGCTGCCTTTGCGATTGAATTTTTTTTTGCGAACTGTATTAGCGAATGTTTAATATTGATGGCGACGTGGTTATAAACAATAGATACTAGGTACCATTGGTTTAAGTGTAGTGTTGTCCACAGCGATGTCCCGGGATGCGGATCCGGTGGGGTTTGGCCGGCCCATCAACCTCCACCTTACGTATTCCTTCCAGAACAAACCGCCTTTCGTCCCGATAGGTACGTATTTTTACAGTTTACTCTAAATGAATTGACATCAGCCCCCCGATTGTGTTAGGAAATCGTAATCGTTTGTCGACGTTTCTGTCTCTCTCTCTTTCTCTTTCATCGTCTCTCTCTATCTCTCTTATCTCATCCAGTTTGAAAAAAAAGTGGCTGTTGGAATAATGACTTACGTTTTACATTGATATTTTCCAGATGGCACTTCTTTCACGGACTCTTCAATGGATGAGCTCTCAGAGGATTCATCCATCCACTGCATGCAGAGTGAAGTCTGAGCTGTTCCGATGCAGATCACTCTGCCCTGAATTTTTTAATCGCGCTTATAGCTTGAACAAGCAGTGTGCGAACACCTATAATCAAATACTGTGCAGTATTTGATTGTTCAATAAAAACTATGCGCTACGTCGACCCGCTCTCCTATAATGTTATGTGTTCTATGTTGTCCATTTTATCCCTTGATAAAATTAATAATTAATCTGTCGATAGATTCTCAAAATTTTTTCTCCAAAATTGTAAGGTGTTTTGTGACAAAGAACAACGTTGGCCGTTGTGCAACGCGATACTACTACGTAGAATATTAAATACTTAAATTAGCTACAAAGCGATAGAATATATCTTACAACGTAGGCCTACTATTTGATACTGTCACGTCGCGTCGTATCGAGTCGCGTTGTCGCGTTTGTCATTGAAGTAGGACATATAGATTTTGAATTTCTGCAACATAATGATGTGCCATCAGAATAGCAGCTATATCACGTCCCAACTATGTCCCAAACCATTAGATTGTAATCTAACTAGCGAAATTGTTAACTGTCGACAGATTGTGAACCGTTGTTACCATTGTTGCAACCGTTACAATGTTGAGTGTAAATTTTTAAAATACTCCTTTTATTTACGTTTTCTTGTCTCTTTCTTGTAGGTTAGGTTAGGGTTCGACATAAATAATCAGGTAGTGAAACTTAGGGTTTATCGGATTAATATACTTAACAGATTACAATCTACTGAAAAATAATGCGTTAAATTGTAATCTGTCGACAGTTTACAATTTCGCTAGTTAGATTACAATCTAACGGTTTTTACAATTTTACGGTGACATTAATACTCCTTTATTGTAATTGCCTTAGTTAAATGCCAATACTACTTAATTACAGAGTACCTGTCAAAAAAACATAAGGCAATTGCTACAATCGTGGTATTAATTTATAAGTACCTAATTACGCAATTAAAAACATGTAAAATGTATTTACTAAGCTGCCGAATTTTCGACTCGTAACAGTGGGTATAATTTTCTTCACTGTCTAGGTACATTTCCACGCATCTATTAAAATACTTGAGCCACAAATTAATAATTGTAAAATGATTTAAGGCCTGGGCTATTCCCCCTAATTGTAAAAAGTTGTATTTATTTATTTATATTTAATAGCTGTGATACGTTCAAATGTAATGTATTTTGATTTATAATAGAGCAGTTTTGCATTGAAAGTGGCAATACTTTAAGAAATATAAATATAGTGCCAAAATAATATATTTGAATGTATATAATTAATATAACATGTAATGTTCAATTTGTAATAGATATCTTATTAAAGGTAGTATATTTATTAACTTAAGTGCATTTATATTCTTTTAATCCAAGTTAGTGCACCTTCAAGTATTGTCTTCTCGTCTTAATTACTTTTACTTTTTTCACGGTACATACCATGAAAATCTATTATCATTCAAAATAAATTTAATAAAACTTAAGTTTTCGACACTCTTTTATGCATAGAGGTAGGAACGTCTTACTGATGATTTTATGAGTATTAGCCTTTGAATTGTCCTATAAATATTTTATCAATTATTTATAAATTATAGTTTTAAACATGACTCGGAAACTTTGTTAAATTTACATTCTGAAAGAAGGCTTATCGTTAATATAACTTGGTTAAAAATGTTAAGAATCATTCTAGCTTTTTTAAAGTTGCAAATACGCTAGGATAAGTAATTGATATTATAATATGAACAGTCTGTCTCTATACTCTTCACGTTAAAATGATAAAAATATGTACCTATCGATTTTTGTATTTGGAAACAAGGATGAAGCTGGCTCCAATTTTTTTGTTATAAAATTGAAATGGAGCAGCCCTGCCTGCTTTACAATATTAATTCCAACGTTTTATCAATTTAAGCAAGCTTTTAACTTACTGGACATGTATGTTTTGTAGCTTTGTATGTGAACTCTTGTAACTGAATTACAGACAACTGATTGGGCAGAAATTTGGAACACAATCAATGTGACGTCAAAGCCACATTGATTGTCTCATCGGTCTCATGATGGAATTTTTGGGGGGTGGCCATAGGAACATTCTCAACTCTCCATTATGTTTGTATTTTTATGGTGGTATATATTCAGAGACTGAAAGCTAGACAAGCTTAAGAAAAGCTTTTCACAAAGCGTTTGAAAAAAGGTATTTAAAAAAATACTCATATATTAACTTACTATAGGTACAATGTTATGCAGGCGTTACGTTACACGCTTGAGGTTCAGTGTAAGTTTTAGGTAAAGTTAAAACTACTAAGTAAGACTGCTGAAAAAAGAATATGTTTACCAAATCAATTCGCAAGGCCTCATGGAAGTAAGAAAAAATTATTATTGTCTCAAAAAGTAATAAAATAATTTTTCGAATCGATTTATTTTTCTACAAAATTCTGTTTAAACTTCAATAAAAATTTTCATTCGACTAATAAGTACCTAAGTATTTGTTTTAGATAATTTAGAAATTATCTTTCCAATTTTTTTTAATAATAATTATTTACCAAGGTCCCTTCTTCATGCATGTACATAAAGTTGGAATGTAAGTTATGTAACTTTATTATTATATAGTATAGTAATATAAGTCTGCTGTATGAAGTACCTACATAAATTATAAAATATGAATCTCCGTAGTTAAAAGAAAAAAAATCGCTTTTTTGTAAATAAATATAATTATAATGTTACTATTGTAAAATTAAAATCTCATATTATTATAGTTAAGTAATTATTTTATCGGTCTATAATGACCAATTCTCTTTCCATCTTGTCATTTTATAGATATAGTTAATTTAAAACGAGTACTAGGTACTTGGTTTATTCTGTACAAATTATTGATTATAATATTATGTTGGTTAAAATGGTGGTTTTATTTTAAATATATTTGTTAAATTACTTGGTTTTAATTCTTATTTGTCATTTAAATATCTTCATTGTAGACCCTATTGATTGATTCAAGTGATAGTGACAGACTAATTTTTTAAGAGGTAACTAACAAGTCAGAAGGTGGATTTTCAAGAAATTTTTAATAAGTAAAAATATGTAATAAAACCAAAATATATCTTTTTTTTGTGGGTTTATTCAATTTATTTGTTCGCGAGTGTACATTATTATGTTTGCCACTATTACACATAGGACAGCGTAAAGTTTATACATTTCATAATGTATATCTACTTCTATTTTGCCTTTACATTAATAATTAATCATATATACTTTTCTCCCTAATTTAGTACACAAATGCAATCAACGAATCACTATGATTAACTTAAAATATACTTAATACCTAACCTAAGTTTGACTTTACATATTAACTAAATATTAAATTCTATTAGATTTATATATTTTTAAGCAATGTAATATACCTCAACGATAGATTGAAATTGGTTTTTCTTAAAATGTAGTTCTTGAATCAAACTATCATCATACTAATATTATAAATGCGAAAGTATGTGTTTGTCCTTCAATTACGCTGCCACAGAGCAACGGATTGAGGTGTTTTTTTACATACTACATAGTTGTGGTCTTGGAGAACAACTGCTACTTTTATCCCGGTAAATTAAGGAGTTCCCGAGGGAATTCCGAGGGAAAAACCAAGTCGACGAAGTCGTGGGCATCAGCTAGTTTTCCGTATAACGTTGTATTTATTGGTCGTGTAATCTAGTGTATTGGTGGATGTCTAGTATATTCCGTCAACGGAATGAAATTTTACAGTAGGTAAGTATTTACTCTCTTATACTGATGGATCATAGTACCTAATTACCTACTGAACGGCCTTATTTTAGATTCTTAGATATGGATTAATTATTGGTAAACCTATTTTCTTAAGAATATTTCTACAGTAATCTACTACTGGTCTACAGTTTTTCCATCGTGCCAAGTAACAGTTCCATTTCAGTACGAATTTGTTTGAGGAGGTCTGTCATCTGGCGCGGGGAGTCGAGGATGTCGATGCTCTGTGTGTATGGGTTGTATCTCACACCGAATTCTCTAGGAATTGTTTGAGCGAATTTTCTGGAAAACAAATAATTAGTTTTTATAATAACCTCCCATATGTCTTTTACCAAGTTCAGTTTTAGTAAAACGTGAAGTAATTGAAAAGTCTTACTATAGTGTAAAATATTCTTTGAATGATAGAGGCAGCCATGTTCTAGCGTTGTGGGCTCTTCTCAGACCAGGGCGCGTTTGGAACCCTCGTAGCTTTAGTTTTAAGATATCGTAGTTAATTATCACCATCAAGTCTTATTCCTTGTAAACATGACGTTCAGAAGGTGTACTTTATAAGTGCCTATTTTGAATAAAGATGTTTTGAGTTTGAGCTTGTTAAAAAAACAGAACGGAGCGATTGACATTACATCCGCTGAAATAACTTGTTTTTCAGGGGACGTGCACATCTGGCGAATGCACCGCGAATAATGAATTTATGTAAATATTTATAAGAATGTGTTAGTGAATAAACAAAAAATTAGAGATATAGATACTTAAATAAGTGATACAAGTTATAACTTACATCATTTTCTCTTTGGCACTCTCGAAGCTGTTGGCGACGAAGTATATAGGCTGATAATCCGTGATAGGGTACTTCTGATCGCCAGTAATGCTAGGCTCGAACTCTCTCAGCTCGGGTTTGTCTGAGAGGCAGTACTGCAGTTCACCGAACGAGGATAGGAGACCAGCTCCGTAGGCCTTCAGCTGGCCCTCTTGCCGGCACAGACCGAATTCCACGGTGAACCAGAAACACTAGAAAACCAACGATTGTGTTAGCAAGTGCAGAAAATGAAAATCTAGGTACTCTGAACCAGTAAACCTAAGTGTGATAACAATATTTGAAGGATCAATGGATTACGTAAATCTTAAAAAATTTTGAAGCTTTATAAACTCTTCTCGTTTCTTATAAAAAGACTAGTGCTTAGAATATTCAACACGTAGGGTTATGCGACCCAATGATCTATTTTTAATAAACCTACCAGGTAACTACTTTGAATCCTGTGTCCAAATCTATAATTATTTAGAAACTTAATGTAGCAAAACGTACCGTGGCGAGTTTTTCATTATAATCATGAGGTGTTCCCCAGGAAGCGAGGCCGATTTCCTGCGAGAACTGGGCAAAGGCCGGATCAGCGAACAGAGGTGCGTGCCCAGTAGCTCGTAGTACACGTCTGTCTCCGGTGTGTAGAGAGGCCGCAAGTAGTGATATATATACCTACTCCGTGCTGTGGAATAGGTGGAAGGCCAGCCCTGCCAGAAAGTCGCGTTATCTAGTTACGAAGTGTAGCATAACGTACCGTGGCGAGTTTTTCAATATAGTCATCAGGCGCTCCTAACGATGCGAGACCGATTTCCTGCGAGAACTGGGCAAAGGCCGGATCAGCGAACAGGGGTGCGTGGCCCAATAACTCGTGGCATACGTCTGGCTCCGGTGTGTAGAGAGGCCGCGAGTGGTGACGGATGTACTGCGTGCTGTGAAATACGCGGAACGCAAGGCCTGCCAGGAAGTCGCGGGACGACAGCAACCCAGCTACTGGCCGAAGGGTGAAGCCTGTGCAATCTACGAACAGCAACAAAAGATTTTACGGCTTTTTTGGCGCAGCTGTGAGCACAGTTGTTGCAAGTGGGAGTTACCCGGTTCGATCCCCGGCAGTGTCAATTTGGGAATTCTCTAGTCTGACCTGGTGGTTACTGGCTACTTGCAACCCAACCGGCAAAGGCATTGGGTTTAATATAATTGCCTTACCTATCCTAACAGTATAGCCCACTTCCATCTTAGACTTGCCACCAGATGAGATAAAAAAGTAGGTATAGCTTATAATTTCTCTGGTGCAGTGGTGAGTGCTGCGGCTGTCATGACAAGTGAGAGGTCATTTGGAGGTCAATTTGGAATTTCATATTGTATCAGCGGCAGTAGGTAGGAATCACCCTACCACATTGCTGCATTGCAATATACAAAATACTAACACTCTGCTGCTAAACTCTGTTTTCTTCTTCTTAGATATTATCAAATAGCTGGCAGTAAATCATTTGTATCTACGCACCTTTCAGGAAGTTGGAAACATCTTCTAACTGAGGAATATTATCCTCCCTGTATCCACAATTTTCAATCAGCAAAGGAAATACGTGGTTGTGCTCTTTGCAGGCGTGAGTCGGGTACAATTCAGTCAACTTCCTAAACACCGTTCCCCATGTGGCGATTTCTTCTTTAGTATAATCTACGTGAGGTAGTGGCTGGCCATGCTTGTAGTTGAAGGCGATATCGGCGAAGTACTTCCTTCTAGCTCGGTAAACCGCGTCAGTAAAGCCAGGGTGGTCCGAGTCCAGCTCAGCGCCGTAAGACAGGATCTGATTAGCAAATCTATCGAGATCCCGGATACGTCGGGGAAACCATGGTACAGTAGCTGTAAAAAATTATTAATCATATTGCGTGTTTTTAAGACAGACTTTACAAATTTCTTCAAGTTCTGTTATATAAGCTATGATCAACTACTTAAAATTCTTAAAGATACAAAAATACGTAGGGAATGTCTTTGATGGAATTTTGTGTCATTGCATACAAAACTAATTGCCGTTCATAGATGTAGGATTGGTCTCTCTCGTCTAGCGGAGCGAGACCAATCCTACATCTATGTTGCCGTTTGACTGATTTTATGCAGTGTTTTTGGAGATATTGCTAGAGTCATGCAACATATTTGTTTTGGTTTACCACCACAGCCCATTAACGTCCCACTTCTGGCCACAGGCCTAGGAGAGAGGGAATTAGAGCTTAGCTTAGCTGCTCCAATGCGGGTCAGCGGGCTTTTGTTTTTTTCTAATGAACCAATTTGTTTTGATTTAATGAAACATTAATAATCTTCCTATAGAATATGATATTAAAACTAAGTATTGGAGTAAAAGCAGGCGTTACTTTGCGGAAGTCCATGATAATGAAAAAACTAGAAGTTTAATTCGCTATAATCCGCCCCAGAAGGCAAATCTATGTGGAACAGTGCGTATTTGTTCACAATCGTGCATTGTAGAGGCAACATCTCCTGAAGATGCTCCGGTATCGGAGTGAAACGTACGTTGAGGGTATTTTTGAGGGTTTGTATGGTGTGTTGAATATCGAGGGCATCAAGTTCAAGATACGCACTGTACCACATAGATTTGCTTTCTGTGGCGGACTTTAGCGAGTTAAACTTCTAGTTTTTTCATTAAAACTAAGCCCTGGAGTTGCACAAGCGCCAAACCTCTTTGTAATAAAATTAGCATTTTAGTATTCACAAAATTTCAAACTCACAAATATTATCCTTGTAATCCCTTGAAATGACGTTCAAATATCCAGCAATAGTTTTTAATTCATCCAGAGCTGCGCCGAAATCACCTGATCCATGCTCACATTCCACCATGAACTCATACCCTGGTCTTCTAGCTGAGGACCTGGATTCGATGTGGCTAAGATTTACGCCATGAGAAGAGAAGATGCTGAGGAATTTAGCGAGAGAACCAGCTTGGTCAGGAGATGTAGGGGAAAATAGAAGCCATGTCGATTTGCTGGTATTGCTACCTTCGGCCACGTATTTGTTGTCCTTGTTAAGCTTGTTCTGGGAACAAAATGAGCAGTGACATCATTCGTCGTACATCACTCAATCTACGTTCATCAATTGAAAATAGCTCAACAATTTAAAAATGATTTGAACGGTTAGCACATCAATATCAACTATATTTTAGCACGTAACGGGGGCCATACTACCAACTCTTAAAGCTATAGTTAAGCAACATTACTCAGAATGACAGTGAATGACTCAAAATGGCTGTATGGCCCCTGCACGGTTAAATAACCATCTACGATGGTCCCTTTTTATGTGTCCGGGATGCAAGTTTTACCCGAATACTTACAAAATATCGCCAAAATATATTAAGCCGACGGAAAGTAAAAGGCGAAACACAGACAGAAGCACTTTATTCACACTTCAATATAATTTATATAAAGTGCGATAAACTTCAAGTTCTTCACCTCGGTAAAACCTAAATAATACCCTCGCCCCACTAGAGAGGCAAGCCGGTAGTGCTAATTGTCGCGAGTCACGACCCTTAATATGGAATCTTATTTCAATAGAATTTTGGTACTTCAATTAAATTTTTATACGACTGCCTGAAAAAAGGAGTATATTGTTTTCAGGGTTCATGTATGTATGCATGTGTGTATGTATGTGAGTTTGTATATTCCACCATAACATCTATACGCCTGAACCGATTTTGATAAATGAGGTATCGTTAGAATCCCTAGCTTATTCCGGGTGACATAGGCTAGTAAAATAAAAAATAAATGATGGGGTGACCATGACCCCGCATTAAAGACTAAAGTTGAAAAAAAATATTCGAAAATAAGATTAACGATATAATCATCATCTAGAAAATGATGAGTAGATTCCAAAAGATATATAATGTAGTTCAATATCCAGTGAATCCCAAAAAAATATGATATAATAAAAATGTGAATAAGATTCCAAAGGCTATATATGCAAATCGCTTCTTAAGGAGGTTAACTCCAAAAATAATATGGCAGGGCAGTCGTATTTTTTAATTGGTTAAATTAAGTTTACTTGTGTACTTTCAGGTGCCTACTAATTAAAATCAAGGTTCCGCATATTATAACCTTTTGAAATGAATGGGACAAATTTACTTATTAACTACTAGCTGATGCCCGCGACTCGTCCACGTAGAATGTTTTTTTTAATCCTACAGGAACTCCTTAATAAATGGGATAAAAAGCCTGTGTCACTATACCCAGGTCCTCAACTAATTATACCGATACAAAAAGAACAAACCAACTCACACATACACTATAATATTCCCTATATCTTACCTTCAATTAATGAAGTAGCTAATTAAGCCTCCAGCTAATTCTTATTTGTTCAGATTTCAGTGGGCTAAGTCAGATAATGGTTTGGTAAACTTAAAGATTTTGAGCCGATTAAACTAGCAAGAATATTAAAAGTATTATTCGCCATGAGTAACACTTGCACCATAACAAGGCTTCTCAGCAAAATTACTTATTCAAAACTCAACCGAGTAGCTTCGAGTACCTGGGGCTTTTTAAAGGGTTACTTGAAATGATCTTGTTTTAAAACTGACCTTAGGGAAAAGTGGGGTCTGAATTGACATAAATTAATTCGGAGTGAACTGTCTGGGTCCTTTTAAGATTTTTCAAGGCTCTAAGAAGCTCTTACTATTAAGTGTAGATTCAAAAACTTGCACTCGGCCTGATCATCGATGTATAACGTGATCTTCCACGATAATCTTCTGCCTATCCCTACCTCCATATTCTACCCCTTTTAAAAAAAATTTAAAAACACGATTGCTCTGCCAAAAAACTAACTAAAAAGTTAAAAATCTAAATTAATCTAGTTAAATTAGAATCTTATTCACATTTTTATTAAATGTTTTTTTTTTTGGGAATCACTGGATATTGAAAAATAGTGTTATATATTTTTGGAATCCACTCATCATTTTCTAGATGATGAATAAATATTTAATCTTATTTTCGTTTTTTTTTTCAAATTTAGTCTTTAATGCGGGACCATGGTCAACCCATCAAATTTTTTAAAAATTTTACTAGCCTATGTCACCCGGAATAAGCTAGGGATTCTAACGATATCTCATCAAAATCGGTTCAGGCGTATAGAAGTTATGGTGGAATATACAAACTCACATACATACATACATACATACATACATACATACGTGAACCCTGAAAACAATATACTCCTTTTTTCAGGCAGTCGTATAATACTCCTTTTTTCAGGCAGCCATATAATAAAAACTAAACAGGTATAGAAATTAGTTCCAATTTTGGCCATCGGGCCAGACAAGACCCTTTCACAAAATCCATCCGTCTCTTCTTTGGTCTTACTACTACTCTTTTTTCCATCCACGTGAACATTTTGTTAAGCTTTAAGAAACAAAGGATGAGATTAACCGTGAGCCCAAAGAAATTTTGTTGACATCACATAAAAATATTTTTAAAGCGCATGGAAGCAAGTTGAATATTTAGTTGGTCCACATCAAGGAAACTAAGGAAACAAACTAAAAACGCGTGCCTTGACATGGCATGCAGACTGCAAGCAGTACACAAACAGACTGGCTCAGATCCGGAAAGCTAAATAACAAAACAACGAGTAATCTTTATCAAACAAAAAATTACGCCACTACAAGTCAGCCCTCGACTGCAATCTCACCTGATGGTAGTGCTGATACTTAATACTCAATACTCCATACTCAATATCATTTATTCAATATAGGTACACTGTAGGTACACTTATTGACGTTAAAAAATACTTACTTATAAAACATGATCATGATAATCGGTAACGGTATCTTAAAACTAAAGCTACGAGGGTTTGGAAAAATTTTTATATTTTTATTTTTTTATATTTTTATTTTATTTTTGAAAAAATAAAAAAATTCCCACAACAAATTCAGCCGGGGGTTTTTTTTATTATCACCGTTTGGAAGACCCCGGTCTACGTGGAATTATGCAGATTATAAAATTTCGTCATAATATTCGAGATCAACTGTTATGTATTGGATATTATTATATAAGTAAATGCCTTCGTTAGAGTACACTAAGTTTTTAATTCACGGTGGAACTAATAAATTTTTCGAGATAAAATGTCATATGATATGATGTATCATAACTCCATACAACTCATTAAAATCTGTTAGTGGTTGGGCCTTTAAAGCGTAACAGACAGATAAACAGACATTCACACTTTTGCTTTTATAATATAAGTTAGTAAATAGTGGGCGCGAATCCCAGAGAGACGCAGGTTCGAATCCGGCCGGTTCCGCAATTTTTGATGAATCAATTTTTAATAACCTATTTAGATATTGCCCTAAGTATAGGTAAACACTACAATAGAAATTATCATATTAGTATGGATTTTTAGAAGGTTAAAGCGTAGTGTGTTTGGCAATAAAGCTTGTAGATAACCGACTTCGAATATATTGAGGTTATATTTTGAGTTAGCGATAACCCTTCGACAAGTCGATGTAAATGTCGTTGGCCGATCGCATCTGTGCCATTTTAGAAAACAATGACGACATATTCGACGAAATGACAATATTTACGGCATGTTAAGGCTTTATTCTGCTAAAAATCGGTTTTCTTACTGAAATATCAGAAATGATATTTTTTAATTTTAAGTTATAAAAAATGCAATTAATAAAAGACATTAAGCTCTTGTTATATTGTGGGATTTGTAGTTTCCAAAAGTATTTTTTTTAATTGAAAATAATACAATAGAACTTAATGGTAGCTAGCCTAACCTAATTACTATATAAATCATGCCCACGTGGAATGGTGGCAAGAATGCTGGCTGCATTTCCGCGCTGGACAGCCAGGCTGATCCTTTGCGCAAAAAATGAGCCAGCCCTTCTGTCACCAGATGAGGCAATTAACCGCGGTGAAATATCTCGCAAAAAATTTTTGGCACTAAGACTTTTTTTAATTTAATTTGATGCTACATTTTAATAGATTTTCAGACGTATAAACATACTTATATTTACGTACTACGCGTTGAAGCTCTTTTTTAACGCAATCATCACATAAACGTTATGACAAAAATACAAAATGTATTCAGTAGACATGTATTCTCGATTATTCTACAATTAACTATCTCTCCGGTTACTTTTTTCTACATGCTATAGTTTTCTCTTATATAGTTCAAATTTTATGAATTTGACCACAGCGACTGCTTTTCTGCTAGCTGATGCTGTTAGTATAAAGTATTTAAAAAAAAATACCTGTCTGCTAAATTTACATTCATCACGGGCGAAGTTATAATAGTCGTTCAGATTTCTGAAATTTTCAATTTTCTTAATTTTTCATTCCGTATGAATCTTTCAAAGTATTAAAAACTATTTAAGGGGACGACTAATATCAGTAAAGTCGTTCTCAAGTTATGGCGTCACTCAGGGATTCAATATTATGACCCATTGACCCATTGAATATGTACATATACATACATTCTATAGATAAAAAAACTATATTTAAACTTTATTTTTACACGTTATCGAATCGAAAATATAAAGCTCAAAATGCCCTTCGGGAACCTCTGTTAAGATAAATCCTAAGTGTTGCAGACCGGAGCCTTAACACTACACAAAACAATATTGATTAAAGACGTTATTAGCTCTGTGCTTTTTGGTTGTTTCAGTGTTGAGAGTCATAGGTTAAATGGAGTCATAACAGACATATCATGTTTTTAATATTAAACAAACACCCCAACAAACTGACTGACACATCCAAGCTTCGCCCGGGTGGAATTCCCAAACATACTGAAATCCGTATGATCTCGTTTTAACCTAAATCCCAAACACCAAGGTAATTTCGTGAAATGACTTTGCTGCAGTCGGGTAAAAAGGTAAAAAAACTGGCTTAATTATACACTTAGTAATAAATACAACCTACCTACGGTTGAAACCGGAATGATTTTATACTTACTTACCTATTTAGTGATCTATTAACTTGGCTAGTGACTACGAAATGATTGAAACTTAAGTTTTTAGATCTTTTCCGCATTGGTGCAAAAACCATTATTATTATCCGATAAGGGCAATTCATTAAAATGGTAAGTAGACAACGGTCTTTTATATATACCTAAGTAGGTATGTAAGTATGTTAAAGGCATTATTTGCGACGACCTTCCTGAGGTGACTTTTCTTAAGGAAACATTCGTTTATATTATTTTAGTCCGAGTTCATTTTAAACACTTGAAGGCAGTTTAACATTGGCGAGACGACGGATTTGGTTAGGTAGATACCTACCTATTTTCATACAGGGCCTGATGAAAAGCAAGCATCAAGATTTTTTAACTATTGTAAGATATTTCTTAAAAGTAATCTTTTATGCCTCTGCTTTCCACTGGATGGGCGAGAATTGAAATCTCGCTGGTCGTTTTAATGAGACGAGAAGTGGATGGGCGGAAGTTGTCAATTCTCGCCCATCCATTCCCCTCCTAGCCACCTTGAGGCACTGCACTATTATGCCAAATATATAAATAGGTATCATATAACCTTTCTGTAATCAACATGAATATTTACAATAATATTTAATATAATAATTAAAATATTTACGCGCGCTTCTCTAAATTATAAAATTTCTAGATTTAGTGAAGTTGGGCCTAGTTACGGCAGCACTGGATGCTTGCGCTGGTTAAGTGACGTTTACAAAGTGTGGTAATTGGATGATTAAGCAACTTTAGAATTCTGGATTTGAGTTTGATTCTATATTTGTAGCTTTATCTATCTGTGCTAGTTAATATGTCTAACATCTGGGGACGATTACATAAAAATGATTGCTTTTTCGTAACCACACCTCGGATTAGTACTCTGATTGGACTCTACCGCTACTGGCTAAAATTCTTTGTCGCAGCAAGATGACCATAAATTGGCAATTACAAAAAATAAGATTGTAGCAAATGATTCATGCAATATTCACATTCATACTAGGGCTAGGTATAGGTGTCGATTTTTTACTCTTGTATTTTTTTTTTTACTACAAGTTAGCCCTTGACTGCGATCTCGCCTGATGCTGAGTGATGATGCAGTCTAAGATGGTAGCGGGCTAACCTGGTAGGGTTATGGCAGTATTCTAGGTCGAGCTGTATGCCAAACAACAGATAGGCTATCGCATTTAATCCCTACCATGATAATGTGTATAATGTAAAAGGAGTCACGACCTTCAGTAATAAAAAATACGGTGCAGATAAAAACACTGAGAGTGTGTGTGTGAGAGAGAGTGATAGAGAGATATTGTGAAAGCTATTTAACTATTGTTTTATTTCCTGTCTCATTTATTTACGAGTTAATTTAAGTAATAAGATCTAATAATTACCTATAGTCTTATTAGATTAAGACTACTTAGTATGATGCATTCTTTAAATGATTCTTACGGGGTCGCAATTTGTATAAAAAACTAGCTGATGCTCGCGATTCCGCGTGGATTGAAGTGCTTTAGGGGTATGAAAAATAGATAGTAGCCGATCCTCAGACCTACTGAATATGCATATAAAATTTCATAAAAATCGGTCGAGCCGTTTCGGAGGAGTATGGTAAGTAACATTGTGACACGAGAATTTTATATATAAGAATTATAAGCCTGGTATAAAATCGCCATAAGCCATTCCGTCCTTTTTATTAATATACGAAAATCTATACTAATATTATAAATGGGAAAGTTTGGATGGATGGATGTTTGTTACTCAATCACGCTAGAACGGCTGAACGAATCGGGTTGAAATTTGGCAAAGAGATAGATTAAAGAACAGAGAATAACACACAGGCCACTTTTTATATCGGAAAATTAAAGAGTTCCCGCGGAACCGAAAATCTTAATTCACGCGGACGAAGTCAGCCAGATGTACTTAACAAAAACAAAATAAAAATTGATTTATTTACAAAACTGCCTCCTAATTTTTAAAAATAACTTGCACAAAAATAAATAAAAGAATCACAATCGCCAGCAATTAGTTATTAAATATTTATTTTACCTTGTCTCTCAACATCAACTCCTCTTGTCGGGGCGAAATCATTTCCATTTTCTCTCAAAATTATTATAAACACAAAACGCGGGTATTTAAAATAATAACAAATTCTACGATATTTATTTAAATTAGGCTCTAGATCTACAATTACGCAATGCCGGGACGGAGGCTAGCGTTATATGAAGCGATCTCGAATGGCGTGTTATGCTTTTATGTTCCCTTACGCCACCTAAATATATGCCAACAAGTTTGCTACGCCCAATCTCAATTGATTTAATGAATACCAAATGAATTACCGTCTACCTATTGTTGACAATCTCCCTGGTACAGTGGTGAGCTATGTGGTGAACTAAGTGTGTTTAGATGCGCGGTAGGGTTTTCAGATGGTCAATGTTAACACTATGCCGCATAGTCTATGCGTGTTATGAACGCAAAATCCTAGTAAGAATAGTAATAAGAGTTTATAACACGTAGATTCTATATCCCATCTATCTATTTCACGCTGTCCTATAGAGAAGACGTCGAAGGAAAGCTGTAAGTTAAACAAAGGGTTAAAATATCGTAATAAAGTTTCTTCGGCAAACTTTGATTTTATAAAAAAACGGCTCAAAATTCATTCCAAACACACACACGCCTGGCTTGCGCCGGATCTAAGTTGGACCGTCTAGAGGAGTTTTAAAGCTCTATTGATTGCGTTGCTTTGCGTGCGCGTGAGAGGTATATGATTATAGACAAACTATAAATATTGCTTACCCTATTAAACCCCCTCTATTACGTGCTTAAACTATTATGTGTGTATCATGAAGAGAGAAGATAAATCTCTATATATATATATGTATATAAAAATCAATTGCTGTTCGTTTGTCTCGCTAATACTCCAGAACGGCTGGGCCGATTTAGCTGATTTTGGTTTTGAAATGTTTGTCGTAGTCCAAGAAAGGTTTAAACGGTGGGAAAATATGGAAAAATTGCGAGGAAGATAATAAAAACAACAATTTCATTTTCCCATATATTTTGTCGTTAGGAATAGGTGATACGAAGTACACCGGGTCATCTAGTAAACGATAAATATTATGACGTATATTATTTATTACATTTGAAAATAATTTATCTATTTAACTACGAATTACACGTTCGCAAAATATCTGACGAAAGTTAATAATAAAGTAAGATAAATAATAATACAAAACATCAAGTTTCATAAGTTTCAGTTGCTATTATTTGTGAGTATATATGTTGTATTATTTGTATGTTGTATGTGTCACCATACATTTACTCTGCATCCAACTCGCGCGCGAACTGTAGGTACTTTTTATACCGTAGCGAAAATGAGCATAGCGCCTACACGAAAATAAAATATACTTTTTCACCACTTTGTTTAGGTGATTAATATTATGTATACTCATTATTATACAAAGCCTGACATTATTTATAAGTGCTATCCTAATACTAAATATTTTTTTTATCTACTACAAGTTAACCCTTGACTGCGATCTCACCTGATGGTAAGTGATACATATTACATACATAATTGTACTATGTTATTTAAACATTTAACTACATAAAAATGTGTACGTCAGGCTTGCCTGACTGGATATGCTGCGCCTTTTTATACTGTAACCATCATTGTAACACATACTCAGACAAATAAATTCATTAATTCATCCAAACTATAACTTTCTAGCACTAAGGGGCTCTAAGCTAAGCCGCGGACAGACAGACGGATGGACATGGCGAAACTTTATACTTTCCTTGTTGACCACGGAACCCTAAAAAGCATAAAACCCGTTGATGCAATACGCGCATAGAGTTGCATTTGAGTTTTTCTGTGAACGTCATTCGAGCCGAGGCCAAGTATTTTAGGTTTCTTACCTTTTTATTACATTAGACACTATTAATTTTATTGGTATATACTCAGAAATTGCAGCTTTATGTTGAGGATAATATTTATAACTTACTTAATATGATATTCATATATTTTTGATGATTCATACCTAATTTATTATAGAGCAGGGATTCCCAAAGTGGTCAATAACGATCCCTTGGGGCCAGTTTCGTTTTCCCAGGGGTCGAAAACTAATTTTGGGGGTCCATGAGGTCTAAAAATCGATCCTTATTTTATTGTTTTTTTTTTCAAAAAATAATTACCTACTTAATTATTTTATGTAAATTGTATTAATACTTATTAATTACATTTGATATTTACTGAATCTTATGTCTATTTACTATGTTATATTTTGAGAAAAAAAATGATGTCAAGTTTACTCACTTATCCAACCGCAAAGTTTTTAAATTGGTAAGTATTTTGTATCAATAGGAAAAAATTATATAGAGATAGGATTTTTAAAGTATGAAAAGTAGTAAAGGCTATGGAGGTATCAGTTAATTTTGGAAAAGGAGGCTCTTGCCTAAAATTTATTACTACGTATTAGTATTAGTTATTGGAGAAGTTTCATGATGTTTTAGTGTTAGATTTCATTCATCATTTTTAACGCAATGGAATTAAAGTGTAGAACAAAACTAATAAATTTGTGTTTTTTTTCATGTCCTTATCGCTCCACGCTAAAAACTCAAAAACCGCATAGTTTATTTTTCTTGTGAACTAAGTAGTTAACGTAATAATCGGTAATTAGTTATAACAATATAATTAAACATTGTCGCGAAGCATGTCAATCGCCACCGATTTGTTAAGTTATGAAAACAATCGGTCCTATCTCTGCAAAAACATTTAATCAAAGCTGATCGCATATTCGTCTGCATCGCACGCACATTATAACAACTACGTTTGGTAATATTGTTCATAATATGTTGTGAAGTGAAAACTTCTTTAGGTGCCGCGTTTAGCACTTTTTGGTAGGGGGTAAAAATGTAGATTCGCGTGACCGTGACCGACATGCTCGCGAACATATAAATATACTACATTCAAAATTAAACTTTAATTAGTGTAATAATTTTATGTGCAATAAAAAAACTTCCTTCAAACCAATTTCTAATTCTCCAAGGAACGATTTTATCGACGAATTTTGAAATTATGATAGCATTTCTACAACCATTTCTATTAAAACATCCATAATCATCCGTAAAACATTACTCGGAGATCGATAAATCGTTAGACGCTAAATATAAAAGTAATAGCCACTTACCTTTTTTCCAAAAATAATACATTAAGCATTTATGACAGTAGATAGGTGAAAGTGTAGTCTTTCAAGTTGGACGTAAGAAGACGCTTAAAAACTGGAATTAGGAAAATAATTACGCTATTTTATCGCTGAAAATATTTATAATTCTGCAATCTGTGAAAATTATGCAGCGTATTCGGGGGCTCTCGCGGTACAAGCAAGTGTGCTGTCAGCTTTATTCGCGAATGTTTGACGCAATATGACTGGCAAGAAATAACTGTATCTGTTTTGAAGTGTGACGTCACTGGAGGTCAATTTCATTGACACACTCAAGTAAATGGCTTTTAATATTATAATTTGCTTTTTGCAGGGCTGGCCGTGATGCCATCAATTGGGACATCGTCAAAAGGGGAAATTTCCGGACCGAAAACCGAAGGGGGTTTTCTTCACGATAAAAATGATACGCTCGCTTCGCTCGCGCTTTAATTAACATCGATGTTGTAACTCACTTTTTTAACTCAAACTTCAAAGGAGGTTGTCAGCATGAAACAAAAATATAACATTATATTGTGTGTTAATCATAATTTATGTCAATATCAATATAAAGTTGTTGACAATCGTTGACAGCGGCCATCAAATAGACGTGTAAGCTGAGCCATCAAAGGAGAAAAAAACCTAAAAGAACTTTATATAAAGATAATTAAAAGAAGAAGAAATAAATCATTCCTAATATAATATGGTACAACTAAAGCAAGTCGCACTGCGCCTGAAGTCGGTGAAAAATATTCAAAAAATCACCAAAACTATGAAAATGGTCTCGGCCAGCAAGTAAGCGTTTAGATTATGATAATATTCTAACAATATGTTTCTATGCATAAGTACTAGCTGCGGCTTCGTCCACGTGAATTGAGTTTTTTTGGTTCTTGCGGGAACTCTTTAATTTTCCTAGATAAAAAGTAGCCTATGTGTTATACCAGACTATAATGTCTGAATATTTGTCTCTGTGCCATTAATTCATCCAGATCATATGATCATGATCCGTTCAGCCGTCCAGGCGTGATTGAGTAACAAACATCCATCCATATAACTTGTTCATTCTTTGCGGCGTGAAGGAGTATAGCAAACATTGAAATATACGAGCTTACATTTTGATAGAACATAGAAGCCAGTTTATTTGTGGAAGTCCGAGATGATCAAGGAAAATGACAAAGAAGATTAATTCGCTATAATCCACTTTAAACATGACAAAAGTGCGTGAGGATATTCCCGTTCGATCTGAACTGAGCCTCTGTTTGAAGACTTTCTTCTTTGAACGAGGTTCCCGGGTTCGATCCCCGGCAGGGTCAATTTGGGATTTTTTAATTTCCGAATTTCCTCTGGTTTGGCCTGGAGGGAGGCTTTGGCCGTTCGAGTTACCGTCCTGTAAAGACGTGCCGCCAAGCGATTTAGCGTTCCAGTACGATGCCGTGAAGTAACCGTAATTAGAGGGATTGGTTTAACATAACTGCTATATTATAATTATACCCCTAACAGGTAAGCTTACTTAATTGCATCGTCACATACCAGCAGGTTAGATCGCAGTCAAGGGCTAACTAAGGGAAACAAAGAAAGAAAAATAATTTACTCACCAGTGGTGCCACAGACAAAACTAGAAACAAACGTTACACTTTCGTCTGTAACCCAGAAAGGGTTTACAGCTCAGCGTTTTGCCCTAAGTCATTTTATGCCCATGGATTGTATGCAACAAAGCAAGGCGCTGGTTTTCAGCTGTGACCCGAGTAACGTCACAATAGGCATGATGACTGATTTTGAAAAATTGGTCAGATTATGTTCGGAAGTATCTACTATTTCGAAAAAATATATTATTTCAGCAGGAAAATTAGATTTGGTAGATAAAATTGGCATTTGAAATTTGAATTTTAAAATTCGCGCCAAAACGCTCGCGAGTGTCATGGCGTCGTTTGTGACGTCACTATTGTTTTTACGGATATACTCTGTACAGTGTGCAGTAAGCAATAATATGATTGTCAATGCTCGAAAACAAACAATTGTGACGTCATTCGCTTCTCGGTGTTTAATCCATTATGGCGGATTGCTGTATTTTATAGTTTTATTTTATCAAAATAAATAGCAATCTCAGTCGAAATAGAAAAATAAATACGTTTTTTATAATCCATGAATCCTATTTCATTAGATAAATTCATAATATCATTGATTCTTGGTTACTGTCATCATGCCTATTACAATAATCAATTAATCTCAATAAGTAATGTATTTGTAGCATGTAGGACATACTGGTGTCTCTTATGTTTTGACTTTACCACCGGTTCGGAAAATAGGTTCTACTGAGGAGAGCCGGCAAGAAACACAGCAGTATTTAAAAAAACAGGATAATACAAAAGTAGGTATAAGTAGGTGTAAGTTATTATACTATCCTGTGGAGCGCTAGACCCAAAGTCGATTGCTTCCATACAACTTTGTGATTAAGACACTCGTGTCAATTGTATAATAGCCTCGACTCAACAAGTTTGTTCTAATTAAAACTTGTAGTGGATTTTAAAAAACCTTTAGAGGGCGTGGGCCTGGGAATCAAATCCCTGACCCTCCGAATAAGAGACGTAAACCTCAGTCCATAAGTCGATACGCCTTTACCTAAAGGCGCAATTTGCAGGTTCACAAAAGCTGAACGTGAATTAGCCTCAGCGCGACCATTTGGCTATGGGCCCCGAAAGTTCTACGAGTCGAGTCATTTGGTGAAGGTGGAGAAAAAGGGCGATGCCAAAGGCAAGGAACCGTCACCTGAACCGGTCACGGAGAAACCAGATGAGGGCAAAGACCCCAAGAAAGCTAAGAGGCTTTACGTTGCTGTGACTTCTGATAGAGGTACTCTCTCTTGTGTTTCTCATTGCTGAGGGCCGCGTCTCCTGTTCCATTAATCACAAAACAGTAAGAGTTTTCTTGGGATAAGAGGTAGGTAAGAGGAAGGATCTGGGTGGGTTCCCAGATCCTTCCTGTAAGAGTAAGATTTCAACTCTTAGGTTTGTAACGATTATTATTTAACGACCCAATTGTCTAAACAAATTGTAATCTTTTATTAGATTAAAACGTATTACTCGAACTGTTTAAGGAGTTCATACATGCTTGTTGTTCATACCTGCAAGCATCTATGAATTCCCTAAACGGGTTCGAATTAGTTATATCCATTTGACAAACGATTACAATTAATACTATTGCCTAAAACATCTACAGCGCTATTTCCTTAAACGTCTACCTAGGGGTAGCTGTTACACGTGAAGGAATAGTATAGATAATACTTACTGCAGCTATTATGATTCCGATAACTAGCTGGTATCTCGCAATGACCCCTCACATCGATTGGGGTTAGAACATAAGTTCTAATGATGATAATAATATCATCGTTGACGATTACAACTTACGAACTAGTTACTACTAAGGTTCTTGACACAATGATTGATGTTCAAAAAGTGTACAGTGATAGGCCCACTCTGAGGCTTAGAGTTTGCCTTTGATATGATTATGCATTTAATTATTTGTAGGTATTTATAGGCATTCGCACCATGGAGAATGACATATTTACCTATGCCAAGGCTAACAAAGTCGACGTAAGTTACTCGTACGGATATAAAAACTATGTGTTCGAATAAAATTAAATGTACTGCAGTACTGAACCTTATCAGATATATCAGTCACAGATCACGGCCAAAGACTTTCAAGTTATTTTTATCTCGGTTAATGGGCTTAATAAATATCCTTTGCTAACATAAATTATAGTAAGGTATCTACCTATCAATGACCCACAAAATTTATTGAAATCTTATCTGTTCAGGAAATAATAATAATAATAATAACAATGTCCTCCCGGCCGACTTTCGACCACGGCGGTCAATCTCCAGAAAGATTAGCTATCTGCGTGAGTGATATTATAGTGCACAAGTGTGTGCGCAAACACACTTTACTCTCATATTCCGATGGGACGGAAAATACGACACGACCGTGGAGAGATCAGGCGCAGGACCGGCGGCTTTACGTGTTCTACCAGGCATAGAGGTGAAACACCGCTAACTTCCTAACTCCGGGCTAGTACTGAGAATCTGTATTCAGAAAAACCCAATACTTAAACAGGTCTGTGTGGCGGGGTGCACTCGGGCGTATCTCGGCGCGTGCGGCGTACGCTGCAAGAGCGCAAGGGCGAAGCGGGCACCAACCGCCTGGTGTGCATCGGGGACAAGTCGCGTGCGATGCTCAGGCGGGTCTTCGCTGAGAACATGCTCGTCAACGTTAAAGATGTAAGCCAATTTATACCTTGTTTCAATTAAAATATGTATCACTATGCAGTGCACAAATACGAGGCAGGTGCCAACCGCCTGGTGTGCATCGGGGACAAGTCGCGTGCGATGCTCAGGCGAGTCTTCGCTGAGAACATGCTCATCAACGTTAAAGATGTAAGCCAATTTATAGTCTATTTCTATAAGAGTAAGTGTCATATTGCAAGAGCGCAAGGGCGAAGCAGGACCAACCGCCTGGTGTGCATCGGGGACAAGTCGCGTGCGATGCTCAGGCGGGTCTTCGCTGAGAACATGCTCGTCAACGTTAAAGATGTAAGCCAATTTATAGTCTATTTCTATAAGAGTAAGTGTCATATTGCAAGAGCGCAAGGGCGAAGCAGGACCAACCGCCTGGTGTGCATCGGGGACAAGTCGCGTGCGATGCTCAGGCGGGTCTTCGCTGAGAACATGCTCGTCAACGTTAAAGATGTAAGCCAATTTATAGTCTATTTCTATAAGAGTAAGTGTCATATTGCAAGAGCGCAAGGGCGAAGCAGGACCAACCGCCTGGTGTGCATCGGGGACAAGTCGCGTGCGATGCTCAGGCGGGTCTTCGCTGAGAACATGCTCGTCAACGTTAAAGATGTAAGCCAATTTATAGTCTATTTCTATAAGTGTAAGTGTCATATTGCAAGAGCGCAAGGACGAAGCAGGACCAACCGCCTGGTGTGCATCGGGGACAAGTCGCGTGCGTTCCTCAGGCGGGTCTTCGCTGAGAACATGCTCGTCAAGGGCGAAGCAGGATCAACCGCCTGGTGTGCATCGGGGACAAGTCGCGTGCTATGCTCAGGCGGGTCTTCGCTGAGAACATGCTCGTCAAGGGCGAAGCAGGACCAACCGCCTGGTGTGCATCGGGGACAAGTCGCGTGCGATGCTCAGGCGGGTCTTCGCTGAGAACATGCTCGTCAACGTTAAAGATGTAAGCCAATTTATACCTTGTTTCAATTAAAATATGTATCACTATGCAGTGCACAAATACGAGGCAGGTGCCAACCGCCTGGTGTGCATCGGGGACAAGTCGCGTGCGATGCTCAGGCGGGTCTTCGCTGAGAACATGCTCGTCAACGTTAAAGATGTAAGACAATTTCTAGTCTATTTCTATAAGGGTAAGTATCATATTGCAAGAGCACAAGGGTGAAGCGAGTTCCAACCGACTGTTGCATATAATGAGGATATGTCACATGCGATGCTCAGGATGGTCTTCGCCTAGAACATGATCGTCAATGTGAAAGATGCAAGAATTTTACAAGGTTCTCCCAGGCATCTTTTATTTATAGGTGCCTGTCTATTAGGTGCGACAATTATGAACGTAATCCATGTTTCTATATAAATAACTGCAGGTGGTTTACCTTTTAGACATTCAAATGAATATGAATAAGTGTGAACATAACTCGAGATTTAAAAACCTCTGCTGAAAGTGATCTTCAAAACTCCATAGCAGCAAGAATACCACGAATTCAGCGAATCACATCAATTGAGACTATAACAATCATAGATGCAGGGTTTTATATCGCGGGCTTGTTTTAAGAGCAAAAATTATGCAATTTGCAATTGCAATGGCAGACGTCCGTTGTCTCAGCCCAGATATGAATTCCATAGCATCCCAACCAATAGGATTAATGGGGATCAAGCAGATTAGTGTTCATTTTTAGCAGTTCCAACGCAAATTATCGTTCAGTACAATTTATTGACATAGGGTAGGTACTACAGGTTAAGTTCCGGCTGTTGCATCATAATCTCTCGTTTAACCTCTAGTGTTGAACCTGTGACCTGAAGCTTAAAAGCTTGAGTCCAGTCTTTTCGTGCGTCTACTACACATAGTTGCAGGTTATACATGATATGGCTACTGGTTTCAGATCGGTCGCATAGCTCCCGTGTTCGCGGACGCGTCGACGATAGCCGCAGCGATCGTACAGTCGGGCTACACGTACGATATCGGCGAGATCTACTATAACAAGTACTTCACCCCCGTCAAGTACGAGATAACTATCGTGCCGTTCTTCAACAAATACAAGATTGTAGTACGTACACAATATCAAAAAACTTAAAATTGAAAGTGTGTTTGCTCTTTGGTTGTCCTTCAATCACGCTGTAACAAAGCAACGGATCGACGTAATTTTTGGCATGGGTATAATTGAAGACGTGGAGAGTGAGTACTTTTTATCCCAGAAAATAAAGGAGTTCCCGTGGGAATTAGAAAAACTTATTCCACGCGGACTAAGTTGCGGGTATCACCTAGTTAATAATAATGAAATGTCGCCCCCGTCGTCAACCGTTAGACGTCCACTGTCGCGCATAATATTGTCTCTTGAAGGGAATTCACAGCTAAGGTCTTGCACTGCTTTGATCCAGTGGTTCCATTATTGTGTTATTTACGATTCGTTAAAACAACTCGCTCCTAGTCTAGGCAATGGGGCGTTTCGTTGTATGGAGACCCCCGCATTAAATCGTCAGTCGTTAAAACTTGACAGTGTTATAGTATGGTATGAACCATAACTTATACAAAAATATCCAACAAAAAATCCATGCGGACGTTAGGTTTTTATACCTAAAACTTAATATTTATTACTGAATATTTTCTCGATTTCTTTTAAAATAATAGTATATTGTATATTTACACTCAAAACCGAAATATCAAACGAAATAATCATGTAGAACATCGATATTTAAAAGGATTTTATTATCAAATCTAAACTGCGTTTACGCGATAATGTACCTTTCGGTTTTGACAATTGGCTATAAAAAGCCTAAAAAGCAATTGGCATAAAAAGCCTTACTTTCATTATGATTTTTTATTGGATATTTATAATATACTTATAAATCATGATACTTTATCATACTGTAAAGTTTCGTCGCCTGAGGAATTATTGTTGGGGTCGGCTAGTTTTATTGCCTAGACTATCCGGCGTTAGAGTGAAACTAAAGTTGAGAATAATTTGGAGGATTTGTGTGGTTTGGTGTAGCGGTGCGAGTTGCTGGCTTACTAGGCGGTGAATGTCGCAAGTTACACGATGTACGACCTAGATTTGCCTGCTTTGGCGGATTATAGCAAACTAGAAGAGGCCCGCGATTTCGTCCGCGTGGATTAAGATTTTTTGATTCCTGCGGGAAATCTTTAATTTTCCGGGATAAAAAGTGGCCCGGGATACAAACTATCCCTGTACCAAATTTCATCTGTTCAACTGGAACAGATGGGCCGCGAAAGCGAAGCAGACACACTTTCGCATATAATAGCTTCTTGTTCCTTGATTATCATGGACTTCCGCAAAGTAACGCCTGCTTCTATCCAATATCTATAAATAGTAGTTACATGTAACTAAATAACTTCACCAATACCGCCCTACAGGTGAGTACGTAGGTATGTATCGAGTATGAGTTACTACTAGTCGCTATGGGACACAGTAAAACTCTGAATAACCGTCAAGTAATTTATTAAAAGGTCTAATTCGCGCGACACTCGGGTGGTAACTAATGCAACCCCAATCGCGTCATACGATGCATTCTCGCGGTCAGAGAAATGTGATCGTATGAGCTTCAACGTATGTCGCTACATAACTATTTATAGATATTGGATATTGGATATTATTGGCTTCACATGTTGGCAGTCAACAATATGAGCGTTTTTGTTTCCACAGGCAGCTCCAAACATGAACGCATTTGACGATGTAGACGAAGACGAACTGGAGAGCTACTCTGAGTGGACATTTGCAGCGCTTCTGTTCTACGCGCTCAAAGAGTCCGCCGCCTCGGAGCAGTCCGCGCGGATGGCGGCGATGGATAACGCGACTAAGAACGCGGACGATATGATCAGGAAGCTGACGCTACTGTTCAACAGGACCCGCCAGGCTGTCATCACTAGGGAACTAATTGAGATAATTTCTGGTGCCGCTGCGTTGTAGATACCGTTTCAGATATTTGGCTCAGAGATCAAATAGGGTTTGACAGCTAGTGAAATCAGTAAATCTTTATCAAACACCAACGGTGCGTATGGGAGGTTAGATCATTTCTGGGGCCGCTGCGTTGTAGATACCGTTTCAGATATTATCTGACCAGGGATCAATCAAATAATTATTTCAATATATCTGTTGTGGTGGCCAAATTCTTAACTTCTAGTAAAGAATTTGGCCTTCCAGTTTAGGATGTGATCCAGGGACCACCTTCAATCCACTAGGATTCACTGACTGGATTTACTAATGGATTGAATAACACTGAAGCACACTAGAGTGAACTGCGAGCAACCTATTACAGTTACAGTCTGGGCAGATCCTGTAACACTTCAACTCCATTAGACTCCGTCCGTCGACTACGTCCGGCTCCACCAGACACATCGCTATAACTTCTCGGAGTTAGCACTTAACTATCAAAAGCATTAATAGTGATAGGAAACTTCGTGAGGAAACATGCATAATTTCTGGAAGATATCCTTAATAAGTTTGGATTCTATCAATCCGTACCTACTTACTTGTGTATAAACTGTCGATACTTACTCAGTCTTACTGAGCAAAGTATCGACAGCTTAATATAGATAAATTGAATGTTGGAAACCGGAACACAGTAATTTAAGGCTTTATAAGATGAGTAAAGGAATATAGGTAGACCAAGTCAAAGTTTATAATTTTGCATTAGCAATTCTGTAAATTAAAACTAACAATGTTATGTATCTTTATTTAGGTAATAAAAACTCATATTAAGAAAATTCTTATTTCAACTAAAAGTTTGTACTGAATTACTTACATACATAAGTTTAAGAAGACTTGTCCTGACGGACTGACCCGATGTTCTAGGTGAGCGAGGAAAGAGGCAACGCGACTCGACAATATCAAACAGTAGCTGACACTACACATGGCCTACGTTATCGCGTAGATACATCTGTCATTTTCTATGGCGTCGTATCGCGTCGCGTCGCATGGCGTCGCTTCTGTCGCTCACCTAGGACAACGGAAAGCGAGGAAAGTGACGCGACGAGATACAACTCCATAAAAATTACGAACTTATCTATATGCGACACAATGCAATACTCTGACCATTTAACCGCAACTATGTAGGCCGCGTGAAGAGCTAGCTACTGTTTGATACTTACCCGTTGTCCTACGTGAGCAACAACCGTGACACTACGACGCTATGACCCTTAATGTGGTCAGCTACTGTGACAAGTTTTTCATTTTCTATGGCGGCGTCGCAAGGACAACGGGTCTGTCGTCGTGCGTCGTGTCTCAAGGAGTCGCGTTTGTCGCTGACAAAGAACAGGGCCTTAATTGACTGATCTGACACCGCACAGCCTAAATCACTGGGGCTTAGTTTTTTTTATTTTGTTCTTTATCCACGACAGCCTTTGACTGCGATCTCACCTGATGGTAAGTGATAATGGTCTGAGATGGTAACGGGCTAACCTGTTATGGGCATGGCAGTTATATTAAACCCATATCACTGTTTATGGGTATAAATACCACCAAATCCCAACTCAAAGTAGGTGGGGTAACTATTTCAGTGTGAACATGTTAGGTAATACCTTAAAGAAATATAATAATAAAGCTAGCTATATAATTTAAGCTATAACAATAACAAATTAACGTACCTATATAAAATATAAACGTACCTTAAAAATTAAAGTTAAGTATCCACTACCACTAGCAGGCAACAGTGCAGAATTCATTCTGAAAGAAACTGTGAAAGCTACTTTCCAATGAATAAACTTTCAGACCTAGTAGGCATAAAAGTGCCCATAAAGATAAATGGATCCTTAGGAATTGACTTACAGCAAGTGTTCACACAATGTGACTTGCCTTGTGTGGCATTGTCTTACGTGAGCTACGAATACGGACACGCAAAGCGACGCGAGACGACTACAGGAAGAATACGGAAAGAGTAGCCAGTGTAAATAAACTTGTAACTTTATCGCGTAGATCAGTTTCTGTTGCTCGCCAAGGACAATGGGTATCATGTGATGGACCTGACCCGTTGTCCTAGGTGAGCGACAGAAGCGATGCCGCGCGACGCGACGCGATACGACGCCATAGAAAATGACAGACGTTTCTAGTAGGACGTAGGACACGGGAATACCCTTTGTCCTAGGTGAGCGATAGGAGCGACACCACATGACGCAACTCGACGTGACGCTATGACAGGCGACAATGTCTCGTAGATACGTCAGATTTCTATGGCGTCGCATCGCATCGCATCGCATGGCCTCGCTTCTGTCGCTCACCTGGGATAACGGGTTACACAGCAGTATGTCAATGAGTTTCCTCTAGGAACTTGTCGTAAGCGGCCTGGTCCATGAGCTTTTTCAACTCCTCCGGCGCACTAAGCCTGACTCGGAACAGCCAGCCTTCTTCAAAGCAGGACTTGTTGATTAGTGAAGGCGTTGACTCCGCTGAGCTGTTCTTTTCTACTATCTGAAATTATAGTTTATTCCAATCAAAGGATTTGCTTCCTCGTTTCTAATTAGAACTGCTAGGATATGGAATTCCTTTCCGGCTTCCGTTTACCCCTTCACTTTTAATATTGGTATCTTTAAATCAGGAGTGGAATGTTCTAGATAAGTGCGCTCCGCCAGGCTGTATCACCACTTGCAAGCAAGTCTGATTACAGCCAAATGCTAAAAGCTTTAAATGTTCTTTGGAATACCGTTAAATTTAAATACTGAATCAGAAGAATTATAGGAATCACGCTCGCTGCCTTTATGCTTATGCAAATAAAGCTTACTTTGTGTTATCAAGAAAGGTACGGTGTTCAGCTCTGGCAGTGTTCTCCCAACTTTTGGTCTGATCGGGAGGTTCTCAATCCGATCGCCAGCTCGGTAAATTGGTAAATTGGCTCGGTAAGTTTAAAAAAATTCTGAATCCATCAATAAAAAAACCAAAAATGAAAGCCACTGATATAATTGTATATTTTTTATCCATTGAAGGTTTGCTATGAAATCTTATTTTTATTTTTTATAGCAGACCCTATGCTAGTCTGTTGGCAGGCTTCAGCCGTAGCATAGTTTCCATTTTGTTACTCTAAAAATTATTACCAACAAAAATAACAATAAAGGTACTAACGATACAAACTAGTGCCACGTAGTTTGTAAATACCCTCAAACGAAATGAAGATTCTAGGGGTTCTTTTTTTATTCCACTACAAGTTAGCCTTGTTAGCGATGTCACCTGATTGTAAGTGATGAGGCAGTCTAGGTAACAAACTTTTTCTTTGATAGAAGAGATAGATAGTACTTACGGTCCCGGAGACCGGTGCGATGATTTCGCTAGCAGCCTTGACGCTCTCCAGTGCGCCGCACTCCTCACCGGCTGCTACTGTCGCACCTACTTCCGGCAGCTGGACAAACACCACCTCGCCTAGAGCATCCTGGAATGTTTATAACTTTCTCTTATGTCTGGCTCATCAGTATTTTTTAGGGTTATAACGGAATCTCGCCTCCGCCTCCGTAAGTGCGGAACTTTCGCAAGAAATCGTACCTCCGCTTCCGCATCCACCTCTGTAATTTTTTATTGCTGAGCTGTAACGGAGGTTTATTTACGTTGACTTACAATGCGAGAGGTACAAATCGAAGCAGGGGACGTCAGTTACACCATTACAACAAGCAAAAGGACAACTTTCTTTAGAAGAATCCTCAAAATAAATCAAATGTGGGATTTATCGCATCCTAGAGCACAGAAAATGGACGATGTGATCGGAGAAATCCACCTCCGCCTCCACTTCCATTAACCTCCGCATCCGCCTCTGCTTCCGTTAAAAACGCCTCCGTTACAACCCTAGTATTTTTTTCTGTACTATCTTCAGTTTACGTTTTTAAATAAATCTTATTCGATGTAGTTAGCCCTGGATAAGATCTCAAATGGTTACTACCAGTCAGAATGCTGTCTGACGGAAGAAGGTAAATTTGGTAAATATGAAAGTTTCAGAAAAGCCATATCTAATGCCATATCTAATTGGTTGCAGTGGTACCGGAACTTTAAATGTTTGAGCAGCAAGTTTCCGGTCTTTGTCAGCAAGGCTGTAACAAGACGGCCAAAGCATAATATATAATGCCGAAGCCAGGCCAGAGGCAATTTAAAATTATATTGCGTCTGTCGGGAATCGAAATTGAACATCCCATTCAGGTATAAACGCACACCGTGGTTCTCTAAGCTCTTATCACTGCGGGTATTATCATAATATTTTTCTCAGTACTATCAGTTATTTCACAGATAAATCAAACACAGAAGCTAATAGCTATGACAACGGGTCATTTGTCGACCACCTAGGACGACGAATGACCCGTTATCATAGGTGAGCAAACGTCTTTGGGTGAGCAACAGAAGCGACACCATAGAACACCATAGATGACAGACGTATCTGCGTGACAACGTAGACGTAATTCATCATATTAGATCAACGAGGCAGCCAACGAGACGTACGGTATACCTGAGCATATTTTGAAATTCCAACTGTGCCGACTCCTGCATCGACTGTCAGCCATTCGTGGTCTTTGGTGAAGTAGCGACCTGAAAACATCGAGCGGCATTATAAATCTACAGTTAAAGATATACCTTATTTTATCATCAGCAATTCTTAATTCGGTACTGCAGATTCGGGATGTCGCCAAGCCATTTGTTTCAAAAATAATTTAAACCTTTATTATTCGTAAGGAATTAAATTTTGTTGCAATCTTGCTGTTCTCTCAGCTGCTCATTCTTTGATATTTTAATTAAAAACGAACATAACCCATGGCGTCCAGACTACAGAGCAATCTAAGCTAATCTTTGACACTAGGTTATTTAACGATGTATGTTTTTTTACAAAGATGCATTTCGTCCAATTGTCCTAGGAGTGAACGCGATACACTGTAACGCAACGCATGCGTTTGTCACTTGGCGTAGAACCTTAGACGGTACTGTCGTATACACGCAATAAATCTATTAGTAGGTAAACTAATATTTCGTCATTTCGCGTTGCATTATTTCGATACAATAAAATACTTTTTTAGCGGTAGATAATAATATCAATTCGCTAGAATATTATAGGTATAGGAATAGTATAGGTTTATACTTCGCTTAGCTTTTGACTGCTTCATTGCTGAATAAAAGCGTTTAGGTCAACAGCTTTACAATTTTCATCTGGAAAATTTATCTATTTATCCTAGAAGTTAGGCTTGAGAAATGAAGGACTTTCATACAAACTTTCATCCCCTATTTCACCCCTTCGGGGGTAGAATTTTCAATATGATGATTTTCGGTAACTCGTATTATAAGTTTCATGGATATAACTTGAGAAATGACGGACTTTCATGCAAACTTTCAACCCCTATTTCAACTCCCTAGGGGTAGAATTCTGAAAAATCCTTTCTTATTGAGCGCCTACGTCACAAAAGGAACCTACTGTCAAAATTTCAAGTTTTTAACCTTAGCGGTTTTGTGCGTTGATTTTATTTAAGTAATTGAATTAAGGGCGTAACAAATATTCAGTAAGATATACCTACTAATAACTCTATGGGCGTCAAAATAACAACCGCTGATTTGTTTTGGTTGGATGTGTTTAAAATGTTCAACGCTAAGTAAAATAATTACATACAGGTACCTAATGTTTCTATCTGTCTATACTAGACGGACGAAGTTTTACGCTTTTTGGTCACGTGCGATTTTGCCAGTGCAGATTCCAGAGATTTTCCTGCCTAAAGGAACTATCTTCCAAAATCTGTATTATGATAGTAGTCACCTTTACTGTCCGTGCTATATAATGCTCTCCGGCAGTTTTGCGTGACTTGTGGCCTGCTAAGTCTGTTCACCGTACGCAGCACACTGCATAGCACCATGATAGATTTTTTCCTGTGAAATTCATGAAAAAGGGAACGAAATTAGTAAAACAATTGATAACATTTAGATTTATTTAACACTATTTTTAAACGACTTCCAAAAAAGGAGGAGGTTCTCAATTAGGCGCGTATTTTTTTTAATGTATGTTACTGCATATCTCCGTGGTTTCTAAACTGATTTGAAATTTTTTTTTAGTGGTTATAGGAAGCCCACGTCCCATTAAAATTCACTCCAACTCTCGGACTCCAAATCCTCAATCCTGATGCTGTAGGTGTACCTACGGCTCAAAACTAGGGAGTTCGGAAATTTTGATGGTGAATTCATATAGTAGGTATCAAGTCACGTGTATACGATTCAACTCTGAGACCCAATTTTTTTTTATCCACTACAAGTTAGCCCTTGACTGCGATCTCACCTGATGGGGGGCCAACCTGTTAGAGGCATGGCAGTTATATTAAACCCATACCCCTATTCGGTTTCTACACGGCATCGTACCGGAACGCTAAATCGCTTGGCGCAACGTCTTTGCCGGTAGGGTGGTTTTGATGAGGACGTACAACGATTTAAAATTTTAGTTTATTTTAGTGTTAAGTTACCCCTACTTACCACCTTACCGGCAAAGATGAGCCACCAAGCGATTTAGCATTCCGGTACGGTGCCATGTTGAAACCGATTAGGCGTATGGGTTAATAATGTACTTAAGTAACTGCCCATAACAGGTTAGCCCGCCACCATCTTAGACTGCAAAGCACCTTAGACAAAAAGCACCGGACCTACATTGTTCAGCACTTTACGCAAGGCAAGGTTTGGGGCCATCAAACCACTAATCCACACTAATATTACAAATCCAAAAGTCTGTCTCTCTGTCTCTTTAACGGCCCGAATTTTCAACCGATTTTGATGCAATTTAGTATACAGGTAGGTCTCGGTGTAGGACATAGACTACTTTTTATACCGGAAAGGTAACGGCTTAAAAAAAATCCCCAGGAAATTTAAAAAAAACTTAATCTACGCGGACGAAGTCGCGGGTATAATTTAATATAATATATAATAAGTAGTGATATTTAGTTAATAAACGCGTGATCTATTGATCCCAGCGTAGCCTTGAGCTATTTAATTCGAAATAACATACTTCTATACACATATGTGCTCATTATGAGTAGATATTGTTGGTTTCTTCAATGACATTGATTAGGATAAACAGAAAGTTACACAAACACCGAATATGAACAATAGTAATACCTGTTCTATTATTACGTATTAAACAAGGAAAGGAAGGATGATAGATAGATGAAGATGATACTCTAGACCAGAAATTGGAAGGATGATAGTTTACTCTAGACCAGAAAACTACCTAACATTTAAAGAAAAACCGATGTTATTGAAAACGAAATGCTTGAGCCGCGTTAAAAATAAAATATTGGTCTCCTCGAGTGTGTGCAGAGGGTACTTCGTGGAAAAGGACAGTTTTTGGATCAAATCTACCTTTTAGAGTCAATTTTACGTGAGCTTTTATTATTGTTTATTATGTTCTAGCAGTTAGGAATAGTCTCTTTTAACAACATACCCGCGTTCCTGCTGAATTACGGAGTCATAAATAGTTTTTATCAGGTTAAATTCCGACTTTCTCGTGGTATCTTTTGTAGCGAAAATCTATGAAAATTAGTTTTTACGAGGAATACCTAGGGCAGCATCATCGTCATCATTTCAACATATCGCCGGCCCACTAATAAGCACTACAAGTGGCCATAATAAACCACGCTGGTCAAAATTGTCAGCCTTCACTCACCTTTCAGAATAATAAGAAAAACATGCAGGTTTCCTCACGATACGATTTTTGACGACCTCCGTGGCGCAGTGTGTAGCGCTGTTGTCTTAACGTGCGGAGGTCCCGGGTTCGATCAACGATGCGATCAATTTGGGAATTTATAATTTTCTGAATTTTGCCTGGTGGGAGGCTTCGGTTGTGGCTAGTTACCAC